>JAZGQO010000013.1:4800000-7200000 GCA_036850965.1 Patella caerulea
TGATACACAGAGTTTAAGGTGGTGAAACGAACAAGTATTTTGATTTTCAATGAATTTTGATAACTGAACAGCTAAATCCATGATGTTACATGTTTACTATACTAATTGATAGAGTGGGGCAAAACTTTATAAAAAGCAAACAAATTCTAATGATTTTCAGATAATTACATAATGAGTTGTTTCATTTCCAAAAAAAAAAAAAATATGCGACAACCCTTGTTGACTGCCCAGACGATTTAGCTGCTGTGGGCGTATGTCTCGTTTCCTGGCAACCTATCTTTTTAAACGCCCACATTCATGTGGATAAAAACATAGTCAAAGGTATCACAAAACCATCTTTTAAAGTATCTATCGTTTCGTAAGTAAAAACCTACTTCTTCAGAGAATATAAGATTTTTGTAGCTTATATTCTCTGAAGAAGTAGGTTTTTACTTACGAAATGTTAGATACTTTAAAAGATGGTTTTGTGATACCTTTGACTTTGATTTTATCCACTCCTACTACTGGTGTCACTATATCAAGTTTATTATGACTTTGATCCTGTCTATGTTTATGTTATTTAAATGATTTTGGATTCCTCTCACTTTATCATTCGTATTCACATTTTCATGTGGACGTATATTGTCGTCGCCCCTGTCCGATTTGTTTGTGGACTCTCTAGAGGTCACAATTCTTATCCGATTTTGACGAAACTTCAAATATAGGTTTATCCCCATATGATCTCGGCTGCTTTCGATATTGGCATGTATCGGATCCAAAATTCATGGATTATGGCCCCTGATTGTACGAAAAATCATGTTTTTAGCTTGTGGACCCTATAGAGGTCACAATTTGGAACCGATTTTTTGATGAAACTTGATATGTATGTTTATAACTCAAAGATCTTGGTTCCTTTCGATATTTGCACCCATCGGATCATAACTTCCTGAATTATGGCCCCAGATTGTCCGAAAAATCGCCCTTTTTAGCTTGTCGTTCCTCTGGAGGTCAAAATTATAATCCGATTTAAAAAAAAACCTGTTTGATTATATCACTGTTACATGGTAATGAAGATTGAGTTCAAATTTCGTGAAAATCGGACCAAAATTGACAGACAAAATGGCCGCCGTTTGTACGCGATTAGTGTGAAAATATGTTATATCAAGGTTGTGGACCCTATAGAGGTAACTATTTTGTTCCGATTTTGACGAAACTAGGCATGCATGTTTATAACCCCAAAATCTTGGTTCCTTTCGATATTTGCGCCCATTGATTTGTAACTTTCTGAATTATGGCCCCTGATTGTACGAAAAATCACCCTTTTGAGCATGTGGTCCTACTGGAGGTCTAAATTATTATCCCATTTAAAAAAAACGTTTGATTATATCATGGTAATGAAGATAGGGGTCAAATTTTGAACCGATTTTGATGAAACTTGACATGCATGTTGATAACCCAAAGATCTTGGTTCCTTTCGATATTTGCACCCATCCGTTTGTAACTTCCTGAATTATGGCCCCTGATTGTACAAAAAATTGCCCCTTTTAGCGTGTGATCCTTGTGGAGGCCAAAATTATTATCATCCGATTTAAAAAAACGTTTGATTATATCACCGTTACATGGTAATGAAGGTTGAGTTTAAATTTTGTGAAAATCAGACCAAAGATGACGGACAAAATGGCCACCGCTTGTACCCGAAAAGTGTAAAAATATGGTACATGTATATAGGTTGTGGAGCCTGAAGAGGTCACAATTTTAAATCAGTTTTGATAAAATTTGAAATACATATTTTTGGTTCCTGTATAGGTCACAATTTTAATCTGATGTTGATGAAACTTGAAATGCATGTTCATAACCCAAAGATCTTGGTTCCTTTTGATAATCAACGGATAATGTCGGATTGTAACATCCTGAATTATGGCCACTGATTGTACGCAAAATTGACTTTTTATACGCCCATATTGTTTGTTCACAAACAATTGTGGACGGACGTCCGGACGGACGAACGAACAGGGTCGACGACAATATACGTCCACATGAAAATGTGAATACGAATGATAAAGTGAGAGGAATTCAAAACCATTTAAATAACATAAACATAGACAGGATCAAAGTCATAATAAACTTGATACAGTGACACCAGTAGTAGGAGTGGATAAAAACAAAGTCAAAGGTACATTGTATCACAAAACCATCTTTTAAAGTATCTAACGTTTCGTAAGTAAAAACCTACTTCTTCAGAGAGTATAATAAGCTACAAAAAAAATGTGGGCGTATAAAAAGTAGAGGTCACAATTTTAATTCGATTTTGATGAAACCTGAAATGCTTGTTTATAACATAAAGATCTTTATTCTTTTCGATATTTGCGCATATCAAATTGTAACTTAATGAATTATGGCCTTTGATTGTAGGAAAAATCACTTTTGGTATTGCTTGTTCTCTGTCTATCTCTCGAACAATTATTATCTGATTTAAAAAAAACTCTGATTATATTACTGTTGCACTGTAAGGAAGGTTGAGTTCGTATTTCGTGAAAATCGTACCAAAATTGCCGGACGAAATGGTCGCCGTTTGTACGCGAATAGTGTAAAAATATGGTATATCATGGTTGTGGACTCTCTACAGGTCACAATTCTTATCCGATTTTGACGAAATGTCACATTTCTAGATTGTGTACCGTCACACCATAATCATTGTCGGCTTCGAATTTCATGAATATCAGACAGGAACTGACCAACAAAATGGCTGCTCCCAATACAGAATGAAATACAGGACTTAATGATGTAGGAAAAATCACTTTTGGTATTGCTTGTTCTCTATCCATCTCTCAAAAATGTGGGCGTATCCTGCCTGGCAGTGCCAGCCTATCTTTTTAGCTTGTGGTGCCTCTGGAGGTCACAATTATTTTCCGATTTACAAAAACATTTCATTATATCACCGTTACACCTTAAGGTTTGAGTTCGAATTTCGGGAAAATCGGACCAAAATTGACAGACATAATGGCTGCCGTTTGTAAGCAAATACTTTTAAAAAATTGTATATCATGGTTGTGGACCCTGTATAGGTCACAATTTTAATTCGATTTTGATGAAACTTGAAATACATGGTTATAACCCAAAGATCTTGGTTCCTTTCGTTATTTGCGCATATCGGATCATAACTTCCTGAATTATGGCCCCTGATTGTCCGAAAAATCGCCTATGGTCCCTCTGGAGGTTACAATTATTATCCGATGTCAAAAAACTTTTGACTCTATCACTGTTACGCTCTACGGAAAGTTGAGTTCGAATTTCTTACCCACTTAGCAACATGATCCCCAGTCGAATTTGAAGCCTACTGAAATGCAACTTTATAATTCAAAGATATTAATTCGTTTCGATATTTGCACATATCAAATTCTAACTTAATCACTTTCGGTATAGCTTGTTCTCTATCAATCTCTCGAAAATTTGGGCTTATCCTGCCTGGCAGTGCCAGCCTATCTTTATAGTTTAAATTTCGTTTTACTTGTCTTTACTACATTAGGATCTGAAAGACTTGTTATTTAACTCGTGTTCTGCATGTAATGATGGGTAAGCCAATCAAATTGTCGAATCGAAAGTTTGATCTTTTTCGCGCGGAATAGTGGGTGGGCATTATCAGTGATAGAAATCAAAACAAAGCAACAACGATTTTGATTGGTTAATCGAATGACTGAGGTTATGGGGTCAAATGTTGCGTGCTTGACATCTGAACTGGCTGAACGTGACCTCTCTCTATAACTTCTTAGATCTACATGTAGTGCAGGGCATCGAAATTATAAAAAACAAAACAAAATATAGATCTGAATTTCAAATAGATTGGGAATTAAGGTGCCTGACTCGAATTCATATTAATTGTTTACAGTCCACGAAGATGGACGGAACCGTTCGGAGAAAAATTCTGAAAATTAAACTGCCACAAACGCGTTTTCTGTTATTTCAGTTTGTAAATACAGCAACTTCAATTTAGATCCAATATAGCCTACCTGGCTGACCCAAATTAAAAAAAAACGTAAGCAACTCCAAAATTTCCAATGGTTTTGTAACCGAAATTTCAGTCTGAATTTCAACCATCCAATCAGACTGTTGCAGCTGCATTCACAAAAAATAATCGATGCCCGTCTGCCCGAAAAGTCAGCTTGCCCGTAAGTTAGGGGGGCAGCTGACCCCCCCCCCCCCCCCCCCAAAACACACACACACACCTGTGGGCGTATGTTTTGTTGCCTGGCAACCTATCTTTTTTAGAAGAGTCCATTAAATTTACGGGTGAACGTTGTGTATGTCAGATCTAAACCTACTCTCCCTCGGATTGATTGATAGAGAACCCTTGGGCTGCGCCCACATGTTCTCTTATCATATCAACCTCATGTAGGTTAATATCCTATACTTAAAGTCTATTAAGGTAATTGCATAAAAGCAGGATTTATTTTGACTGTTTTTATACGCCCACATTTTCATGTGGACGTATATTGTCGTCGCCCCTGCCCCTCTGTCCGTCCACAATTGTTTGTGAACAGTATACAGGTCACAATTTTTATCCGTTTCAATGAAACTTGAAATACTTAAAGTCTATTAAGGTAATTGCATAAAAGCAGGATTGATTTTGACTGTTTTTATACGCCCACATTTTCATGTGGACGTATATTGTCGTCGCCCCTGCCCCTCTGTCCGTCCACAATTGTTTGTGAACAGTATACAGGTCACAATTTTTATCCGTTTCAATGAAACTTGAAATATAGGTTTATCACCCTAAGATCTCGGTTCCTTTCGATATTGGCATGTATCGGATGCCCCCTGATTTTATCATGTTTTTAGCTTGTGAACCCTATAGAGGTCACAATTTTGAACCGATTTTGATGAAACTTGAAATGCATGTTTATACCGCAAGGATCTTGGTTCCTTTTGATATTTGCGCATATCGGACCGTAACTTCCTGAATTACAGCCCCTGATTGTACGAAAAATCGCCTTTTTATATACCCACATTGAAATGTGGTCGTGTATTGTCGTCGCCCCCCGGCGGTCTGGCGTCCACAAGCAATTAGAGGCTAAAGTTAATATCTGATTGACTTCAAATTTATACACAGTGTTTAAGGTCATGAGACGAAGTAGCTTATTGATTTTCAGCAATTTCCGCTAATTAGTACCAGAGTTGTGGCCCTTGATCACTTCAAAAAATCTTGTGAATACTCTAGAGGCCAAAGTTAATATCTGATTGACTTCAAATCTATACACAGTGTTTAAGGTCATGAGACGAAGTAGCTTATTGATTTTCAGCAATTTCCGCTAATTAGTACCAGAGTTGTGGCCCTTGATCACTTCAAAAAATCTTGTGAATACTCTAGAGGCCAAAGTTAATATCTGATTGACTTCAAATCTATACACAGTGTTTAAGGTCATGAGACGAAGAAGCTTATTGATTTTCAGCGATTTCCGATAATTAGTACCAGAGTTGTGGCCTTTGATCACTTCAAAAAATCTTGTGAATACTCAAGAGGCCAAAGTTAATATCCAATTGACTTCAAATTCATACACAGTTTTTAAGGTCATGAGACGAAGAAACCTATTGATTTTCAGTGATTTCTGATAATTAGTGCCAGAGTTGTAGTCATTGATCACTTTAAAAAAATCTTGTGGATGCTCTAGAGGCTAAACTTAATATGCGATTGACTTCAGATTGATACACAGAGTTTAAGGTGTTGAAACGAACAAATATTTTGATTTTCAATGAATTTTGATAACTGAAGAGCTAAATCCATAATATTAGTTGTTTCCTATACTAATTGTTAGTGTGGGGCAAAACTTTATAAAAAGCAAACAAATTCTAATGATTTTCTGATAATTACACAATGAGTTGTTACTCTTAATCAGATTTTAGTGTATGATAAATGTTTCATTACCGAAAAAAGTAAAAATATGCGACAACTCTTGTTGATTGCCCGGACGATTTAGCTTTTGTGGGCCTATGTTTCGTTGCCTGGCAACCTATCTTTTAGCTTGTGGTCCCTCTTGAGGCCAAAATTATTGTCTGATTATATCACCCTTACACCATACAGAAGGTTGTGTTCGAAAAGTGTAAAAATATGGTATGTCAAGGTTGTGAACACTGTAGATATCACAATTTTAAACCGAAATTGACGAAACTTAAAATGCATGTTTATAACTCAAAGATTTTGGTTCCTTTCAATATTTGGGCATATCGGATCGTACGAAAAATCATTTTGTTTTAGCTTTTGGTTCCTCTGGAGGTCAAAGTTATTATCCGATTAAAAATATTGTCTGATTATATAAAGAAGGTTGAGTTCCAATTTTGTGAAAATCCGTTTGCATGCGAATAGTGTAAAAATATGTTATATCAAGGTTGTGGACCCTCAGTCCTCGAAATTAAGAATTTTCTACTACAGCACAAAAAAATGAAAAATGTCGTGACAGAATGGTACTTATAATACTTATTTATTCACCCCACAAAATTTGACGCGAATGATACCAATCGGTTACGTGTGGTCGCGCCATGCAGCTCAAAAACATGCGACCGAATTCCTGCTTATGCAAATTGAAAGATCGGTTACCTTAACAAATTTCATTAACAAATTTATTCACATTTGATCAATATTTATACAGGATGACTTTGTGACACTGGTCTAAATTATTAATATTATACCACAAACTCAATTCATTCATTCTTCATTCTTGCCATCATTTCTCCATCAGTCTTACCGGTAGCCTACTTTGAGTTTGACAGATGACCTATTTTTGACATCAGGTATTGACCAGTTGTAAGCAGGTTGATTTAAAAATACCACAAGCCTTAATTCTGTAAATGATTAGTAGTGCCATAAATGTTTAAACATGTCAGCTATATTTCCAAAGAATTTACTGCACGGGGCGTAGTAATTATAAACAAACGGTGTAAATCGGTCAAGGTCCATCGTATGTGACAAATAGTTAAAAATACAAATGACAAGAATGGTAACATTGTTCATGTATTAGCTAGAGTAACTAGGGAACAGTCCGTACTCACTATCATCTGTGTCTATGTTTAGTTTATAATCGTTGAAATAACCCACCACTGTAACGGTAAAGCATGGATATGCCTACGTACAGCACGTGGGTTAAAAGTGTACCGGTATTCGGTAATTGCAATATATTTGTCAGACTTTCGTCTACAAAATGATAAATATGTCACTTTATTACACGGTCAGACGACACCATCCTGGTACATGTGTACTATTCTATAACTGGTACATATAGTCATTATAATTTTTAGGATCGTAAGATCTACCACGGCAAAAAAAAATTAATTATACCGTGGCAGACGGGAGTTGCGTCGACTTTTACCGTTTGCCGTGGTTAATTTCGAGCGCTGGACCCTATAGAAGTAACAATTTTAATTAGATTTTGATGAAACTTGAAATACATGTTTATAATCTAAAGATCTTGCTTCCTTGCCATATTTGCACATATCGGATTGTAACTTCCTGAATTATGGTCTCCTGATTGTCCCAAAAATCGCCTTTTATGGCTTGTGGTCCTCCTGAAGGTCACAATCATTATCCGATTTAAAAAAACATTTGAATATATCACCGTTACACGGTAATGAAGGTTGATTTTTATACGCCCACATTTTCACGTGGACGTATATTGTCGTCGCCCCTGTTCGTCCGTCCGTCCGTCCACAATTGTTTGTGAACAGTCTACAGGTCACAATTTTTATCCGATTTCAATGAAACTTAAAATGTAGGTTTATCACCCTCAGATCTCGGTACCTTTCGATATTGGCATGTATCGGACTGTAACTTCATGGGTTATGGCCCCTGATTGTACGAAAAATCACGTTTTTTAGCTTGTGAACAGTGTAGAGGTCACAATTTTGAACCGATTTGGATGAAACTTGAAATGCATGTTTATAACTTAAAAATCTTGGTTCCTTTCGATATTTGCGCCAATCGGATCGTAACTTCCTGAATTATGGCCCCTGATTGTCCGAAAAATCGCCCTTTTTAGCTTGTGGTCCCTCTGGAGGTCAAAATTGTTATTCGATTTAAAAAACCGTTTGATTATATCACCGTTCCATGGTTATGAAGGTTGAGTTCGAATTTCGTGAAAATCGGACCAAAATTGACGGACAAAATGGCTGCCGTTTGTACGCGAATAGTGTGAAAATATGTTATATAAAGGTTGTGGACCTTATAGAGGTCACAATTTTGAACCGATTTTGATGAAACTTTACATGTATGTTTATAACCCAAAGATCTTGGATCCTTTCGATATTTGCGCCCATCGGATTGTAACTTCCTGAATTATGGCCCCTGATTGTCCGAAAAATCGCCCTTTTTAGCTTGTGGCGTCCCTCTGGAGGTCAAAATTGTTATCGGATTTTAAAAAACGTTTGATTGTGTCACCGTTCCATGGTTAAGAAGGTTGAGTTCGAATTTCGTGAAAATCGGACCACAATTGACAGACAAAATGGCCGCCTTTTGTACGCGAATAGTGTGAAAATATGTTATATCAAGGTTGTGGACCTTATAGAGGTCACAATTTTGAACCGATTTTGATGAAACTTGACATGTATGTTTATAACCCAAAGATCTTGGTTCCTTTCGATATTTGCGCCCATCGGATCGTAACTTCCTGAATTATGGCCCCTGATTGTCCGAAAAATCGCCCTTTTTAGCTTGTGGTCCCTCTGGAGGTCAAAATTGTTATCGAATTTAAAGAAACGTTAGATTATGTCACCGTTCCATGGTTATTAAGGTTGAGTTCAAATTTCGTGAAAATCGGACCAAAATTGACAGACAAAATGGCCGCCTTTTGTACGCGAATAGTGTGAAAATATGTTATATCAAGGTGGTGGACCTTATAGAGGTCACAATTTTGAACCGATTTTGATGAAACTTGACATGTATGTTTATAACCGAAAGATCTTGGTTCCTTTCGATATTTGCGCCCATCGGATCGTAACTTCCTGAATTATGGCCACTGATTGTCCGAAAAAGCGCCCTATTTAGCTTGTGGTCCCACTGGAGGTAAAAATTGTTATCCGATTTAAAAACCCATTTGATTATATCACCATTCCATGGTTATGAAGATTCAGTTCGAATTTTGTGAAAATCAGACCAAAATTGGCTGACAAAATGGCCGCCATTTGTACGCGAATAGTGTGAAAATATGTTATATAACGGTTGTGGACCCTATAGAGGTTACAATTTTGAACCGATTTTGATGAAACTTGACATGTATGTTTATAACCCAAAGATCTTGGTTCCTTTCGATATTAGCGCCCATCGGATCATAACTTCCTGAATTATATCCCCTGATTGTCCGAAAAATTGCTTTTGTTAGCTTTTGATCCCTCTGGAGGTCAAAATTATTATCCGATTTAAAAAAACGTTTGACTATATCACCGTTACATGGGAGTGAAGGGAGAGTTTGAATTTCGTGAAAATCGGACCAGAATTGACAGACAAAATGGCCGCCATTTGTACACGAATAGTGTGAAAATATGTTATATCAAGTTTGTGGACCCTATAGACATCACAATTTTGAATCGATTTTGATGAAACTTGACATGTATGTTTATAACCCAAAGATCTTGGTTCCTTTCAATATTTGTGCCCATCGGATCATTACTTCCTGAATTATGTCCCTTGATTGTATGAAAAATCACCCTTTTTAGCTTGTGGTCCCTCTGGAGGTCACAATGATTATCTGATTTAAAAAAATATTTAATTATATCACAGTTACACCGTAGTTATTAGAGTTTGAATTATGATTTTCTGATGACTACTTAAAATGCAACAACTCTTGTTGACTGCCCGGACGATTTGGCTGCTGTATGGGCGTATGTTTCGTTGCCTGGCAACCTATTTTTAATTTCGGGACAAAATGGCTGTTGCTTGTACGCGAATAGTGTAAAAATATTGTATACCAAGGTTGTGGACCCAGTAGAGGTCACACTTTTAATTCGATTTTGATGAAACTAAAAATACATGTTTATAAACTTGGTTCCTTTTTATAAAATTTATTTGACGAAACTAGTCAGGATAGTGGACATGTATGATGGTTTTAAATGGCAGTTTTATATATTTTAACCACTACACTTATGCTGTTTATGTATCCAGTTACCTAGTAATTGTGATCCCATCAGAAATTCGTTGGAAGATTGGTTTGAGGATGCCTACTGTAAATATTTGTGGATTTTCAACTTGTGTATAGGCACCTTAGTATCATCATATTTTCATGTGATAGATCACCTTTCTAGAAAATGAAGAACTTACATGTTACCAACGACAGGGCAACCATTACAACTTAGTGATGTCATCAACATATGACATCATTATTCAAATTTGTTTCCTGTTTCTGTTGAACTGTTCCTTTGAAAAAGTTAAAATTTATTTGACGAAACTAGTCAGGATAGTGGACATGTATGATGGTTTTAAATGGCAGTTTTATATATTTTAACCACTACACTTATGCTGTTTATGTATCCAGTTACCTAGTAATTGTGATCCCATCAGAAATTCGTTGGAAGATTGGTTTGAGGATGCCTACTGTAAATATTTGTGGATTTTCAACTTGTGTATAGGCACCTTAGTATCATCATATTTTCATGTGATAGATCACCTTTCTAGAAAATGAAGAACTTACATGTTACCAACGACAGGGCAACCATTACAACTTAGTGATGTCATCAACATATGACATCATTATTCAAATTTGTTTCCTGTTTCTGTTGAACTGTTCCTTTGAAAAAGTTAAAATTTATTTGACGAAACTAGTCAGGATAGTGGACATGTATGATGGTTTTAAATGGCAGTTTTATATATTTTAACCACTACACTTATGCTGTTTATGTATCCAGTTACCTAGTAATTGTGATCCCATCAGAAATTCGTTGGAAGATTGGTTTGAGGATGCCTACTGTAAATATTTGTGGATTTTCAACTTGTGTATAGGCACCTTAGTATCATCATATTTTCATGTGATAGATCACCTTTCTAGAAAATGAAGAACTTACATGTTACCAACGACAGGGCAACCATTACAACTTAGTGATGTCATCAACATATGACATCATTATTCAAATTTGTTTCCTGTTTCTGTTGAACTGTTCCTTTGAAAAAGTTAAAATTTATTTGACGAAACTAGTCAGGATAGTGGACATGTATGATGGTTTTAAATGGCAGTTTTATATATTTTAACCACATTTTCATGTGGACGTATACTGTCATCGCCCCTGTTCGTCCGTCCGTCCACAATTGTTTGTGAACAGTCTACAGGTTACAATTTTTATCCGATTTCAATGAAACTTAAAATGTAGGTTTATCTTCCTAAGATCTCAGTTCCTTTCGATATTGGCATGTATCTGACTGTAACTTCATGGGTTATGGCCCCTGATTGTACGAAAAATCACATTTTTAAGCTTGTGAACAGTGTAGAGGTCACAATTTTGAACCGATTTGGATGAAACTTGAAATGGAAGTTTATAACCCAAAGATCTTGGTTCCTATCGATATTTGCGCCCATCGGATCGTAACTTCCTGAATTATGGCCCCTGATTGTCCGAAAAATCGCCCTTTTTAGCTTGTGGTCCCTCTGGAGGTCAAAATTGTTATCCGATTTAAAAAAACGTTTAATTATATCACCATTCCATGGTTATGAAGGTTGAGTTTGAATTTTGTGAAAATCGGACCAAAATTGACGGACAAAATGGCCGCCGTTTGTACGCGAATTGTGTGAAAATATGTTATATAAAGGTTGTGGACCTTATAGAGGTCACAATTTTGAACCGATTTTGATGAAACTTGACATGTATGTTTATAACCCAAAGATCTTGGTTCTTTTCGATATTTGCGCCTATCGGATCATTACTTCCTGAATTATGTCCCCTGATTGTACGAAAAATCACCCTTTTTAGCTTGTGGTCCCTCTGGAGGTCACAATTATTATCAAATTTAAAAAAATGTTTGATTATATATCACAGTTACACAGTAGTTATGGGTGAGTTTGAATTATGTTTTTCTGATGATTACTTAAAATGCTACAACTCTTGTTGACTGCCCGGACAATTTGGCTGCTGTGTGGGTGTATGTTTCGTTGCCTGGCAACCTATTTTTGATATTTTTGATATAGCTTATTATTGCTCTTGATTGTAGGAAAAATCGATTTCATTTTAGTTTGTTCTCTATCCATCTCTCGAAAATCTGGGCGTATCCTGCCTGGCAGCTGCTGGTATAATCTTTGAATGCCAATAGGCCTATTATGAGAAACTTTGAGCAAAGATTTATACAGTTAACAATGCCGTCAGATCAAGTGTCAACACCTTGACTTTCTTTTTGGCTGAAAGCTTATTAAACTAATTCTATTAATTTTATTATGAAATTTCCACCAATGAAATTTATATATTAATTTAAACATACATTATGGAAGAGCAAAAACTGACTTTTGTCGGTCTTCCTTTGAGCCTCAGATATCATAGAAGTTATAAATTAGATCTTTATTTAAACAACAAGCCCAAAATGAACTCTGTAGACCCACGGATGGCTTGGATTGGGCTCAGATTAAAACAGGATTTCGTCTACTGATTTAATCACTATGGCGTCGTGGGTGGGATTTCTCCTTGACGTTGACGTCATCATACTTCCGGAAATTATTCATAAAAGACAGTGATGACCGGGCTATACACAAGCTTCACTAGATACTGTTTAAACATTACTTGATGATGGAGACTATGTAGGTGGAGTTAACGCCTGTCAATCAACAATCGGCCATAGTGGGAAAAGGGTGTCGATGAATTTAACTACCATTTCTAGTAAAAAGTTATAGTGGTAACAACTTTGTTCAGGATAAAGTTATTTGACTGCCAGAGTTATGGCCCTTGATCACATCAAAAAATCCTGTGGACGCTGTAGAGGCCGAAGTTAATACCCGATTGACTTTAAATACACACACACTGTTTAAGTTTAAGGTCATGAGACGAAGAAGCCTACTGATTTTGAGCGATTTCAAATAACTACTTCCAGAGTTGTCTCCCTTGATCACTTCAAAAAACCTTGTGATGCTATAGAGTCCAAACTTATCATCTGATTGACGTGGGGCAAAAGTTATATAAAGATAGGTTGGCACTGCCAGGTAGGATAGGGCCACATTTTCGAGAGATGGATAGAGAACAAGCAATACCAAAAGGGATTTTTCCTACATCATTAAGTTAGAATTTGATATGTGCAAATATCGTAATGAATTATGATCTTTGGGTTATAAAGGTTCATTTCAGTAGGCTTCAAATTCGACTGGGGATCATGTTGCTAAGTGGGTAAGATGCTGGCTCGGTAGCCTTGAGGTTGGGTGTTTGATCCCTGCATTGATTGGGTGACAAAGTTCATCTAGATTTTCTGGCGTGGTTTCCACTTGTTAGTGATGAAGGATGGATGGCCTGACAAGAACAGCTGTCAATTTTGGTCCGATTTTCACGAACCTCAACCTTCATTACAATGTAACGGTGATATAATCAAACGTTTTTTTAAATGGGATAATAATTCTGACCTCCAGAGAGACCACAAGCTAAAAAAGGTCATTTTTATACGCCCACATTTTCATGTGGACGTATTATGTCGTCGCACCTGTCCGTCCAGACGTCCATCCACAATTTGTTTGTGGAATCTCTACAGGTCACAATTCTTATCTGATTTTGACGAAACTTGAAATGTAGGTTTATCCCCAAAAGATCTCGGCTGCTTTCGATATTGGCATGTATCGGATCAAAACTTCATGGATTATGGCCCCTGATTGTACGAAAAATCACGTTTTTTGTTTTTAGCTTGTGGACCCTATAGACGTCACAATTTTGAACCGATTTTGCTGAAACTTGACATGCATGTTTATAACCCAAAGATTTTGGTTCCTTTCGATAAATGCGCCTATCAGAATATAATTTCCTGAATTATGGCCCCTGATTGTTCGAAAAATCACCCTTTTTAGCTTGGGGTCCCACTGGAGGTCACAATTATTATTCGATTTAAAAAAACGTTTGATTATATCAGCGTTACACCCGAAGCTAGGTTGAGTTCGAATTTCGGGAAAATTGGACCAAAATTGCCGTACAAAATGGCCGCCGTTTGTACGCGAATACTGTTAAAAAATGGTATATCAAGGTTGTGGACCCTGTAGAGGTCACAATTTTAATTCGATTTTAATGAAACTTGAAATTCATGGTTATAACCCAAAGATCTTGGTACCTTTCGATATTTGCGCATATCGGATCGTAACTTCCTGAATTATGGCCCCTGATTATACGCAAAATCACCTTTTTTATACGCCCACATGGAAATGTGGTCGTATATTGCCGTCGCCCCGTCCGTCCATCTGTCGGTCCGTCCGTCCGTCGGTCGGTCCGTCCGTCCGTCCGTCCATCGTCCACAATTTCTTGTGAACGCTCTAGAGGGTAAAGTTAAAATTTATACACGATGTTTAAGGTCGTGAGACGAAGAAGCCTATTGATTTTCAGCGATATCCGATAATTACTACCAGAGTTATGACCCTTGATCACTTTGAAAAATCTTGTGAACGCTTTAGAGGCTATAGTTAATATACGATTGACTTTAAATTTATACACAGTGTTTAAGGTCATGAGACGAAGAAGCCTATTGATTTTCGGTGATATCTGATAATTACTGCCAGAGTTATGACCCTTGATCACTTTGAAAAATCTTGTGAACGCTTTAGAGGCTAAAGTTAATATCTGATTGACTTTAAATTTATACACGGTGTTTAAGGTCGTGATACAAAGAAGCCTATTGATTTTCAGCGATATCCGATAATTACTACCAGAATTATGGCCCTTGATCACTTTGAAAAATCTTGTGAACGCTCTAGAGGCTATAGTTAATATCCGATTGACTTTAAATTTATACACAGTGTTTAAGGTCATGAGAGGAAGAATCCTATTGATTTTCGTTGATATCTGATAATTACTGCCAGAGTTATGACCCTTGATCACTTTGAAAAATCTTGTGAACGCTTTAGAGGCTAAAGTTATTATCCGATTGACTTTAAATTTATACACAGTGTTTAAGGGCATGAGACGAAGAAGCCTATTGATTTTCGGTGATATGAGATAATTACTACCAGAGTTATGACCCTTGATCACTTTGAAAAATCTTGTGAACGCTCTAAAGGCTAAAGTTAATATCCGATTGACTTTAAATTTGTACACAGTGTTTAGGGTCATGAGACGAAGAATCCTATTTGATTTTCAGTGATATCTGGCACTTGATCACTTTGAAATATCTTGTGGACAAAGACCTTGAGACAAACCATCAAAACTATTCTAATCATTTCTGATAATTATTTAATGGGCTATTACTCGTAATAAGATTATCATGTGTTGTAAATGTTCTCCTTACTGATAAAAGAAACAATATTCGACAACCCTTGTTGACTGCCCGGACGACTTAGCTGTTGTGGGCGTATGTTTAATTGCCTGGCAACCTATCTTTTTAGGTTGTGGTTCCTCTGGAGGTCACAATTATTATCCGATTTAAAAAAACGTTTGATTATATCACCGTTACACCCTAAGGAAGTTTGAGTTCGAATTTCGGCAAAATCGGACCAAAATTGCCATACAAAATGGCCGCCGTTTGTAGGCGAATACTGTTAAAAAATGGTATATCAAGGTTGTGGACCCTGTAGAGGTCACAATTTTAATTTGATTTTGATGAAACTTGAAATGCATGGTTATAACCCAAAGATCTTGGTTCCTTTCGATATTTGCGCATATCGGATCGTAACTTCCTGAATTATGGCCCCTGATTAAACGCAAAATCGCCTTTTTTTAGCTTGTGGTCCCTCTGGAGGTCACAATTATTATCGGATTTAAAAAAACGTTTGATTATATTACCGTTACACTGTAAGGAAGGTTGAGTTCGAATTTCGGGAAAATCGGACCAAAATTGCCATACAAAATGGCCGCCGTTTGTACGCGAATACTGTTAAAAAATGGTATTTCAAGGTTGTGGACCCTGTAAAGGTCACAATTTTAATTCCTGAATTATGGTCCCTTGTTATACGCAAAATCCCCCTTTCTTTAGCTTGTGGTCTATCCATCTCTCGAAAATGTGGGCGTATCCTGCCTGGCAGTGCCAGCCTATCTTTTAGCTTGTGAACAGTGTAGAGGTCACAATTTTGAACCGATTTGGATGAAACTTGAAATGCATGTTTATAAACCAAAGATCTTGGTTCCTTTCGATATTTGCGCCAATCGAATCGTAACTTCCTGAATTATGGCCCCTGATTGTCCGAAAAATCACCCTTTTTAGCTTGTGGTCCCTCTGGAGGTCAAAATTGTTATCCGATTTAAAAAACCGTCTGTTTATATCACCGTTACATGGTTATGAAGGTTGAGTTCGAATTTCGTGAAAATCGGACCAAAATTGACGGACAAAATGGCCGCCATTTGTACGCGAATAGTGTGAAAATATGTTATTATACGCCCACATTTTCATGTGGACGTATATTGTCGTCGCCCCTGTTCGTCCGTCCGTCCGTCCGTCCACAATTGTTTGTGAACAGTCTACAGGTCACAATTTTTATCCGATTTCAATGAAACTTAAAACATAGGTTTATCACCCTAAGATCTCGGTTCCTTTCGATATTGGCATGTATCGGACCGTAACTTCATGGGTTATGGCCCCTGATTGTACGAAAAATCACGTTTTTTAGCTTGTGAACAGTGTAGAGGTCACAATTTTGAACCGATTTGGATGAAACTTGAAATGCATGTTTATAAACCAAATATCTTGGTTCCTTTCGATATTTGCGCCAATCGAATCGTAACTTCCTGAATTATGGCCCCTGATTGTCCGAAAAATCACCCTTTTTAGCTTGTGGTCCCTCTGGAGGTCAAAATTGTTATCCGATTTAAAAAATCGTCTGATTATATCACCGTTACATGGTTATGAAGGTTGAGTTCGAATTTCGTGAAAATCGGACCAAAATTGACAGACAAAATGGCCGCCATTTTTACGCGAATAGTGTGAAAATATGTTATATCAAGGTTGTGGACCTTATAGAGGTCACAATTTTGAACCGATTTGGATGAAACGTGTCATGTATGTTTATAACCGAAAGATGTTGGTTCCTTTCGATATTTGCGCCCATCGGATCGTAACTTCCTGAATTATGGCCCCTGATTTTCCGAAAAAAATTGCCCTTTTTGTGGTTCCTCTGGAGGTCAAAATTGTTATCGGATTTAAAAATACGTTTGATTATATCACCGTTCCATGATTATGAAGGTTGAATTCGAATTTCGTGAAATTCGGACCAAAATTGACGGACAAAATGGCCGCCGTTTGTATGCGAATAGTGTGAAAATATGTTATATCAAGGTTGTGGACCTTATAGAGGTCACAATTTTGAACCAATTTTGATGAAACTTGACATGTATGTTTATAACCCAAAGATCTTGGTTCCTTTCGATAGTTGCGCCCATTGGATCATAACTTCCTGAATTATGTCCCCGGATTGTCCGAAAAATCGCTTTTGTTCGCTTTTGGTCCCTCTGGAGGTCAAAATTATTATCCGATTTAAAAAAACGTTTGAGTATATCACCGTTACATGGTATTGAAGAGATTTTGAATTACGTGAAAATCGGACTAGAATTGACAGACAAAATGGCTGCCGTTTGTACACGAGTAGTGTGAAAATATGTTATATCAAGGTTGTGGACCCTATAGAGGTCACAATTTTGAATCGATTTTGATGAAACTTGACATGTATGTTTATAACCCAAAGATCTTGGTTTCTTTCAATATTTGCGCCCATCGGGTCATTACTTCCTGAATTATGTCCCCTGATTGTACGAAAAATCACCCTTTTTAGCTTGTTGTGCCTCTGGAGGTCACAATTATTATCTGATTTAAAAAAAAAAACGTTTGATTATAAAAACCAAACAAATTCTAATGATTTTCTGATAATTCCTTAATATGCGACAACTCTTGTTGACCGCCCGGACAATATGGCTGCTGTGTGGGCGTATGTTTCGTTGCCTGGCAACCTTTTTTTTTTAAATCAGATAATAATTTTGACGTCCAGAGGGATCACAAGCTAAAAAGGGCAATTTTTCAGACAATCAGGGGCCATAATTCAGGAAGTTACGATCCGATGGGGGCAAATATCGAAAGGAACCAAGATCTTTGGCTTATAAACATACATGTCAAGTTTCATCAAGTTCGGTTCAAAATTGTGACCTCTATAGGGTCCACAACCTTGATATAACATATTTTCACACTATTCGCGTACGAACGGTGGTCATTTTGTTTGTCAATTTTGGTCCGATTTTCACGAAATTTGAACTCAACCTTTATTACCATATAACGGTGATATAATCAAAGGGTTTTTTAAAAAGGATAATAATTTTGACCTCCAGAGGGGACCACAAGCTAAAAAGGGCGATGTTTCGGACAATCAGGGGCTATAATTCAGGAAGTTTCGATGCGATTGGCACAAATATCAAAAGGAACCAAGATTTTGGGGTTATAAACATGCATGTCAAGTTTCATCACAATCAGTTCAAAATTGTGACCTCTATAGGGTCCACAAGCTAAAAACATGATATTTCGTACAATCAGGGGCCATAATCCATGAAGTTCTGATACGATACATGCCAATATCGAAAGGTACCAAGATCTTATGGGGATAAACCTATATTTCAAGTTTCGTCAAAATCGGATAAGAATTGTGATCTGTAGAGAGTCAACAAACAAATTGTGGACGGACGGACGTCAGGACGGACAGGGGCGACGACATAATACGTCCACATGAAAATGTGGGCGTATAAAAAGCAAACAAATTCTTATGACTTTCAGATGATTACATAATGAATTGTTACTCTTAATCAGATTTTAGTGTATTACAAATGTTTCATTACCAAAAAAAAAAAGTAAAAATATGCAACAACCCTTGTTGACTGCCCGGATGATTTAGCTACTGTGGGCGTATGTTTCGTTGCCTGGCAACCTATCTTTAAACTTTAAACTGTATATAAAGTAACATTGAAATGGATTTGGAATTAGATTTTTAATGAACAGTGACCGCCTTCACCTGAATACTTCTCCAGTGATGAGCTATATATATACACCCCTGATCCTAGCTCATCCATATGTATGAAATATTGCATATGTATCACCTGGGTGCATATTCGAACTAAGAATGTCCTCGAAACCGTTGGAGATAAATGTATTAGCGAAATAGTGACCGCTGGTCGCGTTAGTGGAGTAATCATTGACTAAAGAGAGAAGACAGTAGAATTTTTACTAAGGGGGGGGGGGGTAGTGTGACTGCTTACAAGGAGATGTCGCTGAATAGGAGTGGTTGTTCATACAGATACAACTTTAGTTTTATTACATCAATACCTTGACTAAGTTCGATACTTCGATAATGAACATTTTCTGCTCTGGGTAAGCAGAGCGATAAGTAATTTGATTGACAGAAATTTTGGAACATAGATAACTCTCTAACACTGTAAGGTGCATAGTGTGTAGAACTGGCGGCGGAGCTTTTAGTATTGGGCTTCTGCGTTAGAAAATCCTCTGAGCAAGTAGTAAAGCTTTCAGTATTTCTATAAATGGTCAGTAATAATCATACGGTGAGTATATAAGTTAATTGGTTAGTATTCCTTACTTCTGTCAATATCTAAAAATAATGTGAGTAATTAAACAAACGTGAGTGTATCCAAACATATCACTAGTGAGGTACGTGCGGGAGAAATTGACGAAAACATGACTAATTAAGAAAACGTCACTATTTGAGCTACCGCTCACTATCTGGGTATAACCGACAGTTACCTTTGACGTCAGTAGAGCGTGAAATCATTAACTATATAAATTACTGGCGAGTATTGTTACTGTAAGTGATCATAATATTTTTATTACTAACCTGAATAAATGATTAATTATTTATTAATATTCTCGAATCGGAGGAGATTTTTTAAACCATAATTGGTGGCAATGAGTAAAGGGACTATTTGTCGGCAATTTTGCTTACCGCCCTAGTTTGCAAAAAACGCTGAAGATGGCGAGGTTTGATTAGTCACACTATCTGTACCGGTTCACGTTCTTACAACAGGTTTCCCATGCAGAATACATATTTTGGGGTAGGCGGCATGGTATGGATTAGTAAATTTGGAATCAGAACTAATGGTTTAAGAAGATCATCAACACAAATCTGTTTTTGAAAATTTTTTTGAAACAGATTATGATAGCAGATAATATTGAACTTAATACACATATATACACGCTGAAATTCTAAACACCGAAGAATCGTGTGATTATATATTTATTTTTGAGAAATAATAGCTATTAAACAATATATATAACAATAAAACAATATATATAAGGATGAAAATAATAATAGCATATAATAAGGTACGATACACAATGTTAAAATACAATATGATCGTACGTAACAGAAAAATAATAAATTTCATTCAAGTAATTCGAAATTTTGAGCACGGAAGAGTCTATTAATATTTTAGAAATTGTTTTATTTAGCACACGATAAATATAACTGATACATTGCATGCGACGGTGAAATGGTAAAACCATCTGCGACGTTCGATCTTGGGATGTCTTTCGTATGTGAAATTCCAAAGTCATGTATCCTGTGCGATTAATTCTTTATTAAAACAAAAGGCTGATAGAAATACTTCTAAAGGAACATTGAAAATCATCCCCGAAAAAAACACATTTATAACTACACTATAATACATATTCAAAACTGAGACAATTCTAAACACGAGAAATTTCAAGGAATTGTAAACACAATAGCAAAACTTTTGTTAAAGATTTCCCACAAATAGAGCATTTTTATTTCTTTAAATTTGCCACTTACATATCCGTAATTTTCGTTTGAGTTTTTGTACAATAGTCACACCGATAACAAATTTTCTTTTAATGATACAGTTTATCAATAAACATAACAGAAATTTATATAGTTAATGATTTCTTGCTCTACTGAGGTGTAAACCTAGCCAATCAACATTCTTAATCTCTTGAGCACTATAACACAAAGGTGCTAATTAAGTGGTGAGATTAACAGAATTTAAAGATTTAATATACAAGACCTATATTACTAATGTATGGACTATTCTCCTTTTTTTCCAAAAACAATGATACACTAGAAATTTCTATTGGGTTCAGATTCATGCCGTATTTCGCTGAACGTAACTGATTTGACTTTAGGGTCAAAATGGAAACAATTGAATGTAAATCAGCGCATATACAATCAGTTTACATTGTTATATGCGTTGCGACCAATTTGGGTCAATTTCTAGTTCCTAAATATATTTATAGTGATGGTCCGATATGACACCTGTATGTCTATAATAGGTGAAGTGCACTGGAGCACAGTACTGTGGAAGTGGCGCTATATAAATCCTTAATAATAATAATAAAATAATAATAAATAATAGGTGTCTGAACTGAAAGGTTCATGCGGCAATGAATGAAACATCAAAGAGAAGAGACTCGTGATATGTGACATTCTCCCTTCATTTCTCGAACTATAAACCATCTAATGGGAACTTATTTGTTTGTAATATTATTAATAAATAAAGTATTTTCATTGGCATCTAGAAGCTGGTACATGTATGTCAATCTTGTGACATCAAAGAGATATCCTCCCTTTAATCTTCCATGCTACTCACCCGTAAACCATGCGGTATATTTTCCCACCAGACAATAGCAGCAGTGATCTAGATAAAACTAACGTGAAGTAGTAAGATTTGGAACTATTTCAGAAAAAATGACAACACAAGATGTGCGATGCCTCATACCAGCCCGGTATGCACAGGATTCTTCAGAGCTAAGAATTTCAGCTTGTACAGTATGTGTATGTTTGAAATTTATTATTTCTGCTATCATGTTATCTGTTTCAATAAAATTAGTGAAAACAAATTTGTGTTGATGATCTTTTTTTTAACCATTAGTTGTGATTCCAGTTTAAACCATACAGATATTAAAGCAGCGCACGTCCCAAAACATGTGCCAATCCGCATGAATGAGAATAAATATAAATTGTAAATTAAATAACACTATACACATTGCCCCGTATTCTGCAAACTACACATTGCCCCGTATTCTGCAAACTACGGCGGTTATCGAAAATCGCCGAAAAATACACCCGTTATTGTTTAAAAACAATATTCTGCAAACTACTGCGGTAACCGAAAAATACTCCTGTTGTTCACTTCCCTCCCATTATAGTTAAAAAACCCCCAACATTCTCTGATTCGAGAATAATAATAAATAATTAACTAGACCTGCATGCAGGAATGACGGGTTTCACTGGTGCCACATTAACTTTAAACTTATGTCACTTTCGCTCCCATGTTGCCCTTGAATCAATGGCACAGATAAACAGATTTCCACATAAACATTGCACACATCAAATAAAAGGGAAACAGAATCAACAAAAATCCAGCAATATCAATTCATTTTATACATTTGTAATTAATCCTGATAAAATTACAGTACTTCCGGGGATAATGAAAATGTTCAATTAGTTTCATGAAATCAGAAATGGCATAAGATATCATAGAGTGAAAATTTTATGTAAATCGAAAAATAATCGCCACTTTTATTGACCAAAAAACTTGAAAAGCGACTTGTAGAAAATCGGCTATTTCGGCTAACCGTACAAGTTAGAAACCATTTTGTGGTATCTGAATGATCGCATGGGTTCATTCTATTAGTTGATGCAAACTAAATATCATAATTTTAAATATATTACAAATCAGACTCATTTGAAAAAAATATCTGTTTTGAAGGCTAAAAATACAGTTTTTGCCAAAATATAATTACTTCCGGTGATACTGGAAATGTTAAATTAGTTCTATTAAATCATAAATGACGTAAGATATCATATGGCGAAAATTTTATGAAAATCGAATAATAACTGACACTTTTATAGACTAAAATCCTCGAAAAGTGACTTGTGGAAAATCGCCCATTTCTGTGCAACCGTACACGTTAGAAACCGTTTTGTGATATCTGTATGATCACATGGGTTCATTCTATTTGATGGATAGAATCAAATATCATAATTTGAAAAAAATAACAAGTACGACCCATTTGAATAAAATATTGTTTTTTAATGCTAAAAATTAAGTTTTGAGCAAATGACGTCATTTCCGGTGGCAGCGTATGAGGTAGGATGGTTTGACCTTGTCCACTATGGCATTAGGCATCCAATGGTGAAAGAAAATTGAAAATCACATAATAATTGATTCTTATACAGCCAAAATAACGTGAAAAGTGACTCATGCAAAATTGACTTTTTCTCAGCAACTGCGCATATTACAAATTAATTTTCACATACATTCTCTTCGTATGGGTTATTGCTACGAGATTATTAATGTTACGAAGATATATTTTTTAATATGAAGACGCTGGATGGGTTGTAAATAGCTTATTTTGACACCTTTTTTCACCCTTTAATCCAAATTGACCGAAAACGAAATCGAAATTAAAAAAACTGAGCGCGATGTTTTGTGCGCCTTTATATGGCACATCTTTTCAGTCATATTAGATTTCAAAAAAATAATTTTTGCTTTCAAAAAGTGGTACCGAACTGTTAAAATTGTAGTTTTTGCTAAATTTACGTCACTTACGGTGCCGACAGGAAACTTTGCCGGTAACAAAAAAAATGACATTTTGGACCATGGGCATATAAACTTTGTTTTATACAAATCGGACAATAAATAATTAATATAGAACCGATAAACTGAATTAGCCAATAGCGACCAAGGAAAATTATCCAGAAAAAAATGTTCACATTTTTGCCCAAATCAGACAACCCTTTAACCCTTGGTAAAAGGTCATTAAAAAATATTCATTAATAAAAAAGTTTTTTGTCAAAATTTAAATTTTCAAAATTTGGCGCCTTATTTTTCCGAAGATTCGGCGAAATTTAAAACTCTAAAGACCCGTAGCTATGTGCCATGTCTCTGGCTATGTCAAAAACTATCAAACGATAAAATCCAACAATTGTTGTTAATATTACGGCAATATTTCAAAAAAGGACAACTTCGGTGATTTCGGACATTTCGCATTGTCGCAGAATGCCGGAAATAGCTTTAATCTCTAAGTCACACCCAATTTCGCAGTAAAACTCAAGACAATGCATCGATCCGACAAGTAGTTCCTGAGATATAAGCAAATTGGAAAAAAAAAAAATAATAACTAGATCTGCTACTGTCCCATGCAGATATGAAAGCTTTCATATTCACAGTCACTTCCTGTCACATGTCATGGGTCGTATGAATAATCCGAACAAGGAAAAAAAATCATTAAAATCGGTCACATTCTAGTGAAGTTAATGTGATTTTTCACTCGTAAAGAATTTTGTCAGCACGAAAAACATCAACGTCAAAAATCGAATTTTTGAAATATTCAAATACCGTATCCCGACTATCCTGAAATGTATTAATTTCAGACATAGGAAATGCATTGAACATACTCTGCTCTATTGTGTTTGTTTACAAGTCCGTAAATGTCGACTTTTCACTATGTTTCATATTCACTTCAAAATGGTGACTACCAGTTGACCTAACTCAAAATTGTGCTTCGAACTTCATCAAGACATTGACTTAGTGAATGCCTATACTATTGACTTAGTGAATGCCTAAGTTTGAACATTGTACCCCAATTAGAAAAAGAGTTATTGTGTTCCAGAGTCATCAAGGTATTGGCCTAATAAACACCCACACCAAGTCTAGCTGAATTAGAAAGAGAGTTATTGTGTCCCAAACTAGATCAATTCGGGACTAACATATAGTTAGATTTTATTTCAATATTTCGCTTGCGCGTAGAGGTCTTTAGCAGTGGAAGGAAACCGGAGGAAATGAAGAAAACCCACCAAGATGGACAGGCGACCTTACTCCTTGTCAGGTACGACCGGAGATTCGAAAACACGCTAGCTGACTCAATGACAGGCTTTATGATACAGCGCGCGCGTGCTAACCATTCAGCCACCAAACTCCCCTTTGAAATCGGACACGTGCAATATGTCATATAAGAAGAATAACAAGTCGCTCACATACAAAATGGTAAATTAATGAGCTTAGGTCAAAAGGTTGAGCTACTGTTTTAGAGTATTTAATTGTTTTAAAGAGACACCTTAAGGGATGTTCATAGTTAAATGAAAGTTTTTAATTTTAAATAAGACGAACGTCTACCAATAAAATGAGGATTTAATAATATTAAAATAAAGTTTCAAATTAAGAATAATTAATTATTGGTCTAATGCAATGAAATGCTTTGATTTGACAGATGAAATGTACGATGGGTGTCCACACTATGTGGCGAAGGCGTTGACCTGCTAGCCAGGAGGTCGGGTGTTCGATCCCTGCATTGGCCGAGAAAGTTCATCTCGATTTTTTGGCGTGTCCTCGCACCGGCTTGTACACATTGGAGTGCACGTAAAAGATTCCTTAGCAGTTGGAATTCGATAATGTTGAATAAGCTCTATACGATGACTAAATGTGCAAATTGTAGCCACCCACACTGCATGTTTTGCTTAACAATGAAAGGGTGCCGTTTTCAATTTTCGATCCTTTTATTCTTCTACTCCTGATATTTTGGACTGTTGATCGATGGTTTCATATAAAAGACTACCGATAAGACTCTTTGTACAAGAAGTTCCCCAAAAATATTATGTTGACTTTAAGAGAAAAGGACCTTTAAAAATGCTCTAAATCGTAAAAATACGACTTTTTGGATTTTCGATCTCTTTTTTCTGCTATCCCTGATATTTAAAAAAATGATACAATGATTTCACACAACAGGCTAGCTATTAGACTCTCGATTGACAAGAGTTTCACCACCCTCCCTTCATTATAACCGAAGTTATTGTGCCCTAAAGAATCAACAAATCAGCATGCGTATCTCTGCTTACCCTAGGCAGAAAATTCTCATCTTTACACTCAATCATGACATTGACCTAGTGAACGTCTACCCCAAGTTTAAACATTAGAAGGAGAGTTATTGTGTTCCAAAAACTCGGCCCTTCAAATTGCTTCCATTTTTCATTTTCAATTCAAAATGGTGACTCCCAGTTGACCTAAATGAAAATTCTACTCCCGACGTTTTTTAGGCCTTCCTCCAAGGATTCAGAAAATATAATTCCCGTGTCTGTAAGTAAAATAGCAAAATGGCGTTTGAGGTTTTTACATTTCAAGATGGTGGCACTTCCGGGTTGAGCTACAAACTCCATTTTTTGTGTACGAATCGGTGGTCTCGCAGCTAGTAGCCAAAAAAAAAATCAAGATGATTTGACCTATATTTCGTCGATTTTTTTGAAAATTTCGATCCTCAATTTCTCCAAGGGGAGATAATTTAGAAAATTTCTAAAGTCATTTTTCAAGTCGCATCATTAAGGTTTACTTACATATTAAATTTCATGAAAATCGTACAACTACTAAAGAAGTTGTCGAGTTGGTCTAAACTTCCGGTTCGAAATCACAGCGACGAATTTTCGAAATTCGAAAATCCGAAATTGCAGATTTGAAGTAAATGTCTCAAGGTACTCATAGAAAAAAGAATTAATCAAATAGTCACAAAGTTACAGCATTGTAGGTCAAATGCATTCGTTCGTAAAATTCGGTGATTTCGGATTCGTAAAACGTTTTGAAAATATATTTAATCAAGGTTCGCACCCCATTTATAGGGGGGTAGGTCAAAGTTTCAGAAAGATCCTATGGTTAGATTCTGAGAAATCCGATTTGCAGAAAATACACAAAAAAAAAAAATAATAATAATAATAATAACTTTAACAGAAACAATAAGCTTTCATATGTAATATGAAAGCTTAATAATAAGAATAATAATAAGAAGAATTTTAACAAAAACAATAGTGTTTCACACAAGCTACGCAGTGTGAAACCCTAATTAATATTTTATTCAGAAGGTAGCAACAATTTACAGGAAGTTACAATTACCTATAGTAACAATACTCACCAGAAATGTATATATAGTTAACGATTTCACGCTCTGTTGGCGCCGTGTGCAATTAGTAATGCACATCAAAGGTACCTGGCAGTTATACTAAGATAGTGAGCGATAGCTCAGTGACGTTTTCTTAATTAGTCACACTTTCGTCAATTTCTCACGCACGTGCCTCACTAGTGATATGTTTGGATAAACTCACATTTGTTTAATTACTAATCAATTAACTTACATACTCACCGCATGATTATTACTGACTTTTTATAGAAATACTGACGTACGTTACAAGTACTGACAGGTTTAAGCGACAACTGACAACACGTGGGGGTTGGAATGTCCTAGTGGACTAGCGCTTCGACCTCTAGCTGGCCGGTCACCTCTGGCTTGCGGCTGTGGTTTCGGGCCCTGGTGTGAGCGTATGTGACATGGAGATAGGGGCGCCTTCTCAACCTCGTGGGTGTCCTCCGGGCACTCCGGTTTCCTCCCACTGCTAAAGACCCCTACGCGCAAGCGAATTATTTTAATAAAATTAAACCATATGTTAGTCCCGAAATGACCTAGTTTGTGTTGAGTGGACGTTAAACCTCATTTCTCTCTCTCTCTCTCTCTGACAACACGTATATTTCTCACTAGTTTCCATTAATAGTAGTAACCATAATTCAGCTTTACTACTTGCTCAGAGGATTTTCTAACACAGAAGCCCAATACTAAAAGCTCTGATGCCATTTCTACACACTATGCATGTTACCATGTACCTGAGCTAGAATGTTCAAACTTGGAGGCGTTCATTCGGTAAATGCCTTGAAGGAGTTCAATGTTGAACCTTTTCTTCTTACAGTAAGCAGAGATAGCAATCTGATTGGTTGATGATTTGGGGTATGGTAGCTTTGCTTATAATAAAGTAAGAGCGATGAAACTATAGATTATAGATTCATTATATCATTACCTTGCCGAAGTTTAATAGTGAACATTTTCTGCTTATGCTAAGGAGCGATAAGCAATTTGATTGGTCAAGACTTTGGTACTTGACAACTCTGCTTTTATTTGAGGAAGAATGTTTAAACTTCATGTTCATTATAGTGTTGACTGAGTTCAATGATTAACATTTCGAGCTGAAGCTAAGCAGATCTAATCAGTTTCATTGGTCGATGCTAAGGGCCAAGATAATCTTGATTCTATCTGATAGAGAGTGATGAAACTTAGTGTTTAGAATGATTGCTTCATACTTTTTAAAAAAAATCAATGTGTGATTAATTAATATGTGTCATCTATTTATTTTGGGATTTCGGCGGGGAACATCAGCCTCACTGTTGGCTTGTTTTTTTTACCTTATTCTCTGTCCATCTCTTGTAAAATGTGGGTGTATCTTTACTGGCAACCGTTGATTATTTTGCAGATTATCAAGATGTCGAGTAGAAAAACAAAAGGAAAGACTACCAAAAAGAGGGCCCAGAGAGCTACTTCAAATGTCTTTGCAATGTTTGATCAATCTCAAATTCAGGAATTCAAAGAAGCCTTTAATATGATAGATCAAAATAGGGACGGTTTTGTTGATAAAGAAGATCTTCATGATATGTTAGCTTCCTTAGGTAATTTAAATAGTCCTGGAGAGTTATTCCATGGCAAGTGGTCCGTATCAGTTTATTTTGGCTATGGCATTTTCTGGCTATTTCTTTATACACTATTTAAGCAGTCATTGTTTTTTGAGGCGCGCGATCGCTCGCAAGCGCCTGCCGCGCACCTGAATGTCAGTCGAGGAGTGGTTTTTCTCCCTCGCCTCGCTCTCCATATTTGTAAATCATGGACATGTATTCGATCTCCGCCATGCTGTCATTGTGAATTAAATTATTTGGTGTATTCGATTAGTATGTGATCGCACATGGTAATAAAATTCCGATAAACATGTTGCTAAAAATAGATTGCGCCATTGGTTAATTTAACTGAAATGAAAAGTAGAACTCTCGCGAGACGTTAGAAATTACGAGAGATGGCACGTAAAAAATTTCCAATGCGAATAATTTCGGAAGAAATAGATTATATTTTGATGGAATTTTTAAGCGTTTATGATTATATTTTGAATGGGGGTTATGTTTTCTAAAAATAATTATAAAAGCTAAATGTATTTAGAAATTTCGACATGTATTTCTATTGGAATACCGTAAGTAGTTATAGACGATAGCAGAAGTTTTACTTGATCGTACGACTACGAACGAATGATATTATTTAGCAGACGATGTATATTATCAATTATGTAAACAGGAATGACCCCTTGCACCAAGTTATTGATCTTAAGAACCATTTTCCATATACAGAAAACTCTTCACTCTTCTTAATATCAGATCACTCTCCTTAACTCCTAAATCACTCTTCTTATCGAAACTGGGAGAGCTTTTTTAGGAGAGTGATTTTTTTCAATTTCTTCATTTAAGGAGAGCTTTTTTCGACTCTCCTCTAAAATACAAAAAACAACGACTGATTTAAGTGATTATCAAAAATTCCATCTGAAATGTGGTCGTATATAGTCGTTGCTCCCGTCTGTCTGTTGGCTCGGCGTCCACAAGTGCTTGTGGATGCTCTAGAGTCTAAAGTTAATATCCGATTAACTTTAATTTTATAAGCAGTGTTTAAGGTCATGAGACGATGAAGCCTATTGATTTTCAGCGATTTCCGATAAATACTGCCAAGCCAAAGTTATCTCCCTTCATCACTTTGAAAAATCTTGTGATGCTTTAGAGGCCAAACTTATGATCCGATTGACTTCAGATCGATACACAGATATACTATGGTTACTGTATCCATGTTAGGCCAAATTCACACCAATCTGTTTAAGTGGTAAAAATAGGTCTCCCTGTAAAAACAACTTTGCCATTTATCGAAAGCACAGTGACCGATTGCATATTCGAAATGTTTCTTCCTTGATTACCTATATACAGCGGGCGTGTGTATTCATTAACGCCTGAATGATTCCTTAATCCCCCAATTAAATAAGATGAGTGACTACGAAATAATTTGTTTTGTAATTTAGATTGCTTTGTAGTGTCCCGGCCCCTCTTCTCACGATAGCGATTTTAGTACATGTACTGTGTTTTAAAGTGACTATTTGCTAGAATCCCTCTACCATCGTGTGCAGTCCAAAAGATTCGAGATACATTTTTATCAGACAATTATTGTGGTTTTGATTTCTTGAGAGGCGATTTGGCCGCAAAACCATGCACCGGCCGTCTCGAGGAACGGCCATCTCATTTCCCCACTTCTCTCTCCAACACTGAGACGGGCACTCCGTCGACCCGAGAAATGCCCGCCCAGGACATGGCTGTGAGGCTACGCATCGGCGGCCTCGAGGAACGGCAGCCCAGCCCGTCAGTTCCTCCGCTTCTTTCTCCAACTGCGAGACGGGCACTTGGCCGGCCCAAGGAATTCCATGCCCCAGATGGGCAGGCACTGAAATTACTGGAGAGAATTAATTTTAGAATGCTGATTAGTTTATTATCATTTTTATATATGCCCACATGGAAATGTGGTCGTATATTGCCGTCGCCCCCGTCCGTCCGTCCATCCGTCCGTGGTCCACAATTTCTTGTGAACGCTCTAGAGGCTAAAGTTAATATCCGATTGACTTGAAATTTATACACGGTGTTTAAGGTCGTGAGACGAAGAAGCCTATTGATTTTCAGCGATATCCGATAATTACTACCAGAGTTATGACCCTTGATCACTTTGAAAAATCTTGTGAACGCTCTAGAGGCTATAGTTGACTTTAAATTTATACACAGTGTTTAAGGTCATGAGACGAAGAAGCCTATTGATTTTCGGTGATATCTGATAATTACTGCCAGAGTTATGACCCTTGATCACTTTGAAAAATCTTGTGAACGCTTTAGAGGCTAAAGTTATTATCCGATTGACTTTAAATTTATACACAGTGTTTAAGGGCATGAGACGAAGAAGCCTATTGATTTTCGGTGATATGAGATAATTACTACCAGAGTTATGACCCTTGATCACTTTGAAAAATCTTGTGAACGCTCTAAAGGCTAAAGTTAATATCCGATTGACTTTAAATTTGTACACAGTGTTTAGGGTCATGAGACGAAGAATCCTATTTGATTTTCAGTGATATCTGGCACTTGATCACTTTGAAATATCTTGTGGACAAAGGCCATGAGACAAACCATCAAAACTATTCTAATCATTTCTGATAATTATTTAATGGGCTATTACTCGTAATAAGATTATCATGTGTTGTAAATGTTCTCCTTACTGATAAAAGAAACAATATTCGACAACCCTTGTTGACTGCCCGGACGACTTAGCTGTTGTGGGCGTATGTTTAATTGCCTGGCAACCTATCTTTTTAGGTTGTGGTTCCTCTGGAGGTCACAATTATTATCCGATTTAAAAAAACGTTTGATTATATTACAGTTACACCGTAAGTAAGGTTGAATTCGAATTTTGGGAAAATCGGACCAAAATTGCCATACAAAATGGCTGCCGTTTGTAGGCGAATACTGTTAAAAAAATGGTATATCAAGGTTGTGGACCCTGTAGAGGTCACAATTTTAATTTGATTTTGATGAAACTTGAAATTCATGGTTATAACCCAAAGATCTTGGTTCCTTTCGATATTTGCGCATATCGGATCGTAATTTCCTGAATTATGGCCCCTGATTAAACGCAAAATCGCCTTTATTTTAGCTTGTGGTGCCAGAGTTATGACCCTTGATCACTTTGAAAAATCTTGTGAACGCTTTAGAGGCTAAAGTTAATATCCGATTGACTTTAAATTTATACACAGTGTTTAAGGGCATAAGACGAAGAAGCCTATTGATTTTCGGTGATATCAGATAATTACTACCAGAGTTATGACCCTTGATCACTTTGAAAAATCTGGTGAACGCTCTAGAGGCTAAAGTTAATATCCGATTGACTTTAAATTTATACACAGTGTGTAAGGTCATGATACGAAGAAGCCTGTTGATTTTCAGCAATATCCGATAATTCCTGCTCGAGTTATGACCCTTGATCACTTTGAAAAATCTTGTGAATGCTCTAGAGGCTAAAGTTAATATCCGATTGAATTTAAATTTATACATGGTGTTTAAAGTCATGATACAAAGAATCCTATTGATTTTCAGCGATATCCGATAATTACTACCAGAGTTATGACCCTTGATCACTTTGAAAAATCTTGTGAACGCTCTAGAGGCTATAGTTAATATCCGATTGACTTTAAATTTATACACAGTGTTTAAGGTCATGAGACAAAGAAGCCTATTGATTTTCGGTGATATCTGATAATTACTGCCATAGTTATGACCCTTGATCACTTTGAAAAATCTCGGGAACGCTTTAGAGGCTAAAGTTAATATCCGATTGACTTTAAATTTGTACACAGTGTTTAGGGTCATGAGACGAAGAATCCTATTTGATTGTCAGTGATATCTGATAATTTCTGGCACTTGATCACTTTGAAATATCTTGTGGACAAAGGCCTTGAGACAAACCATCAAAACTATTCTAATCATTTCTGATAATTATTTAATGGGCTGTTACTCGTAATAAGATTATCATGTGTTGTAAATGTTCTCCTTACTGACAAAAGAAAAAATATGCGACAACCCTTGTTGACTGCCCGGACGACTTAGCTGTTGTGGGCGTATGTTTCGTTGCCTGGCAACCTATCTTTTACGTTGGCCAGATCAATTAGTTTTGCTCACTAGTGTCTTGTAATAAAGTAGCCTCGTATTATTTGTTGATTGGCGTTTAAACAACATTTAATTGACTAGATATGGAATCTAAATATAAATAAATCGATGGATAAACTTTTGTGATAAGATATGGTTATAATGTCTAACATTGTTTAATTTTTTTTTTTATAAAATAAAGGTATTTTACAATTACATTGACAGTTTAATCACTCAACTAATGGCATGGAACCATACATGGTGATAAGATTCCCAGTGTGATTGGCTGAGAAATGAGGGTGATCTATTGTTATGCGTATAGTCATCGGAAAATTCCATATTCACTTTCAAATGAAAGTTGTTCTTTGTGTATAGAAACGGTTATTAAGCTTTCATATTTCATATGAAAACTTATTGTTTCTGTTAAAATTATTATTATTTTTTTTTTGTGTGTTTTTCCTGCAAATCGGATTTCACAGAATCTAACCATAGGATGTTTATGAAACTTTGACCTACCCTCCCAAAAATGGGTGGTGGCTGTTGATTAAATATATTTTCAAAACGTTTTGCGAATTCGAAATCACCGAATTTTACGAACGAAAAAACTGACAATGCATAGTCGTAACTTTGCTATTTTTTATACGCCCACATTTTTATGTGGACGTATATTGTCGTCGCCCCTGTCCGTCCGTCCGTCCGTCCACATTTTTTTGTGAACAGTCTACAGGTCACAATTTTTATCCGATTTCAATTAAACTTAAAATATAGGTTTATCACCATAAGATCTCGGTTCCTTTTGATATTGGCATGTATCGGACTGTAACTTCATGGGTTATGGCCCCTGATTGTACGAAAAATCACGTTTTTTAGCTTGTGAACAGCGTAGAGGTCACAATTTTGAACCGATTTGGATGAAACTTGACATGTGTGTTTATAACCCAAAGATCTTGGTTCCTTTCGATATTTGCGCCAATCGGATCGTAACTTCCTGAATTATGGCCCCTGATTGTCCGAAAAATTGCCCTTTTTAGCTCGTGGTCCCTCTGGAGGTCAAAATTGTTATCCGATTTAAAAAACCGTTTGATTATATCACCGTTCCATGGTTATGAAGGTCGAGTTCGAATTTTGTGAAAATCGGACCAAAATTGACGGACAAAATGGCCGCCATTTGTACGCGAATAGTGTGAAAATATGTTAAATCAAGGTAGTGAACAGTGTAGAGGACACAATTTTGAACCGATTTGGATGAAACTTAACATGCATGTTTATAACCTAAAGATCTTGGTTCCTTTCGATATTTGCGCCAATCGGATCGTAACTTCCTGAATTATGGCCCCTGATTGTCCGAAAAATTGCCCTTTTTAGCTTGTGGTCCCTATGGAGGTCAAAATTGTTATCCAATTTAAAAAAACGTTTGATTATATCATTGTTCCATGGTTATGAAGGTCGAGTTTGAATTTCGTGAAAATCGGACCAAAATTGACGGACAAAATGGCCGCCATTTGTACGTGAATAGTGTGAAAATATGTTATATCAAGGTTGTGAACAGTGTAGAGGACACAATTTTGAACCGATTTGGATGAAACTTGAAATGCATGTTTATAACCCAAAGATCTTGATTCCTTTCGATATTTGCGCCAATCGGATCGTAACTTGCTGAATTATGGCCCCTGATTGTCCGAAAAATCGCCCTTTTTAGCTTGTGGTGCCTCTGGAGGTCAAAATTGTTATCCGATTTAAAAAAACGTTTGATTATATCACCGTTCCATGGTTATGAAGGTCGAGTTCGAATTTCGTGAAAATCGGACCAAAATTGACGGACAAAATGGCCGCCATTTGTACGCGAATAGTGTGAAAATATGTTAAATCAAGGTTGTGAACAGTGTAGAGGTCACAATTTTGAACCGATTTGGATGAAACTTGAAATGCATGTTTATAACCCAAAGATCTTGGTTCCTTTCGATATTTGCGCCAATCGGATCGTAACTTCCTGAATTATGGCCCCTGATTGTCCGAAAAATTGCCCTTTTTAGCTTGTGGTCCCTATGGAGGTCAAAATTGTTATCCGATTTAAAAAACCGTTTGATTATATCATTGTTCCATGGTTATGAAGGTCGAGTTTGAATTTCGTGAAAATCGGACCAAAATTGATGGACAAAATGGCCGCCATTTGTACGCGAATAGTGTGAAAATATGTTATATCAAGGTTGTGAACAGTGTAGAGGACACAATTTTGAACCGATTTGGATGAAACTTGAAATGCATGTTTATAACCCAAAGATCTTGATTCCTGTCGATATTTGCGCCAATCGGATCGTAACTTCCTGAATTATGGCCCCTGATTGTCCGAAAAATTGCCCTTTTTAGCTTGTGGTCCCTCTGGAGGTCAAAATTGTTATCCGATTTAAAAAAAACGTTTGATTATATCACCGTTCCATGGTTATGAAGGTTGAGTATGAATTTTGTGAAAATTGGACCAAAATTGACGGACAAAATGGCCGCCGTTTGTACACGAATATTGTGAAAATATGTTATATAAAGGTTGTGGACCTTATAGAGGTCACAATTTTGAACCGATTTTGATGAAACTTGACATGTATGTTTATAACCCAAAGATCTTGGTTCCTTTCGATATTTGCGCCCATTGGATCATAACTTCCTGAATTATGTCCCCGGATTGTCCGAAAAATCGCTTTTGTTCGCTTTTGGTCCCTCTGGAGGTCAAAATTATTATCCGATTTAAAAAAACGTATGACTATATCACCGTTACATGGTAAAAAAGAGAGAGTTTGAATTACATGAAAACCGGACTAGAATTGACGGACAAAATGGCCGCCGTTTGTACACGAATAGTGTGAAAATATGTTATATCAAGGTTGTGGACCCTATAGAGGTCACAATTTTGAGTCGATTTTGATGAAACTTGACAGGTATGTTTTAAACCCAAAGATCTTGGTTCCTTTCGATATTTGCGCCCATCGGGTCATTACTTCCTGAATTATGTCCCCTGATTGTACGAAAAATCACCCTTTTTAGCTTGTGGTGCCTCTGGAGGTCACAATTATTATATGATTTAAAAAAAAAACGTTTGATTATAAAAACCAAACAAATTCTAATGATTTTTTGATAATTCCTTAATATGCGACAATTCTTGTTGACTGCCCGGACGATTTGGCTGCTGTGTGGGCGTATGTTTCGTTGCCTGGCAACCTATTTTTGACCGATTTTACTAATTCTTTTTTCTTTGAATACCCTGAAAAAAATCATTTTCATCTGAAGTTTCACATTTTCGAATTTCGAAAATTCGTTGCTGTGATTTCAAACCGGAAGTTTAGACCAATTTAACAACTTCTTTAATAGTTGTACGATTTTCATGAAATTTAGTATATAAGTAAATCTTACCAATGTGACTTCAAAAATATAATGAGAAATTATCTCCCCTTGGTGAAATTAAGGATCAAAGTTTTTATACGCCCACATTTCTATGTGGACGTATATTGTCGTCGCCCCTGTCCGTCCGTCCGTCCGTCCGTCCGTCCACAATTTGTTTGTGGACCCTCTACAGGTCACAATTCTTATCCGATTTTGACGAAACTTGAAATATAGGTTTATCCCCAAAAGATCTTGGCTGCTTTCGATATTGGCATGTATCGGATGAAAACTTCATGGATTATGGCCCCTGATTGTACGAAAAATCACGTTTTTAGCTTGTGGACCCTATAGAGGTCACAATTTTGAACCGATTTTGATGAAACTTGACATGCATGTTTATAACCCAAAGATCTTGGTTCCTTTCGATATTTGCGCCTATCGGAATGTAATTTCCTGAATTATGGCCCCTGATTGTCCGAAAAATCACCCTTTTTAGCTTGTGGTTCCTCTGGAGGTCACAATTATTATCCGATTTAAAAAACCGTTTGATTATATCACCGTTACACTCTAAGGAAGGTTGAGTTCGAATTTCGGGAAAATCGGACCAAAATTGCCATACAAAATGGCCGCCGTTTGTACGCGATTACTGTTAAAAAATCGTATATCAAGGTTGTAGACCCTGTAGAAGTCACATTTTTTATTCGATTTTGATGAAACTTGAAATTCATGGTTATAACCGAAAGATGTTGGTTCCTTTCGATATTTGAGCATATCGGATCGTAACTTCCTGAATTATGGCCCCTGATTATACGCAAAATCGCCTTTTTTTTTAGCTTGGAGGTCACAATTATTATTCGATTTAAAAAAACGTTTGATTATATCACCGTTACACCCTAAGGAAGGTTGAGTTCGAATTTCAGGAAAATCCGACGAAAATTGCCATACAAAATGGCCGCTGTTTGTTCGCGAATACTGTTAAAAAATGGTATATCAAGGTTGTGGACCCTGTAGAAGTCACATTTTTTATTTGATTTTGATGAAACTTGAAATTCAAGGTTATAACCCAAAGATCTTGCTACCTTTCGATATTTGCGCATATCGGATCGTAACTTCCTGAATTATGGCCCCTGATTATACGCAAAATCGCCTTTTTATACGCCCACATAGAAATGTGGACGTATATTGCCGTCGCCCCCGTCCGTCCGTCTGTCCTTCGGTCCGTCCGTCCGTCCGTCCGTCCGTCCGTCCATCGTCCACAATTTCTTGTGAACGCACTAGAGGCCAGGGTTAATATCCGATTGACTTTAAATTTATACACAGTGTTTAAGGTCATGAGACGAAGAAGCCTATTGATTTTCAGCAATATCCGATAATTACTGCCAGAGTTATGACCCTTGATCACTTTGAAAAATCTTGTGAACGCTCTAGAGGCTAAAGTTAATATCCGATTGACCTTAAATTTATACACAGTGTTTAAGGTCATGAGACGAAGAAGTCTATTGATTTTCAGCAATATCCGATAATTACTGCCAGAGTTATGACCCTTGATCACTTTGAAAAATCTTGTGAACGCTCTAGAGGCTAAAGTTAATATCCGATTGACCTTAAATTTATACACAGTGTTTAAGGTCATGAGACGAAGAAGCCTATTGATTTTCAGCGATATCCGATAATTACTGCCAGAGTTATGACCCTTGATCACTTTGAAAAATCTTGTGGAGGCTAAAGTTAATATTGGATTGACTTTAAATTTATACACAGTGTTCAGGGTCATGATACGAAGAAGCCTATTGATTTTCAGCAATATCCGATAATTACTGCCAGCGTTATGACCCTTGATCACTTTGAAAAATCTTGTGAATGCTCGAGAGGCTAAAGTTAATATCCGATTGACTTTAAATTTATACACAGTGTTTAAGGTCATAAGACGAAGAAGCCTATTGATTTTCACGGATTTCCGATAATTAGTGCCAGAGTTATGGCCCTTGATCACTTCAAAAAATCTTGTGGATGCTCTAGAGGACAAAGATGATGTCCGATTGACTTCAAATTTATACACAGTGTTTAAGGTTATGAGACGAAGAAGCCTATTGATTTTCAGCGATTTCTGATAATTAGTGCCAGTGTTGTGTCCCTTGATCACTTCAAAAAATCTTGTGGATGATCTAGAGGCCAGAGTTAATATCTGATTGACTTTAAATTTATACACAGTGTTTAAGGTCATGAGACAAAGAAACCTATTGATTTTCAGCGATCTCTGAAAATTATTGCCAGAGTTATGGCCCTTGATCACATCAAAAAATCCTGTGGACGCTCTAGAGGCCAAAGTTAATATCCGATTGAAGGTCATGAGACGAAGAAGCCTACTGATTTTCAGCGATTTCAAAAAATTACTTCCAGAGTTATCTCCCTTGATCACTTCAAAAAACCTTGTGACGCTATAGATGCCAAACTTATCATCCGATTGACTTCAGATTGATACACAGAGTTTAAGGTGTTGAAACGAACAAGTATTTTGATTTTCAATGAATTTTGATAACTGAACAGCTAAATCCATGATGTTAAATGTTTCCTATACTAATTGTTAGCGTGGGGCAAAACTTTATAAAAAGCAAACAAATTCTAATCATTTTCAGATAATTACATAATGAGTTGTTACTCTTAATCAGATTTTAGTGTATTACAAATGTTTCATTCCCAAAAAAAGTAAAAATATGCGACAACCCTTGTTGACTGCCCGGACGATTTAGCTGCTGTGGGCGTATGTTTCGTTGCCTGGCAACCTATCTTTTTTTAGCTTGGAGGTCACAATTATTATCCGATTTAAAAAAACGTTTGATTATATTACCGTTACACCGTAAGGAAGGTTGAGTTCGAATTTCGGGAAAATCAGACCAAAATTGCCATACAAAATGGCCACCGTTTGTACGTGAATACTGTTAAAAAATGGTATATCAAGGTTGTGGACACTGTAAAGGTCACAATTTTAATTCGATTTTGATGAAACTTGAAATGCATGGTTATAACCCAAAGATCTTGGTTCCTTTCGGTATTTGCGCATATCGGATCGTAACTTCCTGAATTATTCGAATTTCGTGAAAATGGTACCAAAATTGCCAGACGAAATGGTCGCCGTTTGTACACGAATAGTGTAAAGATATGGTATATCATGGTTGTTGACTCTGTACAGGTCACAATTCTTATCCGATTTTGACGAAAAGTCACATTTCTAGGTTGTGTACCGTCACACCATAATCATTGTCGACTTCGAATTTCATGAATATCAGACTGGAACTGACCAACAAAATGACTGCTCCCAATACAGTATGAAATACAGGACTTAATGATGTAGGAAAAATCACTTTCGGTATTGCTTGTTCTCTATCCATCTCTCGAAAATGTGGGCGTATCCTGCCTGGAAGTGCCAGCCTATCTTTAAAGAAATCGTCGAAATATAGGTCAGAATGACCTAAAAAAAAATTCGATACTCGACAAGTAATTACTGATTCCTACACAAAATATGGAGTTTGTCGGTCGAACCGGAAGTGCCACCATCTTGAAACCTGAAAAATCCCTAAGGCTTTTTTGCTATTTTACTTGGGGGATTGGGATGGCCTAGTGGTCTGAGTGCCGCTCTTCGACCTCTAGCTGGCCGGTCACCTCTGGCTTGCGGCTGTGGTTTCGAGCCCTGTTGTGAGCGTATGTGGCATGGAGATAGGGGCGCCTTCTCAACCTTGCGGGTTTCCTCCGGGCACTCCGGTTTCCTCCCACTGCTAAAGACCCCTACGCGCAAGCGAATTACTGAAATAAAATTAAACCATATGTTAGTCCCGAAATGACCTAGTTTGTGTTGAGTGGACGTTAAACCCCATATCTCTCTCTCTCGCTATTTTACTTACAGACACGGGAGTTATATTTTCTGAATCCTTGAAGCATGGCCCAAAAATCGCAGGGAGCAGAATTTTGATTTAGGTCAACTGATGGTTGCTATTTTGAAGTGAATATGAAAAGTAGTAGCAATTTGAAGGGCCGAGACTTTGAAACACAATAACTCTCTTTCTAATTGAGCTATAATGTTCATACTTGGTGTAGACGTTCACTAGGTCAATGTCATGATTGAGTTCAAAGATGAGCATTTTCTGCCTAGGGTAAGCAGAGATAAGCATGCTGATTTGTTGATTCTTTAGGGCACAATAACTTTGGTTATAATGAAGGGAGGGTGGTGAAACTCTTGTCAATCGAGAGTCTAATAGCTAGCCTGTTGTGTGAAATCATTGTAGCATTTTTTTTGTCCCCCGCCTTTCGAAGAAAGTTGGGGGACTATTAAAATGGGTTCGTCCGTCTGTCTGTCTGTCCGTCACACTTTTTGGGACACAATAACTCTCTTCCTAATTGAGCTAGAATGTTCGAACTTGGTGTATGTGTTTATTAGGTCAATGCCTTGATGGAGTTCGAAGATGAGATTTTCCGCTTAGGGTAAGCAGAGATAATCAATTTGATTGGTTGATGCTTTGGGACACGATAACTTTAGTTCTAATTAAGTGAGAGTGATGAAACTTGGTGTATAGTTTCATTACAGTAATACCTTGACTAAGATCTATAATGAGCATTTTCTGCTCAGGTTAAGCAGGGCGATACGCAATTTGATTGGTCGAGACTTTGGAACACAATAACTCCCCTTCTAACTGAGTTAAAATGTTCAAACTTGGTGTATATGCTTATTAGGTCAATGCCTTGATGGAGTTCGAAGATGAGCATTTTCCGCTCAGGGTAAGCAGAGATAAGCAATTTGATTGGTTGATGCTTTGGGACACGATAACTTTAGTTCTAATTAAGTGAGAGTGATGAAACTTGGAGTATAGTTTCATTACAGTAATACCTTGACTAAGATCTATAATGAGCATTTTCTGCTCAGGGTAAGCAGAGCGATAAGCAATTTGATTTGCTGAGACTTGGGAACACAATAACTCTCCTTCGAATTGAGTTAAAATGTTAAAAATTGGTGTGTATGCTTATTAGGTCAATGCCTTGATGGAGTTCGAAGATGAGCATTTTCTTCTTAGGGTAGGCAGAGATAAGCAATTTGATTGGTGGATACTTTGGGACAAGATAACTTAGGTTCATCTTGATTGATGATTTTTATGCCAATACAATTACTGCATTCTCATTCAGTAATGGATTCGACAGTAACAGTGTATTGTTACGATTGACTTGGACACAAGGGCCCTTTCCCTTGGCCAGAGGGGCCCGTTTGTCAAGCATGGTGGCCCTTTTGTCTGCCTTTAGGGTCCCCCTAACTAGGGTACATTTTTGTCCCCCGCCTTTCAAAGAAAGTTGGGGGACTATTAAAATGGGTTCGTCCGTCTGTCTGTCTGTCTGTCTGTCCGTCTGTCTGTCCGTCACACTTTTTGGGACACAATAACTCTCTTCCTAATTGATCTAGAATGTTCAAACTTGGTGTATGTGTTTATTAGTTCAATGCCTTGATGGAGTTCGAAGATGAGCATTTTCCGCTTAGGGTAAGCAGAGATAAGCAATTTGATTGGTTGATGCTTTGGGACACCTTAGGGTAGGCAGAGATAAGCAATTTGATTGGTGGATACTTTGGGACAAGATAACTTAGGTTCATCTTGATTGATGATTTTTATGCCAATACAATTACTGCATTCTCATTCAGTAATGGATTCGACAGTAACAGTGTATTGTTACGATTGACTTGGACACAAGGGCCCTTTCCCTTGGCCAGAGGGGCCCGTTTGTCAAGCATGGTGGCCCTTTTGTCTGCCTTTAGGGTCCCCCTAACTAGGGTACATTTTTGTCCCCCGCCTTTCAAAGAAAGTTGGGGGACTATTAAAATGGGTTCGTCCGTCTGTCTGTCTGTCTGTCTGTCCGTCTGTCTGTCCGTCACACTTTTTGGGACACAATAACTCTCTTCCTAATTGATCTAGAATGTTCAAACTTGGTGTATGTGTTTATTAGTTCAATGCCTTGATGGAGTTCGAAGATGAGCATTTTCCGCTTAGGGTAAGCAGAGATAAGCAATTTGATTGGTTGATGCTTTGGGACACGATAACTTTAGTTCTAATTAAGTAAGATTGATGAAACTTGGTGTATAGTTTCATTATAGTAATACCTTGACTAAGTTAGATAATGAGCATTTTCTGCTCAGGGTAAGCAGAGCGATACGCAATTTGATTGGTCGAGACTTTGGAACACAATAACTCTCCTTCTAATTGAGTTAAAATGTTTAAACTTGGTGTATATGCTTATTAGGTCAATGCCTTGATGGAGTTCGAAGATGAGCATTTTCCACGGAGGGTAGGCAGAGATAAGCAATTTGATTGGTTGATGCTTTGAGACACGATAACTTTAGTTCTAATTAAGTGAGAGTGATGAAACTTGGTGTATAGTTTCATTACAGTAATACCTTGACTAAGATCGATAATGAGCATTTTCTGCTCAGGTTAAGCAGAGCGATAAGCAATTTGATTTGCTGAGACTTTGGAACACAATAACTCTCCTTCGAATTGAGTTAAAATGTTCAAAATTGGTGTGTATGCTTATTAGGTCAATGCCTTGATGGAGTTCGAAGATGAGCATTTTCTTCTTACGGTAGGCAGAGATAAGCAATTTTTGGATGACACTTCGTGTTCAGTTTGATTTGTCGATACGTTTGAAAAAAATAAATGTGCGATTAATTAATATGTGTCATCTATTTATTTTGGGATTTCGGCGGCGGACATCAGCCTCACTGTTGGCTTGTCATTTTTCTCTTCGGTTTTAGCATTTTTCTTTATAAAACACTTTTGGATGACACTTCGTGTACAGTTTGATTGCTCGATACGTTTGAAAAAAATAAATGTGCGATTAATTAACATGTGTCATCTATTTATTTTGGGATTTCGGCGCGGGACATCAGCCTCACTGTTGGCTTCTTATTCTTAATTTAAAATTTTATTTTGATATTAGTCTGGCATTATTAAGTCCTAATTTTATTGGTCTTATTTAAAATTAAACTTTCATTTAACTATGAACAACCCTTAACGTGTCTCTTTAAAACAATTAAATACTCTAAAACAGTAGCTCAACCTTTTGACCTGAACTCATTAATTTACCATTTTGTTGTGAGGGACTTGTTATTTTTCCCATGTGACATATTGCATGTGTCTGATTTCAAAGGGGGGTTGGGTGGCTGAATGGTTAGCACGCGCGCCTGTCATTGAGTTTTCGAATGCCCGGTTGTACTTGACAAGGAGTAAGGTCGCCTGTCCAACCTGCCATTTTTATACGCCCACATTGAAATGTGGTCGTATATTGTCGTTGCCCCCGTCCGTCCGTCCGTCCGGAATTACGCAATTTGATTGGTCGAGACTTTGGAACACAATAACTCTCCTTCTAATTGAGTTAAAATGTTTAAACTTGGTGTATATGCTTATTAGGTCAATGCCTTGATGGAGTTCGATACAGTTTCGGTTATTTCCCTTTAGTTTTCAGATTATTGTTATGCCTGGGTGCAATGTTTCATACTATAATTTTTTTCTCTCATCCTTTTATTTAGGATACTTGATACAATCAATGACACGTGACGATGAATATGAAAGCTTTCATATCTGCATGGAACAGTTACTGTTCAACAGTAGCAGATCTAGTTATTATTATTTTAATAATAGCTGATAATGAATATATCAACAAGTGACTGGCACCATTTGTATTTCTGTACTGATAGTGAATAGTGAATAGATTGGGATATCAAATATTACTGGGTTATCCAAATTACCGGTAAATACGCTAATTGCGTGGGTCGTCTTCATTTGTCACCCGGCCTATTTAAACAAAGGACGCTTCAATGGATGTATGACATGATACAGTATTTTAAATTCACTCCAAAATATTCCAAATTTATACACAGTGTTTAAAGTCCTGAGCTGAAGAAGCCTATCGAATTTCAGCAATTTCCGTTAATTACTACCAGAGTTATGGCCTTTGATCACTTTGAAAAATCTTTTGGATGATCTAGAGGCTAAAGTTAACATCCGATTGACTTTAAATTTATACACAGTGTTTAATGTCATGAGACGAAGAAGTCTATTGATTTTCAGTGATTTCCGACAATTGCTGCCAGAGTTAAAGCCCTTGATCAGTGTGTAAGGTCATAAGAGGAAGAAGCCTATAGATTTTCATCGATTTCCGATAATTACTGCCAGAGTTATGGCCCTTGATCACTTTAAAAAATCTTGTGGACGCTCTAAAGGCCAAAGTTAATATCCGATTGACTTCAAATTTATACACAGTGTGTAAGGTCATAAGAGGAAGAAGCCTATAGATTTTCAGCGATTTCCGATAATTACTGCCAGAGTTATGGCCCTTGAAAACTTAAAAAATATCTTGTGGACGCTCTAGAGGCCAAAGTTAATAATATGATTGGCTTTAAATTTATACACAGTGTTTAAGGTCAGAAGACAAATAAGCATATTGATTTTCAGCGATTTCAGATAATTAGTGCAAGAGTTATGGCCCTTGATCACTTTAAAAAAATCAAAGTTAATATCCGATTGACTTTTAATTTATACACAGTGTTTAAGGTCATGAGATGAAGAATCCTATTGATTTTCAGCGATTTCTAATAATTAGTGCCAGAGTTGTGGCCCTTGATTAATTACTGCCAGAGTTATGGCCCTTGGTCACATCAAAAAACCTGTGGACGCTCTAGAGGCCAAAGTTAATACCCGATTGACTTTAAATACACACACACTGTTTAAGGTCATGAGGCGAAGAAGCCTTTTGTACACGGTGTTTAAGGTCGTGAGACGAAGAAGCCTATTGATTTTCAGCGATTTCTGATAATTAGTGCCAGAGTTATGGCCCTTGAACACTTGAAAATATCTTGTGGATGCTCTAGAGGCCAAAGTTAATATCCAATTGACTTTAAATTTATACACAGTGTTTAAGGTCATGAGACGAAGAATCCTATTGATTTTCAGCAATTTCTGATAATAAGTGCCAGAGTTATGGCCCTTGATCACTTCAAAAAATCTTGTGGACGCTCTAGAGGCCAAAGTTAATATCCGATTTACTTTAAATTTATACACAGTGTTTAAGGTCATGAGGCAAAGAATCCTATTGATTTTCAGCGATTTCCGATAATAACTACCAGAGTTATGGCCCTTGATCACTTCAAAATATCTTGTGGATGCTCTAGAGGGCAAAGTTAATATCCGATTGACTTTAAATTTATACACAGTGTTTAAGGTCATGAGACGAAGAAGCCTATTGTTTTTCAGCGATTTCCGATAATAACTACCAGAGTTATGGCCCTTGATCACTTCAAATTATCTTGTGGATGCTCTAGAGGCCAAAGTTAATATCCGATTGACTTCAAATTTATACATAGTGTTTACAGTCATGAGACTAAGTCGTCTATCGATTTTTAGTGATTTTCAATAATTGCTGCCAGAGTTATGGCCCTTGATCACTTCGAAAAATCCTGTGGAAGCTCTAGAGGCCAAAGTTAATATCTGATCGACTTTAAATTAACACACAGTGTTTAGGGTCATGAGACGAAGAAGCCTATTGATTTCCAGAGATTTCAAATAATTATTGCCAGAGTTATCTCCCTTGATAACTTCAAAAAATCTTGTTACGCTATAGAGGCTAAACTTACCATCCGATTGACTTTAGATTGAACAGCTAAATCCATGATATTAAATGTTTCATGTATATACTAATTGTTGGTGTGGGGTAACACTTTATAAAAAGCAATCAAATTCTAATGATTTTCTGATAATTACATAATGAGCCCTTACTCTTAATCAGTTTTTAGTGTATTACAAATGTTTCATTAGCAAAAAAAGTAAAAATATGCGACAACCCTTGTTGACTGCCCGGACGATTTAGCTGCTGTTGGCGTATGTTTCGTTGCCTGGCAACCTATCTTTTAGCTTGTCAAAATTATTATCCGATTTAAAAAAACGTTTGATTATATCACCGTTACATGGTAATGAAGGTTGAGTTCAAATTTCGTTAAAATCGGACCAAAATTGACAAATAAAATGGCCGCCGTTTGTATGCGAATAGTGTGAAAATATGTTATATCAAAGTAGTGGACCCTATAGAGGTCACAATTTTGAACCGATTTTGACATGTATGTTTATAACCCAAAGATCTTGGTTCCTTTCATTATTTGCACATATCCGATCGTAACTTCCTGAATTATTGCCCCTGATTGTCTAAAAAATCGCTTATGGTCCCTCTGGAGGTCACAATTATTATCCGATTTAAAAAAACGTTTGACTCTATCACCGTTACACCCTACGGAAGGTTGAGTTCGAATTACGAGAAAATCGGACCATAATTGCCAGAAAAAATGGCCGCCGTTTGTACACGAACAGTCTAAAAGTATGGTAAATCAAAGTTGAGGACCAATGTAGAGGTCACAATTTTAATTTGATTTTGATGAAACCTGAATTGCTTGTTCATAACCTAAAGATCTTTAATTCTTTTCGATATTTGCGCATATCAAATTGTAACTTAATGAATTATGGCCTTTGATTGTAGGAAAAATCACTTTCGGTATTGCTTGTTCTATCTCTCGAATAAGGAAGGTTGAGTTCCAATTTCGTGAAAATCGTACCAAAATTGTCGGACGAAATGGTCACCGTTTGTACGCGAATAGTGTAAAAATATGGTATATCATGGTTGTGGACTCTCTACAGGTCACAATTCTTATCCGATTTTGATAAAAAAGTCACATTTCTAGCTAGGTTGTGTACCGTCACACCATAATCATTGTCGGCTTCGAATTTCATGAATATCGGACGGGAACCGACCAACAAAATGGTTGCCAGCCTATCTTTAGCTTGTGGTTCCTCTGGAAGTCAATATTATTATCCGATTTAAAGGAAACATTTGTTTATATCACCATTACATGGTAATGAAGCTTGAGTTCAAATTGAAAATCGGACCAAAATTGACAGACAAAATGGCCGCCGTTTATATGCAAATAGTGTGAGAATATGTTATATCAAGGTTGTGGACCCTATAGATGTCACAATTTTGAACCGATTTTAATGAAACTTGACATGTGTGTTTATAACCCAAACATCTTGGTTCCTTTCGATATTTGCGCCCATCAGATCGTAACTTCCTGAATTATGGCCCCTGAGGTCAAAATTATTATCCGATTTTGAAAACCGTTTGATTAAAGCAGCGTTACATGGTAATGAAGTATAAGCTCGAATTTCTTGAAAATTGGACCAAAATTGACAGACAAAATGTCCGCCGTTTGTATGCGAATAGTGTGAAAGTATGTTTTATCAAGGTTGTGGACCCTATAGAGGTCACAATTTTAATTCGATAATGATGAAACTTGAAATACATGTTTATAAACTAAAGATCTTGGTTCCATTGCATATTTGGGCATATCCTGAATTATGGCCCCTGATTGTACGAAAAATTGCCTGTGGTTCCTCTGGAGGTCACAATTATTACCTGATTTAAAAAAATCGTTTGATGATAAAAACCAAACAAATTCTAATGATTTTTATACGCCCACATTGAAATGTGGAAGTATATTGTCGTCATCCCGTCCGTCCGTCCGGACAAGCAATTGTGGACGCTCTAGAGGCTAAATTTAATATCCGATTGACTTTAAATTCATACACAGTGTTTAAGGTCATGAGACGAAGAATCCTATTGTTTTTCAGCGATTTCCGATAATAACTACCAGAGTTTTGGCCCTTGATCACTTTTAAACATCTTGTGAACGTTCTAGAGGCCACAGTTAATATCCGATTGACTTTAAATTTATACACAGTGTTAAAGGTTATGAGACGTAGAAGCCTATTGATTTTCAGTGATTTCCGATAATTACTGCCAGAGTTATGGCCCTTGATCACTTCAAAAAATCTTGTGGACACTCTAGAGGCCAAAGTTAATATCCGATTGACTTCGAACTTGTACACAGTGTCTAAGGTCATGAGACGAAGAAGCGTTTTGATTTTCAGCGATTTCCGATAATTACTGCCAGAGTTATGGCCCTTGATCACTTTAAAAAATCTTGTGGATGCTCTAGAGGCCAAAGTTAATATCCGATTGACTTCAAATTTATACATACTGTTTACAGTCATGAGACGAAGACGTCTATTGATTTTCAGTGATTTTCAATAATTGCTGCCAGAGTTATGGCCCTTGATCACTTTGAAAAAATCCTGTGGAAGCTCTGGAGGCCAAAGTTAATATCTGATCAACTTTAAATTTACACACAATGTTTAAGGTCATGAGACGAAGAAGCCTATTGATTTTCAGAGATTTCAAATAATTTCTGCCAGAGTTATCTCCTTTGATAACTTCAAAAAATCTTGTGAAGCTATAGAGGCCAAACTTATCATCCGATTGACTTCAGATTGATACACAGAGTTTAAGGTGTTCAAACGAACAAGTATTTTGATTTTCAATGAATTTTGATAACTGAACAGCTAAATCCATGATATTAGATGTTTCATGTATATACTAATTGTTAGCATGGGGTAAAACTTTATAAAAAGCAATCAAATTCTAATGATTTTCTGATGATTACATAATGAGTTGTTACTCTTAATCAGTTTTTAGTGTATTACAAATGTTTCATTTAAGCGAAAAAAGTAAAAATATGCGACAACCCTTGTTTGTTGACTGCCCGGACGATTTAACTGCTGTGGGCGTATGTTTCGTTGCCTGGCAACCTATCTTTGAATAATTCCTTAATATGCAGAAACTCTTGTTGACTGCCCGGACAATTTAGCTGCTGTGTTCACATCTGTATTTTTATTAATAAATAATTATCATAAGCCTCTCTAATATTTCATTTTTAAGTGGAATATATATGCTGACAAAGTGGTATAAACATGTGAATTCACAGTACCCTAACATGAATAAAAAAACATGAAATATTAATTTACTTTTATCAGTTTTCGTGCATCATCAAAAATGACTGTCGGTGAAAATTTTGAAGTGGAAGCCCTGTACGAAATACAGAAATCGTTTGATTCAAAATTGCCCTTAAATGTGGTTTCTCGTTAGCTTTTACGTTCAATACCTATTTCTTCATTCAGTATATCAAATTATAGTTGTACTTTTCAAAAGATCTGGAAACGTACATAAAAAAACCCACAGTAAATCAGAGACATGTTTGGATATTAGTTTATTTGTTTATTCTTAGTCTTCATCAGAATATTCCAAATCAAAGTTCGTAATATGAGCGGGATATATATCTTCTTGGATTTGCTTCATATACCAATTCACATTATAAATCTTAATTTCAGCCATGCAAAAAATGATGACTACGGCAAAGGGGGTAATAAAAAATAAGTTATCAGACCCAGAAAAAGGCTCTGAGCACTATTTTTCCCCACAGGAGCCAAAAAACAAAAAAATTGAAACTTTTAAACTGGCTCAAAATTTCTACCTTAAAGTAAAATGGGCTGCTGAATCCATTTGAGTAGCCAATTTTGCCCTATTTATACTGGGTAAGGAGTTATGAACAAGTTTTTATCTTCAAAATATCACTTTTATATTCATTCAATTTCAACAAATGCGATGTTTACAATACTGATCAATTTTAACTGAATCTTATCGTCAAGTCTCAAGCTCCACAATCTTCCACTAGAATTAGTTTCTGCATCAAACTTTGAATAAAACACATATTTTGCTTCAACTTTGTCAATGTAAGGAGATGATGGAAATTTATACAAATTGTCCTTAAGTCCACATTTTTCCATGAAGTTCACTGTTGCTAACTATGACATAATAGATACATCCTTTCTGCTCCACAACCCACTCTACTTGATTCAGGAGCCAAAAAGCAAAAAAATGACAACAAATTGAAACTTTTAAACTGGCTCAAAATTTCTACCTTAAAGTAAAATGGGCTGCTGAATCCATTTGAGTAGCCAATTTTGCCCTATTTTATACTGGGTAAGGAGTTATGAACAAGTTTTTATACGCCCACATTTTCATGTGGACGTATATTGTTGTCGCCCCTGTTCGTCCGTCCGTCCGTCCGTCCGTTCACAATTGTTTGTGAACAGTCTACAGGTCACAATTTTTATCCGATTTCAATGAAACTTAAAACATAGGTTTATCACCCTAAGATCTCGGTTCCTTTCGATATTGGCATGTATTGGACTGTAACTTCATGGGTTATGGCCCCTGATTGTACGAAAAATCACGTTTTTTAGCTTGTGAACAGTTTAGAGGTCACAATTTTGAACCGATTTGGACGAAACGTGAAATGCATGTTTATAACCCAAAGACCTTGGTTCCTTTCGATATTTGCGCCAATCGGATCGTAACTTCCTGAATTATGGCCCCTGATTGTCCGAAAAATCGCCCTTTTTAGCTTGTGGTCCCTCTGGAGGTCAAAATTGTTATCCGATTTAAAAAACCGTTTGATTATATCACCGTTCCATGGTTATGAAGGTTGAGTTCGAATTTCGTGAAAATCGGACCAAAATTGACGGACAAAATGGCCGCCATTTGTACGTGAATAGTGTGAAAATATGTTAAATCAAGGTTGTGAACAGTGTAGAGGACACAATTTTGAACCGATTTGGATGAAACTTGAAATGCATGTTTATAACCCAAAGATCTTGGTTCCTTTCAATAATTGCGCCAATCGGATCGTAACTTCCTGAATTATGGCCCCTGATTGTCCGAAAAATTGCCCTTTTTAGCTTGTGGTCCCTCTGGAGGTCAAAATTGTTATCCGATTTAAAAAAACGTTTGATTATATCATTGTTCCATGGTTATGAAGGTCGAGTTCGAATTTCGTGAAAATCGGACCAAAATTGACGGACAAAATGGCCGCCATTTGTACGCGAATAGTGTGCAAATATGTTATATCAAGGTTGTGAACAGTGTAGAGGATACAATTTTGAACCGATTTGGATGAAACTTGAAATGCATGTTTATAACCCAAAGATCTTGATTCCTTTCGATATTTGCGCCAATTGGATCGTAACTTCCTGAATTATGGCCCCTGATTGTCCGAAAAAATGCCCTTTTTAGCTTGTGGTCCCTCTGGAGGTCAAAATTGTTATCCGATTTAAAAAAACGTTTGATTATATCACCGTTTCATGGTTATGAAGGTTGAGTATGAATTGTGTGAAAATCGGACCAAAATTGACGGACAAAATGGCCGCCGTTTGTACGCGAATATTGTGAAAATATGTTATATAAAGGTTGTGGACCTTATAGAGGTCACAATTTTGAACCGATTTTGATGAAACTTGACATGTATGTTTATAACCCAAAGATCGTGGTTCCTTTAGATATTTGCGGCCATTGGATCATAACTTCCTGAATTATGTCCCCGGATTGTCAGAAAAATCGCTTTTGTTCGCTTTTGGTCCCTCTGGAGGTCAAAATTATTATCCGATTTAAAAAAACGTTTGACTATATCACCGTTACATGGTAATGAAGAGAGAGTTTGAATTACGTGAAAACCGGACTAGAATTGACAGACAAAATGGCCGCCGTTTGTACACGAATAGTGTGAAAATATGTTATATCAAGGTTGTGGACCCTATAGAGGTCACAATTTTGAATCGATTTTGATGAAACTTGACAGGTATGTTTTAAGCCCAAAGATCTTGGTTCTTTTCGATATTTGCGCCCATCGGGTCATTACTTCCTGAATTATGTCCCCTGATTGTACGAAAAATCACCCTTTTTAGCTTGTGGTGCCTCTGGAGGTCACAATTATTATGTGATTTAAAAAAAACGTTTGATTATAAAAACCAAACAAATTCTAATGATTTTCTGATAATTCCTTAATATGCGACAATTCTTGTTGACTGCCCGGACGATTTGGCTGCTGTGTGGGCGTATGTTTCGTTGCCTGGCAACCTATTTTTATCTTCAAAATATCACTTTTATATTCATTCAATTTCAACAAATGCGATGTTCTACAATACTGATCAATTTTAACTGAATCTTATCGTCGAGTCTCAAGCTCCACAATCTTCCACTAGAATTAGTTTCTGCATCAAACTTTGAATAAAACACATATTTTGCTTCAACATTGTCAATGTAAGGAGATGATGGAAATTTATACAAATTGTCCTTAAGTCCACATTTTTCCATGAAGTTCACTGTTGCTAACTATTACATAATAGATACATCCTTTCTGCTCCACAACCCACTCTGCTTGATTCATGAATTTGCTCTCAAAGTCATATTGCATCACCTCAGCAAGGGATTCTCCTTCAGAATCATTCTGAAAATAAAATTTTGATGATATTATTTTTGGAAACAGCTCTACAACCTATTTCATATTGTCAGCCTTGTCCGAGAAGTACTTAAAAGATAGGTATGTAAATTGTAATAATAAGTAAAGTTTTTTAACTGTAATAAAAATTTTTTTAGTGCATCACCATAGAATTTTTCAATAGTATCTAAATTCTGATAGGAATGCAAGGTATGAGTACACTAAGAAGTAGCTATAGTGTGATTTGTATGTATAGGGTATATATAACTACCAGCTTGGTTTAATTTGTACGAAACTTGGTAAAATTCTAATTATGGCTATATATTTAATAGAAAGCGGTTAAACTCTGTAGATACGGTGTGTTAATTAACAGGGATGAGAAATTGACTAAGGATGATTTAATTATCGCTAGGAGTGATAATCTCAGCGACGGTGTGTTTTCTGTACTGGGTGTGTTAATTAACTGACGGGTTAAAAACAAATGACACGGGTGTGTATTCTACGTTTGGTGAGTTTTCTCGAAAGCGTGTTATAACTGCACCAAAGTGTCTTGTCAAGGACTAGCAGGCTAAATCTGACGCGTAGGTGTCAAATCTAATTTACCGTGCGATTTCTTAATCGATCGTGTGTTTTACGCAGATCGGTCTTTGTTAAGGGTAGGTCTTTATACATGGATTTATACGTGCTGTAGTTACATGTCTGCCCTCTTTAGTCTATGCGTGTTTCATTTGTTGATGAATACTACGTTTTTTATACTGCATACCATTGTCTTGCTACAGTTATTTATATTTCTTGTCCTTTTGCGTGTTTCATTTGTTAGCATAGGCGTACAAGGCAGGAAAGGTGGGGGGGCACCACAAAAAAGTAAATCGACTTGTTCTTGTTTTCGTAGTAATAGAGCTTGTATTTTAAAGCTGACTTTTTACCAGTTTTTATGCTGCAACTGACATTATTTACTACCCACTCCAAATTACTAGAAAGTATTCGAAATGCCTGGAAATTATGTCTACGGCCGTCTGGTTTTCAAAATTTTCTGGGGAAGAAAAGGACGCTTTGCGTTTCCAATGCTCTGCGGACTTTAAAGAAATATATTTGTCGGGAAAAAAATGCTGGCCACCCCAAACAAGTTCGGCCTCGTACGCCTATGTTGATAGCGGGTTAAAATTTACATGTAGCTTATATCGATATCAAAAAATTACAACCCTTGGACGGAGGACAACTAAATATTCAAGTTAAGTGGGACAAACAGCCATGATCTGGGATTCAGTAAATAGCTCTTTCAAAAGAGTTATATTCTACTGGAACGAAACAACCAACTGCTAATCAAAGTAGGGCGAAGCGACTAAAAGCAAGCCCAGCACCCCTTGTTCAGTTAGGCTCGTCCAGATAACTAGGTAAAACATGGCAGATTCAATTAGTAAGATGTAAACAAATAATGATTTTTCATATGAGAAAGAACATAAAGCATGACCTGAACTTGGTTCTCACAAGACAGAAAGCAATGGGATGACCATTCCAGGTATTTCACAAAGTTTTAGCCATTTTAATTAAAATTTGAATAAATGACAAGCAATTTTCGAGTTGTATTACCTGGAACAGACAGTAGTAATACATATTTTGTTTCGAAAACAAGGTAACTCATGAAACTTAAATGCTACAGACCACATGATTTGCACACTTTCTAGATTTTAGATGTACAATAACATTTATTTTTTCCAGATTTTTTCGAGGTGCTTGTTCATCTATGACAGGGATATCATCTGTAAAAGGAATATTGTCATTGCCATTGCCAGCAGATGGGAGCCGAATTCCTGCTCACAACACCATAAGAACTTGTCTTGACAGGATACAGATTTGCTTCTTGATTTTACGGGCATAGAATATTGACTGAATATGCTGTCTATGGTTTTGAAGGCCTTTTTAAGAGAACAGGTGGCCAGCACCTTGAAAGAACTCAACCATTCAATAGTTTTATGCCTTTGTATGACCTCAGCAATCCGAAACCTTTCTAGTTTGACAACTAGTTGGCTAGTAATCCTAAAACCATTGCTTCTAAACCAACCTCTAGACCACTAGAGTTTGTTAGAAGGTCACTGTACCTAAAACCAATTCCGAGCCTTTTTAATGGTTTATTATCCTTTATTGCTGGTTGATTTAGACTATCCCTGAAATCCTCCAGATTAGGATTCAGTCTATTTCTCCAACACATCTTTCAAAGATATTGCGAATTAACAGAATCGAAACCAATTAATGGGAACATCCGCTCTAAAAGGTCTTGTATAGAGGCCCAGTTTTTTTATACATAATCTTAAGCACATACAACTGCAGGAACAGACGATAATTTGCAGTTACTGATAGATCAGGACGCCTTCCTCATCTCCTGAAAACATAAAGAGCAGAGAGAGAGAGAAATGGGGTTTAACGTCCACTCTACACAAACTATGTCATTTTGGGACCAACACATGGTTTAATTTTATTTCAATAATTTGCTTGCGCGTAGGGGTCTTTAGCAGTGGGAGGAAACCGGAATGCCCGGAAGAAACCCACAGGGTTGAAATGGCGCCCCTATCTCCATGCCACATACGCTCACACCAGGGATCGAAACCACAGCTGCAAGCCAGAGGTGACCGTCCCGCTATAGGTCGAAGCGCAGCTCTCTAGAGCACTAGGCCATCTCAACCCCCCCAATTAAAGAATAACATAAAAATATGGTGTATATGGTACATGGTAGTGTTAGCATTTTGTGATTGATAATAATGTAATACCTAAAATATTTGTAACATAAAATGTCAAACTTACCTAAAATATTTGTAACATAAAATGTCAAACTTACTATCATATTACACTACAACCGGGAATCTTCAAGTTTTTACGAAAAAAGGTAAGAAACTACCCTTATCATCTAGAATCTAATACACGTCAAGAATGTGTTAAATACCGTCAAGATTGTGTTAAATACGGTCAAGATTCATCAAAAACCGCCCAGTTTGTGCTACCGTGTAGATTTAGAAACATCGTCTAGTTTTGTCATTGATCGTCTACTTTACGACCGTCCAGTTTCTCGGGTTGTTTTAGATTGGAAAGGGTTTTAGTTTTTAGACAAGGCCTTATTTTCCCGGACGTCATCTAGAAATGAACAGAGTGTTTAATTACTAACGGCGTTTAGTTTTTACGCGAAATTACCACTTTACCGAGAGCCGTCTAGAAACTTACGGGTGATTAGAAATACAATGCCGTTTTCTTTTCATGTCTTTTAATTAGTTTGCCGGGTGTCATCTAGAAAAAACGTACGGCGTTTGTTTTTGTGTGAAATATTTAATTTCTATCTCCCAATTTTAGAAAATATGTTCCGATTTAGAATCTTAGCATAGTGTCTAAAATTCTCGAATGAATTGCATATTTGTTGAATATCTTCGGTATTGCCGACGTCCATTGGGTCCCACCATCAATAACAAATGTATTTGTGTTTTTACAAATTAATGTGTGCAGTACTCATTTCGACCATGAATGACGTAATTTTCGACATTTATCAAGGCGCATTCGGGGGACTGTTTTCGTCAACATTTATTTTTGTATCCTGTGGAAATGTTGAAGAAATGCAGAAGGAGGGGAATTGTTAACAGGCACAGTTTTCCCCCATTGACACGGACATGGACCGCAAATTTCTTACCTGGGTCCTAATATATCATCACTAATAGATAAATCACATACCTAATATAAGCATATAATAATATGATGATAAAAAGTCGTCCACAAGCTTTTGAGCGGCCGCTTCGTCAATAAAGTAAATCATGCAGACATAGATTACTACACCGCTACCGCACAATCCAGTCATTATTTTACTATTCATACTGTCGATTCATGCACGCTTTTCACACAGAATTGTTCTTTGATGTTGGTAGATGACACACAGTGACGTTGGCAATCCAGAAGATATTTACAAAATATAACAGCGACGAAACTTGCAGGTTATCATTAGTTGCGAGATTTTTTGTTTTATAATTTTGTTTTCGATATAGATTAGAGCATCTGATATCAATTGAGATTAAAATACATCGGATAATCAAAATGACGAAACTATGTTCCGATTTAGAATCTTAGCATAGTATAGTGTCTAAAATTCTCGAATGAATTGCATATTTGTTGAATATCTTCTGTATTGCCGACGTCACTGTGTGTCACCTATCAACATCAAAGAACAATTCCGTGTGAAAAGCGTGCATGAATCAACAGTCTGAATTGTAAAGTCATATCGCCGACAATAACATGTAATTATATTTTGAACTTTTGTGGAAATATGTTTTTATATTTTGGTGGTTGTAAACAATGTGCGAATTAGGTTTTAGACTTATTAAATGTGAGGTATCCCGAATGTAAGTGTGTAATTTGTAAACTGATAAGTGTTTTTTGTGCAATATATGTGTATATAGTTTGTAGAGGAACTTTCCATGTATTTGGATAATAAATATTATAATGACCCTGCTTGTTTTGCTTTAGTTTTTAATTAGAAATACTCGATTTTATTGTGACAAGACTAAACTAGATACGATTTGCGGTCCATGTCCGTGTCAATGGGGGAAAACTGTGCCTGTTAACAATTCCCCTCCTTCTGTATTTCTTCAACATTTCCACGGGATACAAAAATAAATGTTGACGAAAACAGTCCCCCGAATGCGCCTTGATAAATGTCGAAAATTACTTCATTCGTTCTCGAAATGAGTACTGCAAACATTAATTTGTAAATTCACAAATACATTTGTTATTGATGGCGGGAGCAGGTAAATAACCCAGAAAACAAGATTATAAGAAACAAGATTTGTTTCGTTAATTTCTAATAAATAAATTGTTGCGTTTTATTTACGCCGGGAAAATTGTCAATTCATTGCAAATGGACGTTTCCCAACGGACATTGGCAATACAGAAGATATTCAACAAATATGCAATTTATTCGAGAATTTTAGACACGATGCTAAGATTTTAAATCGGAACATAGTTTCTAAAATTTGGAGATAGAAATTACATATTTCACACAAAAACAAACGCCGTACGTTTTCTAGATGACTCCCGGCAAACTAATTAAAAGACATGAAAAGAAAACGGCATTGCATTTCTAATCACTAGTAAGTTTCTAGACGGCTCCCGGTAAAGTGGTAATTTGGCGTAAAAACTAAACGCCGTCAGTAATTAAACCAATCTGATTAAAACATTGATCCAATTTCGTTTCGTTTTTACTAGTCTTTACTACTCTTGGATCTGGAGGACTTGTTATTTACCTCGTGTTCTGTCTGAAATGAGGGGTCAGCCAATCAAATGGTCTGTCGAATCGACCGTTTGACCTTTTCATGCGTGGAACTGTGGGTAGATATTAGCAGCGGATAGAAATCACAACAAAACAAAAGTAGATTTTAAAAAGCATGGCGGTCGCTAATTGGTTAATCGAATGACTGACGTTATCGGGTCGATTTTCCCGTGCTTGATACTTGACGTCATAGAACGTGAGCTCCCACTATAACTTGTTAGATCTACATGAGTGTAGGCCATCGAAAGTATAAAAACCGAAACGAAATATAGATCTATATTTTAATTAGATTGTAATTAAACACTCTGTTCATTTCTAGACAACGTCCGGGAAAATAAGGCCTTGTCTAAAAACTAAAACCCTTTCAAATCTAAAACGAACCGAGAAACTGGACGGTCGTAAAGTAGATGATCGATGACAAAACTAGACAGTGTTTCTAAATCTACACGGTAGCACAAACTTGTTGTTATTATCATTATATATTTTTGTGTATTTGAGAACTGAAATAAATAATTTCAAAATCTATGCTGTCTTTATTATATTTATTCACTAAACTTCTCACAGAAACATTAAAATAGCATTATGCAAGAGCAAAATATGCTTATTACAGGTCTTTCTTTAGGCCTGAAAGACATTAATTAACATATCTAGACCATAATAAACTCTTGATGGCAAGGCAAGTCTTTGATGTTGGCGGATTAGATTCATATATGCCGCTTAATGGCCGTTGATAATTAAATCAATCAAGTGGATAATCGAGACTATGCTGTTTATATTAATGATTTGAGTAATGATGACCGAGGCTATGTGAATATTTCAAACGCTGTTTTCTCGGCTAATAGTGGATCAATTTGAAAGAAATTTTCAGCAAATTACCTTTACACTATCTAGTTTTTATACGCCCTCGGCTAATAGTGGATCAATTTGAAAGAAATTTTCAGCAAATTACCTTTACACTATCTTTAACTATTATAGTTAGAACTGCCATCTCTTTATCTTATCTCCCATAATTTAACTTTAATAAATAAATTCAATTCAAAGCGTGAAAAGAAATACTATCAACTGAACAAAGCGATGGGGTAATGTTTACAAATTTGTGAGCCTTTCCACCAATTATGTATGGATATTTCGTCACATGACCAAAACATAATATGGGAATTTGGTCACGGCTTGGAAACAAACACTATGTTAAAAGACGTCTTTACGATTCAGACAGACGATAGAAAATACAGAATCCTAACTTCATTGAATATTTATCTAGCTGACGTTTTTGCAGGGGGTGCATGTACCCCCCTTCGTTTATAAAAGGCGGGGGGTGCATACCCCCCTTCAGTCATCTGAGTTTTCAAAAAGTGTGTTTTGTGTAACTTACGAAATATCATATAACATCTTATTACATTGTTTTTTTCAAAATCAGGTATTCAGGTATTTTATCCCCGTCAGATTTTGAAGAATATCTAATCATGAGTTCATTTATTAAATGCCGTACAAGGATTTGACTGTTTATTCAAGTTATGTAATTCACAGCATTCTAATTCCCAACCCCTTTTGCTGACTATAAGGAGTGATTGTGCTATACGCTGCATCCACCAATTGCAGGAAACTGTAATCGGAGCTGATTGGTCAATGTCTCACTGTGGACGGAATATCTTGTCCGAATTGTTTGACAAGCAAATAGAACCAATTACACTGTTCTTTGATTTAATTTCTGCCCCTTCTTCAAGATAAAAATAATTATTGGCCTTTTGACAAAAATTGCAGAACATGCCTATTCCCTCAGTGTATTGGAGCCATGGACGCCCATCTCTCCAATTTTGCTTAAATTGCCGTGCGTGCTTTGAAGTCAAAGGTTCCAATTCATTTAACAAACTACCATAGAGCTGTATATATTGATTGGAGTGTATTGTGGTCACAAATGGAAATAGAATGACAAAGTTATGGTACATGTAAGTCCATTAAAAAGCAGTTATCAATCAAAAAAAATGATGATTGAAAGGTCTTACCTTACAGTCCTAAAAACAAAATCGCTTTGGTCAACTGGCATATTTTGGGGGCTTTATTATTAAGAGTCACCGTGGCAATGTGTAAATTGTGCGCAGAACTACGAAATCATGTTTATTTTATTAATTGAGCTAAGTGAAGGTCCTCGAATGTCCAGATATCTATAGAGTATTCAGCAAAATTTTGAACATTGCTCCTCGCAGTTCACATAAAACTTTATTTTGGATAGATCTAAATAATTTGTTGGACGATTTGAAATGAATGTTCTGCTTGATTGGCAGAGATAACTCACTATTGGCCTAGCAGAGATAACTCACTATAGGCCTACTATAAATAGTGTCATCCAGGTGATGAATAAAGAAATAAAATAGATTTTAAAAATAATCTAGGACTTATATCATTTACCAGTAGAATAATATCTGATGCTGATTGGATTTTTTTTTTTTTTTTTTAAAAAAGAAAATATAAACAGGACTAGCAAGGCCTTAGTAGGCCTATATGGTTTTCAATTTCCATGAAGTCGTGTCTGATTTTTCTTTGCTTGAAAAATTCGGCAGTATATTAAATTTTACAAAAAAAAAGACAAACCTCTTGATGAGATTTTCGTAGTAGCAGCAGTGATTAAAAAAAAAATATTAGGCCTAATTAAAAATTTATTTTTTACAAAATTTGTTTGGGGAATGAAGTTTTCAAGACTTTCACTTATTTGTCCTTAATATAATTAACCTTCCTTTTTTAAAAATTAGTTCGGGGGTTTTAAGCGGATTTTCTGAAGAAAATAAAAGAAGCATGAACTGATATTGCAAGAAACTTTACGAATCATTACGATTTTTTCGGTTTTACTGGGAAAGTGGGTGTGACTTAGAGGGTAAAGCTATTTTGAACGTTCTGCGACAATGCGAAATGTCCGAAATCACCGAAGTTATCGTTTTTATACGCCCACATTTTCATGTGGACGTATTATGTCGTCGCCCCTGTCCGTCCGGACGTCCGTCCACAATTTGTTTGTGGACTCTCTACAGGTCACAATTCTTATCCGATTTTGACAAAACTTGAAATATAGGTTTATCCCCAAAAGATCTCGGTTCCTTTCGATATTGGCATGTATCGGATGAAAACTTCATGGATTATGGCCCCTGATTGTACGAAAAATCACGTTTTTAGCTTGTGGACCCCATAGAGGTCACAATTTTGAACCGATTTTGATGACACTTGATGACATGCATGTTTATAACCCAAAGATCTTTGTTCCTTTCGATATTTGCACCTATCGGAATGTAATTTCCTGAATTATGGCCCCTGATTGTCCGAAAAATCACCCTTTTTAGCTTGTGGTCCCTCTGGAGGTCACAATTATTATCCAATTTAAAAAACCCGTTTGATTATATCACCGTTACACCCTAAGGAGGGTTGAGTTCGAATTTCGGGAAAATCGGACGAAAATTGCCATATAAAATGGCCGCCGTTTGTACGCGAATACTGTTAAGAAATTGTATATCATGGTTTGTAAAAGTCACATTTTTAAATCGATTTTGATGAAACTTCAAATTCATGGTTATAACCCAAAGATCTTGGTTCCTTTCGATATTTGCGCATATCGGATTGTAACTTCCTGAATTATGGCCCCTGATTATACGCAAAATCGCCTTATTTTAGCTTGTGGTCCCTCTGGTGGTAACAATTATTATCCGATTTAATAAAACGGTTGATAATATTACCGTTACACCGTAAGGAAGGTTGAGTTCGAATTTCGGGAAAATCAGACCAAAATTGTCATACAAAATGGCCGCCGTTTGTATGCGAATACTGTTAAAAAATTGTATATCATGGTTGTGGACCCTGTAGAGGTCACAATGTTAATTTGATTTTGATGAAACTTGAAATGCATGGTTATAACCCAAAGATCTTGGTTCCTTTCGTTATTTGCCCATATCGGATCGTAACTTCCTGAATTATGGCCCCTGATTGTCCGAAAAATCACCTATGGTCCCTCTGGAGGTCACAATTATTATCCGATTTAAAAAAACGTTTGACTCTATCACCGTTACACCCTACGGAAGGTTGAGTTCGAATTTCGAGAAAATCGGACCATAATTGCCAGAAAAAATGGCCGCCGTTTGTACGCGAACAGTGTGAAAATATGGTATATCAAAGTTGTGGACCCTGTAGAGGTCACAATTTTTAATTCGATTTTGATGAAACCTGAAATGCTTGTTTATAACCTAAAGATCTTTATTCTTTTCGATATTTGCACATATCAAATTATAACTTAATAAATTATGGCCTTTGATTGTAGGAAAAATCACTTTCGGTATTGCTTGTTCTCTGTCTATCTCTCGAACAATTATTATCTGATTTATAAAAAAAACTCTGATTATATTATTGTTGCACTGTACATACGTAAGGAAGGTTGAGTTCGAATTTCATGAAAATCGTACCAAAATTGCCACACGAAATGGTCACCGTTTGTACGCGAATAGTGTAAAAATATGGTATATCATGGTTGTGCACTCTCTACAGGTCAAAATTCTTATCCGATTTTGACGAAAAGTAACATTTCTAGGTTGTGTACCGTCACACCATAATCATTGTCGGCTTCGAATTTCATGAATATCAGACTGGAACTGACCAACAAAATGGCTGCTCCCAATACAGTATGAAATACAGGACTTAATGATGTACATGTAGGAAAAATCACTTTCGGTATTGCTTGTTCTCTATCCATCTCTCAAAAATGTGGGCGTATCCTGCCTGGCAGTGCCAGCCTATCTTTTAGCTTGGAGGTCACAATTATTATCCGATTTAAAAAAATGTTTGATTATATTACCGTTACACCATAAGGAAGGTTGAGTTCGAATTTCGGGAAAATCAGACCAAAATGGCCGCCGTTTGTACGCGAATACTGTTAAAAAATGGTATATCAAGGTTGTGGACCCTGTAAAGGTCACAATTTTAATTCGATTTTGATGAAACTTGAAATTCATCGTTATAACCCAAAGATCTTGGTTCTTTTCAATTTTTGCGCATATCGGATCGTAACTTCCTGAATTATGGCCCCTGGTTATACACAAAATCCCCCTTTCTTTAGCTTGTGGTCCCTCTGGGGGGCAACAATTATTATCCAATTTATATCACCGTTACACTGTAAGGAAGGTTGAGTTTGAATTTCGGGAAAATCGGACCAAAATTGACATACAAAATGGCCGCCGTTTGTACGCGAATACTGTTAAAAAAAATGATATATCATGGTTGTGGACCCTGTATAGGTCACAATTTTAATTCGATTTTGATGAGGAAGGTTGAGTTCTAATTTCGTGAAAATCGTACCAAAATTGCCGGACGAAATGGTCGCCGTTTGTACGCGAATAGTGTAAAAATATGGTATATCATGGTTGTGGACTCTCTACAGGTCACAATTCTTATCCGATTTTGATGAAAAGTCACATTTCTAGATTGTGTACCGTCACACAATAATCATTGTCGCTTCGAGTTTCATTAATATCAGACTGGAACTGACCAACTAAATGGCTGCTCCCAATACAGTATGAAATACAGGACTTAAAGATGTAGGAAAAATCACTTTCGGTATTGCTTGTTCTCTGTCCATCTCTCGAAAATGTGGGCGTATCCTGCCTGGCAGTGCCAGCCTATCTTTTTTAATATTACCGGTACTACAACCAGGCAAAGAGTTAGCGGTTACATCGCACTGTTTAGGAGAATCGGGATTCAAACCTTTTTATACGCCCACATTTTTATGTGGACGTATATTGTTGTCGCCCCTGTTCGTCCGTCCGTCCACAATTGTTTTTGAACAGTCTACAGGTCACAATTTTTATCCGATTTCAATGAAACTTAAAATATAGGTTTATCACCCTAAGATCTCAGTTCCTTTCGATATTGGCATGTATCGGACTGTAACTTCATGGGTTATGGCCCCTGATTGTACGAAAAATCATGTTTTTTAGCTTGTGAACAGTGTAGAGGTCACAATTTTGAACCGATTTGGATGAAACTTGAAATGCATGTTTATAACCCAAAGATCTTGGTTCCTTTCGATATTTGCGCCAATCGGATCGTAACTTCCTGAATTATGGCCGCTGATTGTCCGAAAAATTGCCCTTTTTAGCTTGTGGTCCCTCTGGAGGTCAAAATTGTTATCGGATTTAAAAAACCGTTTGATTATATCACCGTTCCATGGTTATGAAGGTTGATTTGGAAGTTCCTGAAAATCGGACCAAAATTGACAGACAAAATGGCTGCCGTTTGTACGCGAATAGTGTGAAAATATGTTATATCACGGTTGTGGACCTTATAGAGGTCACAATTTTGAACCAATTTTGATGAAACTTGACATGTGTGTTTATAACCCAAAGATCTTGGTTCATTTCGATATTTGCGCCCATCAGATCATAACTTCCTGAATTATGGCCCCTGATTGTCCGAAAAATTGCCCTTTTTAGCTTGTGGTCCCTCTGGAGGTCAAAATTGTTATCGGATTTAAAAAAACATTTGATTATATCACCGTTTCATGGTTATGAAGGTTGAGTTCGAATTTCGTGAAAATCGGACCAAAACGACGGACAAAATGGCAGTCGTTTGTACGCGAATAGTGTGAAAATATGTTATATAAAGGTTGTGGACCTTATAGAGGTCACAATTTTGAACCGATTTTGATGAAACTTGACATGTATGTTTATAACCCAAAGATCTTGGTTCCTTTCGATATATTTGCGCCCATCAGGTCATTACTTCCTGAATTATGTCCCCTGATTGTACGAAAAATCACCCTTTTTAGCTTGTGGTCCCTCTGGAGGTCACAATTATTGTCTGATTTAAGAAAAAACGTTTGATTATAAAAACCAAGCAAATTCTAATGATTTTCTGATAATTCCTTAATATGCGACAAATCTTGTTGACTGCCCGGACGATTTGCCTGCTGTCTGGGCGTATGTTCCGTTGCCTGGCAACCTATTTTTCCTTCTGCTTTTATTAGATCCACTAACCGAGTTTCTAGACGGCCCTGTTTTTTCCTTCAACTGGTCCTGAGAAACCTGAATCTCGGCCACAGCAGCGACGTAAACAAATCAAGCACCTCGTGCAAAAAACAAAATGGCGGATAACCTCCAACCAAAAATGTCCTGTGTAATAAGAGATCGTAAAAACCGACCGATCCATAGTAACTAACCACGTTAGCCACCCATCCACTGATAGAAAACCTAAAGTTTATTGACCGCGTCAATAACTATCAGAAAAAGTACTGAAGTTAACAAGACCACGTCCTGTCACTTCGGCTAATAGCAGTACAATGATCTTGTACGGCTGCGCAGTCCTATTCACATAATCTCGTAAGTGAGACTTTACGAGAAATAATTGTTTCTAACTTGTTCGGTTGCCGAGAAAGAGACGGTATTCTACAGGTCACTTTTGAAGGTTTGGGGGCCGTAAAAGTGTCAATTATTATTCGATTTTCATAAACGTTACACCATGTTATACCGAATGCCATTTAGGATTTCAAAAATGGCCGCCGTTTGTTACGTGCCGAATTGTCACAATTTTAATTCGATTTTGATGAAACTTGAAATTCAGGGTTATAACCCAAAGATCTTGGTTCCTTTCGATATTTGCGCATATGGGATCGTAACTTCCTGAATTATGGCCCCTGATTATACGCAAAATCACCTTTTTATACTCCCACATTTTTATGTGGACATATATTGTCGTCAACCCTGTCCGTCCGTCCACAATTTGTTTGTGGACTCTCTACAGGTCACAATTCTTGAAATATAGGTTTATCCCCAAAAGATCTCGGCTGCTTTCGATATTGGCATGTATCGGATCAAAACTTCATGGATTATGGCCCCTGATTGTACGAAAAATCACGTTTTTAGCTTGTGGACCCTATAGAGGTCACAATTTTGAACCGATTTTGATGAAACTTGACATGCATGTTTATAACCCAAAGATCTTGGTTCCTTTCGATATTTGCGCCTATTGGAACGTAATTTCCTGAATTATGGCTCCTGATTGTCCGAAAAATCACCTTTTTATACGCCCACATGGAAATGTGGTCATATATTGCCGTCCGTCCGTCTGTCGGTCCGTCCGTCCGTCTGTCCGTCCGTCGGTCCGTCCGTCCATCGTCCACAATTTCTTGTGAACGCTCTAGAGGCTAAAGTTAATATCCGATTGACTTGAAATTTATACACAGTGTTTAAGGTCATGAGACGAAGAAGCCTATTGATTTTCAGTGATATCCGATAATTACTACCAGAGTTATGACCCTTGATCACTTTTAAACATCTTGTGAACGTTCTAGAGGCTAAAGTTAATATCCGATTGACTTTAAATTTATACACAGTGTGTAAGGTCATGTTAAGAAGAAGCCTGTTGATTTTCAGCAATATCCGATAATTCCTGCCCGAGTTATGACCCTTGATCACTTTGAAAAATCTTGTGAACGCTCTAGAGGCTAAAGTTAATATCCGATTGAATTTAAATTTATACACGGTGTTTAAAGTCATGATACAAAGAAGCCTATTGATTTTCAGCAATATGCGATAATTACTGCCAGAGTTATGACCCTTGATCACTTTGAAAAATCTAAAGTTAATATCCGATTGACTTTAAATTTATACGCACTATTTACGGTCATGATACAAAATAGCCTATTTATTTTCACCGATATCTGATAATTACTGCCAGAGTTATGACCCTTGATCACTTTGAAAAACCCTGTGAATGCTCTAAAGGCTAAAGTTAATATCCGATTGACTTTAAATTTGTACACAGTGTTTAGGGTCATGATACGAAGAATCCTATTTGATTTTCAGTGATAATTTCTGGCAGTTGATCACTTTGAAATATCTTGTGGACAAAGGCCTCGAGACAAACCATCAAAACTATTCTAATCATTTCTGATAATTATTTAATGAGCTATTACTCGTAATAAGATTATCATGTGTTGTAAATGTTCTCCTTACTGATAAAAGAAACAATATGCGACAACCCTTGTTGACTGCCCGGACGACTTAGCTGTTGTGGGCGTATGTTTCGTTTCCTGGCAACCTATCTTTTAGCTTCTGGTCCCTCTGGAGATCACAATTATTATCCGATTTATAAAAACGTTTGATTATATCACCGTTACACCCTAAGGGAGGTTGAGTTTGAATTTCGGGAAATTTGGACCAAAATTGCCATACAAAATTGCCGCCGTTTGTACGCGAATACTGTTAAAAAAAATGTATATCATGGTTGTGTGGACCCTGTAGAGGTCACAATTTTAATTCGATTTTGATGAAACTTGAAATACATGGTTATAACCCAAAGATCTTGGTTCCTTTCGTTATTTGCACATATCTGATCGTAACTTCCTGAATTATGGCCCCTGATTGACCGAAAAATCGCCTATGGGGTCCCTCTGGAGGTCACAATTATTATCCGATTTAAAAAAACGTTTGACTCTATCACCGTTACACCCTACGGAAGGTTGAGTTCGAATTACGAGAAAATCGGACTATAATTGCCAGAAAAAATGGCCGCCGTTTGTACGCGAACAGTGTAAAAATATGGTATATCAAAGTTGTGGACCCTGTAGAGGTCACAATTTTAATTCGATTTTGATGAAACCTGAATTGCTTGTTCATAACCTAAATATCTTTAGTCTTTTCGATATTTGCGCATATCAAATTGTAACTTAATGAATTATGGCCTTTGATTGTAGGAAAAATCACTTTCGGTATTGCTTGTTCTCTATCTCTCGAATAATTATTATCTGATTTAAAAAAAACTCTGATTATATTACTGTTGCACCGTAAGGAAGGTAGAGTTCCAATTTCGTGAAAATAGTACCAAAATTGCCGGACGAAATGGTCGCCGTTTGTACACGAATAGTGTAAAAATATGGTATATCATGGTTGTGGACTCTCTGCAGGTCACAATTCGTATCCGATTTTGACGAAAAGTCGCATTTCTAGGTTGTGTACCGTCACACCATAATCATTGTCGGCTTCGAATTTCATGAATATCAGACTGGAACTGACCAACAAAATGGCTGCTCCCAATACAGTACGAAATACAGGACTTAATGATGTAGGAAAAATCACTTTCGGTATTGCTTGTTATCTATCCATCTCTCAAAAATGTGGGCGTATCCTGCCTGGCAGTGCCAGCCTATCTTTTTAGCTTGTGGTGCCTCTGGAGGTCACAATTATTATCCGATTTAAAAAAACGTTTGATTATATTACCGTTACATCGTAAGGAAGGTTGAGTTCGAATTTCGGGAAAATCAGACCAGAAATGCCATACAAAATGACCGATGTTTGTACACGAATACTGTTAAAAAATGGTATATCATGGTTGTGGACCCTGTAGAGGTCACAATTTTAATTCGATTTTGATGAAACTTTAAATGCATGGTTATAACCCAAAGGTCTTGGTTCCTTTCGATATTTCCGCATATCGGATCGTAACTTCCTGAATTATGGCCCCTGATTGTACGCAAAATTGCCTTTTTATACGCCCACATTTTCATGTGGACGTATTATGTCGTCGCCCCTGTCCGTCAAGACGTCCGTCCGTCCACAATTTGTTTGTGGACTCTCTACAGGTCACAATTCTTATCCGATTTTGACGAAACTTGAAATATAGGTTTATCACCAAAAGATCTCGGATGCTTTCGATATTATGGCCCCTGATTGTACGAAAAATCACGTTTTTAGCTTGTGGACCCCATAGAGGTCACAATTTTGAACCGATTTTGATGAAATTTGACATGCATGTTTGTAACCCAAAGATCTTGGTTCCTTTCGATATTTGCGGCTATCGGAATGTAATTTCCTGAATTATGGCCCCTGATTGTCTGAAAAATCACCCTTTTTAGCTTGTGGTCCCTCTGGAGGTCACAATTATTATCCGATTTAAAAAACCGTTTGATTATATCACCGTTACACCCTAAGGAAGGTTGAGTTCGAATTTCGGGAAAATCGGACCAAAATTGCCATACAAAATGGCCGCCGTTTGTACACGAATACTGTTAAAAAATGGTATATCAAGGTTGTGGACCCTGTGGAGGTCACAATTTTAATTCGATTTTGATGAAACTTGAAATTCATGGTTATAACCCAAAGATCTTGGTTCCTTTCGATATTTGTGCATATCGGATCGTAACTTCCTGAATTATGGCCCCTGATTATACGCAAAATTGACTTTTTTTTTAGCTTGTGGTCCCTCTGGAGGTCACAATTATTATCCGATTTAAAAAAACGTTTGATTATATTACTGTTACACCGTAAGGAAGGTTGAGTTCAAATTTCGGGAAAATCAGACCAAACTTGCCATACAAAATGGCCGCCGTTTGTACGCGAATACTGTTAAAAAATGGTATATCAAGGTTGTGGACCCTGTAAAGGTCATAATTTTAATTTGATTTTGATGAAACTTGAAATTCATAGTTATGACCCAAAGATCTTGGTTCTTTTCGATATTTGCGCATATCGAATCGTAACTTCCTGAATTATGGCCCCTGGTTATACACAAAATCCCCCTTTCTTTAACTTGTGGTCCCTCTGGAGGTCACAATTATTATCCGATTTAAAAAAAACCATTTGATTATACAACCGTTACACCATAAGGAAGGTTGAGTTAGAATTTCGGGAAAATCGGACCAAAATTGACAGACAAAATGGCCGCCGTTTGTACGCGAATACTGTTAAAAAAATGGTATATCATGGTTGTGGACTCTGTATAGGTCACAATTATAATTCGATTTTGATGAGGAGGGTTGAGTTCGTGAAATCGTACCAAAATTGCCGGACGAAATGGTCGCTGTTTGTACGCGAATAGTGTAAAAATATGGTATATCATGGTTGTGGACTCTGTACAGGTCACAATTCTTATCCGATTTTGATGAAAAGTCACATTTCTAGGTTGTGTACCGTCACACCATAATCATTGTCGGCTTCGAATTTCATGAATATCAGACTTGAACTGACCAACTAAATGGCTGCTCCCAATACAGTATGAAATACAGGACTTAATGATGTAGGAAAAATCACTTTCGGTATTGCTTGTTCTCTATCCATCTCTCGAAAATGTGGGCGTATCCTGCCTGGCAGTGCCAGCCTATCTTTTTAGCTTCTGGTCTCTCTGGAGGTCACAATTATTTTACGATTTAAAAAAACATTTGATTATATCACTGTTACACCTTAAGGTTGCGCATATCGGATCGTAACTTCCTGAATTATGGCCCATGATCATCCGAAAAATTGCCTATGGTCCCTCTGGAGGTCACAATTATGATCCGATGTAAACAAACGTTTGACTCTATCACCGTTATACCCTACGGAAAGTTGAGTTCGAATTTCTTACACACTTAGCAACATGATCCCCACTCGAATTTGAAGCCTACTGAAATGCACCTTTATAACCCACCTTAATTCATTTCGATATTTGCACATATCAAATTCTAACTTAAGGGACAATAACATTCTTGCTGGCTTGGTAGCTCCAGAAATAAATAATACCCTTATTCTAAGTACCGTACTAGATGTTTAAGTGTCCTACCTGTTGTGTAAATTATCCATTACAACCTATTTCACTTATCCAGAGGGTTCAAAAACTGTGCTTTATTTGCCATTTAATTGACAATTGGTATAAGCCAACAAATTCATCGCTGCGCGTTTATGTAATTTTGCTCCAATGATATTTTGTGCAATGTTATGGGGTTTTGATAGAAGCAGTCAATGCTATAATAGTCAAGTTAATTTTTACAATAAATATAAATAATAAACTGGCGTATTGGAAATAAGAAATGAAATAACTTGACTATAGGTTTTAAGAAACAACTGTACTATATTTCCCATTTAATTGACAATTGGTATAAGCCAACAAATTCATCGCTGCGTGTTTATGTAATTTTGCTCCAATAATATTTTGTGCTATAGTCAAGTTATTTTTTTACAATAAATATAAATAATAAACTGGCGTATTGGAAATAAGAAATGAATATATGCTTTTTTGATTAATAAGAATGGATTATTTGTTGTATTTAGACCAAATAAACACTAATTTGTTGTCTTCGATATCAGTTAGGTGTAAAACTATTGCAGACACATAGCTACCTTGATTAATTTATTGGCCCCAATAAATTGTCACAACACCACAGTTGTTTCTTAACATCTATAACTGATTGGGCCAATAAATCAATCAAGGTAGCTGATGTTGCTTTACACCTACATCTATGGCGTGTATTCTTCTCTTGTCTATTTCTCTGATTATAATATCATAGTTTGGACTGGTTTTATTTTCGTATTGAATAACATAAATTTTAATTTTTACAAATTCGCTGAGGTCAAAATTATTATCCGATTTAAAAAAACGTTTGATTATATCACCGTTACATGGTAATGAAGATTGAGGTCAAATTTCGTGTAAATCGGACTAAACTTGACAGACAAAATGGCCACCGTTTGTACGCGAATAGTGTGAAAATATGTTATATTTATATCAATGTTGTGGACCCTATAGAGGTCACAATTTTTAGGCTGTGATTTAGCCACGAAAATCGTTTCATTTTGTCCCAGCAAATTCCAGGCGAAAATCTGACGCTTTGCTGCACAAGTAAACAAGTAAGTCGTCACTGTAGTACACTTTTCTATTGCGATGTTTTGCACAATCAGACCAACACTCGAATTACGCCTCGGACTATATTTGTCAAGAGTAGCCATAATGTGGTGAAGAAATCATATTCTAAGCCAATCAGAAACCATAAAAGCAATCAACGTCATTAGGTCAGGTGTCAATAGCCATAAATAGACCAGGGAATACCTTTTACGAGACGGAACACGTTGGCTTGTTTACATTTGTATGAGAGAATTTTTCTGCAAATATGCCTGAATTACGGGACAATAACATCAGATAAATGTTGTGCTGACACCGTGAACACGGCTAGAACCTGATTTGCGGAAAAAATATGGTCAAAAGCGAAATTGTATCAATGAACGTGATATTTCCTGGAAAAAGTATTTTTTCCATTTTATTTCAATACAACAATATGCAAAAGAAATATAAATATAGTATACAGATGAAAACGTTTTTGGCATGATTGAAATACTGGTTTGGTATAATAATTATATATAATGTTGAGAAAAAAACAAAAAAAATAATAATATCTACATGAGCCCACTGATACAACAGAATATTAATAATGATTCACCTAACAACCCTGAACATGCAATTATACTTCTTTTTTAAAAAAAAAAACAACAATAAAGACATATTATAAGAGATGTCAAATAAGTATACATTTATTTTATAGAAAGAAATACAGTACTAAAAAATAAGAAATGAATGCAATTTTATATACTTCCTCATACAGTATTCAACAACAACACTCGATGGCATGAGATTTCTCCGATATTAAATAGATTAAAATGATTCAGCGATACTTTGATTTAATCAAATATGGAGGACCGAGACTTAGCTTTGATCAAACAGTACAGTGGTTGAAATTGTCTGCCAAACCTTTAAAGGCTAATACCTTTGCTTGCAATAGAGTAATTTGAATGAAATTTTCAAATTATTCATTTTACATTATCTACTTTTGAACTATTATAGCAAGAATGGCTAGTTCTTTGTCTAAATCTTATATAATGTATCTTTAATGAAAAATGTATATAATAATAATAACATCATTTATATAGTGTATTAATACTGGAGAATGGTTTCTAATCTGCTTTTCAGATTTTTATATCCACAGAATTGGGCCCGTCGCCAGCTCATAAAATTGGGGGCGGGGGGTACAGAATTTTTTGGAGGGGCTGAGGATGTGGCCGGCTAAGAATACTCCTAAGAAATCATCAATTTTTGGGGGGGGCTAAACCGCACAGACTACTACATGTATTTACACACAGATCAGGTCTTGTGTCTGTATACATTGTACAAAATTAAAAGATATATGCCAGTAAAGAAAAGTACATATAAGAGAAAAAAAAACAGTTAACTAAATAAAATGGTTCCAGTAATATGAATAAGAAATGAAATGGAGTTAAACGCCGTCCTACTGTTCTGCTCTTATACATGTACTGGACTAATGAAGACGGGCATACGCTATACAGTGTACTACGAGGAAAATTTTGCCTGGGCACAGCACTATGGCCTACTCTTATATCGAATTCCAACTGCCTAGGGACCTTTTTACGTGCACACCAATGTTACACAGGAATTCGGTTATTCGTCACATTTGAACGACTTGACAGCAGTCCTTGTACCTTGTCAGCCCCTCTGCCTGCACCACTGACAAGGAGAAACCACGTCCGAATTGAATTGGAATAAAAAAGGAAAATAAAAACATATATGTCAACTTAAAATAGCTAAATATGATATGAACATTTATCGACATGTACAGTACATTTAAGTAAAACATGTTTAAAATATTTAATGTAAAAACCACTTACAAAAATACATATGTATACAGGTTTAGGCCTACTCATAAAAATCACAATTTCATCAATATGATTTGGCTGTCACTTTCATATTTGAACAATTTTCACAAATCCATACTAGAAAAATTTTCACTTCTAAAAAATACATCTATCTGTAGCTCCTATATACATGTACTGGGTTAAGGAAGACGGGCGTGCGCTATACAGTTTATTATGAGGGAAATTTTGCCTGGGCACAGCACTATGGCCTACTCTTATATCGTTTTCCAACTGCCAGACCGGTTAGAAAACCGGTTACAAAAATACATATGTATGTATACAGGTGTAGGCCTATTCATAAAAAATCATGTAATTTCATCAATATCATTTGACTGTCACTTTCATATTCAAACAATTTTCACAAATCCATACTAGAAAGCTTTCACTTGTAACAAATACAACTATCTGTAGCCTAATGCAGCCTGATTTGCATCCACAGAGAAAATATTGTTTGATTCTTGGTCTCTATAGTCAACCTAACCCTGTCATTTGTTACAGTAGAGTTTAATAAGAAGAGCATAAATTTCTGCAGATACAGTAAGGCAACTTTAAAGTAATGCACATGGTATTTCACCTCAATGGTGACACAGTCTTTTCCATAGTGGTCTTTTGTCTTAGTCTGAATTGACATACCATACATTTAGGACTATGAGAATATCTTCATCAACTTGCATTTGCAATAAAATTGGAAAATGTTAAGATATGATCCCCTTAACAAATTCAGACCTATTATTCTTTTTCTTATTTCGCTGGTAAAATATTAGCTGCTCTAAACATAGTTCTTTATTCATACACAGTTGTTGGGTTTCACGTTGGTAATGTATGTGAGAAGTCTGTATTGTTAGAATGAGAGAGAGTTTTGTCTGCACATTCCTACAATTCTTTGTCCAACATATCAATATTTCCATCTAATTTGATCCACTGGTTAGCACATACCCTAAATTTTTCCCAGTTTCTCACAGTAAACGGTTTTACATCGGTGTTTTAAACAAAATCTACACGGAGTATACAGTTCTAGTTATTCTTCCGCTTTTTTACTATCAAAACGTAAACAAACCTTTCACTCTACACGACCCGTTGACCTTTCGTCGTGTGCGTCAGATTGGTGAGCTTTGTCACATGATCTATTAAAACCAAATCACCGCGAAATTCAAATACCATCGCACATTGATAAGTAAGCCCATTTTTATTTTACGTTTTCTGTCAAACGTCAAAGAATTGATAAAAGAAAAGTTGTGTGGAAATACAAAGTAATACTAGAAGAATTAGATTATGTAGTTTGTTTTCCGCCTGAAAATCGTCGGGATGGAGCAACAGAAGCAAGCTTGCTAGAAATTTCACATCACGGCCTATTTGAACAGATTTTGATGAAACTTGACATGCATATCTATAACCCAAAGATCTTGGTTCCTTTCGATATTTGCGCCCATTGGATCGTAACTTCTTGAATTATGGCCCCTGATTGTCCGAATAATTGCCCTTTTTAGCTTGTGGTCCCTCTGGAGGTCAATATTATTATTCGATTTAAAGAACCGTTTGATTATATCATCGTTACATGGTAATGAAGGTTGAGTTCGAATTTCGTGAAATCAGACCAAAATTGACAGACAAAATGACCGCCGTTTGTACGCGAATAGTGTGAAAATATGTTTTATCAAGGTTGTGGACCCTATAGAGGTCACAATTTTGATGAAACTTTACATGTTTGTTTATAACCCAAAGATCTTGGTTCCTTTCTATATTTGCGCATATCGGATTCTAACTTCCTGAATTATGCGGATAATCGCCCTTATTAGCTTGTGGTCCTTCTGGAAGTCACAATTATTATCCGATTTAAAGCAACGTTTGATTATATCACCGTTACATCGTAAGGAAGGTTGAGTTCGAATTTCGTGAACATTGGACCAAAATTGCTGAACAAAATGGCCTCCTCTTTTACACGAATAGTTTAAAATTATGGTATATCAAGGTTGTGGACCCTGTAGAGGTCACAATTTTATTTCGATTTTGGTCAAACTTGAAATGCATGTTCATAACTCAAAGATCTTGGTTCCTGTCGATATTTGGACATATCTGATTGTAACTTCCTGAATTATGGCCTCGTGACATCTAATGATTTCCTGATAATTACTTAATATGTGACAGCTCTTGTTGACTGCCCGGACGATTTAGCTGCTGTCTTGGCATGTTTCATTGCCTGACAACCTTTTTTAAAATTTTATCAAAGCTTAACAAAGCGTAACAAAGTTCAGCAAAGCTTGACTCCAAAGCTTAGGAAAGCGTAACAGAGCTTTGTTCAAAACAGGGACACCAGTCTTCACGTTCTGTCACCACTTGGCACGTTTTGTTAAGATGTCTCAAGATTTGCTATGATCTGACATGAAGATCTGGCACACTTTGTTACTCAATAGAAATCATGCTACAGAATGGCTGATTGATGTCATAATTAGAAATATAAGTATGGATTACCCAAAGATTTTTTGGTTGAAGTAATAAGAGGCCGTTCACACTAACGGCGCTTTGACGGCGCTTTAAAGCGGCACCAAAGCGTAACAAAGCTCGATTACAGCGCCAGGGTTGTAATAGGTCGTTGAAAAGCTTTGAGCAAAGCGGGACATTCGGCAAGAGCGGCAACAAATTTTAAGACTGTTTTAAAATTTTAGGAGCTTTGTCACGAATTGATTAAAGTGCCGAGAGCGTATCAAAGCTTAACAAAGCGTAACAAAGTTCAGCAAAGCTTGACTCAAAGCGTAGGAAAGCTTTACAGAGCTTTGTTCAAAGCGGGGACACCAGTCTTCACGGTCTGTCTTCACTTGGCACGTTTTGTTAAGATGTCTCAAGATTTGCTACGATCTGACATGAAGATCTGGCACGCTTTGTTACGCTTTCCCATGAATTGAGACGCTTTGATCAAGGATTGACATGCTTTGCTAGGCTTTGTTATGCTTGGCAAGCTTTCTCCTGCTCGCTCACGCTCTCCTACGATACCCAAGCTCGGAACCTAACAAACAACATAAAGATGGGACCCAAGAGAGGTAGAGGTGCACCAAAGATAATGAAGGCATTCTCCACCACTCTTTTACTCCTTGAGATCCTGTAGTTGTAGATTCTCTGCTCATCTGTCATCCCTCTTCTACTGTATGCTTTTATCATGTAGCTCTTCAGGGCAAAAGCATCATCAGCCATGATGAAGTATGGAATATCTGGCTCAGTTTGCCTCAGGGAGAGGGCATGATGGTGGCAGCCCTACGGACTCATCTGCTTGGCATTCAAAGAGCTGAGAATCTATGAATATAGATATGTGTCAGATATGTGTCCTTTACCTCACAGCTCATACCAGATGAACTTGTACTCTGCATCTACCAGGGTCACCATTGGTATGGAGAAGAACCTAGTTTATTCATGCTTTAGGGAAGGTAGGTGGTTGAAGACCTCATCTTTATATCCAGGAGGCTAGTGTATTGACCATAATGTTGTCTTCAGTGAGCCATGGCCTGGTCCAGCAGCTCCTGATGAATAATCTTCTCCCTCCTGTTGGTAGGTCAACCTCCCCTGTCTTTGCTGTTCCTCCTCTGCCTCAAGGGCTAAGATGTATTTGTACAGTAGGGAGACAAACATCATGTCTTCTTCAGATCGATTATACTCTTGTACATCTAGATCTTGTAGTTCTGCCATCGTGTTGTGGAGTCAAAGATGCAATGATTGTGTGGATCTGATCTGAATCAAAAGTGCCATGAAATCGGTGATCTCGAAATTTCCCAATACGTAACACCGCTTAACAATGCACAACAGAGCTTGATAATCGTATCCGAGAGTGATCTAAAGCGCCATAATCGCATCAAAGAGTAATAAAGCTTATCAAAGCGTGATTTAAAGCGTAACAAAGTGTAATAAGGTCTGATCAAATCGGGAAATAATGATGGCGCTTTGCTCGTCGATTTAAAGCGCGACATTTGCGGTTGGTGTGAACTAGACTTAAGGAAATAAATCGGGACCTGAAAATGATGTCGGATTTCACATAGTGCTGGATTTTTCAGAGGTCGGTTGTGAGTCACAGAGTCCACTGTAATAATAAATGTGATCAGTTACAAAAAAATTGAATACCATCATGGATTTTTTCAGGTAAAAATCCAACAGAACAATATTTAGATGAAATGATGAATGCTGCTCCAGGGCCTATTAATTTTACTATGTTTTTAACAATGTTTGGTGAGAAATTAAATGGTACAGATCCAGAAGATGTCATTAAGAATGCCTTTGCATGTTTTGATGAAGAAGGAACTGGTAATAATTATTTCAATGTCTAGATTATATAAACTTGCAAGCTGTAGGTATTATAATTCCAGTCATTTGATGAGTAGCTTTTTTATACTCCTGCATTTTCATTTGGATGTATTTTGTCATCGCCCTGGTCCTTGAAATATAGCTTTCCTTTCAATATTAGCATGTATCAAACCGTAACTTCATGGACTATGGCCCCAGATTTAACAAAAATTGGGGTTTTTAGCTTCCTATAGAGGTCTCAATTTTTATGCGACATTTCCGGGGTTCACAATTGCTTGTAGACGCTCTACAGGCTAAAGTAAATATCCGATTGACAGTGTTTAAGGTCATGAGACGAAGAACACAATTGATTTTCAGCGATATCCGATAATTATTGCCAGAGTTATGACCCTTGATCACTTTGGCGCTCTAAAAGCCAAAGTTAATATCGGATTGTCTTTAGAATTATACCCAGTGTTTAAGGTCATGAGACAAAGATGTCTATTGATTTTCACCGATTTCTGATGATTAGTGAGACGAAGAAGCAATTTATACACAGTGTTTAAGGTATTGATCTTCACCGATTTCTGATAATTACTGCTCTAAAAGCCAAAGTTAATATCCGATTGACTTTAGAATTATACACAGTGTTTAAGGTCATGAGACAAAGATGTCTATTGATTTTCACCGATTTCTGATGATTACTGCTCTAAAAGCCAAAGTTAATATCCGATTGACTTTAGAATTATACACAGTGTTTAAGGTCATGAGACAAAGAAGCCTATTGATTTTCACCGATTTCTGATGATAAGTGCCAGAGTTCTGGCCCTTGATCACTTCAAAAAATCTTGTGGACGCTCTAGATGCCAATTTAATATCCGATTGACTTTAGATTTATACACAGTCTTTAAGGTCATGAGACGAAGAAGCCTATCGATTTTTAGCGATTTCCGATAATTAGTGCCAGAGTTATGGCCCTTGATCTCTTCAAAAAATCTTGTGGATGCTCTAGACGCCAAAGTTAATATCAGATTGACTTCAAATTTATACACAGTGTCTAAGGTCATGAGACGAAGAATCCTATTGATTTTCAGTGATTTCCAATAATTACTGCCAGAGTTATGGCCCTTGATCACTTCAAAAAATCTTGTGGATGCTCTAGAGGCCAAAGTTAATATCCGATTGACTTCAAATTTATACACAGTGTTTACAGTCATGAGACGAAGTTTCGTTAATTAAAAATAACAAACTTACGTCACACTTCATATTGTTTTATTAATAATATTTGCCCTGTATCCATCAAAAGTACACTTTCCACAAACATATCAAATAACATCAAATAAATGAGCATTATATAAATCACATAGTTCCAAATTATCATGAACCACTTTTGACAAAGACCATAATGCTTTGCGGTAAACACGCAAAGCTAGCAGACAATATTATAGCAGACCAATAATTGTGTGACTACAGATGTCTATTGTTTTTCAGCGATTTCAAATAATTACTGCCAGAATTATCTGCCTTGATAACTTCAAAAAATCTTGTGACGCTACAGGGGCCAAACTTATCATCCGATTGACTTCAGATTGATACACAGAGTTTAAGGTGTTGAAACGAACAAATATTTTGATTTTCAATGAATTTAGATAACTGAACAGCTAAATCCATGATATTAAACGTTTCATGTATATACTAATTGTTAGCGTGGGGTAAAACTTTATAAAAAGCAATCAAATTCTAATGGCTTTCTGATAATTACATAATGAGTTATTACTCTTAATCAGTTTTTAGTCTATTAAAAATGTTTCATTACCGAAAAAAGTAAAAATATGCGACAACCCTTGTTGACTGCACGGACGATTTAGCTGCTTTGGGCGTATTTTTCGTTACCTGGCAACCTATTTTTATCTGACTTTGTTGAAATTTGAAAAATAAGTTTATAACCCAAAGATCTTGGTTCCTTTCGATATTCACATGTAACATACCCTAACTTCTTGAATTATGGCCTTTCATTGTACGACAAGTCACTTTTTGTCCCCCGCTTTTCGAAGAAAGCAGGGGACTATTAAAATGGGTTCGTCCGTCCGTCTGTCTGTCCGTCACACTTTTTGGGACACAATAACTCTCTTCCTAATTAAGCTAGAATGTTCAAACTTGGTGTATGTGTTTATTAGGTCAATGCCTTGATGGAGTTCGAAGATGAGCATTTTCCGCTTAGGGTAAGCAGAGATAAGCAATTTGATTGGTTGATGCATTGGGACACGATAACTCTCTTCCTAATTGGACTAGAATGTTCAAACTTGGTGTATTTGTTTATTAGGTCAATGCCTTGATGGAGTTCTAAGATGAGCATTTTCCGCTTAGGGTAAGCAGAGATAAGCAATTTGATTGGTTGAAGCTTTTGGACACAATAACTTTAGTTCTAATTAAGTGAGAGTGATGAAACTTGGTGTATAGTTTCATTATAGTAATACCTTGACTAAGTGAGATAATGAGCATTTTCTGCTCAGGGTAAGCAGAGCGATACGCAATTTGATTGGTGGAGACTTTGGAACACAATAACTCTCCTTCTAATTGAGTTAAAATGTTCAAACTTGGTGTATATGCTTATTAGGTCAATGCCTTGATGGAGTTCGAAGATGAGCATTTTCCGCTTAGGGTAAGTAGAGATAAGCAATTTGATTGGTTGATGCTTTGGGACACGATAACTTTAGTTCTAATTAAGTGAGAGTGATGAAACTTGGTGTACAGTAATACCTTGACTAAGTTCGATATTGAGCATTTTCTGCTCAGAGTAAGCAGTGTGATACGCAATTTGATTGGTCGAGACTTTGGAACACAATAACTCTCCTTCTAATTGAGTTAAAATGTTCAAACTTGGTGTATATGCTTATTAGGTCAATGCCTTGATCGAGTTCAAAGATGAGCATTTTCCGCGTAGGGTAGGCAGAGATAAGCAATTTGATTGGTTGATGCTTGGGACACAATAACTTTAGTTCTAATTAAGTGAGAGTGATGAAACTTGGTGTATAGTTTCATTACAGTAATACCTTGACTAATATCGATAATGAGCATTTTATGCTCAGGGTAAGCAGAGCGATAAGCAATTTGATTTGCCAAGACTTTGGAACACAATAACTCTCCTATGAATTGAGTTAAAATGTTCAAAATTGGTGTGTATGCTTATTAGGTCAATGCCTTGATGGAGTTCGAAGATGAGCATTTTCTTCTTGCGGTAGGCAGAGATAAGCAATTTTTGGATGACACTTCGTGTTCAGTTTGATTGCTCGATACGTTTGAAAAAAATAAATGTGCGATTAATTAATATGTGTCATCTATTTATTTTGGGATTTCGGCGGGGGACATCAGCCTCACTGTTGGCTTGTTTAGCTTGTGGACACTATGGAGGTCACAATTTTATTCCGATTTACAAAATTATATGAATTTATATCACTGTTACTTGTTCAGGGCGTGACATTTCAAGCGAACAATACCAGTTGGTTATGTGAGGTCGCGCCAGCTCAAAAACATGCGACCTTTCCTGGTTAGGCCAATTGAAATGTCGGTTACATTAACAAATCATCAATATTTCTACAGGATGACTTTGTGACACAGGTCTAAATCATAAGTGTTACAGCACAAACTCAATTCATTCATTCTTGGCATTTCATTTCTACATCAGTCCTATCGGTAGGCTACTTTAAGTTTGACAGATCACATATTTTTGACATCACATATTGACAAGTTGCAAGCAGGATGATTTTAAAAAATGCCCCTACCCCTAATTCTTTAAATGGTCAGTTATGCCATAAATATTTGAACCATGTCAGCTAAATTTCATAAGAATTTACTAGACATGTTCCTTTCACTATAGCCATGCTGCACGGTAGTATGTCAACTTTGATCCCCACTGGCACATGGCATCGCTTGACTGCTGATGTAAATGATTTTACTGTCCTGTCTATTTCAATATTATCACAACAAACTATTCTGTTTCCTTTTGAGACTGGTTGTAGAGTGCCAGGGTTAATAAATACTATTACTTTTGTCAATGATTGAGGCGATCTCATGTTATGTGTTTGGAAAAATGATTACAAATGACAAGTGTAGTATGAAGGATGTACATGATGATGTATGTAGTCTTCAGTGACCGAAAACAATGTGGTAGCTACGATTCATGGTTTTTAAATGTCAGATATGATATAGAAATGAAAATCCATTAGTAATTTTTAGAACCGATTCACCTCTGCAACTGAACTGTTACCAGTGAACTTAGTACCAGCTTATGTACATCAGCGATCTTAATCAGCTGAATATAGTAGGCCTCAGCTGTTTGATGTTTTAATGATTACAAATGACAAGTGTAGTATGAAGGATGTACATGATGATGTATGTAGTCTTCAGTGACCGAAAACAATGTGGTAGCTACGATTCATGGTTTTTAAATGTCAGATATGATATAGAAATGAAAATCCATTAGTAATTTTTAGAACCGATTCACCTCTGCAACCGAACTGTTACCAGTGAACTTAGTACATCAGAGATCTTAATCAGCTGAATATAGTAGGCCTCAGCTGTTTGATGTTTTAAAAAGCCGATTGATAAAAAGAATTATTAATATATAGGGAACAAATTTTTCTAATGTATAAATGGGAACACAGTGGGATTAACATTAAAGTCATAAACACTTAACCTCAAAATATAATATTAAATATAAAAGAATATATCGTCGCTGTGCGTCGAAAACCTCAGATTTTAGCGATAATATTTTTATGTGACGTCTAGGTCAATAAACTACTGATACACTAGGTGCGAAATTTCCTAACGTAATCAGGCGCGGATCCAGGATTTTTTGCAGGGGAGGGGGGGTAGGTTTGATAATTGCTTAACTAATTGCGCTCAGCCGATTAATTTGGTAAATTAGATTCAATTTGGTTCATTCTGACGTATTTCCAGAAGGTAAATTCCAAAATTACAGGTCTAAATTGCCAATAAAATCGCATAAAAAATTTTCAAGTCTGAGCAGGGGGTTGGTCCGGACCCCCTGGAGCCCCCCTCTGGATCCGCGCCTGGTAATATCCAATCAGAAATGTTCAAATTGGTCATGTGAAAAAATCTCGTATTTGGATTAGTGTTTAATTTTAACTTCGAAATCCTTGTATCTCGAATGTTACGTTGAGAAGTAGGCACACATGTTTGTAAGCCTTGGTAAACGTATGAAATAATTGAAAAAAAGGTAAGTTTACTTTATACATTATTTCGAAGATCATTTTTATACACCCACATTGAAATGTGGTCGTATATTGTCGTCGCCCCCGTCCGTCGGTCCGGCGTCCACAATTGCTTGTGGACGCTCTACAGGCTAAAGTTAATATCCGATTGACGTTAAATTTATACACAGTGTTTAAGGTCATGAGACGAAGAAGCCTATTGATTTTCAGCGATTTCAAATAATTATTGCCAGAGTTATCTCCCTTGATAACTTCAAAAATTCTTGTGACGCTATAGAGGCAAAAGTTACCATCCGATTGACTTCAGATTGATACATAGAGTTTAAGGTGTTGAAACGAACAAGTATTTTGATTTTCAATGAATTTAGATAACTGAACAGCTAAATCCATGATATTAAATGTTTCATGTATATACTAATTGTTAGCGTGGAGTAAAACTTTATAAAAAGCAATCAAATTCTAATGATTACATAATGAGTTGTTACTCTTAATCAGTTTTTAGTGTATTACAAATGTTTCATTACCGAAAAAAGTAAAAATATGCGACAACCCTTGTTGACTGCCCGGACGATTTAGCTGCTGTGGGCGTATGTTTCGTTGCCTGGCAACCTATCTTTAAAGAATTATAGTTGTGAATAAACGTACTAATCGATTTATATAAGCTTCGAATTTAATGCAATTTTGTGATCCAATTATATTCAATGACGTAACGTCTTATTGAATAAGTCCAAATGTCTATTTACTCGAGAAAGGGGCGAATACTGTTACATTACTGATATAATTAGTCAAACAAATTTTGATTTACTTCATTATTATGCAAATTATTAAAGTACAAAGTCGTCATTTTCAATTCTGTTTTAGTCTGTTAGTGAGATACAAGTTTTTCACATTCCATTATAATGGGGTTTTAAATCTGATTTGGACGTTTAGTGAGATACAAGTTTTTCGCATTCTTTTCTATTGAGATTAATAAAGGTTTTTGTTTTGTTTTAGGGTATTCACTGAGACCTTACCACAGTATTATGTCATCTAGAGGAAAACAACTCCTTCAACTTGCACTGGAGAAGATAGGTAGGCCTATGGTGAGCAAAGGTTTTGATATTCCTGACAATGGCATGCGTGACCAAGGATCTAGTAGCAGGCACTGTTCCACTTTGACGCCTGCTATACACAGTCCAGCAATTACCACAACAGACTTTGTAATCAATAAAATAAAAGATTCTGATATAAAACAACGGATGGTATTTGATAGCGTTAGTGAATCTGATTCAGAATTAGATACTGTTACTGATCCAGACTGGGCACCAGATAAGAAAATGTTACGGCGGTATAATTCAGATTCAGAGAGCACGGATGAAGAAACATTTATATCGCATAAAAAACACAAAGCTAGGCATGTGGCGAAGAACAACATTTTTGTTAAAAGCAGTGTTAAGTCTAGTTTTAAAGCTTGGTGATAGAATGGATAGTGTTGTTTATGAAGCAGACAATAAAAGAACTGAGGGAAATGATACAAATAATAATATAGATAGGACTAGAGATAGAAGAGTTAATAAAGATGATACAATTGAAGGTATTGTTAATGGTGGAAGAGATGTCGATAAAAGTCATGGTGATGTTAATAGAAGTCATGGAAATGGTAATAGAAGCTATCACTGACAACTGGTAAGGAGTTAAAAGGTGCACAGCCCGTATAGAATTCTTAATCCTCGTTGTTATTTGCACGTATGTCGGAAGATAATTAATTTGTGGACTATTACTCGGTATTAGCGGTTTAAAACTGTAAAAAGATGTGTTAATTAACGAGGGTGAAAAACTGTCCGAGAGGTGGGTTAATTAACGCTTTGTGCGTTTTCTGTAGACGTGTGTTAATTAACCGACCGGTAAAAAATGAATTTCAATGTTGTGTATTGTTTAATTGGCGTGTTTTCTCGCTAGTTGCACCCAAAGGAGGATAATCAAGGACCAACATGCTTTATCTGACACGTACGAGTTAAATCAAAATTTGAGAAGTAAAACTGTTTAACCGTGCGATTAATCATTCGGCCGTGTGTTTTACGCAGGTCTTTGTAAAATATTGAGGTCTTTAGATAGGGGTGTGTGCTCACTATGATCTATGTTTCTCTTATGTCTATTGTAGGAATATTACGTATCATATATATAAAGTTGCATTTTATGAAATAAAAATATGGATTGATCTATCGTATATGGAAAGGCGAATGTAATGTCGTCATTTATAAATACCAAGCAGTCAGCGGCCAAATATGAATATCAACGTGAAATAAAGAGTAAATCCAGCAAAAACGGGCCACAATGCGTAAATTGTGCATCTTACCTTCAATAGCAATATCCATCAAACAGAAATCTCCTTGTTGATAAATATTACGACACAACAACCAACCGAATAGTGGTAATTCCCACACAAAAGGTATTTAAACTGAAATTATTTTAGCTTTTCAACGATCCTCATTCCAGAACTAGTAACTTTAATCAATAGCCGTTTTTATGCAATTACAGAAACACATACACCCGAGTTGACACATAATCATTTTTCGAGACTTCGTAGTAATATTGGATTTTCTGGTTATGTTTTCTTCGTGATCGTAACATATAAAACTACAGGCCAGTTCGTTTCTACAACTATGTTATTAAGCTACAACTATGTTATGGTTGAATTATATCTTTTGCTATACATACAATACACTGTTGCGGCGATGGGTCTGACATGGTGTTTATTGGCCTTATCAAGAGAAGATAAATTGTGAAAATACTGGGTATATGCATTAAGTTTATAAAAGAGCTCAGATCTTAATTCTTTATAGAAACTGCACGCAACAAGGAAATGAACTTCGTCTTCTATAGAATTACTGTTACAGTACTTGCACACTCGATTTTCTAGTGGTGTTACAGGACGTGTATAACGTCCAACCTCAACTTCAAGAGGTAGTGATCCGCAGCGTAGCTTGCTGAAAATACTTAAGAATAGATCTAACATATTCTTCAGGCGATAAAGTATCCTTGAAAAGGCAGTAAGTGCAGAGTTTGTTTCCATTTTGTAGATTACGGTCGTTCCACAAACCGGCAAGCCAATCATTGTGATCTTTCAATATAAGCCAGCCTTTGATATACAGATAATCAGTATCTGTAATATCGTAAATGTCAATAAAAGTAAAATGGGAAATTATGAAGTGTTTGATTCTGTTATGCCATGATTTACGGAATTTACTTGACCATTGGTTGATTTTATAGGCCATTCTGTTAGAGTCTATACCGGATAGTTTACGCCAAAGTTTAATGGATTCAATCTTGTGTCTGGTTGAGGGCACCATCCAACCCATATCACCTCGTACTGACAGGTTAGGTGTTTTCCGTCCAACTGCAAGGAAGAAACGATATACAGTCAAACTGGGGGAAAGTATTGTCATCTTCTTGTTTTGGTTGATTGATCAGAATGTTTGAAAACGTTGACCTACATAGGTGTTGCGTAACACTTGATTGGTGTCATAAAATAAACTAATCAACAAGCTACATGGATTATTTACTTCAACTAAAATGTGTATTAAAATTTGCTGTCTGAATTACAGTTGTTAATTTTGTTTATAGATTTATTAATTAAATGTTTTCGATAACTTAAGAAATAGTGCAAAATGAAAAATAAGGTAATTTATGTTTAAAAATTAAACAGAATACATAGAATACATATGTAAATAGAATACATAGAAGCGTGTATTGTAAAATTAACTGCAACTAGTAACTAACTCTCTCTTGATACAGGCGTATCTGTTTTATGGAATGATCTACCATTTACTTAGTTTAAGATGTTGCAAATATCTTTATTCTCTGAATAAAAGGATATTTAAAACAAATTAATTATATTGGCTTTTAATATATTTGTTATATTATGATTAAATTGTCACTTTGTAAAGCGTCCCTAAACAAGTTATGAAGAGCACACTATTGTTTTTGTTAAAATTATTATTAGGGTTTCACACTGCATAGCTTGTGTGAAACACTATTGTTTTTGTTAAAATTATTAGGGTTTCACACTGCATAGCTTGTGTGAAACACTATTGTTTTTGTTAAAATTATTAGGGTTTCACACGGCGTAGCTTGTGTGAAACACTATTGTTTTTATTAAAATTATTATTAGGGTTTCACACTGCGTAGCTTGTGTGAAACACTATTGTTTTTGTTAAAATTATTATTAGGGTTTCGAACTGCGTAGCTTGTGTGAAACACTATTGTTTTTGTTAAAATTATTATTCTTATTAGGGTTTCACACTGCGTAGCTTGTGTGAAACACTATTGTTTTTGTTAAAATTATTCTTCTTAATATTATTCAGATTCCAATTTGAATAATCTCAGCAACTACGTGTCGCATCGTTACGATTTCTTCGGTTTTACTGGGAAAGTGGGTGTGACTTAGAAGGTAAAGCTATCTTGAACGTTCTGCGACAATCCGAAATGTCCAAAATCACCGAAGTTATCGTTTTTGAAAATATTGCAGTAATTTTAAAAATAATCATTGGATTTTAAATTTCGATACATTTTGGCATAGCCGGAGACAGGGCACATAGCTACGATACTTTCGATCGTTTATTTTCGGCAAACCTTCGAAGATATTAGGCGCCAAATTTCGAAAATTTAAAATTTTACAAAAAATTGTTTTATTTATAAATATTTTTTAGTCGCGTTGTGCACAGAATTAAAGAGTCATCTGACTAGCGCAAAAATGTTAAAATTTTTTGTCTCAGTAATTTTCCTTGGCCGCCATTGGCTAATTCAGTTTTTTAGTCCTAGATTAATTTTTTATTGTTCGATTTGTATAAAACAAAGTTCATATGCTTCGTTGTCTCAATTGTCATTTTTATACGTCCACATTCATAATGTGAACGTATTATGCCGTCGCCCCTGTTTGTGTGTGTGTGTGTCTGTGGTTCGCCTACAGGGCGCAATTCTTCATGGATTTTCTTCAAACTTGGTATACTTATTCCTTATACCCCAAGGAAGATCCCTTTTGGTGCATGCCCGACCCCCAGGGGCCGAGCCACGCCCATTTCTAGTATTTGTTTGTTTGTCGTCTACAGGCCACATTTCTTAACTTATAATCTTGAAACTTTGCATATATATTCTTTGTACTCTAAGGAACATCCCTATTGTTTGGGGTGCATGCCCAACCCCCAGGGGTAGAGCCACGCCTATTTTCTTTTCGTGTGTCTTTGTGTCACCTATAGGGCGCAATTCTTACTGGATTTTCTTCAAACTTGGTATACGTATTCCTTATACCCCAAGGAAGATCTCTATTGTTTTTGGTGCATGCCCGACACCCAGGGGTAGAGCCACGCCCATTTCTAGTATGTGTTTGTTTGTCGTCTACAGGCCACATTTCTTAACTTATAATCTTGAAACTTTGCATACACATTCTTTGTACCCTAAGGAACATCCCTATCGTTTGGGGTGCATGCCCAACCCCCAGGGTAAGAGCCACGCCCATTTTCTTTTCGTGAGTCTTTGTGTCACCTACAGGGTGCAATTCTTATTGGATTTTATACTCTAAGGATGACCCCTATCGTTTGGGGTGCATGCCCAACCCCAGGGGCAGAGCCACGCCCATTTTCTTTTGGTGTGTCTCTGTGTCGCCTAGAATTCTAACTGGATTTTCTTAAAACTTTGTATACTTACCCTAAGGATGATCCGTATTGTTTTTTGGTGCATGCCCGACCCCCAATTGCAGAGCCACGCCCATTCCTTGTATTTATTTGTTTGTCGTCTACAAGCCACATTTCTTAACGTATCATCTTGAAACTTTGAATGATTATTCTTTGTACCCTAAGGAACATTTCTATAATTTGGGGTGCATGCCCAACCCCCAGGGGCAGAGTCACACCCATTTTTTTTGTCTGTCCGTGTGTCACCTACAGCCCACAATTCTTAATCGATCGTCTTGAAAATTTTTTTTATACTTATTCCTTATACCCTAAGGCTGACCACTATTATTTTTGGTGCATGACGGACACCCTGGGACAGAGCCACGCCCAATGCTTTTGTGTCTTGTGTTCGCCTACAGGATGCAATTCTTAACAGATCCTTTTAAAACTTTACAAACCTATTCCTTATACCCTAAAGATGACCCCTATTGTTTTTGGTGATTTCCTAACCTCCAGGGGCAGAGCCATGCCCATTTTTACTTCGTGTCTATGTGTGTTGTCTACAGGCCACGATTCTTAATGGATCGTCTTTAAACTTGGGATATGTATTCCATATAGCCTAAGGACGTCAACTGCATGTCACGACTCACACAGGCAAGACACAACCAATTTTTGTGTTTGTCGTTTACAGGCCGTAATTCTGGTATAGTTATTCCTTATACTCTAAGGACGGCAACTATTGATGTTGGTGCACGACCCTCAACGCTAAACAAACCAAACGCCTAGCCTTCTTGACAAAATACCATATCAACCAAAGCAGGAATGTGGACGTATATTGTAGCGTTAGCGTTATGTTTTTTATTACCAAAAGTGTTATCTGTCGGCACCGGAAGTGGCATAATTTTACACAAAACTACAATTTTGACAGTTATTTTCCTTCTTCGAAAACAAATATTATTTTTTTGAAAAATTATTTGACTCAAAGAGTGTGTCCTTTCAAGGCGCAAAAAATGGCGGAAGCAGTTTTTTTAATTTCTAATTCATTTTCTAGCAAATTGGATTAAGAGGTGAAAAAAGGCGTAAAATTGAACTATTTACAACCCATTCAGGCTTTTCAGATTTTAAAACATTTTTACATAACTCTTATAGACTTGTAGCTATAATCCATACGAAGAGAATGTATGTGAAAATTAGTTTGTAATATAAGAAGTTGCCAAGAAATGGACAGTTCTGCATAAGTCACTGTTTTCTTTATTTTGCGTGTAATAAAGTCAATTATTATTGGATTTTTATAAAAGTGACATCATTTGATTAAAAAAGCATGTAGCCTCATATCAAGTTGATTACAATTTAAAATTGACACCGGAAGTGACGTCATTTTGTCAAAAACTGCATTTTAACCTTTTTAAATCAATGATTTATTCAACCAAGAATTTCTTAATATGTATTAATAATTTCAACTTTTGGTTTAAATTCACATATAAATACAACTCATATGGTCATATAGATATAATAAAATTGTTTCTAACTTGTTCGGTTACCGAGAAATAGACGGTTTTCCACAGGTCACTTTTGACGGATTTGGCGCCATAAAAGTGTCAATTATTATTCCATTTTCATAAACGTTACACCATGTTATACCTAATGCCATTTGGGATTTCATACAAGTAATGTAAGATTTTCATTATCACCGGAACCGGAAGTAACATCGTTTGGGCAAAAACTATATTTTTAGCCTTCAAAACAGATATTTTATTCAAATGAGTCTGTTTTGAAATCTTTTTCAAATTATGGTATTTGATGTCAATCAACAAATAGAATGAAGCCATACGATCATACAGATACCACAAAATGGTTTCTAACTTGTACGGTTGCAGAGAAATAGCCGATTTTCTACAAGTCACTTTTCAAGTTTTTTGGTCTTTAAAAGTGGCAATTATTATTCGATTTACATAAAATTTTCACTATATGATATCGTATGCCATTTCTGATTTCATAAGACTGAACATTTTCATTAACACTGGGAGTAATTTAATTTTGTCAAGATCATTTACAAGTAACAAATGTATAAAATGAATTGATATTACTGGATTTGGTGGATTCTGCGTCCATTTTATTTGTGTGCAATGTTAATTTGGAAATCTGTTTAGTGGTTTCGTTGGTAACAGAAGCGACATATGTTCAAGGGTAACCTGGCACCGGAAGTGACATGTTTAAGGGTAACGTGGCACCAGTGAAACCCGTCATTCCTGCATTCAGGTCTAGTTATTCTTATTAGGGTTTCACACTGCGTAGCTTGTGTGAAACACTATTGTTTTTGTTAAAATTATTATTCTTATTCGGCTTTCAGACTTTCTTCTGAAAGCCTTTTGTGATTACTAAAATTATTATTTATTATTATTATTTTTATACGCCCACATTTTCATGTGGACGTATATTGTCGTCGCCCCTGTTCGTCCGTCCGTCCGGACGTCCGTCCGTCCGTCCGTTCACAATTGTTTGTGAACAGTCTACAGGTCACAATTTTTATCCGATTTCAATGAAACTTAAAACATAGGTTTATCACCCTAAGATCTCGGTTCCTTTCGATATTGGCATGTATCGGACTGTAACTTCATGGGTTATGGCCCCTGATTGTACGAAAAATCACGTTTTTATACGCCCACATTGAAATGTGGTCGTATATTGTCGTCGCCCCCGCCCGTCCGTCCGTCCGTAGGTCCGTCGATCCGGCGTCCACAATTGCTTGTGGACGCTCTAGAGGCTAAAGTTAATATCCGATTGACTTTAAATTTATACACAGTGTTTAAGGTCATGAGACGAAGAAGCCTATTGTTTTTCAGCGATTTCCGATAATAACTACCAGAGTTATGGCCCTTGACGACTTCAAAAAATCTTGTGGACGCTCTAGAGGCCAAAGTTAATATCCGATTGGCTTTAAATTTATGCACAGTGTTTAAGGTCATAAGACGAAGAAGCCTATTGATTTTCAGCGATTTCCGATAATTAGTGCCAGAGTTATGGCCCTTGATCACTTCAAAAAATCTTGTGGACGCTCTAAAAGCCAAAGTTAATATCCGATTGACTTTAAATTTATACACAGTGTTTAAGGTCATAAGACGAAGAAGCCTATTGATTTTCAGCGATTTCCAATAATTAGTGCCATAGTTATGGCCCTTGATCACTTCAAAAAATCTTGTGAACGCCCTAAAAGCCAAAGTTAATATCCGATTGACTTTAAATTTATACACAGTGTTTAAGGTCATTAGACGAAGAAGCTTATTGATTTTCAGCAATTTCCGATAATTAGTGCCAGAGTTATGGCCCTTGATCACTTCAAAAAATCTTGTGGACGCTCTAAAAGCCAAAGTTAATATCCGATTGACTTTAAATTTATACACAGTGTTTAAGGTCATAAGACGAAGAAGCCTATTGATTTTCAGCGATTTTCGATAATTAGTGCCAGAGTTATCTCCCGTGATCACTTCAAAAAATCTTGTGGACGCTCTAAAAGCCAAAGTTAATATCCGATTGACTTTAAATTTATACACAGTGTGTAAGGTCATAAGATGAAGAAGAAGCCTATTGATTTGCATCAATTTCCGATAATTAGTGCCAGAGTTATGGCCCTTGATCACATCAAACAATCCTGTGGACACTCTAGAGGCCAAAGTTAATATCCGATTGACTTTAAATTTACACACACTGTTTAAGGTCCTGAGAGCAAGAAGCCTACTGATTTTCATCAATTTCAAATAATTACTTCCAGAGTTATCTCCCTTGATCACTTCATAAAACCTTGTTGCGCTGTAGATGCCAAACTTATCATCCGATTGACTTCAGATTGATACACAGAGTTTAAGGTGATGAAACGAACAAGTATTTTGATTTTCAATGAATTTTGATAACTGAACAGCTAAATCCATGATATTAAATGTTTCCTATACTAATTGTTAGCGTGGGGCAAAACTTTATAAAAAGCAAGCAAATTATCATGATTTTCTGATAATTACATAATGAGTTGTTGCTCAGATTTTAGTGTATTACAAATGTTTCATTACCAAAAAAAGTAAAAATATGCGACAACCCTTGTTGACTGCCCGGACGATTTAGCTGCTGTGGGCGTATGTTTCGTTGCCTGGCAACCTATCTTTTAGCTTGTGAACAGTTTAGAGGTCACAATTTTGAACCGATTTGGACGAAACTTGAAATGCATGTTTATAACCCAAAGACCTTGGTTCCTTTCGATATTTGCGCCAATCGGATCGTAACTTCCTGAATTATGGCCCCTGATTGTCCGAAAAATCGCCCTTTTTAGCTTGTGGTCCCTCTGGAGGTCAAAATTGTTATCCGATTTAAAAAACCGTTTGATTTTATCACCGTTCCATGGTTATGAAGGTTGAGTTCGAATTTCGTGAAAATCGGACCAAAATTGACGGACAAAATGGCCGCCATTTGTACGCGAATAGTGTGAAAATATGTTAAATCAAGGTTGTGAACAGTGTAGAGGACACAATTTTGAACCGATTTGGATGAAACTTGAAATGCATGTTTATAACCCAAAGATCTTGGTTCCTTTCGATATTTGCGCCAATCGGATTGTAACTTCCTGAATTATGGCCCCTGATTGTCCGAAAAATTGCCCTTTTTAGCTTGTGGTCCCTCTGGAGGTCAAAATTGTTATCCGATTTATAAAACCGTTTGATTATATCATTGTTCCATGGTTATGAAGGTCGATTTCGAATTTCGTGAAAATCAGACCAAAATTGATGGACAAAATGGCCGCCATTTGTACGCGAATAGTGTGCAAATATGTTATATCAAGGTTGTGAACAGTGTAGAGGACACAATTTTGAACCGATTTGGATGAAACTTGAAATGCATGTTTATAACCCAAAGATCTTGATTCCTTTCGATATTTGCGCCAATTGGATCGTAACTTCCTGAATTATGGCCCCTGATTGTCCGAAAAAATATCCTTTTTAGCTTGTGGTCCCTCTGGAGGTCAAAATTGTTATCCGATTTAAAAAAAACGTTTGATTATATCACCGTTCCATGGTTATGAAGGTTGAGTATGAATTGTGTGAAAATCGGACCAAAATTGACGGACAAAATGGCCGCCGTTTGTACGCGAATATTGTGAAAATATGTTATATAAAGGTTGTGGACCTTATAGAGGTCACAATTGTGAACCGATTTTGATGAAACTTGACATGTATGTTTATAACCCAAAGATCGTGGTTCCTTTAGATATTTGCGCCCATTGGATCATAACTTCCTGAATTATGTCCCCGGATTGTCAGAAAAATCGCTTTTGTTCGCTTTTGTTCCCTCTGGAGGTCAAAATTATTATCCGATTTAAAAAAACGTTTAACTATATCACCGTTACATGGTAATGAAGAGAGAGTTTGAATTACATGAAAACCGGACTAGAATTGACGGACAAAATGGCCGCCGTTTGTACACGAATAGTGTGAAAATATGTTATATCAAGGTTGTGGACCCTATAGAGGTCACAATTTTGAATCGATTTTGATGAAACTTGACAGGTATGTTTTAAACCCAAAGATCTTGGTTCCTTTCGATATTTGCGCCCATCGGGTCATTACTTCCTGAATTATGTCCCCTGATTGTACGAAAAATCACCCTTTTTAGCTTGTGGTGCCTCTGGAGGTCACAATTATTATATGATTTATGCGACAATTCTTGTTGACTGCCCGGACGATTTGGCTGCTGTGTGGGCGTATGTTTCGTTGCCTGGCAACCTAATTTTTTTTTCGCCGGAGCCTATTTCTCAGTGCCTGTAACAGATACCGATCTGGGACCTAATTCTCTATTGGGAAACCATGTGTTGGCTACTTGATAAACTATTTTTGAAACTTCTACGCAGACCGGAAGTGGTCGAATTTTGTGCTGTTTCAAAAAATTAAAAAACGGCCGTAGATTCGTCAATTTTGTACCTATTTTCATACAAATGACATTTTCGGAAACCCTGAGTCTTTTCTCGGACGATAGCAGTTGAAAATTTCAATATTTCGAAACTTCATCGCTGACTTCTTGCGATCGAAAAATGAAAGACAATTTTTGAGAGACAATTTTTGTTATTTTTCAAAATTTTCAAATTTGACCTACATTTTTGGATACCTGAAAACCATCCGATTCCAGAAATATAAGTTTCATTCCGAGTTATCGCCCTTTATTTTTCGATTTTTTTCGAATTTTCTACCCATTTTGTGAGCTCGGGTTTCGTTTTATGGCAGAAGTGACGTTTCTGAAACTTAAGAGGCATGAAGCCAAATGACCATTGCAAGGAATAAAGCAATTTCAACAATAATCTGTACACCAGAAGTGGTCGAAATAATGTCCGATATTTTGAAAAAAAAGCAAAAAATGGGTATTTTGGGGAAAAACGCGATTTCTCTGTTCGATATCAATGGATTAGACAAATTAGGGTACCATTGGATTGCACTAGGATTGTGCTATCGTATGATACCCAATTCGTACGGATACGTTGAGCTGGCAGCAAAATATGGCACGCTGAAAATCAATTCTTTTACAAAAACCTTTTTTATTTATTAATATTTTTTGATGATATTTTACACGGGAATTATTGATATAAAATTAAACCATGCTAGTCCCGAAATGACATAGTTTGTGTCTAGTCAACGTTAAACCCCATTTCTCTCATCTCGGGAGTGCCGGTTAATTTGAGATATATTTTGTCTCTCTTTAAGTTTTTTACCTTTTTAATTTCAGTTTATGGGTTCTAAGTTTATTATTTATTGGCTGATGTGTATAAAACAATTCTGAATTGCGAATTTTACACGGGAATTATTGATATAAAATTAAACCATGCTAGTCCCGAAATGACATAGTTTGTGTCTAGTCGACGTTAAACCCCATTTCTCTCATCTCGGTAGTGCCGGTTAATTTGAGATATAGTTTGTCTCCCTTTAAGTTTTTTTACCTTTTTAATTTTAGCTTATGGGTTCCAAGTTTATTATTTATTGCCTGGTGTGTATAAAACATTTCTCAATTGCAAATTCTCAACTTTTTTGTTACCGATAATGATTTCTTTTGGCACCGGAAGTGAAGTAATTTTGCCAGATTTTACAATTTTGACCGGTGTATTCGCAAGCAAATATTACTTACAAATCTGATAGAGGGTGTCACTGAATCATAACAACTACAGTATCGTTTGGTAACTCGATGGATCGGCTATTCTATGACGCACTTCCTGTCTGATTACTGCCGATTCAGCACTGCAGGTCTGCAGGTCTAGTTAGGCTTTCAGACTTTCGTCTGAAAGCCTATTGTGATTACTAAAATTATTAAGCTTTCATATTACATATGAAAGCTTATTGTTTTTGTTAAGATTATTATTATTATTATTATTTTTTTTTGTGTCATTTCTGCAAATCGGATTTCTCAGAATCTAACCATGTGATCTTTCTGAAACTTTGACCTACCCCCCCAAAACTGGGTGGCAGTTTTTGTTTAAATATATTTTCAAAACGTTTTACGAATTCGAAATCACAGAATTTTACGAACGAGTGAATTTGACCTGCATTACTGTAACTCTGTGACTATTTGACCTATTTTACTAATTCTTTTTTCTTTGAGTACCTTGACAAAAATCATTTTCAACTGCAGTTTCAGATTTTCGAATTTCGAAAATTCGTCGCTGTGATTCTGAACCAGAAGTTGAGACCAACTTGACAACTTCTTTAATAGTTCTACGATTTTCATGAAATTTAGTATGTAAGTAGATCTTACCCATGTGACTTCAAAAATATAAATAGAAATTTTCTAAATTATCTCCCCTTGGTGAAATTAAGGATCAAAGTTTTAAAAAAAATCGAAGAAATATAGGTCAGAATGACCTGATGTTTTTTTTTGATACTAGATAAGTAAATACTGATTCGTACCCAAAATATTGAGTTTGTGGATTGAACAGGAAGTGCCGCCATCTTGAAACGTGAAAAATCACAAAGGCTTTTTTGCTATTTTACTTACAGACACGGGAGTTATATTTTCTGAATCCTTAAGGATGGCCTAAAAAACGTTCGGAGTAGAATTTTGATTTAGGTCAATTGATGGTCGCCATTTTGAAGTGAAGGTGAAAAATAGAAGCAATTTGAAGGACTGAGAATTTGGAACACAATAACTCTCCTTCTAATTGAGCTAGAATGTTCAAACTTGGTGTAGACGTTCACTAGGTCACTGTCTTGATTGAGTTCAAAGATGAGCATTTTCTGCCTAGGGTAAGCAGAGATAAGCAAGCTGATTTGTTGATTCTTTAGGGCACGATAACTTTGGTTATAATGAAGGGAGGGTGATGAAACTCTTGTCAATCGAGAGTCTAATAGCTAACCTGTTGTGTGAAATCATTGTATCATTTTTTCTTAAATGTCTGGGGTAGCCGAAAAAAAGAGATTGAAAATCCAAAGAGTCTTATTTTTTACAATTTGGAGCATGTTTAAAGGTCTTTCTCGTAAAGTCAACATGTGTTTCCTGCAAATCGGATTTCTCAGAATCTAACCATAGGATGTTTCTGAAACTTTGACCTACCCACCCAAAAATGGGTGGTGAGTATTGATTGAATATATTTTCAAAACGTTTAAAGCATTCGAAATCACCGAATTTTACGAACGAGTGAATTTGACCTGCATTACTATAACTCTGTGACTATTAGACCTATTTTACTAATTCTTTTTTCTTTGAGTACCCTGACAAAAATCATTTTCAACTGCAGTTTCAGATTTTCGAATTTCGAAAATTCGTCGCTGTGATTTCGAACCGGAAGTTGAGACCAACTTGACAACTTCTTTAATAGTTGTACGATTTTCATGAAATTTAGTATGTAAGTAGATCTTACCGATGCAACTTTAAAGATGTCCTTAGAAATTTTCTAAATTATCTCCCCTTGGTGAAATTAGGGATCAAAGTTTTCAACAAAAAAAAATCGAAGAAATATAGGTCAGAATGACCTGATTTTTTTTTTTGGATACTAGATAAGTAAATACTGATTCGTACACAAAATATTGAGTTTGTGGATCGAACAGGAAGTGCCGCCATCTTGAAACGTGAAAAATCACAAAGGCTTTTGCGATATTTTACTTACAGACCTGGGAGTTACATTTTCGGAATCCTTGAAGGAATGCCTAAAAATCTATCGGATCAGAATTTTGATTTCGGTCACGTGATGGTCACCATTTCGAACTGAATATGAGAAAAGGTGAAAAATCGACATTAACGAGCACGTGAATGAAAGCAATAGGCCGTAGTTTGGAGAATATGTCTCCTATTTCCAAAATGAATATATTTCTGGATAGCCGGGATCAGGGTCGAAATATTGTTATTTGAAAATGTCACATTTTCGAATTTTGTCTTTGATGTTTTTCGTTCCGATAAAGTTGTTTACGATTGAAAAATCATAAAAACTTCGCTATATTTTGACCGATTTTAATGATTTTTTTTTGTTGATGAGATTATTTACATGACCCATGACATATGACAGGAAGTGACTGTTAATATGAAAGCTTTAATATCTGCTTTGCAGATCTAGTTATTATTTATTATTATTATTTAATTTTTCGGGGGAGCCTATTTCTCAGCGCCTGTAACAGATACCGATCTGGGACCTAATTCTCTATAGGGAAACCATGCGTTGGCTACTAGATCAACTATTTTTGAAACTTCTGCGCAGACCGGAAGTGGTCGAATTTCGTGCTGTGTCAAAAAATTAAAAAAACGGCCGTAGATTCGTCAATTCTGCACCTATTTTCATACAAATGACATTTTCGGAAACCTTGAGTCTTTTCGTTGAAAATTTCGATATTTCGAAACTTCATCGCAGACTTCTTGCGATCGAAAAATGAAAAATGTTGTTTGAGAGACAATTTTTGTTATTTTTCAAAATTATCAAATTTGACCTACATTTTTGGATACCTGAAGGCAATCTGGTTCCAGTAATATAAGTTTCATTCCGAGTTATCGCCCTTTATTTTTCGATTTTTTTCGAATTTTCTTCACATTTTGTGAGCTTAAGTTTCGTTTTACGGCCGGATCAACGTTTCTCAAATTCCTGGAACATGAAGCAATATTGTCAAACCACCGTTTATAGCAATTTCAACAACAATCCGTAAACCGGAAGTAGTCGAAATAATATGCGATATTTTTAAAAAAACGTGAAAAATTGGTGTCATGGGTAAAAACACGATTTTCCGTCCGATATCAACGGATTAAACAAATTAAGGTATCATTTGGTCGGGCGGTGATTGGACCACTGAATGATACCCAATTCGTACGGATACGATGAGCAGGAAGCAACATATGGCACGCTGAAAATCAAGTATTTTCTGATTTGGAGCGTTTTTGGACCCCTGTATCGCGAAAACTTAACCGCAACTTTTTTTTTAATTTTATTCTATCGAGAGTCCTTTCGAAGGTATTTTGCATGAAGCCATTCAATAAGACTTTGAAATATCTGGAATAGGTGAAATAACGGACTGGAAATCGAAAAAAGTCGAAAAATCGTGAAATTTTGGAAAATGCTCTGCTGTTTTTTTTATGTTAAGAGATTTTCAAAAAAAGATTGTATATTCAGATAGCTGACCTAATTACGATTCTAACGATTTATAATATGTATGTAGTTATTGAAATTTAATTTTCGATATTTTAAATTTTTTGCATTTTTGGCACTTTTGAACATAGGATTTCTCAGGGGCATTTTATCTGATCAGATAATGTAATATATCATTACAGAGCCCTGTGGCTATTTTAGTGCCAAAACCGACTATTAAAACTATTTCGACAATAATAACCATACCGGAAGTATTCAAAAAATGTAAAATAAAAAAAGGTTAAAAACATGGGCGCACTTGCGAAAAACTTGATTTCTCCCTTAGGTAATAGCGGACCAAAAGAACTAAATTGTCGTTGGATAGTCCTATTAATGGACCATCATATCGTATCTAAATAATACGATTTCGATGGTAAGGAAATAAATTATTGTATGCCAAAAATCTAGTATTTTCCGATTTTTTAACATTCTGAGACGCCCTTTTCTCGAAAACGATGCCTACGATTTTTCTTACATTTTTCTTACTCAAAGTCCTATCGGTTGTCTATATAGTGAATCCAAAATGAAAAGCGTTGAAATAATATAAGTAGTCCAAAAATGGCCTCAAACTTTGAAAAAAAATGAAAAATCGTTAAATTTTTGGAAACGCTTTTTAATTTATCTTTTTTTCCAAAACTACTCAATGGATGTTTCTGACACTTCTGGTACGTAAAGTTAAGTATCCAAAGAACTTCGTAAAGCTATCACAACAACGATCGTAAAACCGGAAGTAGTCGAAAAAATGTCCGATATTTTGAAAAAAATTAATTCTTTTACGAAAACCTTTTTTATTTATGAATATTTTTTGATGATATTTTACACAGGAATTATTGATATAAAATTAAACCATGCTAGTCCCGAAATGACATAGTTTGTGTCTAGTCGTGGTTAAACCCCATTTCTCTCATCTCGGTAGTGCCGGTTAATTTGAGATATATTTTGTCTCTCTTTAAGTTTTTTACCTTTTTAATTTCAGTTTATGGGTTCTAAGTTTATTATTTATTGGCTGATGTGTATAAAACAATTCTGAATTGCGAATTTTCAACTTATTTGTTACCGATAATGATTTCTTTTGGCACCGAAAGTGAAGTAATTTTGCCAGATTTTACAATTTTGACCGGTGTATTCGCAAGCAAATATTACTTACAAATCTGATAGAGGGTGTCACTGAATCATAACAACTACAGTATCGTTTGGTAGCTCGATGGATCGGCTATTGTATGGCGCACTTCCTGTCTGATTCCTGAAAGCCGATTCAGCACTGCAGGTCTGCAGGTCTAGTTATTATTATTATTATTCAGATTCCAATTTGAATAGATCTCAGCAAGTATTTTATTTATTTATAAATATTTTTTAAGTCGTGTTGTGCACAGAATTAAGGAGTCATCTGACTAGCGTAAAAATGTTAAAAAATTTTGTCTCAGTAATTTTCCTTGGCCGCCATTGGCTAATTCAGTTTTTCAGTCCTAGATTAATTTTTTATACGCCCACATTGAAATGTGGTCGTATATTGTCGTCGCCCCCGTCCGTCCGTCGGTCCGGCGTCCACAATTGCTTGTGGACGCTCTACAGGCCAAAGTTAATATCCGATTGACTTTAAATTTATACACAGTGTTTAAGGTCATGAGACGAAGAAGCCTATTGTTTTTCAGCGTTTTCCGATAATAACTACCAGAGTTATGGCCCTTGATCACTTCAAAATATCTTGTGGACGCTCTAGAAGCCAAAGTTAATATCCGATTGACTTTAAATTTATACACATTGTTTAAGGTCATGAGACGAAGAAGCCTATTGTTTTTCAGCGATTTCCGATAATCAGTGCCAGAGTTATGTCCCTTGATCACTTCAAAATATCTTGTGGACGCTCTAGAGGCCAAAGTTTATATCCAATTGACTTTAAATTTATACACAGTGTTTAAGGTCATGAGACGAAGAAGCCTATTGATTTTCAGCGATTTCCGATAATTAGTGCCAGAGTTATGGCCCTTGATCAATTCAAAAAATCTTGTGGACGCTCTAGAGGCCAAAGTTAATATCCGATTTACTTTAAATTTATACACAGTGTTTAAGGTCATGAGACGAAGAATCCTATTGATTTTCAGCAATTTCCGATAATAACTACCAGAGTTATGGCCCTTGGTCACTTTAAAATATCTTGTGGACGCCCTAGAGGCCAAAGTTAATATCCGATTGACTTTAAATTTATACACAGTGTTTAAAGTCATGAGACGAAGAAGCCTATTGTTTTTCAGCGTTTTCCGATAATAACTACCAGAGTTATGGCCCTTGATCACTTCAAAATATCTTGTGGACGCTCTAGAAGCCAAAGTTAATATCCGATTGACTTTAAATTTATACACAGTGTTTAAAGGACAATATTGGTGCCAGTCATTATCACATATGTGGCAGAACTGATTAAACACTTTCCAAATATAATATTAACACAGAGATCATCGCTACCATAGAGGAGTAATAAAGGATTCATGAATCGTAAGTGACGAACGCCAAAGGAAAACACGAATTATCTCTCTATGTGAATGACTGAAGTGAAGAGTGATGACAGATAAACGGCCGAATTTCTGCTCACTAACAATTCCTTCGAAGACAAAAAGTTGTCATATGGGACCGCAAGAGGTTATCTGAAGATATAATAAAGTAATTATGTGTCATAAGATCAGAGAACACGGGAAAAATAGAAATACTCCGAACAGCCCCTTGTTTTTATCCATTCTATAGGGGAGACCGGGGCATATTGAACCGCTTTGTTCACATACATGTTTGTACTCATTCCATATCAAATGTTTTTATTGGAAGATGTCTTTATTTCATGATCAAAATTTTTAAAAAAAAAGCAATATGCCCTCTTATATGGACCAAACCCCGGTTTATCTGGATTGTATGGATTAGACATATATGAACTTAAGTACAAGAATTTCGTAGGCTAAGAAGTTAACATGTATGGAAAATTTTTCTCTTTTAAGCGCTTTTTTATACGCCCACATAGAAATGTGGACGTATATTGCCGTCGCCCCCGTCCGTCCGTCTGTCGGTCCGTCCGTCCGTCCGTCCATCGTCCACAATTTCTTGTGAACGCACTAGAGGCCAGGGTTAATATCCGATTGACTTTAAATTTATACACAGTGTTTAAGGTCATGAGACGAAGAAGCCTATTGATTTTCAGCAATATCCGATAATTACTGCCAGAGTTATGACCCTTGATGACTTTGAAAAATCTTGTGAACGCTCTAGAGGCTAAAGTTAATATCCGATTGACCTTAAATTTATACACAGTGTTTAAGGTCATGAGACAAAGAAGTCTATTGATTTTCAGCAATATCCGATAATTACTGCCAGAGTTATGACCATTGATCACTTTGAAAAATCTTGTGAACGCTCTAGAGGCTAAAGTTAATATCCGATTGACCTTAAATTTATACACAGTGTTTAAGGTCATGAGTCGAAGACGCCTATTGATTTTCAGCGATATCCGATAATTACTTCCAGAGTTATGACCCTTGATCACTTTGAAAAATCTTGTGAACGCTCTAGAGGCTAAAGTTAATATTGGATTGACTTTAAATTTATACACAGTGTTCATGGTCATGATACGAAGAAGCCTATTGATTTTCAGCAATATCCGATAATTACTGCCAGCGTTATGACCCTTGATCACTTTGAAAAATCTTGTGAATGCTCGAGAGGCTAAAGTTAATATGCGATTGACTTTAAATTTATACACAGTGTTTAAGGTCATAAGACGAAGAAGCCTATTGATTTTCACGGATTTCCGATAATTAGTGCCAGAGTTATGGCCCTTGATCACTTCAAAAAATCTTGTTGATGCTCTAGAGGACAAAGATGATGCCCGATTGACTTCAAATTTATACACAGTGTTTAAGGTTATGAGACGAAGAAGCCTATTGATTTTCAGCGATTTCTGATAATTAGTGCCAGAGTTGTGTCCCTTGATCACTTCAAAAAATCTTGTGGATGATCTAGAGGCCAAAGTTAATATCTGATTGACTTTAAATTTATACACAGTGTTTAAGGTCATGAGACGAAGAAACCTATTGATTTTCAGCGATTTCCGATAATTAGTGCCAGAGATATGTCCCTTGATCACTTCAAAAAATCCTGTGGACGCTCTAGAGGCCAAAGTTAATATCCGATTGAAGGTCATGAGACGAAGAAGCCTACTGATTTTCAGCGATTTCAAAAAATTACCTCCAGAGTTATCTCCCTTGATCACTTCAAAAAACCTTTTGACGCTATAGATGCCAAACTTATCATCCGATTGACTTCAGATTGATACACAGAGTTTAAGTTGTTGAAACGAACAAGTTTGTAATATAAGCAGTTGCCAAGAAATGGGCAGTTATGCATAAGTCACCGTTTTCGTTATTTTGCCTGTAAAATAGTCAATTATTATTGGATTTTTATAAAAGTGGCGTCATTTGATCCAAAAAGCATGTAGCGTCATATCAAGTTGATTACAATTTAAAATTGATATCGGAAGTGACGTCATTTTGTCAAAAAATGCATTTTAAACTTTTTAAAGCAATGTTTTATTTAACCAAATATTATTTAATATGTATTAATAATTTTAACTTTTGGTTTAAATTCACATATAAACACAACTCATGTGTTCATATAGATATCATAAAATTGTTTCTAACTTGTTTGGTTGCCGAGAAATAGACGGTTTTCTACAGGTAACTTTTGAAGGTTTTGGGACCATATAAGTGTCAATTATTATTCAATTTTCATAAACTTTACACCATGTTATACCTAATGCCATTTAGGATTTCATACAAGTAATTTAAGATTTTTATTATCACCGGAAGTAACGTCATTTTGGCAAAAACTGTATTTTTAGCCTTCAAACAGATATTTTATTCAAATGAGTCTCTTTTGAAATCTTTTTCAAATTATGGTATTTGATGTCAATCAACAAATAGAATGAACCTATACGATCATACAGATACCACAAAATGGTTCCTAACTTGTACGGTTGCAGAGAAATAGCCGATTTTCTACAAGTCACTTTTCAAGTTTTTTGGTCTTTAAAAGTGGCAATTATTATTCAATTTACAAAATGTTTTTCACTATTTGATATCTATGCCATTTCTGATTTCATAAAACTAATTGAACATTTTCATTAACACCACAAGTAATGTAATTTTGTCAAGATCATTTACAAGTAACAAATGTATAAAATGAATTGATATTGCTGGATTTGGTTGATTCTGCGTCCATTTTATTTGATGTGAGCAATGTTTATTTGGAAACCTGTTTAATGGTTTCGTTGGTACCGGAAGTGACATATGTTCAAGGGTAACTTGGCACCGGAAGTGACCTGTTCAAGGGTAACGTGGCACCAGTGAAACCCGTCATTCCTGCATGCAGTTCTAGTTATTATTATTATTATTAAGCTTTCATATGTATTACTTATGAAAGCTTATTGTTTCTGTTAAAGTTATTATTATTATTTTTTTGTGTGACAAACAAAATGGCCACAGTTTGCACGCGATTAGTGTAAAAATATGGTATATCAAGTAGGCCAGATTCTGACATCGATTATCGTGTCACCCTTGCTCCGACATTTGGAACGTTAAGAATGTAGAAAACAAATAACTTTATTAGCGTGTATTGAAGCCCCACGAAAAAGTTCCTAGGTAACGGCGCAGCCGTTATTGCTAAATAAATGGTTTAATTTTGATATTGTCGGTGTTGATTAAACTGGTCATGTGACACGGTCAAAGGTGACTAAAGGGACTACGTGACGCATCTTGACCAATAATAAATCAACAATAACAAAAATGGCAGCCCCCAGTAAATATTGTTTTGCTATCATTCAAAGCTTATGTTTTACGTTTTAACCTGCAACAAACTTCATGTGTACGTGTTACAGCAATACGAGGGAGTGGAGTGAAGAAAGGAAATGTCGACAACGGTTAAAAGAAAGTGTCTTATGCACAGTGACAGTGATAAAGACAGTGACTAATACTGTTAAAATATTTACTGTTAATGATTTTAAATAATAAACCAATATTTGACATGTACACTTAGGTTTTCTGTTTCACTCACATTTTGGGGCTCAAAGACCGGGTTTCGGTGCATGGTTCCAAAATCCATTTACATACAGTCCATGATCAATTTTTTTCTGTATGTTTCAATTATATTGTATGAATACTTTTTTGGCATTAGATTTTAAATGTTTTAAGTATGTTTCTTTTTAAAATAATGTGTATTAAAAACTTGTCCATGTTGTTAAAACCCTCTAAGTGAAAAACATGACGTACATGTATGTAATTCTTAAAAAAGCACACAATTTAAACCCTTTTCTAACCAGACCGCTGCTACCTAACCAATCTGTCAAACCCTTGTCTAAACTTGGAAGTACAATTTAGACAATTGTATTGTAAAGGAGGAAGGGAAGTGTAAATATAAAAACTCTGGGTTGGAGGAGGTTGTTAGAATTTAATTCGGTGCCTGGTGGAAATTGATTTTGGTACGTGGGTTGGAGGGGGCTGCAGGAACATAATTTGGTGTCTTTCTGAAAATTCATTTTGGTATTAATAATTAACCGGAGCTGCAGTGGGAAGTTAAACACACTACAGTGCAATCAGTCAATTATAAAGTATGGTATGGGGCTGGGGAGGGGGTGTATGATTTTATTCATTTTCATATTTTTTCTTGTATAATAATTACAAGTTTAAAGTATGGAAATAGGCCATTCAATACTTTAAACATGTAGTTATTTTTTAAGGAAACATATGAAAATGAAAAGTGTAATTATTTGTTTTGAGATAAATAATACGAAACCAATGGTCGAAGTATGTGTTTTGGACTATGAACATGTGTAATTTCTGTCATAAGATAATATTACAAAAGCACTTGCCAAATATGTGTAATGACATAGAGTAACATGTGGGAATTGGAGAGTGGTGTAATATGTATTATGAGATAAATAATACAAAAGCATTTGCCAAATATGTGTATTGGACTATGGAGTAACATATGGGAATGGGAGGGGCCAAACGGGTGTTATTTGTGTTATGAAATAAGTAATACTGAAGTACTGGCCAAGTATATGTGTATCGGACTAGGAGTAAAGTGTGCAAAAAAAAGTATACTATGTAGGCCTTCTGTTTGTACTTGGAGCTAACGACCCCAGTTTCATAAGTAGCATAGTAATTATAAATAGATTGTAGTTCAATGCAGAGTGAAATTTAATTAGATTTAACAGATTCGTTTTAATAAAGACTAAACTGGGAAAGTTATTTTATTGACAACTAAAAATAAGCGAGTATTTGTCAAGGAAACACGTTCAGGCGTGCGCTATTCTCCGGCGAGACCGGGAGTTCGTTAGTTGGATTTAACTACCGCGTAACTATTAATTTACAAAACTTGAATGAAAAATATTATCAAACTATGTAAAATTGATATTTACGCTATCAAGGTACCACTAAGATCATGTTAGAATCGAAGTTTTCATACGTTTAAGTTTAATTAAAGTGTGTCGTGTAGTTTTGTTTACCGTAGTGTCTAAAACATCTCACGCAGTTCGTGGAAAAGACCACGTGTTTTAAGTGTTTACTTGCCGGTGATTGGCTACTTAAGAATACTACGTAACACGCTAGTCTAAATATAGTATAAAAGCAACTCTTCGCACAACAAACAAATATGATCAAAACTAATTTACTGCTTCTGTCCTATCTAGGAACTTTTGATATAATGTTCAGAACATTTAGTTCTATCATTTAAAGCAAAAATCTCTTAAAGTTCCAAAGTCGGAGCAAACTTGGTTTCTGTTAATATATATCGATCACAAATACTGTCCTAAAGGTTGTGGACCGTATAGAGGTCACAATTTTAATTCGATTTTGATGAAACTTGAAATACTTGTTTATAACCTAAAGATCTTGGTCACTTTCAATATTTGTGCATATCGGTTTGTAACTTCCTGAATTATGGCCTCTGATTGTACGAAAAATCGCCTTTATTATCTATATCCCTGTTACACATTAATGATGGTTGGGGTTGAATTTCTTGAAAATCGATAATTGAACAGCTAAATCCATAATATTAAATGTTTCGTATACTAAACGTTAACATGGGGCAGAACTTTATAGAAACCGAACAAATTCAAATGATTTTCTGATAATTACTTAATATGCGACAACTCTTGTTGACTGCTCGGACGATTTAGCTACCGTGGGCCTATGTTTCGTTGCCTGGCAACCTATTTGATATTTATATATTCACCAATATCGTTAATTTATCTTTATCGGCCGATTTATTTTGCTGTCAATATCTGATATCGGTTATTTTTGTAATTTTTGAATAACTAAATGGCGGTAAAACATTCCAGATGCATCCATGCGAATATCGACGTTTTCGTCCAATGCATCGATGCGTACAGTTTTACTTGATATCAGCACTAGATTTCATTAGATTCCAGATAGATTACCATCTGTGTACCTGGACAGCCGACAGATAGGTTTGGGAGAATGGCTTTGGTATTGTAATGAAGTCTTTCTTCCCCAGCATAAGCGAAGTTGAGGACTTTTTCTTGCTTATAAACCGTTTATGTTTACATGTAAAATGAAAATGTAAGTAAGGCTGCGTGTCCACCAAGTTTCACGTGACACGTGACATGTCACGTGTCACGTGACAAGAAATAGAAACAGATGATTTTGGTAGGAACCGTTTCCATCAATGTCACTTTTCACATTTCACGTTTCACGCGTGAAATGACACGTTTTTGAGGAATGAACATGTTCATTCTTTTTACCCGTGTCATGTTTCACGTCTGTCCGATCTGGGTTTTCCCCTGGGTTTTCCACAGTTATATAGCCTAATGAAAAGGTATAGTCTTTTATACACAATTAAAGGGAGCGCTTATGATCGTATTATAATGTTATTTTGACATTTCCAATAAAGTAAAAGTGATATAATAAAGTATTAGCTTATACAATCATTTGGTCTAGACGTACCAGGGAGTTCAGTAAAAATACACATCATGTAGATAAACAGATTATACTAAATCCAATTAATTAAATAGACATTCTATGAATAGCATGAATCCAATTAATTAGCTAATTACAGGTAAACATAATAATTTTATCCCATTAAAACTTGTGTATAGACTACGTGTATATTGAAAAAATGGGACTAATCGGCTCAAGAAAAGTCACAAAATTGAAATAAATAAAGACTCTTTCATTCCGTCTTGCCAATTGCGTCCATTTTAGCCTTTTTAAACGTCTTTCATATTTTTTTTTGTCTTCCAAATTGTGTCCATTTTAGAATTGGCAGATAATGTAACAAGCTTATATAACATAGCCTTTCTAGCCATAATGGAATACACGAAAGCCATGTGATTCATCAAATGATATTAATCTGATATTTTTTCACAAATTAATATATCAATGGAAAAAATACAATATATTTCACTCATTCTATTTGAGACAAGGGAGGATCCAGGATTTTCAGAAGGGGGGGGGGGCACAGGACGAATGACATGTGACATGTTCGATGTGAAATCCAATGGAAACCCCCTTAATGTCACGTATCACTGGTCATGCATGACACATGACATGTGATACATGACACGTGAAATTTGGTGGAAACGCAGCCTAAAGGACGAGTATAATGTGGAAAATTAAAATACATATGTTCGGTACTTCAACACCAATATTATATTGGTGTAAATATGTTGGTGGTATAAATATATTTTTTGTTTTGTTTATGAAATGTAATAAAAATTTTATTAAGCGTTGTTAATAAGGCCAATAATAAATCTAAATAGAATATTCCCTGTGTCATATTATCTGCAGTGACTGAGGTTGAATATAGATCAATAAACAAGTTGTTGATTGGTTCAAAGTTGCACGTGCAAATCACGGTCGGCCTTTTCATTAGTTTGGCTGGCGTGGACACTGTTCACGAGACTTTACCAAGTTGGAAAGTAGGAGTAAACAAACAGCAGATTTGTGAACAAACAGGTAAATTATTTTTAATTTATTGATATACATGTATATAAAATATTAACTATTAATACAAACATTAATTTATGTGAGCACAACATGTATCATATCATATGAAAGATAATCCAGTCGGGTCTACTCAGGGTCTGTGGTGACTTCTTCATTCATAAGAAGTTAGATTGTTGCCTATCGTGCTGGAGGACCCGGGCTCGAATTCAGGAGATAGTAGTATCGAAATCGTACCCGTCTCCCCCTGTTTATAGCTTTATTCTTATTTTGAAAGTATGTGTAATAGAATATTCAAATACTCGTATGATATACATTTAAATGTTTTTATTTCCATATTTTATAGGTCATAAAAGTGAAGCCATTCGTATTTACAAATGAACTTCAAATATACAGATCAGATGTTTCTAATTATTTGTATGGGAAAGTAAAGAAAGTAACCGACCAGCTGTTATTTGCCAAAATAGTCGACTTGTCGGCCAAAATAAACGACCAACCACAAAGATGCATATTCGACGACTCGCCGCAGAACGCCTCACTCGACGACCGACTTAAAGTGAAACTTGACCAACCCCTGGAAGTCAAAAATGCAAGAAATACTATAACCTTCAATATAAATATGAAATAAAGCATATAATTTGTGTTGTTTATTTCCCCTTGTTGCAACTGGATTGTTTCGATGCCCCAGATGTATGTGACAGGACTTAGGGTCGCCTGTTAAACCTAAGACCCTACGCGCAAGGAATTATTGAAATAAAATTGAACGACGTGTTAGTCCCGAAATGACCTGGTTTGTGTCGATTGGGCGTTAAACCCTATCTCCCCCACACAGTAGGATAGAACAGCTCTAGTAGGAAGTTAAACTCCCGTTTCATTTCTAATTGAAAGAAGGGTATCTTTAATGTCATACACGGAAGTGTTATTTTGGCGTGCACGTCAACAGATTGTTAAAAACTCAAATTATACCCCCTATATTGATTGAGAGTATATCCCAGAATTCCGGCAAGAAAAACCCTATTCCATGTTTTCTTATGGGGAAATAAAAACCTGCAGTGAAAGTTTAAAGAAAAACCTCAGAAGAATAACCCCAAATTCCCCTATATATATATATATATATATATATTCAAAGCCGCCCCCGACTTTAAGATCGCAAGTTATTCCGAGCATAAAATTTACCCCAAAGACCAAAGTGATTTACCGTTATAGGTTTATAAATTGTTATAACTACTGAGAAGAAAAACGTCTTAACTGAGATAGACAAGAATAAGTAACCACAACGTGAAGTGGAAGCAGAGACGAACAGAGGCGAATTCTAGACAATCACAAGGCTTCCGAGATATGCAGTAAGAAAAAATGCATGGATCATATGTAGGATGTGGCAACCGGTCTGACAGAAATGCCAATAGCGCCACACGTCATACGTTGCTAAATGTATCTATTTTATCATTTTATTTTACCATAACATGATTGTTATTGTTTATCTAGGTATTATACCTGAAGAAAGATTGAGAGAATTACTTACTACCATGGGAGATAGGTTTACCGAAGATGAGGTCAGTGTCCCTAAAATATCTGAATATTATTAGAATTGATTCAAAAAGAAATATATGTTAAAAGTTGAAATTAGAATAGAATTGCATTTCTAACCGAATTGTCTCTGTTTTCGAAGAAAGCAGAGGACTATTAATCAGTCTGTTTGTCTGACTGTCAGTGCCTTGATGGAGTTCGAAGATTAGCATTTTGTGCTTAGACCTAGGGTTAGCAGAGATAAGCAGTTTGATTGGTTGATGCTTTGGGACACAATAATTTTAGTTCTTATTAAGTGAGAGTGATGAAACTTGGTGTATAGTTTCATTTTATCAATACCTTGACTAAGCTTGATAATGAACATTTTCTGCTCATTGTTAGGGTGCCCCACCCTAAATGAATATCTCCAAATATCTCGACAATTACACCACAATTCTAATATATTTAGAAAGCCTTAAATCTGTTTCACACATTTATAGTCACTAAATAAACGACCATGCTGTACTTCATAAGCTATGATCATTAAACCATACATAAATAATACTGAAAAATGGTTTGAAGTGGCGTCCATAACATCCAGACACTTTTGAGTAAAAGATAGGTTACGTGCCCTTGTTTTGAAATTAGTCTCGCTTAACTAGTCTACCGATCATTCTACGTGTAATTGACGGGTCGGGATAATCAAGACTACTTTTTTTTACGAAACATGGAACAAGAAATTGAATTTAGAAGCACCAACATCAGGCATCTCAACAATATTTTTAAGAACCTTGTAAAAGTAAAATGAAACTACTGCTTTGATCATTATTCTTCCATACGGATGTTGAGTCAGAGATATTATTTGTACTTAACCAAAATATGCAGCTTCTAATGGTACAGCTAATTATAAGGCAATTTAAAAAATAAAACGAGCGTAATTTCTAAAGATGCCGTAATAACCAAAAAGTTAAATATTATTGCTATTCAGAATCGTCAACAATAGATTTTTTACGGCTGTAGTAGTGTTTGGTGTTTTGAACATTTCCGCATGCTGTTGCTATTTATAGCCTCAACGAGTGTGCGAGACTGTTAGAAATCAGTAGTAAGTCATTGAACTAAAACGTGCAGGATCAACGTGTCAAGAACAACTTTTCAGTTGGCACGTGGGGCACCCTATCATTGTAAGCGATAAGCAATTTGTATGGCCTATCCTTCTTAGTGAGCTTGATTGTTCAAACTTGCTGTAGGTGTTCATTAGGTCAATGACTTGATGTAGTCCGATGATGAACAATTTTTGCTTACAGTAAGCAGAGATAAGCAATTTGATTGATTTATGCTTTGGGACATAACTTTAGTTCTGAGAGAGATAGAGAAATAGGGTTTAACGTCCACTCAACACAAACTAGGTCATTTCGGGACTAACATATGGTTTGATTTTGTTTCAATAATTCGCTTGCGCGTAGGGGTCTTTAGCAGTGGGAGGAAACCGGAGTGCCCAGAGGAAACCCACGAGGTTGAGAAGGTGCCCCTATTTCCATGTCACATACGCTCACACCAGGGCTCGAAACCACAGCCGCAAGCCAGAGGTGACCGGCCAGCTAGAGGTTGAAGCGCGGCACTCTAGACCACTAGGCCATCCCAACCCCCCAACTTTAGTTCTAATCAAGGGATTATCATATATGGGGTTGTACGTAATAGACCCGCTTATAGTTCAACCTTCGACGATGAGTTGTATGTTCAATCTAGCTGAGGGTGTAAGATTGAACATACAATAATTGAACAACTCACTTTTTTTTTGTTCTGATTATTTATATGACCCATGACATGTTACAGGAAGTGACTGTGAATATGAAAGCTTTAATATCTGCTTAGCAGATCTAGTATTATTAGGCTTTCAGACTTTCGTCTGAAAGGCTATTGAGATTGATAGGGTTTCTCACTGCGTAGCTTGTGTGAAACACTATTGTTTTTGTTAAAGTTATTGTTAAGCTTTCATATTACATATGAAAGATTATTGTTTCTGTTAAGATTATTATTATTTTTTTTTTGTGTATTTTCTGCAATTCGGATTTCTCAGAATCTAACCGTGGGATCTTTCTGAAACTTTGACCTACATCCCCAAAAATGGGGTGCGGACGTTGTTAATATATAGTTTCAAAGCGTAAAACGAATCCGAACAAAAACGAATTTTACGAACGAAAAAACTGACAAGGAAAAAAGTAGTAACTTTGTTATTTATTGACCTATTTTACTATTATTTTTTTGTTTGAGTATCTGTAAAAAAAATTATTTTCATCTACAGTTTCAGATTTTCGAATTTTGAACTGGAAGTTTAGACCAATTTGACAACTTCTTAAATAGTTGTACAGAATGACCTCAGAAAAAATTTCGATATTAGATAAGTAATTACTGATTCGTACACAAAATATGAAGTTTGTAGATTGAACCGGAAGTGCCACCATCTTGAAACTTGAAAAATCTACCAGGCTTTTTATACGCCCACATTTTTATGTGGACGTATATTGTCGTCGCCCCTGTCCGTCCGTCCGTCCACAATTTGTTTGTGGACTCTCTACAGGTCACAATTCTTATCCGATTTTGACGAAACTTGAAATATAGGTTTATCCCCAAAAGATCTCGGTTCCTTTTGATATTGGCATGTATCGGATGAAAACTTCATGGATTATGGCCCCTGATTGTACGAAAAATCACGTTTTTAGCTTGTGGACCCCATAGAGGTCACAATTTTGAACCGATTTTGATGACACTTGATGACATGCATGTTTATAACCCAAAGATCTTGGTTCCTTTCGATATTTGCACCTATCGGAATGTAATTTCCTGAATTATGGCCCCTGATTGTCCGAAAAATCACCCTTTTTAGCTTGTGGTCCCTCTGGAAGTCACAATTATTATCCAATTTAAAAAAACGTTTGATTATATCACCGTTACAGTGTAAGGAAGGTTGAGTTTGAATTTCGGGAAAATCGGACCAAAATTGGCAGACAAAATGGCCGCCGTTTGTACGCGAATACTGTTAAAAAAATGATATATCATGGTTGTGGACCCTGTATAGGTCACAATTTTAATTCGATTTTGATGAGGAAGGTTGAGTTCTAATTTGGTGAAAATCGTACCAAAATTGCCGGACGAAATGGTCGCCGTTTGTACGCGAATAGTGTAAAAATATGGTATATCATGGTTGTGGACACTCTACAGGTCACAATTCTTATCCGATTTTGATGAAAAGTCACATTTCTAGGTTGTGTACCGTCACACCATAATCATTGTCGGTTTCGAATTTCATTAATATCAGACTGGAACTGACCAACTAAATGGCTGCTCCCAATACAGTATGAAATACAGGACTTAAAGATGTAGGAAAAATCACTTTCGGTATTGCTTGTTCTCTGTCCATCTCTCGAAAATGTGGGCGTATCCTGCCTGGCAGTGCCAGCCTATCTTCTTTATAATATTTTTAAAATTATGATATTTGATTCCCATCAACGAATAGCATGAATCCATACGACCATACAGATACCACAAAATGGTTTCTAACTTGTACGGTTACAGAGAAATAGGCGATCTTCTGTAAGTCACTTTTCAAGGTTTTTGGTCTATAAAAGTGTCAATTATTATTCCATTTTCATAAAATTTTCACCGTTTGATGCCTTATGCCATTTATGAATTCTATTAACTAATTTAACAATTTCAATATCACCGGAAGTAATGTCATTTTTGCAAAATACGTATTTTTAGCCTTCAAAACAAACATATTTTTGAAGTGATTTATATTTGTTATTCGTTTAACTTTATAATGTTTGATTCTAATAGACAGTTAGATTGAATCAATACAATCATATTGATGTCAAGAAAAGGCTTCTAGCATATTCCCTTGTCGAGAAATAATCAATTTTTCCAGGGTCACTTTTTAAGTTTTTTTACCTTCTTTATTTCAGTTTATGTGTTAATTTAATTTTTTATTGCCCGATATGTATGAAACAAAGTTTATATTTACAAGTCATTTTTTACCTACAAATTTTTTTTATTCAGCACCAGAAGTGACGTAATTTTGTCAGAATTTACAATTTTGACCGGTCTTTTCGTGTCCAAATATTACTTTTACAAATGATAGAGGGTGTCACTGAAGCAAAACAACTAAAGCATCGTTTAGTAGCTCAATGGATCAGCTATGGTATAACAAACTTCCTGTCTGATTCCCGAAAGCCGGTTCAGTGCTGCTTGCAGGTCTAGTTTTTTTTTATTATTTTTGTTCTTTTCCGGAGCCTATTTCTCTATGATCTACAAAAGATACCGATTTGCGGTTCACTTTTCTACCGGAAAACCATGTGGTGGCTACTCAATAAAGCAATTTTTAGACTTCTGCACAGACCGAAAGTGGCCGAATTTTGAACGTTAGTAAGGTTTCGTCAATTCTTTACCTATATTCAAACAAATCACATTTCCGGAAAGCTTGAGACTTTTCCGAGACAATAGCTATCTCACATTTTGCAATTTCGAAACTTTATCGCTGACTTCTATCGTTCGAAAATTGGAAACCCTTCAAATTTTTGGATACCGATTCCTCTAATATAAGTTTCATTCAGAGTTATCGCTTTTTATTTTTCGATTTTTTTCGAATTTACTTTTATGGCAGAATTGACGTTTCTGGAACATTAAGTTATAGTCCAATACCATCTTATAAAGCAATTTCGACAAGAATCTTTAAACCGGAAGTGGTCAAATAATGTGCAATATTTTGAAAAAATGGATATTTTAGGGGGAAACAAGCGACTTCTGCACCGATATCAATGGATTAAAGAAATTATGGTAGCATTGGACTGCACTAAGATTGTACTATCATATGATACCCAATTCATACGGATACTATGATTTGGCAGCAAAATATGGCATGCTGAAAATCAAGTATTTTTATGAAACTTTCTCTATCGAGAGATCATGTGGTAGTCTTGTGTATGAAACATTCCATTACGACTTTGAAATATCTGGAATAGGGGAAATAACGGACTGAAAATCGAAAAAAGTCAAAAAATCGTGAAATTTTGGAAAATCCTCTAATATTTGTTATTTTAAGAGATTTTCGAAAAAATGTATATTCAGATAGCTGACCTAATTACGATTCTAACGATGTATAATATGTATGTAGTTATTGAAATTTAAATTTCGATATTTTAAATTTTTTGCATTTTTGGCACTTTTGAACATAGGATTTCTCAGGGGCAATATTTTTTATTTTAAGGGATTTTCAAAAAAATGTATATATTTAGATAGCTGACCTAATTACGATTCTAACGATGTATAGTGGTAGTCTTGTGTACGAAACATTCCATTACGGCTTTGAAATATCTGGAATAGGTGAAATAACGGACTGAAAATCGAATAAAAGTCGAAAAATCGTGAAATTTTGGAAAATGCTCTAATATTTTTTATTTTAAGAGATTTTCGAAAAAATGTATATTCAGATAGCTGACCTAATTACGATTCTAACGATGTATAATATGTATGTAGTTATTGAAATTTAATTTTCGATATTTTAAAATTTTTGCATTTTTGGCACTTTTGAACATAGGATTTCTCAGGGGCATTTTTTCTGATCAGATAGTGTAATATATCATTACAGATCCATGTGGCTATTTCAGTGCCCAAACCGGCTATTATAACTATTCTGACAATAATAAACATACCGGAAGTATTAAAAAAAATGAAAAAAAAGGTTAAAAACCTTGTCGCAACTCGATTTCTCCCTTAGGTAATAGCGGACCAAAAGAACTAAAATGTCGTTGGATGGCCCTATCAATGGACCATCATATGGTATCTAAATAATACGATGCTAAAAATCTATTATTTTCTGATTTTTTAACATTCTGAGATGCCCGTTTCTCGAAAACGACGCCTCGATTTTTTTAAAACTTTTTCTTACTCAGTCAAATATATTGTCTATATAGTGAATCCAAAATGAAAAGCATTGAAATAATATAGGTAGTCCAAAAATTGACTCAAACTTTGAAAAATCGTATCCAAAGAACTTCGTAAGGCTACCACGACAATGATCGTAAAACCGGAAGTAGTCGAAAAAATGTCCGATATTTTGAAAAAAATTACTTATGAGTATTTTTTGATGGTATTTTACACAGGGTTAAAATATCATCCTACTGGGACAGAAATGAGAAAAAAAATTGTTTGAGTAATTTGCATTAGCTGCCATTGGCTAAGTTAGTTTTTCGTAACCAGAAAAAATATTTATTGTTCGATTTGTATAAAACAAAGTTCATATGCTCCGTGCTCCCAATTGTAATTTTTTTTTTGTTACTGTGAAATTTTTTCAGTCAGCAACGGAAATGACGTAATATTAACAAAAACTACAATTTTGACAGTTCGGTACCACTTTTTGAAAGCAAATATTATTTTTTTTCAAAACTTATAAAACTAAAAGGATGCACCCTGCAAAGGTACCCAAAATCTTTAGCTCAGATATTTTAATTTCAATTTCATTTTCGGGCAATTTCGAATAAAATGTAAAATAAAGTGTAAAATTCGGTTATGGAAGGGGCGTAACTGGTGTACAATATTTGCATAATCAGACAACTATTATTCTCATCTGTATTCTGTAGTTATTAGCAGGGAAGTGTACAAATCTATGAGCTGGCATGTCAAGCTCTTATGTCTGCACAATCTAACCAAAGCAACGCTTTTCCACCAATGACCAATGGTTATTTTTAAATGACCACAGATCATAACCATTAATACTATGTGTTTTGTTATTTTATTTCCTGACGTTAAATTGTCGTTAAAAGGATGAGCAAAATGACGAAAATCTAACCGACCATTATAACTTAAATCTAACATTAAATAAACATCACTTTCGGATGCAATTCTATTATTTGCATTTGTAAACATGACATCCAGTCAACCAATAACCAAATGTTCTTTAACCACGGGAAGGGCTGAATGATAATGTGATCTAATGAATGCGCTTTAGATCATAAGGTCTTTCATTGATACCTAGTGGACTTGTGTTGATACTAGACGTGAACAGGGTTTTCTCTGGGTCCTCCAACTACGACACTTAGCGCAGCCAAATTATTTTGAGAGAGAGAGGAAAAAAAGAGAAATGGGGTTTTACATCCATTCGACAGAAACGACGGTCATTTCAGGTCTAAAATATGGTTTAATTTTATTTCAATGATTCGCTTGCATGTAGAGGTCTTAAGCAGTTGTCTCAATGAGAGGCCTTATGATAAAGCATGCATGTGCTAACCATTCGGGCACCCCCTACCCTCAAAATATTTAACTTGTATTGAATTGCAGATTAGTCCCAAAATCTGTCTATTGTCTATCTCTATGCGTTTCATTATTTCATTATAAGATCAGTCATTGAATCAGGTGGCGTGGTTTGGATTGCTGACTAGGTTTACTCCAGGCCATCCAGTTTTATCCCACTGCTAAAGGCCCCTACACGCAAGCAAATGACCTAGTGTGAGTTGAGTGGATGTTAAACCCAATTTCTCTCTAAAAGTAATTGTAACCAAACGTAAAAAAAAAACCCAAGACAACTTACATAATTATATAACAAAATACACTACAAGTGTCTATCCTTTATTTAATGGATAAATATATAATGTACTAAAATACAAAACAGACATTTAAATTGCCATAGTTTATCAACAGCACCAAGTTGGTGACAATTTAGGAAACACCTCTATGAGGAAAAGATCTGTATAGCACTTTGAAAAGATGGAAATATGGCCACACTGTGACATTGACCAAATTTGAAAAACTATAGCCTCTATCACCTTTGCATAAGGTTTTCAAACTAATTTTGGAAAGGAAATTTGTAGAATACTGAATATTGAAACACGGCTGAGCAAATGAAGTTGGATTTAGCAACCTACTGTTCAAACTGGGCTAATGAAGACGGGCATGTGCCATACAATGCGCTATGAGGAAAATTTTGCCCAGGCAGCGGTGCTACAGCCTGCTCTTATATCAAATTCCAAATGCCAAGGGATTTTTTTGCGTGCATGCTAATGTATACACGGGACCTCAGTTTTTTGTCCCAGCTGTCCTTATCAGCCCCTGGAAAACCACGCCGGAAAATCTGGATGAACTTTTTCGGCCAATGCAGGGATCTACACCCGACTTCCAGGCTAGCGAGCCATCGTCTTACTACTCAGCCACCGTGATCCCCGAAATGAAAAAAAAACTAGAAAGCAGTATTCACATGTTTTGAAGTAATGGGGAACGGGAGATATGTTTTAATAAAGAAATAAACAAGCTAACAAACGTCGACAAATATCTTCATCCATATATAACTCGATGTGGAGTACAAGACAAAGGCCAAATATGTAAGGCATAATTTTGCAGTGATCAAAACCATGGTTAGTAACATCATGGACCGTATACCTTTTGTTTAAAGTTGTACCTTTTGAAGGAAAGTGGCTTAAATCCCAAACTTTATCCTCAAAATTTGGGACTTTCCGGTACTCCAAGTTTGGTAAACATTTAGGATGTCATTCAGTACACCCAGTGCTACCAAAAACCACCAAGAAACCTTTTCTTGCAATTTGTTGGGGGTTGACTCCCTTTTTTTAAAAAATTGACTGAACCATTTTAACGTTATCACCAAAAAAAAATCCACAAAATGACATCATTCCATTGTTGAACAGTGGCCGATGTAGACAAATTAAAAGCTGTCAAACTGTTCATACACTTCGCCACGGTTTTCTCTTTCGAACAAAGCGCCATTTAAAGGAGCTAAATCGTCAATATTTGGGGCCTAGAAATTGACACAAATGGGTCGCTTGCTATATATTAATGGAATATGAATGTATATAAACCGATTTACATTCAATCGTTTCCATTTTTATACGCCCACATTGAAATGTGGTCGTATATTGTCGTCACCCCTGTCCGTCCGTCCGTCCTGTGGACGCTCTAGAGGCCAAAGTTAATATCCGATTGACTTTAAATTTATACACAGTGTTTACGGTCATAAGACGAAGAATCCTATTGATTTTCAGCAATTTCCGATAATAACTACCAGAGTTATGGCCCTTGATCACTTAAAAAAAATCTTGTGGACACTCTAGAGGCCAAAGTTAATATCTGATTGGCTTTGAATTTATACACAGTGTTTAAGGTCATAAGACAAAGAAGCCTATTGATTTTCAGCGATTTCCGATAATTAGTGCCAGAGTTATGGCCCTTGATCACTTCAAAAAATCTTGTGGACGGTCTAAAGGCCAAAGTTAATATCCGATTGACTTTAGATTTATACACATACACAGTGTTTAAGATCACGCGATGAAGAATCCTATCGATTTTCAGCGATTTCTAATAATTAGTGCCAGAGTTGTGGCCCTTGATTACTTCAAAAAAATTTGTGGATTTTCTAGAGGCCAAAGTTAATATACACATTGTTTAAGGTCATGAGACGAAAAAGCCTATTGATTTTCAGTGATTTCTGATAATTGCTGCTAGAGTTATGGCCCTTGATCACATCAAAAAATCCTGTGGACGCTGCAGAGGCCAAAGTTAATACCCGGTTGACTTTAAATACACACACACTGAGACGAAGAAACCTACTGATTTGAGCGATTTCAAATAACTACTTCCAGAGTTGTCTCCCTTGATCACTTCAAAAAACCTTGTGATGCTATAGAGTCCAAACTTATCATCCGATTGACTTCAGATTGATACACAGAGTTTAAGGTGTTAAAACGAACAAGTATTTTGGTTTTCAATGAATTTTGATAACTGAACTGCTAAATCCATGATATTAAATGTTTCCCATACTAATTGTTAGCGTGGGGCAAAACTTTTATAAAAAGCAAACAAATTCTAATGATTTTCAGATAATTACATAATGAGTTGTTACTCTTAATCAGATTTTAGTGTATTACAAATGTTTCATTACCAAAAAAAGTAAAAATATGCGACAACCCTTGTTTACTGCCCGGACGATTTAGCTGCTGTGGGCGTATGTTTCGTTGCCTGGCAACCTATCTTTAATTTTAGTTGATGGGTTCTAAGTTTATTATTTATTGCCTGATATGTATAAAACAGTTCTCAATTGCGAATTCTCAACTTATTTGTTACCGATAATGGTTTCTTTTGGCACCGGAAGTGAAGTAATTTTGTCAGATTTTACAATTTTGACCGGTGTATTTGCAAGCAAATATTACTTTTACAAATCTGATAGAAGGTGTCACTGAATCATAACAACTACAGTATGTTTTGGTAGCTCGATGGATCGGCTATTGTATGACGCACTTCCCGTCTGATTCCTGAAAGTCGATTCAGCACTGCAGGTCTGCAGGTCTAGTTACTAAAATTATTATTATTTTTTTTTTATTATTATTATTCTTTTCCGGAGCCTATTTCTCTATGATCGAACAAAAATACCAATTTGCGGTTCATTTTTCTGTAGGGAAACCATGTGTTGATTACTCAATAAAACAATATTTAGATTTCTGCGCAGACCGGAAGTGGCCGAATTTGGAACGTTGGTAAGAAATTAAAAAATGGCCGTGGTTTCGTCAATTCTTTACCTCTATTCAAACAAATTACATTTTTGGAAACCCTGAGACTTTTCTTAGATAATAGCAATCTCACATTTTGCGATTTTGAAACTTCGTCGCTGACTTCTGTCGTTCGAAAATGGAAAACACCTCGCCTTCGAGACAATTTTTGTTATTTTTCAAAATTTTCTAATTTGAACTACATTTTTGGATACCTGAAGTCCATCCGATTCCAGTAAGTTTCATTCAGAGTTATCGCCCTTTATTTTTCAATTTTTTTTTCGAATTTTCTTCCCATTTTGTGAGCTCGGGTTTCGTTTTATGGCAGAATTGACGTTTTTGAAACTTCTGGAACATGAAGTTATAGTCCAATACCAACGAATAAAGCAATTTCGACAAGAATCCATAAACCGGAAGTGGTCGAAATAATGTGCAATAGTTTGAAAAAAATGCAAAAATTGGATATTTCAAGGGAAAACGCGATTTCTCCGCCCGATATCAATGGATTAAAAAAATTAGGATACCATTGGACTGCACTAGGATTGTACTATCGTATGATACCAAATTCATACGGATACTATGATCAGGCAGCAAAATATGACACGCTGAAAATCAAGTATTTTCGGATTTTTAGCATTTTTGGATGCCTGTATCTCGAAAACTACTCCAGCGATTTTTATGAAACTTTTTCTATCGAGAGACCGTGTGGCAGTCTTGTGTACGAAACATTCCATTACGACTTTGAAATATCTGGAATAGGTGAAATAACGGACTGAAAATCGAAAAAAGTCGAAAAATCGTGAAATTTTGGAAAATGCTCTACTATTTTTATACGCCCACATTGAAATATGGTCGTATATTGTCGTCGCCCCCGTCCGTCCGTCCGTCCGTCGGTTCATCGGTCCGTCCGTCGGTCCGGCGTCCACAATTGCTTGTGGACGCTCTACAGGCTATAGTTAATATCTGATTGACTTTAAATTTATACACAGTGTTTAAGGTCATGAGACGAAGAAGCCTATTGTTTTTCAGCGATTTCCGATAATTAGTGCCAGAGTTATGGCCCTTGATCACTTCAAAAAATCTTGTGGACGCTCTAGAGGCCAAAGTTAATATCCGATTGACTTTAAATTTATACACAGTGTTTAAGGTCATAAGACGAAGAAGCCTAATGATTTTCAGCGATTTCCGATAATTAGTACCAGAGTTATGGCCCTTGATCACTTCAAAAAATCTTGTGGACGCTCTAGAGGCCAAAGTTAATATCCGATTGACTTCAAATTGATACACAGTGTTTAAGGTCATAAGACGAAGAAGCCTATTGATTTTCAGCGATTTCCGATAATTAGTGCCAGAGTTATGGCCCTTGATCACTTCAAAAAATCTTGTGGACGCTCTAGAGGCCAAAGTTAATATCCGATTGACTTTAAATTTATACACAGTGTTTAAGGTCATAAGACAAAGACGCCTATTAATTTTCAGCGATTTCCGATAGTTAGTGCCAGAGTTATGGCCCTTGATCACCTCAAAAAATCTTGTGGACGCTCTGGAGGCCAAAGTTAATATCCGATTGACTTTAAATTTATACACAGTGTTTAAGGTCATAAGACGAAGACGCCTATTGATTTTCAGCGATTTCCGATAATTAGTGCCAGAGTTATGGCCCTTGATAACCTCAAAAAATCTTGTGGACGCTCTAAAGGTCAAAGTTAATATCCGATTGACTTTAAATTTATACACAGTATTTAAGGTCATAAGACGAAGAAGCCTATTGATTTTCAGCGATTTCCGATAATTAGTGCCAGAGTTATGGCCCTTGATCACTTCAAAAAATCTTGTGGACGCTCTAGAGGCCAAAGTTAATATCCGATTAACTTCAAATTGATACACAGTGTTTAAGGTTATAAGACGAAGAAGCCTATTGATTTTCAGCGATTTCCGATAATTAGTGCCAGAGTTATGGCCCTTGATCACTTCAAAAAATCTTGTGGACGCTCTAGAGGCCAAAGTTAATATCCGATTGACTTTAAATTTATACACAGTGTTTAAGGTCATAAGACAAAGACACCTATTAATTTTCAGCGATTTCCGATAGTGCCAGAGTTATGGCCCTTGATCACCTCAAAAAATCTTGTGGACGCTCTGGAGGCCAAAGTTAATATCCGATTGACTTTAAATTTATACACAGTGTTTAAGGTCATGAGACGAAGAAGCCTATTGATTTTCAACGATTTCAAATAATTACTACCAGAGTTATCTCCCTTGATAACTTCAAAAATACTTGTGACGCTATAGAGGCCAAAGTTACTATCCGATTGACTTCAGATTGATACATAGAGTTTAAGGTGTTGAAACGAACCAGTATTTTGATTTTCAATGAATTTAGATAACTGAACAGCTAAATCCATGATATTAAATGTTTCATGTATATACTAATTGTTAGCGTGGGGTAAAACTTTATAAAAAGCAATCAAATTCTAATGATTTTCTGATAATTACATAAGGAGTTGTTACTCTTAATCAGTTTTTAGTGTATTACAAATGTTTCATTACCGAAATTAGTAAAAATATGCGACAACCCTTGTTGACTGCCCGGACGATTTAGCTGCTGTGGGCGTATGTTTCGTTGCCTGGCAACCTATCTTTTTTATTGTAAGAGATTTTCAAAAAAACGTTGTATATTCAGATAGCTGACCTAATAACGATTCTATGTACTTATTGAAAGTTAATTTTCGATATTTTAAATTTTTTGCATTTTTGTCACTTTTGGACATTGGATTTCTCAGGGGCATTTTATCTGATCAGATAATGTAATATATCATTACAGAGCCCTATGGCTGTTTTAGTGCCCAAACCGGCTATTTAAACTATTCCGACAATAATAACCATACCGGAAGTATTCAAAAAATGAAAAAAAAAGGTTAAAAACATTGTCGCACTTGCGAAAAACTTGATTTCTCCCTTAGGTAATGGCGGACCAAAGAACTAAAGTGTCGTTGGATAGCCCGTTTAATGGGTCATCATATGGTATCTCAATAATACGATTTCGATGGTAAGGAAATAAATTATTGTATGCCAAAAATCTAGTATTTTCCGATTTTTTAACATTCTGAGACGCCCTTTTCTCGAAAACGACGCCTACGATTTTTCTCAAACTTTTCTTATTCAAAGTCCTATCGGTTGTCTATATAGTGAATCCAAAATGAAAAGCATTGAAATAATATAGGTGGTCCAAAAATGGCCTCAAACTTTGAAAAAAATTGAAAAATCGTTAAATTTTTGGAAACGCTCTTTAATTTATCATTTTTTCCAAAACTACTCAATGGATGTTTCTGACACTTCTGGTACAGAAAGTTAAGTATCCAAAGAACTTCGTAAAGCTATCATTTTAATGATCGTAAAACCGGAAGTAGTCGAAAAAATGTCCGATATTTTGAATTTTTTTTTTTTTACGAAAACCTCTCCTATTTATGAATATTTTTAATTGTATTTCACACAGGATTAAAATATCATCCTGCTTGAGCCGAAATGAAAAAAAAAATTGTCTAGGTAATTTGAATTAGCCCCCTTCAGCTAATTTAGTTTTCCGTGGTCCCAATTGTATTTTTTTTTGTTACGGTGAAATTTTTCTGTCAGCAGCGGAAGTGACGTAATATTAACAAAAACTACAATTTTGACAGTTCGGTACCACTTTTTGAAAGCAAATATTATTTTTTTTCAAAACTGATATAACTAAACGGATGCACCCTGCAAAGGTGCACAATATCCTTAGCTCAGACTTTTTAATTTCAATTTCATTTTCGGGCAATTTCGAATAAAATGTAAAATAAAGTGTAAAATTCAGTTGTTTGCAATTCATTCAGCGTCTTCATATTTTGAAATATTTATTTGTAATTTTCATAAACTCGTAGCAAAAATCCAGACGAAGAGAATGTATGCGAAAATTAGTTTGTAATGTGAACAGTTGCCGAGAAATATGCAATTTTGCATGCATCACTTTTCACGTTATTTTGCCTATAAAAGAATGAATTATTATTCGATTTGCAATTTTTTTTCCATTTGATTCTTAATGCCAATTTGGACTAGGTCCAGCCAATTTTACTGTGACCGGAAATGACGTCATTTGGGCAAAAACTGTATTTTTAACCTAAAAAACAAATATTTTATTCAAATGAGTCTGCCTTATAATATTTTTAAAACTATGACATTTGATTCCCGTCAACGAATAGAATGAAGCCATACGACCATACAGATACCACAAAATGGTTTCTAACATGTACGGTTACAGAAAAAAAGGCGATCTTCTATAAGTCACTTTTCAAGGTTTTTGGTTTATAAAAGTGTCAATTATTATTCGATTTTCATAAAATTTGCACCATTTGATACCTTATGCCATTTATGAATCCTATCAACTAATTTAACATTTTCAATATCACCGGAAGTAATGCCATTTTTGCAAAAAACGTATTTATAGTTTTCAAAACGAACATTTTTTTGAAGTGAATTATATTTATTATTCATTTAACTTTATAATGTTTATTCTAAGGATCGGTTAGATTGGATCAATAAAATCATATTGATGCCAAGAAAAGGCTTCTAGCATATTCCCTTGTCGAGAAATAGCCAATTTTCCCAGGGTCACTTTTTATACGCCCACATAGAAATGTGGACGTATATTGCCGTCGCCCCCGTCCGTCCGTCTGTCCGTCCGTCGGTCCGTCGGTCCGTCCCGTCCGTCCGTCCATCGTCCACAATTTTTTGTGAACGCACTAGAGGCCAGGGTTAATATCCGATTGACTTTAAATTTATACACATTGTGTAAGGTCATGAGACGAAGAAGCGTATTGATTTTCAGCAATATCCGATAATTACTGCCCGAGTTATGACCCTTGATCACTTTGAAAAATCTTGTGAACGCTCTAGAGGCTAAAGTTAATATCCGATTGACCTTAAATTTACACACAGTGTTTAAGGTCATGAGACGAAGAAGCCTATTGATTTTCAGCGATGTCCGATAATTACTGACAGAGTTATGACCCTTGATCACTTTGAAAAATCTTGTGAACGCTCTAGAGGCTAAAGTTAATATTGGATTGACTTTAAATTTATACACAGTGTTCAAGGTCATGATACGAAGAAGCCTATTGATTTTCAGCAATATCCGATAATTACTGCCAGAGTTATGACCCTTGATCACTTTGAAAAATCTTGTGAATGATCAAGAGGCTAAAGTTAATATCCGATTGACTTTAAATTTATACACAGTGTTTAAGTTCATAAGACGAAGAAGCCTATTGATTTTCACGGATTTGTGATAATTAGTGCCAGAGTTATGGCCCTTGATCACTTCAAAAAATCTTGTGGATGCTCTAGAGGACAAAGATGATGTCCGATTGACTTCAAATTTATACACGGTGTTTAAGATCATGAGACGAAGAAGCCTATTGATTTTCAGCGATTTCTGATAATTAGTGCCAGAGTTGTGTCCCTTGATCACTTCAAAAAATCTTGTGGATGCTCTAGAGGACAAAGATGATGTCCGATTGACTTCAAATTTATACACGGTGTTTAAGATCATGAGACGAAGAAGCCTATTGATTTTCAGCGATTTCTGATAATTAGTGCCAGAGTTGTGTCCCTTGATCACTTCAAAAAATCTTGTGGATGCTCTAGAGGCCAAAGTTAATTTCTGATTAACTTTAAATTTATACACGGTGTTTAAGGTCATGAGACGAAGAAGCCTTTTGATTTTCAACGATCTCTGATAATTATTGCCAGAGTTAATATCCGATTGACTTTAAATTTACACACACTGTTTAAGGTCATGAGACGAAGAAACCTACTGATTTTCAGCAATTTCAAATAATTACTTCCAGAGTTATCTCCCTTGATCACTTCAAAAAAACCTTGTGACACTATAGATGCCAAACTTATCATCCGATTGACTTCAGATTGATACACAGAGTTTAAGGTGTTGAAATGAACAAGTATTTTGATTTTCAATGAATTTTGATAGCTGAACAGCTAAATCCATGATATTAAATATTTCCTATACTAATTGTTAGCGTATGGCAAAACTTTATAAAAAGCTAACAAATTCTAATGATTTTCAGATAATTACATAATGAGTTGTTACTCTTAATCAGATTTTAGTGTATTACAAATGTTTCATCCCCCCAAAAAGTAAAAATATGCGACAACCCTTGTTGACTGCCCGGACGATTTAGCTGCTGTGGGCGTATGTTTCGTTGCCTGGCAACCTATCTTTATGTTTTTTACCTTCTTAATTTCACATTAAAGGTTATAGGTTAATTATTTATTGCCCGATATGTATACTTTTGATGTTGCAAATTTTCGGCTTATTTTTGACCTATACATTTTGGGGGGCACCGGAAGTGGCGTAATTTTGCCATAATTTACAATTTTGACCGGTCTTTTCGCCAGCAAATATTACTTTTACAAATGAGAGAGGGTGTCACTAAAGCAAAACAACTAAAGTATAGTTTGGTAGCTCATTGGATCGGTTATAGTATAATAAACTTCCTGTATGATTCCTGAAAGCCGGTTCAGTGCTGCTTGCAGGTCTAGTTAGGCTTTCAGACTTTCGTCTGAAAGACTATTGTTTTTACTAAAATTATTATTAGGCTTTCAGACTTTCGTCTGAAAGACTATTGTTTTTACTAAAATTATTATTATTATTCTTATTATTATTATTTTTTTCTGCGGGAGCCTATTTCTCCATGATCGAAAACAGATATCGATCTGGAACAAACTTTTCTATCGGGAAAACATGTGGTGGCTAGTGCATAAACTATTTTTCAAACTTCTGCGCATACCGGAAGTGGCCGAACTTTGTAGGTTGTCATGATATTGAAAATCGGCCATAATTTCGTCAATTCTTTACCCATTTTTAATCAAATGACATTTTCGGAAACCCTGAATCTTTTGCGAGATAATGGCTATCTCACATTTTTCAATTTCGAACATTCGTCTATGACTTCTATCGTTCGAAAATTGAAAAGACGTTGTTTATGAGACAATTTTTGTTATTTTTCAAAATTTGCAAATTTGACCTACATTTTTGGATTCCTGAAGTCTATGCGATTCCAGTAATATAAGTTTCATTCAGAGTTATCGCCCTTTATTTTTCGAATTTTTTCGAATTTTCTGCCCATTTGGTAACCCTTATATTTTTTTGGAAAGGATAAAACGATATTTCTGAAACCCCTGAAACATAAAGCCATATTGCCAAACACCTGCATAAAGCAATTTCAACAACGATTCGTAAACCGGAAGTAGTCGAAATGTCTGATTTTTTGAAAAAAAACTCAAAAAATGGGGGCTTGGGGGAAAACGTGATTTCTTTGTCCCATATCAACCTATCAAATGGATTAAGGTATCGTTGGTTGACATCAGAATTGGACATGACACGCTGAAAATCAAGCATTTTTTTATTTGGAACGTTTTTGGACGCCTTTATCTCGAAAACTGCTCCAACGATTTTTCTTAAACTTTATATATCGATGGTCCTTCCGATAGTCTTTAGCATGGATCCATCCATTAAGACCTTCGTATAATTGGAATAAGACAAAAAAGGCACTGAAAATTGAAAAAAGTCAAAAAATCGTGAAATTTTGGAAAATGCTCTACTATTTTTTTATTTTAAGAGATTTTCAAAAAAAAAATATATATTTAAAAAGCTGACCTAATTACGATTCTAATGATGTATAATATGTATGCAGTTATTGAAATTTAATTTTCAATATTTTGACATTTTTAACAATTTTGAACATAGGATTTCTCAGAAGTATTTTATTTGATCGTATAGTGTCGTATATCATTAGAGAGCCTTTGTCCCATGCAAACTCCAAAACTTGATGTGAAAACTACTCGACAATGATTCGTATACTGGAAGTAGTTAAAAAAACGAAGAAAAATGTAAAAAAGAAGAAAAAAAATGGAGCTCTTGCCAAAAGTTCGAATTCTCCGTCACATATTAGCGGACCAAAACAATTAAAGTGTCGTTGGATAGTTCCATTAATAGACGATCGTATAACATCTAAATAACACGAATTTGATTCTTAGGAAATAAATTATGGTACGCCGAAAACTAAGTATTTTCCGTTTTGGAGCATTCTGAGACGCCTTTTTCTCGAAAACGACGCCTACGATTTTTCTTAAACATTTTTTACTCAAGAGTCCTATCGGTGGCCTAGCCTGTGCATTTAATAATAAAAGCGTTGCAATATTATAGGCGGTCCAAAAATGACCTCAATCTTTGAAAAAAAGTTGAAAAATCATTAAATTATTGAAAATGCTCTTTTATTTATCTTTTTTTCGAAAATTACTCAATTAATGTTTCTGATATTTCTGGTACAGGAAGTTAAGTATCTAATCAACTTGTTAAAGCTATTCCGACAATGATCGAAAATCCGGAAGTAGTCGAAAAATTCTCCGATATTTTGAATTTTTTTTTACATTTTTACAGAAAACTTTTTTATTTATGAATATTTTTTGATGGTAGTTTACACAGAGTTAAACTATCACCCTACTTGAGCAGAAGTGAGAAAGAATTTTGTCTCAGTCATTTTCTTTAGTCGCCATTGGCTAATTTAGTTTTTCGAACCTAGATTAATTATTTATTGTTCGATTTGTGTAAAACAAAGTGCATATGCTTCGTGGTCTCAATTGTAATTTTTTTTGTTACCGTGAAATTTTTCTGTACGCAACGGAAGTGGCATAATATTAACAAAAAGTACGATTTTGACAGTTCGGTACCACTTTTTGAAAGCAAATATTATTTTTTTCGAAATCTGATATAGCAAAAAGGATGCGCGCTGTAAAGGGGCGCAAATCGTTAGCTCAGATTTTTTAATTTCAATTTCATTTTCAGGCAATTTCGAATAAATGTAAAAAAAAAGTGTAACAATCACTTATTTACAACCTATTCAACGTCTTCATATTTTGAACTATTTATTCGTAACTTTCATAAACTCGTAGTAATAATCCAGACGAGGAGAATGTATGCAAAATATAGTTCGTAATATGAGCAATTGCCGAGAAATATGCAATTTTGCATGCATCACTTTTCACGTTATTTTGTCTATAAAAGAGTAAATTATTATCTGATTTTCAATATTTTTTTTCATTCGATGCCTAATGCCAATTTGGACTAGGTTAAGCCAATTTTACAGTTTCACTGTTACCGGAAATAACGTCATTTTGGAAAAAACTATACTTTTAACCTAGAAAACAAATATTTTATTCAAAAGAGTCTTTTTTATAATATTTTAAAAATTATGATATTTTGAATCCCATCAACGAATAGCATGAACCCATACGATCATACAGATACCACAAAAAAGTTTCTAACTTGTACGGTTGCCGAGAAATAGACGATTTTCTACAAGTCACTTTTCAAGCTTTTTGGTCTATAAAAGTGTCAATTATTATTCAATTTTCATACAATTTTCACCATGTGATGCCTTATGCACTTTAGGATTGCAATGATCTGATTTAACATTTCCATTATCACCGGAAGTAATGTCATATTTGCAAAAACCGTATTTTTAGACTTCAGAACAAATATTTTATTCAAATGAGTCTGATTTGTAATGTTTATACAATTATGATATTTGATTCCAATCAACAAATAGATTAAACCCATACGGTCATATAAATACCAAAAAATGGTTTCTAACTTGTACAGTTGCCGAGAAATAGACGATGTTCTACACATCACTTTTCAAGGTTTTTAGTCTATAAAAGTGGCAATTATTATTCGATTTACATAAAATTTTCACCATGTGATGCCTTATGCCATTTATGATTGCAATGATCTGATTTAACATTTCCATTATCACCGGAAGTAATGTCATATTTGCCAAAAGCGTATTTTTAGACTTCCAAACAAAATTTTACTCCAAAATTAGATTTTGCGCGATCCGACTCAAGATGGCGTGTTCAATGACAAATATTACGGGACGCTGAAGATCTAGTATTTTCCTTTTTGGACTTTTATATGATATCAGAATGATACAAATTCGATGGTTAGGCAATAGATTATGAGATGCCGAAAATGTAGTATTTTCCTCTTTCTTTGGAGCCTTTTCAGACTCGTTTATCTCGAAAACTACTTCTATTTCACTTCTTAAACTTCTGTTACCCCGAGTCCTATCGGTCGTTTAGAGTATAAAGGTAAATTTAAAAGCATGGCAATGATATAAAGGACCCTGAAAGCCGATTCAGCATTGCTATGCAGGTCTAGTTATTATTATTATTATTATTATTCTTATTATTATTTTTTTCCGCGGGAGCCTATTTCTCCATGATCGAAAACAGATATCGATCCGGAACAAACTTTTCTATCGGGAAAACATGTGGTGGCTAGTGCATAAACTATTTTTCAAACTTCTGCGCATACCGGAAGTGGCCGAACTTTGTAGGTTGTCATGATATTGAAAATCGGCCATAATTTCTTCAATTCTTTACCCATTTTTAATCAAATGACATTTTCGGAAACCCTGAATCTTTTGCGAGATAATGGCTATCTCACATTTTTCAATTTCGTACATTCGTCTATGACTTCTATCGTTCGAAAATTGAAAAGACGTTGTTTATGAGACAATTTTTGTTATTTTTCAAAATTTGCAAATTTGACCTACATTTTTGGATTCCTGAAGTCTATGCGATTCCAGTAATATAAGTTTCATTCAGAGTTATCGCCCTTTATTTTTCGAATTTTCTGCCCATTTTGTAACCCTTATATTTTTTTGATAGGATAAAACGATATTTCTGAAATACTTGAAACATAAAGCCATATTGCCAGACAGTTGCATAAAGCAATTTCAACAACGATTCGTAAACCGGAAGTAGTCGAAATAATGTCTGATTTTTTGAAAAAAACTAAAAAAATGGGGGCTTTGGGAAAAACGTGATTTCTTCGTCCCATATCAACCGATCAAATGGATTAAGGTATCATTGGTTTACATCGGAATTGGAGTATCGTATGATACCCAATTCATACAGATACGATGATCCAGAAGTAAAATATGACACGCTGAAAATCAAGCATTTTTTGATTTGGAGCGTTTTTGGACGCCTTTATATCGATAACTGCTCCAGCGATTTTTCTTAAACTTTATCTATCGATGGTCCTTCCGGTAGTCTTTAGCATGGATCCATCCATTAAGACCTTCATATAACTGGAATAAGACAAAAAAGGGACTGAAAATTGAAAAAAAGTAAAAAAAAATTGTGAAATTTTGGAAAATGGTCTACTATTTTTTTATTTTAAGAGATTTTCAAAAAAAAGATATATGTTCAAAAAGCTGACCTAATTACGAGTCTAATGATGTATAATATGTATGCAGTTATTGAAATTTAATTTTCAATATTTTGATATTTTGACATTTTTAACACTTTTGAACATCGGATTTCTCAGAAGTATTTTATTTGATCGTATAGTGTAGTATATCATTAGAGAGCCCTGTTCCCATGCAAACTCCAAAACTGGATGTGAAAACTACTCGACAATGATTCGTATACCGGAAGTAGTTCAAAAAACGAAGAAAAATGTAAAAAAAAGATGAAAAAAAATTGGAGCTCTTGCCAAAAGTTCGAATTCTCCGTCACATATTAGCGGACCAAAACAATTGAATTGTCGTTGGATAAATCCATCAATAAACGATCGTATAACATCTAAATAACACGAATTTGATTCTTAGGAAATAAATTATGGTACGCCGAAAACTAAGTATTTTCCGTTTTGGAGCATTCTGAGACGCCTTTTTCTCGAAAACGACGCCTACGATTTTTCTTAAACATTTTTCACCCAGAGTCCTATCGGTGGCCTAGCGTGTGCATTTAATAAAAAAAGCATTGCAATATTATAGGTGGTCCAAAAATGACCTCAATCTTTGAAAAAAGTTGAAAAATCATTAAATTATTGAAAATGCTCTTTTATTTATCTTTTTTTCGAAAACTACTCAATGAATGTTTCTGACATTTCTGGTACAGGAAGTTAAGTATGTAATCAACTTGTTAAAGCTATTCCGACAATGGTGGTAAAACCGAAAGTAGTCGAAAAAATCTCTGATAATTTGATTTTTTTTTTTACATTTTTAAAGAAAACTTTTTTATTTATGAATATTTTTTGATGGTAGTTTACACAGGGTTAAAGTATCACCCTGCTTGAGCAGGAGTGATAAAGAATTTTGTCTCCGTATTTTGCGTTATCCGCCATTAGCTAATTTAGTTTTTCGTACCTAGATTAATTATTTATTGTTCGATTTGAATAAAACAAAGTGCATATGCTTCGTGATGTCAATTGTATTTTTTTTGTTACGGTGACACTTTTCGTCCAGCAACGGAAGTGGCGTAATATTAACAAAAACTACTATTTTGACAGTTAAGTACCACTTTTTGACAGCAAATATTATTTTTTTCGAAAACTGATATAACAAAAAGTATGCGCCCTGTAAAGGCGCATAAAATGTTTGGCTCAGATTCTTAAATTTCAATTTCATATTCGGGCAATTTCGAATAAAAAGTAAAAAAAAAAAGGTAAAATTCAGTTATTACAACCTATTCATTGTCTTCATATTTTGAACTATTTATTCGTAACTTTCATAAACTCGTAGTAATAATCGAGACGAGAAGAATGTATGCAAAAAATAGTTCGTAATATGAGCAATTGCCGAGAAATATCCAATTTTGCATGCATCACTTTTCACGTTATTTTGCCTATAAAATAGTAAATTATTATCTGATTTTCAATATCTTTTGTTTCATTCGATGCCTAATGCCAATTTGGACTAGGTCAAGCCAATTTTAGAGTGTCACTGTTACCAGAAATGACGTCATTTTGGCAAAAACTGTATTTTTAACCTAAAAAACAAATATTTTATTCAATTGAGTCTTTTTATAATATTTTTCAAAATTATGATATTTGAATCCCATCAACGAATAGCATGAACCCATACGATCATACAGATACCACAAAAAAGTTTCTTACTTGTACGGTTGCCGAGAAATAGACGATTTTCTACAAGTCACTTTTCAAGCTTTTTGGTCTATAAAAGTATCAATTATTATTCAATTTTCATACAATTTTTACCATGTGATGCCTTATGCCATTTATGATTGCAATGATCTGATTTAACATTTCCATTATCACCGGAAGTAATGTCATATTTGCAAAAACGGTATTTTTAGACTTCAAAACAAATATTTTTTTGAAGTGACTTATTTGCTTGACGTTATAACGTTTGATTCTAATGGCCATTTAGATTGGATCAATATAATCATACTGATATCAAAAAATTGCTTCTAGCATATTCCCTTGTCGAGAAATAACCAATTTTCTAAGGATCACTTTTTAAGTTTTTTACTTTTTTAATTTCAGTTTATGGGTTCTAAGTTTATTATTCATTGCCTGATATGTATAAAACAATTCTCAATTGCGAATTCTCAACTTATTTGTTACCGATAATGATTTCTTTTGGCACCGGAAGTGAAGTAATTTTGCCAGATTTTACAATTTTGACCGGGGTATTTGCAAGCAAATATTACTTTTACAAATCTGATAGAGGGTGTCACTGAATCATAACAACTACAGTATCGTTTGGTAGCTCGATGGATCGGCTATGGTATGACGCACTTCCTGTCTGATTCCTGAAAGCCGATTCAGCACTGCAGGTCTAGTTATTATTATTATTTATCCCCGGAGCCTATTTCTCCATGTTCGAAAACAGATATCGATCTGGAACCAAATATTCTATCGGGAAACTAGGTGGTGGCTACTCATTAGATCACTTTTGAAACTTCTGCGCAGACCGGAAGTGACAGAATTTCGTCCGGTAGCAAAAAATTAAAAAACGGCCGCAGATTCGTCAGTTCTGTACCTATTTTCATACAAATGACATTTTCGGAAACCCTGAGTCTTTTCTCGGACGATAGCAGTTGAAAATTTCGAAATTTTGAAACTTCGTCGCTGACTTCTAGCGTTCGAAAACTGAAAAAAAGAGACAAAAGAGACATTTTTGTTATTTTTCAAAATTTTCAAATTTCACCTACATGTTTGGATACCTGAAGACCATCCGATTCCAGAAATACAAGGTTCATTCCGAGTTATTGCCCTATATTTTTCGATTTTTTTTCGAATTTTCGGCCATTTTCCGAACCCTTATAATTTTTGGAAAGAATAATCCGATATTTCTGTAAGCTCTGGTACATAAAGCTATATAGTCAGACCTTTTTATATAGCAATTTCAACAACGATCCGTAAACCGGAAGTAGTGGAAATAATGCCCGATATTTCGAAAAAAACGCAAAAAATGGGTGTTTGGGGGGAAAAACTCGATTTCTCCGTCCAATATCAATGGATTAAACGAATTAAGCTTTCGTTGAGTGGCTCGGGGAATGGACTGTCGTATGATGCCCAATTTATATGGATACTATGACCAAACAGCAAAATATGACACTCTTGAAATCAAGTATTTTCTGATTTGGAGCGTTTTTGGACGCCTTTATCTCGAAAACTGCTCCAGCGATTTTTTTTGAACTGTCTCTATCTAGAGACCTGTCGGTAGTCTTGTGTATCAAACATTCCGTTAAGACTTTAAAATAATTGTAATAGGTCAAATACCGAACTGAAAATCGAAAAAAGTCGAAAAATCGTGAAATTTTGAAAAAAGCTCTATTAATTTTTTTTTTTTTTTTACAGATTTTCAAAAAATGTTTTTATATTTAGATAGCTCATCTAATGCCGATTCCAATAATGTATAATATGTATTCAGTTATTGAAATTTAATTTTCAATATATTGACATTTTTGCATTTTTGGCACTTTTAAACATAGGATTTCTCAGGGGCATTTTATCTGATCAGATAATGTAATATATTATTACAGAGCCTTGTGGCTATATAATTGCTGAAACCGGTTATTAAAACTATCCTGAAAATAATCTCCATACCGGAAGTATTAAAAAAATGAAAAAAAAAAAAAAGATTTAAAAATAGGCGCTCTTCCGAAAAGCTTGATCTCGCCGACAGATATTACCGGACCAAAAGAAGTAAAGTGTCTTTGGATAGCCCCATTAAAGGACTATCATATGGCATCTCAATGGTACGATTTCGATGGTTAGAAAATAAAAAACGGAACGTCGAAAATCTAGTATTTTCCCTTTTTAGACGCTATTTTCTCGAAAACGACTCCTACGATTCTTCTGAATCTTTTTTAACGCAGAGTCCTATCGGTGGTCTGTTGCGTGAATCCAACATGAAAAGGTTTGAAATAATATAAGTGGTCCAAAAATGGCCTCAATCTTTGAAAAAAAAGTTGAAAAATCGTTAAATTATTGAAAATGTTCTTTTATTTATCTTTTTTTTTACAAAACTACTGAATAGATATTTCTGACACTTATGGGACAGAGAGTTAAGTATGTAAACAACTTGTTAAAACTATACCGACAAACATCCAAAAACCGGAAGTAGTGGAAAGAATATTTGATATTTTGAGAAAATACAGTGAAGAATTGGTACTCTTGCAAAATTTGCGAATCTCAGGCGGGTGTTTTTATACGCCCACATTGAAATGTGGTCGTATATTGTCGTCGCCCCCGTCCGTCCGTCCGTCCGTCCGTCGGTCCGGCGTCCACAATTGCTTGTGGACGCTCTACAGGCTAAAGTTAATATCCGATTGACTTTAAATTTATACACAGTGTTTAAGGTCATGAGACGAAGAAGCCTATTGTTTTTCAGCGTTTTCCGGTAATAACTACCAGAGTTATGGCCCTTGATCACTTCAAAATATCTTGTGGACGTTCTAGAGGCCAAAGTTAATATCCGATTGACTTTAAATTTATACACAGTGTTTAAGGTCATGAGACGAAGAAGCTTATTGTTTTTCAGCGATTTCTGATAATAACTACCAGAGTTAAAGCCCTTGATCACTTCAAAATATCTTGTGGACGATCTAGAGGCCAAAGTTAATATCCGATTGACTTTAAATTTATACACAGTGTGTAAGGTCATGAGACGAAGAAGTCTATTGATTTTCAGCGATTTCCGATAATTAGTGCCAGAGTTATGTCCCTTGATCACTTCAAAAAATCCTGCGGACGCTCTAGAGGCCAAAGTTAATATCGGATTGACTTTAAATTTATACACAGTGTTTAAGGTCATGAGACGAAGAAGCCTATTGATTTTCACCGATTTCCGATAATTAGTGCCAGAGTTATGGCTCTTGATCACTTCAAAAAATCCTTCGGATGCTCTAGACGCCAAAGTTAATATCCGATTGACTTTAAATTTATACACAGTGTTTAAGGTCATGAGACGAAGAAACCTATTGTTTTTCAGCGATTTCTGATAATAACTACCAGAGTTATGGCCCTTGATCACTTCAAAAAATATTGTGGACGCTCTAGAGGCCAAAGTTAATATCCGATTTACTTTAAATTTATACACAGTGTTTAAGGTCATGAGACGAAGAATCCTATTGATTTTCAGCGATTTCCGATAATTAGTGCCAGAGATATGTCCCTTGATCACTTCAAAAAATCCTGCGCACGCTCTAGAGGCCAAAGTTAATATCCAATTGACTTTAAATTTATACACAGTGGATGCTCTAGGGGTCAAAGTTAATATCCGATTGAATTCAAATTTATACATAGTGTTTACAGTCATGAGACTAAGTCGTCTATCGATTTTCAGTGGTTTTCAATAATTGCTGCAAGAGTTATGGCCCTTGATCACCTCGAAAAAATCCTGTGGAAGCTCTAAAGGCCAAAGTTAATATCCGATCGACTTTAAATTAACACACAGTGTTTAGGGCGATGAGACGAAGAAACCTATTGATTTTCAGAGATTTCAAATAATTATTGCCAGAGTTATCTCCCTTGATAACTTCAAAAAATCTTGTTACGCTATAGAGGCTAAACTTATCATCCGATTGACTTTAGATTGATACACAGAGTTTAAGGTGTTGAAACGAACAAGTATTTTGATTTTCAATGAATTTTGATAACTGAACAGCTAAATCCATGATATTAAATGTTTCATGTATATACTAATTGTTAGTGTGGGGTAACACTTTATAAAAAGCAATCAAATTCTAATGATTTTCTGATAATTACATAATGAGCCGTTACTCCTAATCAGTTTTTAGTGTATTACAAATGTTTCATTAGCAAAAAAAGTAAAAATATGCGACAACCCTTGTTGACTGCCCGGACGATTTAGCTGCTGTGGGCGTATGTTTCGTTGCCTGGCAACCTATCTTTATTATTTGTCCTGGGAGCCCGAAGAAGTGGTACTCTTAGAAAATTCGCGATTTCTCAGCCTGGTGTTATTATTTATCCTGGGAGCCTATTACTCCATGATGGAAAACAGAAGTGTTTTCCGTTTTCGAGCATTTTGAGACGCCCTTTTCTCGAAAACAACGCCTACGATTTTTCTTCAACTTTTTTACTCATAGCCCTACCGGGTGCCTAGAGTACGCATCCAATAATAAAAGCATTGCAACATTATAGGTGGTCCAAAAATGACCTCAATCTATGAAAAAAATCGTTAAATAATTGAAAATTATCTTTTATTTATCATTTTTCGAAATATGCTCAATTAATGTTTCCCATACTTCTGGTACATGATGTTAAATATCTACACAACTTGTTAAAGCTATCCGGACAATGATTTAAAATCTGGAAAATAGTCGAAAAAATATCTGATATTTTGAAAAAAAACGTAAAAAGTCATATAAAAAAGGCCAGTTTGCGAAATTAAGAGATTACTATGCCAGATTTCACCGAATCCCCAAAAAATTAAGTGTCATTGGAATAGCCCAAACAATGGACGATCCTTTGACAGTCATATGGTAAGAATTCGCAGAACAAGCAAAATATTACGGGAGGCTGAATATCGAGTATTTTCCTTTTTATACGCCCACATTGAAATGTGGTCGTATATTGTCGTCGCCCCCGTCCACAATTGTTTGTGGACGCTCTAGAGGCCAAAGTTAATATCCGATTGACTTTAAATTTATACACAGTGTTTAAGGTCATGAGACGAAGAAGCCTATTGTTTTTCAGCGATTTCCGATTATAACTACCAGAGTTTATGGCCCTTGATCAATTCAAAAAATCTTGTGGACGCTCTAAAGGCCAAAGTTAATATCCGATTGACTTCAAATTTATACACAGTGTTTAAGGTCATGAGACGAAGAAGCCTATTGTTTTTCAGCGATTTCCGATAATAACTACCAGAGTTATGGCCCTTGATCACTTCAAAAAATCTTGTGGACGCTCTAGAGGCCAAAGTTAATATCCGATTGGCTTTAAATTTATACACAGTGTTTAAGGTCATGAGATGAAGAAGCCTATTGATTTTCAGCGATTTCCGATAATTAGTGCCAGAGTTATGGCCCTTGATCACTTCAAAAAATCTTGTGGACGCTCTAAAGGCCAAAGTTAATATCCGATTGACTTCAAATTTATACACAGTGTTTAAGGTCATGAGACGAAGCAGCCTACCGATTTTCCGCGATTTCCGATAATTACTGCCAGAGTTATGGCCCTTGATCAATTTTTAAAAAATCTTGTGGACACTCTAGAGGCCAAAGTTAATATCCGATTGACTTTAGATTTATATACAGTGTTTAAGGTCATGAGACGAAGAAGCCTATTGATTTTCAGCGATTTCTAATAAATAGTGCCATAATTGTGGCCCTTGATTAATTACTGCCAGAGTTATGGCCCTTGATCACATCAAAAAATCCGGTGGACGCTCTAGAGGCCAAAGTTAATACCCGATTGACTTTAAATACACACACGCTGTTTAAGGTCATGAGACGAAGAAGCCTATTGATTTTGAGCAATTTCAAATAATTACTTCCAGAGTTGTCTCCCTTGATCACTTCAAAAAACCTTGTGATGCTATAGAGGCCAAACTTATCATCCGATTGACTTCAGATTGATACACAGAGTTTAAGGTGTTGAAACAAACACGTATTTTGATTTTCAATGAACTGCTAAATCCATGATATTAAATGTTTCCTATTCTAAGTGTTAGCGTGGGGCAAAACTTTTATAAAAAGCAAACAAATTCTAATGATTTTCAGATAATTACATAATGAGTTGTTACTCTTAATCAGATTTTAGTGTATTACGAATGTTTCATTACCAAAAAAAGTAAAAATATGCGACAACCCTTGTTTACTGCCCGGACGATTTAGCTGCTGTGGGCGTATGTTTCGTTGCCTGGCAACCTATCTTTGAACTTATTCAGACGATTATATCTCGAAAGTAGTCTTATTTCTTTTCTTACACTTCTGTTACTTAGAAGCCTAATTGTGGTCTAGTGCGTGAATCGAAATTAAAAAGCCCCTATATAGTATAATTGATCCAAAAAGGTCCACAATCTTTGAACAAATTAGAAAAATTGTTGTATTTTAAACTACAGTTATAATATTGGTGTAAGGGAGATAACTAGTGCTAAGTGGGATGGAATCAGGCCACTATTTATTTACTAATTTTCCTTTTAATTTATATTACATAATGGATGTTTCTGAAACTTCTAGTACTTGAAGTTAAGTATCCAGACAACTTGCTAAATTTATCTAAACAATGATCTGTAAACCGGGAATAGTCGAAAATGATCAGATATTTTGAATAAACCCATAAATAAGCAAAAATAAATGTAGACTTTGCAAAAAAAACGTGAATTGTACGGCAGATTTCACCGAATCGAAACAAATAGAGTGTCGTTAAATAGCGCGGATAATTTACTTTGATATATCAGAATGATACAAATTCAATGGTAGGCAATAGATTATGAGATGCCGAAAATGTAGCATTTTCCTCTATTTTTGGAGTCTATTCAGACTCGTTTACCTCGAAACTACTTCTATTTCTTTTCTTAAACTTCTGTTACCCTGAGTCCTATCGGTCGTTTAGAGTATAAATGTACATTTAAAGACATGGCAATGATATTAAGGACCCTGAAAGCCGATTCAGAACTGTCATGCAGGTGTAGTTATTATTATTATTTACCGCGGGGGCCTAGATCTCCATGATCGAAAACAGATATCGATCTGGAATGAGATTTTCTATCGGGAAACTATGTGGTGGCTACTGCATAAAATATTTTTGAAATTTCTGCGCATACCGGAAGTGACCGAACTTTGAATTCCAGGGTGGAAACTTCAGTTTAATTGTTTTAGTGACCAGAAAACAAATTTTGATATGCGTCGACTTACCCAAAATTAAAGGTTACGTGCCCTTGGCGTGCTACAGATCGGCACAACACAGGCGGTTGTGGCGCGGACGATGAATGTTTCTCAGTCTGTCATAAGCAGACTATGGTCCAGATACCGTGATACACAATCTGTACAGGACAGACCACGCTCAGGTCGACCAAGGGCGACAACTCAAGCCCAGGATCAATTTTTTCCGTACCTTGGCCTTGAGAAATCGTGTCATCACAGCAAATCAGATCAGCGCTCGTCTTCAAACAGACACTGATGTGAGAGTGAGTGGCCAGACGATTCGGAACCGACTGCATAGGGGTCACCTTCGCGCCCGACGTCCTCGCGTGATCCCTTGTTTGAGAGATCATCACATTCAGGCAAGACGTCGTTGGTGTAGGGATCGTCAACACTGGGATAATCGACGCTGGAGCAATATGTTTTCAGATGAGTTAAGGTTCACTGTTGATTTTCTGGACAGACGTAGGAGGGTGTGGCGTCGTCGAAACGAGCGCTTCCAAGACGTTAACGTCATCAGACATGATCGATTTGGGGGTGGTTCTGTTATGGTGTGGGTAGGCATCACTGTTGCTGGAAGAACGGCTTTACATGTTGTTGCAGGGCGTGTTACAGGCCAGTACTACCGGGACAACATCTTGGCAGTCCATGTTGTGCCGTTCGCACGACGTCATGGCCGCCGTTTCATCTTCCAGGATGACAACGCAAGATGTCACAGGGCCAGGATCGTTACAGGTTACCTTTAACAACAGAACATCACCACATTACCTTGGCCAGCACTGAGTCCCGACCTCTCCCCCATCCAGCCTGTCTGGGACATGCTTGGACAGAGGTTACGTCAACGTCAACAACGTCCTGCCAATGTCCAAGAACTTGCTGCTGCGTTGCAACAGGAATGGGACAATCTGGACCAAAATGACCTTAGACGTCTCATTAGGAGTATGCCACGTCGGATCAATGCTTGTTTGGCAAACAGAGGAGGATTTACCCGTTACTGACTTTGTTGTGATGCTGTGGTAACTTTGCTGTTTGACCCCGGGTATCATTTTACCCTTATAATGGTCAGTCTGTGCCTTACTTAGTCTAACGATCATTTGGAATAAATCGATGAATGTGAACTTCATTTCATTTTGTCATTTGTTTCTTCGTCAGTATCATTAGGTGACTTTAATAACACTTAAAAATCAAATATCCCCTACTTTTTTTGAATAGTATATTAATAATAATTTGGATTCAACATGCATGGTCCATGTCAGTTATTTTATACAACCGGATATTGTTCGTTATATTGTCGTCTAGGAAAAACGTGGCCTCCAGCTAGAGGCGGCCTCGTTGAATTGGGAGCTCTGTGAGTTTTGTAATGTTTATTTGGTTGTTTATGCTGAATAAATGATTGTCATAAAACTGAGAATATCGTCTATCCCGAACGTGGTCCGACGAGACGGATTTGTGAACAAGTATCGAAGATTGCGGTTCTAGCTGGAGGCTGAGAATTGGGTCAGTACTGTCAAGTGTCAGTCTCTCAGTTGTCTCGAAAATGATGTCATCCTTTCGTCAAATGAAATGAATCGTTTTGTTGATAGAACTTTGCTTCTTTATAAATTTGATTAATTCTGTGAAAATGTCTACTGTAATCAGTCGCAAGAGAAGAGTTCGCGGTGGCCATAGATCGTCTGTGAAGAGAAGTATTTCAATCGCCAATGACACAGATTTAACGTTGGAAAATCTATCGATACTTAAAGGGTCTGTGACATCATCTTTTCATCAGAAATTGTCACTTCTACGAACTTTAGACAGTGAACTCTAGGATATTGTTGAAGAATCAGAAATCGATGAAGAAATTGCGACTTCGGATGAATTTGCAGAATATATTCATAGAAATATTATAAAATTAGAACTTTCAATCAGTGAATTAAGTTGACACCATTGTCAAATTGAAACTCAAGCTCAAGAAAAGAAGGACAAGCCTTCTTCTCCAGGCATTGAATCTGTCGTGAATCATGAAAGCTTTGGTCAACAAGCTCTGGAAAACTTTGGTCCTGATAATTTATCACAATCTTCAAGTTCAAGTACACTTGGTGTAAACCTATCTGCAGAAAGTGTCAATACAACACATTTGAAACTGCCTAAAATAGACTTGAGAAAATTTGATGGCAACCTGAGTTTATTGCATACATTTTGGGATTCCTTTGAAGTGGCCATCCATATTAATCCAAGTTTAGCTGATATTGAGTTTAGTTATTTTAATAGGACTCACTTTAACATCTGCTCATTATAAGGAAGCTGTGGACATTTTGAAACGTCGCTTCGGTAATAAACAACTAATCATCAACAAACATATGGAAGTTCTTCTAAATATTGAGATGACAGGTAGAAATGTCAGACATTTATACGACACTATTGAATCAAAGATGACGACTTGGAATTTGACCGTCTACTGGAAATGCTGGGAGGTGAAGAAGAAGCACGTGTAGAAGCACGCAAACGTGCTTATGTCAGTCAACGAAATCCATGTACACAAGGGACATATACATTCAGAAATCAATCACGTCATGAATCATTCAGGAAGAATATGGGCACAGCGACTTCCTTGTTCACAAATAATCAGAATAATTCTAGACTTTATTGCACTTACTGTAGAGCACCTAATCATTCATCTAATAATTGTAATACAGTCTCTGATGTATCAGCCAGGAAACAAATTTGGTCGATGCTACGTCTGTTTGAAGAAGGGACATCTCAGTTGAGACTGTTCTGAAGGAAAGCGGTGTTATCGGTGTAATGGGTTTCATCACATTAGTCTTTGTCAGAATTGTAATCTTGCGTTGTCATCCTGGAAGATAAACGGCGGCCATGACGTTGTGCGAACGGCACAACATGGACTGCCAAGATGTTGTCCCGGTAGTACTGGCCTGTAACACGCCCTGCAACAACATGTAAAGCCGTTCTTCCGGCAACAGTGATGCCTCCCCACACCATAACAGAACCACCCCCAAATCGATCATGTCTGATGACGTTAACGTCTTGGAAGCGCTCGTTTCGACGACGCCACACCCTCCTACGTCTGTCCAAAAAATCAACAGTGAACCTTGACTCATCTGAAAACATCACATTGCTCCAGCGTCGATTATCCCAGTGTTGACGATCCCTACACCAACGACGTCTTGCCTGAATGTGATGATCTCTCAAACAAGGGATCACGTGAGGACGTCGGGCGCGAAGGTGACCCCTATGCAGTCGATTCCGAATCGTCTGGCCACTCACTCTCACACCAGTGTCTGTTTGAAGACGATCGCTGATCTGATTTGCTGTGATGACACGATTTCTCAAGGCCAAGGTACGGACAAATCGATCACGAGCTTGAGTTGTCGCCCTTGGTCTTTCCTGTACAGATTGTGTATCACGGTATCTGGACCATAGCCTGCTTATGACAGACTGAGAAACATTCATCGTCCGCGTTACAACCGCCTGTGTTGTGCCGATCTGTAGCATGCCAAGGGCACGTAACCTTTCATTTTGGGTAAGCCGACGCATATCAAAATTTGTTTTCTGGTCACTAAAACAATTAAACGGGTGTTTCCACCCTGGAATTCAATGCCACAATGACAGTAACATTCAAAGTCAGAGTTGTGCAAATCTTGGGTTTGACCCCCATGATGATCCCAAGCATCACCTGCATTCCATGCGGTAGCTATTGGTGCGTTTGGGCGTCACATGTAACTGGAAATGTTTCTTCTGTTAGGTTCTATAGTGACTTTTTTCGTAGTCATTTGCATATTTTAGTATTATGCCCCCAAAATCAAATATCCCCTACTTTTTTTGAATAGTATATTTATGTAAATAAAGTTCCGGAAAAATTTTTTAATAGTTATTTTATTTTGGCGGAAAAAATATCTGGCTAATAAATTAAAATGAAAAATTGGCGGAAAAAAAATGGAACCCAGAGTGAGCACTGCTACCTTCTATTGGTCAGCAAACTGTCATGATTAAAACCTTCGGGTCAGATCAAGAATCACTCCAGACTGTTGATATCGTCAAACTTAATGTCTTAACTGTGGATGGAGGAGAAATAGAATTGACTGCTTATGTTGTACCCTTCATATGTGATCCGTTACAGAATCAGGCGGTAATTGAATTTTATCAGCATCTTTCCGATTTAAATTTAGCAGATTACGTGACCGGTCAATCAGATGTTACTGTCAACATGTTAATTGGATCTGATCAATATTGGGCCTTTGTAAACTGGCAGAGTAAAACGGGGGGGGGGGGACCAATCGCCATTCAAACCAAATTAGGATGGGTTCTCTCAGGTCAAACGATGGGAATCATGGGAAAGGAGATTCATAGCAGTAATATGGTTACGACTCATGTACTCAAGATATCAGCATCTGAAAGAGATGATCTGGATCAGTACTTGAACAAATTCTGGGACTTTGAATCAATTGGAATCAAGTAGGACAGTATCTGTGATCGATATATATTAACAGAAACCAAGTTTGCTCCGACTTTGGAACTTTAACAGATTTTTGCTTTAAATGATAGAACTAAATGTTCTGAACATTATATCAAAAGTTCCTAGATAGGACAGAAGCAGTAAATTAGTTTTGATCATATTTGTGCGAAGAGTTGCTTTTATACTATATTTAGACTAGCGTGTTACGTAGTATTCTTAAGTAGCCAATCACCGGCAAGTAAACACTTAAAACACGTGGTCTTTTCCACGAACTGCGTGAGATGTTTTAGACACTACGGTAAACAAAACTACACGACACACTTTAATTAAACTTAAACGTATGAAAACTTCGATTCTAACATGATCTTAGTGGTACCTTGATAGCGTAAATATCAATTTTACATAGTTTGATAATATTTTTCATTCAAGTTTTGTAAATTAATAGTTACGCGGTAGTTAAATCCAACTAACGAACTCCCGGTCTCGCCGGAGAATAGCGCACGCCTGAACGTGTTTCCTTGACAAATACTCGCTTATTTTTAGTTGTCAATAAAATAACTTTCCCAGTTTAGTCTTTATTAAAACGAATCTGTTAAATCTAATTAAATTTCACTCTGCATTGAACTACAATCTATTTATAATTACTATGCTACTTATGAAACTGGGGTCGTTAGCTCCAAGTACAAACAGAAGGCCTACATAGTATACTTTTTTTTGCACACTTTACTCCTAGTCCGATACACATATACTTGGCCAGTACTTCAGTATTACTTATTTCATAACACAAATAACACCCGTTTGGCCCCTCCCATTCCCATATGTTACTCCATAGTCCAATACACATATTTGGCAAATGCTTTTGTATTATTTATCTCATAATACATATTACACCACTCTCCAATTCCCACATGTTACTCTATGTCATTACACATATTTGGCAAGTGCTTTTGTAATATTATCTTATGACAGAAATTACACATGTTCATAGTCCAAAACACATACTTCGACCATTGGTTTCGTATTATTTATCTCAAAACAAATAATTACACTTTTCATTTTCATATGTTTCCTTAAAAAATAACTACATGTTTAAAGTATTGAATGGCCTATTTCCATACTTTAAACTTGTAATTATTATACAAGAAAAAATATGAAAATGAATAAAATCATACACCCCCTCCCCAGCCCCATACCATACTTTATAATTGACTGATTGCACTGTAGTGTGTTTAACTTCCCACTGCAGCTCCGGTTAATTATTAATACCAAAATGAATTTTCAGAAAGACACCAAATTATGTTCCTGCAGCCCCCTCCAACCCACGTACCAAAATCAATTTCCACCAGGCACCGAATTAAATTCTAACAACCTCCTCCAACCCAGAGTTTTTATATTTACACTTCCCTTCCTCCTTTACAATACAATTGTCTAAATTGTACTTCCAAGTTTAGACAAGGGTTTGACAGATTGGTTAGGTAGCAGCGGTCTGGTTAGAAAAGGGTTTAAATTGTGTGCTTTTTTAAGAATTACATACATGTACGTCATGTTTTTCACTTAGAGGGTTTTAACAACATGGACAAGTTTTTAATACACATTATTTTAAAAAGAAACATACTTAAAACATTTAAAATCTAATGCCAAAAAGGTATTCATACAATATAATTGAAACATACAGAAAAAAATTGATCATGGACTGTATGTAAATGGATTTTGGAACCATTCACCGAAACCCGGTCTTTGAGCCCCAAAATGTGAGTGAAACAGAAAACCTAAGTATACATGTCAAATATTGGTTTATTATTTAAAATCATTAACAGTAAATATTTTAACAGTATTAGTCACTGTCTTTATCACCGTCACTGTGCATAAGACACTTTCTTTTAACCGTTGTCGACATTTCCTTTCTTCACTCCACTCCCTCGTATTGCTGTAACACGTACACATGAAGTTTGTTGCAGGTTAAAACGTAAACCATAAGCTTTGAATGATAGCAAAACAATATTTACTGGGGGCTGCCATTTTTGTTATTGTTGATTTATTATTGGTCAAGATGCGTCACGTGGTCCCTTTAGTCACCTTTGACCGTGTCACATGACCAGTTTAATCAACACCGACAATATCAAAATTAAACCATTTATTTAGCAATAACGGCTGCGCCGTTACTTAGGAACTTTTTCGTGAGGCTTCAATACACGCTAATAAAGTTATTTGTTTTCTACATTCTTAACGTTCCAAATGTCGGAGCAAGGGTGACACGATAATCGATGTCAGAATCTGGCCTAAAGCCAACACCAGTGTATGAAGAGTTTCTCCAGAAAATAACTTTCAACGGTCGTCATTATACCGTCAACCTTCCATGGAAATGTCCTCACGAGATGTTTCCTGATAATTATGAATTAAGTCATCGAAGATTATTAAACCTCTTAAAGCGTTTACTCCAGACTCCAGAAATCCTAATGGAATATGATTCAGTTATAAGGGACCAGATTCAAAATTGTATTGTTGAAGTTGTACCATCATAGACATTAAGTAAGGTTGAAGTTGGAAATGTTCATTATATCCCACATCACGCAGTATTCAGACGAGACAAGTCCACTACAAAACTACGAATAGTCTACGATGCATCAGCGAAGTCTTCAGGGCTTTCTCTAAATGATTGTCTGTACACTGGACCTGTTTTGTCACAAAGAATTTTGGATATCATCTTAAGATTTCGCTCTTATCCAATCGCTCTGACTGGAGATATTTAAAAGGCCTTCTTGATGGTCCGAGTAGCCGAGGAAGATAGACTGTTTAAGATTTCTTTGGATTGATAGTATTTTCAATGAACATCCATCCATCAGTTAACGTATTGAGGTTTTCAAGAGTTGTTTTCGGAGTCTCATCCAGTCCATTTTTATACGTCCACATTCATAATGTGAACGTATTATGCCGTCGCCCCTGTGTGTGTATGTATGTATGTATGTGTGTGTGTGTGTGTGTGTATGTCTGTGGTTCGTCTACAGGGCGCAATTCTTCATGGATTTTCTTCAAACTTGGTATACTTATTCTTTATACCCCAAGGAAGATCCCTATTGTTTTTGGGGCATGCCCGACCCCCAGGGGCCGAGCCACGCCCATTTCTAGTATTTGTTTGTTTGTCGTCTACAGGCCACATTTCTTAACTTAAAATCTTGAAACTTTGCAACTTTGCAACACATTCTTTGTAACCTAAGGAACATCCCTATCGTTTGGGGTGTATGCCCCACCCCCAAGGGCAGAGCCACGCCCATTTTCTTTTCGCGTGTCTTTGTGTCGCCTACAGGGCGCAATTCTTACTGGATTTTCTTCAAACTTGGTATACGTATTCCTTATACCCTAAGAAAGATCTCTATTGTTTTTGGTACATGCCCGACCCCCAGGGACAGAGCCACGCCCATTTCTAGTATGTATTTGTTTGTCGTCTACAGGCCACATTTCTTAACTTATAATTTTGAAACTTATCATACACATTCTTTGTACCCTAAGGAACATCCCCATCATTTGGGGTGCATGCCCAACCCCCTGGGGCAGAGCCACACCCATTTTCTTATCGTGTGTCTTTGTGTCGCCTGCAGGCCGCAATTCTTTTTGGATTTTCTTTAAAACTTTGTATGCTTACTCTTTATACTCTAAGGATGATCCCTATCGTTTGGGGTGCATGCCCAACCCCCAAGGGCAGAGCCACGCCCATTTTCTTTTTGTGTGTCTCTGTGTCGCCTAGAAGCCGCAATTCTAACTGGATTTTCTTAAAACTTTGTATACTTACCCTAAGGATGATCCGTATTGTTTTTTTGGTGCATGCCCGACCCCCAATGGCAGAGCCACGCCCATTCCTTGTATTTATTTGTTTGTCGACTACAAGCCACATTTCTTAACGTATCATCTTGAAACTTTGATTATTCTTTGTACCCTAAGGAACATTTCTATCATTTGGGGTGCATGCCCAACCCCCAGGGGCAGAGTCACGCCCATTTTCTTTTTGTGTGTCGCATACAGGCTACAATTCTTAATCGGTCATCTTGAAACTTAAAATACTTATTCCTTATACCCTAAGGATGACCCCTTTTGTTTTGGGTGCATGCCCGACCCCCGTGGGACAGCAACACCCATTTCTTGTATTTGTTTGTCTGTTGTCTACAGGCTGCATTTCTTAATGTATCATCTTGAAACTTTGAATACTTATTCTTGGTACCTTAAGGAAGATCCCTACTGTTTTTGGTGCATGCCCAACCCCAAGGGACAGTGCCACGCCCATTTGTTTTTGTCTGTGTCACCTACAGCCCACAATTCTTAATCGATCGTCTTGAAAACTTTTTCTATACTTATTCCTTATACCCTAAGGCTGACCACTATTATTTTTGGTGCATGACGGACCCCCGGGGACAGAGCCACGCCCAATGCTTTTGTGTCTTGTGTTCGCCTACAGGGTGCAATTCTTAACAGATCATTTTAAAACTTTACAAACCTATTCCTTATACCCTAAAGATGACCCCTATTGTTTTTGGTGATTTCCTAACCCCCAGGGACAGAGCCATGCCCATTTTTACTTCGTGTCTATGTGTGTTGTCTACAGGCCACGATTCTTAATGGATCGTCTTTAAACTTTTACAGGCCGCAATTCTGAATGAATCAGCTTGGTACTTGGTTTATGTATTCCTTATAGCCTGAGGGCGTCCACTGTTGATTTTGATGAATGTCCCGACCCCCAGGGGAAGAGCCACGCCCACTTTTTGCCTTTAGTGTTAGGAAGGCACAATTCTGAATGGATTATCTTGGTATAGTTATTCCTTATACTCTAAGGACGGCAACTATTAATGTCGGTGCACGACCCTCAACGCTAAACAAACCAAACGCCTAGCCTTCTTGACAAAGTACCATATCAATCAAAGCAGGAATGTGGACGTATATTGTAGCATTAGCGTTATGTTTATTGAACGCAACTGTCAAGCATCACATCGAAACTTACATGACGGAAGATCCTGAATTTGTTGAACTCTTGAGTTTGGGGGCAGATAATGTTGACGATGCATTTGAAATCTATTAAAAATCTAAACTTAGACTGTCAGAAGCTGGGTTTAATTTGAGAAAATTTCGTTTTAATTCAAGGGAACTCTGAGAATTAATTAGTCAAAATGAAACTGAATCTACTCAATTGAATTCTGAACCAGTTATGGCTTCAGTACAAGAAGAAGATGACACTTACACAAAGAGTTTTCTTGGTAACAAGACAGATGGATCATTAATCAGTGAGCAGAAGATATTAGGAATATGTTGGGACTCATACGACACACCTGTGCTTGCCTACTCCATGATCAAACACGATAGCAGATGGCTTCCATCTTGTTTACTGACGGTACTACTTATTTTAAGACAGACTCGGCTTTCCAATTTATAATATCTACGTCATTGGGGATTTCCAATTTATACTCACTGGTTGCTATGACCCGCTATGGCGTTGTCTAGAAACGCGCGTGCTCGCGTTAGTTTAAAATTTTTGCTATACGTTTAACATGGACTATTTGATGTAATTTGCCTGATTTGATTTGGCCCCATTTCCATAAATTTAGGTTGTTTTTTAGAAATTTTTAGCAAATGTTAATCTTAGGTGTTTTTTAATTCTAGCCGAAGTAAATTTTTTTACAATTTATAGCGAGTTAAGTTATCGTCTCTAAGAGGCGATCGTAGTATTTTAAATGGCGGCCATTTGCCATCATGTGTATTCTTGAAGTAGGTACACAGGATGTAATCGTATGGTTGGGACTGTGACTCTGATGAGGTTGTACTTAATCTAAAAGATGTTTCGAATCAAGCTCAAGAAATCGAACCTACCAAAAGGAATGCCATAAGTATCGCATCCAGATTCTACGACCCTATGGGATTTCTTTCGCCGATCATCATTCAATTTAAACTTCTGTTCCAAGAACTTTGTCGTAATAAGCAAGATTGGGATTCTCCTCTGGAAGGAAGTGTTCTTATTTCATGGCGGAAATTAATAGATGGATTGTGTCTTATGAAACCAGTAAGACTTACAAGATGTTACTTTAATTCGAAATCGAACATTATTTCCTGCCGACTTGTGGGAGTTTGCGATGCATCTATGTTGGCTTATGGGGCTGTTGTGTATCTTAGAGTTATTGAGACTAATGGCGTTTATGTAAGATTTATAGTTTCAAGGACTCAGGTCTCTCCAATTGCACAGTTATCTATACCCAGACTTGAACTTTTGTCTGCACTCATAATATCTAGATTGTTGGTCACTCTTGAACCTGCCATTGAATTTCAAGATCCATTATGTTATTCTGACTCAAGTGTCACACTCTACTGGATACAGCAACCAAATAAGGAATGGAAACAATTCGTGCAGAATTGAGTAAATGAAATTCGTTCTATCACAGCAATACATTGATGGAATCACTGCTCTGGACATGAAAATCCTGCAGATATTTTATCAAGGGGAAGTAATCCCTGTGGATTAGCTTCAAATCAGTTATGGTGGAATGGTCCAAGATGGTTGTCAGACTCGAGGGATTATAATCAAGAGTACTTAAATTTTGATGAATACTTAAATTTTGAATTAAAGGCCAGTCAGAAAGAGAAAACTCGTCAGGATGGATTGAATTCAGACTATGTATTTCTTATGAAAATTAACACTCAGAACATAAAGAATCTCATTACTTGTGAAAACTTCAGTACCTTGGATAAACTTTTGAGAGTAACTTGCTTTGTTCTGAAATTCATCAATTCTTTCAAATCACGAGCAGTTAGATCTGAAGGGTTACAGATAACAAGTCAAGAAATTGATTCAGCTGAGAAGTTATGGATTAGAGATGTACAAAATTCATTAAGGTCTAATGAGAACTTTGAAACCTGGAAACAGCAACTCAGACTTTTCTGCGACGAATCTGGAATATTGAGATGTGGTGGAAGACTTGAGAATTCAGAACTGCCTTACTCATCAACCTTTCCCATTCTGTTAGATTCAAGTCATTGGTTTAGGAAGTCTCATCTCACAACAATGCATGGCGGAGTAAAGACAATCCTTACAGATGTCCGATCAAGGTTTTGGATTCTTCGTGGATGTCAGTTCATATGGAAACTGGTCTTCGATTGTACAATCTGTCGCAGATTTAGCGGAAAACCATTTAAGGCACCAGAATCACCTCCACTTCCTGAATTTCGTGTGAAGGAGGCACCTGCATTTACTTACGTCGGACTTGATTACATCGGTCCACTCTATCTTAAAGATTCTAGTAAGGTATGGATATGTCTGTTCACATGCTGCGTGACTAGAGCAGTACATCTGGAATTGGTACCTAATCTTACACCAGACGCTTTCTTAAGATGCTTTCAGAGATTTACAGCGAGGAGATCAGTACCTTCTATAGTAGTCTCAACGCTACAACCTTCAAACATGTATCAAGGGAAGTAGTCTCAATTATGAAGAACAAGTCTGTACAATGAACTCTGTGCCTAGATGGAGTTTAGCTTCAAATTCGGCTCTGTAAAGATATTACTTATTCTATGCTAAATTGATAGTGTATTCGAACTCTTTGTTTAAATTCATACATTGAACTGAACTCTCATTCTTTTATCAGTATTATTATTATGTTATTTGATTTTCTGTTTAGATACAAGGATTATGTTTACTAGTACAAGTCAACAGGGGTGTGTGTGCCGTATCCAGATACTTAATTTGGATTCAAAATGCATGGTCCATGTCAGTTATTTTATACAACCGGATATTGTTCGTTGTATTGTCGTCTAGGAAAAACGTGGCCTCCAGCTAGAGGCGGCCTCGTTGAATTGGGAGCTCTGTGAGTTTTATAATGTTTATTTGGCTGTTTATACTGAATAAATGATTGTCATAAAACTGAGAATATCGTCTATCCCGAACAGCCTACCATGACAATTGGTCACGTGACTTTTCACACGTCGGCATATTTCCGAGTTCCGACTATACACAGAAACTAATTTGTGCTAATTTGTTATTATTGATATGTGCTTACATTCTTTTTATTTTTATATATTGACAAGTGATCACAATAATACACTTGTAAAAAAAACATATTTATATTTACTGGTAGTTTTTCTTTTTACTAAATTATAATTTCCGTGCTTACATTCTTTTTATTTTTATATATTGACAAGTGATCGCAATAATACACTTGTAAAAAAACATATTTATATTTACTGGTAGTTTTTCTTTTTACTAAATTATAACTTCCGTTTGTTTGGATGAAAGCGAAAGTAGGAATATGCATTATGCAAATTTGCTGAAATTTGACTATAAATTTCTATATTATCGATGCATGAATACAGGTATGCAATTACATCTAAACATCCACCAAAGACCACATACTCTATTAGGAACTTGTCATTTGTAATTAAATTCACAGAAAGATATAATGTCTAAAAATTCATGCTAAACTATTTTATTTAGGTGAGCAACTTTCACAAAACTGTTGCCATGAGATAGCCGCAATCACAAGGTACGAACTGATTGACACCGCTTCACAGTGGGCCTATTTTATTAACAACAGGTATATATTATATTATAACAGTCTCAAAAGGACACAAAGATACAAATAAATGTAAACAGTTTGATTAGGATAGACAAAGTAATAAAGTGTTTATATTATCATGATGCCATGCGCACAGATGGGTTTAAGGTTGAAGTGAAATGAAATAGGGTTTAACGTCCTACTCTTTTACACCTAACCTGGGCTAATGGAAGACGGGCATACACCATACAGTGTGCTATGAGGGAAATTCTGCCTGGGCAGAGGCGCTACAGCCTACCCTGGTATCGAATTCGAACTGTCAAGGGATCTTTTACGTGTACTCCAATGTGTAAACGGGAAGTCGGTTTTTGTCCCATCCAAACGACCAGGCAACTGTCAGGCCCTCCATCTGCATCACTGACAAGTGGAAATCACGCCGGAAAATGGAGATGAACTTTCTTGGCCAATGCAGGGATCGAACACCTGACCTCCAGGCTAGCAAACCAGCGCCTTATCCACTTAGCCACCGTGCCCCCCCCCCTTAAAGTTGAAGACAATGAACATAAGGGCCGTTACCAACGCGAGAGAGAGAGAGAAATGGCGTTTAACGTCCACTCGACGCAAACTATAGTATAAGGTCATTTCGGGGTAGGGATCTTTAGTAGTGAGATGAAACCGGAGTGCCCGCCGGAAACCCACAAGGTTGAGAAGGCACCCCTATCTCCATGCCATGTACGCTCACACCAGGGATCGAAACCACAGCCGCAAGCCAGAGGTGACCGGCGATCTAGATGTCGAAGCGCAGCACTCTAGCCCCCCCCCCCCCATTGCCAATGCCCTTTTACCACGGCTAGAGAAACGACCACGTGTTCAGTAAATTCTTTGGACAGACATGTTAAATAATCTAACTTATTTTGTATTTAAAAATTCAAGGGTATATGCTTTTAATTATTGATGTCAGAAAAAAAATCTACAACCAGTTTGGAATAGGTCATTTCGTAACCTGTCAAAGTAGGGAAAGATAAAGAAATGAAATGCCGAAATGGCAAGAAGGAATGAATTTTAACGAACAGTTAACTTAGAAGCATATATCACTAATAATTTAAATTTGTATTTAAAAATTCAAGGGTATATGCTTTTAATTATTGATGTCAGAAAAAAAATCTACAACCAGTTTGGAACAGGTCATTTCGTAACTTGTCAAAGTTGGGAAAGATAACGAAATGAAATGCCAAAATGGCAAGAAGGAATGAATTTTAACGAACAGTTAACTTAGAAGCATATCACTAATAATTTAAATTAATATATTTATTGTCCCCCGCCTTTCGAAGAAAGTTGGGGGACTATTAAAATGGGTTCGTCCGTCTGTCTGTCCGTCACACTTTTTGGGACACAATAACTCTCTTCCTAATTGAGCTAGAATGTTCAAACTTGGTGTATGTGTTTATTAGGTCAATGCCTTGATGGAGTTCGAAGATGAGCATTTTCCGCTTAGGGTAAGGAGAGATAAGCAATTTGATTGGTTGATGCTTTGGGACACGATAACTTTAGTTCTAATTAAGTGAGATTGATGAAACTTGGTGTATAGTTTCATTATAGTAATACCTTGACTAAGTTCGATAATGAGCATTTTCTGCTCAGGGTAAGCAGAGCTATACGCAATTTGATTGGTCGAGAATTTGGAACACAATAACTCTCCTTCTAATTGAGTTAAAATGTTCAGACTTGGTGTATATGCTTATTAGGTCAATGCCTTGATGGAGTTCGAAGATGAGCATTTTCCGCTTAGGGTAAGCAGAGATAAGCAATTTGATTGGTTGATGCTTTGAGACACGATAACTTTAGTTCTAATTAAGTGAGAGTGATGAAACTTGGTGTATTGTTTCATTACAGTAATACCTTGACTATGATCGATAATGAGCATTTTCTGCTCAGGGTAAGCAGAGCGATAAGCAATTTGATTTGCCGAGACTTTGGAAGACAATAACTCTCCTTCGAATTGAGTTAAAATGTTCAAAATTGGTGTGTATGCTTATTAGGTCAATGCCTTGATGGAGTTCGAAGATGAGCATTTTCTTCTTACAGTAGGCAGAGATAAGCAATTTTGGGATGACACTTCGAGTTCAGTTTGATTGGTCGATACGTTTGAAAAAAATAAATGTGCGATTAATTAATATGTCATCTATTTATTTTGGGATTTCGGCGGGGGACATCAGCCTCACTGTTGGCTTGTTATGATCAAATCTTTCGATGTTTGGATATTGTGCAACAGATATTTTGATACATAAATATTTATTAAATTTTATTAGATATGAATAGATTACGGACACTTGTTTCAACGACCAGGAAACTGAGATTAGTTATTGGTGAAATATAGATACAGCATTACCCCCCCCCCCCCAAAAAAAAAATAAAAAAATAAAAAAATAAAAAATATGAGAAACTGACAATTAACCGCAGCCTGACATGTGTAATGTTGTGATAGACCGACACAGTCGAAAATACAAGCAAAAACATTGACTTTTCAAGAGAATTTTTTTTTCTGTTGGGATATTTAATTGTGCAATAGATATCATTTAACGGGTGGTGATTTCAAACACATAGGCAAGCTTTTGATAACAGTTATTCAGTAGTTTGTTCACAATCGAAGAAATCTGTTGATAATTTACCATGGTTCAGACAGTAGATGTATCAACCAATCAAATTGCTTATCTCTGCTAACTCTAAGCAGAAAACGCTCATCTTTGAACCTACCCCAAATTTAAGCATTCTAGCTCAATTAGAGAGTTTTTGTACTCCAAAGTCTCGAGCCGTCAAATTGCTTATCACTCTTCTTGCCCTCAGCTCAGCAGAAAATGCTCATTATCGAACTTAGTCAAGGTATTGATAAAATGAAACTAATACACCAAGTTTACATGTCCCAAAGCAAACCAAATCAATACTTTACTAAACTGTTTTGATGATTAGTTGTTATATATTTCATTGTCTTACAACTTTTCTTCCTTTTGTGGACCTGCCTTATATGCTATTGTATTTGATGTTACTTTTAACTTTTAATTTACTTGTACAGGTTGATGAAATGTTCAGAGATGCCCCAATAAAGAAAGGGGATTTCAATTATTTGGAATTTACAAGAATATTGAAGTATGGGAAGAAAGACGAATAACTCTTTGATAAACAAAAATTTCTTCAAGAACAAAAAAACAAACATTCCTTTATTATGAATGAGTAACAATGTTATAAAGGAGTAAATAACAGTTATTACACCTATGTTATTTTTTACAGGTTTTGTTTTCACAATATGTTCTGTTTTATCTTTTATAAGATTTAATAAAATAAAGAAAAAGCATAATAGATCAGAGCTTGAATACGGTTTATAACTGCCAACAACACTAACACAGATATAATATACTGAGCGCCATAGAAAATGCATCACTTAGTTTTTTGTATAACAAAATGATCCTGTAAACATATCTTATTTATTTTGCTTCTTATCTTATTGTGAACAATATTCAAATGGGAACACATCAATAACAACACATTTGTACACTTATGGACGTTGAATCTGTAATCAACGGTACATAGTCAGAGGGGTCAAAACCAAAAGTACGACAAAGATGGTTGATTGTGCTGCACAGCGTGCATAAGAGCCAGTGGAGGACACATGCGCTGTGCAGCAAAATTAACCATCTTTGTCGTACACAGTAGTTTATACACAGTGTTTAAGGTCATGAGAGGAAAAAAGCCTATTGATATTCAGCGATTTCCGATAATTAGTGCCAGAGTTATGGCCCTTGATCACTTCAAAAAATCTTGTGGACGCTCTAGAGGCCAAAGTTAATATCCGATTGATTTTAAATTCATACACTTTTGTTTAAGATCATGAGACGAAGAAGCCTATTGATTTTCAGCAATTTCCGATAATTACTGCCAGAGGTATGGCCCTTAATCACTTCAAAAAATCTTGTGGATGCTCTAGAGGCCAAAGTTAATATCCGATTGACTTCAAATTTATACATATTGATTACAATCATGAGACAAATTTCTACCCATTTTCAAACCCTTATATTTTTTGGAAAGGATAAATCGAATCTGGAATATTGAGATGTGGTGGAAGACTTGAGAGTTCAGAACTGCCTTACTCATCAACCTTTCCCAATCTGTTAGATTCAAGTCATTGGTTTAGGAAGTCTCATCTCACAACAATGCATGGCAGAGTAAAGACAATCCTTACAGATGTCCGATCAAGGTTTTGGATTCTTCGTGGATGTCAGTTCATATGGAAACTGGTCTTCGATTGTACAATCTGTCGCAGATTTAGCGGAAAACCATTTAAGGCACCAGAATCACCTCCACTTCCTGAATTTCGTGTGAAGGAGGCACCTGCATTTACTTACGTCGGACTTGATTACATCGGTCCACTCTATCTTAAAGATTCTAGTAAGGTATGGATGTGTCTGTTCACATGCTGCGTGACTAGAGCAGTACATCTGGAATTGGTACCTAATCTTACACCAGACGCTTTCTTAAGATGCTTTCAGAGATTTACAGCGAGGAGATCAGTACCTTCTATAGTAGTCTCAACGCTACAACCTTCAAACATGTATCAAGGGAAGTAGTCTCAATTATGAAGAACAAGTCTGTACAATGAACTCTGTGCCTAGATGGACTTTAGCTTCAAATTCGGCTCTGTGAAGATATTTCTTATTCTATGCTAAATTGATAGTGTATTCAAACTCTTTGTTTAAATTCATACATTGAACTGAACTATCATTCTTTTATCAGTATTATTATTATGTTATTTGATTTTCTGTTTAGATACAAGGATTATGTTGACTAGTACAAGTCAACAGGGGTGTGTGTGCCGTATCCAGATACTTAATTTGGATTCAAAATGCATGGTCCATGTCAGTTATTTTATACAACCGGATATTGTTCGTTGTATTGTCGTCTAGGAAAAACGTGGCCTCCAGCTAGAGGCGGCCTCGTTGAATTGGGAGCTCTGTGAGTTTTATAATGTTTATTTGGCTGTTTATACTGAATAAATGATTGTCATAAAACTGAGAATATCGTCTATCCCGAACAGCCTACCATGACAATTGGTCACATGACTTTTCACACGTCGGCATATTTCCGAGTTCCGACTATACACAGAAACTAATTTGTGCTAATTTGTTATTATTGATATGTGCTTACATTCTTTTTATTTTAATATATTGACAAGTGATCACAATAATACACTTGTAAAAAAAACATATTTATATTTACTGGTAGTTTTTATACGCCCACATTGAAATGTGGTCGTATATTGTCGTCGCCCCCGTCCGTCCGTCCGTCCGTCCGTCCGTCGGTCCGTCGGTCCGTCCGTCCATCCGTCGGTCCGGCGTCCATAATTGCTTGTGGACGCTCTAGAGGCTAAAGTTAATACCCGATTGACTTTAAATTTATACACAGTGTTTAAGGTCATGAGACGAAGAAGCCTATTGTTTTTCAGCAATTTCCGATAATAACTACCAGAGTTATGGCCCTTGATCACTTCAAAAAATCTTGTGGACGCTCTAGAGACCAAAGTTAATATCCGATTGACTTTAAATTTATACACAGTGTTTAAGGTCATAAGACAAAGAAGCCTATTGATTTTCAGCAATTTCCGATAATAACTACCAGAGTTATGGCCCTTGATCACTTCAAAAAATCTTGTGGACGCTCTAGAGCCCAAAGTTAATATCCGATTGACTTTAAATTAATACACAGTGTTTAAGGTCATGAGACGAAGAAGCCTATTGATTTTCAGCGATTTCCGATAATTAGTGCCAGAGTTATGGCCCTTGATCACTTCAAAAAATCTTGTGGACGCTCTACAGGCCAAAGTTAATAACCGATTGACTTTAAATTTATACACAGTGTTTAAGGTCATGAGACGAAGAAGCCTATTGATTTCTAGCGATTTCCGATATTTAGAGCCAGAGTTATGGCCCTTGATCACTTCAAAAAATCTTGTGGGTGCTCTACAGGCCACAGTTGATATCTGATTGACTTCAAATTTATACACAGTGTTCAAGGTCATAAGACGAAGAATCCTATTGATTTTCAGCGATTTCCGATAATTAGTGCCAGAGTTATGGCCCTTGATCACTTCTAAAAATCCTGTGGATGCTCTAGAGGCCAAAGTTAATATCTGATTGACTTCAAATTTATACACAGTGTTCAAGGTCATAAGACGAAGAATCCTATTGATTTTCAGCGATTTCCGATAATTAGTGCCAGAGTTATGGCCCTTGATCACTTCTAAAAATCTTGTGGATGCTCTTGAGGCCAAAGTTAATATCTGATTGACTTTAAATTTATACACAGTGTTTAAGGTCATGAGACAAAGAAGCCTGTTGATTTTCAGCGATCTCTGATAATTATTGCCAGAGTTATGGCCCTTGATCACATCAAAAAATCCTGTGGACGCTCTAGAGGCCAAAGTTAATATCCGATTGACTTTAAATTTACAAACACTGTTTAAGGTCATGAGACGAAGAAGCCTACTGATTTTCAGCGATTTCAAATAATTACTTCCAGAGTTATCTCCCTTGATCACTTCAAAAAACCTTGTGACGCTATAGATGCCAAACTTATCATCCGATTGACCTCAGATTGATACACAGTGTTTAAGGTGTTGAAACGAACAAGTATTTTGATTTTCAATGAATTTTGATAACTGAAAAGCTAAATCCATGATGTTAAATGTTTCCTATACTAATTGTTAGGGTGGGGCAAAACTTTATAAAAAGCAAACAAATTCTAATGATTTTAAGATAATTACATAATGAGTTGTTACTCTCATTAACTTGAAAACGTGACCTGTATGTGTTACGAAACGTCGTTATTAAAGTATAGAAAAGTAGTTATATCCATATATACCTTGTGTTGTGTTTTACTATGAATTGTTACTCTTAATCAGATTTTAGTGTATTACAAATGTTTCATTACCAAAAAAAAGTAAAAATATGCGACAACCCTTGTTGACTGCCTGGACGATTTAGCTGCTGTGGGCGTATGTTTCGTTGCCTGGCAACCTATCTTTCTTTTTACTAAATTATAACTTCCGTGCTTACATTCTTTTTATTTTTATATATTGACAAGTGATCGCAATAATACACTTGTAAAAAAACATATTTATATTTACTGCTAGTTTTTCTTTTTTACTAAATTATAACTTCCGTTTGTTTGGATGAAAGCGAAAGTAGGAATATGCATTATGCAAATTTGCTGAAATTTGACTATAAATTTCGATATTATCGATGTATGAATACAGGTATGCAATTACATCTAAACATCCACCAAAGACCACATACTCTATTAGGAACTTGTCATTTGTAATTAAATTCACAGAAAGATATAATGTCTAAAAATTCATGCTAAACTATTTTATTTAGGTGAGCAACTTTCACAAAACTGTTGCCATGAGATAGCAATCACAAGTTACGAACTGATTGACACCGCTTCACAGTAGGCCTATTTTATTAACAACAGGTATATATTATATTATAACAGTCTCAAAAGGACACAAAGATACAAATAAATGTAAACAGTTTGATTAGGATAGACAAAGTAATAAAGTGTTTATATTATCATGATGCCATGCGCACAGATGGGTTTAAGGTTGAAGTGAAATGAAATAGGGTTTAACGTCCTACTCTTTTACACCTAACCTGGGCTAATGGAAGACGAGCATACACCATACAGTGTGCTATGAGGGAAATTTTGCCTGGGCAGAGGCGCTACAGCCTACCCTGGTATCGAATTCGAACTGTCAAGGGATCTTTTACGTGTACTCCAATGTGTAAACGGGACGTCGGTTTTTGTCCCATCCAAACGACCAGGCAACTGTCAGGCCCTCCATCTGCATCACTGACAAGTGGAAATCACGCCGGAAAATGGAGATGAACTTTCTTGGCCAATGCAGGGATCGAACACCCGACCTCCAGGCTAGCAAACCAGCGCCTTATCCACTTAGCAACCGTGCCCCCCCCCCTTAAAGTTGAAGACAATGAACATAAGGGCCGTTACCAATGGGAGAGAGAGAGAGAAATGGCGTTTAACATCCACTCGACGCAAACTATAGTATAAGGTCATTTCGGGGTAGGGATCTTTAGTAGTGAGATGAAACCGGAGTGCCCGCCGGAAACCCACAAGGTTGAGAAGGCACCCCTATCTCCATGCCATGTACGCTCACACCAGGGATCGAAACCACAGCCGCAAGCCAGAGGTGACCGGCGATCTAGATGTCGAAGCGCAGCACTCTAGCCCCCCCCCCCCCCATTGCCAATGCCCTTTTACCACGGCTAGAGAAACGACCACGTGTTCAGTAAATTCTTTGGACAGACATGTTAAATAATCTAACTTATTTTGTATTTAAAAATTCAAGGGTATATGCTTTTAATTATTGATGTCAGAAAAAAAAATCTACTACCAGTTTGGAATAGGTCATTTCGTAACCTGTCAAAGTAGGGAAAGATAAAGAAATGAAATGCCGAAATGGCAAGAAGGAATGAATTTTAACGAACAGTTAACTTAGAAGCATATCACTAATAATTTAAATTTGTATTTAAAAATTCAAGGGTATATGCTTTTAATTATTGATGTCAGAAAAAAAATCTACAACCAGTTTGGAACAGGTCATTTCGTAACTTGTCAAAGTTGGGAAAGATAACGAAAAGAAATGCCAAAATGGCAAGAAGGAATGAATTTTAACGAACAGTTAACTTAGAAGCATATCACTAATAATTTAAATTAATATATTTATTGTCCCCCGCCTTTCGAAGAAAGTTGGGGGACTATTAAAATGGGTTCGTCCGTCTGTCTGTCTGTCCGTCACACTTTTTGGGACACAATAACTCTCTTCCTAATTGAGCTAGAATGTTCAAACTTGGTGTATGTGTTTATTAGGTCAATGCCTTGATGGAGTTCGAAGATGAGCATTTTCCGCTTAGGGTAAGCAGAGATAAGCAATTTGATTGGTTGATGCTTTGGGACACGATAACTTTAGTTCTAATTAAGTGAGATTGATGAAACTTGGTGTATAGTTTCATTATAGTAATACCTTGACTAAGTTCGATAATGAGCATTTTCTGCTCAGGGAAAGCAGAGCTATACGCAATTTGATTGGTCGAGAATTTGGAACACAATAACTCTCCTTCTAATTGAGTTAAAATGTTCAGACTTGGTGTATATGCTTATTAGGTCAATGCCTTGATGGAGTTCGAAGATGAGCATTTTCCGCTTTGGGTAAGCAGAGATAAGCAATTTGATTGGTTGATGCTTTGAGACACGATAACTTTAGTTCTAATTAAGTGAGAGTGATGAAACTTGGTGTATTGTTTCATTACAGTAATACCTTGACTATGATCGATAATGAGCATTTTCTGCTCAGGGTAAGCAGAGCGATAAGCAATTTGATTTGCCGAGACTTTGGAACACAATAACTCTCCTTCGAATTGAGTTAAAATGTTCAAAATTGGTGTGTATGCTTATTAGGTCAATGCCTTGATGGAGTTCGAAGATGAGCATTTTCTTCTTACAGTAGGCAGAGATAAGCAATTTTGGGATGACACTTCGAGTTCAGTTTGATTGGTCGATACGTTTGAAAAAAATAAATGTGCGATTAATTAATATGTCATCTATTTATTTTGGGATTTCGGCGGGGGACATCAGCCTCACTGTTGGCTTGTTATGATCAAATCTTTCGATGTTTGGATATTGTGCAACAGATATTTTGATACATAAATATTTATTAAATTTTATTAGATATGAATAGATTACGGACACTTGTTTCAACGACCAGGAAACTGAGATTAGTTATTGGTGAAATATAGATACAGCATTACCCCCCCCCCCCCCAAAAAAAAAAAAAAAAAAAAAAAAAAAAAAATATGAGAAACTGACAATTAACCACAGCCTGACATGTGTAATGTTGTGATAAACCGACACAGTCGAAAATACAAGCAAAAACATTGACTTTTCAAGAGAATTTTTTTTTCTGTTGGGATATTTGATTGTGCAATAGATATCATTTAACGGGTGGTGATTTCAAACACATAGGCAAGCTTTTGATAACAGTTATTCAGTAGTTTGTTCACAATCGAAGAAATCTGTTTATAATTTACCATGGTTCAGACAGTAGATGTATCAACCAATCAAATTGCTTATCTCTGCTAACTCTAAGCAGAAAACGCTCATCTTTGAACCTACCCCAAATTTAAGCATTCTTGCTCAATTAGAGAGTTTTTGTACTCCAAAGTCTCGAGCCGTCAAATTGCTTATCACTCTTCTTGCCCTCAGCTCAGCAGAAAATGCTCATTATCGAACTTAGTCAAGGTATTGATAAAATGAAACTAATACACCAAGTTTACATGTCCCAAAGCAAACCAAATCAATACTTTACTAAACTGTTTTGATGATTAGTTGTTATATATTTCATTGTCTTACAACTTTTCTTCCTTTTGTGGACCTGCCTTATATGCTATTGTATTTGATGTTACTTTTAACTTTTAATTTACTTGTACAGGTTGATGAAATGTTCAGAGATGCCCCAATAAAGAAAGGGGATTTCAATTATTTGGAATTTACAAGAATATTGAAGTATGGGAAGAAAGACGAATAACTCTTTGATAAACAAAAATTTCTTCAAGAACAAAAAAACAAACATTCCTTTATTATGAATGAGTAACAATGTTATAAAGGCGTAAATAACAGTTATTACACCTATGTTATTTTTTACAGGTTTTGTTTTCACAATATGTTCTGTTTTATCTTTTATAAGATTTAATAAAATAAAGAAAAAGCATAATAGATCAGAGCTTGAATACGGTTTATAACTGCCAACAACACTAACACAGATATAATATACTGAGCGCCATAGAAAACGCATCACTTAGTTTTTCGTATAACAAAATGATCCTGTAAACATATCTTATTTATTTTGCTTCTTATCTTATTGTGAACAATATTCAAATGGGAACACATCAATAACAACACATTTGTACACTTATGGACGTTGAATCTGTAATCAACGGTACATAGTCAGAGGGGTCAAAACCAAAAGTACGACAAAGATGGTTAATTGTGCTGCACAGCGTGCATAAGAGCCAGTGGAGGACACATGCGCTGTGCAGCAAAATTAACCATCTTTGTCGTACACAGTAGTTTATACACAGTGTTTAAGGTCATGAGAGGAAAAAAGCCTATTGATATTCAGCGATTTCCGATAATTAGTGCCAGAGTTATGGCCCTTGATCACTTCAAAAAATCTTGTGGACGCTCTAGAGGCCAAAGTTAATATCCGATTGATTTTAAATTTATACACTTTTGTTTAAGGTCATGAGACGAAGAAGCCTATTGATTTTCAGCAATTTCCGATAATTACTGCCAGAGGTATGGCCCTTGATCACTTCAAAAAATCTTGTGGATGCTCTAGAGGCCAAAGTTAATATCCGATTGACTTCAAATTTATACATATTGATTACAATCATGAGACAAATTTCTACCCATTTTCAAACCCTTATATTTTTTGGAAAGGATAAATCGATATTTCTGACATCTCTGGAACATAAAGCCATATAGTCAGTAATATAAGTTTCATTCAGAGTTATCTCCTCTTTATTTTCCGATTTTTTTCGAATTCTCTACCCATTTTCAAACCCTTATATTTTTTTGTAAAGGATAAATCGATATTTCTGAAACCTCTGGAACGTAAAGCCATATAGCCAGACAGTTGGATAAAGCAATTTCAACAACGACCCGTAAACCGGAAGTTGTCGAAATAATTTCTGATGTTTGGAAAAAAAATGGGTGCTTTGGGGAAAACCGTGATTATTTCGTCCGATATCAACGGATTAAAGAGATTAGGGTATCGTTTCGTTGCACGGGAATTGAAGTATCGTATGGTACCCATGTCATAAAGATACGATAACCCGGAAGTACAATATCGCACGCTGAAAATCAAGTATTTTCTGATTTGGAGCGTTTTTAGACGCCTTTATCTCGAAAACTGCTCCAGCGATTTATCTTAAACTTTCTCTATCGAGAGTCCCTTCGGTGGTCCAAAAACGGACTGAAAATTGGAAAATGCTCTACTATCTTTATACGCCCACATTTTCATGTGGACGTATTATGTCGTCGCCCCTGTCCGTCCGGACGTCCGTCCGTCCACAATTTGTTTGTGGACTCTCTACAGGTCACAATTCTTATCCGATTTTGACGAAACTTGAAATATAGGTTTATCCCCAAAAGATCTCGGCTGCTTTCGATATTGGCATGTATCGGATGAAAACTTCATGGATTATGGCCCCTGATTGTACCCAAAGATCTTGGTTCCTTTCGATATTTGCGGCTATCGGAATGTAATTTCCTGGATTATGGCCCCTGATTGTCCGAAAAATCACCCTTTTTAGCTTGTGGTCCCTCTGGAGGTCACAATTATTATTCGATTTAAAAAACCGTTTGATTATATCACCGTTACACCGTAAAGAAGGTTGAGTTCGAATTTCGGGAAAATCGGAGGAAAATTGCCATACAAAATGGCCGCCGTTTGTACGCGAAGACAGTTAAAAAATGGTATATCAAGGTTGTGGACCCTGTGGAGGTCACAATTTTGATTCGATTTTGATGAAACTTGAAATTCATGGTTATAACCCAAAGATCTTGCTTCCTTTCGATATTTGCGCATATTGGATCGTAACTTCCTGAATTATGGCCCCTGATTATACGAAAAATCGCCTTTATTTTAGCTTGGAGGTCACAATTATTATTCGATTTAAAAAACCGTTTGATTATATCACCGTTACACCCTAAGGAAGGCTGAGTTCGAATTTCGGGAAAATCGGACGAAAATTGCCATACAAAATGGCCGCCGTTTGTACGTATATACTGTAAAAAAAAATGGTATATCAAGGTTGTGGACCCTGTGGAGGTCACAATTTTGATGAAACTTGAAATTCATGGTTATAACCCAAAGATCTTGCTTCCTTTCGATATTTGCGCATATCGGATTGTAACTTCCTGAATTATGGCCCCTGATTATACACAAAATCGCCTTTTTTTTAGCTTGGAGGTCACAATTATTATCTGATTTCAAAAAACGTTTGATTATATTACCGTTACACCGTAAGGAAGGTTGAGTTCGAATTTCGGGAAAATCAGACCAAAATTGCCATACAAAATGGCCGCCGTTTGTACTCAAATACTGTTAAAAAATTGTATATCAAGGTTGTGGACCCTGTAAAGGTCACAATTTTAATTCGTTAGCTTTATAACTACCAGAGTTAAGGCCCTTGATCACTTCAAAAAAATCTTGTGGACGCTCTAGAGGCCAAAGTTAATATCCAATTGACTTTAAATTTATACACAGTGTTTAAGGTCATGAGACGAAGAATCCTATTGATTTTCAGCGATTTCTGATAATTAGTGCCAGAATTATGGCCCTTGATCACTTCAAAAAATCCTGCGGACGCTCTAGAAAAACCTTGTGAAACGAACAAGTATTTTGATTTTCAATGAATTTTGATAACTGAACAGCTAAATCCATGATATTTAATGTTTCATGTATATACTAATTGTTAGCGTGGGTTAACACTTTATAAAAAGCAATCAAATTCTAATGATTTTCTGATAATTACATAATGAGTTGTTACTCTTAATCAGTTTTTAGTGTATTACAAATGTTTCATTAGCGAAAAAAGTAAAAATATGCGACAACCCTTGTTGACGGCCCGGACGATTTAGCTGCTGTGGGCGTATGTTTCGTTGCCTGACAACTTATCTTTTTAATTTCAATTTCGGGCAATTTCGAATAAATGTAAAAAAAAAATGTGTAACAATCAGTTATTTACAACCCGTTCAACGTCTTCATATTTTGAAATATTTATTCGTAACTTTCATAAACTCATAGTAATAATCCAGACGAAGAGAATGTATGCAAAAAATAGTTCGTAATATGAGCAATTGCCGAGAAATATGCAATTTTATTTTGCCTAAAAAAGAGTAAATTATTATTTGGCAAAAACTGTATTTTTAACCTAAAAAACAAATATTTTATTCAAATGAGTCTTTTTTTATAATATTTTTAAAATCATGATATTTCAATCCCATCAACGAATAGCATGAACCCATACGATCATACAGATACCACAAAAAAGTTTCTAACTTGTATGGTGCCGAGAAATAGACGATTTTCTACAAGTCACTTTTCAAGCTTTTTGGTCTATAAAAGTGTGGGGGGTTGGGATGGCCTAGTGGTCTAGAGTGCCGCGCTTCGACCTCTAGCTGGCCGGTCACCTCTGGCTTGCGGCTGTGGTTTCGAGCCCTGGTGTGAGCGTATGTGGTATGGAGATAGGGGCGCCTTCTCAACCTCGTGGGTTTCCTCCGGGCACTCCGGTTTCCTCCCACTGCTAAAGACCCCTACGCGCAAGCGAATTATTGAAATAAAAGTAAACCATATGTTACTCCCGAAATGACCTAGTTTGTGTTGAGTGGACGTTAAACCCCATTTCTCTCTCTCTCTATAAAAGTGTCAATTATTATTCAATTTTCATACAATTTTCACCATGTGATGCCTTATGCCATTTATGATTGCAATGATCTGATTTAACATTTCCATTATCACCGGAATGAATGTTATATTTGCAAAAACCGTACTTTTAGACTTCAAAACAAATATTTTTTTGAAGTGAGTTATATTTATTATTTGTTTAACGTTATAACGTTTGATTCTAATGGCCATTTAGATTGGATCAATATAATCATACTGATATAAAAAAATTGTTTCTAGCATATTCCCTTCTCGAGAAATAACCAATTTTCTAAGGATCACTTTTTAAGTTTTTTACTTTTTTGATTTCAGTTTATGGGTTCTAAGTTTATTTTTAATTGCTTGATATGTATAAAACAATTCTCAATTGCGAATTCTCAACTTATTTGTTACTGATAATGATTTCTTTGGCACCGGAAATGAAGTAATTTTGCCAGATTTTACAATTTTGACCGGTGTATTTGGAAGCAAATATTACTTTTACAAATCTGATAGAGGGTGTCACTGAATCATAACAACTACAGTATCGTTTGGTAGCTCGATGGGTCGGCTATTCTATGACGCACTTACTGTCTGATTTCTGAAAGCCGATTCAGCACTGCAGGTCTAGTTATTATTATACGGAGAAAACCCACGAGGATGGACATCATACTCCATGTCACGTGCAACCTGGAAATCGAAACGACGCCGGTTGGCTCAATGACAGACGTTACGATACAGCGCGCACATGCTCACCATTCAGCCATTCATCCTCCCTAAAATCGGAAAATTGCTGATTTATAGCAAGAAACATTTCAACCGGGCATTTCAATCAAAACAACGCCAGTTGACTCAATGAAAGACGTTACGATACAGAGCGCAGGTGCTAACCATTCAGCCACGTAACCTCCCTAAATCTGTCAAATTGCTGACCTACAGCGACAAACATTTCAACCGGTCGAAATTTACTATTTTAACAGTTTAATTTGCACGGTACCTTTAATTATCAACCGAATATTACAAAACTTTTAAAAATAAGCTCACCCTGACCAGCATAATCGTTGACGTTTGCCCCCTAAAATCGGTAAATTGCTGACTTTAAAGTGAGAAACTTGACAACCGGGTGAAATTTCCTGTTTTATCACTTTTACAGTACCTCTGATTACCAACCGATTATAAAAAAAAACTTTAAAAATAAAAGAGAAAGAGAGAAATGCGGCTTAACGTCCATTCCATACAAACTAGGACATTTCGGGGCTCACATATATTTTTTAATTTTATTTAAAAACTTCCCTTGCGCGTACGGGTCTTTAGGAGTGGGAGGATATCAAAGGACACGGAGAAAACCCACGAGGTTGGACACCATACTCCATGTCACATGCAACCTGGAAATCGAAACGACGCCGGTTGACTCAATGACAGACGTTACGATACAGCGCGCACATGCTAACCATTCAGCTATTCAGCCTCCCTAAAACCGATTATAACAAAACTTTTGAAAATAAGCTCCAACTGACCAGCTTCTCGATTTTCCGGCGTTTCCCCCCTTGTTAGTAAGGCAGAACGGAGGGCCTGACAAGGACAGCTGTCTAGTCGTTCGGTTGGGACGAAAAACCAAGGTCCCGTGTACACATTGGAGTGCACGTAAAATATCCCTAAGCAGTTGGAATTCGATACTGTTGAATAAGCTCTATACGCTTACTAAATGTGTAGATTGTAGTCACCCACGCTGCATGTTTCGCTTAACAATGAAAGGGTGTAGTTTTCAATTTTAGATCCTTTTATTCTTCTACTCCTGATATTTTCGACTGTTGACCGATGGTTTCATATAAAAGACTATCGATAAGACTCTTTGTAGAAGAAGTTCACCCAAAATATTATGTTGATTGAAGAGAAAAGGACCTTTAAAAATGCTCAAAATCGTAAAAATACGACTTTTTGGATTTTCGATCCTTTTTTTTTTCTGCTATCCCTGACATTTAGAAAAAATGATACAATGATTTCACACAACGGGCTACCTATTAGACTCTCGATTGACAGGAGTTTCACCACCCTCTCTTCATTATAACCGAAGTTATCGTGCCCTAAAGAATCAACAAATCAGCATATTTATCTCTGCTTACCCTAAGCAGAAAATGCTCATCTTTAAACTCAATCATGACATTAACCTAGTGAACGTATACACCAGGTTTGAACATTCTAGCTTAATTAGAAGGAGAGTTATTATGTTTCAAAGTCTCGGCCCTTCAAATTGTTACTACTTTTCATATTCACTTCAAAATGGAATCCATCAGTAGACCTAAATCAAAATTCTGCTCCCAGCGATTTTTGGGCCAACCTACAAGGATTCAGAAAGTAAAATAGCAAAAAAGCCTTAGGGATTTTTCACGTTTCAAGATGGTGGCACTTCCGGTTCGATCGACAAACTTCATATTTTGTGTACAAATCAGTAATTACTGATCTAGTATCCAAAAAAAAAAAAAAAAAATATCAGGTCATTCTGACCTATATTTCGATGATTTTTTTGAAAATTTTGATCCTTAATTTCGTCAAGGGGAGATAATTTAGAAAATTTCTGATTATATTTTTGAAGTCACATCGGTAAGATCTACTTATATACTAAATTTCATGAAAATCGTGCAACTATTAAAGAAGTTGTCAAATTGGTCTAAACTTTCGGTTCGAAATCACAGCGACGAATTTTCGAAATTCGAAAATGTGAAACTGCAGATGAAAACGTTTTTTTTTCAAGGTATTCAAAGAAAAAAGAATTAGTAAAATCGGTTAAAAAATAACAAAGTTACGACTATGCATTGTCAGTTTTTTCGTTCGTAAAATTCGGTGATTTCGGATTCGTTAAACGTTTTCAAAATATATTTAAACAATACTCACCACCCATTTTTTTTTTGTGGGGGGGGGTAGGTCAAAGTTTCAGAAAGATCCTATGGTTAGATTCTGAGAAATCCGATTTGCAGGAAACACACACACACACACAAAAATGATAATATATGACAGTATCTGTGATCGATATATACTATTCAAAAGAAGTAGGGGATATTTGATTTTTAAGTGTTATTAAAGTCACCTAATGAAACTGACGAAGAAACAAATGACAAAATGAAATGAAGTTCACATTCATCGATTTATTCCAAATGATCGTTAGACTAAGTAAGGCACAGACTGACCATTATAAACGTAAAATGATACCCGGGGTCAAACAGCAAAGTTACCACAGCATCACAACAAAGTCAGTAACGGGTAAATCCTCCTCTGTTTGCCAAACAAGCATTGATCCGACGTGGCATACTCCTAATGAGACGTCTAAGGTCATTTTCGTCCAGATTGTCCCATTCCTGTTGCAACGCAGCAGCAAGTTCTTGGACATTGGCAGGACGTTGTTGACGTTGACGTAACCTCTGTCGCAAGCATGTCCCAGACATGCTCGATGGGGGAGGGGTCGGGACTCAGTGCTGGCCAAGGTAATGTGGTGATGTTCTTTTGTTGGAGGTTACCTGTAACGATCCTGGCCCTGTGACATCTTGCGTTGTCATCCTGGAAGATGAAACGGCGGCCATGACGTCGTGCGAACGGCACAACATGGAGTGCCAAGATGTTGTCCCGGTAGTACTGGCCCGTAACACGCCCTGCAACAACATGTAAAGCCGTTCTTCCAGCAAGAGTGATGCCTCCCCACACCATAACAGAACCACCCCCAAATCGATCATGTCTGATGACGTTAACGTCTTGGAAGCGCGCGTTTCGACGACGCCACACCCTCCTACGTCTGTCCAAAAAATCAACAGTGAACCTTGACTCATCTGAAAACATCACCTTGCTCCAACGTCGATTATCCCAGTGTTGACGATCCCTACACCAACGACGTCTTGACTGAATGTAATGAATCTCTCAAACAAGGGATCACGAGAGGACGTCTGGCGCGAAAGTGACCCCTATGCAGTCGAATACGAATCGTCTGGCCACTCACTCTCACACCAGTGTCTGTTTGAAGACGAGATCTGATTTGCTGTGATGACACGATTTCTCAAGGTCAAGGTACGGATAAATCGATCCTGGGCTGAGCGTGGTCTGTCCTGTACAGATTGTGTATCTGGACCATAGCCTGCTTATGACAGACTGAGAAACATTCATCGTCCGCGCCACAACCGCCTGTGTTGCGCCGATCTGTAGCATGCCAAGGGCACGTAACCTTTCATTTTGGGTAAGCCGACGCATATCAAAATTTGTTTTCTGGTCACTAAAACAATAAACTGATGTTTCCACCCTGGAATTCAATGCCATAATGACTGTAACATTCAAAGTCAGAGTCGTGCAAATCTTGGGTTGGACCCCCATGATGATCCCAAGCATCACCTGCATTCCATGCGGTAGCTATTGGTGCGTTTGGGCGTCACATGTAACTGGAAATGTTTCTTCTGTTAGGTTCTATAGTGACATTTTTCGTAGTCATTTGCATATTTTAGTATTATGCCCCCAAAATCAAATATACCCTACTTTTTTTGAATAGTATATATTAACAGAACAAGTTTGCTCCCACTTTGGAACTTTAAGAGATTTTTGCTTTAAATGATAGAACTAAATGTTCTGAACATTATATCAAAAGTTCCTAGATGGGACAGAAGCAGTAAATTAGTTCTTTGATAATATTTGTTTGTTGTGCGAAGAGTTGCTTTTATACTATATTTAGACTAGCGTGTTACGTAGTATTCTTGAGTAGCCAATCACCGGCAAGTAAACACTTAAAACACGTGGTCTTTTCCACGAACTGCGTGAGATGTTTTAGACACTACGGTAAACAAAACTACACGACACACTTTAATTAAGTTTAAACGTATGAAAACTTCGATTCTAACATGATCTTAATTGTTCCTTGATAGCGTAAATATCAATTTTACATAGTTTGATAATATTTTTCATTCAAGTTTTGTAAATTAATAGTTACGCGGTAGTTAAATCCAACTCACGAACTCTCGGACTCGCCGGAGAATAGCGCACGCCTGAACGTGTTTCCTTGACAAATACTCGCTTATTTTTAGTTGTCAATAAAATAACTTTCCCAGTTTAGTCTTTATTAAAACTGATCTTGTTAAATCTAATTAATTTTCACTCTGCATTGAACTACAATCTATTTATAATTACTATGCTACGTATGGAACTGGGGTCGTTAGCTCCAAGTACAAACAGTAGGCCTACATAGTATACTTTTTTTTGCACACTTTACTACCTAGTCCGATACACATATACTTGGCCAGTACTTCAGTATTACTTATTTCATAACACAAATTACACCCGTTTGGCCTCTCTCATTCCCATATGTTACACATATTTGGCAAAGGCTTTTGTATTATTTATCTCATAATACATATTACACCACTCTCCAATTCCCACATGTTACTCCATGTCATTACACATATTTGGCAAGTGCTTTTGTAATATTATCTTATGGCAGAAATTACACATGTTCATAGTCCAAGACACATACTTCGACCATTGCTTTTTATACGCCCACATAGAAATGTTGACGTATATTGCCGTCGCCCCCGTCCTTCCGTCTGTCCATCGTCCACAATTTTTTGTGAACGCACTAGAGGCCAGGGTTAATATCCGATTGACTTTAAATTTATACACAGTGTTTAAGGTCATGAGACGAAGAAGCCTATTTATTTTCAGCAATATCCGATAATTACTGCCAGAGTTATGACCCTTGATCACTTTGAAAATTCTTGTGAACACTCTAGAGGCTAAAGTTAATATCCGATTGACCTTAAATTTACACACAGTTTTTAAGGTCATGAGACGAAGAAGCCTATTGATTTTCAGCGATATCCAATAATTACTGACGGAGTTATGACCCTTGATCACTTTGAAAAATCTTGTGAACGCTCTAGAGGCTAAAGTTAATATTGGATTGACTTTAAATTTATACACAGTGTTCAAGGTCATAATACGAAGAAGCCTATTGATTTTCAGCGATTTCTGATAATTAGTACCAGAGTTGTGTCCCTTGATCACTTCAAAAAATCTTGTGGATGCTCTAGAGGCCAAAGTTAATATCTGATTGACTTTAAATTTATACACAATGTTTAAGGTCATGAGACGAAGAAGCCTATTGATTTTCAGCGATCTCTGATAATTATTGCCAGAGTTATGGCCCTTGATCATATCAAAAAATCCTGTGGACGCTCTAGAGGCCAAAGTTAATATCCGATTGACTTTAAATTTACACACATTGTTTAAGGTCATGAGACAAAGAAACCTACTGATTTTCAGCGATTTCAAATAATTACTTCCATAGTTATCTCCCTTGATCACTTCAAAAAACCTTGTGAAACGAACAAGTATTTTGATTTTCAATGAATTTTGATAACTGAACAGCTAAATCCATGATGTTAAATGTTTCCTATACTAATTGTTAGCGTGGGGCAAAACTTTATAAAAAGCTAACAAATTCTAATGATTTTCAGATAATTACATAATGAGTTACTCTTAATCAGATTTTAGTGTATTACAAATGTTTCATTCCCCAAAAAAGTAAAAATATGCGACAACCCTTGTTGACTGCCCGGACGATTTAGCTGCTGTGGGCGTATGTTTCGTTACCTGGCAACCTATCTTTTATTATTTATCTCAAAGCAAATAATTACACTTTTCATTTTCATATGTTTCCTTAAAAAATAACTACATGTTTAAAGTATTGAATGGCCTATTTCCATACTTTAAACTTGTAATTATTATACAAGAAAAAATATGAAAATGAATAAAATCATACACCCCCTCCCCAGCCCCATACCATACTTTATTATTGACTGATTGCACTGTAGTGTGTTTAACTTCCCACTGCAGCTCCGGTTAATTATTAATACCAAAATGAATTTTCAGAAAGACACCAAATTATGTTCCTGCAGCCCCCTCCAACCCACGTACCAAAATCAATTTCTACCAGGCACCGAATTAAATTCTAACAGCCTCCTCCAACCCAGAGTTTTTATATTTACTCTTACCTTCCTCCTTTACAATACAATTGTCTAAATTGTACTTCCAAGTTTAGACAAGGGTTTAGCAGCGGTCTGGTAAGAAAAGGGTTTAAAGTGTGTGCTTTTTATATGCCCGCATGGAAATGTGGTCGTATATTGCCGTCGCCCCCATCCGTCCGTCTGTCGGTCCGTCCGTCCGTCGGTCCGTCAGTCCGTCCTTCCGTCCATCGTCCACAATTTCTTGTGAACTCTCTAGAGGATAAAGTTAATATCCGATTGACTTTAAATTTATACGCGGTGTTTAAGGTCATGAGACGAAGAAGCCTATTGATTTTCGGTGATATCTGATATTTACTGCCAGAGTTATAACCCTTGATCATTTTGAAAAATCTTTTGAACGCTTTAGAGGCTAAAGTTAATATCCGATTGACTTTAAATTTATACACAGTGTTTAAGGGCATGAGACGAAGAAGCCTATTGATTTTCGGTGATATCCGATAATTACTACCAGAGTTATGACCCTTGATCACTTTGAAAAATCTTGTTAACGCTTTAGAGGCTAAAGTTAATATCCGATTGATTTTAAATTTATACACAGTGTTTAAGGTCATGATACGCAGAAGCCTGTTGATTTTCAGCAATATCCGATAATTCCTGCCAGAGTTATGACCCTTGATCACTTTGAAAAATCTTGTGAACGCTCTAGAGGCTAAAGTTAATATCCGATGAAATTTAAATTTATACATGGTGTTTAAAGTCATGATACAAAGAAGCCTATTGATTTTCAGCGATATCCGATAATTACTACCAGAGTTATGACCCTTGATCACTTTGAAAAATCTTGTGAACGCTCTAGAGGCTATAGTTATTATCCGATTGACTTTAAATTTATACACAGTGTTTTAAGGGCACGAGACGAAGAAGCCTGTTGATTTTCGGTGATATCCAATAATTACTACCAGAGTTATGACCCTTGATCACTTTGAAAAATCTTGTGAACGCTCTAGAGGCTAAAGTTAATATCTGATTGAATTTAAATTTATACACGGTGTTTAAAGTCATGATACTAAGAAACCTATTGATTTTTAGCAATATCCGATAATTACTGCCAGAGTTATGACCCTTGATCACTTTGAAAAACCCTGTGAATGCTCTAAAGGCTGAAGTTAATATCCGATTGACTTTAAATTTATGCACACTATTTACTGTCATGATACAAAATAGCCTATTTATTTTCAGCGATATCCGATAATTACTGCCAGAGTTATGACCCTTGATCACTTTGAAAAAACCTGTGAATGCTCTAAAGGCTAAAGTTAATATCCGATTGACTTTAAATTTGTACACAGTGTTTAGGGTCATGAGACGAAGAATCCTATTTGATTTTCAGTGATATCTGATAATTTCTGGCACTTGATCACTTTGAAATATCTTGTGGACAAAGGCCTTGAGACAAACCATCAAAACTATTCTAATCATTTCTGATAATTATTTAATGGGCTATTACTCGTAATGAGATTATTTCTGATAATTATTTAATGGGCTATTACTCGTAATAAGATTATCATGTGTTGTAAATGTTCTCCTTACTGATAAAAGAAACAATATGCGACAATCCTTGTTGACTGCCCGGACGACTTAGCTGTTGTGGGCGTATGTTTCGTTGCCTGGCAACCTATCTTTTAAGAATTATGTACGTCTGTCTGCTCAGTATCATGTTTTTCCACTTAGAGGGTTTTAACAACATGGACAAGTTTTTAATACACATTATTTTAAGAAGAAACATACTTAAAACATTTAAAATCTAATGCCAAAAAAGTATTCATACAACATAATTGAAACATACAGAAAAAAATTGATCATGGACTGTATGTAAATGGATTTTGGAACCATGCACCGAAACCCGGTCTTTGAGCCCCAAAATATGAGTGAAACAGAAAACCTAAGTGTACATGTCAAATATTGGTTTATTATTTAAAATCATTGACAGTAAATATTTTAACAGTATTAGTCACTTTCTTTATCACTGTCACTGTGCATAAGACACTTTCTTTTAACCGTTGTCGACATTTCCTTTCTTCACTCCACTCCCTCGTATTGCTGTAACACGTACACATGAAGTTTGTTGCAGGTTAAAACGTAAAACATAAGCTTTGAATGATAGCAAAACAATATTTACTGGGGGTGGCATTTTTGTTATTGTTGATTTATTATTGGTCAAGATGCGTCACGTGGTCCCTTTAGTCACCTTTGACCGTGTCACATGACCAGTTTAATCAACACAGACAATATCAAAATCAAACCATTTATTTAGCAATAACGGCTGCGCCGTTACCTAGGAACTTTTTCGTGAGGCTTCAATACACGTTAATAAAGTTATTTGTTTTCTAAATTCTTAACGTTCCAGATGTCGGAGCAAGGGTGACAAGATAATCGATGTCAGAATCTGGCCTAATAATCAATAAGCTTTCATATGTAATATGAAAGCTTAATAATAATTTTAACAAAAACAATAGTGTTTCACACAAGCTTCGCAATGTGAAACCCTAATAACTTTAACAGAAACAACAAGCTATCATATACTATTCAAAAAAAGTAGGGGATATTTGATTTTTAAGTGTTATTAAAGTCACCTAATGAAACTGACGAAGAAACAAATGACAAAATGAAATGAAGTTCACATTCATCGATTTATTCCAAATGGATCGTTAGACTAAGTAAGGCACAGACTGGCCATTATAAGGGTAAAATGATACCCGGGGTCAAACAGCAAAGTTACTACAGCATCACAACAAAGTCAGTAACGGGTAATCACAGAATTGTAATCTTGCGTTGTCATCCTGGAAGATAAACGGCGGCTATGACGTCGTGCGAACGGCACAACATGGACTGCCAAGATGTTGTCCCGGTAGTACTGGCCTGTAACACGCCCTGCAACAACATGTAAAGCCGTTCTTCCAGCAACAGTGATGCCTCCCCACACCATAACAGAACCACCCCGAAATCGATCATGTCTGACTCATCTGAAAACATCACATTGCTCCAGCGTCGATTATCGAAGTGTTGACGTTCCCAACACCAACGACGTCTTGCCTGAATGTAATGATCTCTCAAACAAGGGATCACGCGAGGATGTCGGGCGCGAAGCTGACCCCTATGCAGTCGATTCCGAATCGTCTGGCCACTCACTCTCACACCAGTGTCTGTTTCAAGACTAGCGCTGATCTGATTTCCTCTGATGACACGATTTCTCAAGGCCAAGGTACGGATAAATCGATCCTGGGCTGAGCGTGGTCTGTCCTGTACAGATTGTGTATCTGGACCATAGCCTGCTTATGACAGACTGAGAAACATTCATCGTCCGCGCCACAACCGCCTGTGTTGTGCCGATCTGTAGCATGCCAAGGGCACGTAACCTTTCATTTTGGGTAAGCCGACGCATATTAAAATTTGTTTTCTGGTCACTAAAACAATAAACTGATGTTTCCACCCTGGAATTCAATGCCACAATGACTGTAACATTCAAAGTCAGAGTCGTGCAAATCTTGGGTTGGACCCCCATGATGATCCCAAGCATCACCTGCATTCCATGCGGTAGCTATTGGTGCGTTTGGGGGTCACATGTAACTGGAAATGTTTCTTCTGTTAGGTTCTATATTGACCTTTTTCGTAGTCATTTGCATATTTTAGTATTATGCCCCCAAAATCAAATATTCCCTACTTTTTTTTGAATAGTATATGTAATATGAAAGCTTAATAACTAGGCTGAAGGCATTCACCTTGGCCACGTGATTGACGGGTTGACAGATCCATAACAACGATTATCCCCACACAGTCCCAATTACACACAAATTGGGGGATATATCATTGCATACTCTCACGAAATCAATTAGCAATCTTATCACGGAGCTAGCAGACGGGTCGCAAGGGGTCAAAAGATGGCAGTAAACATGATAAGCTTAACAGACAGACAAAGGTCGTTAGGAAGTCATTAATCATCACAGCTGTCCCGAGTTACGCAAGATCTTGAATGGTAAAGCAGTCTGCACGGGAAGCTTAATCTGTTATTATATAATGACCAGCAGCCAATCCCGGTCCTAATATAATCTGAAATATAATACCTGGAATTAGTTGATTGGCCAATAACTATATGTCCGTCCAGGTTATTGACCCACCCGACCGGGTACTGACCAATCAGGTTACGGTGCATGGGTGTGGTATCAAGGCAGCAAGGCTGGACATGGATTCGGCCCAGTAATTAAAAGATTAGACAAACCGTTTTGGGGTCAGTCGAGGACAGAGAGTCGAGCTGGGAACAAGACGGCAACTAGACGAAGAACCTGGTTCATATAAGTAATGTAGTAGAAGTATTATATATGTTGAAAGAGAAGAAATAAAACCATTGTATGAAGTTATACCAGTGTTGTCATCCAAGAACCTGATTAAAGAACAAATACTGTCACATATTAATTTATGCCGTCTGACCTGAGCAACGATTGAAGTCCTAACCACTAGAAGTTCACAGATCACAGATATTTGTATATAAAAAAGGTGAGTCTTTTTCTAAATTCTAACCATGGCTACAGTGAATCCTGACAAAAGCGCTATGTTTAACAATTTAACTGGGGAAATAAGCGGGTTGTCTTCAACACTGAAGCATCACGCAGTAACTCAGTTGGTTCCAACATTTCCTGGAAATCCCGAATTATTTACTAGTTGGATCAAAAATATTGAGAAATATGCCCTTTTAGTTGATGTCCCTGACGAAAAAATTAAATATGTTGCATATCAAGCTAGCAGTGGCACAGTCAGTGATTATTTATCCCGTTATATCCCTCTACATCCCCAGGCCCCCGGGAATGACGTAAATAAAAGAATTAGCTACCCGTTATGATGTTGTAAATGATGCTCAATTCGCCTTAAGTGTTTTACAATCAGCTAGGTGATGAAAACGTACAAATTTTCGCCGAAAGAATTATCTCTTTGGCCACGAAAGCGTTCTCCACAGCGGAAATGGACCCGCCCCAATTCAGCGTCAACTAGTTACCACATTTGCACTATTTAAATCTCAAATTATTACGTGATAATCCCACCACACTTCAGGCAGCTGTTGTCATCGCTATGACAGAACAAAATATTAGGTCTAGATTAGCATTACGTTCGGATTCTTTCCCTAGGGAAATTATCTCTTTGGCTACGAAAGCGTTCTCCACAGCGGAAATGGACCCGCCCCAATTCAGCGTCAACTAGTTACCACATTTGCACTATTTAAATCTCAAATTATTACGTGATAATCCCACCACACTTCAGGCAGCTGTTGTCATCGCTATGACAGAACAAAATATTAGGTCTAGATTAGCATTACGTTCGGATTCTTTCCCTAGGGAAACCCAAAATTATCCTGTTCCCATGGAAATTGACCATGTCCGCCTTCAACACCGTTGTTCATATTGCCATAAATTAGGTCACCATTCAGATATTTGTCGATCGAAACCACGTGAACGCGCCGATGTTAATGCATTTTCAAGTAATACGCGTTCCCCTTACTCCCAACGGTACCGCCCAAATTCAGGCGAATCATCTTTTCAACAAAATGATTAGAATCACCGTTTTCAACCAAATCAAGACTCGGGTTTTTCAGAGTATAATCTGTTGGAAATGTCAAAAAACAGGTTATATTCGTAGGGATTGTAATGTGCCACAATCAAACCCGCACCTTGAATCAAGACCAAACTTTAATCAAAGACGTCAAGGAAATATACTATTCAAAAAAAAGTAGGGGATATTTGATTTTTAAGTGTTATTAAAGTCACCTAATGAAACTGACGAAGAAACAAATGACAAAATGAAATGAAGTTCACATTCATCGATTTATTCCAAATGATCGTTAGACTAAGTAAGGCACAGGCTGACCATTATAAGGGTAAAGTGATACCCGGGGTCAAACAGCAAAGTTACCACAGCATCACAACAAAGTCGGTAACGGGTAAATCCTCCTCTGTTTGCCAAACAAGCATTGATCGACGTGGCATACTCCTAATGAGACGTCTATGGTCATTTTGGTCCAGATTGTCCCATTCCTGTTGCAACGCAGCAGCAAGTTCTTGGACATTGGCAGGACGTTGTTGGCGTTGACGTAACCTCTGTCCAATGTCCCAGACATGCTCGATTGGGGAGAGGTCGGGACTCAGTGCTGGCCAAGGTTAATGTGGTGATGTTCTGTTGTTGGAGGTAACCTGTAACGATCCTGGCCCTGTGACATTTGCGTTGTGATCCTGGAAGACGAAACGGCGGCCATGACGTCGTGCGAACGGTACGACATGGACTGCCAAGATGTTGGTCGGTAGTACTGGCCTGTAACACGCCCTGCAACATGTAAAGTCGTTCTTCCAGCAACAGTGATGCCTCCCCACACCATAACAGAACCACCCCCAAATCGATCATGTCTGATGAAGTTAACGTCTTGGAAGCGCTCGTTTCGACGACGCCACACCCTCCTACGTCTGTCCAAAAAATCAACAGTGAACCTTGACTCATCTGAAAACATCACATTGCTCCAGCGTCGATTATCCCAGTGTTGACGATCCCTACACCAACGACGTCTTGCCTGAATGTGATGATCTCTCAAACAAGGGATCACGCGAGGACGTCGGGCGCGAAGGTGACCCCTATGCAGTCGATTCCGAATCGTCTGGCCACTCACTCTCACACCAGTGTCTGTTTGAAGACGAGCGCTGATCTGATTTGCTGAGATGACACGATTTCTCAAGGCCAAGGTACGGATAAATCGATCCTGGGCTTGAGTTGTCGCCCTTGGTCGACCTGAGCGTGGTCTGGCCTGTACAGATTGTGTAGCACGATATCTGGACCATAGCCTGCTTATGACAGATTGAGAAACATTCATCGTCCGCGCCACAACCGCCTGTGTTGTGCCGATCTGTAGCATGCCAAGGGCACGTAACCTTTCATTTTGGGTAAGACGACGCATATCAAAATTTGTTTTCTGGTCACTAAAACAATTAAACTGATTTTTCCACCCTGGAATTCAATGCCACAATGACTGTAACATTCAAAGTCAGAGTCGTGCAAATCTTGGGTTTGACCCCCATGATGATCCCAAGCATCACCTGCATTCCATGCGGTAGCTATTGGTGCGTTTGGGCGTCACATGTAACTGGAAATGTTTCTTCTGTTAGGTTGTATAGTGACATTTTTCGTAGTCATTTGCATATTTTAGTATTATGCCCCCAAAATCAAATATCCCCTACTTTCTTTGAATAGTATAATTTCAACACACGAGCACGGTTAAACTAATAGCGCCGACTCGCTTCGAGACTAGTGACGCCAAAAACAACGTTATCGTGCCTTAATAGATAGTGGCGCCGATTGTAGTATTATTAATTTTAAAGTATACAAGAGGCTCCGTTTCCAACCACCACTGCAACAGCCAGATATTAATTTACAATCCGTCATTGGGGGCTCCTTGCAAATGCACGGGTATGTTTTATTATCTTTTCGCGTCTGTAGTGTCCTGTTAAATCAAAAATTTTACGTCGTCTCTAATATTAATCGAAAATTTATATTAGGTAGAGATTGGCTAGTTTGCCATGGTATACAACTTTGCTACAATAACGGTCATTTTAAAGTTCAAAATGAGTATATCCCATTCGTCCAAGATGCACACGTGTCATCAATTCTCCGCCTGACTAAATCCGTCAAAGTTAAGCCGCAGGCGTCCGTTCTTTGTCCCGCATGTGTAAAAAATTCAGCTAATCTGAACGTAGCTGGTATTTATGCAGTGGCATCTGTCACTCAGGGTTTTATGAGTTATCAACCTGGTTTAAAGTTACATGACAGTATCAATGTCGCAAAATCCAATAACACATTTTCTATCGCAATTACCAATGATACTAATCGGAACTATTATTTACGTAAAGGCTGTGTTGTAGGTCACGTCGCGGCACTTGAGTCAAATAATATTAATTCTATCAGTGACACGTCAACTCTCCCTCACATCTCTACCTCGGAAGATACTTTAGATAATATTAATGTTCCACAAGAACACAATTCAGTTATGCGACAGTTTGTTGCCAAAAATTTAGATTTATTTGCCAAAACATATCAAGATTTAACTCAAACCGACACCGTCAAAATGAAAATCGATACCGGTTCCCACCCTCCCATTAAGCTCCGCCCATACCGTACTCCTCTAAACCAACGTGATACTGTTGACAAAGCAATTAACTAAATGCTTGACGCCAAGGTCATCCGTCCATCTCAATCACCCTGAGTTTTCCATTGTCATTGTATCAAAAAAGGGCGGCTCAAAGCGTTTTTGTGTCGATTTTCGAAAACTAAATCAAGTCACTAAACCTAATTCATACCCCCTACCGTTAATAGATGATATTCTTTCGCAATTGCATAATAAGACTTATTTTTCTACCCTTGATCTTAAGTCCCGATATTGGCAAGTAAAGATGGACGAGGCAGATCGCGAAAAAACCGCATTTACATGTCGCCGTGGCCTATTTGAATTTAATGCCATGCCTTTCGGGATCGCCAATGCGCCTGGAATTTTTCAACATCTTATGCAAGTCGTTCTTAAAGACCTTAATGCGTTTGCTATCGTGTACATGATATTCTAATTTTTTCCTCTAGTTTGGACGAGCATTATGCACATATCGAGACTGTCTTTCAGCGTCTCCGTGATCATAATTTAAAATTGAAATTATCTAAATGTAAATTTCTTCAGCGGGAGACCAATTATCTAGGTTTTGTAATTACCCCGAATGGAATTAAGCCTGACCCAGGAAAGGTGTCAGCTATTAATAACATGACTGAACCTAAAACAGTCACCGATATTCGAAGTTTTATAGGTATGTGTGGATATTACATGTGCTTTATCCCAAATTTTTCTTTCGTTGCAGACCCCTTAATCGCACTTACTAAGAAACACAAAAAATTTGAATGGACCCAAAAATGTCGTTTGTCCTTTAACAAGTTAAAAGATCATTTAGCTTCAATACCCCTGCTTGTTTACCCTGATCCCAATGAACCGTATCTTCTATATACGGATGCTAGTAATTATAGCATAGGTGCTTCTTTAGTCCAGAAGCAGATGTCTTTACGAACGAATGCATTTGACCTACAATGCTGTAGCTTTTTGACTATTTGACCTATTTAATTAATTCTTTTTTCTATGAGTACCTTGAGACATTTACTTCAAATCTGCAATTTCGGATTTTCGAACCGGAAGTTTAGACCAACTCGACAACTTCTTTAGTAGTATGTAAGTAAACTTAATGATGTGACTTGAAAAATGACTTTAGAAATTTTCTAAATTGTCTCCCCTTGGAGAAATTAAGGATCGAAATTTTCAAAAAAATCGACGAAATATAGGTCAAATCATCTTGAATTTTTTGGGGGGGTTACTAGCTACGAGACCACTGATTCATACACAATGGAGTTTGTAGCTCAACCCGGAAGTGCCACCATCTTGAAATGTAAAAACCTCAAACGCTATTTTGCTATTTTACTTGCAGACACGGGAATTATATTTTCTGAATCCTTGGAGGAAGCCCTAAAAAACGTCGGGAGTAGTATTTCATTTAGGTCAACCGGGAGTCACCATTTTGAATTGAAAATGAAAAATAGAAGCAATTTGAAGGGCCGAGTTTTTGGAACACAATAACTCTCCTTCTAATTAAGCTAGAATGTTTAAACTTGGGGTAGACGTTCACTAGGTCAATGTCATGATTGAGTGTAAAGATGAGCATTTTCTGCCTGGGGTAAGCAGAGATAAGCATGCTGATTTGTTAATTCTTTAGGGCACAATAACTTCGGTTATAATGAAGGGAGGGTGGTGAAACTCTTGTAAATCGAGAGTCTAATAGCTAGCCTGTTGTGTGAAATCATTGTATCATTTTTTTTTAAATATCAGGGATAGCAGAAAAAAGAGATCGAAAATCCAAAAAGTCGTATTTTTACGATATAGAGCATTTTTAAAGGTCCTTTTCTCTTAAAGTCAACATAATATTTTTGGGGAACTTCTTGTACAAAGAGTCTTATCGGTAGTCTTTTATATGAAACCATCGATCAACAGTCCAAAATATCAGGAGTAGAAGAATAAAAGGATCGAAAATTGAAAACGGCACCCTTTCATTGTTAAGCAAAACATGCAGTGTGGGTGGCTACAATCTGCACATTTAGTCATCGTATAAAGCTTATTCAACATTATCGAATTCCAACTGCTAAGGAATCTTTTACGTGCACTCCAATGTGTGCACGCCGGTGGGAGGACACGCCAGAAAATCGAGATGAACTTTCTCGGCCAATGCAGGGATCGAACACCCGACCTCCTGGCTAGCAGGTCAACGCCTTCGCCACATAGTGTGGACACCCATCGTACATTTCATCCGTCAAATCAAAGCATTTCATTGCATTAGACCAATAATTAATTATTCTTAATTTTTAAACTTTATTTTAATATTATTAAATCCTCATTTTATTGGTATTTATTATTCGTTTAACTATGAATAACCCTTAACGTGTCTCTTTAAAACAATTAAATATTCTAAAACAGTAGCTCAACCTTTTGACCTAAGCTCATTAATTTACCATTTTGTATGTGAGCGACTTGTTATTCTTCTTATATGACATATTGCACGTGTCTGATTTCAAAGGAGAGTTTGGTGGCTGAATGGTTAGCACGCGCGCGCTGTATCATAAAGCCTGTCATTGAGTCAGCTAACGTGTTTTCGAATGTCCGGTCGTACCTGACAAGGAGTAAGGTCGCCTGTCCATCTTGGTGGGTTTTCTTCATTTCCTCCGGTTTCCTTCAACTGCCAAAGATCTCTACGCGCAAGCGAAATATTGAAATAAAATCGAACTATATGTTAGTCCCGAAATGATCTAGTTTAGGACACAATAACTCTCTTTCTAATTCAGCTAGACTTGGTGTGGGTGTTTATTAGGCCAATACCTTGATGACTCTGGAACACAATAACTCTTCTTCTAATTGGGGTACAAAGTTCAAACTTGGTATAGGCATTCACTAGGTCAAAAGTCTTGAAGTTCGAAGTAGAATTTTGATTTAGGTCAACTGGTAGTCACCATTTTGAAGTGAATATGAAACATAGTGAAAAATCGACATTTACGGACTTGTAAACAAACACAATAGAGCATAGTATGTTCAATGCGTCTCCTATGTCTGAAATTAATATATTTCAGGATAGTCGGGATACGGTATTTGAATATTTCAAAAATTCGATTTTTGCCTATGATGTTTTTCGTGCTGACAAAATTCTTTACGAGTGAAAAATCAACTAACTTCACTAGATTGTGACCGATTTTATTGATTTTTTTCCTCGTTTCGGATTATTCATATGACCCATGACATTTGACAGGAAGTGACTGTGAATATGAAAGCTTTCATATCTGCATGGGACAGTAGCAGATCTAGTTATTATTTTTTTTGTGTGTGTGTTTTCTGCAAATCGGATTTCTCAGAATCTATCCATCGGATCTTTCTGAAATTTTGACCTACCCCCCCCCAAAAAAAAATGGGGTGCGAACCTTGATTAAATGTATTTTCAAAACGTTTTACGAAACCGAAATCACCGAATTTTACGAACGAATGCATTTGACCTACAATGCTGTAACTTTGTGACTATTTGATCTATTTTACTAATTCTTTTTTCTTTGAGTATCCTAAGACATTTACTTTAAATCTGCAATTTCGGATTTTAGAATTTCGAAAATTCGTCGCTGTGATTTCGAACCGGAAGTTTACACCAACTCGACAACTTCTTTAGTAGTTGTACGATTTTCATGAAATTTAATATGTAAGTAGACCTTAATGATGCGACTTGAAAAATGACTTTAGAAATTTTCTAACTTATCTCCCCTTGGTGAAATTAAGGATCAAAGTTTTCAAATAAATCGTCAAAATATAGGTCAGAATGACCTAGTTTTTTTTCGATACTAGACAAGGAATTACTGATTCGTACACAAAATATGGAGTTTGTCGATCGAACCGGAAGTGCCACCATCTTTAAACGTGAAAAATCAATAAGGCTTTTTTGCTATTTTACTTACAGACTCGGGAGTTATATTTTCTGAATACTTGTAGGAAGGCCTAAAAAATGTCGCGAATAGAATTCTGATTTAGGTCAACCGGGAGTCACCATTTTGAATTGAAAATGAAAAATGGAAGCAATTTGAAGGGCCGAGACTTTGGGGCACAATAACCCTCATTCTAATTAAGCTAGAATGTTCAAACTTGTTGTAGACGTTCACTAGGTCAATGTTATGATTGAGGTCAAAGATGAGCATTTTCTGCTTAGGGTAAGCAGAGATAAGCATGCTGATTTGTTGATTCTTTAGGGCACGATAACTTCGGTTATAATGAAGGGAGGGCGGTGAAATCATTGTATCATTTTTTTTTTTAAATATCAGGGATAGCCGAAAAAAAAGAGATTGAAAATCCAAAAAGTCGTATTTTTACAATTTGGAGCATGTTTAGAGGTCTTTCTCGTAAAGTCAACATACTATTTTTGGGGAACTTCTTCTACAAAGAGTCTTATTGGTAGTCTTTTATATGAAACCATCGATCAACAGTCCAACATATCACGAGTAGAAGAACAAAAGGATCGAACATTGAAAACGGCACCCTTTCATTGTTAAGCGAAACATGCAGTGTGGGTGACTACAATCTACGCATTTAGTCATCGTATAGAGTTTATTCAACAGTATCGAATTCGAACTGCTTAGGGATATTTTACGTGCACTCCAATGTGTACACGGGACCTTGGTTTTTCGTCCCATCCGAAGGAATACACGGCTGTGCTTGTCAGGCCCTCCGTTCTGCCTCACTGACAAGGGGAACCACGCCGGGAAATCTAGATGAACTTTTTCCGTGCAGAACTTTCAATTCAGGCAAAACGTTTATTGCATACGATTAAGCTGGTCAGTTGGAGCTTATTTTCAAAAGTTTTGTAATAATCGGTTGGTAATTAAAGTACCGTGCACATTAAACTGTTAAAACAGAAAATTTCGCCCGGTTGAAATGTTTCTTGCTATAAGTCAGCAATTTTCCGAATTCAGGGTGGCTGGATGGCTGAATGGTTAGCAGGTGCTCGCTGTATCGTAACGTTTGTCATTGAGTCAACGGGCGTCTCTTCGATCTCCAGGTTGCACGTGACATGGTGTATGATGTCCAACCTCGTGGGTTTTCTCTGTGTTCTTCGGTTTCCTCCCAACGGCTAAAGACCAGTACGTGCAAGGGGAGTTTTTAAATAAAATTAAAAAACATATGTTAGTCCCGAAATGACCTAGTTTGCGTCGAATGGACGTTAGGCCGCATTTCTCTTTTTCTCTTTTTAAAGTTTTGTAATAATCGGTTGGTAATCAAAGGTACCGTTAAAGTGATAAAACAGAAAATTTGGCCCGGTTGTAATGTTTCTCACTTTAAAGTCAGCAATTTGTCGATTTTAAGGGGCAAACGTTTATTGCGAACGATTAAGCTGGTCAGGGGGAACTTATTTTTAAAAGTTTTGTAATATTCGGTTGATAACTAAAGGTACCGTGCAAATTAAACTGTTAAAATAGAAAATTTGGCCTGGTTGAAATGTTTCTCGCTGTAGGTCAGCAATTTGCCGATTTTAGGGAGGTTGCGTGGCTGAATGGTTAGCATGTGCGCTCTGTATCATAACGTCTGTCATTGAGTCAACTGGCCTTGTTTCGATTTCTTGGTTGTACGTGACAAGGAGTATGGTCGCCTTACCAACCTCGTAGGCCGTAACGCCGCTGCCCGGGTAAAATTTCCCTCATTGCACACTTTATGGCGTATGCCCGTCTTCATTAGCCCATTGTAGGAGCAGAACAGTAGGACGTTAAACCCCATTCAATTTAATTTCATTTTCTCTATGTTGCTTATTTATTATAGTGGATAAATATTTTTCTGGTTCTAGCAATTATTTAATTTCTGCATAGAAACCTCTGGCCAGTTTTTTTTATTGCAGAGTGCCATTCTTGTATATTGCAGTCTATGACCCTGTGTTTAAAACATGCTTAAGAAGTCGTCACGATTTCCTACTTATAACCAAACATATTGGAAACCATAATTATTTCCCTTTAGTTTAAAGATTATTTTTTTGCCCGGGTGCAATGTTTCTCACTACATTTAAATTTGTAACTTTGTGAGTTTTTGACCGATTTTGATATTATGTCTTTATAATTTTCCAAATCTACATATTTAACGTACATATCCAAACAGTTGAGTTCAACCTGATTCAAAAAGTTTTAGTTTTGTTCAAAGTTATCTCATTTAATTTTTCGATGTTTTCTTACCATTTTCATTTCATTTTTCTGAAAGTTTTGAAATCGGAAGTCATCCGATTACAGCAACACAAGTATCAGTTATTTCCCTTTAGTTTTCAGATTACTCAATGTTTCATACTATATTTAGACTTGTAACTTCGCGAGTTTTTGACCAATTTTGATAGTTTGTTATTCTTATCCTTTTATTTGAGATACTTGATATAATCGATGACACGTGACGATGAATATGAAAGCTTTCATATCTGCATGGGACAGTAGCAGATCTAGTTAGGCTTTCAGACTTTCGTCTGAAAGCCTATTGTGATTACTAAAATTATTATTATTAAGCTTTCATATTACATATGAAAGCTTATTGTTTCTGTTAAGATTATTAAGCTTTCATATTACATATGAAAGCTTATTGTTTCTGTTAAGATTATTATTATTTTTTTTTTGTGTTTTATCCACAAATCGGATTTCTCAGAATCTAACCACAGTATCTTTATGAAACTTTTCCCTATCCCCCCAAAAATGGGTGGTAGCTGTTGATTAAATATATTTTCAAAACGTTTTACGAATCCGAAATCACCGAATTTTACGAACGAAAAAACTGACAATGCATAGTCGTAACTTTGTTATTTTTTGACCGATTTTACTAATTCTTTTTTCTTTGAATACCTTGAAAAAAATCATTTTCATCTGCAGTTTCACATTTTCGAATTTCGAAAATTCGTCGCTGTGATTTCGAACCGGAAGTTTAGACCAATTTGACAACTTCTTTAATAGTTGTACGATTTTCATGAAATTTAGTATACAAGTAGATCTTACCGATGTGACTTCAAAAATATAATTAGAAATTTTCTAAATTATCTCCCCTTGGTGAAATTAAGGATCAAATTTTTCAAAAAAATCGTCGAAATATAGGTCAGAATGACCTAATTTTTTTTTTCGATACTAGACAAGGAATTTCTGATTCGTACACAAAATATGGAGTTTGTCGATCGAACCGGAAGTGCCACCATCTTTAAACGTGAAAAATCCCTAAGGCTTTTTTGCTATCTTACTTACAGACACGGGAGTTATATTTTCTGAATCCTTGAAGGATGGCCCAAAAATCGTAGGGAGCAGAATTTTGATTTAGGTTAACTGATGGTTGCCATTTTGAATTGAAAATGAAAAATAGAAGCAATTTGAAAGGCCCGGACTTCGGAACACAATAACTCTCTTTCTAATTATGCTAGAATGTTCAAACTTGGTGTAGACGTTCACTAGGTCAATGTTATGATTGAGTTCAAAGATGAGCATTTTCTGCTTAGGGTAAGCAGAGATAAGCATATTGATTTGTTGATTCTTTAGGGCACGGTAACTTCGGTTATAATGAAGGGAGGGCGGTGAAACTTTTGCCAATAGAGAGTCTAATAGCTAGCCTGTTGTGTGAAATCATTGTATCATTTTTTTTAAATATCAGGGATAGCCGAAAAAAAGAGATTGAAAATCCAAAATGTCGTATTTTTACAACTTGGAGTATGTTTAGAGGTCTTTCTCGTAAAGTCAACATAATATTTGTTGGGAACTTCTTCTACAAAGAGTCTTATTGGTAGTCTTTTATATGAAACCATCGATCAACAGTCCAACATATCAGGAGTAGAAGAACAAAAGGATCGAACATTGAAAACGGCACCCTTTCATTGTTGAGCGAAACATGCAGTGTGGGTGACTACAATCTACGCAATTAGTCATCGTATAGTGCTTATTCAACAGTATCGAATTCCAACTGCTTAGGGATATTTTACGTGCACTCCAATGTGTACACGGGACCTTGGTTTTTCGTCCCATCCGAAGGACTAGACAGCTGTGCTTGTCAGGCCCTCCGTTCTGCCTTACTGACAAGGGAACCACGCCGGGAAATCGAGATGAACTTTCTCTGTGCAGAACTTTCAATTCAGGCAAAACGTTTATTGCATACGATTAAGCTGGTCAGTTGGAGCTTATTTTCAAAAGTTTTGTAATAATCGGTTGGTAATTAAAGTACCGTGCACATTAAACTGTTAAAACAGAAATTTTCGCCCGGTTGAAATGTTTCTTGCTATAAGTCAGCAATTTTCCGAATTCAGGGAGGCTGGATGGCTGAATGGTTAGCATGTGCTCGCTGTATCGTAACCTTTGTCATTGAGTCAACGGGCGTCGTTTCGATCTCAAGGTTGCACGTGACATGGTGTATGATGTCCAACCTCGTGGGTTTTCTCCGTGTTCTTCGGTTTCCTCCCAACGGCTAAAGACCAGTACGTGCAAGGGGAGTTTTTAAATAAAATTAAAAAACATATGTTAGTCCCGAAATGACCTAGTTTGTGTCGAATGGACGTTAGGCCGCATTTCTCTCTTTCTCTTTTTAAAGTTTTGTAATAATCGGTTTGTAATCAAAGGTACTGTTAAAGTGATAACACAGAAAATTTGTCCCGGTTGTAAAGTTTCTCACTTTAAATTCAGCAATTTGTCGATTTTAAGGGGCAAACGTTTATTGCGAACGATTAAGCTGGTCAGGGGGAGCTTATTTTTAAAAGTTTTGTAATATTCGGTTGATAACTAAAGGTACCATGCAAATTAAACTGTTAAAATAGAAAATTTGGCCCGGTTGAAATGTTTCTCGCTGTAGGTCAGCAATTTGCCGATTTTAGGGAGGTTGCATGGCTGAGTGGTTAGCACGTGCGCTCTGTATCATAACGTCTGTCATTGAGTCAACTGTCCTTGTTTCGATTTCTTGGTTGTACGTGACAAGGAGTATGGTCGCCTTACCAACCTCGTAGGCCGTAACGCCGCTGCCCGGGTAAAATTTCCCTCATTGCACACTTTATATCGTATGCCCGTGTTCATTAGCCCATTGTAGGAGGAGAACAGTAGGACGTTAAACCCCATTCAATTTCATTTCATTTTCCCTGTGTTGCTTATTTATTACAGTGGATAAATATTTTTCTGGTTCTAGCAATTATTTAATTTCTGCATAGAAATCTCTGGCCAGTTTTTTTTTATTGCAGAGTGCCATTCTTGTATATTGCAGTCTATGACCCTTTGTTTAAAACATGCTTAAGAAGTCGTCACGATTTCCTACTTATAACCAAACATATTGGAAACCATAATTATATAACATATCTTGGAAGCCCGATTACGGCTATACAAGTTTCAGTTATTTCCCTTTAGTTTAAAGATTATTTTTTTGCCCGGGTGCAATGTTTCTCACTACATTTAAATTTGTAACTTTGTGAGTTTTTGACCGATTTTGATATTATATCTTTATAATTTTCCAAATCTACATATTTAACGTACATATTCAAACAGTTGAGTTCAACCTGATTCAAAAAGTTTTAGTTTTGTTCAAAGTTATCTCATTCATCCCGATTACAGCAACACAAGTATCAGTTATTTCCCTTTAGTTTTCAGATTACTCAATGTTTCATACTATATTTAGACTTGTAACTTCGCGAGTTTTTGACCAATTTTGATAGTTTGTTATTCTTATCCTTTTATTTGAGATACTTGATATAATCGATGACACGTGACGATGAATATGAAAGCTTTCATATCTGCATGGGACAGTAGCAGATCTAGTTAAGCTTTCATATTACATATGAAAGCTTATTGTTTCTGTTAAGATTATTATTAAGCTTTCATATTACATATGAAAGCTTATTGTTTCTGTTAAGATTATTATTATTTTTTTTTTGTGTATTTTCTGCAAATCGGATTTCTCAGAATCTAACCATGGGATCTTTCTAAAACTTTGACCTACCCCCCCAAAAATGGGGTGCGAACGTTGTTTAAATATATTTTCAAAACGTTTTACGAATCCGAAATCACCGAATTTTACGAACGAAAAAACTGACAATGCATAGTCGTAACTTAGTTATTTTTTGACCGATTTTACTAATTCTTTTTTCTTTGAATACCTTGAAAAAAATCATTTTCATCTGCAGTTTCACATTTTCGAATTTCGAAAATTCGTCGCTGTGATTTCGAACCGGAAGTTTAGACCAATTTGACAACTTCTTTAATAGTTGTACGATTTTCATGAAATTTAGTATACAAGTAGATCTTACCGATGTGACTTCAAAAATATAATTAGAAATTTTCTAAATTATCTCCCCTTGGTGAAATTAAGGATCAAAGTTTTCAAAAAAATCGTCGAAATATAGGTCAGAATGACTTAATTTTTTTTTTCGATACTAGACAAGGAATTACTGATTCGTACACAAAATATGGAGTTTGTCGATCGAACCGGAAGTGCCACCATCTTTAAACGTGAAAACTCAAAAAGGCTTTTTTGCTATTTTACTTACAGACTCGGGAGTTATATTTTCGGAATCCTTGAAGGAATGCCTAAAAATCTATCGGATCAGAATTTTGATTTCGGTCATGTGATGGTCACAATTTTGAATTGAAAATGAAAAATAGAAAAAATTTGAAAGGCCCGGAATTCGGAACACAATGACTGTCCTTCTAATTAAGCTAGAATGTTCAAACTTGGTGTAGACATTTACTAGGTCAATGTTATGATTGACTTCAAAGATGAGCATTTTCTGCTGAGGGTAAGCAGAGATAAGCATGCTGATTTGTTGATTCTTTAGGGCACGATAACTTCGGTTATAATGAAGGGAGGGCGGTGAAACTTTTGTCAATAGAGAGTCTAATAGGTAGCCTGTTGTGTGAAATGATTGTATCATTTTTTTTAAATATCAGGGATAGCCGAAAAAAAGAGATTGAAAATCCAAAAAGTCGTATTTTTACAATTTGGAGCATGTTTAGAGGTCTTTCTCGTAAAGTCAACATACTATTTTTTGGGAACTTCTTCTACAAAGAGTCTTATTGGTAGTCTTTTATATGAAACCATCGATCAACAGTCCAACATATCAGGAGTAGAAGAACAAAAGGATCGAACACTGAAAACGGCACCCTTTAATTGTTGAGCGAAACATGAAGTGTGGGTGACTACAATCTACGCATTTAGTCATCGTATAGAGCTTATTCAACAGTATCGAATTCCAACTGCTTAGGGATATTTTACGTGCACTCCAATGTGTACACGGGACCTTGGTTTTTCGTCCCATCCGAAGGACTAGACAGCTGTGCTTGTCAGGCCCTCCGTTCTGCCTTACTGACAAGGGAACCACGCCGGGAAATCGAGATGAACTTTCTCTGTGCAGAACTTTCAATTCAGGCAAAACGTTTATTGCATACGATTAAGCTGGTCAGTTGGAGCTCATTTTCAAAAGTTTTGTAATAATCGGTTGGTAATTAAAGTACCGTGCACATTAAACTGTTAAAACAGAAAATTTCGCCCGGTTGAAATGTTTCTTGCTATAAGTCAGCAATTTTCCGAATTCAGGGAGGCTGAATGGCTGAATGGTTAGCATGTGCGCACTGTATCGTAACGTCTGTCATTGAGTCAATGGGCGTCGTTTCGATCTCCAGGTTGGACGTGACATGAATTATGATGTCCAACCTCGTGGGTTTTCTCCGTGTCCTTCGGTTTCCTCCCAAGGGCGCAAGGGGAGTTTTTAAATAAAATTAAAAAACATATGTTAGTCCCGAAATGACCTAGTTTGTGTCGAATGGACATTAGGCCGCATTTCTCTCTTTCTCTTTTATTTTTAAAGTTTTGTAATAATCGGTTGGTAATCAAAGGTACTGTAAAAGTGATAAAACAGAAAATTTCGCCGGGTTGTAATGTTTCTCACTTTAAAGTCAGCAATTTGCCGATTTTAAGGGGCAAACGTTTATTGCGAACGCTTAAGCTGGTCAGGGGGAGCTTATTTTTAAAAGTTTTGTAATATTCGGTTGATAACTAAAGGTACCGTGCAAATTAAACTGTTACAATAGAAAATTTGGCCCGGTTGAAATGTTTCTCGCTGTAGGTCAGCAATTTGCCGATTTTAGGGAGGTTGCGTGGCTGAATGGTTAGCACGTGCGCTCTGTATCATAACGTCTGTCATTGAGTCAACTGGCGTTGTTTCGATTTCTTGGTTGTACGTGACAAGGAGTATGGTCGCCTGTCCAACCTCGTAGGCCGTAACCGCCGCTGCCCGGGTAAAATTTCCCTCATTGCACACTTTATGGCATATGCCCGTCTTCATTAGCCCATTTTAGGAGCAGAACAGTCGGACGTTAAACCCCATTCAATTTCATTTCATTTTCTCTATGTTGCTTATTTATTATAGTGGATAAATATTTTTCTGGTTCTGGCAATTATTTAATTAGAAATCTTGGTTTGGCCAGTTTTTTTATTGCAGAGTGCCATTCTTGTTTAAACAAACATGATCCTTTGTTTAAAACATGCTTAAGAAGTCGTCACGATTTCCTACTTATAACCAAACATATTGAAAATATTAGTCTGGCATTATTAAATCCTAATTTTATTGGTCTTATTTAAAATTAAACTTTCATTTAACTATGAACAACCCTTAACGTGTCTCTTTAAAACTATTAAGTACTCTAAAACAGTAGCTCAACCTTTTGGCCTAAACTCATTAATTTACCATTTTGTTGTGAGCGACTTCTTATTCTTCTTATATGACATATTGCACGTGTCTGATTTCAAAGGGGGGTTGGGTGCCTGAATGGTTAGCACGCGCGCCTGTCATTGAGTTAACTAGCGTGTTTTCGAATGCCCGGTTGTACGTGACAAGGAGTAAGGTCGCCTGTCCAACCTGCCATTTTTAATTTTTTTTCCCGCCATTTTCATTTCATTTTCTCATCCGTCTCATTACAGTAATACAAGTTTCAGTTATTTCCCTTTAGTTTTCAGATTATTGTTATGCCTGGGTGCAATGTTTCATACTATATTTAGACTTGTGACTTCGCGAGTTTTTGACCAATTTTAATATTTTTTTCTTCTTATCCTTTTATTTAGGATACTTGATACAATCAATGACACGTGACGATGAATATGAAAGCTTTCATATCTGCATGGGACAGTAGCAGATCTAGTTGTTATTTTTTTTTTTGTGTTTTATCCACAAATCGGATTTCTCAGAATCTAACCACAGTATCTTTATGAAACTTTTACCTACCCCCCCAAAAATGGGTGGTAGCTGTTGATTAAATATATTTTCAAAACGTTTTACGAATCCGAAATCACCGAAATTTACGAACGACAAAATGGACAATGCATAGTCGTAACTTTATTGTTTTTTGACCGATTTTACTAAATCTTTTTTCTTTGAATACCTTGAAAAAAATCATTTTCATCAGCAGTTTCACATTTTCGAATTTCGAAAATTCGTCGCTGTGATTTCGAACCGGAAGTTTAGACCAATTTGACAACTTCTTTAATAGTTGTGCGATTTTCATTCAATTTAGTATATAAGTAGATCCTACCGATGTTACTTCAAAAATATAATTAGAAATTTTCTAAATTATCTCCCCTTGGTGAAATTAAGGATCAAAGTTTTCAAAAAAATCGTCGAAATATAGGTCAGAATGACCTAATTTTTTTTTTTCGATACTAGACAAGGAATTACTGATTCGTACACAAAATATGGAGTTTGTCGATCGAACAGGAAGTGCCACCATCTTGAAACGTGAAAAATCAATAAGGCTTTTTTGCTATTTTACTTACAGACTCGGGAGTTATATTTTCTGAATCCTTGTAGGAAGGCCTAAAAAATGTCGCGAACAGAATTTTGATTTAGGTCAACCGGGAGTCACCATTTTGAATTGAAAATCAAAAATAGAAGCAATTTGAAGGGCCGAGACTTTTGAGCACAATAACTCTCATTCTAATTAAGCTAGAATGTTCTAACTTGGTGTAGACGTTCACTAGGTCAATGTTATGATGAAGTTCAAAGATGAGCATTTTCTGCTTAGGGTAAGCAGAGATAAGCATATTGATTTGTTGATTCTTTAGGGCACGATAACTTCGGTTATAATGAAGGGAGGGCGGTGAAACTTTTGTCAATAGAGAGTCTAATAGCTAGCCTGTTGTGTGAAATCATTGTATCATTTTTTTAAATATCAGGGATAGCCGAAAAAAAGAGATTGAAAATCCCAAAAGTCGTATTTTTACAACTTGGAGTATGTTTAGAGGTCTTTCTCGTAAAGTCAACATAATATTTTTTGGGAACTTCTTCTACAAAGAGTCTTATTGGTAGTCTTTTATATGAAACCATCGATCAACAGTCCAACATATCAGGAGAAGAAGAACAAAAGGATCGAACATTTAAAACGGCACCCTTTCATTGTTAAGCGAAACATGCAGTGTGGGTGACTACAATCTACACATTTAGTCATCGTATAGAGCTTATTCAACAGTATCGAATTCCAACTGCTTAGGGATATTTTACGTGCACTCCAATGTGTACACGGAACCGTGGTTTTCGTCCCATCCGAACTAGACAGCCGTTCTGCCTCACTGACAAGGGGGAACCACGCTGGGAAATCGAGATGAACTTTCTCCGTGCAGAACTTTCAATTCAAGCCAAACTTTTATTGCATACGATTACGCTGGTCAGTTGGAGCTTATTTTCAAAAGTTTTGTAATAATCGGTTGGTAATTAAAGTACCATGCACATTAAACTGTTAAAACAGAAAATTTCGCCCGGTTCAAATGTTTCTTGCTATAAGTCAGCAATTTTCCGAATTCAGGGAGGCTGAATGGCTGATTGGTTAGCATGTGCGCGCTGTATCGTAACGTCTGTCATTGAGTCAACGGGCGTCGTTTCGATCGCCAGGTTGCACGTGACATGGAATATGATCTCCAACCCCGTTTATTGCGAACGATTAAGCTGTTCAGGGGGAGCTTATTTTTAAAAGTTTTGTAATATTCGGTTGATAACTAAAGGTACCGTGCAAATTAAACTGTTAAAATAGAAAATTTGGCCCGGTTGAAATGTTTCTTTCTGTAGGTCAGCTAGAATGTTCAAACTTGATCGAGTTCACAGCAGAAATAACAGTGAAACGATCAACGAACTCATAGCAGAAATAACAGTGCAAAACTTAACGAATTCATAGCAGAAATGAAATGGGGTTTTACGTCCTACTCTTCTGCACCTGACCTGGGCTAATGGAAGACGGCCATACGCCACACAGTGTGCTATGAGGGAATTTTTGCCCGGGCAAGGGATCTTTTACGTGCACTCCAATGTGTACACGGGACCTCGGTTTTTCGTCCCATCCGAACGACTAGGCAGCTGTCCTTATCAGGCCCTCCTTCTGCATCACTGACAAGAGGAAACAACGCCGGAAAATCGAGATGAGCTTTCTCGGCCAATGCAAGGATCGAACACCCGACCTCCATTCTAACGAGCCAGCGCCTTGCCCACTTAGCCACCGTGATTCCCATAAATAGCAATGAAACGATCAACGAATTTATAGCAGTAATAACACTTCAACAATTAACGAATTCGTAGCAGAAATAACGATGAAACAATTAACGAATTCGTAGCAGAAATAACAATGAAACGTTCAACGAAATAATAGCCGAAATAAGAGTGGAACAATGAACGAATTAATAGTAGACGAGTTCATAGTAGAAAAAACAGCGAAACAATGAACGAATCATAGCAGAAACCAGAAGGCTATCAATACACTGTGAAATTTGAAACCTAAATGGCCCGGCTAGGAACAATATCTACATGCCCGTAAAAGACTACTTAACAGTTGGAATTCGAAAGAAAAGACCGTAACGACGCTGTCCGATCAAACTTTAGTTAATTCAGTCGGCGCAAAAAGATAGGTCGTTAAAACCATTTCTGTTCAGTTCATTCCATTTCCTTAAATCTATGAAAGTTGTGTGAATTGGGAATCGCGTATTACTCAACAGTTTCAGGGGAGATAAGCCGTCTTTGAGATTGGAAATCAATTTTTGATATCGACTGTGTATGATTGCTACTAGATCGATTGTGATTCAGGTTCTAATCAGTTTGGATTGAAGAATCGGGGTGGTATATGTGTGTGTGATGGGGTGGGGGTGGTGTCACAAGACGCTATATCCCATTCGCAACCACACACCTAACAAATGCAGGGTATAGGTTGCGATCAGTTCTATCAAGATTTTCATATATTTAAGCCACTTTATTACACGCCTCATCTGAAAATGTCTGTGTTAGTGTAGATAAATGTTGACCAAATAACATCTTTCACCATTTTGACTTTCAGTTACGGAACTAGCATAGGGGCGTTTTAAGGTTTATCATGGCGGAGGCTGTACTATTTTGAGGGCCCTCTGTCGCGAGGGGAGGTTCTTGATTGATGATTGTCACCCCAATGCAATGGCTGCATTCTCATTCAGTAGTGGATTCGACAGTAACAGTGTATAGAAAACGATTGAGTTGGACTCGGGGGCCCTTTCCCTTGGCACTAGGGACCCTTTTGTCATTCGTCGGACCCTTTTGTCTGTCTTTAGAGCCCTCCCTAATTAGGGCACATTTTCATTTTTCGCATCGGTTTTAGCATTTTTCTCCCGTTTTATTTTTTCAACTGCTTTGATTTTTTTCGCGGGGAGGCTGGCGCCTCCAGCGCCTCAGCTATAAAACGCTTTTGAACTAACAGTACTATTGACATAATACCGTTTTTTCCAGTAATGGTAACTCACTCGTTTCTTCAAGAATCATTCGGCATTCCAGGTATGCTACATTCTATTCGCTGTCTTCCATAGGAGCGGTAAGATGAGACTTGTTTGTGGGAAAATCCCTAAACAATATGCGAGGGTCGAATAATCGTACATTACTTTAAGGTTTGCGTGAAGTAATTGACATCGAAATTACAGTTATATGCACTGAATAACCATGACACAGAGAGAGAGAGAGAGAGAGAGAGAGAGAGAGAGAGAAATGGGGTTTAACGTCCACTCGACGCAAACTAGGTCATTTTGGGACTAACATATGGTTTAATTTTATTTACGTATATACATTATTTACGTATATACATTATGCATGAACAATAGAAACTATATACTAGTATTTATAAGTATTAAAGCTATGGTAATATTATGCTATCAAATAGCCGTATTGTCTTAATATTTGTTGTAACCGCAACCTTGATAGTTATTGTAAGAAGGATAACGGTTGTAGTTGTTGTATCCGTTACCGTATCCGTTGTTATTGTAGTTGTTATATCCCTTCCCATATTCGTTGTTATTGTGGCCATTGTTGTAACCGTTGTTGTAATTGTAGGGGCCGTTGTAACTATTGTATCCTTTATTATTGTATTGGTTGTACTTGTATAGTCCGTTGTTGTATCGTTACCAACGATACCATGACCAATTCCGTGTCCAACAATACCGTGTCCGATACCGTTACCAACGATGTCATGCCCAATGCCGTTACAAATCTTTCCATGTCCAATAAGTCCGTGTCCGATTCCGTTTCCAATGATACCATGTCCGATACCGTTACCAACGATACCATGACCAATTCAGTTTCCAACAATACCGTGTCCGATACCGTTACCAACGATGCCATGCCCAATGCCGTTACCAATCTCTCCATGTCCAATAAGTCCGTGTCCGATTCCGTTTCCAATGATACCATGTCCGATACCGTTACCAACGATACCATGACCAATTCCGTTTCTAACAATACCGTGTCCAATACCGTTACCGATACCGTTACCAACAATACCATGACCAATTCCGTTACCAATAACACCGACTTTGCCAACAGCTACTATTCCGTGTCTGAGTCGGTTTCCTTGGATACCATGTCCAATACCATGGTTGAGTCCGTTGCCAATAGCTCCTACACCAACAAGACCATGTCCAACACCGGCATGTCCTCTTCCATATCCTTTACCAATTCCGTTTGCAAAGACACCAACACCATGTCCGAAACCGTGTCCGATTTTAGCATCGATGTATTGGGAAGCAGCTACTGTCAAACAGACAGCGAAAGCGACGAAAGCCTGAAAAAGAAAAAAAAAACCATGTGTTTTACAGAAATAGCCGTAGATTTGATTCCATACTAAAAAAAAAATCGCGAGGGTTTATTTATAACCAAAAACTTGACAATCAAGAAATTTTACTGTGCCGCCATTATTTAGTACATGATCGAGTTTTGGCGTTACCAGGCAAAATCACAAGTAATGTTCAACTCTGGGTAATAATTTACACTTTTTATAATTTACCGTTTTGGCCCTATGAATATAAAACTGCCTTTAATACAATGTCAAGGGCGATAAGCAATAATACAACAGTGACGATGCAATACCATTTTCAACCCTCGGTAATTTCTACCAGTTTTAAATTTAAAGATGGACCTATGGGTATGCATGCCAAGTGCGATAAGCAATCATATAAAAATTTAGTATGTAATGAAACTTATTAGTGCTATACCAAATTAGATATCAGGTTTCTTGTCTAGAAAGTTCAAGTATATCCCATCTGGGTCACGATCCTTGTCACTACATACCGCTAATTAGAAGTATTGAAGATTATTTAGTCAACAAGTTAAATTTACTCTCTGTAGATTGTTACAATGTTTTACTGTATTATTCCAGTCTGTACAGAACAGAGGGCGAAAAAGCAAGTCCCGTTTAGGATTTCAGGGACCGGGTATGCTTATCTTAAAACTTCAAAGATTTGAAATCTTATACGGAGTAGGGCAAAAGTCCTACTTTATACACCGACTGGACCATTGAAGACAAACAGGTAGATTTTGCCCGGACATCTGTATCACGATATACTCTATCAAAGAATCTTTTACGTGCACGCCAATGTGCACACTGAACATTGCTTTTCGTCCCATTCTGACAATTAGACACTATTCCCTGTCAGACCGGGCAGACCTACTGTCCTGTACAGCTAACAAGGGCAGTCAAGCCTGTACAATTGACTTTCTGGTCAAACCCCGGGAGAGAGCCCAAGACCTACTGGTTAGTTAATCAGTGTCTCTTATCACTGAGCCACCATGATCCCCATACATTAAAACGCGGAGTTCGTAGATGAGCATATTATGCTTAGGGTAAGCAGAGATAAGCAATTAGATTGGTTGATGATTTTGGACACTTTCACTTCAGTCAGAGTGATGAAACTTGGTGTATAGTTTCATTACATCAATATCTTTAATACGTTCGACAATGAGCATTGTCTGCCCTGGATAAGCAGAGCGATGAGCAATTTGATTGGTCGAGAATTTGAAACAAAATAACTCTCCTTCTAATTGGGGCAGAATGTTCAATCTTGGTGAAGGCGTTCATTAGGTCAGTGCCATAAAGGAGTGCGAAGATGAGCATTGTCTGCTTACAGTAAGCAGAGATAAGCAATCTGATTGGTTGATTCTTTGGGGCACGATAACTTTGGTTATAATGAAGTGAGAGTGACAAAATTCCAAATATAGATTCATTATGTCATTACCTTGACTAAGTTTCATGTTGAGAATTTCTGCGTAGATTTAGGAGCAATAAGCAATTTGACACATCACATTGGAACATAACACCTCTGTTTCTAATTAAGGTAGAATTTGAACCGGTTGAATTGTTTCTCGTTATAACTCGGTGAGTTTTTGGCGGATTTCATTAATTCTTTTTCCTTTTTAAGATTCTTTATATAACTCTTGAGATGCGACAGAAACTGACCGTGAATATGAAAGCTTTAATATCTGCTTAGCAGATCTAGTTTATTATTATTTTTTTTTTTTTCGCCGGAGCCTATTTCTCAGTGCCTGTAACAGATACCGATCTGGGACCTAATTCTCTATTGGGAAACCATGTGTTGGCTACTTGATAAACTATTTTTGAAACTTCTGCGCAGACCGGAAGTGGTCGAATTTTGTGCTGTGTCCAAAAATTAAAAAACGGCCGTAGATTCGTCAATTCTATACCTATTTTCATACATATGACATTTTCAGAAACCCTGAGTCTTTTCTCGGGCGATAGCAGTTGAAAATTTCGATATTTGGAAACTTCATTGCTGACTTCTTGCGATCGAAAAATGAAAAATGTGGTTTGGGAGACAATTTTTGTTATTTTTCAAAATTTTCAAATTTGACCTACATTTTTGGATACCTGAAAACCATCCGATTCCAGAAATATAAGTTTCATTCCGCGTTATCGCCCTTTATTTTTCGATTTTTTTCGAATTTTCTACCCATTTTGTGAGCTCGGGTTTCGTTTTATGGCAGAAGTGACGTTTCTGAAACTTCAGAGGCATGAAGCCAAATGACCATTGCAAGGAATAAAGCAATTTCAACAATAATCTGTACACCGGAAGTGGTCGAAATAATGTCCGATATTTTGAAAAAAATGCAAAAAATGGGTATTTTGGGGAAAAACGCGATTTCTCCGTCCGATATCAATGGATTGGACGAATTAGGGTACCATTGGATTGCACTAGGATTGTGCTATCGTATGATACCCAATTCGTACGGATACGATGAGCAGGCAGCAAAATATGGCACGCTGAAAATCAAGTATTTTCTGATTTGGAGCGTTTTTGGATGCCTGTATCTCGAAAACTTAACCACAGTTTTTTTTTAAATTTTGTCTATCGAGAGTCCTTTCGGAGGTATTTTGCATGAAGCCATCCAATAAGACTTTGAAATATCTGGAATAGGTGAAATAACGGACTGAAAATCGAAAAATCGTGAAATTGTGGAAAATGCTTTGCTATTTTTTTATTTTAAGAGATTTTCAAAAAAAGATTGTATATTCAGATAGCTGACCTAATTCCGATTCTAACGATGTATAATACTTATGTAGTTATTGAAATTTAATTTTCGATATTTTAATTTTTTTGCATTTTTTGCACTTTTGAACATAGGATTTCTCAGGGGCATTTTATCTGATAAGATAATGTAATATATCATTACAGAGCCCTGTGGCTATTTTAGCACCCAAACCGGCTATTAAAACTATTCCGACAATAATAACCGTACCGGAAGTATTCAAAAAATGAAAAAAAAAGTTAAAAACATTGTCGCACTTGCAAAAATACTTGATTTCTAACTTAGGTAATAGCGGACCAAAAGAACTAAAGTGTCGTTGTATAGCCCTATTAATGGATCATCATATGGTATCTAAATAATACGATTTCGATACTAAGGAAATAAATTATTGTATGCCAAAAATCTAGTATTTTCCGATTTTTTAACATTCTGAGACGCCCTGTTCTCGAAAACGACGCCGCAGATTTTTCTTAAACTTTTCTTACTCAAAGTCCTATCGGTTGTGTATATAGTGAATCCAAAATGAAAAGCGTTGAAATAATATAAGTTGTCCAAAAATGGCCTCAAACTTAAGTTGTCCAAAAATGGCCTCAAAAATTGAAAAATCGTTAAATTTTTGGAAACGCTCTTTAATTTATCTTTTTTTCCAAAACTACTCAATGGATGTTTCTGACACTTCTGGTACGTACAGTTAAGTATCCAAAGAACTTTGCAAAGCTATCACAACAACGATCGTAAAACCGGAAGTAGTCTAAAAAATGTCCGATATTTTGAAAAAAAAATTATTCTTTTACGAAAACCTTTTTTATTTATGAATATTTTTTAAAGATATTTTACACAGGAATTATTGATATAAAATTAAACCATGCTAGTCCCGAAATGATATAGTTTGTGTCTAGTCGACGTTAAACCCCATTTCTCTCTTCTTGGTAGTGCCGGTTAATTTGAGATATATTTTGTCTCCCTTTAAGTTTTTTACCTTTTTAATTTCAGTTTATGGGTTCCAAGTTTATTATTTATTGCCTGGTGTGTATAAAACAATTCTCAATTGCGAATTCTCAACTTATTTGTTACCGATAATGATTTCTTTTGGCACCGGAAGTGAAGTAATTTTGCCAGATTTTAAAATTTTGACCGGTCTATTCGCAAGCAAATATTACTTACAAATCTGACAGAGGGTGTCACTGAATCATAACCGTATCGTTTGGTAGCTTGATGGATCGGCTATTGTATGACGCACTTCCTGTCTGATTCCTGAAAGCCGATTCAGCACTGCAGGTCTGCAGGTCTAGTTAAGCTTTCATATTACATATGAAAGCTTATTGTTTCTGTTTCTGTTAAAGTTATTATTATTATTATTATTTTTTTTTTTTGTGTGTATTTTCTGCAAATCGGATTTCTCAGAATCTAACCATAGGATCTTTCTGAAACTTTGACCTACCCCCCCATAAATGGGGTGCGAACCTTGATTAAATATATTTTCAAAACGTTTTACGAATCCGAAATCACCGAATTTTACGAACGAATGCATTTGACCTACAATGCTGTAACTTTGTGACTATTTGACCTATTTAATTAATTCTTTTTTCTATGAGTACCTTGAGACATTTACTTCAAATCTGCAATTTCGGATTTTCGAATTTCGAAAATTCGTCGCTGTGATATCGAACCGGAAGTTTAGACCAACTCGACAACTTCTTTAGTAGTTGTACGATTTTCATGAAAATTGATATGTAAGTAAACCTTAATGATGCGACTTGAAAAATGACTTTAGAAATTTTCTAAATTATCTCCCCTTGGAGAAATTAAGGATCGAAATTTTCAAAAAAATCGACGAAATATAGGTCAAATCATCTTGAATTTTTTTTGGCTTACTAGCTACGAGACCACTGATTCATACACAAAAAATGGAGTTTGTAGCTCAACCCGGAAGTGCCACCATCTTGAAATGTAAAAACCTCAAACGCCATTTTGCTATTTTACTTACAGACACGGGAATTATATTTTCTGAATCCTTGGAGGAAGTAGAATTTTCATTTAGGTCAACTGGGAGTCACCATTTTGAATTGAAAATGAAAAATATAAGCAATTTGAAGGGCCGAGTTTTTGGAACACAATAACTCTCCTTCTAATTAAGCTAGAATGTTTAAACTTGGGGTAGACGTTCACTAGGTCAATGTCATGATTGAGGGTAAAGATGAGCATTTTCTGCCGGGGGTAAGCAGAGATAAGCATGCTGACTTGTTAATTCTTTAGGGCACAATAACTTCGGTTATATTGAAGGGAGGGTGATGAAACTCTTGTAAATCGAGAGTCTAATAGCTAGCCTGTTGTGTGAAATCATTGTATCATTTTTTGTAAATATCAGGGATAGCAGAAAAAAGAGATCGAAAATCCAAAAAATCTATAATTTACGATTTAGAGGATTTTTAAAGGTCCTTTTCTCTTAAAGTCAACATAATATTTTTGTGGAACTTCTTGTACAAAGAGTCTTATCGGTAGTATTTTATATGAAACCATCGATCAACAGTCCAAAATATCAGGAGTAGAAGAATAAAAGGATCGAAAATTGAAAACGGCACCCTTTCATTTTTAAGCAAAACATGCAGTGTGGGTGGCTACAATCTGCACATTTAGTCATCGTATAGAGCTTATTCAACATTATCGAATTCCAACTGCTAAGGAATCTTTTACGTGCACTCCAATGTGTACACGCCGGTGGGAGGACACGCCAGAAAATCGAGATGAACTTTCTCGGCCAATGCAGGGATCGAACACCCGACCTCCTGGCTAGCAGGTCAACGCCTTCGCCACATAGTGTGGACACCCATCGTACATACCATCCGTCAAATCAAAGCATTTCATTGCATTAGACCAATAATTAATTATTCTTAATTTTTAAACTTTATTTTAATATTATTAAATCCTCATTTTATTGGTAGACGTTCGTCTTATTTAAAATCAAACTTTCGTTTAACTATGAATAACCCTTAACATGTCTCTTTAAAACAATTAAATATTCTAAAACAGTAGCTCAACCTTTTGACCTAAGCTCATTAATTTACCATTTTGTATGTGAGCGACTTGTTATTCTTCTTATATGACATATTGCACGTGTCTGATTTCAAAGGAGAGTTTGGTGGCTGAATGGTTAGCACGCGCGCGCTGTATCATAAAGCCTGTCATTGAGTCAGCTAACGTGTTTTCGAATCTCCGGTCGTACCTGACAAGGAGTAAGGTCGCCTGTCCATCTTGGTGGGTTTTCTTCATTTCCTCCGGTTTCCTTCAACTGCTAAAGATCTCTACGCGCAAGCGAAATATTGAAATAAAATCGAACTATATGTTAGTCCCGAAATGATCTAGTTTGGGACACAATAACTCTCTTTCTAATTCAGCTAGACTTGGTGTGGGTGTTTATTAGGCCAATACCTTGATGACTCTGGAACACAATAACTCTTCTTCTAATTGGGGTACAAAGTTCAAACTTGGTATAGGCATTCACTAGGTCAATGTCTTGATGAAGTTCGAAGTAGAATTTTGATTTAGGTCAACTGGTAGTCACCATTTTGAAGTGAATATGAAACATAGTGAAAAATCGACATTTACGAACTTGTAAACAAACACAATAGAGCATAGTATGTTCAATGCGTCTCCTATGTCTGAAATTAATACATTTCAGGATAGTCGGGATACGGTATTTGAATATTTCAAAAATTCGATTTTTGCCTATGATGTTTTTCGTGCTGACAAAATTTTTGCCTATGATGTTTTTCGTGCTGACAAAATTCTTTACGAGTGAAAAATCACACTAACTTCACTAGATTGTGACCGATTTTAATGATTTTTTTTCTTCGTTCGGATTATTCATATGACCCATGACATGTGACAGGTGTGGTTGTGAATATGAAAGCTTCATGGGACAGTAGCAGATCTAGTTAGGCTTTCAGACGAAAGTCTGAAAGCCTATTGAGATTACTAAAATTATTATTATTATTAGGCTTTCAGACTTTCGTCTGAAAGCCTATTGAGATTACTAAAATTATTATTAAGCTTTCATATTACATATGAAAGCTTATTGTTTCTGTTAAGATTATTATTATTTTTTTTTTTTGTGTATTTTCTGCAAATCGGATTTCTCAGAATCTAACCATGGGAACTTTCTGAAACTTTGACCTACCCCCCCCCCCCCCCAAAAATGGGGTGCGAACGTTGTTTAAATATATTTTCAAAACGTTTTACGAATCCGAAATCACCGAATTTTACGAACGAAAAAACTGACAATGCATAGTCGTAACTTTGTTATTTTTTGACCGATTTTACTAATTCTTTTTTCTTTGAATACCTTGAAAAAAATCGTTTTCATCTGCAGTTTCACATTTTCGAATTTCGAAAATTCGTCGCTGTGATTTCGAACCGGAAGTTTAGACCAATTTGACAACTTCTTTAATAGTTGTACGATTTTCATGAAATTTAGTATACAAGTAGATCTTACCGATGTGACTTCAAAAATATAATTAGAAATTTTCTAAATTATCTCCCCTTGGTGAAATTAAGGATCAAAATTTTCAAAAAAATCGTCGAAATATAGGTCAGAATGACCTAAAAAAATTTTTCGATACTCGACAAGTAATTACTGATTCCTACACAAAATATGGAGTTTGTCGATCGAACCGGAAGTGCCACCATCTTGAAACGTGAAAAAACAATTGAACTTTTGCGATATTGCACTTACAGACACGGGAGTTATATTTTCTGAATCCTTGAAGGATGGCCCAAAAATCGTAGGGAGCAGAATTTTGATTTCGGTCACGTGATGGTCACCATTTTGAATTGAAAATGAAAAGTAGTAGCAATTTGAAGGGCCGAGACTTTGAAACACAATAACTCTCCTTCTAATTGAGCTAGAATGTTCAAACTTGGTGTAGACGTTCACTAGGTCAATGTCATGATTGAGTTCAAAGATGAGCATTTTCTGCCTAGGGTAAGCAGAGATAGGCATGCTGATTTGTTGATTCTTTAGGGCACGATAACTTCGGTTATAATGAAGGGAGGGCTGTGAAACTTTTGTCAATAGAGAGTCCAATAGCTAGCCTGTTGTGTGAAATCATTGTATCATTTATTTTAAATATCAGGGATAGGCGAAAAAAAGAGATTGAAAATCCAAAAAGTCGTATTTTTACAATTTGGAGCATGTTTAGAGGTCTTTCTCGTAAAGTAAACTTAATATTTTTTGGGAACTTCTTCTACAAAGAGTCTTATGGGTAGTCTTTTGTATAAAACCATCGATCAACAATCCAACATATCAGGAGTAGAAGAACAAAAGGATCGAACATTGAAAACGGCACCCTTTCATTGTTAAGCAAAACATGCAGTGTGGGTGGCTACAATCTGCACATTTAGTCATCGTATAGAGCTTATTCAACAGTATCGAATTCCAACTGCTAAGGGATCTTTTACGTGCACTCCAATGTGTACACGGCGGGTGGGGGGACACGCCAGAAAATCGAGATGAACTTTCTCGGACAATGCAGGGATCGAACACCCGACCTCCTGGCTAGCAGGCCAACGCCTTAGCCACATAGTGTGGACACCCATCGTACATTTCATCCGTCAAATCAAAGCATTTCATTGCATTAGACCAATAATTAATTATTCTTAATTGAAAACTTTATTTTAATATTAGTCTGGCATTATTAAATCCTAATTTTATTGGTCTTATTTAAAATTAAACTTTCATTTAAGTATGAACAACCCTTAACGTGTCTCTTTAAAACATAAAAAAATACTCTGAAACAGTAGCTCAACCTTTTGACCTAAACTCATTAATTTACCATTTTTTGTGAGCCACTTGTTATTTTTCCTATGACATATTACACGTGTCTGATTTTAAAGGGGGGTTGGGTGGCTGAATGGTTAGCACGCGCGCCTGTCATTGAGTTAACTAGCGTGTTTTCGAATGCCCGGTTGTACGTGACAAGGAGTAAGGTCGCCTGTCCAACCTACCATTTTTAATTTTTTTTTCCCGCCATTTTCGTACCATTTTCTCATCCGTCTAATTACAGTAATACAAGTTTCAGTTATTTCCCTTTAGTTTTCAGATTATTGTTATGCTTGGGTGCAATGTTTCATACTATATTTAGACTTGTAACTTCGCGAGTTTTTGACCAATTTTAATAATTTTTTCTTCTTATCCTTTTATTTAGGATATTTGATACAATCAATGACACGTGACAATGAATATGAAAGCTTTCATATCTGCATGGGACAGTAGCAGATCTAGTATTATTATTATTTTTTTTTTTGTGTTTTATTCACAAATCGGATTTCTCAGAATCTAACCATAGGATCGTTCTGAAACTTTTACCTATCCCCCCAAAAATGGGTGGTGGCTGTTGATTAAATATATTTTCAAAACGTTTTACGTATCCGAAATCACCGAATTTTACGAACGAATGCATTTGACCTACAATGCTGTAACTTTGTGACTATTTGACCTATTTTACTAAATCTTTTTTCCTTGAGTACCTTGAGACAATTACTATAAATCTGCAGTTTCAGATTTTCGAATTTCGAAAATTCGTCGCTGTGATTTCGAACCGGAAGTTTAGACCAATTTGACAACTTCTTTAATAGTTGTACGATTTTCATGAAATTTAGTATCTAAGTAGATCTTACCGATGTGACTTCAAAAATATAATTAGAAATTTTCTAAATTATCTCCCCTTGACGAAATTAAGGATCAAAATTTTCAAAAAAATCGTCGAAATATAGGTCAGAATGACCTGATTTTTTGGGGGGGTACTAGATAAGTAATTACTGATTTGTACACAAAATATGGAGTTTGTCGATTGAACCGGAAGTGCCGCCATATTAAAAAGTGAAAAATCAATAAGGCTTTTTTGCTATTTTACTTACAGACTCGGGAGTTATATTTTCTGAACCCCTGGTGGAAGGCCTAAGAAATGTCGAAAATACAATTTTGATTTCGGTCACGTGATGGTCACCATTTTGAATTGAAAATGAAAAATAGAAGCAATATGAAGGGTTGGGACTTTGGAACACAATTACTCTCCTTCTAATTAAGCTAGAATGTTCAAACTTGGTGTAGACGTTCACTAGGTCAATGTTATGATTGAGTTTAAAGATGAGCATTTTCTGCTTAGGGTAAGCAGAGATAAGCATGCTAATTTGTTGATTCTTTCGGGCACGATAACTTCGGTTATAATGAAGGGAGGGCGGTGAAACTTTTGTCAATAGAGAGTCTAATAGCTAGCCTGTTGTGTGAAATCATTGTATTATTTTTTCTAAATATCAGGGATAGCCGAAAAAAAGAGATTGAAAATCCAAAAAGTCGTATTTTTACAATTTGGAGCATGTTTAGAGGTCTTTCTCGTAAAGTCAACATAATATTTTTTGGGAACTTCTTCTACAAAGAGTCTTATTGGTAGTCTTTTATATGAAACCATCGATCAACAGTCCAACATATAAGGAGTAGAAGAACAAAAGGATCGAACATTGAAAACGACACCCTTTCATTGTTAAGCGAAACATGCAGTGTGGGTGACTACAATCTACACATTTAGTCATCGTATAGAGCTTATTCAACAGTATCGAATTCCAGCGGCTTAGGGATATTTTACGTGCACTCCAATGTGTACACGAGACCTTGGTTTTTCGTCCCATCCGAATGACTAGACAGCTGTGCTTGTCAGGCCCTCCGATCTGCCTCACTGACAAGGGGAACCACGCCGGGAAATCGAGATGAACTTTCTCCGTGCAGAACTTTCAATTCAGGCGAAAACGTTTATTGCATACGATTAAGCTGGTCAGTTGGAGCTTATTTTCAAAAGTTTTGTAATAATCGGTTGGTAATTACAGTACCGTGCACATTAAACTGTTAAAACAGAAAATTTCGCCCGGTTGAATGTTTCTTGTTATAAGTCAGCAATTTTCTGAATTCAGGGAGGCTGAATGGCTGAATGGTTAGCATGTGCACACTGTATCGTAACGTCTGTCATTGAGTTAACGGGCGTCGTTTCGATCTCCAGGTTGCACGTGACATGAAGTATGATGTCCAACTTCGTGGGTTTTCTCCGTGTCCTTCGGTTTCCTCCCAACGGCTAAAGACCTGTAAGCGCAAGGGGAGTTTTTAAATAAAATTAAAAACATATGTTAGTCCCGAAATGACCTAGTTTGTGTCGAATGGACATTAGGCCGCATTTGTCTCTTTCTCTTTTATTTTTAAAGTTTTGTAATAATCGGTTGGTAATCAAAGGTACTGTAAAAGTGATAAAACAGAAAATTTCGCCCGGTTGTAATGTTTCTCACTTTAAAGTCAGCAATTTGCCGATTTTAAGGGGCAAACGTTTATTGCGAACGCTTAAGCTGGTCAGGGGGAGCTTATTTTTAAAAGTTTTGTAATATTCGGTTGATAACTAAAGGTACCGTGCAAATTAAACTGTTACAATAGAAAATTTGGCCCGGTTGAAATGTTTCTCGCTGTAGGTCAGCAATTTGCCGATTTTAGGGAGGTTGCGTGGCTGAATGGTTAGCACGTGCGCTCTGTATCATAACGTCTGTCATTGAGTCAACTGACGTTGTTTCGATTTCTTGGTTGTACGTGACAAGGAGTATGGTCGCCTGTCCAACCTCGTAGGCCGTAACCGCCGCTGCCTGGGTAAAATTTCCCTCATTGCACACTTTATGGCGTATGCCCGTCTTCATTAGCCCATTTTAGGAGCAGAACAGTCGGACGTTAAACCCCATTCAATTTCATTTCATTTTCTCTATGTTGCTTATTTATTATAGTGGATAAATATTTTTCTGGTTCTAGCAATTATTTAATTTCTGCATAGAAATCTTGCTTTGGCCAGTTTTTTTATTGCAGAGTGCCATTCTTGTTTAAACAAACATGATCCTTTGTTTAAAACATGCTTAAGAAGTCGTCACGATTTCCTACTTATAACCAAACATATTGGAAATATTAGTCTGGCATTATTAAATCCTAATTTTATTGGTCTTATTTAAAATTAAACTTTCATTTAACTATGAAGAACCCTTAACGTGTCTCTTTAAAACTATTAAGTACTCTAAAACAGTAGCTCAACCTTTTGACCTAAACTCATTAATTTACCATTTTGTTGTGAGCGACTTCTTATTCTTCCTATATGACATATTGCACGTGTCTGATTTCAAAGGGGGTTGGGTGGCTGAATGGTTAGCACGCGCGCCTGTCATTGAGTTAACTAGCGTGTTTTCGAATGCCCGGTTGTACGTCACAAGGAGTAAGGTCGCCTGTCCAACCTGCCATTTTTATTTTTTTTTCCCGCCATTTTCATTTCATTTTCTCATCCGTTTCAGTTATTTCCCTTTAGTTTTCAGATTATTGTTATGCCTGGGTGCAATGTTTCATACTATATTTAGACTTGTAACTTCGCGAGTTTTTGACCAATTTTAATAATTTTTTCTTCTTATCCTTTTATTTAGGATACTTGATACAATCAATGACACGTGACGATGAATATGAAAGCTTTCATATCTGCATGGGACAGTAGCAGATCTAGTTATTAGGCTTTCAGACTTTCGTCTGAAAGCCTATTGAGATTACTAAAATTATTATTATTATTATTATTATTATTATTTACCGCGAGGGCCTAGATCTCCATGATCGAAAACAGATATCGATCTGAAATTAGATTTTCTATTGGGAAACCACGTGGTGGCTACTTGATAAAATATTTTTGAAATTTCTGCGCATACCGGAAGTGACCGAACTTTGCACGTTGTCTAAAAATTGAAAATCGGCCATAGTTTCGTCAATTCTTTATCCATTTTCAAACAAATTACATTTTTGGAATCCCTGAATCTTTTCTGAGACAATGGCTATCTCACATTTTTCAATTTCGAACATTCGTCTATGACTTTTATCGTTCGAAAATTGAAAACATGTTGTTTACGAGACAATTTTTGTCATTTTTCAAAATTTTCAAATTTGACCTACATTTTTGGATACCTGAAGTCCATCCGATTCCAGTAATATAAGTTTCATTCAGAGTTGTCGCCCTTTATTTTTCGATTTTTATCGAATTTTCTTCCCATTTTGCGAGCTCGGGTTTCGTTTTATGGTAGAATTGACGTTTCTGAAACTTCTGGAACATGAAGTTATAGTCCAATACCAACTGATAAAGCAATTTCGACACGGATCTTTAAACCGGAAGTGGTCGAAATAATGTTCAATATTTTGAAAAAAATGCAAAAAATGGATATTTTGGGGAAAAACGCGATTTCTCCGCCCGATATCAACGGATTAAAGAAATTAGGGTACCATTGGACTGCACTAGGATTGTACTATCGTATGATACCCAATTCATACGGATACGATGAGCAGGAAGCAAAATATGGCACGCTGAAAATCAAGTATTTTCTGATTTGGAGCGTTTTTGGACGCCTGTATCTCGAAAACTTAACCGCAACTTTTTTTTTAACTTTCTCTATCGAGAGTCCATTCGATAGTCTTGTGAATTATGCCACCCAATAAGACTTTGAAATGTCTGGAATAGGTGAAATAACGGACTGAAAATCGAAAAAAGTCGAAAAATCGTGAAATTTTGGAAAATGCTCTACTATTTTTTTATTTTGAGAGATTTTCAAAAAAAGATTGTATATTCAGATAGCTGACCTAATTACGATTCTAACGATGTATAATATGTATGTAGTTATTGAAATTAAATTTTCGATATTTTAAATTTTTTGCATTTTTGGCACTTTTCAACATAGGATTTCTCAGGGGCATTTTATCTGATCAGATAATGCAATATATCATTACAGAGCCCTGTGGCTATTTTAGTGCCCAGACCGGCTATTAAAACTATTCCGAAAATAATAACCATACCGGAAGTATTCAAAAAATGAAAAAAAAAGGTTAAAAACATTGTCGCACTTGCGAAAAACTTGATTTCTCCCTTAGGTAATAGCGGACCAAAAGAACTAAAGGGTCGTTGGAAAGCCCTATTAATGGACCATCATATGGTATCTAAATAATACGATTTCGATCGTAGAGAAATAAATTATTGTATGCCAAAAATCTAGTATTTTCCGATTTTTTAACATTCTGAGACGCCCTTTTCTCGAAAACGACGTCGCAGATTTTTCTTAAACTTTTCTTACTCAAAGTCCTATCGGTTGTCTATATAGTGAATCCAAAATGAAAAGCATTGAAATAATATAGGTGGTCCAAAAATGGCATCAAACTTTGAAAAAAATTGAAAAATCATTAAATTTTTGTAAACGCTCTTTAATTTATCTTTTTTTCCAAAACTACTCAATGGATGTTTCTGACACTTCTGGTACAGAAAGTTAAGTATCGAAAGAACTTCGTAAAGCTATCGCGACAATGATCGTAAAACCGGAAGTAGTCGAACAAATGTCCGATATTTTGAAAAAAAATAATTTTTTTACGAATACCTTTTTTATTTATGAATATATTTTGATGGTATTTTACACAGGGTTAAAATATCATCGTACTTGAGCAGAAATGAGAAAAAACATTGTCAGGGTAATTTGCGTTAGCCGCCATCGGCTAATTTAGTTTTTCGTACCCAGAAAAATTATTTATTGTTCGATTTGTATAAAACAAAGTTCATATGCTCCGTGGTCCCAATTGTAATTTTTTTTGTTACGGTAAAATTTTTCTGTCGGCAACGAAAGTGACGTAATATGAACAAAAACTACAATTTTGACAGTTCGGTACCACTTTTTGAAAGCAAATATTTTTTTTTTTCAAAACTGATATAACTAAAAGGATGCACCCTGCAAAGATGCACAAAATCCTTAGCTCAGATTTTTTAATTTCAATTTCATTTTCGGGCAATTTCGAATAAAATGTAAAATAAAGTGTAAAATTCAGTTATTTACAATTCATTCAGCGTCTTCATATTTTGAAATATTTATTTGTAATTTCATAAACTCGTAGCAATAATCCAGACGAAGAGAATGTATGCGAAAATTAGTTTGTAATATGAGCAGTTGCCGAGGAATATGCAATTTTGCATGCATCACTTTTCACGTTATTTTGCCTATAAAAGAGTGAATTATCATTCGATTTGCAATATTTTTTTTCCATTTGATGCCTAATGCCAATTTGGACTAGGTCAAGTCAATTTTACATTTTCACTGTGACCGGAAATGACGTCATTTGGGCAAAAACTGTATTTTTAACCCAAAAAACAAATATTTTATTCAAATGAGTCTGCCTTATAATATTTTTAAAATTATGATATTTGATTCCCATCAACGAATAGAATGAAGCCATACGACCATACAGATACCACAAAATGGTTTCTAACTTGTATGGTTACAGAGAAATCGGCGATCTTCTATAAGTCACTTTTCAAGGTTTTTGGTCTATAAAAGTCTCAATTATTATTCGATTTTTATAATTTTTTTACCATTTGATGCCCTATGTCATTATGGCTTCTATGAACTAAGTTAACATTTTCAATATCACCGGAAGCAATGTAATTTTTGCAAAAAACGTATTTTTAGCCTTCAAAACAAACATTTTTTTGAAGGGATTTATATTTATTATTCGTTTAACTTGATAACGTCTGACTCTAATGGGCAGTAAGATTGAATCAATACCATCATATTGATATCAAAAAAAGCCTTCTAGCATGTTCCCTTGTCGAATAATAGCCAATTTTCCCAGGGTCACTTTTAAGTTTTTTACCTTCTTAATTTCAGTTTATGGGTTATAGGGTAATTATTTATTGCCCAATATGTATAAAACAAAGTTTGTATTTTGTGTGTTGCGAATTTTCGACTTATTTTTCACCTATAAAAATATCTTTCGGTACCGGAAGTGACGTAATTTTACCATAATTTACAATTTTGACCGGTCTTTTCGCCAGCAAATATTACTTTTACATATGATAGAGGGTGTCACTGAAGCAAAACAACTAAAGTATAGTTTGGTAGCTCAATGGATCGGCTATGGTATAAGAAACTTCCTGTATGATTCCTGAAAGCCGATTCAGTGCTGCTTGCAGGTCTAGTTATTATTATTATTATTATTTACCGCGCGGGCCTAGATCTCCATGATCGAAAACAGATATCGATCTAGAATTAGATTTTCTATTGGGAAACCATGTGGTGGCTACTTGATAAAATATTTTTGAAATTTCTGCGCATACCGGAAGTGACCGAACTTTGCACGTTGTCTAAAAATTGAAAATCGGCCATAGTTTCGTCAATTCGTTATCCATTTTCAAATAAATTACATTTTTGGAATCCCTGAATCTTTTCTGAGACAATGGCTATCTCACATTTTTCAATTTCGAACATTCGTCTATGACTTTTATCGTTCGAAAATTGAAAACATGTTGTTTACGAGACCATTTTTGTCATTTTTCAAAATTTTCAAATTTGACCTACATTTTTGGATACCTGAAGTCCATCCGATTCCAGTAATATAAGTTTCATTCCGAGTTATCGCCCTTTATTTTTCGATTTTTTTTGAATTTTCTTCCCATTTTGTCAGCTCGGGTTTCGTTTTATGGTAGAATTGACGTTTCTGAAACTTCTAGAACATGAAGTTATAGTCCAATACCAACGTATAAAGCAATTTCGACAAGAATCCTTAAACCGGAAGTGGTCGAAATAATGTGCAATATTTTGAAAAAAATGCAAAAAATGGATATTTTGGGGAAAAACGCGATTTCTCCGCCCGATATCAATGGATTAAAGAAATTAGGGTACCATTGGACTGCACTAGGATTGTGCTATCGTATGATACCCAACTCGTACGGATACGATGAGCAGGCAGCAAAACATGGCACGCTGAAAATCAAGTATTTTCTGATTTGGAGCGTTTTTGGACGCCTGTATCTCGAAAACTTAACCGCAACTTTTTTTGTAATTTTTTCTATCGAGAGTCCTTTCGGAGGTATTTTGCGTGAAGCCATCCAATAAGACTTTGAAATATCTGGAATAGGTGAAATAACGGACTGAAAATCGAAAAAAGTCGAAAAATCGTGAAATTTTGGAAAATGCTCTGCTATTTTTTTATTTTCAAAGATTTCCAAAAAACGATTGTATATTCAGATAGCTGACCTAATTACGATTCTAACGATGTATAATATGTATGTAGTTATTGAAATTTAATTTTCGATATTTTAAATTTTTTGCATTTTTGGCACTTTTGAACCTAGGATTTCTCAGGGGCATTTTACCTGATCAGATAATGTAATATATCATTACAGAGCACTGTGGCTATTTTAGTGCCCAAACCGGTTATTAAAACTATACCGACAATAATAACCATACCGGAAGTATTCAAAAAATGAAAAAGAAGGTTAAAAACATTGTCGCACTTGCGAAAAACTTGATTTCTCCCTTAGGTAATAGCGGACCAAAAGAACTAAAGTGTCGTTGGATAGCCCTATTAATGGACCATCATATGGTATCTAAATAATACGATATCGATGGTAAGGAAATAAATTATTGTATGCCAAAAATCTAGTATTTTCCGATTTTTTAACATTCTGAGACGCCCTTTTCTCGAAAACGACGCCGCAGATTTTTCTTAAACTTTTCTAACTCAAAGTCCCATCGGTTGTCTATATAGTGAATCCAAAATGAAAAGCATTGAAATAATATAGGTGGTCCAAAAATGGCATCAAACTTTGAAAAAAATTGAAAAATCGTTAAATTTTTGTAAACGCTCTTTTATTTATCTTTTTTTCCAAAACTGCTCAATGGATGTTTCTGACACTTCTGGTACAGAAAGTTAAGTATCCAAAGAACTTCGTAAAGCTATCACAACAACGATCGTAAAACTGGAAGTAGTCGAAAAAATGTCCGATATTTTGAAAAAAAATATTTTTTTTACGAAAATCTTTTTTATTTATGAATATTTTTTGGTGATATTTTACACTGGGTTAAAATATCATCGTACTTGAGCAGAAATGAGAAAAAAGATTGTCTGGATAATTTGCGTTAGCCGCCATCGGCGAATTTAGTTTTTCGTACCCAGAAAAATTATTTATTGTTCGATTTGTATAAAACAAAGTTCATATGCTCCGTGGTCCCAATTGTTATTTTTTATGTTACGGTGAAATTTTTCTGTCGGCAACGGAAGTGACGTAATATTAACAAAAACTACAATTTTGACAGTTCGGTACCACTTTTTGAAAGAAAATATTATTTTTTTTCAAAACTGATATAACTAAAAGGATGCACCCTGCGAAGGTGCACAAAATCCTTAGCTCATATTTTTAAATTTCAATTTCATTTTTGGGCAATTTCGAATAAAATGTAAAATAAAGTGTAAAATTCAGCTATTTACAATTCATTCAGCGTCTTCATATTTTTAAATATTTATTTGTAATTTTCATAAACTCGTAGCAATAATCCAGACGAAGAGAATTTATGCGAAAATTAGTTTGTAATATGAGCAGTTGTCGAGAAATATGCAATTTTGCATGCATCACTTTTCACGTTATTTTGCCTATACAAGAGTGAATTATTATTCGATTTGCAATATTTTTTTTCCATTTGATGTCTAATGCCAATTTGGACTAGGTCAAGCCAATTTTATATTTTCACTGTGACCGGAAATGACGTCATTTGGGCAAAAACTGTATTTTTAACCTAAAAAACTAATATTTTATTCAAATGAGTCTGCCTTATAATATTTTTAAAATTATGATATTTTATTCCCATCAACGAATAGAATGAAGCCATACGACCATACAGATACCACAAAATGGTTTCTAACTTGTACGGTTACAGAGAAATAGGCTATCTTCTATAAGTCACTTTTCAAGGTTTTTGGTCTATAAAAGTGTCAATTATTATTCGATTTTTATAATTTTTTTACCATTTGATGCCTTATGCCATTTATGACTTCTATGAACCAAGTTAACATTTTCAATATCACCGGAAGTAATGTAATTTTTGCAAAAAAACGTATTTTTAGCCTTCAAAACAAACATTTTTTTGAAGTGATTTATATTCATTATTCGTTTAACTTTATAACGTGTGGCTCTAATGGGCAGTAAGATTGAATCAATACCATCATATTGATATCAAGAAAAGGCTTCTAGTATGTTCCATTGTCGAATAATAGCCAATTTTCCCAGGGTCATTTTTAAGTTTTTTACCATCTTAATTTCAGTTTATGGGTTAATTATTTATTGCCCGATTTGTATAAAACAAAGTTTGTATTTTGTATGTTGCGAATTTTCGACTTATTTTTCACATATAAAAATTTCTTTCGGTACCGGAAGTGACGTAATTTTGCCATAATTTACAATTTTGACCGTTCTTTTCGCCAGCAAATATTACTTTTACATATGATAGAGGGTGTCAGTGAAGCAAAACAACTAAAGTATAGTTTGGTAGCTCAGCATGTTCCCTTGTCGAATAATAACCAATTTTCCCAGGGTCACTTTTAAGTTTTTTACCTTCTTAATTTCAGTTTATGGGTTATAGGTTAATTATTTATTGCCCGATATGTATAAAACAAAGTTTGTATTTTGTGTGTTGCGAATTTTCGACTTATTTTTCACCTATAAAAATTTCTTTCGGTACCGGAAGTGACGTAATTTTGCCATAATTTACAATTTTGACCGTTCTTTTCGCCAGCAAATATTACTTTTACATATGATAGAGGGTGTCAGTGAAGCAAAACAACTAAAGTATAGTTTGGTAGCTCAATGGATCGGCTATGGTATAATAAACTTCCTGTATGATTCCTGAAAGCCGATTCAGTGCTGCTTGCAGGTCTAGTTAGGCTTTCAGACTTTCGTCTGAAAGCCTATTGAGATTACTAAAATTATTATTATTATTATTATTATTATTATTTACCGCGGGAGCGTAGATCTCTATGATCGAAAACAGATATCGATCTGGAATTAGATTTTCTATCGGGAAACCATGTGGTGGCTACTTGATAAAATATTTTTGAAATTTCTGCGCATACCGGAAGTGACCGAACTTTGTATTTTGTCTAAAAATTGAAAATTGGTCATAGTTTTGTCAATTCTTTATCCATTTTCAAACAAATTACCTTTTTGGAATCCCTGAATCTTTTCTTAGACAATGGCTATCTCACATTTTTCGATTTCGAATATTCGTCTATGACTTTTAGCGTTCGAAAATTGAAAACATGTTGTTTACGAGACAATTTTTGTTATTTTTCAAAATTTTCAAATTTGACCTACATTTTTGGATACCTGATGTTCATGCGATTCCAGTAATATAAGTTTCATTCAGAGTTATCGCCCTTTATTTTTCGATTTTTTTCGAATTTTCTTCCCATTTTGTGAGCTCGGGTTTCGTTTTATGGCAGAATTGACGTTTCTGAAACTTCTGGAACATGAAGTTATAGTCCAATACCAACGAATAAAGCAATTTCGACAAGAATCCTTAAACCGGAAGTGGTCGAAATAATGTTCAATATTTTGAAAAAAATGCAAAAAATGGATATTTTGGGGAAAAACGCGATTTCTCCGCCCGATATTAACGGATTAAAGAAATGAGGGTACCATTGGACTGCACTAGGATTGTACTATCGTATGATACCCAATTCATACGGATACGATGAGCAGGAAGCAAAATATGGCACGCTGAAAATCAAGTATTTTCTGATTTGGAGCGTTTTTGGACGCCTGTATCTCGAAAACTTAACCGCAACTTTTTTTTTAACTTTCTCTACCGAGAGTCCATTCGATAGTCTTGTGAATTATGCCACCCAATAAGACTTTGAAATGTCTGGAATAGGTGAAATAACGGACTGAAAATCGAAAAAAGTCGAAAAATCGTGAAATTTTGGAAAATGCTCTACTATTTTTTTATTTTGAGAGATTTTCAAAAGAAGATTGTATATTCAGATAGCTGACCTAATTACGATTCTAGCGATGTATAATATGTATGTAGTTATTGAAATTTAATTTTCGATATTTTAAATTTTTTGCATTTTTGGCACTTTTCAACATAGGATTTCTCAGGGGCATTTTATCTGATCAGATAATGCAATATATCATTACAGAGCCCTGTGGCTATTTTAGTGCCCAAACCGGCTATTAAAACTATTCCGAAAATAATAACCATACCGGAGGTATTCAAAAAATGAAAAAAAAAGGTTAAAAACATTGTCGCACTTGCGAAAAACTTGATTTCTCCCTTAGGTAATAGCGGACCAAAAGAACTAAAGGGTCGTTGGAAAGCCCTTTTAATGGACCATCATATGGTATCTAAATAATACGATTTCGATGGTAGGGAAATAAATTATTGTATGCCAAAAATCTAGTATTTTCCGACTTTTTAACATTCTGAGACGCCCTTTTCTCGAAAACGACGCCGCAGATTTTTCTTAAACTTTTCTTACTCAAAGTCCTATCGGTTGTCTATATAGTGAATCCAAAATGAAAAGCATTGAAATAATATAGGTGGTCCAAAAATGGCATCAAACTTTGAAAAAAATTGAAAAATCATTAAATTTTTGTAAACGCTCTTTAATTTATCTTTTTTTCCAAAACTACTCAATGGATGTTTCTGACACTTCTGGTACAGAAAGTTAAGTATCGAAAGAACTTCGTAAAGCTATCGCGACAATGATCGTAAAACCGGAAGTAGTCGAACAAATGTCCGATATTTTGAAAAAAAATAATTTTTTTACGAATACCTTTTTTATTTATGAATATATTTTGATGGTATTTTACACAGGGTTAAAATATCATCGTACTTGAGCAGAAATGAGAAAAAAAATTGTCAGGGTAATTTGCGTCAGCCGCCATCGGCTAATTTAGTTTTTCGTACCCAGAAAAATTATTTATTGTTCAATTTGTATAAAACAAAGTTCATATGCTCCGTGGTCCCAGTTGTAATTTTTTTTGTTACGGTAAAATTCTTCTGTCGGCAACGAAAGTGACGAAATATTAACAAAAACTACAATTTTGACAGTTCGGTACCACTTTTTGAAAGCAAATATTTTTTTTTTCAAAACTGATATAACTAAAAGGATGGACCCTGCAAAGATGCACAAAATCCTTAGCTCAGATTTTTTAATTTCAATTTCATTTTCGGGCAATTTCGAATAAAATGTAAAATAAAGTGTAAAATTCAGTTATTTACAATTCATTCAGCGTCTTCATATTTTGAAATATTTATTTGTAATTTTCATAAACTCGTAGCAATAATCAAGACGAAGAGAATGTATGCGAAAATTAGTTTGTAATATGAGCAGTTGCCGAGAAATATGCAATTTTGCATGCATCACTTTTCACGTTATTTTGCCTATAAAAGAGCGAATTATCATTCGAATTGCAATATTTTTTTTCCATTTGATGCCTAATGCCAATTTGGACTAGGTCAAGTCAATTTTACATTTTCACTGTGACCGGAAATGACGTCATTTGGGCAAAAACTGTATTTTTAACCCAAAAAACAAATATTTTATTCAAATGAGTCTGCCTTATAATATTTTTAAAATTATGATATTTGATTCCCATCAACGAATAGAATGAAGCCATACGACCATACAGATACCACAAAATGGTTTCTAACTTGTATGGTTACAGAGAAATAGGCGATCTTCTATAAGTCACTTTTCAAGGTTTTTGGTCTATAAAAGTCTCAATTATTATTCGATTTTTATAATTTTTTTACCATTTGATGCCTTATGCCAATTATGGCTTCTATGAACTAAGTTAACATTTTCAATATCACCGGAAGTAATGTAATTTTTGCAAAAAACGTATTTTTAGCCTTCAAAACAAACATTTTTTTTGAAGGGATTTATATTTATTATTCGTTTAACTTGATAACGTCTGACTCTAATGGGCAGTAAGATTAAATCAATACCATCATATTGATATCAAAAAAAGCCTTCTAGCATGTTCCCTTGTCGAATAATAGCCAATTTTCCCAGGGTCACTTTTAAGTTTTTTACCTTCTTAATTTCAGTTTATGGGTTATAGGGTAATTATTTATTGCCCAATATGTATAAAACAAAGTTTGTATTTTGTGTGTTGCGAATTTTCGACTTATTTTTCACCTATAAAAATATCTTTCGGTACCGGAAGTGACGTAATTTTGCCATAATTTACAATTTTGACCGGTCTTTTCGGCAGCAAATATTACTTTTACATATGATAGAGGGTGTCACTGAAGCAAAACAACTAAAGTATAGTTTGGTAGCTCAATGGATCGGCTATGGTATAAGAAACTTATTGTATGATTCCTGAAAGCCGGTTCAGTGCTGCTTGCAGGTCTAGTTATTATTATTATTATTATTTACCGCGGGAGCCTAGATCTCCATGATGGAAACAGATATCGATCTGGAATTAGATTTTCTATCGGGAAACCATGTGGTGGCTACTTGATAAAATATTTTTGAAATTTTTGCGCATACCGGAAGTGACCGAACTTTGTACGTTGTCTAAAAATTGAAAATCGGCCATAGTTTCGTCAATTCTTTATCCATTTTCAAACAAATTACATTTTCGGAATCCCTGAATCTTTTCTGAGACAATGGCTATCTCACATTTTTCAATTTCGAAACTTCGTCTATTACTTTTATCGTTCGAAAATTGAAAACATGTTGTTTACGAGACAATTTTTGTTATTTTTCAAAATTTTCCAATTGGACCTACATTTTTGGATACCTGAAATCCATCCGATTCCAGTAATATAAGTTTCATTCAGAGTTATCGCCCTTTATTTTTCGATTTTTTTCGAATTTTCTTCCCATTTTGTGAGGTCGGGTTTCTTTTTATGGCAGAATTGACGTTTCTGAAACTTCTGGAACATGAAGTTATAGTCCAATACCAACTTATAAAGCAATTTCGACAAAAATCCTTCAACCGGAAGTGGTCGAAAAAATGTGCAATATTTTGAAAAAAATGCAAAAAATGGATATTTTGGGGAAAATGCGATTTCTCCGCCCGATATCAATGGATTAAAGAAATTAGGGTACCATTGGACTGCACTAGGATTGTACTATCGTATGATACCCAATTCATACGGATACTATGATCAGGAAGCAAAATATGGCACGCTGAAAATCAAGTATTTTCTGATTTTTAGCATTTTTGGACGCCTGTGTCTCGAAAACTACGCCAGGGATTTTTATGAAACTTTCTCTATCGAGAGACCCCGTGGTGGTCTTGCGTACGACACATTCAATTACCACTTTGAAATATTTGGAATAGGTGAAATAACGGACTGAAAATCGAAAAAAGTCGAAAAATGGTGAAATTTTGGAAAATGCTCTACTATTTTTTTAATTTTAAGAGATTTTCAAAAAACGGTTGTATATTCAGATAGCTGACATAATTACGATTCTAACGATGTATAAAATGTATGTGGTTATTGAAATTTAATTTTCGATATTTTAAATTTTTTGCATTTTTGACACTTTTGAACACAGGATTTCCCAGGGGCATTTTATCTGATCAGATAATGTAATATATCATTACAGAGCCCTGTGGCTATTTTAGTGCCCAAACCGGCTATTAAAACTATTCCGACAATAATAACCACACCGGAAGTATTCAAAAAATGAAAAAAAAAAGGTTAAAAACATTGTCGCACTTGCGAAAAACTTGATTTCTCCCTTAGATAATTATTTCGACAATAATAACCATAAAGGAAGTATTCAAAAAATGAAAACAAAAGGTTAAAAACATTGTCGCACTTGCGAAAAACTTGATTTCTCCCTTAGGTAATAGCGGACCTAAAGAACTAAAGTGTCGTTGGATAGCCCTATTAATGGACCATCATATGGTATCTAAATAATACGATTTCAAAGGTAAGGAAATAAATTATTGTATGCCAAAAATCAAGTATTTTCCGATTTTTTAACATTCCGAGACGCCCTTTTCTCGAAAACAACGCCTACGATTTTTCTTAAACTTTTCTTACTCAAAGTCCTATCGGTTGTCTATATAGTGAATCCAAAATGAAAAGCATTGAAATAATGTAAGTGGTCCAAAAATGGCCTCAAACTTTGAAAAAAATTGAAAAATCGTTAAATTTTTCGAAACGCTCTTTAATTTATCTTTTTTTCCAAAACTACTCAATGGATGTTTCTGACACTTCTGGTACAGAAAGTTAAGTATCCAAAGAACTTCGTAAAGCTTTTTAACTTAAAAAACAAATATTTTTTTCAAATGAGTCTGCCTTATAATACTTTTAAAACTATGATATTTGAATCCCATCAAAGAATAGAATGAAGCCATACGACCATACAGATACCACAAAATGGTTTCTAACTTGTACGGTTACAGAGAAATAGGCGATCTTCGATATGTCACTTTTCAAGGTTTTTGGTCTATAAAAGTGTCAATTATTATTCGATTTTTATAATTTTTTTACCATTTGATGCCTTATGCCATTGATGACTTCTGTGAACCAAGTTAACATTTTCAATATCACCGGAAGTAATGTAATTTTTGCAAAGATGGCGCCCATGTGGCTGCACATGTGAAAGAGCTCTCACATATTGTTAATTTGTGTCTAAGTTCTTGGATTTACATTCTTAAATTTTGGATCTGTGTATACCTTCAAGTTTCAAGATCAGCATAGGGATAAAATTGTCCCTCAAAATCTGTGTTTTGAAGTGGAATTTGAAACCAAACAACTTGTGATCTTGATTTAGTTGAAGCCTTGAATTCCCTTGATTTTCACTCAGAGGATTAATTAGATCTCGATTCAGTTGAAGACTTGAATTACCTTGACTTTCACTCAGAGGATTAATTGGATTTCAAGCTGATTAATGTATTTTGGTGTTAACCTATTGTTATTGTATCATGGTTTGATCATCATGATCACCTACTCACAAGCACAACTCATGCACTTACAATAATCATCAACTATAAGAACACTATCTCACAATGATTTTGTATGTCTTAAAGAAATTGGTATTCTTAAAAAATTTAGAGGGAAGCGTTCTGGCGCTCAGAAGCAAAATGAATCTTACTCTCAGGCGCTTCCAGGGTCTTTGAAAATAGGTCTTTGGAATGCCCAGTCTGTTAGAAACAAAACCCTTGAAACATTTGATTGTATAACCGATTGTGAATTTGATGTCTTCTTAATAACTGAAACATGGTTGTCTCAGAGTGGTGACGAAGCCAGGTGTGCTGAAATGACACCACCGGGTTTTATGTGTGTTCACGCTCCACGAATAACTGGTAGGGGAGGGGGTATAGCTGTTATTTTCAAGGAACACTTGCGGCTACAGAGGCTTCAAACACCGAAAACGTACACATCTTTTGAACATTTATCATTTACCATAAAATCTGCATCAAAAAACCTAAAGATAATCTGTATCTACAGACCACCCCCTTCAAGAAAAAACAAGTCTACCGATTCAGACTTCGTAACTGATTTCAATAATCTCTGTGAAGATCTTGATTGCAATGATAACATCCTAATTGCTGGAGATTTTAACGTGCATTTTGATTCTTCTAATAACAAAATTACAAAACGTATCTGCGAGCTTCTGGATATTCACGGCTTGGTGCAGACCATTACTCAGCCGACACATCGTTCAGGGCACACCTTGGACTGGGTTGCTTGCCGTAATCATGAACTTATTCATAATGCGGATGTCATTGACAAGCTAATGTCTGATCATTTTGTTATATCCTTTAATTTTAATTTCTCAAATACTTCACGTAAAAACCGGAAAATATGCTATAGGAACTTCAAATCCATCAATTTTGAAGAATTTAATATCGATCTTTTAAACAGCACTCTATTCACACAATGTTCTAATGATGTTGACCATATGGTAGCTGTACTCGATAAAACATTACTTGACCTCCTTGATAAACATGCACCCATCCAAACCAAAACCATCAACCATTTAAAGAAAACACCATGGTATGATGCGTCTGTAAATGATGCTAAGCGAACACGCCGAGCAGCTGAAAGGAAGTGGCGTAAATCAGGGTTAGTGGTACATAAACAAATTTACACAGAGTCTCGAAAACATTTTATGAAATGTGTTAAAAATGCCAAATCACAGTATTTCAACGAAGAAATATCATCATGCTCACGAAATCCGAAATTATTGTTCTCAACGCTAAACTATTTACTGGGAAAAGAAAAGAGTGTCATCCTTCCAGAGGGAGATGATAGTACTGTTGCTCAAAATTTCAGTGATTATTTCATTGATAAAATCGATAAGATTCGTCATGGTCTTGGTTCTATCAACGCACAAGGGTGTGATGACAGTAGGTTCGTAGTTCCATCAATTCAATTCGACTCCTTTAATCCAGTCTCACCTGAGGAGATAAGGAAGATAATATGTCAATCCAAACCAACGTCTTGCTCCTTGGATGTCATACCAACACATTTCCTGCTTAAAATTCTTGATACAATTTTACCCATTATTACTAACATCATAAATACGAGTTTGCAGTCTGGAATAGTACCGGTATGTTTTAAAACTGCAGTAGTCAAACCACTTATAAAAAAGTCGACACTTGACCCACAACTACTGAAAAATTATCGACCAGTATCAAATTTGACCTTTCTGTCTAAAATTCTGGAGAAGGTTGTCAAGCAGCAACTTCTTAGTCATTTAGAAAAATTTCAACTTCTTGAGGAGTTCCAGTCCGCTTATCGCTCTGGCCACAGCACTGAGACAGCACTACTATGTGTTCTTGATGCCATAAAATCATCTGTTGATGAAGGAAAGATCGGAGTGCTGGTCCTGTTGGATTTATCAGCAGCTTTCGATACTATTGACCACGGCTACCTACTGAATCGACTTTCATCAGATTATGGACTAACTGGAAACATTCTAAAATGGTTTTCATCCTATCTCACAGGACGATTTCAGTATGTTGAAGTTAACAACTCCTCATCAAGTCATCAACAACTCGTATGTGGTGTTCCCCAAGGATCTGTCTTGGGCCCGATAATCTTCACAATGTATACTAAGCCGTTAGGCAAACTTATTCATGGTGACAATCTGCTGTATCATTTTTATGCTGATGATTCTCAGCTCCTTGACAGCTTCAAGCCACTTCCGATCGATCAAAATGCCATCATTAAGAATCTGGAAGGGTGTCTTGAAAATGTCAAAAAATGGATGTCATCCAATATGCTTAAACTCAACGATGAAAAGACTGAGTTTCTTCTGGTGGGTCCTGCCAGCAGACTTAAGAAATGTGACATTCGAAAGATCAGCATTGGAAACACCGAAATTCCTATGTCTAAATCTGTGAGAAATCTTGGAATTCTTGTCGATTCTCGTCTCAGCTTTGAAAACCATGTGAACAACATTTGTAAAATATGTCATTTCCATCTCCGAAGGATAGGGTCCATTCGTCATCTAATAACTGAAGATGCTGCTGCAACCTTAGCTCGATCCTTCGTCCTGTCCAGAATAGACTATTGTAATTCAGTACTAACTGGTATTACGAACGAACAGATTTCAAAACTCCAAAGATTACAAAACCGTGCTGCTTACATTGTCACAAAAACTAAATCAAGATCACACATCACCCCAGTCCTGAACAATTTACATTGGCTCCGTGTTCGAGAAAGGATCAACTTTAAAGTCTTATCGTTAACATATCAATCGATAAATAAATCCGCGCCAGGTTACCTTCAAAATCTAGTATCACTGTATCAACCTAAACGATCATTAAGATCAGAAGGGAAACTATTATTAGATGTACCTGCCTATAAATTTAAATCTTTTGGGTCTAGAACTTTTCGATACAGTGCATCAATTGTTTGGAATACACTTCCAGAAAATATCCGACAATGTGAATCTCTGTCGGTTTTTAAATCCAAAGTGAAAACTTGGTTATTTAGTCACTATTATTAACACTCCAAAGTGAGAACATTTTCCAGCGCCTAGTGCATTCCCTAGTGGATTGAATAGCTGCGCGATAAAAATATCATTATTATTATTATTATTATGTTCCCTTGTCGAAAAATAGCCAATTTTCCCAGTGTCACTTTTAAATTTTTTACCTTCTTAATTTCAGTTTATGGGTTATAGGTTAATTATTTATTGCCCGATATGTATAAAATAAAGTTTTATTTTGTATGTTGCGAATTTTCGACTTATTTTTCACCTATAAAAATTTCTTTCGGCACCGGAAGTGACGTAATATTGCCATAATTTACAATTTTGACCAGTCTTTTCGCCAGCAAATATTACTTTTACATATGATAGAGAGTGTCACTGAAGCAAAACAACTAAAGTATAGTTTGGTAGCTCAATGGATTGGTTATGGTATAATAAACTTCCTGTATGATTCCTGAAAGCCGGTTCAGTGCTGCTTGCAGGTCTAGTTTTTTTTATTATTATTCTTTTTCGCCGGAGCCTATTTCTCTATGATCGAAAAGAGATACCGATCTGGGGTTCATGTTTCTATTGTGAAACCATGTGGTGGTTACTCAATAAAGCAATTTTTAGACTTCTGCGCAGACCGGAAGTGGCCGAATTTTGAACGTTGGTGAAAATTAAAAATCGTCCGTGATTTCGTCAATTCTCTACCTATATTCAAACAAATCACATTTTTGGAAAGCCTGAGACTTTTCCGAGACAATAGAAATCTCACATTTTTCAATTTCGAAACTTCGTCGCTGACTTCTATCGTTCGAAAATTCAAAACATGTTGTTTAAGAGACAATTTTTGTTATTTTTCAAAATTTGCCATTTTGACCTAGATTTTTGGATACCTGACGTCAATCCGATTCCAGTAAGTTTCATCCAGAGTTATCGCCCTTTATTCTTCGATTTTTTTCGAATTTTCTTTCCATTTTGTGAGCTGTGGTGTCATTTTACAGCCAAAATGATGTTTCTGAAACTTATGGAACATAGTTATAGTCCAATACCAACTGATAAAGCAAATTCGACACGGATCTTTAAACCGGAAGTGGTCGAAATAGTGTGCAATATTTTGAAAAAAATGCAAAAAATGGATGTTTTCGGAGAAAACGTGATGTCTCCGTCCGATATCAACGGATTAAAACGATCAAGGTATCGTTATGTTGCATGAGAATTGCAGTATCGTATGATACCCAATTCATACCGATACTATGATCAGGCAGCAAAATATGGCATGCTGAAAATCAAGTATTTTCTGATTTTTAGCATTTTTGGACGCCTGTATCTCGAAAACTTAATCGCAATTTTTTTTTTAAATATTTCTATCGAGAGTCCTTTCGGAGGTATTTTGCATGAAGCCATCCAATAAGACTTTGAAATATCTGGAATAGGTGAAATAACGGACTGAAAATCGAAAAAAGTCGAAAAATCGTGAAACTTTGGAAAATGCTCTGCTATTTTTTTTATTTTAAGAGATTTTCAAAAAAAGATTGTATATTCAGATAGCTGACCTAATTACAATTCTAACGATGTATAATATGTATGTAGTTATTGAAATTTAATTTTCGATATTTTAGTTTTTTTTGCATTTTTGGCACTTTTGAACATAGGATTTCTCAGGGACATTTTATCTGATCAGATAATGTAATATATTATTACAGAGCCCTGTGGCGATTTTAGTGCCCAAACCGGCTATTAAAACTATTTCGACAATAATAACCATAAAGGAAGTATTCAAAAAATGAAAACAAAAGGTTAAAAACATTGTCGCACTTGCGAAAAACTTGATTTCTCCCTTAGGTAATAGCGGACCAAAAGAACTAAAGTGTTGTTGGATAGCCCTATTAATGGACCATCTTATGGTATCTAAATAATACGATTTCGATGGTAAGGAAATAAACTATTTCGACAATAATAACCATAAAGGAAGTATTCAAAAAATGAAAAAAAAAAAGGTTAAAAACATTGTCGCACTTGCGAAAAACTTGATTTCTCCCTTAGGTAATAGCGGACCAAAAGAACTAAAGTGTTGTTGGATAGCCCTATTAATGGACCATCATATGGTATCTAAATAATACGATTTCGATGGTAAGGAAATAAATTATTGTATGCCAAAAATCTAGTATTTTTCGATTTTTTTTAACATTCTGAGACGCCCTTTTCTCGAAAACGACGCCACAGATTTTTCTTAAACTTTTCTTACTCAAAGTCCTATCGGTTGTCTATATAGTAAATCCAAAATAAAAAGCGTTGAAATAATATAAGTGGTCCAAAAATGGCCTCAAACGTTGAAAAAAATTGAAAAATCGTTAAATTTTTGGAAACGCTTTTTAATTTATCTTTTTTTCCCAAACTACCCAATGAATGTTTCTGACACTTCCGGTACGTAAAGTTAAGTATCCAAAGAACTTCGAAAAGCTATCACAACAACGATCGTAAAACCGGAAGAAGTCTAAAAAAATGTCCGATATTTTGAAAAAAATTAATTCCTATACGAAAACCTTTTTTTATTTATGAATACTTTTTGATGATATTTTACACAGGAATTATTGATATAAAATTAAACCATGCTAGTCCCGAAATGACATAGTTTGCGTTTATTCGACGTTAAACCCCATTTCTCTCATCTCGGTAGTGCCGGTTAATTTGAGATATATTTTGTCTCCCCTTAAGTTTTTTATTGCCTGGTGTGTATAAAACAATTCTCAATTGCGAATTCTCAACTTATTTGTTACCGATAATGATTTCTTTTGGCACCGGGGGTGGAGTAATTTTGCCAGATTATACAATTTTGACCGGTGTATTCGCAAGCAAATATTACTTAAAAATCTGATAGAGGGTGTCACTGAATCATAACAACTACAGTATCGTTTGGTAGCTCGATGGATCGGCTATTGTATGACGCACTTCCTGCCTGATTCCTGAAAGCCGGTTCAGCACTGCAGCTCTAGTTAAGCCTTCATATGTATTACATATGAAAGCTTATTGTTTCTGTTAAAGTTGTTATTAATATTTTTTTTTTTTTTTTTGTGTGTGTTTTCTTCAAATCGGATTTCTCATAATCTATCCATAGGATCTTTCTGAAATTTTGACCTACACCCCCCCCCCCAAAAAAAAAAAATGATGTGCGAACCTTGATTGAATATATTTTCAAAACGTTTTACGAATCCGAAATCACCGAATTTTACGAACGAAAAAAATGACAATGCATAGTCGTAACTTTGTTATTTTTTGACCGATTTTACTAATTCTTTTTTCTTTGAATACCTTGAAAAAAATCATTTTTATCTGCAGTTTCACATTTTCGAATTTCGAAAATTCGTCGCTGTGATTTCGACCAATTTGACAACTTCTTTAATAGTTGTACGATTTTCATGAAATTTAGTATATAAGTAGATCTTACCGATGTGACTTCAAAAATATAATTAGAAATTTTCTAAATTATATCCCCTTGACGAAATTAAGGATCAAAATTTTCAAAAAAATCATCGAAATATAGGTCAGAATGACCTGATTTTTTTTTTGATACTAGATAAGTAATTACTGATTTGTACACAAAATATGGAGTTTGTCGATCGAACCGGAAGTGCCACCATCTTTAAAGGTGAAAAATCAATAAGGCTTTTTTGCTATTTTACTTACAGACTCGGGAGTTATATTTTCGGAATCCTTTAAGGAATGCCTAAAAATCTGTCGGATCCGAATTTTGATTTCGGTCACATGATGGTCACCATTTTGAATTGAAAATGAAAAATAGAAGCAATTTGAAGGGTCGGGAATTTGGAACACAATTACTCTCCTTCTAATTAAGCTAGAATGTTCAAACTTGGCGTAGACGTTCACTAGGTCAATGTTATGATTGAGTTCCAAGATAAGCATTTTCTGCTTAGGGTAAGCAGAGATAAGCATGCTGATTTGTTGATTCTTTAGGGCACGATAACTTCGGTTATAATGAAGGGATGGTGGTGAAACTCTTGTCAATCGAAAGTCTAATAGCTAGCCTGTTGTGGGAAATCATTGTATCATTATTTTTAAATATCGGGGATAGCAGAAAAAAGAGATCGAAAATCCAAAAAGTCGTATTTTTACGATTTGGAGCATTTTTAAAGGTCCTTTTCTCTTAACCCTAAGAACTCCTCCCCTGTTAAAATCGATCGCCGGCGATCGGTAAATTCATCACGTCTTATCCGAAAAAATATTCACAGTAAACAAATATCATTTATATCATTCGAAAGCCACGAAAATTCCCCATAAAATGAGATTAAGAACGGGCGATTATTCAACATAGAAGTCGTGTTATACGAGTCTAGAGTCTAACAAAGATGGGTAACTCTGTGAGCGTAAAGAAATGACGTCGTGTTATTTATATTTAGCAGAAGTCCTATTATTTCGTGTACCTATAGCCGTAAAAGGTGGTTTATTACGTCTAAAAGAGAAATTATTAAACCGAAAATTAAGAATAGAAGTTTTGTTAAGTTTTCCAATGATTAAACACGTGTGATCTTGAATATGTGAGCGATGCCGATGAATTCAAATGAGCAAACATGTGACCTAGATTCGTCCGACGAAGAATTTGTCAACGAGAGATCCTGATTAGATTAGATGAGTGAGTTTTGTTTACTAATTTATTATTTTACACCCGAACAAACGTAAACTTGATGATGATAATTATTTAATTGTAGAATGTGTGCTTATTTCTACCATGAATTATCCATTTAGCATCGAATTATCGGTAAATTAGATCAAATATGTGGGCCTAAAATGTAATACTAGTAATAGTACTACAGTTGTATATTTCTCGGTCACGTGCGTATGGCGGAGTACGCACATGGCTGACTTGATAAAAAGGGGATGTTTTCTGTTTCAATTAGACAATTTTGGCATGAAATGCAGAAACCCGCGTATAGTTATTCAAATTTCAAAAAGGCTTGGCCACTAATTATTGACAGTTTTCGTTTGTTTGCTTTCGTTCCAATTCCAGCAATGATCGAGGGGTTGGGCCGTGGTTGGGACTAGGCCTCTAGGCCTCGGGCAAGTAAGGCTAAATCACTTATGATAATTTAGATTTCTATCTCTACCCTTTGGTAAAAATAAATAATAGGCCCACAAATGTACATGTATATTATAAATGCCAAACGAAAGCGTGTGTGACTATCCTTCTGTGTTTTACATGTACACTATTTAATCAAAGTGTGTTATTTAATTTTTTTCCTAGGCCTTCAACCTCCATTGAAGATACTGCACATGGACATGGTAGACTAATGATAGTCTTAGGCCTTAGGCCTTAAACCTTATGGTACTGATACAAGCATACAATGGTTGGGATGTGTGAGTTTTGTTTGTTATGTATAATGTATATGTTTTTACATTCAAATTATTCAAAACAAGTATAAACCTAAAATGTCTAGATGTTCTACAGCTTTAGATTGTGTGCCTAGATTTACTATTGTATGAAATATTGATTTATGACCTTCCTCTTTCAAATTATTTTACCTAAGGTTACTCAATGTAGAAGTCTTTTGTTTTTTTTTTTATTGCACTGAATGCTTTACATTTATTTACTTATATTTGAAGGCCCTTATCTGAAGATGGAAATAGGTAGACCCAGTGATATTGTTGAGAAAGTTTGGGTACAACAGTATAACAAAAGTACATGTACCACCAGGTCAAGGTTTCAAGAAACATAGAAGCTTTCCTATGCAGAAGATTCTTGTGAAGAAAATTTACCATTGAAGAGAACACAGCCATCTGCATCCCAGCCTTGTGGTCATCAGAAGATAAGTCATAGTATTAGCACAGAAGAATGGAAGCATGGACAGTGTATAAACACAGAGCCCAGTAGGCTATACCGAAGTTTATTCCAAGACATGGAATTGGAGTTTCGTGAGTTGGCAGTTGGCACAATGGAATTTAGTCTGTTTGACGGGTGAAAACTAGATAACATAGCAGATTTTTTGTCATTGCTATATTTATTGTTAATAACATAATTATTGATTGTTGCATGATTTTCCTAGGCCTGTGTACATGTATCTACTTAATTGTATGTATTCCTTCTGAATTTTTGTTCTCCGCCTTGTGCCTACTTTCATATTTCGGTGTAAAAAAAGGGCTATTGTCTTTGGGATCGTGTTTACCTTATGGCAAATGCTGTAATATTTTCATAATAGCAGCTGTGGGTATTATTTTAACAACAGAAGTATAAAAAAAAACTAATTTTGGGGTCGAAAGTCAGTGTGGCAGGTCAAAGGTCAACCCATTGAGTCAAAGGTCAATAGCGGGGTCAAAGGTCATTTGCATAATTACTTAATTATGTCTTTATTTTTTAATTCTAATCATATATATTTGTGATATTTTATTTTGTTATCTTTAAATCCATTCATTAAATCACAATTGCTACAATGTGAATACTTAAAACTCCATTGCTGTATTTTATTGCAATGTTTATCATCTTTGATGTCTCATAACTTTTTTGTTTTTAGTGCTACAATTATGAATAATACACATATTTATGGCAAAATAGTTGTTTTCTTTGAATCTACATCAAATACCCTACCAGCTTATAATCCCTGTGGTCTGTTTGAGGTCAAATGGAAAAGTTAAAAAATTTTGGGGGTCAAAGGTCAAATAAAAAAGGTAAAGGTCAAAGTTCATGCACGTGGGGTCAACGAAATGATCCCCTATAGAAAGCCCTGCCAATGCTCTTATCAGAAACATATAACATGTGGTTCTTCTAAGAATTATTTTTTACCATTTGCCCAGTAACAGATACCAGTGTTAAAACTCCTATTTAGGGGGTGAGTATAAAAAAAAACAATTTTGGGGTCGAAAGTCGGTATGGCAGGTCAAAGGTCAACCCATTGAGTCAAAGGTCAATAGTGGGGTCAAAGGTCAATAATATGTCAAAGGTCATTTGCATAATTACTTAATTATGTCTTTATTTTTTAATTCTAATCATATATTTGTGATATTTTATTTTGTTATCTTTAAATCCATTCATTAAATCACAATTGCTACAATGTGAATACTTAAAACTCCATTGCTGTATTTTATTGCAATGTTTATCATCTTTGATGTCTCATAACTTTTTTGATTTTAGTGCTACAATTTTAATCTACATCAAAAACCCTACCAGCTTATAATCCCTGTAGTCTGTTTGAGGTCAAATGGAAAAGTTAAAAAATTTTGGGGGTCAAAGGTCAAATAAAAAAGGTAAAGGTCAAAGTTCATGCACGTGGGGTCAACGAAATGATCCCCTATAGAAAGCCCTGCCAATGCTCTTATCAGAAACATATAACATGTGGTTCTTCTAAGAATTATTTTTTACCATTTGCCCAGTAACAGATACCAGTGTTAAAACTCCTATTTAGGGGGTGAGTGTATAGGGTTTTAAAGTCAACATAATATTTTGGGGGAACTTCTTCTACGAAGAGTCTTATCGGTAGTTTTTTCATGAAACCATCGACCAACAGTCCAAAATAGCAGGAGTAGAAGAATAAAAGGATCGAAAATTGAAAACAGCACCCTTTCATTGTTAAGCAAAACATGCAGTGTGGGTGGCTATAATCTGCACATTTAGTCATTGTATAGAGCGTATTCAACAGTATCGAATTCCAACTGCAAAGGGATCTTTTACGTGCACTCCAATGTGTACACGGCGGGGGGGGGGGACACGCCAGAAAATCGAGATGAACTTTCTCGGCCAATGCAGGGATCGAACACCCGACCTCCTAGCAGGCCAACGACTTAGCCACATAGTCTGGACACCCATCGTACATTTCAACCGTCAAATTAAAGCATTTCATTGCATTAGACCAATAATTAATTATTCTTAATTTAAAACTTTATTTCAATATTAGTCTGGCATTATAAAATCCTAATTTTATTGGTCTTATTTAAAATTAAACTTTCATTTAACTATGAACAACCCATAACGTGTCTCTTTAAAACAAATAAATACTCTAAAACAGTAGCTCAACCTTTTGACCTAAACTCATTAATTTACGATTTTGTTGTGAGCGACTTGTTATTCTCCCTATATGACATATTGTCTGATTTCAAAGGGGGGGGGGCTGAATGGCTAGCACGCGCGCCTGTCATTGAGTTAACTAGCGTGTTTTCGAATGCCCGGTTGTACGTAACAAGGAGTTAGTTCGCCTGTCCATCCTGCCATTTTTAGTTCTTTCTCGCCATTTTCATTTCATTTTCTCATCCGTTTCATTACAGTAATACAAGTTTCAGTTATTTCCCTTTAGTTTTCAGTTTATTGTTATGCCTGGGTGCAATGTTTCATACTATATTTAGACTTGTAACTTCGCGAGTTTTTGCCCAATTTTGATAATTTTTTCTTTTCATCTTTTTATTTAGGATACTTGATACAATCGATGACACGTGACGATAAATATGAAAGCTTTCATATCTGCATTGGACAGTAGCAGATCTAGTTAAGCTTTCATATTACATATGAAAGCTTATTGTTTCTGTTAAGATTATTATTATGTCAAATGCCTTACTGATGTCACAGAACACCGTCCTCGTATACTGACCCTCGTCTATGTCTTGACAAAAGAAGTGCGTAAGATCAATTAGTTGATAGGTAGTCGAGTCACCGTGCATAAAACCGCTTTGTTAGTTAGTTATTATTGCATTATCCCTCATGAAGTTAAAGACATGCTTGTAAATACATTTTTCGAAAATTTTTTGCTATCCTTGTCAGTTCATATGTGAAAGAAGCACAAGAAGTATCAATCGAACGGTTATCAACAATGGAGTCCCATCTAATATTTATTACGTCATGTTTAAGTCCGTCATAATCAGTTTTATTAAAATCCCAAATGATACGTTTGAAAGAAGGAAACTTTGGACGATTGAAAGTTAACCGACAGAACACAGGGCAATGGTCACTGCAGAAATTATCTAAGCATCCAGATTCAGAAATATATCCTGGACAATTTGTAAGAATAATATCGATTAAGCTTATATTTCCATTGTTATCATATCGTGTGGGATCATTTATTATTTGCTTAAAGTTAAAAAGAGTAATTGACGTATGAATAAAAGTATTAAATTTTGTTAGCATATCTATATTGAAATCTCCAAAAATAAAAATCTTTTCTATTTCATCAGAAACGGCAAGTGAAATTGATTGAAAAATTGAGTCATTCGTATCATTCGTTGAATTAGGGGGTCTGTAGAAAGTGCCTATGAGAAATTTATTATTATTGATGATTGTTTCGATCCAAATGCCCTCTGTGCTGTCGATTTCCAAGTCAAGCCTCCTACCGAAGAAAATATTATTGCGAATGTAAAGTGCTACCCCTCCACCCTGTCCGTCAGTCCTCTCTTTCCTTACAATGGGGTGAAATTCGGGAATAGAAAGTGAATCAGAATATACACTTTTGTCAAGCCAAGATTCTGTAATGAGAATAAAATCATAATTATCAAAAAGTTCGGCTCTAATCAAATTAACTTTATGGTGTAAACTCCTTACATTCAGATGCACAAGTGAAACATTATGATTGGGACCTGGGTTGGTTTCGACATCATAAGAAAGACAAGATCAGTTGAATAACCATAAACGATACTGCAAATAGAAAGCAAAGACATATAAGAAGAATAAAAAAAGTATAACGGGCGACCTTATAGTCGACTGAAATTAAATTATAGCGATATCTGAATACAGATAAAATTAACTTACAGGACATAATAAAAATATATTCTAAAATCTGAAACAACTCCGTAGCCAAACTATTTACAGGGGAAATTAAATTTGAATTTTGAATATATATACAATATGTTATGATACATGTTGATACATCCGAGAATTGCATATATATACCAAAAATGTATTGGTATAATTAATGCATCTGGCGAAGACATTGAAGATAAAAAAGCAAGCGATGAGAAATAAAAGTCTCTGTATAGATTACATTGTAGAAATGATTTAAAGTGGATGCATAAGGAATGCGTGTGTAGATGGCATGAATATATATAAAACATTTCAGTTAATTATTATACTATAAAGATAAATAGATAACTAGATAATATCATTCCTATACAAACATTTCATTCAATTAATATACTTTAAAGATAAATAGAAAACTACATATTGTTATTCCTATATAAAAATAAATTTCATTCAATTAATATACTTTAAAGATAAATAGAAAACTACATAATATTATTCAAATACATGTACAAAACATTTCATTCAATTAATATACTGTAAAGATAAATAGAATACTACATAATATCATTCCGATGCAAAACACCTCACTCAATCAATACACTATAAGGATAAATTGAATACTACATAATATCATTCCTATACAGACATTTCATTCAATTATTATACTATAAAGATAAATAGAATACTATATAATATTATTCATATGCAAGACATTTTATTCAATTATTATATTATAAAGATAAATAGAATACTACATAATATTATTCATATACAAAATATTTCATTCAATTATTATACTATAGAGATAAATAGAATACTACATAATATTATCCAAATACAAAACATTTCATTCAATCATTATACTATAAAGATAAATAGAATACTACATTATTCATATGCAAAACATTTCATTCAATTAATATACCATAAAGATAAATAAAATACTACATAATGTTATTCCTATACAAAACATTTCATTCACTTAAAGCTCCAATAGCATTTTTTAAAGTTATATTTTTAAAATGTATCAAAATAAAGCCCCAAAATAGATTGAACCTATAAACAGTCCTACCTTGTTAAATAATAATCCTATTAATCCTATAATTCAGTACTGCCAGTTGAGAAATTGGCAAAAATATCATTTTCAACTTCAAATTCAAACGTTTGAAGATGGCCGTCCATGGAGAGGAATGGGAAAACAAGGGAGGTAATTGAGTAACTATTTCCTCAATCACCCTGTGTCACCCTTTATAATGCCCAAAAAATTTTGCCCAGGACCGTATAATAGTGAGTTGACAACCTTTTGAGCAAAAGACATAGAAATAATTATGTTTTGACTTTCTTAGAAAATGTGAAATTGGAACTTTAACATACTACAAACATAAAGAGAATACTACATAATATTATTCATATGCAAGATATTTTATTCAATTATTATACTATAGAGATAAATAGCATACTACATAATATCATTTCTATACAAGACATTTCATTCAATCAATATACTATAAAGATCAATAGAATACTACATAATATCATTCCTATATAAAACACTTCATTCAGTTATTATACTATAAAGATACATTGAATACTACATTATATTATTCATATACAAAACATTTCATTTAATTATTATACTATAAAAATAAATAGAATACTACATTATACATATGCATAACATTCATTCAATTATTATACTATAAAGATAAGTAGAATAATACACAATATTATTCATATGCAACACATTTCACTCAATTAATATACTTTACAGATAAAAAGAATACTACATAATATCATTCCTATACATAAATTTCATTCAATTATTATACTATAAAGATAAATAGAATACTACATAATATCATCCCTTGACAAGACATTTCATTCAATCAATATACTATAAAGATAAATAGAATACTACATAATATCATTCCTATATAAAACACTTCATTCAGTTATTATACTATAAAGATACATTGAATACTACATAATATTATTCGTATACAAAACATTTCATTTAATTATTATACTATAAAAATAAATAGAAAACTACATTATACATATGCATAACATTTCATTCAATTATTATACTATAAAGATAAATAGAATACTACACAATATTATTCATATGCCGCACATTTCACTCAATTATTATACTATAAAGTATATAAAACTATAAAAGCTAATGGAATACTGCATAGTATCATTCGTATATAATTTTCTTTATTCAATTATTATATTATAGTTTATTCAGTTATTATACTGTAAAGATCAGTAGAATACTGTATAGTATCATTCCTATATAAAACATTCAGTCATTTATTATTATACTATAAGGTTTAGTAGAATACTGCATAGTTTTATTCGTGTGTAAAATCATTCCGTCAGTTATTATATTTGAAACATAAATACTGCAATTTTCGGTTTAATAATTTCTCTTTTAGACGTAATAAACCAACTTTTACGGCTATAGGTACACGAAATAATAGGACTTCTGCTAAATATAAATAACACGACGTCATTTGTTTACGCTCACAGCGTTACCCATCTTTGTTAGACTCTAGACTCGTATAACACGACTTCCATGTTGAATAATCGCCCGTTCTTAGTCTCATTTTATGGGGAATTTTCGTGGCTTTCGAATGATATAAATGATATTTGTTTACTGTGAATATTTTTTCGGATAAGACGTGATGAATTTACCGATCGATTTTAACAGGGGAGGAGTTCTTAGGGTTAAGAGAGAAGGACCTTTAAAAATGCTCCAAATCGTAAAAATACGACTTTTTGGATTTTCGATCTCTTTTTTCTGCTATCCCCGATATTTAAAAATAATGATACAATGATTTCACACGACAGGCTAGCTATTAGACTTTCGATTGACAAGAGTTTCACCTACTTCCCTTCATTATAACCGAAGTTATCGTGCCCTAAAGAATCAACAAATCAGCATGCTTATCTCTGCTTACCCTAAGCAGAAAATGCTGATCTTGGAACTCAATCATAACATTGACCTAGTGAACGTCTACACCAAGTTGAACATTCTAGCTTAATTAGAAGGAGAGTAATTATGTTCCAAAGTCCCGACCCTTCAAATTGCTTCTATTTTTCATTTTCAATTCAAAATGGTGACCATCACGTGCCCGAAATCAAAATTCGGATCCGACAGATTTTTAGGCATTCCTTCAAGGATTCCGAAAATATAACTCCGGAGTCTGTAAGTAAAATAGCAAAAAAGCCTTATTGATTTTTCACTTTTAAAGATGGTGGCACTTCGGGTTCGATCGACAAACTCCATGTTTTGTGTACAAATCAGTAATTACTTATCTAGTACCAAAAAAAAAAAAATCAGGTCATTCTGATCTATATTTCGATAGTAATTACTTATCTAGTACCAAAAAAAAAAAAATCAGGTCATTCTGATCTATATTTCGATGATTTTTTTGAAAATTTTGATCCTTAATTTCGTCAAGGGGAGATAATTTAGAAAATTTCTAATTATATTTTTGAAGTCACGTCGGTATGATCTACTTATATACTAAATTTCATGAAAATCGTACAACTATTAAAGAAGTTGTCAAATTGGTCTAAACTTCCGGATCTAAATCACAGCGACGAATTTTCGAAATTCGAAAATGTGAAACTGCAGATAAAAATGATTTTTTTCAGGGTATTCAAAGAAAAAAGAATTAGTAAAATCGGTCAAAAAATAACAAAGTTACGACTATGCATTGTCATTTTTTTCGTTCGTAAAATTCGGTGATTTCGGATTCGTAAAACGTTTTGAAAATATATTTAATCAAGGTTCGCACCCCATTTTTGGGGGTGTAGGTCAAAATTTCAGAAAGATCCTATGGATAGATTCTGAGAAATCCGATTTGCAGAAAACACACGCACAAAAAAAATAATAACTAGATCTGCTACTGTCCCATGCAGATATGAAAGCTTTCATATTCATCGTCACGTGTCATCGATTATATCAAGTATCTCAAATAAAAGGATAAGAATAACAAACTATCAAAATTGGTCAAAAACTCGCGAAGTTACAAGTCTAAATATAGTATGAAACATTGAGTAATCTGAAAACTAAAGGGAAATAACTGATACTTGTGTTGCTGTAATCGGGATGACTCCCGACTTCAAAACTTTCAGAAAAATGAAATGAAAATGGTAAGAAAACATCGAAAAATTAAATGAGATAACTTTGAACAAAACTAAAACTTTTTGAATCAGGTTGAACTCAACTGTTTGAATATGCACGTTAAATATGTAGATTTGGAAAATTATAAAGACATAATATCAAAATCGGTCAAAAACTCACAAAGTTACAAATTTAAATGTAGTTGAGAAACATTGCACCCGGGCAAAAAAATAATCTTTAAACTAAAGGGAAATAACTGAAACTTGTATAGCTGTAATCGGGCTTCCAAGATATGTTATATAATTATGGTTTCCAATATGTTCGGTTATAAGTAGGAAATCGTGACGACTTCTTAAAGTTGGGTTCCCAGATAAGTATTTATCGGGTGGTCATTGCCTATAAAAGTATGGCAATTTTGGTATATATGGAAAGAAGAGATATCCAATCTTACTAGAAAAATACTGGATTCCCTGAAAAACACTCATGGAGCGTAAACAGGACAAAAATGTAAGGGGTTCCCTTAATAGTCAACCCGACGAATAAGGGTACCTGCACGCTTGGCGTTGAAGGCTGCACGCGAACTTGAGTGATTTGTGTACATTTGAAAAACTTTATGAAGAGTTAGACATACAACAATTTCTGGGGTAAAAATCACGGAAAAAGACGCATGCAGTGGATAATCCGAGAATTTAATTAGGATTCTATATTTGTAGTAAATAGTCAGCGCTTACAGACAACATCGTCTTGTGTGTGTATGCAATGCATTCTCCCCTGTCGTCTGCCACCGTTGCCATTGGTTACGGCCTGACGCAAACATGGTCTCTTTCGATAGATTTTTATAGCAGGCTATTCTCGTCAATTACAATGTTATGGGAACGATTTGAAGCAAAATTATGATAAAATAATTAGTTTGAATATGTTTTTAATTCTAATATATCATCAAATCACCCAGTTTGTATCCGGGAACCCAACTTTAAGCATATTTTAAACAAAGGGTAATAGACTGCAATATACAAGAATCGCACTCTGCAATAAAAAAAATGGCCAAAGCAAGATTTCTATGCAGAAATTAAATAATTGCTAGAACCAGAAAAATATTTATCCACTATAATAAATAAGCAACATAGAGAAAATGAAATGAAATTGAATGGGGTTTAACGTCCTACTGTTCTGCTCCTACAATGGGCTAATGAAGACGGGCATACGCCATAAAGTGTGCAATGAGGGAAATTTTACCCGTGCAGCGGCGTTACGGCCTACGAGGTAGGACAGACGACCATACTCCTTGTCACGCACAACCAAGAAATCGAAACAACGCCAGTTGACTCAATGACAGACGTTATGATACTGAGCGCACGTGCTAACCATTCAGCCACGCAACCTCCCTAAAATCGCCAAATTGCTGAACTACAGCGAGAAACATTTCAACCGGGCGAAATTTTCTATTTTAACAGTTTAATTTGCACGGTACCTTTAGTTATCAACCGATTATTACAAAACTTTTAAAAATAAGCTCCCCCCGACCACCTTAATCGTTCGCAATAAACGTTTGCCCCTTAAAATCGACAAATTGCTGACTTTAAAGTGAGAAACATTACAACCGGGCCAAATTTTCTGTTTTATCACTTTTACAGTACCTTTGATTACCAACCGATTATTACAAAACTTTAAAAATAAAAGAGAAAGAGAGAAATGCGGCTTAACGTCCATTCGACACAAACTAGGTCATTTCGGGACTAACATATGTTTTTTAATTTTATTTAAAAACTCCCCTTGCGCTTACAGGTCTTTAGCCGTTGGGAGGAAACCGAAGGACACGGAGAAAACCCACAAGGTTGGACATCATACTTCATGTCACGTCCAACCTGGAGATCGAAACGACGCCCATTGACTCAATGACAGACGTTACGATACAGTGCGCACATGCTAACCATTCAGCCATTTAGCCTCCCTGAATTCGGAAAATTGCTGACTTATAGCAAGAAACATTTCAACCGGGCGAAGTTTTCTGTTTTAACAGTTTAATGTGCACGGTACTTTAATTACCAACCGATTATTACAAAACTTTTGAAAATGAGCTCCAACTGACCAGCTTAATCGTATGCAATAAACGTTTTGCCTGAATTGAAAGTTCTGCACGGAGAAAGTTCATCTCGATTTCCCGGCGTGGTTCCCCTTTTCAGTGAGGCAGAACGGAGGGCCTGACAAGCTCAGCTGTATAGTCGTTCGGATGGGACGAAAAACCAAGGTCCCGTGTACACATTGGAGTGCACGTAAAATATCCCTAAGCAGTTGGAATTCGATACTGTTGAATAAGCTCTATACGATGACTAAATGCGTAGATTGTAGTCACCCACACTGCATGTTTCGCTTAACAATGAAAGGGTGCCGTATTCAATGTTCGATCCTTTTGTTCTTCTACTCCTGATATGTTGGACTGTTGATCGATGGTTTCATATAAAAGACTACCAATAAGACTCTTTGTAGAAGAAGTTCCCCAAAAATAGTATGTTGACTTTACGAGAAAGACCTCTAAACATGCTCCAAATTGTAAAAATACGACTTTTTGGATTTTCAATCTCTTTTTTTTCGGCTATCCCTGATATTTAGAAAAAATAATACAATGATTTCACACAACAGGCTAGCTATTAGACTCTCTATTGACAAAAGTTTCACCGCCCTCCCTTCATTATAACCGAAGTTATCGTGCCCTAAAGAATCAACAAATTAGCATGCTTATCTCTGCTTACCCTAAGCAGAAAATGCTCATCTTTAAACTCAATCATAACATTGACCTAGTGAACGTCTACACCAAGTTTGAACATTCTAGCTTAATTAGAAGGAGAGTAATTGTGTTCCAAAGTCCCGACCCTCGACAAACTCCATATTTTGTGTACAAATCAGTAATTACTTATCTAGTATCCAAAAAAAAAATCAGGTCATTCTGACCTATATTTCGATGATTTTTTTGAAAATTTTGATCTTTAATTTCGTCAAGGAGAGATAATTTAGAAAATTTCTAATTATATTTTTGAAGTCACATCGGTAAGATCTACTTATATACTAAATTTCATGAAAATCGTACAACTATTAAAGAAGTTGTCAAATTGGTCTAAACTTCCGGTTCGAAATCACAGCGACGAATTTTCGAAATTCCAAAATGTGAAACTGCAGATGAAAATGTTTTTTTTAAAGGTATTCAAAGAAAAAAGAATTAGTAAAATCGGTCAAAAAATAACAAAGTTACGACTATGCATTGTCCATTTTGTCGTTCGTAAATATCGGTGATTTCGGATTCGTAAAACGTTTTGAAAATATATTTAATCAAGGTTCGCACCCCATTTTTTGGGGGGTAGGTCAAAATTTCAGAAAGATCCTACGGATAGATTCTGAGAAATCCGATTTGCAGAAAACACACAAAAAAAAAAAAAATAATAATAATAATCTTAACAGAAACAATAAGCTTTCATATGTAATATGAAAGCTTAATAATAACTTTAACAGAAACAATAAGCTTTCATATGTAATACATATGAAAGCTTAATAATAACTTTAAACAGAAACAATAAGCTTTCATATGTAATACATAATAATAATTTTAGTAATCTCAATAGGCCTTCAGACGAAAGTCTGAAAGCCTAATAATAAGAAGAATAATAATTTTAACAACAACAATAGTGTTTCACGCAAGCTTCGCAGTGTGAAACCCTAATAATTTTAGTAAAAACAGGAGTGACGGGTTTTACTGGTGCAACGTTACCCTTAAACATGTCACTTCCGGTGCCAAGTTACCCTTGAACATATGTCGCTTCTGGTACCAACGAAACCGCTAAACAGGTTTCCAAATTAACATTGCACACAAATAAAATGGACGCAGAATCAACCAAATCCAGCAATATCATTTCATTTTATACAATTGTTACTTGTAAATGATCTTGACAAAATTAAATTACTCCCGGTGTTAATGAAAATGTTCAATTAGTCTTATGAAATCAGAAATGGCATACGATATCATAATATAGTGAAAATTTTATGTAAATCGAATAATAATTGCCACTTTTAAAGACCAAAAAACTTGAAAAGTGACTTGTAGAAAATCGGCTATTTCTCGGCAACCGTACAAGTTAGAAACGATTTTGTGGTATCTGTATGATCGTATGGCTTCATTCTATTTGTTGATTGACATCAAATACCATAATTTGAAAAAGATTTCAAAACAGACTCATTTGAATAAAATATCTGTTTTGAAGACTAAAAATACAGTTTTTGCCAAAATGACGTTACTTCCGGTGATAATGAAAATCTTACATTACTTGTATGAAATCCCAAATGGCATTAGGTATAACATGGTGTAACGTTTATGAAAATCGAATAATAATTGACACTTTTATGGCCCCAAATCCTTCAAAAGTGACCTGTAGAAAACCGTCTATTTCTCGGCAACCGAACAAGTTAGAAACAATTTTATGATATCTATATGACCATATGAGTTGTGTTCATATGTGAATTTAAACTAAAAGTTAAAATTATTAATACATATTAAGTTATTCTTGGTTGAATAAAACATTAATTTAAAAAGTTTAAAATGCAGTTTTTGACCAAATGATGTCACTTCCGGTGTCAATTTTAAATTGTAATCAACTTGATATGACGCTACATGCTTTTTGAATCAAATGATGTCACTTTTATAAAAATCCAATAATAATTAACTATTTTACAGGCAAAATAACGAAAACAGTGACTTATCCAGAACTGCCCATTTCTTGGCAACTGCTTATATTGCCAAGAACTACAAACCAAAAATTAAACCAAAAGTTAAAATTATTAATACATATTAAGTAATTCTTGGTTGAATAAATCATTGATTTAAAAAGTTTAAAATGCAGTTTTTGACAAAATGAGGTCACTTCTGGTGTCAATTTTAAATTGAAATTAACTTGATATGACGCTACATGCTTTTTGAATCAAATGATGTCACTTTTATAAAAATCCAATAATAATTGACTTTATTACACGACTTATGCAGAACTGCCCCTTTCTTGGCAACTGCTTATATTACAAACTAATTTTCACATACATTCTCTTTGTATTGATTATAGCTACAAGTTTATAAAAGTTATGTAAAAATATTTTAAAATCAGAAAAGCCTGAATGGGTTGTAAATAGGTCAATTTTACGCCTTTTTTCACCTCTTAATCCAATTTGCTAGAAAATGAAATAGAAATTTAAAAAACTGCTTCCGCCATTTTTTGCGCCCTGAAAGGACACACTCTTTGAGTCATATAATTTTTCAAAAAAATAATATTTGTTTTCGAAGAAGGAAAATAACTGTCAAAATTGTAGTTTTTGGTAAAATTATGCCACTTCCGGTGCCGACATCGGTAACAAAAAAATGACAATTGAGACAACGAAGCATATGAACTTTGTTTTATACAAATCGAACAATAAAAAAATAATCTAGGACTGAAAAACTGAATTAGCCAATGGCAGCCAAGGAAAATTACTAAGACAAAATTTTTTAGCATTTTTGCGCAAGCCAGGTGACTCTTTAATTCTGTGTACAATACGACTAAAAAATATTCATAAATAAAAAAGTTTTTTGTAAAATTTTAAATTTTCAAAATTTGGCGCCTAATATCTTCGAAGATTTGCCGAAAATCAAAAATCTAAAGTAGCGTAGCTATGTGCAATATTTTTAAAAACGGACATTTCGGACATTTCGCATAGTCGCAGAACGTTCAAAATAGCTTTATCCTCTAAGTCACACCCACTTTCCCAGTAAAACCGAAGAAATCGTAACGATGCGACAAGCAGTTGCTGAGATCTATTCAAATTGGAATCTGAATAATAATAATAATAATAAGAAGAATAATTTTAACAAAAACAATAGTCTTTCACACATGCTACGCAGTGTGAAACCCTAATAATAATCTTTTTAAAAACAATAGTCTTTCAGACGAAAGTCTGACAGCCTGACTAGACCTGCAGACCTGCAGTGCTGAATCGGCTTTCAGGAATCAGAAAGGAAGTGCGTCATACAATAGCCGATCCATCGAGCTACAAAACGATGCTGTAGTTGTTATGATTCAGTGACACCCTCTATCAGATTTGTAAAAGTAATATATGCTTTCAAATACCCCGGTCAAAATTGTAAAATCTGGCAAAATTACTTCACTTCCGGTGCCAAAAGAAATCATTATCGGTAACAAATAAGTTGAGAATTCCCAATTGAGAATCGTTTTATACATATCAAGCAATAAATAATAAACTTAGAACCCATAAACTGAAATTAAAAAGTTAAAAAACTTAGAAACTTGGAAAATTGGGTATATCTCGACAAGGGAATATGCTATAAACATTTTTTTTTATATCAGTATGATTATATTTATCCAATCTAAATGGCCATAAGAAACAAACGTTATAACGTTAAACAAATAATAAATATAACTCACTTCAAAAAAATATTTGTTTTGATGTTTAAAAATACGGTTTTTGCAAATATGACATTACTTCCGGTGATAATGGAAATGTTAAATCAGATCATTGCAATCATAAATGGCATAAGGCATCACATGGTGAAAATTGTATGAAAATTGAATAATAATTGACACTTTTATAGACCAAAAAGCTTGAAAAGTGACTTGTAGAAAATCGTCTATTTCTCGGCAACCGTACAAGTTAGAAACTTTTTTTGTGGTATCTGTATGATCGTATGGGTTCATGCTATTCGTTGATGGGATTCAAATATCATAATTTTAAAAAAATTATAAAAAAGACTCATTTGAATAAGATATTTGTTATTTAGGTTAAAAATACAGTTTTTGTCAAAATGACGTCATTTCCGGTCACAGTGAAACTGTAAAATTGGCTTAACCTAGTCCAAATTGGCATAAGGCATCGAATGAAATATTGAAAATTGGATAATAATTTACTCTTTTATAGGCAAAATAACGTGAAAAGTGATGCATGCAAAATTGCATATTTCTCGGCAATTGCCCATATTACGAACTATTTTTTGCACACATTCTCCTCGTCTGGATTATTATTACGAGTTTATGAAAGTTACGAATAAATAGTTCAAAAAATGAAGACGTTGAATGGGTTGTAAATAATTGATTTTTACACTTCTTTTTTTACATTTCTTCGAAATTGCCCGAAAATGAAATTGAAATTAAAAAATCGGAGCTAACGATTTGTGCCCCTTTACAGCGCGCATCCTTTTTGCTATATCAGATTTCGAAAAAAAATAATATTTACTTTCAAAAAGTGGTACAGAACTGTTAAAATTGTAGTTTTTGTTAATATTACGCCTCTTTCGTTGCCTGCAGAAATATTTCACAGTAACAAAAAAGATTACAATTGAGACCACTGAGCATATGCACTTTGTTTTATACAAATCCAACAATAAATAATTAATCTAGGTAAGAAAAACAAAATTAGCCAATGGCGACTAAAGAAAATTACTGAGACAAAATTCTTTCTCACTTCTGCTCAAGTAGGGTGATACTTTAACTATGTGTAAACTACCATCAAAAGATATTCATAAATAAAAAAGTTTTCTGTAAAAATGTAAAACAAATTCAAAATATCGGTTTTTCGATCATTGTCGGAATAGCTTTATCAAGTTGAATAGATACCTAACTTCCTGTACCAGAAATGTCAGAAACATTCATTGAGTAATTTTCGAAAAAAAGATATAAAAAAAATAGCATTTTCAATAATTTAATGATTTTTCAACTTTTTTCACAGATTGAGACCATTTTCGGACCACCTATAATATTTCAATGCTTTTAATTTTGGATGCACACTTTAGACCATCGATTGGACTCTTAGCAAAAAATATTTTAGAAAAATCGTAGGCATCGTTTTCGAGAAAAAGGCCTCTCAGAATTCTCCAAAACGGAAAATACTTAGTGATCGGCGTACCATAATTTATTTCCTAAGAATCAAATTCGTGTTATTTAGATGTTATATGATCATTTATTAATGGAACTATCCAACGACACTTTAATTGTTTTGGTCCGCTAATATGTGACGGAGAATTCGAACTTTTGGCAAGAGCTCCATTTTTTTTTTAACTTTTTAACATTTTTCTTCGTTTTCTGAACTACTTCCGGTTTTCGAATCATTGTCGAGTAGTTTTTACATCCAGTTTCGGAGTTTGCGAGGGAACAGGGCTCTCTAATGATATACTACACTATACTATCAAATAACATACTTCTGAGAAATCCTATGTTCAAAAGTGTTAAAAATGTAAAAATATTGAAAATTAAATTTCAATAACTGCATACATATTATACATCATTAGAATCGTAATTAGGTCAGCTTTTTAAATATATATCCTTTTTTTCAAAATCTCCTCAAATAAAAAAAATGTTGAGCATTTTCCAAAATTTCACGATTTTTCGACTTTTTTCCATTTTCAGTCCGTTTTTGGTCCTATTCCAATTATTTGAAGGTTTTAATGGATGGCTTCGTGTTAAAGACCACCGAAGGGACTCCCGATAGAGAAAGTTTAAGATAAATCGTTGGAACTTGATTTTCAGCGTGCGATATTTTACTTCCGGTTCATCGTATTTTTATGAAATGGGTACCATACGATACTTCAATTCCACTGCAACGCAACGATATCTTAATCTCTTTCATCCGTTGATTTTGGACGAAATAATCACGTTTTTCCCCAAAGCACCCATTTTTTGCATTTTTTTCCAAACTTCAGAAATTATTTCGACTACTTCCGGTTTACGGATCGTTGTTGAAATTGCTTTATCCTACGGTCTGGCTGTATGGCTTTATGTTCCAGAGGTTTCAGAAATATCGATTTATCCTTTCCAAAAAATATAAGGGTTTGAAAATGGGTAGAAAATTCGAAAAAAATCGAAAAATAAAGGGTGATAACTCTGAATGGAACTTATATTACTGGAATCACACAGACTTCAGGAATCCAAAAATGTAGGTCAAATTTGAAAATTTTGAAAAATAAAAAAAATGTTTCGTAAATGACATTTTTTATACGTCCACATTCATAATGTGAACGTATTATGCCGTCGCCCCTGTCTCTGTGTGTGTGTGTATGTGTGTGTGTGTGTGTGTGTGTGTGTCTCTGGTTCGCCTACAGGGCGCAATTCTTCATGGATTTTCTTCAAACTTGGTATACTTATTCCTTACACCCCTAGGAAGATCCCTATTGCTTTTGGTGCATGCCCGACCCCCAGGGGCAGAGCCACGCCCATTTCTAGTATTTGTTTGTTTGTCGTCTACAGGCCACATTTCTTAACTTATAATCTTGAAACTTTGCATACACATTCTTTGTACCCTAAGGAACATCCCTATCGTTTAGGGTGTATGCCCCACCCCCAGGGGCAGAGCCACGCCCATTTTCTTTTCGCGAGTCTTTGTGTCGCCTACAGGGCGCAATTCTTACTGGATTTTCTTCAAACTTGGTATACGTATTCCTTATACCCTAAGGAAGATCCCTATTGTTTTTGGTGCATGCCCGACCCCCAGGGGCAGAGCCACGCGCATTTCTAGTATTTGTTTGTTTGTCGTCTACAGGCCACATTTCTTAACTTATAATCTTGAAACTTTGCATACACATTCTTTGTACCCTAAGGAACATCCCTATCATTTGGGGTGTATGCCCCACCCCCAGGGGCAGAGCCACGCCCATTTTCTTTTCGTGAGTCTTTGTGGCGCCTCTAGGGCGCAATTCTTACTGGATTTTCTTCAAACTTGGTATACGTATTCCTTATACCCTAAGGAAGATCTCTATTGTTTTTGGTGCATGCCCGACCCCCAGGGACAGAGCAACGCCCATTTCTAGTATGTATTTGTTTGTCGTCTACAGGCCACATTTCTTAACTTATAATTTTGAAACTTAGCATACACATTCTTTGTACCCTAAAGAACATCCCTATCATTTGGGGTGCATGCCCAACCCCCTGGGTCAGAGCCACACCCATTTTCTTTTCGTGTGTCTTTGTGTCGCCTACAGGCCGCAATTCTTATTGGATTTTCTTTTAAACTTAGTATACTTACTCTAAGGTTGATCCCTATCGTTTGGGGTGCATGCCCAACCCCCAGGGGCAGAGCCACGCCCATTTTCTTTTTGTGTGTCTCTGTGTCGCCTAGAAGCCGCAATTCTAACTGGATTTTCTTACTTACTTACCCTAAGGATGATCCGTATTGTTTTTTGGTGCATGTCCGACCCCCAATGGCAGAGCCACGCCCATTCCTTGTATTTATTTGTTTGTCGTCTACAAGCCACATTTATTAACGTATCATCTTGAAACTTTGAATGATTATTCTTTGTACCCTAAGGAACATTTCTATCATTTGGGGTGCATGCCCAACCCCCAGGGGCAGAGTCACGCCCATTTTCTTTTTGTGTGTCGCCTACAGGCCACGATTCTTAATGGATCGTCTTTAAACTTGGGATATGTATTCCTTATAGCCTTAGGACGTCAACTGCATGTCCCGACTCACACAGGCAAGACACGACCAATTTTTGTGTTTGTCGTTTAACAGGCCGCAATTCTGAATGAATCAGCTTGGTACTTGGCTTATGTATTCCTTATAGCCTGAGGGCGTCCACTATTGATTTTGATGAATGTCCCGACCCCCAGGGGCAGAGCCACGCCCACTTTTTGCCTTTAGCGTTAGGAAGGCACAATTCTGAATGGCTTATCTTGGTATAGTTATTCCTTATACTCTACGGACGGCAACTATTAATGTTGGTGCACGACCCTCAACGCTAAACAAACCAAACGCCTAGCCTTCTTGACAAAGTACCATATCAATCAAAGCAGGAATGTGGACGTATATTGTAGCGTTAGCGTTATGTTTTCAATTTTCGAATGACAGAAGTCATAGACGAATGTTCGAAATTGAAAAATGTGAGATAGCCATTGTCTTAGAAAAGATTCAGGGTTTCCGAAAATGTGATTTGTTTTAAAATGGGTAAAGAATTGGCGAAACTATGGCCAATTTTCAATTTTGAGACCACCTACAAAGTTCGGCCCCTTCCGGTATGCGCAGAAGTTTAAAAAATAGTTTATCCAGTAGCCACCACATGGTTTTACGATAAAAAATTTGGTTTCAGATCGATATCTGTTTCCGATCATGGAGAAATAGGCTCCCTCGGAAAAAAACAGTAATAACTAGACCTGCATAGCAGTACTGGATCGGCTTTCAGGGTCCTTCATATCATTGTCATGCCTTTAAATGTACATTTATACTCTAAACGACCGATAGGACTCGGGGTAACAGAAGTTTAAGAAAAGAAATAGAAGTAGTTTCGAGATAAACGAGTCTGAATAGACTCCAAAAATAGAGGAAAATGCTACATTTTCGGCATCTCATAATCTATTGCCTACCATTGAATTTGTATCATTCTGATATCATATCAAAGTAAATTATCCGCGCTACTTAACGACACTCTATTTGTTTCGATTGGGTGAAATCTGCAAAGTCTGCATTTATTTTTGCTTATTTATGGTTTTATTCAAAATATCGGATCATTTTCGACTATTCCCGGTTTACAGATCATTGTTGAGATAATTTTAGCAAGTTGTCTGGATACTTAACTTCAAGTACTAGAAGTTTCAGAAACATCCATTATGTAATATAAATCAAAAGGAAAATTAGTAAATAATTAGTGGCCTGATTCCATCCCACTTAGCACTAGTTATCTCCCTTACACCAATATTATACTGTAGTTTAAAATACAACAATTTTTCTAATTTGTTCAAAGATTGTGGACCTTTTTGGATCAATTATACAATATAGAGGCTTTTTAATTTCGATTCACGCACTAGACCACAATTAGGATTCTAAGTAACAGAAGTGTAAGAAAAGAAATAAGACTACTTTTCGAGATAAAATCGTCTGAATAGCCTGAGAAATCGCAAATTTTGCAAGAGTACCAATTCTTCACTGTATTTTCTCAAAATATCAAATATTTTTTCCACTACTTCCGGTTTTTGGATCTTTGTCGGTATTTTTTTAACAAGTTGTTTACATACTTAACTTTCTGTCCCATAAGTGTCAGAAATATCTATTCAGTAGTTTTTGTAAAAAAGATAAATAAAAGAACATTTTCAATAATTTAACGATTTTTCAACTTTTTTCAAAGATTGAGGCCATTTTTGGACCACTTATATTATTTCAAACCTTTTCATGTTGGATTCACGCAACAGACCACCGATAGGACTCTGCGTTAAAAACGATTCAGAAGAATCGTAGGAGTCGTTTTCGAGAAAATAGCGTCTAAAAAGGCTCCAAAAATCAAGCTTTTCGGAAGAGCGCCTATTTTTAAACTTTTTTTTTTCATTTTTTAATACTTCCGGTATGGAGATTATTTTCAGGATAGTTTTAATAACCGGTTTCGGCAATTATATAGCCGCAAGGCTGTGTAATAATATATTACATTATCTGATCAGAGTTACAGTAATGCAGGTCAAATTCACTCGTTCGTAAATTTCGGTGATTTCGAATTCGTAAAACGTTTTGAAAATATATTTAAACAAAAACTGCCACCCAGTTTTGCGGGGGGGGGGGGAGGTCAAAGTTTCAGAAAGGTCCCATGGTTAGATTCTGAGAAATCCGATTTGCAGAAATGACACAAAAAAAAAAAATAATAATAATAATAATAACTAGATCTGCAAAGCAGATATTAAACATGGGTCATGTAAATAATCTCATCAACAAAAAAAATAAAAAATAATAATAATAATAACTAGATCTGCAAAGCAGATATTAAACATGGGTCATGTAAATAATCTCATCAACAAAAAAAAATCATTAAAATCAGTCAAAATATAGAGAAGTTTTTATGATTTTTCAATCGTAAACAACTTTATCGGCACGAAAAACATCAAAGACAAAATTCGAAAATGTGACATTTTCAAATAACAATATTTCGACCCTGATCCCGACTATCCAGAAATGTATTCATTTTGGAAATAGGAGACATATTCTCCAAACTACGGCCTATTGCTTTCATTCACGTGCTCGTTAATGTCGATTTTTCACCTTTTCTCATATTCAGTTCGAAATGGTGACCATCACGTGACCGAAATCAAAATTCTGATCCGATAGATTTTTAGGCATTCCATCAAGGATTCCGAAAATGTAACTCCCATGTCTGTAAGTAAAATATCGCAAAAGCCTTTGTGATTTTTCACGTTTCAAGATGGCGGCACTTCCGGTTCGATCCACAAACTCAATATTTTGTGTACGAATCAGTATTTACTTATCTAGTATCCAAAAAAAAATCAGGTCATTCTGACCTATATTTCTTCGATTTTTTTTTGAAAACTTTGATCCCTAATTTCACCAAGGGGAGATAATTTAGGAAATTTCTAAGGACATCTTTAAAGTTGCATCGGTAAGATTTACTTACATACTAAATTTCATGAAAATCGTATAACTATTAAAGAAGTTGTCAAGTTGGTCTCAACTTCCGGTTCGAAATCACAGCGACGAATTTTCGAAATTCGAAAATCTGAAACTGCAGTTGAAAATGATTTTTGTCAGGGTACTCAAAGAAAAAAGAATTAGTAAAATAGGTCTAATAGTCACAGAGTTACAGTAATGCAGGTCAAATTCACTCGTTCGTAAAATTCGGTGATTTCGAATGCTTTAAACGTTTTGAAAATATATTTAATCAATACTCACCACCCATTTTTGGGTTGGTAGGTCAAAGTTTCAGAAACATCCTATGGTTAGATTCTGAGAAATCCGATTTGCAGGAAACACATGTTGACTTTACGAGAAAGACCTTTAAACATGCTCCAAATTGTAAAAAATACGACTCTTTGGATTTTCAATCTCTTTTTTTCGGCTACCCCGGACATTTAAGAAAAATGATACAATGATTTCACACAACAGGTTAGCTATTAGACTCTCGATTGACAAGAGTTTCATCGCCCTCCCTTCATTATAACCAAAGTTATCGTGCCCTAAACAATCAACAAATCAGCTTGCTTCTGCTTACCCTAGGCAGAAAATGCTCATCTTTGAACTCACTCAAGACAGTGACCTAGTGAACGTCTACACCAAGTTTGAACATTCTAGCTCAATTAGAAGAAGAGTTATTGTGTTCCAAATTCTCGGCCCTTCAAATTGCTTCTATTTTTCACGTTCACTTCAAAATGGCGACCATCAATTGACCTAAATCAAAATTCTACTCCGAACGTTTTTTAGGCCATTCTTGAAGGATTCAGAAAATATAACTCCCGTGTCTGTAAGTAAAATAGCAAAAAAGCCTTTGTGATTTTTCACGTTTCAAGATGGCGGCACTTCCGCTTCAATCCACAAACTCAATATTTTGGGTACGAATCAGTATTTACTTATCTAGTATCAAAAAAAACCATCAGGTCATTCTGACCTATATTTCTTCGATTTTTTTTAAAACTTTGATCCTTAATTTCACGAAGGGGAGATAATTTAGAAAATTTTTATTTATATTTTTGAAGTCACCTGGGTAAGATCTACTTACATACTAAATTTCATGAAAATCGTAGAACTATTAAAGAAGTTGTCAAGTTGGTCTAAACTTCCGGTTCGAAATCACAGCGACGAATTTTCGAAATTCGAAAATCTGAAACTGCAGTTGAAAATGATTTTTGTCAAGGTACTCAAAGAAAAAAGAATTAGTAAAATAGGTCAAATAGTCACAGAGTTACAGTAATGCAGGTCAAATTCACTCGTTCGTAAAATTCTGTGATTTCGAATTCGTAAAACGTTTTGAAAATATATTTAATCAAAAACTGCCACCCAGTTTTGGGGGGGAGGTCAAAGTTTCAGAAAAATCCCATGGTTAGATTCTGAGAAATCCGATTTGCAGAAATGACAAAAAAAAAAAATAATAATAATAATAACTAGATCTGCTACTGTCGCATGCAGATATGAAAGCTTTCATATTCATCGTCACGTGTCATCGATTATATCAAGTATCTCAAATAAAAGGATAAGAATAACAAACTATCAAAATTGGTCAAAAACTCGCGAAGTTACAAGTCTAAATATAGTATGAAACATTGAGTAATCTGAAAACTAAAGGGAAATAACTGATACTTGTGTTGCTGTAATCGGGATGACTTCCGATTTCAAAACTTTCAGAAAAATGAAATGAAAATGGTAAGAAAACATCGAAAAATTAAATGAGATAACTTTGAACAAAACTAATACTTTTTGAATCAGGTTGAACTCAACTGTTTGAATATGTACGTTAAATATGTAGATTTGGAAAATTATAAAGACATAATATCAAAATCGGTCAAAAACTCACAAAGTTACAAATTTAAATGTAGTGAGAAACATTGCACCGGGGCAAAAAAATAATCTTTAAACTAAAGGGAAATAACTGAAACTTGTATAGCTGTAATCGGGCTTCCAAGATATGTTATATAATTATGGTTTCCAATATGTTTGGTTATAAGTAGGAAATCGTGACGACTTCTTAAGCATGTTTTAAACAAAGGGTCATAGACTGCAATATACAAGAATGGCACTCTGCAATAAAAAAAAAAACTGGCCAGAGATTTCTATGCAGAAATTAAAAGATAGGCTGGCACTGCCAGGCAGGATACGCCCACATTTTCGAGAGATGGATAGAGAACAAACAATACGGAAAGTGATTTTTCCTACATCATTAAGTCCTGTATTTCATACTGTATTGGGAGCAGCCATTTTGTTGGTCAGTTCCAGTCTGATATTCATGAAATTCGAAGTCGACAATGATTATGGTGTGACGGTACACAACCTAGAAATGTGACTTTTCGTCAAAATCGGATAAGAATTGTGACCTGTACAGAGTCAACAACCATGATATACCATATCTTTACACTATTCGCGTACAAACGGCGACCATTTCTTCCGGCAATTTTGGTACCATTTTCACGAAATTCGAATAATTCAGGAAGTTACGATCCGATATGCGCAAATACCGAAAGGAACCAAGATCTTTGGGTTATAACCATGCATTTCAAGTTTCATCAAAATCGAATTAAAATTGTGACCTCCACAGGGTCCACAACCTTGATATACCATTTTTTAACAGTATTCGCGTACAAACGGCGGCCATTTTGTATGGCAATTTTCGTCCGATTTTCCCGAAATTCGAACTCAACCTTCCTTAGGGTGTAACGGTGATATAATCAAACGTTTTTTTAAATCGAATAATAATTGTGACCTCCAAGCTAAAAAAAAGGCGATTTTGCGTATAATCAGGGGCCATAATTCAGGAAGTTACGATCCGATATGCGCAAATATCGAAAGGAAGCAAGATCTTTGGGTTATAACCATGAATTTCAAGTTTCATCAAAATCGAATCAAAATTGTGACCTCCACAGGGTCCATAACCTTGATATACCATTTTTTAACAGTATTCGCGTACTAACGGCGGCCATTTTGTATGGCAATTTTCGTCCGATTTTCCCGAAATTCGAACTCAACCTTCCTTAGGGTGTAACGGTGATATAATCAAACGGTTTTTTAAATCGAATAATAATTGTGACCTCCAGAGGGACCACAAGCTAAAAAGGGTGATTTTTCGGACAATCAGGGGCCATAATTCAGGAAATTACATTCCGATAGCCGCAAATATCGAAAGGAACCAAGATCTTTGGGTTACAAACATGCATGTCAAGTTTCGTCAAAATCGGTTCAAAATTGTGACCTCTATAGGGTCCACAAGCTAAAAACGTGATTTTTCGTACAATCAGGGGCCATAATCCATGAAGTTTTGATCCGATACATGCCAATATCGAAAGGAACCGAGATCTTTTGGGGATAAACCTATATTTCAAGTTTCGTCAAAATCGGATAAGAATTGTGACCTGTAGAGAGTCCACAATCAAATTGTGGACGGACGGACGTCCGGACGGACAGGGGCGACGACATAATACGTCCACATGAAAATGTGGGCGTATAATAATTGCTAGAACCAGAAAAATATTTATCCACTATAATAAATAAGCAACATAGAGAAAATGAAATGAAATTGAATGGGGTTTAACGTCCTACTGTTCTGCTCCTACAATGGGCTAATGAAGACGGGCATACGCCATAAAGTGTGCAATGAGGGAAATTTTACCCGGGCAGCGGCGTTACGGCCTACGAGGTTGGTAAGGCGACCACACTCCTTGTCACGTAAAACCAAGAAATCGAAACAAGGCCAGTTGACTCAATGACAGACGTTATGATACAGAGCGCATGTGCTAACCATTCAGCCACGCAGCCTCCCTAAAATCGGCAAATTGCTGACCTACAGCGAGAAACATTTCAACCGGGCCAAATTTTCTATTTTAACAGTTTAATTTGCACGGTACCTTTAGTTATCAACCGAATATTACAAAACTTTTAAAAATAAGCTCCCCCTGACCAGCTTAATCGTTCGCAATAAACGTTTGCCCCTTAAAATCGACAAATTGCTGAATTTAAAGTGAGAAACATTACAACCGGGCCAAATTTTCTGTTTTATCACTTTAACAGTACCTTTGATTACCAACCGATTATTACAAAACTTTAAAGCCCCAATAACACTCTTGTTGTAACTGAAAAATATGTCCCAATCTTCATTCTGGTCAACAAATCGTATTATTTTAGAATATTCCAATTAAATGATGATATAAATTTCATCTTAACACACCTATTTTAAAAAATTGGAAAAATTCAACCAATTGATTTGAAAAGTCTAACGTAAAGCTTTTCAAATGTGACTTGGATTTTAAAATATTTTCGAACCCTCTGGACAAGTAAAATAGGTTGTAATGGATAATTTACACAACAGGTAGGACATTTAAACATCTAGTACTTAGAATAAGGGTATTATTTATTTTCTGGAGCTACCAAGCCAGCAAGAATGTTATTGTCCCTTTAAAAAGAGAAAGAGAGAAATGCGGCCTAACGTCCATTCGACACAAACTAGGTCATTTCGGGACTAACATATGTTTTTTAATTTTATTTAAAAACTCCCCTTGCACGTACTGGTCTTTAGCCGTTGGGAGGAAACCGAAGAACACGGAGAAAACCCACGAGGTTGGACATCATACACCATGTCACGTGCAACCTGGAGATCCAAACGACGCCCGTTGACTCAATGACAAAGGTTACGATACAGCGAGCACATGCTAACCATTCAGCCATCCAGCCTCTCTGAATTCGGAAAATTGCTGACTTATAGCAAGAAACATTTCAACCGGGCAAAATTTTCTGTTTTAACAGTTTAATGTGCACGGTACTTTAATTACCAACCGATTATTACAAAACTTTTGAAAATAAGCTCCAACTGACCAGCTTAATCGTATGCAATAAACGTTTTGCCTGAATTGAAAGTTCTGCACAGAGAAAGTTCATCTCGATTTCCCGGCGTGTTTCCCTTGTCAGTAAGGCAGAACGGAGGGCCTGACAAGCACAGCTGTCTAGTCCTTCGGATGGGACGAAAAACCAAGGTCCCGTGTACACATTGGAGTGCATGTAAAATATCCCTAAGCAGTTGGAATTCGATACTGTTGAATAAGCTCTATACGATGACTAAATGCGTAGATTGTAGTCACCCACACTTCATGTTTCGCTCAACAATGAAAGGATGCCGTTTTCAATGTTCGATCCTTTTGTTCTTCTACTCCTGATATGTTGGACTGTTGATCGATGGTTTCATATAAAAGACTACCAATAAGACTCTTTGTAGAAGAAGTTCCCAAAAAATAGTATGTTGACTTTACGAGAAAGACCTCTAAACATGCTCCAAATTGTAAAAATACGACTTTTTGGATTTACAATCTCTTTTTTTCGGCTATCCCTGATATTTAAAAAAAATGATACAATCATTTCACACAACAGGCTACCCATTAGACTCTCTATTGACAAAAGTTTCACCGCCCTCCCTTCATTATAACCGAAGTTATCGTGCCCTAAAGAATCAACAAATCAGCATGCTTATCTCTGCTCACCCTAAGCAGAAAATGCTCAACTTTGAACTCAATCATAACATTGACCTAGTGAACGTCTACACCAAGTTTGAACATTCTAGCTTAATTAGAAGGAGAGTTATTGTGTTCCGAAGTCCGGGCCTTTCAAATTGCTTCTATTTTTCATTTTCAATTCAAAATTGTGACCATCACATGACCGAAATCAAAATTCTGATCCGATAGATTTTTAGGCATTCCTTCAAGGATTCCGAAAATATAACTCCCGAGTCTGTAAGTAAAATAGCAAAAAAGCCTTTTTGATTTTTCACGTTTAAAGATGGTGGCACTTCCGGTTCGATCGACAAACTCCATATTTTGTGTACGAATCAGCAATTCCTTGTCTAGTATCGAAAAAAAAAATTAGGTCATTCTGACCTATATTTCGACGATTTTTTTGAAAACTTTGATCCTTAATTTCACCAAGGGGAGATAATTTAGAAAATTTCTAATTATATTTTTGAAGTCACATCGGTAAGATCTACTTGTATACTAAATTTCATGAAAATCGTACAACTATTAAAGAAGTTGTCAAATTGGTCTAAACTTCCGGTTCGAAATCACAGCGACGAATTTTCGAAATTCGAAAATGTGAAACTGCAGATGAAAATGATTTTTTTCAAGGTATTCAAAGAAAAAAGAATTAGTAAAATCGGTCAAAAAATAACAAAGTTACGACTATGCATTGTCAATTTTTTCGTTCGTAAAATTCGGTGATTTCGGATTCGTAAAACGTTTTGAAAATATATTTAAACAACGTTCGCACCCCATTTTTGGGGGGGGGGGGTAGGTCAAAGTTTTAGAAAGATCCCATGGTTAGATTCTGAGAAATCCGATTTGCAGAAAATACACAAAAAAAAAATAATAATAATCTTAACAGAAACAATAAGCTTTCATATGTAATATGAAAGCTTAACTAGATCTGCTACTGTCCCATGCAGATATGAAAGCTTTCATATTCATCGCCACGTGTCATTGATTGTATCAAGTATCCTAAATAAAAGGATAAGAAGAAAAAATTATCAAAATTCGTCAAAAACTCGCAAAATTACAAGTCTAAATATAGTATGAAACATTGCACCCAGGCATAACAATAATCTGAAAACTAAAGGGAAATAACCGAAACTTGTATTACTGTAATGAGACGGATGAGAAAATGAAATGAAAATTGCCGGAAAAAAATTAAAAATGACAGGTTGGACAGGCGACCTTACTCCTTGTCACGTACAACCGAGCATTCGAAAACACGCTAGTTAACTCAATGACAGGCGCGCGTGCTAACCATTCAGCCGCCCAACCCCCCCTTTGAAATCAGACACGTACAAGCCACTCACAAAAAAATGGTATATTAATGAGTTTAGTGCAAAAAGGCGTCTACAGCACCCGGTGTTCCCAGGCGGTCACCCATCCTAGTACTAACCGGGCCCGACGTTTCTTAACTTGAGTGATCGGACGAGAACTGGTGTTTTCAACATGGTATGACAGTAGACGAGAGAAGGTGGACAGAACCCGTAGTTATACATACTTGAATTGCCCCGCTTATTGATTTTTTTTTTTTTTGGGGGGGGGGGGTCGGTTTTAAAAAGCACAGCACAGCACCCGGTGTTCCCAGGCGGTCACCCATCCAAGTACTGACCGGGCCCGACGTTGCTTAACTTCAGTGATCGGACGAGAACTGGTGTTTTCAACGTGGTGTGGCCGTAGACGAGAGAAGGTGGACAGAACCCGTAGTTATACTTACCTCAATTGACCCGCTTATTGATTTTTTTTGGTTTTTTGTCGGTTTTAAAAAGGGGCCTACAGCACCCGATGTTCCCAGGCGGTCACCCATCCAAGTACTGACCGGGCCCGACGTTGCTTAACTTCAGTGATCGGACGAGAACTGGTGTTTTCAACGTGGTGTGGCCGTAGACGAGAGAAGGTGGACAGAACCCGTAGTTATACTTACCTCAATTGACCCGCTTATTGATTTTTTTTTTGTTTTTTGTCGGTTTTAAAAAGGGGCCTACAGCACCCGATGTTCCCAGGCGGTAACCCATCCAAGTACTGACCGGGCCCGACGTTGCTTAACTTCAGTGATCGGACGAGAACTGGTGTTTTCAACGTGGTATGGCCGTAGACGAGAGGTGGTGGACAGAACCCGTAGTTATACTTACTGGAATTGACCCGCTTATTGATTTTTGGGGCGGTTTTTGTCGGTTTTAAAAAGGCGTCTATAGCACCCGGTGTTCCCAGGCGATCACCCATCCAAGTACTAACCGGGCCCGACGTTGCTTAACTTCAGTGATCGGACAAGAACTGGTGTTTTCAACGTAGTGTGGCCGTAGACGAGAGAAGGTGGGCAGAACCCGTAGTTATACTTACCTGAATTGACCCGCTTATTGATTTTTTTTTGTGGGGGGGGGGAGGTGTCGGTTTTAAAAAGGCGTCTACAGCACCCGGTGTTCCCAGGCGGTCACCCATCCAAGTACTGACCGGGCCCGACGTTGCTTAACTTCAGTGATCGGACGAGAACTGGTGTTTTCAACGTGGTGTGGCCGTAGACGAGAGAACGTGGACAGAACCCGTAGTTATACTTACCTGAATTGACCCGCTTATTGATTTTTTTTTTTGGGGGGGGGGGGGTGGTCGGTTTTAAAAAGGCGTCTACAGCACCCGGTGTTCCCAGGCGGTCACCCATCCAAGTACTGACCGGGCCGGACGTTGCTTAACGGACGAGAACTGGTGTTTTCAACGTGGTGTAGCCGTAGACGAGAGAAGGTGGACAGAACCCATACTTGTGCTAACTCAAATTCTTTTTGTGTCTTATTCCCTGGGGAGACGGGCCGAGCGCAGAGCTGGAGTGGTGCAAAAGAGTGCGCGCTGTGGTCTGATTCGCGGAAAATTGATTTTTTCACGAAGAATCAGGGCAAAAAGGCGTCTACAGCACCCGGTGTTCCCAGGCGGTCACCCATCCAAGTACTAACCGGGCCCGACGTTGCTTAACTTCAGTGATCGGACGACAACTGGTGTTTTCAACGTGGTATGGCCGTAGACGAGAAAAGCTGGACAGAACCCGTAGTTATACTTACCTGAATTGACCCGCTTATTGATTTTTTGTTTTGTTTTTTTAGAGTATTTAATTGTTTTAAAGAGACACGTTAAATTAAAGTTTAATTTTAAATAAGACCAATAAAATTAGGATTTAATAATGCCAGACTAATATTAAATAAAGTTTTAAATTAAGAATAATTAATTATTGGTCTAATGCAATGAAATGCTTTGATTTGACGGATGAAATGTACGATGGGTGTTCACACTATGTGGCTAAGGCGTTGGCCTGCTAGCCAGGAGGTCGGCTGTTCGATCCCTGCATTGGCCGAGAAAGTTCATCTCGATATTCTGGCGTGTCCCCCCATCCGCCGTGTACACATTGGAGTGCACGTAAAAGATCCCTTAGCAGTTGGAATTCTATATTGTTGAATAAGCTCTATACGATGACTAAATGTGCAGATTGTAGCCACCCACACTGCATGTTTTGCTTAACAATGAAAGGGTGCGGTTTTCAATTTTCGATCCTTTTATTCTACTACTCCTGATATTTTGGACTGTTGATCTATGGTTTCATATAAAAGACTACCGATAAGACTCTTTGTAGAAGAAGTTCCCCCAAAATATTATGTTGACTTTAAGAGAAAGGGACCTTGAAAAATGCTCCAAATCGTAAAAATACGACTTTTTGGATTTTCGATCTCTTTTTTCTGCTACCCCTGATATTTAAAAAAAAATGATACAATGATTTCACACAACGGGCTAGCTATTAGACTCTCGATTGACAAGAGTTTCATCACCCTCCCTTCATTATAACCGAAGTTATTGTGCCCTAAAGAATCAACAAATCAGCATGCTTATCTCTGCTTACCCTAGGCAGAAAATGTTCATCTTTGCACTCAATCATGACATTGACCTAGTGAACGTCTACACCAAGATTGAACATTCTAGCTCAATTAGAAGGAGAGTTATTGTGTTTCAAAGTCTCGGCCCTTCAAATTGCTACTACTTTTCATATTCACTTCAAAATGGCAACCACCAGTTGACCTAAATCAAAATTCTGCTCCCTACGATTTTCGGGCCATCCTTCAAGGATTCAGAAAATATAACTCCCGTGTCTGTAAGTAAGATAGCAAAAAAGCCTTAGGGATTTTTCATGTTTCAAGATGGTGGCATTTCCGGTTTGATCGACAAACTCCATATTTTGTGTAGGAATCAGTAATTACCTGTCGAGTATCGAAAAAAATTTTCAGGTCATTCTGACCTATATTTTGACGATTATTTTTAAAACTTCGATCCTTAATTTCACCAAGGGGAGATAATTTAGAAAATTTCTCATTATAATTTTGAAGTCACATTGGTAAGATCTACTTAAATACTAAATTTCATGAAAATCGTACAACTATTAAAGAAGTTGTCAAATTGGTCTAAACTTCCGGTTCGAAATCACAGCGACGAATTTTCGAAATTCGAAAATATGAAACTGCAGATGAAAATGATTTTTTTCAAGGTATTCAAAGAAAAAAGAATTAGTAAAATCGGTCAAAAAATAGCAAAGTTACGACTATGCATTGTCAGTTTTTTCGTTCGTAAAATTCGGTGATTTCGAATTCGCAAAACGTTTTAAAAATATATTTAATCAACAGCCACCACCCATTTTTGGGGGGGTAGGTCAAAGTTTCAGAAACATCCTATGGATAGATTCTGTGAAATCCGATTTGCAGGAGAAACACAAAAAAAAAATAATAATAATCTTAACAGAAACAATAAGCTTTCATATGAAATATGAAAGCTTAATAATAATTTTAGTAATCTCAATAGGCTTTCAGCCTAATAATAAGAATAATAATTTTAACAAAAACAATAGTGTTTCACACAAGCTACGCAGTGTGAAACCCTAATAATAATTTTAACAAAAACAATAGTGTTTCACACAAGCTTCGCAGTGTGAAACCCTAATGAAATGAAATTGAATGGGATTTAACGTCCTACTGTTCTGGTCCTAAAATGGGCTAATGAAGACGGGCATATGCCATAAAGTGTGCAATGAGGGAAATTTTACCCGGGCAGCGGCATTACGGCCTACGAAGTTGGACAGGCGAACATACTCCTTGTCACGTACAACCAAGAAATCGAAACAACGCCCGTTGACTCAAAGACAGACGTTATTCAACCACGCAAACTCCCTAAAATCGGCAAATTGCTGACCTGCAGCGAGAAACAGTTCAACCGGGCCAAATTTTCTATTTTAACAGTTTAATGTGCACGGTACTTTAATTACCAACCGATTATTACTAAACTTTTGAAAATATGCTCCAACTGACCAGCTTAATTGTATGCAATAAACGTTTGGTCTGAATTGAAAGTTCTGCATGGAAAAAGTTCATCTTGATTTCCCGGCGTGGTTCCCCGTTGTCAGTGAGGCAGAACGGAGGGCCTGACAAGCACAGCTGTCTAGTCGTTCGGATGGGACGAAAAAAAAATATCCCTAAGCAGTTGGAATTCGATACTGTTGAATAAGCTGTTTCGCTTAACAATGAAAGGATGCCGTTTTCAATGTTCGATCATTTTGTTCTTCTACTCCTGATATGTTGGATTGTTGATCGATGGTTTTATATAAAAGACTACCAATAAGACTCTTTGTAGAAGAAGTTCCCAAAAAATATTAAGTTGACTTTACGAGAAAGACCTCTAAACATGCTCCAAATTGTAAAAATACGACTTTTTGGATTTTCAATCTCTTTTTTTCGCCTATCCCTGATATTTAAAATAAATGATACAATGATTTCACACAACAGGCTAGCTATTGGACTCTCTATTGACAAAAGTTTCACAGCCCTCCCTTCATTATAACCGAAGTTATCGTGCCCTAAAGAATCAACAAATCAGCATGCCTATCTCTGCTTACCCTATTCAGAAAATGCCCATCTTTGAACTCAATCATGACATTGACCTAGTGAACGTCTACACAAAGTTTGAACATTCTAGCTCAATTAGAAGGAGAGTTATTGTGTTTCAAAGTCTCGGCCCTTCAAATTGCTACTACTTTTCATTTTCAATTCAAAATGGTGACCATCACGTGACCGAAATCAAAATTCTGCTCCCTACGATTTTTGGGCCATCCTTCAAGGATTCAGAAAATATAACTCCCGTGTCTGTAAGTAAAATAGCAAAAAAGCCTTAGGGATTTTTCATGTTTCAAGATGGTGGCAGTTCCGGTTCGATCGACAAACTCCATATTTTGTGTAGCAATCAGTAATTACTTGTCGAGTATCGAAAATTTTTTTTAGGTCATTCTGACCTATATTTCGACGATTTTTTTGAAAACTTTGATCCTTAATTTCACCAAGGGGAGATAATTTAGAAAATTTCTAATTATATTTTTGAAGTCACATCGGTAAGATCTACTTGTATACTAAATTTCATGAAAATCGTACAACTATTAAAGAAGTTGTCAAATTGGTCTAAACTTCCGGTTCGAAATCACAGCGACGAATTTTCGAAATTCGAAAATGTGAAACTGCAGATGAAAACGATTTTTTTCAAGGTATTCAAAGAAAAAAGAATTAGTAAAATCGGTCAAAAAATAACAAAGTTACGACTATGCATTGTCAGTTTTTTCGTTCGTAAAATTCGGTGATTTCGGATTCGTAAAACGTTTTGAAAATATATTTAAACAACGTTCGCACCCCAATTTTGGGGGGGTAGGTCAAAGTTTCAGAAAGATCCCATGGTTAGATTCCGAGAAATCCGATTTGCAGAAAATACACAAAAAAAAAAAAATAATAACTAGATCTGCTACTGTCCCATGCAGATATGAAAGCTTTCATATTCATCGTCACGTGTCATCGATTATATCAAGTATCTCAAATGAAAGGATAAGAATAACAAACTATCAAAATTGGTCAAAAACTCGCGAAGTTACAAGTCTAAATATAGTATGAAACATTGCATAATCTGAAAACTAAAGGGAAATAACTGATACTTGTGTTGCTGTAATCGGGATGACTTCCCACTTCAAAACTTTCAGAAAAATGAAATGAAAATGGTAAGAAAACATAGAAAAATTAAATGAGATAACTTTGAACAAAACTAAAAAAAAATCGAATCAGGTTGATCCCAATTGTTTGAATATTTACGTTAAATATGTAAATTTGGAAAATTATAAAGACATAATTATCAAAATCGGTCAAAACTCACAAAGTTACAAATTTAAATGTAGTGAGAAACATTGCACCCGGGCGAAAAAATAATCTTTAAACTAAAGGGAAATAACCTAAACTTGTATAGCTGTAATCGGGCTTCCAAAATTAGAGATATGTTATATAATTATGGTTTCCAATATGTTTGGTTATAAGTAGGAAATCGTGACAACTTCTTAAGCATGTTTTAAACAAAGGGTCATAGACTGCAATATACAAGAATGGCACTTTGCAATAAAAAAAAACTGGTCAAAGCAAGATTTCTATGCAGAAATGAAATAATTAATAGAACCAGAAAAACATTTATCCACTATAATAAATAAGCAACATAGAGAAAATGAAATCAAATTGAATGGGGTTTAACGTCCTACTCCTAAAATGGGCTAATGAAGACGGGCATACGTCATAAAGTGTGCAATGAGGGAAATTTTACCCGGGCAGCGGCGTTACGGCCTACGAGGTTGGACAGGCGACCATACTACTTGTCACGTACAACCAAGAAATCGAAACAACGCTAGTTGACTCAATGACGGACGTTATGATACACAGCGCACGTGCTAACCATTCAGTCACGCAACCTCCCTAAAATCGGCAAATTGCTGACCTACAGATGGAAACATTTCAACCGGGCGAAATCTTCTATTTTATTAGTTTAATTTGCACGGTACCTTTAGTTATCAACCGAATATTACAAAACTTTTAAAAATAAGCTCCCCCTGACCAGCTAAATCGTTCGCAATAAACGTTTTCCCCTTAAAATCGGCAAATTACTGACTTTAAAGTGAGAAACATTACAACCGGGCGAAATTTTCTGTTTTATCACTTTTACAGTATCTTTGATTACCAACCGATTATTACAAAACTTTAAAAATAAAAAAAAGAAAGAGAGAAATGCGGCTAAACGTCCATTCGACACAAACTAGGTCATTTCGGGACTAACATATGTTTTTTAATTTTATTTAAAAACTCCCCTTGCGCGTACTGGTCTTTAGCTGTTGAGAGGAAACCGAAGGACACGGAGAAAACCCACGAGGTTGGACACCATACTCCATGTCACGTGCAACTTGGAAATCGAAACGATGCCGGTTGACTCAATGACAGACGTTACGATACAGCGCGCGTATGCTAACCATTCAGCCTCCCTAAAATCTAGAAATTGCTGACTTATAGCAAGAAACATTTTAACCGGGCGAAATTTTCTGTTTTAACAGTTTAATTCGCACGGTATTTTAATTACCAACCGATTATTACAAAACTTTTGAAAATAAACACCAACTGACCAGCTTAATCGTATGCATGTCCATGTCACGTACAATCTCGAAATCGAAACGACGCCCGTTGACTCAATGACAGACGTTACGATACAGCGCGCACATGCTAACCATTCAGCCATTCAGCCTCCCTTAAAAATAAGCTCCCCCTGACCAGCTTAATTGTTCGCAATAAACATTTGCCCTCTAAAATCGGCAAATTGCTGACTTTAAAGTGAGAAACATTACAACCGGGCGAAATTTTCTGTTTTATCACTTTTACAGTACCTTTGATTACCAACCGATTATTACAAAACTTTAAAAATAAAAGAGAACGAGAGAAATGCGGCTCAACGTCCATTCGACACAAACTAGGTCATTTCGGGACTAACATATGTTTTTTAATTTTATTTATAAACTTCCCTTGCGCGTACGGGTCTTTAGCCGTGGTAGGAAACCGTAGGACACGGAGAAAACCCACGAGGTTGGACACCATACTCCATGTCACGTGCAACTTGGAAATCGAAACGACGCCGGTTGACTCAATGACAGACGTTACGATACAGCGCGCGTATGCTAACCATTCAGCCTCCCTAAAATCTGGAAATTGCTGACTTATAGCAAGAAACATTTTAACCGTGCGAAATTTTCTGTTTTAACAGTTTACTTCGCACGGTATTTTAATTACCAACCGATTATTACAAAACTTTTGAAAATAAGCCCCAACTGACCAGCTTAATCGTATGCAATAAACGTTTGGCCTGAATTGAAAGTTCTGAAACGAGAAAGTTCATCACGATTTTCCGGCGTGGTTCCCCTTGTCAGTGAGCAGAACGGAGGGCCTGACAAGGACAGCTGTCTAGTCGTTCGGATGGGACGAAAAACCAAGGTCCCGTGTACACATTGGAGTGCACGTAAAATATCCCTAAGCAGTTGGAATTCGATACTGTTGAATAAACTCTATACGATGACTAAATGCGTAGATTGTAGTCACCCACACTGCATGTTTCGCTTAACAATGAAAGGGTGCCGTTTTCAATGTTTGATCCTTTTGTTCTTCTACTCCTGATATGTTGGACTGTTGATCGATGGTTTCATATAAAAGACTACCAATAAGACTCTTTGTAGAAGAAGTTCCCAAAAAATAGTATGTTGACTTTACGAGAAAGACCTCTAAACATGCTCCAAATTGTAAAAATACGACTTTTTGGATTTTCAATCTCTTTTTTTCGGCTATCCCTGATATTTAAAAAAAAATGATACAATGATTTCACACAACAGGCTAGCTATTAGACTCTCTATTGACAAAAGTTTCACCGCCCTCCCTTCATTATAACCGAAGTTATCGTGCCCTAAAGAATCAACAAATCAGCATGCTTATCTCTGCTTACCCTAAGCAGAAAATGCTCATCTTTGAACTCAATCATAACATTGACCAGTGAACGTCTACAACAAATTCGAACATTCTAGCTTAATTAGAAGGAGAGTTATTGTATTCCAAAGTCCCGGCCCTTCAAATTGCTTCTATTTTTCATTTTCAATTCAAAATGGTAACCATCACGTGACCGAAATCAAAATTCGGATCCGATAGATTTTTAGGCATTCGTTCAAGGATTCTGAAAATAACATCGGCAAATGGCTGACCTACAGCAAGAAACATTTCAACCGGGCCAAATTTTCTATTTTAACAGTTTAATTTGCACGGTACCTTTAGTTATCAACCGAATATTACAAAACTTTTAAAAATAAGCTCCCTCTGACTATCTTAATCGTTCGCAATAAACGTTTGCCCCTTTAAATCGGCAAATTGCTGACTTTAAAGTGAGAAACATTACAACCGGGCGAAATTTTCTGTTTTATCACTTTTACAGTACCTTTGATTACCAACCGATTATTACAAAACTTTAAAAATAAAAGAGAAAGAGAGAAATGCGGCCTAATGTCCATTCGACCGAAACTAGGTCATTTCGGGACTAATATACGTTTTTTAATTTTATTTAAAAACTCCCCTTGCGCTTACTGGTCTTTAGCCGTTGGGAGGAAACCGAAGGACACGGAGAAAACCCACGAGGTTGGACATCATACTCCATGTCACGTCAGCCTGGAGATCGAAACAACGCCCGTTGACTCAATGACAGACCTTACGATACAGCGCGCACATGCTAACCATTCAGCCATTGAGCCTCCCTGAATTCGGAAAATTGCTGACTTATAGCAAGAAACATTTCAACCGGGCGAAATTTTCTGTTTTAACAGTTTAATGTGCACGGTACTTTAATTACCAACCGATTACTATAAAACTTTTGAAAATAAGCTCCGACTGACCAGCTTAATCGTATGCAATAAACGTTTGGCCTGAATTGAAAGTTCTGCACGGATGACTAAATGTGCAGATTGTGGTCACCCACACTGCATGTTTCGCTTAACAATGAAAGGGTGCCGTTTTCAATGTTCGATCCTTTTGTTCTTCTACTCCTGATATGTTGGACTGTTGATCGATGGTTTCATATAAAAGACTACCAATAAGACTCTTTGTAGAAGAAGTTCCCCAAAAATATTATGTTGACTTTACGAGAAAGACTTCTAAACATGCTCCAAATTGTAAAAATACGACTTTTTGGATTTTCAATCTCTTTTTTTCGGCTATCCCTGATATTTAAAAAAAATGATACAATGATTTCAAACAACAGGCTAGCTATTAGACTCTCTATTGACAAAAGTTTCACCGCCCTCCCTTCATTATAACCGAAGTTATCGTGCCCTAAAGAATCAACAAATCAGCATGCTTATCTCAGCTTACCCTATGCAGAAAATGCACATCTTTGAACTCAATCATAACATTGACCTAGTGAACGTCTACACCAAGTTTGAACATTCTAGCTTAATTAGAAGGAGAGTTATTGTATTCCAAAGTCCCGGCCCTTCAAATTGCTTCTATTTTTCATTTTCAATTCAAAATGGTAACCATCACGTGACCGAAATCAAAATTCGAATCCGATAGATTTTTAGGCATTCGTTCAAGGATTCTGAAAATATAACTCCCGAGTCTGTAAATAAAAAAGCAAAAAAGCCTTTTTAATTTTTCACGTTTAAAGATGGTGGCACTTCCGGTTCGATCGACAAACTCCACATTTTGTGTACGAATCAGTAATTACTTGTCTAGTATCGAAAAAAAAAATTAGGTCATTCTGACCTATATTTCGACGATTTTTTTGAAAACTTTGATCCTTAATTTCACCAAGGGGAGATAATTTAGAAAATTTCTAATTATATTTTTGAAGTCACATTGGTAAGATCTACTTATATACTAAATTTCATGAAAATCGTACAACTATTAAAGAAGTTGTCAAATTGGTCTAAAATTTCGGCTCGAAATCACAGCGACGAATTTTAGAAATTCGAAAATGTGAAACTGCAGATGAAAATGATTTTTTAAAAGGTATTCAAAGAAAAAAGAATTAGTAAAATCGGTCAAAAAATAACAAAGTTACGACTATGCATTGTCAGTTTTTCGTTCGTAAAATTCGGTGATTTCGGATTCGTAAAACGTTTTGAAAATATATTTAAACAACGTTCGCACCCCATTTTTGGGGGGGGGGGGGTAGGTCAAAGATTCAGAAAGATCCCATGGTTAGATTCTTAGAAATCCGATTTGCAGAAAAAAAACAAAAAAAAAATAATAATAATCTTAACAGAAACAATAAGCTTTCATATGTAATATGAAAGCTTAATAATCTTAACAAAAACAATAAGCTTTCATATGTAATATGAAAGCTTAATAATCTTAACAAAAACAATAAGCTCTCATATGTAATATGAAAGCTTAAATATTTCAAAATATGAAGACGCTGAATGAATTTTAAATAACTGAATTTTACACTTTATTTTACATTTTATTCGAAATTGCCCGAAAATGAAATTGGAATTAAAAAATCTGAGCTAAAGAATTTGTGCACCTGTGCAGGGTGCATCCTTTTAGTTATATCAGCTTTGAAAAAAATAACATTTGCTTTCAAAAAGTGGTACCGAACTGTCCAAATTGTTGTTTTTGTTAATATTACGTCACTTCCGTTGCCGACAGAAAAATTTCACCGTAACAAAAAAAAAAATACAATTGGGACCACGGAGCATATGAACTTTGTTTTATACAAATCGAACAATAAATAAATTTTTCTGGGTACGAAAAACTAAATTAGCCGATGGCGGCTAACGCAAATTACCGAGACAATTTTTTTTCTCATTTCTGTTCAAGTAGGATGATATTTTAACCCTGTGTAAAATACCATCAAAAAATATTCATAAATAAAAAAGGTTTTCGTAAAAAAAATATTTTTTTTCAAAATATCGGACATTTTTTCGACTACTTCCGGTTTTACGATCATTGTCGTGATAGCTTTACGAAGTTCTTTGGATACTTAACTTTCTGTACCAGAAGTGTAAAACATCCATTGAGTAGTTTTGGAAAAAAAGATAAATTAAAGAGCGTTTCCAAACATTTAACGATTTTTCAATTTTTTTCAAAGTTTGAGGCCATTTTTGGACCACCTATATTATTTCAATGCTTTTCATTTTGGATTCACTATATAGACAACCGATAGGACTTTGAGTAAGAAAAGTTTAAGAAAAATCGTAGGCGTCGTTTTCGAGAAAAGGGCGTCTCGGAATGTTAAAAATTCGGAAAATACTTGATTTTTGGCATACAATAATTTATTTCCTTACCATTAAAATCGTATTATTTAGATACCATATGATGGTTCATTAATAGGGCTATCCAACGACACTTTAGTTCTTTTTGTCCGATATTACCTAAGGGAGAAATCGCGTTTTTCGCAAGTGCGACAAAGTTTTTAACCTTTTTTTTTCATTTTTTGAATACTTCCGGTGTGGTTATTATTGTCGGAATAGTTTTAATAGCAGGTTTGGGCACTAAAATAGCCAAAGGGCTCTGTAATGATATATTACATTATCTGATCAGATAAAATGCCCCTGGGAAATCCTGTGTTCAAAAGTGCCAAAAATGCAAAAAATTTAAAATATCGAAAATTAAATTTCAATAACCACATACATATTTATACATCGTTAGAATTGTAATTAGGTCAGCTATCTGAATATACAACCTTTTTTTGAAAATCTCTTAAAATAAAAAAATAGTAGAGCATTTTCCAAAATTTCACGATTTTTCGACTTTTTTCGATTTTCAGTCCGTTAGTTCACCTATTCCAGATATTTCAAAGTGGTAATTGAATGTTTCGTACGCAAGACCACCACGGGGTCTCTCGATAGACAAAGTTTCATAAAAATCCCTGACGTAGTTTTCGAGATACAGGCGTCCAAACATGCTAAAAATCAGAAAATACTTGATTTTCAGCGTGCCATATTTTTCGTCCTGATCATAGTATCCGTATGAATTGGGTATCATACGATAGTACAATCCTAGTGCAGTTCAATGGTATCCTAATTTCTTTAATCCATTGATATCGGGCGGAGAAATCGCATTTTTCCCCAAAATATCCATTTTTTGCATTTTTTTCAAAATATTGCACATTATTTCGACCACTTCCGGTTGAAGGATTTTTGTCGAAATTGCTTTATAAGTTGGTATTGGACTATAACTTCATGTTCCAGAAGTTTCAGAAACGTCAATTCTGCCATAAAAAGAAACCCGACCTCACAAAATGGGAAGAAAATTCGAAAAAAATCGAAAAATAAAGGGCGATAACTCTGAATGAAACTTATATTACTGGAATCGGATGGATTTCAGGTATCCAAAAATGTAGGTCCAATTGGAAAATTTTGAAAAATAACAAAAATTGTCTCGTAAACAACATGTTTTCAATTTTCGAACGATAAAAGTAATAGACGAATGTTCGAAATTGAAAAATGTGAGATAGCCATTGTCTCAGAAAGGATTTATGGATTCCGAAAATGTAATTTGTTTGAAAATGGATAAAGAATTGACAAAACTATGGCCGATTTTCAATTTTTAGACAACGTACAAAGTTCGGTCACTTCCGGTATGCGCAGAAATTTCAAAAATATTTTATCAAGTAGCCACCACATGGTTTCCCGATAGAAAATATAATTCCAGATCGATATCTGTTTCCATCATGGAGATCTAGGCTCCCGCGGTAAATAATAATAATAACTAGATCTGCTACTGTCCCATGCAGATATAAAAGCTTTCATATTCATCGTCACGTGTCATTTATTGTATTAAGTATCCTAAATAAAAGGATAAGAAGAAAAAATTATCAAAATTGGTCAAAAACTCGCAAAATTACAAGTCTAAATATAGTATGAAACATTGCACCCATGCATAACAATAATCTGAAAACTAAAGGGACATAACCGAAACTTGTATTACTGTAATGAGACGGATGAGAAAATGAAATGAAAATTGCCGGAAAAAAATTAAAAATGGCAGGTTGGACAGGCGACCTTACTCACGTACAACCGGGCATTCGAAAACACTCTAGTTATCTCAATGACAGGCGCGCATGCCAACCATTCAGCCGCCCAACCCCCTTTGAAATCAGACACGTGCAACATGTCATATAGGAAGAATAACAAGCCGCTCACAACAAAATGGTAAATTAATGAGTTTAGGGCAAAAAGGCGTCTACAGCACCCGGTGTTCTCAGGCGGTCACCCATCCAAGTACTAACCGGGCCCGACGTTGCTTAACTTCGGTGATCGGACGAGAACTGGTGTTTTCAACAAGGTATGGCCGTAGACGAGAGAATGTGGACAGAACCCGTAGTTATACTCACTTATATACTAAATTTCATAAAGATCGTACAAGTATTACAGCGACGAATTTTCGAAATTCAAAAATGTGAAACTGCAGATGACAATGATTTTTTTCAAGGTATTCAAAGATAAAAGAATGTTTTATTAGGGGGGGGGGTCGGTTTTAAAAAGGCGTCTACAGCACCCGGTGTTCCCAGGCGGTCACCCATCCAAGTACTGACCGGGTCCGACGTTGCTTAACTTCAGTGATCGGACGAAAACTGGTGTTTTCAACGTGGTGTGGCCGTAGACGAGAGAAGGTGGACAGAACCCGTAGTTATACTTACCTGAATTGACCCGCTTATTAGGGTTTCACACTGCGAAGCTTGTGTGAAACACTATTGTTTTTGTTAAAATTATTATTCTTATTATTATTATTATTCTTTTGTTTTGAGTAGATCTCAGCAACTGCTTGTCGCATCGTTACGATTTCTTCGGTTTTACTGGGAAAGTGGGTGTGACTTAGAGGATAAAGCTATTTTGAACGTTCTGCGACAATGCGAAATGGCCGAAATCACCGAAGTTATCATTTTTGAAAATATTGCAGTAATTTTAACAATAATCATTGGATTTTAATTTTCGATAGATTTTGGCAAAGCCGGAGACAGGGCACATAGCTACGTTACTTTCAATTTTTGATTTTCGGCAAATCTTCGAAGATATTAGGCGCCAAATTTCGAAAATTTAAAATTTTACAAAAAACTTTTTTATTTATGAATATTTCTTAGTCGTGTTGTGCACAGAATTAAAGAGTCATCTGATTAGCGCAAAAATGTTAAAATTTTTTGTCTCAGTAATTTTCCTTGGCCGCCATTGGCTAATTCAGTTTTTCAGTCCTAGATTATTTTGTTATTGTTCGATTTGTATAAAACAAAGTTCATATGCTTCGTTGTCTCAATTGTCATTTTTTTTTGTTACCGATAGTGTTATCTTTCGGCACCGGAAGTGGCATAATTTTACCAAAAACTACAATTTTGACAGTTATTTACGATCTTCAAAAACAAATATTATTTTTTTGAAAAATTATATGACTCAAAGAGTGTGTCCTTTCAAGGCGCAAAAAATGGCGGAAGCAGTTTTTTTAATTTCGACGGTGTTGGACATGGTCTTGTTGGTGTAGGAGCTATTGGGCATGGCATCGTTGGTAACGGTATCGGACACGGTATTGTTGGAAACGGAATTGGTCATGGTATCGTTGGTAACGGTATCGGACACGGTATCATTGGAAACGGAATCGGACACGGGCTTATTGGACATGGAAAGATTGGTAACGGCATTGGGCATGACATCGTTGGTAACGGTATCGGACACGGTATGATTGGAAACTTGTTGGACATGGAAAGATTGGAGCTTACAAACAATCATACAACTACAACGGGTATAACAACGGGCCATACAACCGATACAACAACGGACTATACAAGTACAACCAATACAATGATAAAGGATACAATAGTTACAACGGCCCCTACAATTACAACAACGGTTACAACAATGGCCACAATAACAACGAATATGGGAAGGGATATAACAACTACAATAACAATGGATACGGTAACGGATACAACAACTACAACCGTTATCCTTCTTACAATAACTATCAAGGTTGCGGTTACAACAAATATTAAGACAATACGGCTATTTGATAGCATAATATTACCATAGCTTCAATACTTATAAATACTAGTATATAGTTTCTATTGTTCATGCATAATGTATATACGTAAATCAGGGAGTTAAGATATATATAAATTTAATAAAATAATATACATATAAACTCTTGTTATTTATCCGTTTATAGCTTACTACTTGTCCGGTCTATAGCTTGATAACCTCAATGTGCATATATACGTCACATTCTGTCTTCATTACGTTTGGTCAAAGGTCACGAGATGTAAATAGGGATATCGCTAATCCTAATCCTAACCCAAGACCTAACCTTAGCGCTTACCCTAACCCTAACCTACAATCTCGCCTGTCCAATCTCCTGGGTTTACCCCGGGACCTGCGGTTTCCTCCCACTGTTAATATGCGCAAGCAGATTATTGAAATAAAATTAAACCGTATGTTAGTCCCAAAATCACCAGGTGTGCGTCTCTCTCTCTCTCTCTCTCTCTCTCTCTCTCTCTCTCTCCGTGTCATGGTTATTCAGTGCATATAACTGTAATTTCGATATGTCAATTACTTCACGCAAACTTTAAAGTAATGTACAATTGTTCCACCCTCGCATATTGTTTAGGGATTTTCCCACAAACAGGTCTCATCTTACCGCGCCTATGGAAGACAGCGAATAGAATGTAGCATACCTGGAATGCCGAATGATTCTTGAAGAAACGAGTGAGTTACCATTACTGGAAAAAAACGGTATTATGTCAATAGTACTGCTAGTTCAAAAGCGTTTTATAGCTGAGGGGCTGGAGTCGCCAGCCTCCCCGCGAAAGAAATCAAAGCAGTTGAAAAAATAAAACGAGAGAAAAATGCTAAAACCGATGCGAAAAATGAAAATGTACCCTAGTTAGGGAGTGCTCTAACGACAGACAAAAGGGTCCCACGAATGACAAAAGGGTCCCTAGGGCCAAGGGAAAGGGCCCCCGAGTCCAACTCAATCGTTTTCTATACACTGTTACTGTCGAATCCACTACTGAATGAGAATGCAGCCATTGCATTGGGATGACAATCATCAATCAAGAACCTCCCCTCGCGACAGAGGGCCCTCAAAATAGTACAGCCTCCGCCATGATAAACCTTAAAAAGCCCCTATGCTAGTTCTGTAACTGAAAGTTAAAATTGTGAAAGATGTTATTTGGTCAACATTTATCTACACTAACACAGACATTTTCAGATGAGGCGTGTAATAATGTGGCTTAAATATATGAAAATCTTGAAAGAACTGATCGCAACCTATACCCTGCATTTGTTAGGTGTGTGGTTGCGAATGGGATATAGCGTCTTGTGCCACCACCCCCACCCCATCACACACACATATACCACCCCGATTCTTCAATCCAAACCGATTAGAACCTGAATCACAATCGACCTAGTAGCAATCATACACAGTCGATATCAAAAATTGATTTCCAATCTCAAAGACGGCTTATCTCCCCTGAAACTGTTGAGTAATACGCGATTCCCAATTCACACAACTTTCATAGATTTAAGGAAATGGAATGAACTGAACAGAAATGGTCTATCTTTTTGCGCCGACTGAATTAACTAAATTTTGATCGGACAGAGTCGTTACGGTCTTTTCTTTCGAATTCCAACTGTTAAGTAGTCTTTTACGGGCAGGTAGATATTGTTCCTAGCCGGGGAATTTAGGTTTCAAATTCCACAGTGTATTGATAGCCTTCTGGTTTCTGCTATGATTCGTTCATTGTTTCGCTGTTTTTTTCTACTATGAACTCGTCTACTATTAATTCGTTGATTGTTCCACTCTTATTTCGGCTATGAATGATTTCGTTGAAGGTTTCATTGTTATTTCTGCTACGAATTTGTAATTGTTTCACCGTTATTTCTGCTACGAATTCGTTAATTGTTGAAGTGTTATTACTGCTATTAATTCGTTGATTGTTTCATTGCTATTTATGGGAATCACGGTGGCTAAGTGGGCAAGGCGCTGGCTCGTTAGCCTGGAGGTCGGGTGTTCGATCCTTGCATTGGCCGAGAAAGCTCATCTCGATTTTCCGGCGTGGTGTCCTCTTGTCAGTGATGCAGAAGGAGGGCCTGATAAGGACAGCTGCCTAGTCGTTCGGATGGGACGAAAAACCGAGGTCCCGTGTACACATTGGAGTGCACGTAAAAGATCCCTTGGCAGTTGGAATTCGATATAAGAGTAGGCCGTAGCGCCGCTGCCCGGGCAAAAATTCTCTCATAGCACACTGTATGGCGTATGCCCGTCTTCCATTAGCCCAGGTCAGGTGCAGAAGAGTAGGACGTAAATCCCCATTTCTGCTATTTATGCTATGAATCGTTAAGTTTTGCACTGTTATTTCTGCTATGAGTTCATTGATCGTTTCACTGTTATTTCTGCTGTGAACTCGATCAAGACAATGACCTAGTGAACGTCTACACCAAGTTTGAACATTCTAGCTGACCTACAGCGAGAAACATTTCAACCGGGCCAAATTTTCTATTTTAACAGTTTAATTTGCACGGTACCTTTAGTTATCAACGGAATATTACAAAACTTTTTAAAATAAGCTCCCCCTGAACAGCTTAATCGTTCGCAATAAACGGGGTTGGACATCATATTCCATGTCACGTGCAACCTGGAGATCGAAACGACGCCCGTTGACTCAATGACAGACGTTACGGTACAGCGCGCACATGCTAACCATTCAGCCATTCAGCCTCCCTGAATTCGGAAAATTGCTGACTTATAGCAAGAAACATTTCAACCGGGCGAAATTTTCTGTTTTAACAGTTTAATGTGCACGGTACTTTAATTACCAAACGATTATTACAAAACTTAGGAAAATAAGCTCCAACTGACCAGCTTAATCGTATGCAATAAAAGTTTGGCTTGAATTGAAAGTTCTGCACGGAGAAAGTTCATCTCGATTTCCCGGCGTGGTTCCCCCTTGTCAGTGAGGCAGAACGGAGGGGCTGACAAGCACAGCTGTTTAGTTCGGATGGGACGAAAACCACGGTCCCGTGTACACATTGGAGTGCACGTAAAATATCCCTAAGCAGTTGGAATTCGATACTGTTGAATAAGCTCTATACGATGACTAAATGTGTAGATTGTAGTCACCCACACTGCATGTTTCGCTTAACAATGAAAGGGTGCCGTTTTCAATGTTCGATCCTTTTGTTCTTCTTCTCCTGATATGTTGGACTGTTGATCGATGGTTTCATATAAAAGACTACCAATAAGACTCTTTGTAGAAGAATTTCCCAACAAATATTATGTTGACTTTACGAGAAAGACCTCTAAACATACTCCAAATTGTAAAAATACGACTTTTTGGATTTTCAATCTCTTTTTTTCGGCTATCCCTGATATTTAAAAAAAATGCTACAATGATTTCACACAACAGGCTAGCTATTAGACTCTCTATTGACAAAAGTTTCACCGCCCTCCCTTCATTATAACCGAAGTTATCGTGCCCTAAAGAATCAACAAATCAACATGCTTATCTCTGCTTACCCTAAGCAGAAAATGCTCATCTTTGAACTCCATCATAACATTGACCAAATGAACGTCTACACCTAGTTTGAACATTCTAGCCTAATTAGAATGAGAGTTATTATGCTCCAAAGTCTCGGCCCTTCAAATTGCTTCTATTTTTCATTTTCAATTCAAAATGGTGACTCCCGGTTGACCTAAATCAAAATTCTATTCGCGACATTTTTTAGGCCTTCCTACAAGGATTCAGAAAATATAACTCCCGAGTCTGTAAGTAAAATAGCAAAAAAGCCTTATTGATTTTTCACGTTTCAAGATGGTATCACTTCCGGTTCGATCGACAAACTCCATATTTTGTGTACGAATCAGTAATTCCTTGTCTAGTATCGAAAAAAAAAATTAGGTCATTCTGACCTATATTTCGACGATTTTTTTAAAAACTTTGATCCTTAATTTCACCAAGGGGAGATAATTTAGAAAATTTCTAATTATATTTTTGAAGTTACATCGGTAGGATCTACTTATATACTGAATTGAATGAAAATCGCACAACTATTAAAGAAGTTGTCAAATTGGTCTAAACTTCCGGTTCGAAATCACAGCGACGAATTTTCGAAATTCGAAAATGTGAAACTGCTGATGAAAATGATTTTTTTCAAGGTATTCAAAGAAAAAAGATTTAGTAAAATCGGTCAAAAAACAATAAAGTTACGACTATGCATTGTCCATTTTGTCGTTCGTAAATTTCGGTGATTTCGGATTCGTAAAACGTTTTGAAAATATATTTAATCAACAGCTACCACCCATTTTTAGGGGGATAGGTAAAAGTTTCATAAAGATACTGTGGTTAGATTCTGAGAAATCCGATTTGTGGATAAAACACAAAAAAAAATAACAACTAGATCTGCTACTGTCCCATGCAGATATGAAAGCTTTCATATTCACAGTCACTTCCTGTCACATGTCATGGGTCGTATGAATAATCCGAACAAGGAAAAAAAATCATTAAAATCGGTCACAATCTAGTGAAGTTAATGTGATTTTTCACTCGTAAAGAATTTTGTCAGCACGAAAAACATCAAAGGCAAAAATCGAATTTTTGAAATATTCAAATACCGTATCCCGACTATCCTGAAATGTAATAATTTCAGACATAGGAGACGCATTGAACATACTATGCTCTATTGTGTTTGTTTACAAGTCCGTAAATGTCAACTTTTCACTATGTTTCATATTCACTTCAAAATGGTGACTACCAGTTGACCTAAATCAAAATTCTACTTCGAACTTCATCAAGACATTGACTTAGTGAATGCCTATACCAAGTTTGAACATTGTACCCCAATTAGAAAAAGAGTTATTGTGTTCCAGAGTCATCAAGGTATTGGCCTAATAAACACCCACACCAAGTCTAGCTGAAATAGAAAGAGAGTTATTGTATCCCAAACTAGATCATTTCGGGACTAACATATAGTTCGATTTTATTTCAATATTTTGCTTGCGCGTAGAGGTCTTTAGCAGTGGAAGGAAACCAGAGGAAATGAAGAAAACCCACCAAGATGGACAGGCGACCTTACTCCTTGTCAGGTACGACCGGAGATTCGAAAAAACGCTAGCTGACTCAATGACAGGCTTTATGATACAGCGCGCGCGTGCTAACCATTCAGCCACCAAACTCCCCTTTGAAATCGGACACGTGCAATATGTCATATAAGAAGAATAACAAGTCGCTCACATACAAAATGGTAAATTAATGAGCTTAGGTCAAAAGGTTGAGCTACTGTTTTAGAGTATTTAATTGTTTTAAAGAGACACGTTAAGGGATGTTCATAGTTAAATGAAAGTTTAACTTTAAATAAGACGAACGTCTACCAATAAAATGAGGATTTAATAATACTAAAATAAAGTTTCAAATTAAGAATAATTAATTATTGGTCTAATGCAATGAAATGCTTTGATTTGACAGGTGAAATGTACGATGGGTGTACACACTATGTGGCGAAGGCGTTGACCTGCTAGCCAGGAGGTCGGGTGTTCGATCCCTGCATTGGCCGAGAAAGTTCATCTCGATTTTTTGGCGTGTCCTCCCACCGGCGTGTACACATTGGAGTGCTCGTAAAAGATTCCTTAGCAGTTGGAATTCGATAATGTTGAATAAGCTCTATACGATGACTAAATGTGCAAATTGTAGCCACCCACACTGCATGTTTTGCTTAACAATGAAAGGGTGCCGTTTTCAATTTTCGATCCTTTTATTCTTCTACTCCTGATATTTTGGACTGTTGATCGATAGTTTCATATAAAAGACTACCGATAAGACTCTTTGTACAAGAAGTTCCCCAAAAATATTATGTTGACTTTAAGAGAAAAGGACCTTTAAAAATGCTCTATATCGTAAAAATACGACTTTTTGGATTTTCGATCTCTTTTTTCTGCTATCCCTGATATTTAAAAAAAAATGATACAATGATTTCACACAACAGGCTAGCTATGAGACTCTAGATTGACAAGAGTTTCACCACCCTCCCTTCATTATAACCGAAGTTATTGTGCCCTAAAGAATCAACAAATCAGCATGCGTATCTCTGCTTACCCAAGGCAGAAAAAGCTCATCTTTACACTCAATCATGACATTGACCTAGTGAACGTCTACCCCAAGTTTAAACATTCTAGCTTAATTAGAAGGAGAGTTATTGTGTTCCAAAAACTCGGCCCTTTAAATTGCTTCCATTTTTCATTTTCAATTCAAAATGGTGACTTCCAGTTGACCTAAATGAAAATTCTACTCCCGACGTTTTTTAGGCCTTCCTCCAAGGATTCAGAAAATATAATTCCCGTGTCTGTAAGTAAAATAGCAAAATGGCGTTTGAGGTTTTTACATTTCAAGATGGTGGCACTTCCGGGTTGAGCTACAAACTCCATTTTTTGTGTACGAATCAGTGGTCTCGCAGCTAGTAACCAAAAAAAAAATCAAGATGATTTGACCTATATTTCGTCGATTTTTTTGAAAATTTCGATCCTCAATTTCTCCAAGGGGAGATAATTTAGAAAATTTCTAAAGTCATTTTTCAAGTCGCATCATTAAGGTTTACTTACATATTAAATTTCATGAAAATCGTACAACTACTAAAGAAGTTGTCGAGTTGGTCTAAACTTCCGGTTCGAAATCACAGCGACGAATTTTCGAAATTCGAAAATTCAAAATTGCAGATTTGAAGTAAATGTCTCAAGGTACTCATAGAAAAAAGAATTAATTAAATAGGTCAAATAGTCACAAAGTTACAGCATTGTAGGTCAAATGCATTCGTTCGTAAAATTCGGTGATTTCGGATTCGTAAAACGTTTTGAAAATATATTTAATCAAGGTTCGCACCCCATTGATAGGGGGGTAGGTCAAAGTTTCAGAAAGATCCTATGGTTAGATTCTGAGAAATCCGATTTGCAGAAAATACACAAAAAAAAAAAAAATAATAATAATAACTAGATCTGCTAAGCAGATATTAAAGCTTTCATATTCACGGTCAGTTTCTGTCGCATTTCATGAGTTATATAAAGAATCTTAAAAAGGAAAAAGAATTAATGAAATCCGCCAAAAACTCACCGAGTTATAACGAGAAACAATTCCACTGGTTCACATTAGAGGTGTTATGTTCCTATGTGATCAGTCAAATTGCTTATTGCTCCTAAATCTACGCAGAAATTCTCAACATCAAACTTAGTCAAGGTAATGACATAATGAATCTATATTTGGAATTTTGTCACTCTCACTTCATTATAACCAAAGTTATCGTGCCCCAAAGAATCAACCAATCAGATTGCTTATCTCTGCTTACTGTAAGCAGACAATGCCCATCTTCGCACTACTTCATGGCACTGACCTAATGAACGCCTTCACGAAGATTGAACATTCTGCCCCAATTAGAAGGAGAGTTATTTTGTTTCAAATTCTCGACCAATCAAATTGCTCATCGCTCTGCTTATCCAGGGCAGACAATGCTCATTGTCGAACGTATTCAAGGTATTGATGTAATGAAACTATACACCAAGTTTCATCAATCTGACTGAAGTGAAAGTGTCCGAAATCATCAACCAATCTAATTGCTTATTCGTTGATTGTTTCACTCTTATTTCGGCTATGATTTCGTTGAACGTTTCATTGTTATTTCTGCTACGAATTCGTTAATTGTTGAAGTGTTATTACTGCTATAAATTCGTTGATCGTTTCATTGCTATTTATGGGAATCACGGTGGCTAAGTGGGCAAGGCGCTGGCTCGTTAGCCTGGAGGTCGGGTGTTCGATCCTTGCATTGGCCGAGAAAGTTCATCTCGATTTTCCGGCGTGGTTTCCTCTTGTCAGTGATGCAGAAGGATGGCCTGATAAGGACAGCTGCCTAGTCGTTCGGATGGGACGAAAAACCGAGGTCCCGTGTACACATTGGAGTGCACGTAAAAGATCCCTTGGCAGTTGGAATTCGATATAAGAGTAGGCCGTAGCGCCGCTGCCCGGGCAAAAATTCCCTCATAGCACACTGTATGGCGTATGCCCGTCTTCCATTAGCCCAGGTCAGGTGCAGAAGAGTAGGACGTAAAACCCCATTTCATTTCTGCTATTTCTGCTAAGAATTCGTTAAGTTTTGCACTGTTATTTCTGCTATGAGTTCGTTGATCGTTTCACTGTTATTTCTGCTGTGAACTCGATCAAGACAATGACCTAGTGAACGTCTACACCAAGTTTGAACATTCTAGCTGACCTACAGCGAGAAACATTTCAACCAGGCCAAATTTTCTATTTTAACAGTTTAATTTGCACGGTACCTTTAGTTATCAACCGAATACTACAAAACTTTTAAAAAGTAAGCTCCCCCTGAACAGCTTAATCGTTCGCAATAAACGGGGTTTTACATCATATTCCATGTCACGTGCAACCTGCGGATCGAAACGACGCCCATTGACTCAATGACAGACGTTACGAAACAGCGCGCACATGCTAACCATTCAGCCATTCAGCCTCCCTGAATTCGGAAAATTGCTGACTTATAGCAAGAAACATTTCAACCGGGCGAAATTTTCTGTTTTAACAGTTTAATGTGCACGGTACTTTAATTACCAACCGATTATTACAAAACTTTTGAAAATAAGAAAATAAGCTCCAACTGACCAGCTTATTCGTATGCAATAAAAGTTTGGCTTGAATTGAAAGTTCTGCACGTAGGAAGTTCATCTCGATTTCCCGGCGTGGTTCCCCCTTGTCAGTGTGGCAGAACGGAGGGCCTGACAAGCACAGCTGTCTAGTTCGGATGGGACGAAAACCACGGTCCAGTGTACACATTGGAGTGCACGTAAAATATCCCTAAGCAGTTGGAATTCGATACTGTTGAATAAGCTCTATACGATGACTAAATGTGTAGATTGTAGCCACCCACACTGCATGTTTCGCTTAACAATGAAAGGGTGCCGTTTTCAATGTTCGATCCTTTTGTTCTTCTACTCCTGATATGTTGGACTGTTGATCGATGGTTTCATATAAAAGACTACCAATAAGACTCTTTGTAGAAGAAGTTCCCAACCAATATTATGTTGACTTTACGAGAAAGACCTCTAAACATGCTCCAAATTGTAAAAATACGACTTTTTGGATTTTCAATCTCTTTTTTCGGCTATCTCTGATATTTAAAAAAAATGATACAATGATTTCACACAACAGGCTAGCTATTAGACTCTCTGTTGACAAAAGTTTCACCGCCCTCCCTTCATTATAACCGAAGTTATCGTGCCGTAAAGAATCAACAAATCAACATGCTTATCTCTGCTTACCCTAAGCAGAAAATGCTCATCTTTGCACTCAATCATAACATTGACCTAGTGAACGTCTACACCAAGTTTGAACATTCTAGCTTAATTAGAATGAGAGTTATTGTGCTCCAAAGTTTCGGCCCTTCAAATTGCTTCTATTTTTCATTTTCAATTCAAAATGGTGACTCCCGGTTGACCTAAATCAAAATTCTATTCGCGACATTTTTTAGGCCTTCCTACAAGGATTCAGAAAATATAACTCCCGAGTCTGTAAGTAAAATAGCAAAAAAGCCTTAGTGATTTTTCACGTTTAAAGATGGTGGCACTTCCGGTTCGATCGACAAACTCCATATTTTGTGTACGAATCAGTAATTCCTTGTCTAGTATCGAAAAAAAAAAATTAGGTCATTCTGACCTATATTTCGACGATTTTTTTGAAAACTTTGATCCTTAATTTCACCAAGGGGAGATAATTTAGAAAATTTCTAATTATATTTTTGAAGTCACATCGGTAGGATCTACTTATATACTAAATTGAATGAAAATCGCACAACTATTAAAGAAGTTGTCAAATTGGTCTAAACTTCCGGTTCGAAATCACAGCGACGAATTTTCGAAATTCGAAAATGTGAAACTGCTGATGAAAATGATTTTTTTCAAGGTATTCAAAGAAAAAAGATTTAGTAAAATCGGTCAAAAAACAATAAAGTTACGACTATGCAATGTCCATTTTGTCGTTCGTAAATTTCGGTGATTTGGGATTCGTAAAACGTTTTGAAAATATATTTAATCAACAGCTACCACCCATTTTAGGGGGGGGGTAGGTAAAAGTTTCATAAAGATACTGTGGTTAGATTCTGAGAAATCCGATTTGTGGATAAAACACAAAAAAAAAAAATAATAATAATCTTAACAGAAACAATAAGCTTTCATATGTAATATGAAAGCTTAATAATAACTTTAACAGAAACAATAAGCTTTCATATAATATGAAAGCTTAATAATAACTTTAACAGAAACAATAAGCTTTCATATGTAATATGAAAGCTTAATAACTTTAACAGAAACAATAAGCTTTCATATGTAATATGAAAGCTTAATAACTAGATCTGCTATTGTCCCATGCAGATATGAAAGCTTTCATATTCACTGTCACTTCCTGTCACATGTCATGGGTCATATAAATAATCCGAAGGAGAAAAAATGAATCATTAAAATCGGTCACAATCTATCGAAATTAATGTGATTTTTCACTCGTAAACAACTTTGTCGGCACGAAAAACATCAAAAGCGAAATTCGAATTTTTAAAATATTCAAATACCAAAAATTCCACCCGTATCCCGTCTATCCTGAAATTGAAATGTATTAAATTTTAGACATAGGAGACGCATTGGGAATACTATGCCCTATTGTGTTTCTGCTCTGAACATTTTTTAGGTTTTCCTTCATGGGTTCAGAAAACGTAACTCCCATGTCTGTAAGTGCAATATCGCAAAAGTTCTATTGTTTTTTCACGTTTCAAGATGGTGGCACTTCCGGTTCGATCGACAAACTCGTCTAGTATCGAAATTTTTTTTTAGGTTCTGACCTTTATTTCGACCTTAATCTGACCTTTATTTTTTTGAAAAATTATTTCACCAAGGGGAGATAATTTAGAAAATTTTAAAAGTCATTTTTCAAGTCGCATCAGTAATGTCTAGTTACATACTAAATTTCATGAAAATCGTACAACTATTAAAGAAGTTGTCAAGTTGGTCTCAACTTCCGGTTCGAAATCACAGCGACGAATTTTCGAATATTACAAAACTTTTAAAAATAAGCCCCACCCCCCTGACCAGCTTAATCGTTCGCAATAAACGTTTGCCCCTTAAAATCGGCAAATTGCTGACTTTAAAGTGAGAAACATTACAACCGGGCGAAATTTTCTGTTTTATCACTTTTACAGTACCATTGATTACCGATTATTACGAAACTTTAAAAATAAAACAGAAAGAAAGAAATGCGGCTTAACGTCCATTCGACAAAAACGAGGTCATTTCGGGACTAGCATATGTCTTTTAATGTTATTGAAAAACTTCCCTTGCGCGTACGGGTCTTTAGCCGTGGGAGGACACCATACTCCATGTCACGTGCAACCTGGAAATCGAAACGACGCCGGTTGACTCAATGACAGACGTTACGATACAGCGCGCACATTCTAACCATTCAGCCATTCAGCCTTTCAGCCTCACTAAAATCGGAAAATTGCTGACTTATAGTAAGAAACATTTCAACCGGGCATTTCAATCGAAACAACGCCAGTTGACTTAATGACAAACGTTACGATACAGAGCGCAGGTGCTGACCATTCAGCCATTCAGAAATGCGGCTTAACGTGCGACAAACATTTCAACCGGGCGAAATTATCAACCGAATATTACAAAACTTTTAAAAATAAGCCCCCCCCCCCTGACCAGCATAATCGTTCGCAATAAACGTTTGCCCCCTAAAATCGGCAAATTGCTGACTTTAAAGTGAGAAACTTGACAACAGGGCGAAATTTCCTGTTTTATCACTTTTACAGTACCTCTGATTACCAACCGATTATAACAAAACTTTAAAAATAAAAGAGAAAGAGAGAAATGCGGGTTAACGTCCATTTCACACAAACTAGGACACTTCGGGGCTCACATATATTCTTTAATTTTATTTAAAAACTTCCCTTGCACGTACGGGTCTTTAGGAGTGGGAGGAAACCGAAGGACACGGAGAAACCACACGAGGTTGGACACCATACTCCATGACACATGGAACCTGGAAATCGAAACGACGCCGGTTGACTCAATGACAGACGTTACGATATAGCGCGCACTTGCTAACCATTCAGCCATTCAGCCTCTGTAAAATCGGTAAATTGCTGACTTATAGCAAGAAACATTCCAACCGGACAATTTCAATCGAAACAACGCCAGTTGACTCAATGACAGACGTTACGATACAGAGCGCAGGTGCTAACCATTCAGTCATTCAGAAATGCGGCTTAACGTGCATTCGACACAAACTAGGTCATTTCGGGACTAATATATGTTTTTAAATTTTGTTTATAAACTTCCCTTACGCCTACTGGTCTTCAGGAGTGGGAGGAAATCGAAGGACACAGAGGAAATCGAAGGACACAGGGAAAATCCACGAGGTTGGACACCATACTCCATGTCACGTGCAAGCTGGAAATCGAAACGACGCCGGTTGACTCAATGACAGACGTTACGACAAAGCGCGCGTATGCTAACCATTCAGTCATTCAGCCCTAAAATCGGGAAATTGCTGACTTACAGCAAGCAACATTTCAACCGGGCGAAATTTTCTGTTTTAGCAGTTTAATTTGTACGGTACTTCAATTACCAAACGATTATTACAAAACTTTTGAAAATAAGCTCCAACTGACCAGCTTAATCGTATGCAATAAAGGTTTGGCGTGAATTGAAAGTTCTGCACCGAGAAAGTTCATCTCGATTTTCAGTGAGGAAGAACGGAGGGCCTGACAAGAACAGCTGTCTAGTCGTTCGGATGGGACGAAAAACCAAGGTCCCGTGTACACATTGAAGTGCACGTAAAATATCCCTAAGCAGTTGGAATTCGATACTGTTGAATAAGCTCTATACGATGACTAAATGTGCAAATTGTAGTCACCCTTGACTCACTCACGCTGCATGTTTCGCTTAACAATGAAAGGGTACAGTTTTCAATTTTCGATCCTTTTATTCTTCTACTCATATAAAAGACTATCGATAAGACTCTTTGTAGAAGAAGTTCCCCAAAAATATTATGTTGATTGAAGAGAAGAGGAACTTTAAAAATGCTCAAAATCGTAAAAATACGACTTTTTGGATTTTCGATCTCCTTTTTTCTGCTATCCCTGACATTTAAAAACAATGATACAATGATTTCACACAACGGGCTAGCTATTAGACTCTCGATTGACAGGAGTTTCACCACCCTCTCTTCATTATAACCGAAGTTATCGTGCCCTAAAGAATCAACAAATCAACATATTTATCTCTGCTTACCCTAAGCAGAAAATGCTCATCTTTAAACTCAATCATGACATTGACCTAGTGAACGTCTACACCAAGCTTGAACATTCTAGCTTAATTAGGAGTAGAGTTATTGTGTTTCAAAGTCTCGGCCCTTCAAATTGCTACTACTTTTCATATTCACTTCAAAATGGAATCCCTCAGTAGACCTAAATCAAAAATCTGACCTAGATTTTGATGATTTTTTTGAAAATTTTGATCCTTAATTTCGTCAAGGGGAGATAATTTTGAAAATTTCTAATTATATTTTTGAATGAAATCACATCGCTAGGATCTACTTATATACTAAATTTCATAAATATCGTACAACTATTAAAGAAGTTGTCAAATTGGTTTAAACTTCCGGTTCGAAATCACAGCGACGAATTTTCGAAATTCAAAAATGTGAAACTGCAGATGAAAATGTCTTTTTTCAAGGTATTCAAAGAAAAAAGAATTAGTAAGATCGGTCAAAAAATAACAAAGTTACGACTATGCATTGTCAATTTTTTCGTTCGTAAAATTCGGTGATTTCGGATTCGTAAAACGTTTTGAAAATATATTGAAACAACGTTCGCACCCCATTTTTTTGGGGGTAGGTCAAAATTTCAGAAAGAACCTATGGATAGATTCTGAGAAATCCGATTTGCAGAAAACACACACAAAAAAAATAAAAACTAGATCTGCTACTGTCCCATGCAGATATGAAAGCTTTCATATTCATCGTCACGTGTCATTGATTGTATCAAGTAACCTAAATAAAAGGATAAGAAGAAAAAATTATTAAAATTGGTCAAAAACTCGCGAAGTTACAAGTCTAAATATAGTATGAAACATTGCACCCAGGCATAACAATAATCTGAAAACTAAAGGGAAATAACTGAAACTTGTATTACTGTAATGAGACGGATGAGAAAATGAAATGAAAATGGCGGGAAAAAAAAATTAAAAATGGCAGGTTGGACAGGCGACCTTACTCCTTGTCACGTACAACCGGGCATTCGAAAACACGCTAGTTAACTCAATGACAGGCGCGCGTGCTTACCATTCAGCCACCCAACCCCCCTTTGAAATCAGACACGTGCAATATGTCATATAGGAAGAATAAGAAGTCGATCACAACAAAATGGTAAATTAATGAGTTTAGATCAAAAGGTTGAGCTACTGTTTTAGAGTACTTAATAGTTTTAAAGAGACACGTTAAGGGTTGTTCATAGTTAAATGAAAGTTTAATTTTAAATAAGACCAATAAAATTAGGATTTACTAATGCCAGACTAATATTTCCAATATGTTTGGTTATAAGAAGGAAATCGTGACGACTTCTTAAGCATGTTTTAAACAAAGGATCATGTTTGTTTAAACAAGAATGGCACTCTGCAATAAAAAAAAACTGGCCAAAGCAAGATTTCTATGCAGAAATTAAATAATTGCTAGAACCAGAAAAATATTTATCCACTATAATAAATAAGCAACATAGAGAAAATGAAATGAAATTGAATGGGGTTTAATAACGTGGGCTAAAATGGGCTAATGAAGACGGGCATATGCCATAAAGTGTGCAATGAGGGAAATTTTACCCGGGCAGCGGCGGTTACGGCCTACGAGGTTGGACAGGCGACCATACTCCTTGTCAAGTACAACCAAGAAATCGAAACAACGGCAGTTGACTCAATGACAGACGTTATGATACAGAGCGCACGTGCTAACCATTCAGCCACGCAACCTCCCTAAAATCGGCAAATTGCTGACCTACAGCGAGAAACATTTCAACCGGGCCAAATTTTCTATTGTAACAGTTTAATTTGCACGGTACCTTTAGTTATCAACCGAATATTACAAAACTTTTAAAAATAAGCTCCCCCTGACCAGCTTAAGCGTTCGCAATAAACGTTTGCCCCTTAAAATCGGCAAATTGCTGACTTTAAAGTGAGAAACATTACAACCCGGCGAAATTTTCTGTTTTATCACTTTTGCAGTACCTTTGATTACCAACCGATTATTACAAAACTTTAAAAATAAAAGAGAAAGAGAGAAATACGGCCTAATGTCCATTCGACACAAACTAGGTCATTTCGGGACTAACATATGTTTTTTAATTTTATTTAAAAACTCCCCTTGCGCTTACAGGTCTTTAGCCGTTGGGAGGAAACCGAAGAACACGGAGAAAACCCACAAGGTTGGACATCATACTTCATGTCACGTGCAACCTGGAGATCGAAACGACGCCCGTTGACTGAATGACAGACGTTACGATACAGTGCGCACATGCTAACCATTCAGCCATTCAGCCTCCCCGAATTCAGAAAATTGCTGACTTATAGCAAGAAACATTTAAACCGGGCGAAATTTTCTGTTTTAACAGTTTAATGTGCACGGTACTTTAATTACCAACCGATTATTGGGGGGTTGGGATGGCCTAGTCGCCTAGAGCGCCGCGCTTCGGCCTCTAGCTGGCCAGTCACCTCTGGCTTGCGGCTGTGGTTTCGAGCCCTGGTGTGAGCGTATGTGGCATGGAGATAGGGGCGCCTTCTCAACCTCGTGGGTTTCCTCCGGGCACTCCGGTTTCCTCCCACTGCTAAAGACCCCTACGCGCAAGCGAATTATTGAAATAAAATTAACCATATGTTAGTCCCGAAATGACCTAGTTGTGTTGAGTGGACTTTAAACCCCATTTCTCTCTCTTTCTCTCTCCAACCGATTATTACAAAACTTTTGAAAATAAGCTCCAACTGACCAGCTTAATCGTATGCAATAAACGTTTTCGCCTGAATTGAAAGTTCTGCACGGAGAAAGTTCATCTCGATCTCCCGGCGTGGTTCCCCTTGTCAGTGAGGCAGAACGGAGGGCCGGACAAGCACATCTGTCTAGTCGTTCGGATGGGACGAAAAACCAAGGTCCCGTGTACACATTGGAGTGCACGTAAAATATCCCTAAGCAGTAGGAATTCGATACTGTTGAATAAGCTCTATACGATGACTAAATGTGTAGATTGTAGTCACCCACACTGCATGTTTCGCTTAACAATGAAAGGGTGCCGTTTTCAATGTTCGATCCTTTTGTTCTTCTACTCCTGATATGTTGGACTGTTGATCGATGGTTTCATATAAAAGACTACCAATAAGACTCTTTGTAGAAGAAGTTCCCAAAAAATATTATGTTGACTTTACGAGAAAGACCTCTGAACATGCTCCAAATTGTAAAAATACGACTTTTGGGGTTTTCAATCTCTTTTTTCGGCTATCCCTGATATTTAGAAAAAATAAAACAATGATTTCACACAGCAGGCTAGCTATTAGACTCTCTATTGACAAAAGTTTCACTGCCCTCCCTTCATTATAACCGAAGTTATCGTGCCCTAAAGAATCAACAAATTAGCATGTTTATCTCTGCTTACCCTAAGCAGAAAATGCTCATATTTAAACTCAATCATAACATTGACCTAGTGAACGTCTACACCAAGTTTGAACATTCTAGCTTAATTAGTAGGAGAGTAATTGTGTTCCAAAGTCCCGACCCTTAAAATTGCTTCTATTTTTCATTTTCAATTCAAAATGGTGACCATCACGTGACCGAAATCAAAATTCTATTCGCGACATTTTTTAGGCCTTCCTACAAGGATTTAGAAAATATAACTCCCGAGTCTGTAAGTAAAATAGCAAAAAAGCCTTATTGATTTTATGGCGGCACTTCCGGTTCGATCGACAAACTCCATATTTTGTGTATAAATCAGTAATTACTTATCTAGTATCCAAAAAAAAAATCAGGTCATTCTGACCTATATTTCGATGATTTTTTTGAAAATTTTGATCCTTAATTTCGTCAAGGGGAGATAATTTAGAAAATTTCTAATTATATTTTTGAAGTCACATCGGTAAGATCTACTTAGATTCTAAATTTCATGAAAATCGTACAACTATTAAAGAAGTTGTCAAATTGGTCTAAACTTCCTGTTCGAAATCACAGCGACGAATTTTCGAAATTCGAAAATGTGAAACTGCAGATGAAAATGGTTTTTTTAAAGGTATTCAAAGAAAAAAGAATTAGTAAAATCGGTCAAAAAATAACAAAGTTACGACTATGCATTGTCATTTTTTTCGTTCGTAAAATTTGGTGATTTCGGATTCGTAAAACGTTTCGAAAATATATTTAATCAAGGTTCGCACCCCATTTTTGGGGGGGGGGGGGTAGGTCAAAATTTCAGAAAGATCCTATGGATAGATTCTGAGAAATCTGATTTGCAGAAAACACACACAAAAAAAAAATGATAATAACTAGATCTGCAAAGCAGATATTAAAGCTTTCATATTAACAGTCACTTCCAGTCACATGTCATGGGTCATGTAAATAATCTCATCAACAAAAAAAAAATCATTAAAATCGGTCAAAATATAGCGAAGTTTTTATCATTTTTCAATCGTAAACAACTTTATCGGCACGAAAAACATCAAAGACAAAATTCGAAAATGTGACATTTTCAAATAACAATATTTCAACCCTGATCCCGGCTATCCAGAAATGTATTCATTTTGGAAATAGGAGACATATTCTCCAAACTACGGCCTATTGCTTTCATTCACGTGCTCGTTAATGTCGATTTTTCACCTTTTCTCATATTCAGTTCAAAATGGTGACCATCACGTGACCGAAATCAAAATTCTGATCCGATAGATTTTTAGGCATTCCTTCAAGGATTCCGAAAATGTAACTCCCAGGTCTGTAAGTAAAATATCGCAAAAGCCTTTGTGATTTATCACGTTTCAAGATGGCGGCACTTCCGGTTCGATCCACAAACTCAATATTTTGTGTACGAATCAGTATTTACTTATCTAGTATCCAAAAAAAAAATCAGGTCATTCTGACCTATATTTCTTCGATTTTTTTTGAAAACTTTGATCCCTAATTTCACCAAGGGGAGATAATTTAGAAAATTTCTAAGGACATCTTTAAAGTTGCATCGGTAAGATCTACTTACGTACTAAATTTCATGAAAATCGTACAACTATTAAAGAAGTTGTCAAGTTGGTCTCAACTTCCGGTTCGAAATCACAGCGACGAATTTTCGAAATTCGAAAATCTGAAACTGCAGTTGAAAATGATTTTTGTCAGGGTACTCAAAGGAAAAAGAATTAGTAAAATAGGTCTAATAGTCACAGAGTTACAGTAATGCAGGTCAAATTCCCTCTTTCGTACAATTCGGTGATTTCGAATGCTTTAAACGTTTTGAAAATATATTTAATCAATACTCACCACCCATTTTTGGGTGGGTAGGTCAAAGTTTCAGAAACATCCTATGGTTAGATTCTGAGAAATCCGATTTACAGGAAACACATGTTTACTTTACGAGAAAGACCTTTAAACATGCTCCAAATTGTAAAAAATACGACTCTTTGGATTTTCAATCTCTTTTTTTCGGCTACCCCGGACATTTAAGAAAAAATGATACAATGATTTCACACAACAGGTTAGCTATTAGTCTCTCGATTGACAAGAGTTTCATCGCCCTCCCTTCATTATAACCAAAGTTATCGTGCCCTAAAGAATCAACAAATCAGCTTGCTTATCTCTGCTTACCCTAAGCAGAAAATGCTCAGCTTTGAACTCAATCAAGACAGTGACGTAGTGAACGTCTACACCAAGTTTGAACATTCTAGCTCAATTAGAAGGAGAGTTATTGTGTTCCAAATTCTCAGCCCTTCAAATTGCTTCTATTTTTCACTTTCACTTCAAAATGGCGACCATCAATTGACCTAAATCAAAATTCTACTCCGAACCTTTTTTAGGCCATCCTTGAAGGATTCAGAAAATATAAGTCCCGTGTCTGTAAGTAAAATAGCAAAAAAGCCTTTGTGATTTTTCACGTTTCAAGATGGCGGCACTTCCGGTTCAATCCACAAGCTCAATATTTTGGGTACGAATCAGTATTTACTTATCTAGTATCCAAAAAAAACATCAGGTCATTCTGACCTATATTTCTTCGATTTTTTTGAAAACTTTGATCCTTAATTTCACCAAGGGGAGATAATTTAGAAAATTTCTATTTACATTTTTGTCACGTGGGTAAGATCTACTTACATACTAAATTTCATGAAAATCGTGGAAATATTAAAGAAGTTGTCAAGTTGGTCTCAACTTCCGGTTCGAAATCACAGCGATGAATTTTCGAAATTCGAAAATCTGAAACTGCAGTTGAAAATGATTTTTGTCAAGGTACTCAAAGAAAAAAGAATTAGTAAATAAGTCAAATAGTCACAAAGTTACAGTAATGCAGGTCAAATTCACTCGTTCGTAAAATTCTGTCATTTCGAATTCGTAAAACGTTTTGAAAATATATTTAATCAAAAACTGCCACCCAGTTTTGGGGGGGTAGGTCAAAGTTTCAGAAAGATGCCATGGTTAGATTCTCAGAAATCCGATTTGCAGAAATGACACACAAAAAAAAAAATAATAATAATAATCTTAACAAAAACAATAAGCTTTCATATGTAATATGAAAGCTTAATAACTTTAACAGAAACAATAAGCTTTCATATGTAATATGAAAGCTTAATAATAACTTTAGCTTAATAATTATAATTTTAGTAATCTCAATAGGCTTTCAGACGAAAGTCTGAAAGCCTAATAATAAGAACTAGACCTGCAGACCTGCAGTGCTGAACCGGCTTTCAGGAATCAGGCAGGAAGTGCGTCATACAATAGCCGATCCATCGAGCTACCAAACGATACTGTAGTTGTTATGATTCAGTGACACCCTCTATCAGATTTTTAAGTAATATTTTCTCGCGAATACACCGGTCAAAATTGTATAATCTGGCAAAACTACGTCACTCCCGGTGCCAAAAGAAATCATTATCGGTAAGAAATAAGTTGATTATTCGCAATTGAGAATTGTTTTATACACACCAGGCAATAAATAATAAAATGAATTCACATCTCGTCTCGTTGATTTTTGTTTTAGTCATCCGTATCTTCCGATTGAATTAGTTTTACTAAGTAACGACGTTCACCCAAATCCAGGTCCACCTAACCTTTCCGTCCTCCACCTAAATACAAGAAGCATTAGAAACAAAATTGATGAAATTTCCTTGGAATTAATAAAGTTCGATATTTTGACCTTTTCGGAAACATGGCTAGATGACTCGGTTGATCTCAGTAATGTCACAATCGATAGTTATCACCCGCCGGTCCTACTAAACCGTGAGGATTGTAGGGGTGGCGGTATAGCAGTTTACGTCAAAGAATACCTGTACTTCAAACCAAGACATGACCTCACAATTAAAGGTTTGGAAGCTCTGTGGGTTGAAGTTCGGTATGCAAAAGATAAATTTCTGATAGGAACTTTTTATCGCCCACCGTCTGTTAGCGCTTCCTATTGGTATTTAATCGAAGATAGTTTTAATTTCACTAAGGATTTCGCTGACTATAACACCATCATTTTAGGCGATTTTAAAGTCGACTTTTTGACGAAAACTCGATCTAAGATCCACGACTTCATCGATAATTTAGATTTTAAACAAGTGATTAATTCCCCTACGCGTATCCAGCGCGACTCTAAAACTCTACTTGATCTCGCTATTGTAAGCTGTCCTGATTTTGTAAAAGATATTGAAATTCTTGATTGTAGCTTAAGTGATCATTGTCCAATCGTCCTTTATCTTAATACGTCCAAACCAAAAGTCCATAGTTACCAACGAACTATCTGGAAATACCAAAATCTAGATGTAGATGGCCTTAATAAATTTATCCTTAATCGTGACTGGGAAGAACGCTTTTCAAACAAACAGGATCTTGAATCTCTTGCTGCTAATTTCTCAGAGGAATAAAAACATTCGTGCCCCATAAAACCGTAACTATCCGTCCAAAAGACCCAAAATGGTTTAACAGCCGTTTGAGAAAATTACTAAGACAGAAAAACAGAATTCACAAGAAAGCAAAATTATCAAATATTCCTGAACAATGGCGTAAGTTTCGAATTATCAGAAATAAAGTAACATCAGAAATTAGAAAAAGCAAGAAGGCGTATATAGATAAAATTGATTCAGAAGTAAACTCAAATTGTTTCAACGAATCTAAATGGTGGTCTCTTATAAAGGATATTTCATTTAAACGTGGAAATTCATCTACAAAAATCCCTCCTTTATCTCATGGAGACAAAATATATTTTGATAATTATGACAAAGCGGAAGCTCTAAATGATTTTTTTGTTTCCCAGTGCTCAGTAAGCGACGGTTGTGAAACTCTACCAACAATTGCTTTTCTTGAAACTTCTATTCCAAACCTAAATGTCAATGTTACCCAAATCGAGAATATCTTACTATCCTTGAAAACAAAGAAAGCATGTGGTCCAGATAATATCAGCAACTTAATCTTAAAAACTATTGCAAAATCCTTAAGTTTTCCATTCAAACGTTTGATAGATATCTTAGTAACGTCTGCAGTTTTCCCAAATTGCTGGAAGATAGCAAACGTTGTCCCTATCTACAAGAAAGGAGATGCACACCACTGCTCAAATTATCGCCCAATCTCATTGTTGTCTTCTCTTGGTAAGGTCTTCGAGAAATTAATTTATAATCATATTTACAATTTTATTCTTTCAATTAAATTACTTAGTCCATTTCAATGTGGCTTTCAACCTGGAAATAGCGCCATATATCAACTAATCGATATGTATGACTTCATTGGACAGGTCTTAGATACGGGTGGTGAGGTAAAGGCAATATTTTTTGACATAAGTAAAGCTTTTGATAGGGTATGGCACGACGGACTAATACATAAATTAAACGCTTCTGGAATCCGCAACGAAACATTGGAACTTCTGAAAAGTTATCTGTCACATCGCTTCCAAAGAGTTAGTATAGCTGGTAGCTCGTCAAGTCCTAGACAAATTTTATCCGGTGTTCCACAAGGCTCAATAATAGGTCCCTTGCTTTTTTTAATCTTTATTAATGATATATCTGAAGATCTCGAATCAAACGTGAGATTATTTGCAGACGATACGTCTCTCTTTCTTGTTATCAATAATCCTCATCAAACACGCGATATTTTAAATAGAGACATTGAACGTATCTATCAGTGGTCCGTAAAATGGAAAGTTGCTTTTAATCCTCTGAAAACTACTAGCTTGACCTTCTCAAGAAAAATATCTCCCTCTGATTTTAGTCTTGATTTTAATAATGTAACCATAAGTGATAGTAGCAACCACAAGCACCTTGGTGTTATTTTCAACTCAAAGGGAAATTGGGAGTCACATATTAATTATCTAACTTCAAAAACAAGTAAGCTGATATGCTGTCTGAGATTTTTAAGATACCGCTTAAATCGCAAAACTTTGGAAACCGTTTACAAATCGTTCATTTTACCTATTTTTGATTATGCTGATGTTTTGTGGGATAACTGTACAATCGAACAAGCAAATAAATTAGAAAAATTACACCAAGATGCCTTAAGAACCATAACTGGTCTTCCAAGGGGGACCTCCCACGAAATTCTTTACTCTGAGACTGGATTTTGTCCTTTGAAGTATCGCCGAACCCAACATAAATTGATTACTTTTTATAAAATAATCCATAATGATGCTCCAGAATTTCTTTCAAACAAGATACCCTTACAGGCATCAGATAACAAGTCCTACCATCTGCGAAACTCAAGATATCTTAAAAACTTTAGGTGTAGAACTAATCATTACCAAAGCTCATTTTTTCCCTCTTCAATCTCACTCTGGAACACCCTTGAAACTGATATTTTAAATACGGAGTCTATATCACATTTTAAATCATTATATTCACCTACTTCTAATGACATATTTTACTTCGGTGACAGATCTTTCGAAATAATTCAATGCAAACTGAGACATTATAAAAGTGACCTAAACCACCACAAAGTCTTGATGCACATATCAAATAATCCTATGTGTGTCTGTGGTAAATCAGTTGAAAACTGTGACCATTACCTTTTTCAATGTACATTATATACCGACCCACGATCTAAAACAATGGATACACTTGATCCAAAATATCAAAACAGTACAGTACTGCTCTTTGGAGTCGAAAATGTTCCCCCAGACATAAATCATTCAATATTCAACACCTTACGAATCTTCATAACTCAAACTAAGCGATTCAAATTGTGAGTGCCGCCTTACGTAATCCTCGTCCAGAATAAAACCATAGTAGAATGCTTACTGCCTACTTTCCTCGACACTGATGACTACCCCCGCACCATCTTTTTGTATTTTTTGTTTTTCTTTGTTTATGTATATGTGTGCGTATTCTAAATATCTTTAATATCCGCTTCATCATTTATACATCTTATTCAGGAAGCGATATATATAAGCATCTTCGTGCTTGTTTTCGTATCCTATATACTGTAATTCATCTATATCAATTGTAAATATTGCAAATAAATATTGTTTAAACCAAATAATAAAATTGGAACCCATAAACTGAAATTATAAAAGGTCAAAAACTTAACGGGAGACAAAATATATCTCAAATTAACCGGCACTACCAAGATGAGAGAAATGGGGTTTAACGTCGAATAGACACAAACTATGTCATTTCGCGACTAGCATGGTTTAATTTTATATCAATAATTCCTGTGTAAAATATCATCAAAAAGTATTCATAAATAAAAAAAAAAGGTTTTCGTAAAGGAATTAATTTTTTTCAAAATATCGGACATTTTTTCGACTTCTTCCGGTTTTACGATCGTTGTTGTGATAGCTTTTCGAAGTTTTTTGGATACTTAACTTTACGTACCAGAAGTGTCAGAAACATCCATTGAGTAGTTTGGGAAAAAAAAGATAAATTAAAGAGCGTTTCCAAAAATTTAACGATTTGGGCCATTTTTGGACCACTTATATTATTTCAACTCTTTTTATTTTGGATTCACTATATAGACAACCGATAGGACTTTGAGTAAGAAAAGTTTAAGAAAAATCTCGAGAAAAGGGCGTCTCAGAATGTTAAAAAATCGGAAAATACTAGATTTTTGGCATACAATAATTTATTTCCTTACCATCGAAATCGTATTATTTAGATAGAATATGATGGTCCATTAATAGGGCTATCTAGCGACACTTTAGTTCTTTTGGTCCGCTATTACCTAAGGGAGAAATCACGTTTTTCGCAAGTGCGACAATGTTTTTAACCTTTTTTTTTCATTTTTTGAATACTTCCGGTATGGTTATTATTGTCGGAATAGTTTTAATAGCCGGTTTGGGCACTAAAATAGCCACAGGGCTCTGTCATGATATATTACATTATCTGATCAGATAAAATGCCCCTGAGAAATCCTATGTTCAAAAAATCCAAAAACGCAAAAAAATTAAAATATTTGAAAATCTCTTAAAATAAATTTTTTTTTTAGCATTTTCCCAAATTTCACGATTTTTCGACTTTTTTTGATTTTCAGTCCGTTATTTCACCTATTCCAGATATTTCAACGTCGTGATGGGATGTTTCGTACACAAGACTACCGCAAGGTCTGTCGATAGAGAAAGTTTCATAAAAATCTGTGGCGCAGTTTTCGAGATACAGGCATCCAAAAACGCCCCAAATCAGAAAATACTTGATTTTCCGCGTGCCATATTTTGCTGCCTGCTCATCGTATCCTTACGAATTGGGTATCATACGATAGCACAATCCTAGTGCAATCCAATGGTACCCTAATTCGTCTAATCCATTGATATCGGACGGAGAAATCGCGTTTTTCCCCAAAATACCCATTTTTTACATTTTTTTCAAAATATCGGACATTATTTTGACCACTTCCGGTGTACAGATTATTGTTGAAATTGCTTTATTCCTTGCAATGGTCATTTGGGTTCATGCCTCTGAAGTTTCAGAAACGTCACTTCTGCCATAAAACGAAACCCGAGCTCACAAAATGGGTAGAAAATTCGAAAAAAATCGAAAAATAAAGGGCGATAACTCGGAATGAAACTTATATTTCTGGAATCGGATGGTTTTCAGGTATCCAAAAATGTAGGTCAAACTTGAAAATTTTGAAAAATAACAAAAATTGTCTCTCAAACCACATTTTTCATTTTTCGATCGCAAGAAGTCAGCGATGAAGTTTCGAAATATCGAAATTTTCAACTGCTATCGCCCGAGAAAAGACTCAGGGTTTCCGAAAATGTCATTTGTATGAAAATAGGTATAAAATTGACGAATCTACGGCCGTTTTTTAATTTTTTGACACAGCACAAAATTCGACCACTTCCGGTCTGCGTAGAAGTTTCAAAAATAGTTTATCAAGTAGCCAATACATGGTTTCCCAATAGAGAATTAGGTCCCAGATCGGTATCTGAGAAATAGGCTCCGGCGAAAAAAAAAAAAATAATAATAAACTAGATCTGCTACTGTCCCATGCAGATATGAAAGCTTTCATATTCATCGTTACGTGTCATCGATTATATCAAGTATCTCAAATAAAAGGATAAGAATAACAAACTATCAAAATTGATCAAAAACTCGCGAAGTTACAAGTCTAAATATAGTATGAAACATTGCACCCATGCATAACAATAATCTGAAAACTAAAGGGACATAACCGAAACTTGTATTACTGTAATGAGACGGATGAGAAAATGAAATGAAAATTGCCGGAAAAAAATTAAAAATGGCAGGTTGGACAGGCGACCTTACTCCTTGTCACGTACAACCGGGCATTCGAAAACACTCCAGTTATCTCAATAACAGGCGCGCATGCTAACCATTCAGCCGCCCAACCCCCTTTGAAATCAGACACGTGCAACATGTCATATAGGAAGAATAACAAGCCGCTCACAACAAAATGGTAAATTAATGAGTTTAGGGCAAAAAGGCGTCTACAGCACCCGGTGTTCCCAGGCGGTCACCCATCCAAGTACTAACCGTTGCTTAACTTCAGTGATCGGACGAGAACTGGTGTTTTCAACAAGGTATGGCCGTAGACGAGAGAATGTGGACAGAACCCGTAGTTATACTTACTTATATACTAAAGTTCATAAAGATCGTACAAGTATTACAGCGACGAATTTTCGAAATTCAAAAATGTGAAACTGCAGATGACAATGATTTTTTTCAAATAAAAAAGAATGGGTTTTTTTTGGGGGGGGGGCGGTTTTAAAAAGACGTCTACAGCACCCGGTGTTCCCAGGCGGTCACCCATCCAAGTACTGACCGAGTCCGACGTTGCTTAACTTCAGTGATCGGACGAAAACTGGTGTTTTCAAAGTGGTGTGGCCGTAGACGACAGAAGGTGGACAGAACCCGTAGTTATACTTACCTGAATTGACCCGCTTATTGATTTTTTTTTGTTTTTTGTCGGTTTTAAAATGGCGTCTACAGCACCCGGTGTTCCCAGGCGGTCACCCATCTAAGTACTGACAGGGCCCGACGTTGCTTAACTTCAGTGATCGGACGAAAACTGGTGTTTTCAACGTGGTATGGCCGTAGACGAGAAGGGGTGAACAGAACCCGTAGTTATACTAAGCTGAATTGACCCGCTTATTGATTTTTTTTTTTTTTTTTTTTTTTTGGGGGGGGGGGTCGGTTTTAAAAAGGCGTCTACAGCACCCGGTGTTCCCAGGCGGTCACCCATCCAAGTACTAACCGGACCCGACGTTGCTTAACTTCAGTGATCGGACATGAACTGGTGTTTTCAACGTTTTGTGGCCGTAGACGAGAGAAGGTGGACAGAACCCGTAGTTATACTTACCTGAATTGACCCGCTTATTGATTTTTTTTATGGGGGGGGGGGGGGTGTCGGTTTTAAAAAGGCGTCTACAGCACCCGGTGTTCCCAGGCGGTCAGACATCCAAGTACTGACCGGGCCCGACGTTGCTTAACTTCAGTGATCGGACGAAAACTGGTGTTTTCAACGTGGTGTGGACGTAGACGAGAGAAGGTGGACAGAACCCATACTTGTACTTACTCAAATTCTTTTTGTGTCTTTTTCCCTGGGGAGACGGGCCGAACGGAGAGCTGGAGTGGTGCAAAAGAGTATGCGCTGTGGTCTGATTGGCGGAAAATTGATTTTTTCACGAAGAATCAGGGCAAAAAGGCGTCAACAGCACCCGGTGTTCCCAGGCGGTCACCCATCCAAGTACTAACCGGGCCCGACGTTGCTTAACTTCAGTGATCGGACGAGAACTGGTGTTTTCAACGTGGTATGGCCGTAGACAAGAGAAGGTAGACAGAACCCGTAGTTATACTTACCTGAATTGACCCGCTTATTGATTTTTGTTTTGTTTTTGTTTTAGAGTATTTAATTCTTTTAAAGAGACACGTTAAGGGTTGTTCATAGTTAAATGAAAGTTTAATTTTAAATAAAACCAATAAAATTAGGATTTAATAATGCCAGACTAATATTAAAATAAAGTTTTAAATTAAGAATAATTAATTATTGGTCTAATGCAATGAAATGATTTGATTTGACGGATGAAATGTACGATGGGTGTCCACACTATGTGGATAAATCGTTGGCCTGCTAGCCAGGAGGTCGGGTGTTCGATCCCTGCATTGGCCGAGAAAGTTCATCTCGACGTTCTGGCGTGTCCCCCCATCGGCCGTGTACACATTGGAGTGCACGTAAAATATCCCTAAGCAGTTGGAATTCGATACTGTTGAATAAGCTCTATACGATGACTTAATGTGCAAATTGTAGTCACCCACGCTGCTTGTTTCGCTTAACAATGAAAGGGTGCAGTTTTCAATTTTCGATCCTGTTATTCTTCTACTCCTGATATTTTGGACTGTTGTTCTATGGTTTCATATAAAAGACTATCGATAAGACTCTTTGTAGAAGAAGTTCCCCAAAAATATTATGTTGATTTAAGAGAAAAGGGGCTTTAAAAATGATCAAAATCGTAAAAATACGACTTTTTGGATTTTCGATCTCTTTTTTTCTTCTATCCCTGACATTTAAAAAAAATTTACAATGATTTCACACAACGGGCTAGCTATTAGACTCTCGATTGACAGGAGTTTCACCACCCTCTCTTCATTATAACCGAAGTTATCGTGCCCTAAAGAATCAACAAATCAGCATATTTATCTCTGCTTACCCTAAGCAGAAAATGCTCATCTTTAATCTCAATCATGACATTGGCCTAGTGAACGTCTACACCAAGTTTGAACATTCTAGCTTAATTAGAAGGAGAGTTATTGTGTTTCAAAGTCTCGGCCCATCAAATTGCTACTACTTTTCATATTCACTTCAAAATGGAATCCATCAGTAGACCTAAATCAAAATTCTGCTCCTAGCGATTTTTGGGCCAACCTTCGAGGACTCAGAAAATATAACCCCCGTGTCTGTAAGTAAAATAGCAAAAAAGCCTTAAGGACTTTTCACGTTTCAATATGGTGGCACTTCCGGTTCGATCGACAAACTTCATATTTTATGTACAAATCAGTAATTACTTATCTAGTATCCAAAAAAAAAAATCAGGTCATTCTGACCTATATTTCGATGATTTTTTTGAAAATTTTGATCCTTAATTTCGTCAAGGGGGGATAATTTTGAAAATTTCTAATTATATTTTTGAAATCACATCGGTAGGATCTACTTATATACTAAATTTCATGAAGATCGTACAACTATTAAAGAAGTTGTCAAATTGGTCTAAGCTTCCGGTTCGAAATCACAGCGACGAATTTTCGAAATTCGAAAATGTGAAACTGCAGATGAAAATGATTTTTTTCAAGGTATTCAAAGAAAAAAAAAATAGTAAGATCGGTCAAAAAATAACAAAGTTACGACTATGCATTGTCAGTTTTTTCATTCGTAAAATTCGGTGATTTCGGATTCGTAAAACGTTTTGAAAATATATTTAAACAACGTTCGCACCCCATTTTTTTTGTGGGGGGGGGGGTAGGTCAAAATTTCAGAAAGATCCTATGGATAGATTCTGAGAAATCCGATTTGCAGAAAACACACACACAAAAAAAATAATAATAAGTAGATCTGCTACTGTCCCATGCAGATATGAAAGCTTTCATATTCATCGTCACGTGTCATTGATTGTATCAAGTATCCTAAATAAAAGGATAAGAAGAAAAAATTATTAAAATTGGTCAAAAACTCGCGAAGTTACAAGTCTAAATATAGTAAAGGAAAATAACCGAAACTTGTATTACTGTAATGAGACTGATGAGAAAATGAAATGAAAATGGCGGGAAAAAAAAAATTAAAAATGGCAGGTTGGACAGGCGACCTTACTCCTTGTCGCGTACAACCGGGCATTCGAAAACACGCTAGTTAACTCAATGACAGGCGCGCGTGCTAACCGTTCAGCCACCCAACCCCCCTTTGAAATCAGACACGTGCAATATGTTATATAGGAAGAATAAGAAGTCGCTCACAACAAAATGGTAAATTAATGAGTTTAGGTCAAAAGGTTGAGCTACTGTTTTAGAGTACTTAATAGTTTTAAAGAGACACGTTAAGGGTTGTTCATAGTTAAATGAAAGTTTAATTTTAAATAAGACCAATAAAATTAGGATTTAATAATGCCAGACTAATATTTCCAATATGTTTGGTTATAAGTAGGAAATCGTGACGACTTCTTAAGCATGTTTTAAACAAAGGATCATGTTTGTTTAAACAAGAATGGCACTCTGCAATAAAAAAACTGGCCAAAGCAAGATTTCTATGCAGAAATTAAATAATTGCTAGAACCAGAAAAATATTTATCCACTATAATAAATAAGCAACATAGAGAAAATGAAATGAAATTGAATGGGGTTTAACGTCCTACTGTTCTGCTCCTACAATGGGCTAATGAAGACGGGCATACGTCATAAAGTGTGCAATGAGGGAAATTTTACCCGGGCAGCGGCGTTACGGCCTACGAGATTGGACAGGCGACCATACTCCTTGTCTCGTACAACCAACAAATCGAAACAACGCCAGTTGACTCAATGGCAGACGTTATGATACAGAGCGCACGTGCTAACCATTCAGCCACGCAACCTCCCTAAAATCGGCAAATTGCTGACCTACAGCGAGAAACATTTCAACCGGGCCAAATTTTCTATTTTAACAGTTTAATTTGCACGGTACCTTTAGTTATCAACCGAATATTACAAAACTTTTAAAAATAAGCTCCCCCTGACCAGCTTAATCGTTCGCAATAAACGTTTGCCCCTTAAAATCGACAAATTGCTGACTTTAAAGTGAGAAACATTACAACCGGGCCAAATTTTCTGTTTTATCACTTTAACGATACCTTTGATTACCAACCGATTATTACAAAACTTTAAAAAGAGAAAGAGAGAAATGCGGCCTAACGTCCATTCGACGCAAACTAGGTCATTTCGGGATTAACATATGTTTTTTAATTTTATTTAAAAACTCCCCTTGCGCGTACTGGTCTTTAGCCGTTGGAAGGAAACCGAAGAACACGGAGAAAACCCACGAGGTTGGACATCATACACCATGTCACGTGCAACCTGGAGATCGAAACGACGCCCGTTGACTCAATGACAGACGTTACGATACAGCGCGCACATACTAACCACTCAGTCACTCAGCCTCCCTGAATTCGGAAAATTGCTGACTTATAGCAAGAAACATTTCAACCGGGCGAAATTTTCTGTTTTAACAGTTTAATGTGCAATGTACTTTAATTACCAATCGATTATTACAAAACTTTTGAAAATAAGCTCCAACTGACCAGCTTAATCGTATGCAATAAACGTTTTGCCTGAATTGAAAGTTCTGCACGGAGAAAGTTCATCTCGAATTCCCGGCCTGGTTCCCCTTGTCAGTGAGGCAGAACGGAGGGCCGGACAAGCACAGCTGTCTAGTCGTTCGGATGGGACGAAAAACCAAGGTCCCGTGTAAACATTGGAGTGCACGTAAAATATCCCTAAGCAGTTGGAATTCGATACTGTTGAATAAGCTCTATACGATGACTAAATGTGTAGATTGTAGTCACCCACACTGCATGTTTCGCTTAACAATAAAAGGGTGCTGTTTTCAATGTTCGATCCTTTTGTTCCCAAAAAATAGTATGTTGACTTTACGAGAAAGACCTCTCTAAACATGCTCCAAATTGTAAAAATACGACTTTTTGGATTTTCAATCTCTTTTTTTCGGCTATGCCTGATATTTAAAAAAAAAATTATACAATGATTTCACACAACAGGCTAGCTATTAGACTCTCTATTGACAAAAGTTTCACCGCCCTCCCTTCATTATAACCGAAGTTATCGTGCCCTAAAGAATCAACAAATCAGCATGCTTATCTCTGCTTACCCTAAGCAGAAAATGCTCATCTTGGAACCCAATCATAACATTGACCTAGTGAACGTCTACACCAAGTTTGAACATTCTAGCTTAATTAGAAGGAGAGTAATTGTGTTCCAAAGTCCCGACCCTTTAAATTGCTTCTATTTTTCATTTTCAATTCAAAATGGTGACCATCACGTGACCGAAATCGAAATTCTGATCCGACAGATATTTAGGCATTCCTTCAAGGATTCCGAAAATAAAATTCCCGAGTCTGTAAGTAAAATAGCAAAAAAGCCTTTTTGATTTTTCACTTTTAAAGATGGTGGCACTTCCGGTTCGATCGACAAACTCGATATTTTGTGTACGAATCAGTACTTACTTCTCTAGTATCCAAGAAAAATATTAGGTCATTCTGACCTATATTTCTTTGATTTTTTTGAAAAATTTGATCCTTCATTTCGTCAAGGGGAGATAATTTAGAAAATTTCTAATTATATTTTTGAAGTCACATCGGTAAGATCTATTTATATACTAAATTTCATGAAAATCGTATAACTATTAAAGAAGTTGTCAAATTGGTCTAAACTTCCGGTTCGAAATCACAGCGACGAATTTTCAAAATTCGAAAATGTGAAACTGCAGATGAAAATGATTTTGTTCAACGTATTCAAAGAAAAAAGAATTAGTAAAATCGGTCAAAAAATAACAAAGTTACGACTATGCATTGTCAGTTTTTTCGTTCGTAAAATTCGGTGATTTCGGATTCGTAAAACGTTTTGAAAATATATTTAAACAACGTTCGCACCCCATTTTTGGTGGGGTAGGTCAAAGTTTCAGAAAGATCCCATGGTTAGATTCTGAGAAATCCGATTTGCAGAAAATACACAAAAAAAAAATAATAATAATCTTAACAGAAACAATAAGCTTTCATATGTAATATGAAAGCTTAATAATAACTTTAACAGAAACAATAAGCTTTCATATGTTATACATATGAAAGCTTAATAATAAGAATAATCTTAACAGAAACAATAAGCTTTCATATGTAATACATATGAAAGCTTAATAATAATTTTAGTAAAAACAATAGTCTTTCAGACGAAAGTCTGAAAGCCTAACTAGATCTGCTACTGTCCCATGCAGATATGAAAGCTTTCATATTCATCGCCACGTGTCATCGATTGTATCAAGTATCCTAAATAAAAGGATGAAAATTATCAAAATTGGTCAAAAACTCACGAAGTTACAAGTCTAAATATAGTATGAAACATTGCACCCAGGCATAACAATAAACTGAAAACTAAATGGAAATAACTGAAACTTGTATTACTGTAATGAAACGGACGAGAAAATGAAATGAAAATGGCGAGAAAGAACTAAAAATGGCAGGATGGACAGGCGAACTTACTCCTTGTCACGTACAACCGGGCATTCGAAAACACGCTAGTTAACTCAATGACAGGCGCGCGTGCTAACCATTCAGCCCCCCCCCCTTTGAAATCAGACACGTGCAATATGTCATATAGGGAGAATAACAAGTCGCTCACAACAAAATCGTAAATTAATGAGTTTGGGTCAAAAGGTTGAGCTACTGTTTTAGAGTATTTATTTGTTTTAAAGAGTCACGTTATGGGTTGTTCATAGTTAAATGAAAGTTTAATTTTAAATAAGACCAATAAAAATAGGATTTAATAATGCCAGACTAATATTAAAATAAAGTTTTAAATTAAGAATAATTAATTATTGGTCTAATGCAATGAAATGCTTTGATTTGACGGATGAAATGTACGATGGGTGTCCAGACTATGTGGCTAAGTCGTTGGCCAGGAGGTCGGGTGTTCGATCCCTGCATTGGCCGAGAAAGTTCATCTCGATTTTCTGGCGTGTCCCCCCACCCGCCGTGTACACATTGGAGTGCAGATTATAGCCACCCACACTGCATGTTTTGCTTAACAATGAAAGGGTGCCGTTTTCAATTTTCGATCCTTTTATTCTTCTACTCCTGCTATTTTGGACTGTTGGTCGTTGGTTTCATAAAAAAAAACTACCGATAAGACTCTTTGTAGAAGAAGTTCCCCCCAAATATTATGTTGACTTTAAAACCCTATACACTCACCCCCTAAATAGGAGTTTTAACACTGGTATCTGTTACTGGGCAAATGGTAAAAAATAATTCTTAAAAGAACCACATGTTATATGTTTCTGATAAGAGCATTGGCAGGGCTTTCTATAGGGGATCATTTCGTTGACCCCACGTGCATGAACTTTGACCTTTACCTTTTTTTATTTGACCTTTGACCCCCAAATTTTTTTAACTTTTCCATTTGACCTCAAACAGACCACAGGGATTATAAGCTGGTAGGGTATTTGATGTAGATTCAAAGAAAACAACTATTTTGCCATAAATATGTGTATTATTCATAATTGTAGCACTAAAATCAAAAAAGTTATGAGACATCAAAGATGATAAACATTGCAATAAAATACAGCAATGGAGTTTTAAGTATTCACATTGTAGCAATTGTGATTTAATGAATGGATTTAAAGATAACAAAATAAAATATCACAAATATATGATTAGAATTAAAAAATAAAGACATAATTAAGTAATTATGCAAATGACCTTTGACCCCGCTATTGACCTTTGACTCAATGGGTTGACCTTTGACCTGCCACACTGACTTTCGACCCCAAAATTAGTTTTTTTATACTTCTGTTGTTAAAATAATACCCACAGCTGCTATTATGAAAATATTACAGCATTTGCCATAAGGTAAACACGATCCCAAAGACAATAGCCCTTTTTTTACACCGAAATATGAAAGTAGGCACAAGGCGGAGAACAAAAATTCAGAAGGAATACATACAATTAAGTAGATACATGTACACAGGCCTAGGAAAATCATGCAACAATCAATAATTATGTTATTAACAATAAATATAGCAATGACAAAAAATCTGCTATGTTATCTAGTTTTCACCCGTCAAACAGACTAAATTCCATTGTGCCAACTGCCAACTCATGAAACTCCAATTCCATGTCTTGGAATAAACTTCGGTATAGCCTACTGGGCTCTGTGTCTATACACTGTCCATGCTTCCATTCTTCTGTGCTAATATTATGACTTTTCTTCTGATGACCACAACTGACAATAATTAGTGGCCAAGCCTTTTTGAAATTTGAATAACTATACGCGGGTTTCTGCATTTCATGCCAAAATTGTCTAATTGAAACAGAAAACATCCCCTTTTCATCAAGTCAGCCATGTGCGTACTCCGCCATACGCACGTGACCGAGAAATATACTACTGTAGTACTATTACTATTAGTATTACATTTTAGGCCCACATATTTGATCTGGATAATTCATGGTAGAAATAAGCACACATTCTACAATTAAATAATTATCATCATCAAGTTTACGTTTGTTCGGGTGTAAAATAATAAATTAGTAAACAAAACTCACTCATCTAATCTAATCAGGATCTCTAGTTGACAAATTCTTCGTCGGACGAATCTAGGTCACATGTTTGCTCATTTCAATTCATCGGCATCGCTCACATATTCAAGATCACACGTGTTTAATCATTGGAAAACTTAACAAAACTTCTATTCTTAATTTTCGGTTTAATAATTTCTCTTTTACACGTAATAAACCACCTTTTACGGCTATAGGTACACGAAATAATAGGACTTCTGCTAAATATAAATAACACGACGTCATTTGTTTACGCTCACAGAGTTACCCATCTTTGTTAGACTCTAGACTCTAGACTCGTATAACACGACTTCTATGTTGAATAATCGCCCGTTCTTAGTCTCATTTTATGGGGAATTTTCGTGGCTTTCGAATGATATAAATGATATTCGTTTGTGAATATTTTTTAGGATAAGAGGTGATGAATTTATCGATCGCCGGCGATCGATTTTAACAGGGGATGAGTTCTTAGAGTTAAGAGAAAAGGACCTTTAAAAATGCTCCAAATCGTAAAAATACGACTTTTTGGATTTTCGACCTCTTTTTACTGCTATCCCCGATATTTAAAAATAATGATACAATGATTTCACACAACAGGCTAGCTATTAGACTCTCGATTGACAAGAGTTTCACCACCCCCCTTCATTATAACCCAAGTTATCGTGCCCTAAAAATCAACAAATCAGCATGCTTATCTCTGTTTACTCTAAGCAGAAAATGCTCATCTTGGAACTCAATCATAACATTGACCTAGTGAACGTCTACACCAAGTTTGAACATTCTAGCTTAATTAGAAGGAGAGTTATTGTGTTCCAAAGTCCCGGCCCTTCAAATTGCTTCTATTTTTCATTTTCAATTCAAAATGGTGACCATCACGTGACCGAAATCAAAATTCTACTTCCTACATTTTTTAGGCCATCCTTCAAGGAATCAGAAAATATATCTCCCGAGTCTGTAAGTAAAATAGTAAAAAAGCCTTATTGATTTTTCACGTTTAAAGATGGTGGCACTTCCGGTTCGACCGACAAACTCCATATTTTCTGTACGAATCAGTAATTACTTGTCTAGTATCGAATTTTGTTTTTAGGTCATTCTGACCTATATTTCGACGATTTTTTTTAAAACTTTCATCCTTAATTTTACCAAGGGGAGATAATTTAGAAATTTTCTAATTATATTTTTGATGTCACATCGGTAAGATCTACTTATATACTAAATTTCATGAAAATCGTACAACTATTAAAGAAGTTGTCAAATTGGTCTAAACTTCCGGTTCGAAATCACAGCGACGAAGTTTCGAAATTCGAAAATCTGAAACGGCAGATGAAAATGTTTTTTTTACAAGGTATTCAAAGAAAAAAGAATTAGTAAAATCGGTCAAAAAATAACAAAGTTACGACTATGCATTGTCAGTTTTTTCGTTCGTAAAATTCGGTGATTTAGTATTCGTAAAACGTTTTGAAAATATATTTAAACAACGTTCGCACCCCATTTTTGGGGGAGTAGGTCAAAGTTTCAGAAAGATCCCATGGTTAGATTCTGAGAAATCCGATTTGCAGAAAATACACACGAAAATACACACAAAAAAAAAAAAAATAAATAACTAGACCTGCATGCAGGAATGACGGGTTTCACTGGTGCCATGTTACCTTTGAACTTGAACTAGTGTCACTTTTGGTGCCACGTTACCCTTGAACATATGTCACTTCCGGTACCAATGAAACCAATATGCAGGTTTCCACATAAGCATTGCACACATCAAATAAAATGGAAACAGAATCAAACAAATCCAGCAATATCATTTCATTTTATACATTTGTTACATGTAATTGATCCTGACAAAATTACAGTACTTCCGGTGATAATGTAAATGTTCCATTAGTTTTATGAAATCAGAAATGGCATAAGGCATCACATGGTGAAAATTTTATGTAAATCGAATAATAATTGCCACTTTTATAGACTAAAAACCTTGAAAAGTGACGTGTAGAAAATCGTCTATTTCTCGGCAACCGTACAAGTTAGAAACCATTTTTTTATATTTATATGACCGTATGGGTTTAATCTATTTGTTGATTGGAATCAAATATCATAATTGTCTAAACATTACAAATCAGACTCAATTGAATAAAATATCGGTTTTGAAGGCTTAAAATACAGTTTTTGCCAAAATGACGTTACTTCCGGTGATAATGAAAACGTTAAATTAGTTTTATAACATCGTCTATGACATTAGAGGGTGAAAATTTTATGAAAATCGAATAATAATTGACACTTTTATGGGCCAAAAACCTTCAAAAGTGACTTTCAGAAAATCGCCTATATCTCGACAACCGAAAAAGTTAGATATCTATTCGACCATATGATTTTTGTTAATATGTGAATTTAAACTAAAAGTTAATTTTATTATTACATGTGACATAATTCTTGGTTGAAAAAAATATCGATTTTAAAAGTTAAAAATTGAGTTTTTGACTAAATGGCGTCACTTCCGGTGTCAATTTTAAATAGTAATCAACATGATATGACGCACACTTGCTTTTTGAATCAAATGATGTCCCTTTTGTGAATATCAATTAATAATTGACTATTTTACAGGCAAAATTACGAAAACAGTGACTTATGCAAAACTGCCCATTTCTCGGCAACTGCTTATATTAGAAACTAATTTTAACATAAATTCTCTTCGTATGGATTATAGTTACAGGTTTATAAAAGTTAAGTAAAAATATTTTAAAATCTGAAAAGCCTGAATGGGTTGTAAATAGGTCAATTTTACGCCTTTTTTCACCTCTCAATCCAATTTGCTAGAAAATGAAATAGAAATTTAAAAAACTGCTTCCGACATTGTTTGCGCCTTTAAAGGACACACTCTTTTATCTTTTAGTCATATAATTTTTCAAAAAAATAATATTTGTTTTCAAAAAATGGTACCTAACTGTCAAAATTGTAGTTTTTGGTAAAATCATGCCACTTCCGGTGCCGACAAATAACACTTTCGGTAATAAAAAAAATAACAATTGAGACAACGAAGCATATGAACTTTGTTTCATACAAATCAAACAATAAAAAATTAATCTAGGAGTGAAAAACTGAATCAGCCAATGGCGGCCAAGGAAAATTACTTACACAATTTTTTTTTAACATTTTTGCGCCAGTCAGATGACTCTTTAATTCTGTGCACAACACGACTAAAAAATATTTATAAATAAAAAAGTTTTTTGTAAAATTTTAAATTTTCGAAATTTGGCGCCTGATATCCTCGAAGATTTGCCAAAAATCAAAAATCGAAAGTAGCTTAGCTATGTGCCATGTCTGTGGTTATGCCAAAATGTACCGAAAGTTAAAATCCCATGATTATTGTTAGAATTATTGCAATATTTTTAAAAAAGCTAACTTCGGTGATTTCGGACATTTCGCATTGTCGCAGAACGTTCAAAATAGCTTTATCCTCTAAGTCACACCCACTTTCCCAGTAAAACCGAAGAAATCGTAACGATGCGACAATTAGTTGCTGAGATCTATTCAAATTGGAATCTGAATAACAATAATAATAACTAGACCTGCATGCAGGAATGACGGGTTTCACTGGTGCCACGTTACCCTTGGACATATCACTTCCGGTGCCAAGTTACCCTTGAACATATGTCACTTCCGGTACCAACGAAACCACTAAACAGGTTTCCAAATAAACATTGCTTACATCAAATAAAATGGACGCAGAATCAACCGTATCCAGCAATGTCAATTCATTTTATACATTTGTTACTTGTAAATGATCTTGACAAAATTACATTACTTCCGGTGTTAATGAAAATGTTCAATTAGTTTTATGAAATCAGAAATTGCATAGATGTCATATAGTGAAAAAAAATTTGTAAATCGAATAATAATTTCCAACCGTACAAGTTAGGAACCATTTTATTGTATCTGTACGATCGTATGGGTTCATCCTATTTGTTGATTGGCATCAAATATCGTAATTTGAAAAATATTTCAAAACAGACTCATTTGAATAAAATATCTGTTTTGAAGGCTAAAAATACAGTTTTTGCCAAAATGTCGTTTCTTCCGGTGATAATGAAAATCTTAAATTACTTGTATAAAATCCCAAATGACATTAGGTATAACATGGTGTAAAGTTTATGAAAATCGAATAATAATTGTCACTTTTATGGCCCCAAAACCTTCAAAAGTTACCTGTAGAAAACCGTCTATTTCTCGGCAACCGAAAAAGTTAGAAACAATTTGATGATATCTATATGAACATATGAGTTGTGTTTATATGTGAATTTAAACCAAAAGTTAAAATTATTAACACATATTAAATAATTCTTGGTTGAATATAACATTGATTTAAAAGTTTAAAATGCAGTTTTTGACAAAATGACGTCACTTCCGATGTCAATTTTAAATTGTAATCAACTTGATTTGATGCTACATGCTTTTTGAATCAAATGATGTCACTTTTATAAAAATCCAATAATAATTGACTATTTTACAGGCAAAATAACAAAAACAGTGACTTATGCAGAACTGCCCATTTCTTGGCAACTGCTTATATTACAAACTAATTTTAACATACATGGATTATAGCTACAAGTTTATAAAAGTTACGAAGAAATATTTTAAAATCTGAAAGGCCTGAATAGGTTGTAAATAGGTCAATTTTACATCATTTTTAGCCTCTTAATCGAATTTGCTCGAAAATGAAATCGAAATTAAAAAAACTGCTCCCGACATTCTTTGCGCCTTGAAAGGGCACACTCTTTGAGCCATATAATTTTTCAAAAAAATAATATTTGTTTTCGAAAAATGGTACCCAACTGTCAAAATCGTAGTTTTTGGTAAAATTATGCCACTTCCGGTGCCGACAGATAACACTTTTGGTAATAAAAAAACGAAGCATATGAACTTTGTTTTATACAAATCGAACAATAAAAAATTAATCTAGGACTGAAAAACTGAATTAGCCAATGGCGGCCAAGGAAAATTACTGAGACAAAAATGTTTTGCGCTAGTCAGATGACTCTTTAATTCTGTGCACAACACGACTAAAAAATATTTATAAATAAAAAATTTTTTTGTAAAATTTTAAATTTTCGAAATTTGGTGCCAAATATCTTCGAAGATTTGCCGAAAATAAAAAAAATCGAAAGTAGCGTAGCTATGTGCCCTGTCTCCGGCTATGCCAAAATGTATCAAAAGTTAAAATCCAATGATTATTGTTAAAATTACTGGAATATTTTCAAAAACGATAACTTCGGTGATTTCGGGCATTTCACATTGTCGCAGAACGTTCAAAATAGCTTTGCCTTCTAAGTCACACCCACTTTCCCTGTAAAACCGAAGAAATCGTAACGATGCGACACGTAGTTGCTGAGATCTATTCAAATAGGAATCTGAATAATAACAATAACTAGACCTGCAAGCAGCACTGAACCGGCTTTCAGGAATCATACAGGAAGTTTATTATACCATAGCCGACACATTGAGTTACCAAACTATACTTTAGTTGTTTTGCTTCTATCATATGTAAAAGTAATATTTGCTGGCGAAAAGACCGGTCAAAATTGTAAATTATGGCAAAATTACGTCACTTCCGGTGCCGAAAGAAATTTTTATAGGTGAAGAATAAGTCGAAAATTCGCAACATACAAAACACAAACTTTGTTTTATACATATCGGGCAATACATGGGAAAATTGGTTATTATTCGACAAGGGAACATGCTACAAGCCCTTTCTTGATATGAATATGATGGTATTGATCCAATCTTACTGCCCATTAGAGTCAGACGCTATAAAATTAAACGAATAATAAATAAATGTTTGTTTTGAAGGCTAAAAATACGTTTTTTGCAAAAATTACATTACTTCCGGTGATATTGAAAATGTTAACTTGGTTCATAGAAGTCATAAATGGCATAAGGCAACAAATGGTAAAAAAATTTATAAAAATCGAATAATAATTGACACTTTTATAGACCAAAAACCTTGAAAAGTGACTTATAGAAGATCGCCTATTTCTCTGTAACCGTACAAGTTAGAAACCATTTTGTGGTATCTGTATGGTCGTATGGTTTCATTCTATTCTTTGATGGGAATCAAATATCATAATTTTCAAAATATTATAAGGCAGACTCATTTGAATAAAATATTAGTTTTTTAGGTTAAAAATACAGTTTTTGCCCAAATGACGCCATTTCCGGTCACAGTGAAAATGTAAAATTGGCTTGACCAAGTCCAAATTGGCATTTGGCATCAAATGCAAAAAATATTGCAAATCGAATAATAATTCACTCTTTTATAGGCAAAATAACGTGAAAAGTGATGCATGCAAAATTGCACATTTCTCGGCAACTGCTCATATTACAAACTAATTTTCGCACACATTCTCTTCATCTGGATTATTGCTACGAGTTTATGAAAATTACAAATCAATATTTCAAAATATGAAGACGCTGAATGAATTGTAAAAAACTGAATTTTACACTTTATTTTACATTTTATTCGAAATTGCCCGAAAATGAAATTGAAATTAAAAAATATGAGCTAAGGATTTTGTGCACCTTTGCAGGGTGCATCATTTTAGTTATATCAGTTTTGAAAAAAAATAATATTTGCTTTCAAAAAGTGGTACCGAACTGTCAAAATTGTAGTTTTTGTTAATATTACGTCACTTCCGTTGCCGACAGAAAAATTTCACCGTAACAAAAAAAATTGCAATTGGGACCACGAAGCATATGAACTTTGTTTTATACAAATCGAACAATAAATAGTTTTTCTGGTTACGAAAAACTAAATTAGCCGATGGCGACTAACGCAAATTACCGAGACATTTTTTTTTTATCATTTCTGCTCAAGTAGGATGATATTTTAACCCTGTGTAAAATACCATCAAAAAATATTCATAAATAAAAAAGGTTTTCGTAAAAAATATCGGACATTTTTTCGACTAGTTCCGGTTTTACGATCATTGTCCTGACAGCTTTACGAAGTTCTTTGGATACTTAACTTTCTGTCCCAAAAGTGTCAAACATCCATTGAGTAGTTTTGGAAAAAAAAATCAATTAAAGAGCGTTTCCAAAAATTTAACGATTTTTCAATTTTTTTCAAAGTTTGAGGCCATTTTTGGACCACTTATATTATTTCAACGCTTTTCATTTTGGATTCACTATATAGACAACCGATAGGACTTTGAGTAAAAAAATTTTAAGAAAAATCTGCGGCGTTGTTTTCGAGAAAAGGGCGTCTCAGAATGTTAAAAAATCGGAAAATACTAGATTTTTGGCATACAATAATTTATTTCCTTATCATCGAAATCGTATTATTTAGACACCATATGATGGTCCATAAATAGGGCTATCCAGCGACACTTTAGTTCTTTTGGTCCGCTATTACCTAAGGGAGAAATCAAGTTTTTCGCAAGTGCGACAATGTTTTTAACATTTTTTTCATTTTTTGAATACTTCCGGTATGGCTATTATTGTCGGAATAGTTTTAATAGCCGGTTCGGGCACTCAATTAGCCACAGGGCTCTGTAATGACATATTACATTATCTGATCAGATAAAATGCCCCTGAGAAATCCTATGTTCAAAAGTGCCAAAAATGCAAAAAATTTAAAATATCGAAAATTAAATTTCAATAACTACATACATATTATACATCGTTAGAATCATAATTAGGTCAGCTATTTGAATATACAACCTTTTTTTGAAAATCTCTTAAAATAAAAATATAGTAGAGCATTTTCCAAAATTTCACGATTTTTCGACTTTTCTTTATTTTCAGTCCCTTTTTTTTTTATCGTATTCCAGACATTTCAAAGTCTTATTGGATGGCATAATTCAGAAGACTATCGAATGGACTCTCGGTAGAGAAAGTTAAAAAAAAAAGTTGCGGTTAAGTTTTCGAGATACAGGCCTCCAAAAACGCTCCAAAACAGAAAATACTTGATTTTCAGCGTGCCATATTTTGCTTCTTGCTCATCGTATCCGTGTGATTTGGGTATCATACGATAGTCCATTCCTCTTGGCATCCAACGGTACCTTAATTTGTTTTATCTGTTGATTTCGGACGGAGAAATCGCGTTTTCCACCAAACCATCCATTTTTTGCATTTTTTCAAAATATTGCACACTATTTCGACCACTTCCGGTTTAACGATCCTTGCTGAAATTGCTTTATCAGTTGGTATTGGACTATAACTTCATGTTCCATAACTTTCAGAAACATCAATTCGACCGTAAAACGAAACCACAGCTCACAAAATGGGAAGAAAATTCGAAAAAAATCGAAAAATAAAGGGCGATAACTCTGAATGAAACTTATATTTCTAGAATCGGATGGACTTCAGGTATCCAAAAATGTAGGTCAAATTTGAAAATTTTGAAAAATAACAAAAATTGTCTCGTAAACAACATGTTTTCAATTTTCGAACGATAAAAGTCATAGACGAATGTTCGAAATTGAAAAATGTGAGATAGCCATTGTGTCAGAAAAGATTTAGGGATTCCAAAAATGTGATTTGTTTGAAAATGGGAAAAGAATTGATGAAACTATAGCCAATTTTTTGACAACGTACAAAGTTCGGTCACTTCCAGTCTGCGCAGAAGTTTGAAAATTGCTTTATTGAGTAGACACCACCTGGTTTCATGATAGTAAGATGAACCGCAAATCGGTATCTCTTTTCGATCATAGAGAAATAGGCTCCCGCGGTAAATAATAATAATAATAAAAAGAAAAATAGTAATAATTTTAGTAATCACAATAGGCTTTCAGACGAAAGTCTGAAAGCCTAATAAGAAGAATAATAATTTTAACAAAAAACAATAGTGTTTCACACAAGCTACGCAGTGTGAAACCCTAATAATAACTAGACCTGCAGACCTGCAGTGCTGAACCGGCTTTCAGGAATCAGACAGGAAATGCGTCATACAATAGCCGATCCATCGAGCTACCAAACGATACTGTAGTTGTTATGATTCAGTGACACCCTCCATCAGATTTGTAAGTAATATTTGCTTGCGAATACACCGGTCAAAATTGTAAAATCTGGCATTATTACTTCACTCCCGGTGCCAAAAGAAATCATTATCGGTAACAAATAAGTTGAGAATTCGCAATTGAGAATTGTTTTATACACACCAGGCAATAAATAATAAACTTGGAACCCATAAACTGAAATTAAAAAGGTAAAAAACTTAACGGGAGACAAAATATATCTCAAATTAACCGGCACTACCGAGATGAGAGAAATGGGGTTTAACGTCGAATAGACACAAACTATGTCATTTCGGGACTAGCATGGTTTAATTTTATATCAATAATTCCTGTGTAAAATATCATCAAAAAATATTCATAACTAAAGGTTTTCGTAAAAGAATTAATTTTTTTCAAAATATCGGACATTTTTTCGACTACTTCCCGTTTTACGATAGTTGTTGTGATAGCTTTACGAAGTTCTTTGGATACTTAACTTTACGTACCAGAAGTATCAGAAACATCCATTGAGTAGTTTTGAAAAAAAAGATAAATTAAAGAGCGTTTCCAAAAATTTAACGATTTTTCAATTTTTTTCAAAGTTTGAGGCCATTTTTGGACCACTTATATTATTTCAACGCTTTTCATTTTGGATTCACTATATAGACAACCGATAGGACTTTGAGTAAGAAAAATTTAAGAAAAATCTGTGGCATCGTTTTCGAGAAAAGTTGGTCTCAGAATGTTAAAAAATCGGAAAATACTAGATTTTTGGCATACAATAATTTATTTCCTTACCATCGAAATCGTATTATTTAGATACCATATGGTGGTCCATTAATAGGGCTATCCAGCGACAGTTTAGTTCCTTTGGTCCGCTATTACCTAAGGGAAAAATCAAGTTTTTCGCAAGTGTAACAATGTTTTTAACCATTTTTTTTTTCATTTTTTGATTACTTCCGGTATGGTTATTATTGTCGGAATAGTTTTAATAGCCGGTTTGGGCACTAAAATAGCAACATGGCTCTGTAATGATATATTACATTATCTGATCAGATAAAATGCCCCTGAGAAATCCTATGTTCAAAAGAGCCAAAAATGCAAAAAAATTAAAATATCGAAAATTAAATTTCAATAAATACATACATATTATACATCGTTAGAATTGTAATTAGGTCAGCTATCTGAATATACAATCTTTTTTTGAAAATCTCTTAAAATAAAAAATAGCAGAGCATTTTCCAAAGTTTCACGATTTTTCGACTTTTTTCGATTTTCAGTTCGTTATTTCACCTATTCCAGATATTTCAAAGTCTTATTGGATGGCTTCATGCAAAATACCTCCGAAAGGACTCTCGATAGAAATATTTAAAAAAAAAATTGCGGTTAAGTTTTCGAGACACAGGCGTCCAAAAATGCTAAAAATCAGAAAATACTTGATTTTCAGCGTGTCATATTTTGCTGTCTGATCATCGTATCCGTACGAATTGGGTATCATACGATACTACAATTCTCATGCAACCCAACCATAACTTGATCGTTTTAATCCGTTGATATCGGACGGAGACATCACGTTTTCTCCGAAAACATCCATTTTTTGCATTTTTTTCAAAATATTGCACACTATTTCGACCACTTCCGTTTTAAAGATCCGTGTCGAATTTGCTTTATCAGTTGGTATTGGACTATAACTTCATGTTCCATAAGTTTCAGAAACATCATTTTGGCTGTAAAACGACAACACAGCTCACAAAATGGGAAGAAAATTCGAAAAAAAGTCGAAAAATAAAGGGCGATAACTCTGAATGAAACTTATATTACTGGAATCGGATTGACGTCAGGTATCCAAAAATCTGGGTCAAATTTGCAAATTTTGAAAAATAACAAAAATTGTCTCGTAAAGAATATGTTTTGAATTTTCGAAGGATAGAAGTCAGCGACGAAGTTTCGAAATTGAAAAATGTGAGATTGCTATTTTCTCTGAAAAGTCTCAGGCTTTCCAAAAATGTGATTTGTTTGAATATAGGTAGAGAATTGACGAAACCACGGCCGATTTTTAATTTTTCACCAACGTTCAAAATTCGGCCACTTCCGGTCTGCGCAGAAGTCTAAAAATTGCTTTATTGAGTAACCACCACATGGTTTCCCGATAGAAAGATGAACCCAGATCGGTATCTCTTTTCGATCATAGAGAAATAGGCTCCGGCGGAAAAGAATAATAATAAAAAAAACTAGATCTGCTACTGTCCCATGCAGATATGAAAGCTTTCATATTCATCGTCACGTGTCATTGATTGTATCAAGTATCCTAAATAAAAGGATAAGACGAAAAAATTATCAAAATTGGTCAACAACTCGCAAAATTACAAGTCTAAATATAGTATGAAACATTGCACCCAGGCATAACAATAATCTGAAAACTAAAGGGAAATAACCGAAATTTGTATTGCTGTAATGAGACGGATGAGAAAATGAAATGAAAATTGCCGGAAAAAAATTAAAAATGGCAGGTTGGTCAGGCGGCCTTACTCCTTGTCACGTACACCCGGGCATTCGAAAACACGCTAGTTAACTCAATGACAGGCGCGCGTGCTAACCATTCAGCCGCCCAACCCCCCTTTGAAATCAGAAACGTGCAATATGTCATATAGGAAGAATAACAAGCCGCTCACAACAAAATGGTAAATTAATGAGTTTAGGGCAAAAAGGCGTCTACAGCACCCGGTGTTCCCAGGCGGCCACCCATCCAAGTACTAACCGGGCCCGACGTTGCTTAACTTCAGTGATCGGACGAGAACTGGTGTTTTCAACATGGTATGACCGTAGACGAGAGAAGGTGGAGAGAACCCGTAGTTATACTTACTTGAATTGACCCGCTTATTGATTTTTTTGGAGGGTTTTGTCGGATTTAAAAAGGCGTCTACAGCACCCCGTGTTCCCCTGCGGTCACCCATCCAAGTACTGATCGGGTCCGACGTTGCTTAACTTCAGTGATCGGACGAGAACTGGTGTTTTCAACGTTTTGTGGCCGTAGACGAGAGAAGGAGGACAGAACCCATACTTGTGCTTACTCAAATTCTTTTTGTGTCTTTTTCCCTGGGGAGACGGGCCGAGCGGAGAGCTGGAGTGGTGCAAAAGAGTGCGCGCTGTGGCCTGATTGCGAAAAATTGATTTTTTCAAGAAGAATCAGGGCAAAAAAGGCGTCTTCAGCACCCGGTGTTCCCAGGCGGTCACCCATCCAAGTATTAACCGGGCCCGACGTCGCTTAACTTCAGTGATCGGACGAGAACTGGTGTTTTCAACGTCTTGTGGCCAGAACCCGTAGTTATACTTACCTGAATTGACCCGCTTATTGATTTTTTTTGTTTTTTGTCGGTTTTAAAAAGGCGGCCACAGCACCCGGTGTTCCCAGGCGGTCACCCATCCAAGTACTAACCGGGCCCGACGTTGCTTAACTTCAGTGATCGGACGAGAACTGGTGTTTTCAACGTGGTATGGCCGTAGACGAGAGAAGGTGGACAGAACCCGTAGTTATACCTACCTGAATTGACCCGCTTATTGATTTTTTTGGGGGGGGAGAGAGAGAGAGAAATAGGGGTTTAACGTCCACTCAACACAAACTAGGTCATTTCGGGACTAACATATGGTTTTAATTTTATTTCAATAATTCGCTTGCGCGTAGGGGTCTTTAGCAGTGGGAGGAAACCGGAGTGCCCGGAGGAAACCCACGAGGTTGAGAAGGCGCCCCTATCTCCATGCCACATACGCTCACACCTGGGCTCGAAACCACAGCCACAAGCCAGAGGTGACCGGCCAGCTAGAGGTCGAAGCGCGGCACTCTAGACCACTAGGCCATCCCAACCCCCCTTTTTTGGGGGGGGGGGTCGGTTTTAAAAAGGCGTCTACAGCACCCGGTGTTCCCAGGCGGTCACCCATCCAAGTACTGACCGGGCCCGACGTTGCTTAACTTCAGTGATCGGACGAGAACTGGTGTTTTCAACGTGGTGTGGCCGTAGACGAGAGAAGGTGGACAGAACCCGTAGTTATACTTACCTGAATTGACCCGCTTATTGATTTTTTTTTTGTTTTTGTCGGTTTTAAAAAGGCGTCTACAGCACCCGGTGTTCCCAGGCGGTCGCCCATCCAAGTACTGACCGGGCCCGACGTTGCTTAACTTCAGTGATCGGACGAGAACTGGTGTTTTCAACGTGGTGTGGCCGTAGACGAGAGAAAGTGGACAGAACCCATACTTGTGCTTACTCAAATTCTTTTTGTGTCTTTTTCCCTGGGGAGACGGGCCGAGCGGAGAGCTGGAGTGGTGCAAAAGAGTGCGCGCTGTGGTCTGATTGGCGGAAAATTGATTTTTTCACGAAGAATCAGGGCAAAAAGCCGTCTACAGCATCCGGTGTTCCCAGGCGGTCACCCATCCAAGTACTAACCGGGCCCGACGTTGCTTAACTTCAGTGATCGGACGAGAACTGGTGTTTTCAACGTGGTATGGCCGTAGACGAGAGAAAGTGGACAGACCCCGTAGTTATACTTACCTGAATTGACCCGCTTATTGATTTTTTTTTTGTTTTTTGTATTTAATTGTTTTAAAGAGATTTAATAATGCCAGACTAATATTAAAATAAAGTTTTAAATTAAGAATAATTAATTATTGGTCTAATGCAATGAAATAATTTGATTTGACGGATGAAATGTACGATGGGTGTCCACACTATGTGGCTAAGGTTTTGGCCTGCTAGTCAGGAGGTCGGGTTTTCGATCCCTGCATTGGCCGAGAAAGTTCATCTCGATATTCTGGCGTGTCCCCCCATCCGCCGTGTACACATTGGAGTGCACGCAAAAGACCCCTTAGCAGTTGGAATTTGATATTGTTGAATAAGCTCTATACGATGACTAAATGTGCAGATTGTAGCCACCCACACTGCATGTTTTGCTTAACAATGAAAGGGTGCCGTTTTCAATTTTCGATCCTTTTATTCTTCTACTCCTGATATTTTGGACTGTTGATCGATGGTTTCATATAAAAAAAACTACCGATAAGACTCTTTGTAGAAGAAGTTCCCAAAAAATATTATGTTGACTTTACGAGAAAAGGACCTCTAAACATGCTCCAAATTGTAAAAATACGACTTTTTGGATTTTCAATCTCTTTTTTTCGGCTATCCCTGATATTTAAAAAAATGATACAATGATTTCACACAACAGGCTAGCTATTAGACTCTCGATTGACAAGAGTTTCATCACCCTCCCTTCATTATAACCGAAGTTATTGTGCCCTAAAGAATCAACAAATCAGCATGCTTATCTCTGCTTACCCTAGGCAGAAAATGTTCATCTTTGCACCCAATCATGACATTGACCTAGTGAACGTCTACACCAAGATTGAACATTCTAGCTCAATTAGAAGGAGGGTTATTGTGTTTCAAAGTCTCGGCCCTTCAAATTGCTACTACTTTTCATATTCACTTCAAAATGGCAATCATCAGTTGACCTAAATCAAAATTCTGCTCCCTACGATTTTTGGGCCACCCTTCAAGGATTCAGAAAATATAACTCCCGTGTCTGTAAGTAAGATAGCAAAAAAGCCTTAGGGATTTTTCATGTTTCAAGATGGTGGCATTTCCGGTTTGATCGACAAACTCCATATTTTGTGTAGGAATCACTAATTACTTGTCGAGTATCGAAAACAAATTTCAGGTCATTCTGACCTATATTTCGACGATTTTTTTTAAAACTTTGATCCTTAATTTCACCAAGGGGAGATAATTCAGAAAATTTCTCATTATAATTTTGAAGTCACATTGGTAAGATCTACTTAAATACTAAATTTCATGAAAATCGTACAACTATTAAAGAAGTTGTCAAATTGGTCTAAACTTCCGGTTCGAAATCACAGCGACGAATTTTCGAAATTCGAAAATGTGAAACTGCAGATGAAAATGATTTTTTTCAAGGTATTCAAAGAAAAAAGAATTAGTAAAATCGGTCAAAAAATAGCAAAGTTACGACTATGCATTGTTAATTTTTTCGTTCGTAAAATTCGGTGATTTCGAATTCGCAAAACGTTTCGAAAATATATTTAATCAACAGCCACCACCCATTTTTTTTTGGGGGGGGGGGGTAGGTCAAAGTTTCAGAAACATCCTATGGTTAGATTCTGTGAAATCCGATTTGCAGGAGAAACACAAAAAAAAAAAAAATAATAACTAGATCTGCTACTGTCCCATGCAGATATGAAAGCTTTCATATTCATCGTCACGTGTCATTGATTGTATCAAGTATCCTAAATAAAAGGATAAGAAGAAAAAATTATCAAAATTGGTCAAAAACTCGCAAAGTTACAAATCTAAATATAGTATGAAACATTGCACCCAGTCATAACAATAATCTGAAATCAGCCATGGGAGGAAACCGAAGGACACGGAGAAAACCCACGAGGTTGGACACCATACTCCATGTCACGTGCAACCTGGAAATCGAAACGATGCCGGTTGACTCAATGACAGACGTTACGATACAGCGCGCACATGCTAACCATACAGCCATTCAGGCTCCCTAAAATCGATAAATTGCTGACTTATAGCAAGAAACATTTCAACCGGGCATTTCAATCGAAACAACGCCAGTTGACTCAATGACAGACGTTACGATACAGTGCGCAGGTGCTAACCATTTAGCCACGCAACCTCCCTAAATTTGGCAAATTGCTGACCTACAAGGAGAAACATTTCAACCGGGCCAAATTTTCTATTTTACCAGTTTAATTTGCACGGTACCTTTAATTATCAACCGAATATTACAAAACTTTTAAAAATAAGCTCCCCTTGACCAGCTTAATCGTTCGCAATAAACGTTTGCCCCCTAAAATGAGCAAATTGGTGACTTTAAAGTGAGAAACATTACTACCGGGCGAAATTTTCTGTTTTATAACTTTTACAGTACAGTACAACCGATTATTACAAAACTTTAAAAATAAAAGAGAAAGAGATAAATGCGGCTTAACGTCCATTCGACACAAACTAACATATAGATGGGACGAAAAACCAAGGTCCGGTGTACACATTGGAGTGCACGTAAAATATCCCTAAGCAGTTGGAATTCGATACTGTTGAATAATCTCTATACGATGACTATGCAAACCATTATTAATCGATGAAGGTGTTAAAATGTACACAATATAAACAGTGTTAATCTAAATCAATAACATAAATGATTACAAATATTTTTTTTAGATAGTTTTAAAATAGAAAACAAATAATTATATCAAATCAAACCTATTCAATTTCAATTAATATGAGGACTGGCTGCAAAGTTCTAAGCCTATGTGTGCAAGACCTATATATTGTTGATGTTTCCTTTTATTTTTCTATATAGTTTCCATCAAAGCTCAATTTTTTCATCAGTTATTTACGGTGATTTTGGATTCGCAAAACGTTTTGAAAATATATTGATTCCAAGGCCACCACCCATTTTTGAAAGGAGGCTAACCAGAAAAGTAAAATAGATCACAAAATCACGAAGTAACACAGCTGTCAAGGTCAATTTTTTCATCAGTTGTTTTCGGTGATTTTGGATTCGCAAAACGTTTTGAAAATATATTGATTCCAAGGCCACCACCCATTTTTCAAAGGAGGCTAACCAGAAATGTATTGATTTCCCAGATTTGAGACGAAATCGCGAAACTGCGATCCATTTGATTATTTTCAAGCTGTTAATCGGAGTTATTCACGCGAAAACAAATCTGTCGGCACGGAAAACATCAAAGGCGAAATTTGAAATTTTGAAATTTGCAAATACCAAAAATTCGACAATGAGCCAGGCTATCCCCAAATGTATTAATTTCAAAGATAAGAAACGAATTGAACAAACTACGGTCTGTTCTGATAATTTACATGCCCGTTAATGTCCATTTTTCACTATTTCTGATATTCAATTCAATATGGTGACTATCCATTGACTTAAATCAAAATTCTACTGCCAACATTTTATAGCCATCCCTTCAGGGATTCAGAAAATATAACCCCCGTGTCTGTATGTAAAATAGCAAAATGGCGTTTGAGGTTTTTACATTTCAAGATGGTGGCACTTCCGGATTGAGCTACAAACTCCATTTTTTTGTGTACGAATCAGTGGTTTCGTAGCTAGTACCTAAAAAACAAATTCAAGATGATTTGACCTATATTTCGTCGATTTTTTTGAAAATTTCGATCCTCAATTTCTCCAAGGGGAGATAATTTAGAAAATTTCTAAAGTATTTTTTCAAGTCGCATCATTAAGGTTTACTTACATATTAAATTTCATGAAAATCGTACAACTACTAAAGAAGTTGTCGAGTTGGTCTAAACTTCCGGTTCGAAATCAGAGCGACGAATTTTCGAAATTCGAAAATCCGAAATTGCAGATTTGAAGTAAATGTCTCAAAGTACTCATAGAAAAAAGAATTAATTAAATAGGTCAAATAGTCACAAAGTTACAGCATTGTAGGTCAAAAGCATTCGTTCGTAAAATTCGGTGATTTCGGATTCGAAAAACGTTTTGAAAATATATTTAATCAAGGTTCGCACCCCATTTTTGGGGGGGTAGGTCAAAGTTTCAGAAAGATCCTATGGTTAGATTCTGAGAAATCCGATTTGCAGAAAATACACACAAAAAAAAAATAATAATAATAATAACTAGATCTGCTACTGTCCCATGCAGATATGAAAGCTTTCATATTCATCGTCACGTGTCATCGATTATATCAAGTATCTCAAATAAAAGGATAAGAATAACAAACTATCAAAATTGGTCAAAAACTCGCGAAGTTACAAGTCTAAATATAGTATGAAACATTGAGTAATCTGAAAACTAAAGGGAAATAACTGATACTTGTGTTGCTGTAATCGGGATGACTTCCGATTTCAAAACTTTCAGAAAAATGAAATGAAAATGGGAAGAAAACATCGAAAAATTAAATGAGATAACTTTGAACAAAACTAAAACTTTTTGAATCAGGTTGAAATCAACTGTTTGAATATGTACGTTGAATGTGTAGATTTGGAAAATTATAAAGACATAATATCAAAATCGGTCAAAAACTTACAAAGTTACAAATTTAAATGTAGTGAGAAACATTGCACCCGGGTAAAAAATAATCTTTAAACTAAAGGGAAATAACTGAAACTTGTATAGCTGTAATCGGGCTTCCAAGATATGTTATATAATTATGGTTTCCAAGTATGGTTAAAAGTAGGAAATCGTGACGAATTTTTAAGCATGTTTTAAACAAAGGGTCATAGACTGCAATATACAAGAATGACACTCTGCAATAAAAAAACTGGCCAGAGATTTCTATGCAGAAATTAAACAATTGCTAGAACCAGAAAAATATTTATCCACTATAATAAATAAGCAACATAGAGAAAATAAAATGAAATTGAATGGGGTTTAACGTCCTACTGTTCTGCTCCTACAATGGGCTAATGAAGACGGGCATACGCCATAAAGTGTGCAATGAGGGAAATTTTACCCGGGCAGCGGCGTTACGGCCTATGAGGTTGGTAAGGCGACCATACTCCTTGTCACGTACAACCAAGAAATCGAAACAAGGCCACTTGACTCAATGACAGACGTTATGATACAGAGCGCACGTGCTAACCATTCAGCCACGCAACCTCCCTAAAATCGGCAAATTGCTGACCTACAGCGAGAAACATTTCAACCGGGCCAAATTTTCTATTTTAACAGTTTAATTTGCACGGTTTTAGTTATCAACCGATTATTACAAAACTTTTAAAAATAAGCTCCCCCTGACCACCTTAATCGTTCGCAATAAACGTTTGCCCCTTAAAATCGACAAATTGCTGACTTTAAAGTGAGAAACATTACAACCGGGCCAAATTTTCTGTTTTATCACTTTAACAGTACCTTTGATTACCAACCGATTATTACAAAACTTTAAAAAGAGAAAGAGAGAAATGCGGCCTAACGTCCATTCGACACAAACTAGGTCATTTCGGGACTAACATATGTTTTTTAATTTTATTTAAAAACTCCCCTTGCACGTACTGGTCTTTAGCCGTTGGGAGGAAACCGAAGAACACGGAGAAAACCCACGAGGTTGGACATCATACACCATGTCACGTGCAACCTGGAGATCGAAACGACGCCCGTTGACTCAATGACAAACGTTACGATACAGCGAGCACATGCTAACCATTCAGCCATCCAGCCTCCCTGAATTCGGAAAATTGCTGACTTATAGCAAGAAACATTTCAACCGGGCGAAATTTTCTGTTTTAACAGTTTAATGTGCACGGTACTTTAATTACCAACCGATTATTACAAAACTTTTGAAAATAAGCTCCAACTGACCAGCTTAATCGTATGCAATAAACGTTTTGCCTGAATTGAAAGTTCGCCACGGAAAAAGTTAATCTCGATTTCCCGGCGTGGTTCCCCTTGTCAGTGAGGCAGAACGGAGGGCCTGACAAGCACAGCTGTCTAGTCCTTCGGATGGGACGAAAAACCAAGGTCCCGTGTACACATTGGAGTGCACGTAAAATATCCCTAAGCAGTTGGAATTCGATACTGTTGAATAAACTCAATCTCTTTTTTTCGGCTATCCCTGATATTTAAAAAAAATGATACAATGATTTCACACAACAGGCTAGCTATTAGACTCTCTATTGACAAAAGTTTCACCGCCCTCCCTTCATTATAACCGAAGTTATCGTGCCCTAAAGAATCAACAAATCAGCATGCTTATCTCTGCTTACCCTAAGCAAAAAATGCTCATCTTTGAACTCAATCATAACATTGACCTAGTGAACGTCTACAACAAGTTTGAACATTCTAGCTTAATTAGAATGAGAGTTATTGTGCTCCAAAGTCTCGGCCCTTCAAATTGCTTCTATTTTTCATTTTCAATTCAAAATGGTGACTCCCGGTTGACCTAAATCAGAATTCTATTGGCGACATTTTTTAGGCCTTCCATCAAGGATTCAGAAAATATAACTCCCAAGTCTGTAAGTAAAATAGCAAAAAAGCCTTATTGATTTTTCACGTTTAAAGATGGTGGCACTTCCGGTTCGATCGACAAACTCCATATTTTGTGTACCAATCAGTAATTCCTTGTCTAGTATCGAAAAAAAACTAGGTCATTCTGACCTATATTTCGACGATATTTTTGAAAACTTTGATCCTTAATTTCACCAAGGGGAGATAAGTTAGAAAATTTCTAAAGTCATTTTTCAAGTCGCATCATTAAGGTCTACTTACATATTAAATTTCATGAAAATCGTACAACTACTAAAGAAGTTGTCGAGTTGGTGTAAACTTCCGGTTCGAAATCACAGCGACGAATTTTCGAAATTCGAAAATCCGAAATTGCAGATTTGAAGTAAATGTCTTAGGATACTCAAAGAAAAAAGAATTAGTAAAATAGATCAAATAGTCACAAAGTTACAGCATTGTAGTAGGTCAAATGCATTCGTTCGTAAAATTCGGTGATTTCGGATTCGTCAAACGTTTTGAAAATACATTTAATCAAGGTTTGCACCCCATTTTTTTTGGGGGGGGGGGTAGGTCAAAATTTCAGAAAGATCCTATGGATAGATTCTGAGAAATCCGATTTGCAGAAAACACACACACAAAAAAAAATAATAATAACTAGATCTGCTACTGTCCCATGCAGATATGAAAGCTTTCATATTCATCGTCACGTGTCATCGATTATATCAAGTATGTCAAATAAAAGGATAAGAATAACAAACTATCAAAATTGGTCAAAAACTCGCGCAGTTACAAGTCTAAATATAGTATGAAACATTGAGTAATCTGAAAACTAAAGGGAAATAACTGATACTTGTGTTGCTGTAATCGGGATGACTTCCGATTTCAAAACTTTCAGAAAAATGAAATGAAAATGGTAAGAAAACATCGAAAAATTAAATGAGATAACTTTGAACAAAACTAAAACTTTTTGAATCAGGTTGAACTCAACTGTTTGAATATGTACGTTAAATATGTAGATTTGGAAAATTATAAAGACATAATATCAAAAATCGGTCAAAAACTCACAAAGTTACAAATTTAAATGTAGTGAGAAACATTTCACCCGGGCAAAAAAATAATCTTTAAACTAAAGGGAAATAACTGAAACTTGTATACCTGTAATCGGGCTTCCAAGATATGTTATATAATTATGGTTTCCAATATGTTTGGTTATAAGTAGGAAATCGTGACGACTTCTTAAGCATGTTTTAAACAAAGGGTCATAGACTGCAATATACAAGAATGGCACTCTGCAATAAAAAAACTGGCCATAGATTTCTATGCAGAAATTAAATAATTGCTAGAACCAGAAAAATATTTATCCACTATAATAAATAAGCAACATAGAGAAAATGAAATGAAATTGAATGGGGTTTAACGTCCTACTGTTCTGCTCCTACAATGGGCTAATGAAGACGGGCATACGCCATAAAGTGTGCAATGAGGGAAATTTTACCCGGGCAGCGGCGTTACGGCCTACGAGGTTGGTAAGGCGACCATACTCCTTGTCACGTACAACCAAGAAATCGAAACAAGGCCAGTTGACTCAATGACAGACGTTATGATACAGAGCGCACGTGCTAACCATTCAGCCACGCAACCTTCCTAAAATCGGCAAATTGCTGACCTACAGCGAGAAACATTTCAACCGGGCCAAATTTTCTATTTTAACAGTTTAATTTGCACGGTACCTTTAGTTATCAACCGAATATTACAAAACTTTTAAAAATAAGCTCCCCCTGACCAGCTTAATCGTTCGCAATAAATGTTTGACCCTTAAAATCGACAAATTGCTGACTTTAAAGTGAGAAACATTACAACCGGGCCAAATTTTCTGTTTTATCACTTTAACAGTACCTTTGATTACCAACCGATTATTACAAAACTTTAAAAAGAGAAAGAGAGAAATGCGGCCTAACGTTCATTCGACACAAACTAGGTCATTTCGGGACTAACATATGTTTTTTAATTTTATTTAAAAACTCCCCTTGCACGTACTGGTCTTTAGCCGTTGGGAGGAAACCGAAGAACACAGAGAAAACCCACGAGGTTGGACATCATACACCATGTCACGTGCAACCTGGAGATCGAAACGACGCCCGTTGACTCAATGACAAACGTTACGATACAGCGAGCACATGCTAACCATTCAGCCATCCAGCCTCCCTGAATTCGGAAAATTGCTGACTTATAGCAAGAAACATTTCAACCGGGCGAAATTTTCTGTTTTAACAGTTTAATGTGCACGGTACTTTAATTACCAACCGATTATTACTAAACTTTTGAAAATATGCTCCAACTGACCAGCTTAATCGTATGCAATAAACGTTTGGCCTGAATTGAAAGTTCTGCACGGAAAAAGTTCATCTCGATTTCCCGGCGTGGTTCCCCTTGTCAGTGAGGCAGGACGGAGGGCCTGAAAAGCACAGCTGTCTAGTCTTTCGGATGGGACGAAAAACGAAGGTCCCGTGTACACATTGGAGTGCACGTAAAATATCCCTAAGCAGTTGGAATTCGATACTGTTGAATAAACTCTATACGATGACTAAATGCGTAGATTGTAGTCACCCACACTGCATGTTTCGCTTAACAATGAAAGGGTGCCGTTTTCAATGTTCGATCCTTTTGTTCTTCTACTCCTGATATGTTGGACTGTTGATCGATGGTTTCAAATAAAAGACTACCAATAAGACTCTTTGTAGAAGAAGTTCCCAAAAATAGTATGTTGACTTTACGAGAAAGACCTCTAAACATGCTCCAAATTGTAAAAATACGACTTTTTGGATTTTCAATCTCTTTTTTTTCGGCTATCCCTGATATTTAAAAAAAAAATGATACAATGATTTCACACAACAGGCTAGCTATTAGACTCTCGATTGACAAGAGTTTCACCACCCTCCCTTCATTATAACCGAAGTTATTGTGCCCTAAAGAATCAACAAATCAGCATGCTTATCTCTGCTTACCCCGGGCAGAAAATGCTCATCTTTACACTCAATCATGACATTGACCTAGTGAACGTCTACCCTAAGTTTAAACATTCTAGCTTAATTAGAAGGAGAGTTATTGTGTTCCAAAAACTCGGCCCTTCAAATTGCTTCTATTTTTCATTTTCAATTCAAAATGGTGACTCCCAGTTGACCTAAATGAAAATTCTACTCCCGACGTTTTTTAGGCCTTCCTCCAAGGATTCAGAAAATATAATTCCCGTGTCTGTAAGTAAAAAAGCAAAATGGCGTTTGAGGTTTTTACATTTCAAGATGGTGGCACTTCCGGGTTGAGCTACAAACTCCATTTTTTGTGTACGAATCAGTGGTCTCGGAACTAGTAACCAAAAAAAAAATTCAACATGATTTGACCTATATTTCGTTGATTTTTTTGAAAATTTCGATCCTCAATTTCTCCAAGGGGAGATAATTTAGAAAATTTCTGAAGTCATCTTTCAAGTCGCATCATTAAGGTTTACTTACATATTAAATTTCATGAAAATCGTACAACTACTAAAGAAGTTGTCGAGTTGGTCTAAACTTCCGGTTCGATATCACAGCGACGAATTTTCGAAATTCGAAAATCCGAAATTGCAGATTTGAAGTAAATGTCTCAAGGTACTCATAGAAAAAAGAATTAGTTAAATAGGTCAACTAGTCACAAAGTTACAGCATTGTAGGTCAAATGCATTCGTTCGTAAAATTCGGTGATTTCGGATTCGTAAAACGTTTTGAAAATACATTTAATCAAGGTTCGCACCCCATTTATGGGGGGGGGGGGGTAGGTCAAAATTTCAGAAAGATCCTATGGATAGATTCTGAGAAATCCGATTTGCAGAAAATACACAAAAAAAAAATAACTAGATCTGCTACTGTCACATGCAGATATGAAAGCTTTCATATTCACAGTCGCTTCCTGTCACATGTCATGGGTCGTATGAATAATCCGAACAAGGAAAAAAAATCATTAAAATCGGTCACAATCTAGTGAAGTTAATGTGATTTTTCACTCGTAAAGAATTTTGTCAGCACGAAAAACATCAAAGGCAAAAATCGAATTTTTGAAATATTCAAATACCGTATCCCGACTATCCTGAAATGTATTAATTTCAGACATAGGAGACGCATTGAACAAACTATGCTCTATTGTGTTTGTTTACAAGTCGACTTTTCACTATGTTTCATATTCACTTCAAAATGGTGACTACCAGTTGACCTAAATCAAAATTCTACTTCGAACTTCATCAAGACATTGACTTAGTGAATGCCTATACCAAGTTTGAACATTGTACCCCAATTAGAAAAAGAGTTATTGTGTTCCAGAGTCATCAAGGTATTGGCCTAATAAACACCCACACCAAGTCTAGCTGAATTAGAAAGAGGGTTATTGTGTCCCAAACTAGATCATTTCGGGACTAACATATAGATCGATTTTATTTCAATATTTCGCTTGTGCGTAGAGGTCTTTAGCAGTGGAAGGAAACCGGAGGAAATGAAGAAAACCCACCAAGATGGACAGGCGACCTTACTCCTTGTCAGGTACGACCGGAGATTCGAAAACACGCTAGCTGACTCAATGACAGGCTTTATGATACAGCGCGCGCGTGCTAACCATTCAGCCACCAAACTCCCCTTGAAATCGGACACGTGCAATATGTCATGTAAGAAGAATAACAAGTCGCTCACATACAAAATGGTAAATTAATGAGCTTAGGTCAAAAGGTTGAGCTACTGTTTTAGAGTATTTAATTGTTTTAAAGAGACACGTTAAGGGATGTTCATAGTTAAATGAAAGTTTAACTTTAAATAAGACGAACGTCTACCAATAAAATGAGGATTTAATAATATTAAAATAAAGTTTCAAATTAAGAATAATTAATTATTGGTCTAATGCAATGAAATGCTTTGATTTGACAGATGAAATGTACGATGGGTGTACACACTATGTGGCGAAGGCGTTGACCTGCTAGCCAGGAGGTCGGGTGTTCGATCCCTGCATTGGCCGAGAAAGTTCATCTCGATTTTTTGGCGTGTCCTCCCACCGGCGTGTACACATTGGAGTGCACGTAAAAGATTCCTTAGCAGTTGGAATTCGATAATGTTGAATAAGCTCTATACGATGACTAAATGTGCAAATTGTAGCCACCCACACTGCATGTTTTGCATAACAATGAAAGGGTGCCGTTTTCAATTTTCGATCCTTTTATTCTTCTACTCCTGATATTTTGGACTGTTGATCGATGGTTTCATATAAAAGACTACCGATAAGACTCTTTGTACAAGAAGTTCCCCAAAAATATTATGTTGACTTTAAGAGAAAAGGACCTTTAAAAATGCTCTAAATCGTAAAAATACGAATATTCATCGTCACGTGTCATTGATTGTATCAAGTATCCTAAATAAAAGGATAAGACGAAAAAATTATCAAAATTGGTCAACAACTCGCAACAAGAAGAAAAAATTATCAAAATTGGTCAAAAACTCTCGAAGTTACAAGTCTAAATATAGTATGAAACATTGCACCCAGGCATAACAATAATCTGAAAACTAAAGGGAAATAACTGAAACTTGTATTACTGTAATGAGACGGATGGGAAAATGAAATGAAAATGGCGGGAAAAACAAATTAAAAATGGCAGGTTGGACAGGCGACCTTACTCCTTGTCACGTACAACCGGGCATTTGAAAACACGCTAGTTAACTCAATGACAGACGCGCGTGCTAACCATTCAGCCACCCAACCCCCCTTTGAAATCAGACACGTGCAATATGTCATATAGGAAGAATAAGAAGTCGCTCACAAGAAAATGGTAAATTAATGAGTTTAGGTCAAAAGGTTGAGCTACTGTTTTAGAGTATTTAATAGTTTTAAAGAGACACGTTAAGGGTTGTTCATAGTTAAATGAAAGTTTAATTTTAAATAAGAACAATAAAATTAGGATTTAATAATGCCAGACTTATATTTCCAATATGTTTGGTTATAAGTAGGAAATCGTGACGACTTCTTAAGCATGTTTTAAACAAAGGATCATAGACTGAATTATACAAGAATGGCACTCTGCAATAAAAAAACTGGCCAAAGCAAGATTTCTATGCAGAAATTAAATAATTGCTAGAACCAGAAAAATATTTATCCACTATAATAAATAAGCAACATAGAGAAAATGAAATGAAATTGAATGGGGTTTAACGTCCTACTGTTCTGCTCCTAAAATGGGCTAATGAAGACGGGCATATGCCATAAAGTGTGCAATGAGGGAAATTTTACCTGGGCAGCGGCGTTACGGCCTACGAAGTTGGACAGGCGAACATACTCCTTGTCACGTACAACCAAGAAATCGAAACAACGCCAGTTGACTCAAAGATAGACGTTATTCAGCCACGCAACCTCCCTAAAATCGGCAAATTGCTGACCTGCAGCGAGAAACAGTTCAACCGGGCCAAATTTTCTATTTTAACCATTTAATTTGCACGGTACCTTTAGTTATCAACCGAATATTACAAAACTTTTAAAAATAAGCTCCCCTTGACCAGCTTAATCGTTCGCAATAAACGTTTGCCCCTTAAAATCGGCAAATTGCTGAATTTAAAGTGAGAAACATTACAACCGGGCGAAATTTTCTGTTTTATCACTTTTACAGTACCTTTGATTACCAACCGTTTATTACAAAACTTTAAAAATAAAAGAGAAAGAGAGAAATGCGGCCTAATGTCCATTAGACACAAACTAGGTCATTTCGTGACTAACATATGTTTTTTAATTTTATTTAAAAACTCCCCTTGCGCTTACTGGTCTTTAGCCGTTGGGAGGAAACCGAAGGGCACGGAGAAAACCCACGAGGTTGGACATCATACTCCATGTCACGTGCAACCTGGAGATCGAAACGACGCCCGTTGACTCAATGACAGACGTTACGATACAGCGCGCACATGCTAACCATTCAGCCATTCAGCCTCCCTGAATTTAGAAAATTGCTGACTTATAGCAAGAAACATTTCAACCGGGCGAAATTTTCTGTTTTAACAGTTTAATGTGCACGGTACTTTAATTACCAACCGATTATTACTAAACTTTTGAAAATATGCTCCAACTGACCAGCTTAATCGTATGCAATAAACGTTTGGCCTAAATTGAAAGTTCTGCACGGAAAAAGTTCATCTTGATTTCCCGGCGTGGTTCCCCGTTGTCATTGAGGCAGAACGCAGGGCCTGACAAGCACAGCTGACTAGTCGTTCGGATGGGACGAAAAAAAAAATATCCCTAAGCAGTTGGAATTCGATACTGTTGAATAAGCTGTATACGATGACTAAATGTGTAGATTGTAGTCACCCACACTGCATGTTTCGCTTAACAATGAAAGGATGCCGTTTTCAATGTTCGATCCTTTTGTTCTTCTACTCCTGATATGTTGGATTGTTGATCGATGGTTTTATATAAAAGACTACCAATAAGACTCTTTGTAGAAGAAGTTCCCAAAAAATATTAAGTTGACTTTACGGGAAAGACCTCTACACATGCTCCAAATTGTAAAAATACGACTTTTTGGATTTTCAATCTCTTTTTTTCGCCTATCCCTGATATTTAAAATAAATGATACAATGATTTCACACAACAGGCTAGCTATTGGACTCTCTATTGACAAAAGTTTCACAGCCCTCTCTTCATTATAACCGAAGTTATCGTGCCCTAAAGAATCAACAAATCAGCATGCCTATCTCTGCTTACCCTAGACAGAAAATGCTTTGAACTCAATCATGACATTGACCTAGTGAACGTCTACACCAAGTTTGAACATTCTAGCTCAATTAGAAGGAGAGTTATTGTGTTTCAAAGTCTCGGCCCTTCAAATTGCTACTACTTTTCATTTTCAATTCAAAATGGTGACCATCACGTGACCGAAATCAAAATTCTGCTCCCTACGATTTTTGGGCCATCCTTCAAGGATTCAGAAAATATAACTCCCGTGTCTGTAAGTAAAATAGCAAAAAGGCCTTAGGGATTTTTCATGTTTCAAGATGGTGGCACTTCCGGTTCGATCGACAAACTCCATATTTTGTGTAGGAATCAGTAATTACTTGTCGAGTATAGAAATTTTTTTTTAGGTCATTCTGACCTATATTTCGACGATTTTTTTGAAAACTTTGATCCTTAATTTCACCAAGGGGAGATAATTTAGAAAATTTCTAATTATATTTTTGAAGTCACATTGGTAAGATCTACTTGTATACTAAATTTCATGAAAATCGTACAACTATTAAAGAAGTTGTCAAATTGGTCTAAACTTCCGGTTCGAAATCACAGCGACGAATTTTCGAAATTCGAAAATGTGAAACTGCAGATGAAAACTATTTTTTTCAAGGTATTCAAAGAAAAAAGAATTAGTAAAATCAGTCAAAAAATAACAAAGTTACGACTATGCATTGTCAGTTTTTACGTTCGTAAAATTCGGTGATTTCGGATTCGTAAAACGTTTTGAAAATATATTTAAACAACGTTCGCACCCCATTTTTTTTTTGGGGGGGGGTAGGTCAAAGTTTCAGAAAGATCCCATGGTTAGATTCTGAGAAATCCGATTTGCAGAAAATACACAAAAAAAAAAAAATGATAATATGAAAGCTTAACTAGATATGCTACTGTCCCATGCAGATATGAAAGCTTTCATATTCATCGTCACGTGTCATTGATTGTCCTAAATAAAAGGATAAGAAGAAAAAATTATCAAAATTGGTCAAAAACTCGCGAAGTTACAAGTCTAAATATAGTATGAAACATTGCACCCAGGCATAACGATAATCTGAAAACTAAAGGGAAATAACTGAAACTTGTATTACTGTAATGAGACGGATGAGAAAATGAAATGAAAATGGCGGGAAAAAAATTAAAAATGGCAGGTTGGACAGGCGACCTTACTCCTTGTCACGTACAACCGGGCATTCGAAAACACGCTGGTTTACTCAATGACAGGCGCACGTGCTAACCATTCAGCCACCCAACCCCCCTTTGAAATCAGACACGTGCAATATGTCATATAGGAAGAATAAGAAGTCGCTCACAACAAAATGGTAAATTAATGAGTTTAGGTCAAAAGGTTGAGCTACTGTTTTAGAGTACTTAATAGTTTTAAAGAGACACGTTAAGGGTTGTTCATAGTTAAATGAAAGTTTAATTTTAAATAAGACCAATAAAATTAGGATTTAATAATGCCAGACTAATATTTCCAATATCTTTGGTTATAAGTACGAAATCGTGACGACTTCTTAAGCATGTTTTAAACAAAGGATCATAGACTGAATTATACAAGAATGGCACTCTGCAATAAAAAAAACTGGCCAAAGCAAGATTTCTATGCAGAAATTAAATAATTGCTAGAACCAGAAAAATATTTATCCACTATAATAAATAATCATCATAGAGAAAATGAAATGAAATTGAATGGGGTTTAACGTCCTACTGTTCTGCTCCTAAAATGGGCTAATGAAGACGGGCATATGCCATAAAGTTTGCAATGAGGGAAATTTTACCCGGGCAGCGGCGTTACGGCCTATGAGGTTGGACAGGCGACCATACTCCTTGTCACGTACAGCCAAGAAATCGAAACAACGCCAGTTGACTCAATGACAGACGTTATGATACAGAGCGCACGTGCTAACCATTCAGCCACGCAACCTCACTAAAATCTTCAAATTGCTGACCTACAGCGAGAAACATTTCAATCGGGCCAAATTTTCTATTTTAACAGTTTAGTTTGCACGGTACCTTTATTTATCAACCGAATATTACAAAACTTTTAAAAATAAGCTCCCCCTGACCAGCTTAATCGTTCACAATAAACGTTTGACCCTTAAAATCGACAAATTGCTGACTTTAAAGTAAGAAACATTACAACCGGGCCAAATTTTCTGTTTTATCACTTTTACAGTACCTTTGATTACCAACCGATTATTACAAAACTTTAAAAAGAGAAAGAGAGAAATGCGGCCTAACGTCCATTCGACACAAACTAGGTCATTTTGGGGCTAACATATGTTTTTTAATTTTATTTAAAAACTCCCATTGCGCGTACTGGTCTTTAGCCGTTGGGTGGAAACCGAAGAACACGGAGAAAAACCACGAGGTTCGACATCATACACCATGTCACGTACAACGTGGAGATCGAAACGACGCCCGTTGACTCAATGACAGACGTTACGATACAGCGCGCACATGCTAACCATTCAGCCATTCAGCCTCCCTGAATTTAGAAAATTGCTGACTTATAGCAAGAAACATTTCAACCGGGCGAAATTTTCTGTTTTAACAGTTTAATGTGCACGGTACTTTAATTACCAACCGATTATTACTAAACTTTTGAAAATATGCTCCAACTAACCAGCTTAATCGTATGCAATAAACGTTTGGCCTGAATTGAAAGTTCTGCACGGAAAAAGTTCATCTTGATTTCCCGGCGTGGTTCCCCGTTGTCATTGAGGCAGAACGGAGGGCCTGACAAGCACAGCTGACTAGTCGTTCGGATGGGACGAAAAAAAAAATCCCTAAGCAGTTGGAATTCGATACTGTTGAATAAGCTGTATACGATGACTAAATGTGTAGATTGTAGTCACCCACACTGCATGTTTCGCTTAACAATGAAAGGATGCCGTTTTCAATGTTCGATCCTTTTGTTCTTCTACTCCTGATATGTTGGATTGTTGATCGATGGTTTTATATAAAAGACTACCAATAAGACTCTTTGTAGAAGAAGTTCCCAAAAAATATTAAGTTGACTTTACGAGAAAGACCTCTAAACATGCTCCAAATTGTAAAAATACGACTTTTTGGATTTTCAATCTCTTTTTTTCGCCTATCCCTGATATTTAAAATAAATGATACAATGATTTCACACAACAGGCTAGCTATTGGACTCTCTATTGACAAAAGTTTCACAGCCCTCCCTTCATTATAACCGAAGTTATCGTGCCCTAAAGAATCAACAAATCAGCATGCCTATCTCTGCTTACCCTAGACAGAAAATGCTTTGAACTCAATCATGACATTGACCTAGTGAACGTCTACACCAAGTTTGAACATTCTAGCTCAATTAGAAGGAGAGTTATTGTGTTTCAAAGTCTCGGCCCTTCAAATTGCTACTACTTTTCATTTTCAATTCAAAATGGTGACCATCACGTGACCGAAATCAAAATTCTGCTCCCTACGATTTTTGGGCCATCCTTCAAGGATTCAGAAAATATAACTCCCGTGTCTGTAAGTAAAATAGCAAAAAAGCCTTAGGGATTTTTCATGTTTCAAGATGGTGGCACTTCCGGTTCGATCGACAAACTCCATATTTTGTGTAGGAATCAGTAATTACTTGTCGAGTATAGAAATTTTTTTTTAGGTCATTCTGACCTATATTTCGACGATTTTTTTGAAAACTTTGATCCTTAATTTCACCAAGGGGAGATAATTTAGAAAATTTCTAATTATATTTTTGAAGTCACATTGGTAAGATCTACTTGTATACTAAATTTCATGAAAATCGTACAACTATTAAAGAAGTTGTCAAATTGGTCTAAACTTCCGGTTCGAAATCACAGCGACGAATTTTCGAAATTCGAAAATGTGAAACTGCAGATGAAAACTATTTTTTTCAAGGTATTCAAAGAAAAAAGAATTAGTAAAATCAGTCAAAAAATAACAAAGTTACGACTATGCATTGTCAGTTTTTACGTTCGTAAAATTCGGTGATTTCGGATTCGTAAAACGTTTTGAAAATATATTTAAACAACGTTCGCACCCCATTTTTGGGGGGGGGGGTAGGTCAAAGTTTCAGAAAGATCCCATGGTTAGATTCTGAGAAATCCGATTTGCAGAAAATACACAAAAAAAAAAATGATAATAATCTTAACAGAAACAATAAGCTTTCATATGTAATATGAAAGCTTAACTAGATATGCTACTGTCCCATGCAGATATGAAAGCTTTCATATTCATCGTCACGTGTCATTGATTGTATCAAGTATCCTAAATAAAAGGATAAGAAGAAAAAATTATCAAAATTGGTCAAAAACTCGCGAAGTTACAAGTCTAAATATAGTATGAAACATTGCACCCAGGCATAACGATAATCTGAAAACTAAAGGGAAATAACTGAAACTTGTATTACTGTAATGAGACGGATGAGAAAATGAAATGAAAATGGCGGGAAAAAAATTAAAAATGGCAGGTTGGACAGGCGACCTTACTCCTTGTCACGTACAACCGGGCATTCGAAAACACGCTGGTTTACTCAATGACAGGCGCACGTGCTAACCATTCAGCCACCCAACCCCCCTTTGAAATCAGACACGTGCAATATGTCATATAGGAAGAATAAGAAGTCGCTCACAACAAAATGGTAAATTAATGAGTTTAGGTCAAAAGGTTGAGCTACTGTTTTAGAGTACTTAATAGTTTTAAAGAGACACGTTAAGGGTTGTTCATAGTTAAATGAAAGTTTAATTTTAAATAAGACCAATAAAATTAGGATTTAATAATGCCAGACTAATATTTCCAATATCTTTGGTTATAAGTACGAAATCGTGACGACTTCTTAAGCATGTTTTAAACAAAGGATCATAGACTGAATTATACAAGAATGGCACTCTGCAATAAAAAAAACTGGCCAAAGCAAGATTTCTATGCAGAAATTAAATAATTGCTAGAACCAGAAAAATATTTATCCACTATAATAAATAAGCAACATAGAGAAAATGAAATGAAATTGAATGGGGTTTAACGTCCTACTGTTCTGCTCCTAAAATGGGCTAATGAAGACGGGCATATGCCATAAAGTTTGCAATGAGGGAAATTTTACCCGGGCAGCGGCGTTACGGCCTATGAGGTTGGACAGGCGACCATACTCCTTGTCACGTACAACCAAGAAATCGAAACAACGCCAGTTGACTCAATGACAGACGTTATGATACAGAGCGCACGTGCTAACCATTCAGCCACGCAACCTCACTAAAATCTTCAAATTGCTGACCTACAGCGAGAAACATTTCAATCGGGCCAAATTTTCTATTTTAACAGTTTAGTTTGCACGGTACCTTTATTTATCAACCGAATATTACAAAACTTTTAAAAATAAGCTCCCCCTGACCAGCTTAATCGTTCACAATAAACGTTTGACCCTTAAAATCGACAAATTGCTGACTTTAAAGTAAGAAACATTACAACCGGGCCAAATTTTCTGTTTTATCACTTTTACAGTACCTTTGATTACCAACCGATTATTACAAAACTTTAAAAAGAGAAAGAGAGAAATGCGGCCTAACGTCCATTCGACACAAACTAGGTCATTTTGGGGCTAACATATGTTTTTTAATTTTATTTAAAAACTCCCATTGCGCGTACTGGTCTTTAGCCGTTGGATGGAAACCGAAGAACACGGAGAAAAACCACGAGGTTGGACATCATACACCATGTCACGTACAACGTGGAGATCGAAAGGACGCCCGTTGACTCAATGACAGACGTTACGATACAGCGCGCACATGCTAACCATTCAGCCATTCAGCCTCCCTGAATTCGGAAAATTGCTGACTTATAGCAAGAAACATTTCAACCGGGCGAAATTTTCTGTTTTAACAGTTTAATGTGCACGGTACTTTAATTACCAACCGATTATTACAAAACTTTTGAAAATAAGCTCCAACTGACCAGCTTAATCGTATGCAATAAACGTTTTGCCTGAATTGAAAGTTCTGCACGGAAAAAGTTCATCTCGATTTCACAGCACAGCTGTCTAGTCTTTCGGATGGGACGAAAAACCAAGGTCCCGTGTACACATTGGAGTGCACGTAAAATATCCCTAAGCAGTTGGAATTCGTTACTGTTGAATAAGCTCTATACGATGACTAAATGCATAAATATCCCTAAGCAGTTGGAATTCGATACTGTTGAATAAACTCTATACGATGACTAAATGCGTAGATTGTAGTTACCCCCACTGCATGTTTCGCTTAACAATGAAAGGGTGCCGTTTTCAATGTTCGATCCTTTTGTTCTTCTACTCCTGATATGTTGAACTGGTTTCATATAAAAGACTACCAATAAGACTCTTTGTAGAAGAAGTTCCCCAAAAATATTATGTTGACTTTACGAGAAAGACCTCTCTAAATATGCTCCAAATTGTAAAAATACGACTTTTTCGATTTTCAATCTCTTTTTTTCGGCTATGCCTGATATTTAAAAAAAATGATACAATGATTTCACACAACAGGCTAGCTATTAGACTCTCTATTGACAAAAGTTTCACCGCCCTCCCTTCATTATAACCGAAGTTATCGTGCCCTAAAGAATCAACAAATCAGCATGCTTATCTCTGCTTACCCTAAGCAGAAAATGCTCATCTTTGAACTCAATCATAACATTGACCTAGTGAACGTCTACACCAAGTTTGAACATTCTAGCTTAATTAGAAGGAGAGTAATTGTGTTCCAAAGTCCCAACCCTTTAAATTGCTTCTATTTTTCATTTTCAATTCAAAATGGTGACCATCACGTGACCGAAATCGAAATTCTGATCCGACAGATATTTAGGCATTCCTTCAAGGATTCCGAAAATATAATTCCTGAGTCTGTAAGTAAAATAGCAAAAAAGCCTTTTTGATTTTTCACTTTTCAAGATGGTGGCACTTCCGGTTCGATCGACAAACTCCATATTTTGTGTACGAATCAGTACTTACTTCTCTAGTATCCAAGAAAAAAATTAGGTTATTCTGACCTATACTTCTTTGATTTTTTTGAAAAATTTGATCTTTAATTTCGTCAAGGGGAGATAATTTAGAAAATTTCTAATTATATTTTTGAAGTCACATCGGTAAGATCTATTTATACACTAAATTTCATGAAAATCGTACAAATATTAAAGAAGTTGTCAAATTGGTCTAAACTTCCGGTTCGAAATCACAGCGACGAATTTTCAAAATTCGAAAATGTGAAACTGCAGATAATGATTTTTTTCAAGGTATTCAAAGAAAAAAGAATTAGTAAAATCGGTCAAAAAACAATAAAGTTACGACTATGCAATGTCCATTTTGTCGTTCGTAAATTTCGGTGATTTCGGATTCGTAAAACGTTTTGAAAATATATTTAATCAACAGCTACCACCCATTTTTTTTGGGGGGGGGGGGTAGGTAAAAGTTTCATAAAGATACTGTGGTTAGATTCTGAGAAATCCGATTTGTGGATAAAACACAAAAAAAAATAATAACTAGATCTGCTAAGCAGATATTAAAGCTTTCATATTCACGGTCAGTTTCTGTCGCATCTCAAGAGTTATATAAAGAATCTTAAAAAGGAAAAAGAATTAATGAAATCCGCCAAAAACTCACCGAGTTATAACGAGAAACAATTCAACCGGTTCAAATTCTACCTTAATTAGAAACAGAGGTGTTATGTTCCAATGTGATCTGTCAAATTGCTTATTGCTCCTAAATCTACGCAGAAATTCTCAACATCAAACTTAGTCAAGGTAATGACATAATGAATCTATATTTGGAATTTTGTCACTCTCACTTCATTATAACCAAAGTTATCGTGCCCCAAAGAATCAACTAATCAGATTGCTTATCTCTGCTTACTGTAAGCAGACAATGCTCATCTTCGCACTCCTTTATGGCACTGACCTAATGAACGCCTTCACGAAGATTGAACATTCTGCCCCAATTAGAAGGAGAGTTATTTTGTTTCAAATTCTCGACCAATCAAATTGCTCATCGCTCTGCTTATCCAGGGCAGACAATGCTCATTGTCGAACGTATTCAAGGTATTGATGTAATGAAACTATACACCAAGTTTCATCACTCTGACTGAAGTGAAAGTGTCCAAAATCATCAACCAATCTAATTGCTTATCTCTGCTTACCCTAAGCATAATATGCTCATCTACGAACTCCGCGTTTTTAATGTATGGGGATCATGGTGGCTCAGTGATAAGAGACACTGATTAACTAACCAGTAGGTCTTGGGCTCTCTCCCGGGGTTTGACCAGAAAGTCAATTGTACAGGCTTGACTGCCCTTGTTAGCTGTACAGGACAGTAGGTCTGCCCGGTCTGACAGGGAATAGTGTCTAATTGTCAGGATGGGACGAAAAGCAATGTTCAGTGTGCACATTGGCGTGCACGTAAAAGATTCTTTGATAGAGTATATCGTGATACAGATGTCCGGGTAAAATCTACCTGTTTGTCTTCAATGGTCCAGTCGGTGTATAAAGTAGGACTTTTGCCCTACTCCGTATAAGATTTCAAATCTTTGAAGTTTTAAGATAAGCATACCCGGTCCCTGAAATCCTAAATGGGACTTGCTTTTTCGCCCTCTGTTCTGTACAGACTGGAATAATACAGTAAAACATTGTAACAATCTACAGAGAGTAAATTTAACTTGTTGACTAAATAATCTTCAATACTTCTAATTAGCGGTATGTAGTGACAAGGATCGTGACCCAGATGGGATATACTTGAACTTTCTAGACAAGAAACCTGATATCTAATTTGATATAGCACTAATAAGTTTCATTACATACTAAATTTTTATATGATTGCTTATCGCACTTGGCATGCATACCCATAGGTCCATCTTTAAATTTAAAACTGGTAGAAATTACCGAGGGTTGAACATGGTATTGCATCGTCACTGTTGTATTATTGCTTATCGCCCTTGACATTGTATTAAAGGCAGTTTTATATTCATAGGGCCAGAACGGTAAATTATAAAAAGTGTAAATTATTACCCAGAGTTGAATATTACTTGTGATTTTGCCTGGTAACGCCAAAACTCGATCATGTACTAAATAATGGCGGCACAGTAAAATTTCTTGATTGTCAAGTTTTTGGTTATAAATAAACCCTCGCGATTATTTTTTTTAGTATCGAATCAAATCTACGGCTATTTCTGTAAAACACATGTTTTTTTTTTTCTATTTCAGGCTTTCGTCGCTTTCGCTGTCTGTTTGACAGTAGCTGCTTCCCAATACTTCGATGCTAAAATCGGACACGGTTTCGGACATGGTGTTGGTGTCTTTGCAAACGGAATTGGTAAAGGATATGGAAGAGGACATGCCGGTGTTGGACATGGTCTTGTTAGTGTAGGAGCTATTGGCAACGAACTCAACCATGGTATTGGACATGGTATCCAAGGAAACCGACTCAGACACGGAATAGTAGCTGTTATTGGTAACGGAATTGGTCATGGTATTGTTGGTAACGGTATCGGACACGGTATTGTTAGAAACGGAATTGGTCATGGTATCGTTGGTAACGGTATCGGACATGGTATCATTGGAAACGGAATCGGACACGGACTTATTGGACATGGACAGATTGGTAACGGCATTGGGCATGGAGAGATTGGTAACGGTATCGGACACGGTATTGTTGGAAACGGAATTGGTTATGGTATCGTTGGTAACGGTATCGGACATGGTATCATTGGAAACGGAATCGGACACGGACTTATTGGACATGGAAAGATTGGTAACGGCATTGGGCATGACATCGTTGGTAACGGTATCGGACATGGTATTGTTGAACACGGAATTGGTCATGGTATCGTTGGTAACGGTATCGGACACAGTATAATTGGAAACGGATTTGTTGGACATGGAAAGATTGGAACTTACAAACAATCATACAACTACAACGGGTACAACAACGGGCCATACGACCGATACAACAACGGACTATACAAGTACAACCAATACAATAATAAAGGATACAATAGTTACAACGGCCCCTACAATTACAACAACGGTTACAACAATGGCCACAATAACAACGAATATGGGAAGGGATATAACAACTACAATAACAACGGATACGGTAACGGATACAACAACTACAACCGTTATCCTTCTTACAATAACTATCAAGGTTGCGGTTACAACAAATATTAAGACAATACGGCTATTTGATAGCATAATATTACCATAGCTTTAATACTTATAAATACTAGTATATAGTTTCTATTGTTCATGCATAATGTATATACGTAAATCAGGGAGTTAAGATATATATAAATTTAATAAAATAATATACATATAAACTCTTGTTATTTATCCGTTTATAGCTTACTACTAGTCCGGTCTATAGCTTGATAACCTCAATGTGCATATATACGTCACATCCTGTCTTCATTACGTTTGGTCAAAGGTCACAAGATGTAAATAGGGATATCGCTAATCCTAATTCTAACCCAAGACCTAACCTTAGCGCTTACCCTAACCCTAACCTACAATCTCGCCTGTCCAATCTCCTGGGTTTATCCCGGGACCTGCGGTTCCCTCCCACTGTTAATATGCGCAAGCAGATTATTGAAATAAAATTAAACCATATGTTAGTCCCAAAATGACCTAGTTTGCGTCGAGTGGACGTTAAACCCCATCTCTCTCTCTCTCTCTCTCTCTCCGTGTCATGGTTATTCAGTGCATATAACTGTAATTTCGATATGTCAATTACTTCACGCAAACCTTAAAGTAATGTAAGATTATTCCACCCTCGCATATTGTTTAGGGATTTTCCCACAAACAGGTCTCATCTTACCGCTCCTATGGAAGACAGCGACTAGAATGTAGCATACCTGGAATGCCGAATGATTCTTGAAGAAACGAGTGAGTTACCATTACTGGAAAAAACGGTATTATGTCAATAGTACTGTTAGTTCAAAAGCGTTTTATAGCTGAGGCGCTGGAGGCGCAAGCCTCCCCGCGAAAAAAATCAAAGCAGTTGAAAAAATAAAACGGGAGAAAAATGCTAAAACCGATGCGAAAAATGAAAATGTGCCCTAGTTAGGGAGGGCTCTAAAGACAGACAAAAGGGTCCGACGAATGACAAAAGGGTCCCTAGTGCCAAGGGAAAGGGCCCCCGAGTCCAACTCAATCGTTTTCTATACACTGTTACTGTCGAATCCACTACTGAATGAGAATGCAGCCATTGCATTGGGGTGACAATCATCAATCAAGAACCTCCCCTCGCGACAGAGGGCCCTCAAAATAGTACAGCCTCCGCCATGATAAACCTTAAAACGCCCCTATGCTAGTTCCGTAACTGAAAGTCAAAATGGTGAAAGATGTTATTTGGTCAACATTTATCTACACTAACACAGACATTTTCAGATGAGGCGTGTAATAAAGTGGCTTAAATATATGAAAATCTTGAAAGAACTGATCGCAACCTATACCCTGCATTTGTTAGGTGTGTGGTTGCGAATGGGATATAGCGTCTTGTGCCACCACCCCCACCCCATCACACACACATATACCACCCCGATTCTTCAATCCAAACTGATTAGAACCTGAATCACAATCGATCTAGTAGCAATCATACACAGTCGATATCAAAAATTGATTTCCAATCTCAAAGACGGCTTATCTCCCCTGAAACTGTTGAGTAATACGCGATTCCCAATTCACACAACTTTCATAGATTTAAGGAAATGGAATGAACTGAACAGAAATGGTTTTAACGACCTATCTTTTTGCGCCGACTGAATTAACTAAAGTTTGATCGGACAGCGTCGTTACGGTCTTTTCTTTCGAATTCCAACTGTTAAGTAGTCTTTTACGGGCATGTAGATATTGTTCCTAGCCGGGCCATTTAGGTTTCAAATTTCACAGTGTATTGATAGCCTTCTGGTTTCTGCTATGATTCGTTCATTGTTTCGCTGTTTTTTCTACTATGAACTCGTCTACTATTAATTCGTTCATTGTTCCACTCTTATTTCGGCTATGATTTCGTTGAACGTTTCATTGTTATTTCTGCTACGAATTCGTTAATTGTTTCATCGTTATTTCTGCTACGAATTCGTTAATTGTTGAAGTGTTATTACTGCTATAAATTCGTTGATCGTTTCATTGCTATTTATGGGAATCACGGTGGCTAAGTGGGCAAGGCGCTGGCTCGTTAGCCTGGAGGTCGGGTGTTCGATCCTTGCATTGGCCGAGAAAGCTCATCTCGATTTTCCGGCGTTGTTTCCTCTTGTCAGTGATGCAGAAGGAGGGCCTGATAAGGACAGCTGCCTAGTCGTTCGGATGGGACGAAAAACCGAGGTCCCGTGCACACATTGGAGTGCACGTAAAAGATCCCTTGCCCGGGCAAAAATTCCCTCATAGCACACTGTGTGGCGTATGGCCGTCTTCCATTAGCCCAGGTCAGGTGCAGAAGAGTAGGACGTAAAACCCCATTTCATTTCTGCTATGAATTCGTTAAGTTTTGCACTGTTATTTCTGCTATGAGTTCGTTGATCGTTTCACTGTTATTTCTGCTGTGAACTCGATCAAGTTTGAACATTCTAGCTTACCTACAGAAAGAAACATTTCAACCGGGCCAAATTTTCTATTTTAACAGTTTAATTTGCACGGTACCTTTAGTTATCAACCGAATATTACAAAACTTTTAAAAATAAGCTCCCCCTGAACAGCTTAATCGTTCGCAATAAACGGGGTTGGACATCATATTCCATGTCACGTGCAACCTGGCGATCGAAACGAGGCCCGTTGACTCAATGACAGACGTTACGATACAGCGCGCACATGCTAACCATTCAGCCATTCAGCCTCCCTGAATTCGGAAAATTGCTGACTTATAGCAAGAAACATTTGAACCGGGCGAAATTTTCTGTTTTAACAGTTTAATGTGCATGGTACTTTAATTACCAACCGATTATTACAAAACTTTTGAAAATAAGCTCCAACTGACCAGCGTAATCGTATGCAATAAAAGTTTGGCTTGAATTGAAAGTTCTGCACGGAGAAAGTTCATCTCGATTTCCCGGCGTGGTTCCCCCTTGTCAGTGAGGCAGAACGGCTGTCTAGTTCGGATGGGACGAAAACCACGGTCCCGTGTACACATTGGAGTGCACGTAAAATATCCCTAAGCAGTTGGAATTCGATACTGTTGAATAAGCTCTATACGATGACTAAATGTGTAGATTGTAGTCACCCACACTGCATGTTTCGCTTAACAATGAAAGGGTGCCGTTTTCAATGTTCGATCCTTTTGTTCTTCTACTCCTGATATGTTGGACTGTTGATCGATGGTTTCATATAAAAGACTACCAATAAGACTCTTTGTAGAAGAAGTTCCCAACAAATATTATGTTGACTTTACGAGAAAGACCTCTAAACATACTCCAAGTTGTAAAAATACGACTTTTTGGATTTTCAATCTCTTTTTTTCGGCTATCCCTGATATTTAAAAAAAATGATACAATGATTTCACACAACAGGCTAGCTATTAGACTCTCTATTGACAAAAGTTTCACCGCCCTCCCTTCATTATAACCGAAGTTATCGTGCCCTAAAGAATCAACAAATCAATATGCTTATCTCTGCTTACCCTAAGCAGAAAATGCTCATCTTTGAACTTCATCATAACATTGACCTAGTGAACGTCTACACCAAGTTAGAACATTCTAGCTTAATTAGAATGAGAGTTATTGTGCTCAAAAGTCTCGGCCCTTCAAATTGCTTCTATTTTTGATTTTCAATTCAAAATGGTGACTCCCGGTTGACCTAAATCAAAATTCTGTTCGCGACATTTTTTAGGCCTTCCTACAAGGATTCAGAAAATATAACTCCCGAGTCTGTAAGTAAAATAGCAAAAAAGCCTTATTGATTTTTCACGTTTCAAGATGGTGGCACTTCCGGTTCGATCGACAAACTCCATATTTTGTGTACGAATCAGTAATTCCTTGTCTAGTATCGAAAAAAAAAATTAGGTCATTCTGACCTATATTTCGACGATTTTTTTGAAAACTTTGATGCTTAATTTCACCTAGGGGAGATAATTTAGAAAATTTCTAATTATATTTTTGAAGTCACATCGGTAGGATCTACTTATACACTAAATTGAATGAAAATCGCACAACTATTAAAGAAGTTATCAAATTGGTCTAAACTTCCGGTTCGAAATCACAGCGACGAATTTTCGAAATTCGAAAATGTGAAACTGCTGATGAAAATGATTTTTTTCAAGGTATTCAAAGAAAAAAGATTTAGTAAAATCGGTCAAAAAACAATAAAGTTACGACTATGCATTGTCCATTTTGTCGTTCGTAAATTTCGGTGATTTCGGATTCGTAAAACGTTTTGAAAATATATTTAATCAACAGCTACCACCCATTTTTGGGGGGGTAGGTAAAAGTTTCATAAAGATACTGTGGTTAGATTCTGAGAAATCCGATTTGTGGATAAAACACAAAAAAAAAAAATAACAACTAGATCTGCTACTGTCGCATGCAGATATGAAAGCTTTCATATTCATCGTCACGTGTCATCGATTATATCAAGTATCTCAAATAAAAGGATAAGAATAACAAACTATCAAAATTGGTCAAAAACTCGCGAAGTTACAAGTCTAAATATAGTATGAAACATTGAGTAATCTGAAAACTAAAGGGAAATAACTGATACTTGTGTTGCTGTAATCGGGATGACTTCCGATTTCAAAACTTTCAGAAAAATGAAATGAAAATGGTAAGAAAACATCGAAAAATTAAATGAGATAACTTTGAACAAAACTAATACTTTTTGAATCAGGTTGAACTCAACTGTTTGAATATGTACGTTAAATATGTAGATTTGGAAAATTATAAAGACATAATATCAAAATCGGTCAAAAACTCACAAAGTTACAAATTTAAATGTAGTGAGAAACATTGCACCGGGGCAAAAAAATAATTTTAAACTAAAGGGAAATAACTGAAACTTGTATAGCTGTAATCGGGCTTCCAAGATATGTTATATAATTATGGTTTCCAATATGTTTGGTTATAAGTAGGAAATCGTGACGACTTCTTAAGCATGTTTTAAACAAAGGGTCATAGACTGCAATATACAAGAATGGCACTCTGCAATAAAAAAAAAACTGGCCAGAGATTTCTATGCAGAAATTAAATGATAGGCTGGCACTGCCAGGCAGGATACGCCCACATTTTCGAGAGATGGATAGAGAACAAACAATACGGAAAGTGATTTTTCCTACATCATTAAGTCCTGTATTTCATACTGTATTGGGAGCAGCCATTTTGTTGGTCAGTTCCAGTCTGATATTCATGAAATTCGAAGTCGACAATGATTATGGTGTGACGGTACACAACCTAGAAATGTGACTTTTCGTCAAAATCGGATAAGAATTGTGACCTGTACAGAGTCAACAACCATGATATACCATATCTTTACACTATTCGCGTACAAACGGCGACCATTTCTTCCGGCAATTTTGGTACCATTTTCACGAAATTCGAATAATTCAGGAAGTTACGATCCGATATGCGCAAATACCGAAAGGAACCAAGATCTTTGGGTTATAACCATGCATTTCAAGTTTCATCAAAATCGAATTAAAATTGTGACCTTTACAGGGTCCACAACCTTGATATACCATTTTTTAACTGTATTCACGTACAAACGGTGGCCATTTTGTATGGCAATTTTGGTCTGATTTTCCCGAAATTCGAACTCAACCTTCCTTACGGTGTAACGGTAATATAATCAAACGTTTTTTTAAATCGGATAATAATTGTGACCTCCAAGCTAAAAAAAAAGGCGATTTTGCGTATAATCAGGGGCCATAATTCAGGAAGTTACGATCCGATATGCGCAAATATCGAAAAGAAGCAAGATCTTTGGGTTATAACCTTGAATTTCAAGTTTCAACACAATCGAATCAAAATTGTGACCTCCACAGGGTCCACAACCTTGATATACCATTTTTTAACAGTATTCGCGTACAAACGGCGGCCATTTTGTATGGCAATTTTCGTCCGATTTTCCCGAAATTCGAACTCAACCTTCCTTAGGGTGTAACGGTGATATAATCAAACGTTTTTTTAAATCGAATAATAATTGTGACCTCCAAGCTAAAAAAAAGGCGATTTTGCGTATAATCAGGGGCCATAATTCAGGAAGATACGATCCGATATGCGCAAATATCGAAAGGAAGCAAGATCTTTGGGTTATAACCATGAATTTCAAGTTTCATCAAAATCGAATCAAAATTGTGACCTCCACAGGGTCCATAACCTTGATATACCATTTTTTAACAGTATTCGCGTACTAACGGCGGCCATTTTGTATGGCAATTTTCGTCCGATTTTCCCGAAATTCGAACTCAACCTCCCTTAGGGTGTAACGGTGATATAATCAAACGGTTTTTTAAATCGAATAATAATTGTGACCTCCAGAGGGACCACAAGCTAAAAAGGGTGATTTTTCGGACAATCAGGGGCCATAATTCAGGAAATTACATTCCGATAGCCGCAAATATCGAAAGGAACCAAGATCTTTGGGTTACAAACATGCATGTCAAGTTTCGTCAAAATCGGTTCAAAATTGTGACCTCTATAGGGTCCACAAGCTAAAAACGTGATTTTTCGTACAATCAGGGGCCATAATCCATGAAGTTTTGATCCGATACATGCCAATATCGAAAGGAACCGAGATCTTTTGGGGATAAACCTATATTTCAAGTTTCGTCAAAATCGGATAAGAATTGTGACCTGTAGAGAGTCCACAATCAAATTGTGGACGGACGGACGTCCGGACGGACAGGGGCGACGACATAATACGTCCACATGAAAATGTGGGCGTATAATAATTGCTAGAACCAGAAAAATATTTATCCACTATAATAAATAAGCAACATAGAGAAAATGAAATGAAATTGAATGGGGTTTAACGTCCTACTGTTCTGCTCCTACAATGGGCTAATGAAGACGGGCATACGCCATAAAGTGTGCAATGAGGGAAATTTTACCCGGGCAGCGGCGTTACGGCCTACGAGGTTGGTAAGGCGACCATACTCCTTGTCACGTACAACCAAGAAATCGAAACAAGGCCAGTTGACTCAATGACAGACGTTATGATACAGAGCGCATGTGCTAACCATTCAGCCACGCAACCTCCCTAAAATCGGCAAATTGCTGACCTACAGCGAGAAACATTTCAACCGGGCCAAATTTTCTATTTTAACAGTTTAATTTGCACGGTACCTTTAGTTATCAACCGAATATTACAAAACTTTTAAAAATAAGCTCCCCCTGACCAGCTTAATCGTTCGCAATAAACGTTTGCCCCTTAAAATCGACAAATTGCTGAATTTAAAGTGAGAAACATTACAACCGGGCCAAATTTTCTGTTTTATCACTTTAACAGTACCTTTGATTACCAACCGATTATTACAAAACTTTAAAAAGAGAAAGAGAGAAATGCGGCCTAACGTCCATTCGACACAAACTAGGTCATTTCGGGACTAACATATGTTTTTTAATTTTATTTAAAAACTCCCCTTGCACGTACTGGTCTTTAGCCGTTGGGAGGAAACCGAAGAACACGGAGAAAACCCACGAGGTTGGACATCATACACCATGTCACGTGCAACCTGGAGATCCAAACGACGCCCGTTGACTCAATGACAAAGGTTACGATACAGCGAGCACATGCTAACCATTCAGCCATCCAGCCTCTCTGAATTCGGAAAATTGCTGACTTATAGCAAGAAACATTTCAACCGGGCGAAATTTTCTGTTTTAACAGTTTAATGTGCACGGTACTTTAATTACCAACCGATTATTACAAAACTTTTGAAAATAAGCTCCAACTGACCAGCTTAATCGTATGCAATAAACGTTTTGCCTGAATTGAAAGTTCTGCACAGAGAAAGTTCATCTCGATTTCCCGGCGTGGTTCCCTTGTCAGTAAGGCAGAACGGAGGGCCTGACAAGCACAGCTGTCTAGTCCTTCGGATGGGACGAAAAACCAAGGTCCCGTGTACACATTGGAGTGCATGTAAAATATCCCTAAGCAGTTGGAATTCGATACTGTTGAATAAGCTCTATACGATGACTAAATGCGTAGATTGTAGTCACCCACACTTCATGTTTCGCTCAACAATGAAAGGATGCCGTTTTCAATGTTCGATCCTTTTGTTCTTCTACTCCTGATATGTTGGACTGTTGATCGATGGTTTCATATAAAAGACTACCAATAAGACTCTTTGTAGAAGAAGTTCCCAAAAAATAGTATGTTGACTTTACGAGAAAGACCTCTAAACATGCTCCAAATTGTAAAAATACGACTTTTTGGATTTTCAATCTCTTTTTTTCGGCTATCCCTGATATTTAAAAAAAAATGATACAATCATTTCACACAACAGGCTACCCATTAGACTCTCTATTGACAAAAGTTTCACCGCCCTCCCTTCATTATAACCGAAGTTATCGTGCCCTAAAGAATCAACAAATCAGCATGCTTATCTCTGCTCACCCTAAGCAGAAAATGCTCAACTTTGAACTCAATCATAACATTGACCTAGTGAACGTCTACACCAAGTTTGAACATTCTAGCTTAATTAGAAGGAGAGTTATTGTGTTCCGAAGTCCGGGCCTTTCAAATTGCTTCTATTTTTCATTTTCAATTCAAAATTGTGACCATCACATGACCGAAATCAAAATTCTGATCCGATAGATTTTTAGGCATTCCTTCAAGGATTCCGAAAATATAACTCCCGAGTCTGTAAGTAAAATAGCAAAAAAGCCTTTTTGATTTTTCACGTTTAAAGATGGTGGCACTTCCGGTTCGATCGACAAACTCCATATTTTGTGTACGAATCAGCAATTCCTTGTCTAGTATCGAAAAAAAAAATTAGGTCATTCTGACCTATATTTCGACGATTTTTTTGAAAACTTTGATCCTTAATTTCACCAAGGGGAGATAATTTAGAAAATTTCTAATTATATTTTTGAAGTCACATCGGTAAGATCTACTTGTATACTAAATTTCATGAAAATCGTACAACTATTAAAGAAGTTGTCAAATTGGTCTAAACTTCCGGTTCGAAATCACAGCGACGAATTTTCGAAATTCGAAAATGTGAAACTGCAGATGAAAATGATTTTTTTCAAGGTATTCAAAGAAAAAAGAATTAGTAAAATCGGTCAAAAAATAACAAAGTTACGACTATGCATTGTCAATTTTTTCGTTCGTAAAATTCGGTGATTTCGGATTCGTAAAACGTTTTGAAAATATATTTAAACAACGTTCGCACCCCATTTTTGTAGGGGTAGGTCAAAGTTTTAGAAAGATCCCATGGTTAGATTCTGAGAAATCCGATTTGCAGAAAATACACAAAAAAAAAAATAATAACTAGATCTGCTACTGTCCCATGCAGATATGAAAGCTTTCATATTCATCGTCACGTGTCATTGATTGTATCAAGTATCCTAAATAAATTGATAAGAAGAAAAAATTATCAAAATTGGTCAAAAACTCGCGAAGTTACAAGTCTAAATATAGTATGAAACATTGCACCCAGGCATAACAATAATCTGAAAACTAAAGGGAAATAACTGAAACTTGTATTACTGTAATGAGACGGATGAGAAAATGAAATGAAAATGGCGGGAAAAAAAAATAAAAATGTCAGGTTGGACAGGCGACCTTACTCCTTGTCACGTACAACCGGGCATTCGAAAACACGCTAGTTAACTCAATGACAGGCGCGCGTGCTAGCCATTCAGCCATCCACCCCCCCCCCTTTGAAATCCGACACGTGCAATATGTCATATAGGAAGAATAAGAAGTCGCTCACAACAAAATGGTAAATTAATGAGTTTAGGTCAAAAGGTTGAGCTACTTTTTTAGAGTACTTAATAGTTTTAAAGAGACACGTTAAGGGTTGTTCATAGTTAAATGAAAGTTTAATTTTAAATAAGACCAATAAAATTAGGATTTAATAATGCCAGACATATGTTTGGTTATCAGTAGGAAATCATGACGACTTCTTAATCATGTTTTAAACAAAGGACCATAGACTGAATTATACAAGAATGGCACTCTGCGATAAAAAAAACTGGCCAAAGCAAGATTTCTATGCAGAAATTAAATAATTGCTAGAACCAGAAAAATATTTATCCACTACAATAAATAAGCAACATAGAGAAAATGAAATGAAATTGAATGGGGTTTAACGTCCTACTGTTCTGCTCCTAAAATGGGCTAATGAAGACTGGCATATGCCATAAAGTGTGCAATGAGGGAAATTTTACCCGGGCAGCGGCGTTACGGCCTACGAGGTTGGACAGGCGACCATACTCCTTGTCACGTACAACCAAGAAATCGAAACAACGCCAGTTGACTCAATGACAGACATTTTGATACAGAGCGCACGTGCTAACCATTCAGCCACGCAACCTCCCTAAAATCGGCAAATTGCTGACCTACAGCGAGAAACATTTCAACCGGCCCAAATTTTCTATTTGAACAGTTTAATTTGCATGGTACCTTTAGTTATCAACCGAATATTACAAAACTTTTAAAAATAAGCTCCCCCTGACCAGCTTAAGCGTTCGCAATAAACGTTTGCCCCTTAAAATCTGCAAATTGCTGACTTTAAAGTGAGAAACATTACAACCGGGCGAAATTTTCTGTTTTATCACTTTTACAGTACCTTTGATTACCAACCGATTATTACAAAACTTTAAAAATAAAAGAGAAAGAGAGAAATGCGGCCTAATGTCCATTCGACACAAACTAGGTCATTTTGTGACTAACATATGTTTTTTAATTTTATTTAAAAACTCCCCTTGCGCTTACTGGTCTTTAGCCTTTGGGAGGAAACCGAAGGACACGGAGAAAACCCACGAGGTTGGACATCATACTTCATGTCACGTGCAACCTGGAGATCGAAACGACGCTCGTTGACTCAATGACAGACGTTACGATACAGCGCGCACATGCTAACCATTCAGCCTCCTTGAATTCGGAAAATTGCTGACTTATAGCAAGAAACATTTCAACCGGGCGAAATTTTCTGTTTTAACAGTTTAATGTGCACGGTACTTTAATTGCCAACCGATTATTACAACTGACCAGCTTAATCGTGTGCAATAAACGTTTGGCCTGAATCGAAAGTTCTGCACGGAGAAAGTTCATCTTGATTTCCCGGCGTTGTTCCCCGTTGTCAGTGAGGCAGAACGGAGGGCCTGACAAGCACAGCTGTCTAGTCGTTCGGATGGGATGAAACACCAAGGTCCCGTGTACACATTGGAGTGCACGTAAAATATCCCTAAGCAGTTGGAATTCGATACTGTTGAATAAGCTCTATACGATGACTAAATGTGTAGATTGTAGTCACCCACACTGCATGTTTCGCTTAACAATGAAAGGGTGCCGTTTTCAATTTTCGATCCTTTTGTTCTTCTACTCCAGATATGTTGGACTGTTGATCGATGGTTTCATATAAAAGACTACCAATAAGACTCTTTGTAGAAGAAGTTCCCAAAAAATATTATGTTGACTTTACGAGAAAGACCTCTAAACATGCTCCAAATTGTAAAAATACGACTTTTTGGATTTTCAATCTCTTTTTTTCGGCTATCCCTGATATTTAAAAAAAATGATACAATGTTTTCAAACAACAGGCTAGCTATTAGACTCTCTATTGACAAAAGTTTCATCGCCCTCCCTTCATTATAACCGAAGTTATCGTGCCCTAAAGAATCTACAAATCAGCATCCTTATCTCTGCTTACCCTAAGCAGAAAATGCTCATCTTTGAACTCAATCATAACATTGACCTAGTGAACGTCTACACCAAGTTTGAACATTCTAGCTTAATTAGAAGGAGAGTTATTGTGTTCCAAAGTCCCGGCCCTTCAAATTGCTTCTATTTTTCATTTTCAATTCAAAATGGTGACCATCACGTGACCGAAATCAAAATTCGGATCCGATAGATTTTTAGGCATTCCTTCAAGGATTCTGAAAATATAACTCCCGAGTCTGTAAGTAAAACAGCAAAAAAGCCTTTTTGATTTTTCACGTTTAAAGATGGTGGCACTTCCGGTTCGATCGACAAACTCCATATTTTGTGTACGAATCAGTAATTACTTGTCTAGTATCAAAAAAAAAAATTAGGTCATTCTGACCTATATTTCGACGATTTTTTTGAAAACTTTGATCCTTAATTTCGTCAAGGGGAGATAATTTAGAACATTTATAATTATATTTTTGAAGTCACATCGGTAACATCTACTTATACACTAAATTTCATGAAAATCGTACAACTATTAAAGAAGTTCTCAAATTGGTCTAAACTTCCGGTTCGAAATCACTGCGACGAATTTTCGAAATTGGAAAATGCGAAACTGCAGATGAAAATGATTTTTTTCAAGGTATTCAAAGAAAAAAGAATTAGTAAAATCGGTCAAAAAATAACAAAGTTACGACTATGCATTGTCAGTTTTTTCGTTCTTAAAATTCGGTGATTTCGGATTCGTAAAACGTTTTGAAAATATATTTAATCAACAGCCACCACCCATTTTTGGGGGGATAGGTAAAAGTTTCAGAACGATCCTATCGTTAGATTCTGAGAAATCCGATTTGTGGACAAAACACAAAAAAAAAATAACAATAATAATCTTAACAGAAACAATAAGCTTTCATATGTAATATGAAAGCTTAACTAGATCTGCTACTGTCCCATGCAGATATGAAAGCTTTCATATTCATCGTCTTGTGTCATCGATTATATCAAGTATCTCAAATAAAAGGTTACGAATAACAAACTATCAAAATTGGTCAAAAACTCGCGAAGTTACAAGTCTAAATATAGTATGAAACATTGGATAATCTGAAAACTAAAGGGGAATAACTGATACTTGTGTTGCTGTTATCGGGATGACTTCCGACTTCAAAACTTTCAGAAAAATGAAATGAAAATGGTAAGAAAACATCGAAAAATTAAATGAGATAACTTTGAACAAAACTAAAACTTTTTGAATCAGGTTAAAATCAACTGTTTGAATATGTACGTTAAATATGTAGATTTGGAAAATTATAAAGACCTAATTATCAAAATCGGTCAAAAACTCACAAAGTTACAAATTTAAATGTAGTGAGAAACATTGCACCCGGGTAAAAAAAATAATCTTTAAACTAAAGGGAAACTTGTATAGCTGTAATCGGGCTTCCAAAATTAGAGATATGTTATATAATTATGGTTTCCAATATGTTTGGTTATAAGTAGGAAATCGTGACGACTTCTTAAGCATGTTTTAAACAAAGGATCATAGACTGCAATATACAAGAATGGCACTCTGCAATTAAAAAACTGGCCAAAGCAAGATTTCTATGCAGAAATTAAATAATTGCTAGAACCAGAAAAATATTTATCCACTATAATAAATAAGCAACATAGAGAAAATGAAATGAAATTGAATGGGGTTTAACGTCCTACTGTTCTGCTCCTAAAATGGGCTAATGAAGACGGGCATACGCCATAAAGTGTGCAATAAGGGAAATTTTACCCGGGCAGCGGCGTTACGGCCTACGAGGTTGGACAGGCGACCATACTCCTTGTCACGTACAACCAAGAAATCGAAACAACGCCAGTTGATTCAATGACAGACGTTATGATACAGAGCGCATGTGCTAACCATTCAGCCACGCAACCTCCCTAAAATCGGCAAATTGCTGACCTACAGCGAGAAACATTTCAACCGAGCCAAATTTTCTATTTTAACAGTTTAATTTGCACGGTACCTTTAGTTATCAACCGAATATTACAAAACTTTTAAAAATAAGCTCCCCCTGACCAGCTTAAACGTTCGCAATAAACGTTTGCCCCTTAAAATCGGCAAATTGCTGACTTTAAAGTGAGAAACATTACAACCGGGCGAAATTTTCTGTTTTATCACTTTTACAGTACCTTTGATTACCAACCGATTATTACAAAACTTTAAAAATAAAAGAGAAAGAGAGAAATGCGGTCTAACGTCCATTCGACACAAACTAGGTCATTTCGGGACTAACATATGTTTTTTAATTTTATTTAAAAACTCCCCTTGCGCGTACTGGTTTTTAGCCGTTGGGAGGAAACCGAAGAACACGGAGAAAACCCACAAGGTTGGACATCATACACCATGTCACGTGCAACCTGGAGATCGAAACGACGCCCGATGACTCAATGACAGACGTTACGATACAGCGCCCACATGCTAACCATTCAGCCAAAATGTAACTCCCATGTCTGTAAGTAAAATATCGCAAAAACCTTAATGATTTTTCACGTTTCAAGATGATGGCACTTCAGGTTCAAGACACAAACTCAATATTTGGTGTACGAATCAGTATTTACTTATCTAGTATCCAAATAAAAAATCAGGTCATTCTGACCTATATTTCTTCGATTTTTTTTTTATTTAAACTTTGATCCTTCATTTCACCAAGGGGGGGGGGGGGTAATTTAAAAAATTTCTAAGGACATCTTTAAAGTTGCATCGGTAAGATCTACTTACATACTAAATTTCATGAAAATCGTACAACTATTAAAGAAGTTGTCAAGTTGGTCTCAAATTCCGGTTCGAAATCACAGCGACGAATTTTCGAAATTCGGAAATCTGAAACAACAGTTGAAAATGATTTTTGTCTAGGTACTCACAGAAAAAAGAATTAGTATAATAGGTTAAATAGTCACACAGTTACAGTAATGCAGGTCAAATTCATTCGTTCGGAAAATTCGGTGATTTCGAATGCTTAAAACGTTTTGAAAATATATTTAATCAATACTCACCACCATTTTTGGTGGGGTAGGTCAAAGTTTGTAGATTGCGTCATGGGCTATCCAGTTATATCCTAGAAATATATGTAAATATATATTTCTATGAGCTATAAATATATGTAAATATATATTTCTATGAGCTATATCATTATTTGTTCTATGGACGGTTTTACATGGACACAGATCACCAAATATTCATTGGGTAAAGTTATTTTTAGTCCTTTTCTCCCTTTCCCTTTTCCCCCCTTTTGCATGGCGATTTTTGTTGAATTTGTGGTGTAGAAACGAAGAAAAGGGTTTGAAAATACATTTTCTGCCAGGTTTTGGTGAATATTCATGATTTCGAGGCGGAAGGATACAAGAGTTGTGAGGTTGGTTACGTTGAAAGTTAGGGCCGAAAATTGCAAGGTTAGCTGTCTCTACTTCCAGCTTGTCTGTCTCAATTTTTTTATGAAAAACTTCATACATGCTTTTGGTCAAGAGTCTGCCACATGTTGCTCCATCTGTGGCAGAAAGCGTTTTACCGAACGAATATTTGGGAAAAAGTTACAACCGGTCTAAGAGACGAGAATTAACATTAAAGACAATGGGGCAATAATTAGTGATCTGTGGCCACATGTATCAGTGGGTGCAGGCTGTTTCGTAACCTGTCTGTTCGTACTTAGTTCTTTCGTACCTCGTTTCGTACCTCAGATTGATTCGTACTTTTTCCTACGTGTTGTTGAAATAAAGTTGAAACATGATTGAACGATCGTATCTTTTTCTACGTGTTGTTGAAATAAAGTTGAAACATGATTCGTACCTTTTCCTACATGTTGAAATAAAGTTTTAACACGACCACTTAATAATATCCAACCACTACGAGAATTTTATTAAAATGGCTGTAACGCGAACTTTATTAAACAAAGATGGCCGCTTGTTGCGCGAATTTGATAAAAATTTCTGCTGAACCAGAATTAGAAACCCAATTTGCTTTGTACTGTTTTAAATATGTTGAAAGAAATTTAAAAATATAAGCTGGCAAACAAAAACAAACACTGCGATCTGCCTTTGTTGTTTATAATCTGGTGTTGATTACTGAACATAGAGATTGTTAGCATCAAAGGGTCAGGCACAGAACCAGATATCAGCCAGTTCTCTATTAAGAAGATGCGCATTTGTTTACGGCCCCACTGCCACACCTGTTGACTCCCCGTAGGATTACCCCTACGATTTTCTTACAGTCAGAACGGTTTCTACTATTATCTACCAATATATAGTATTACTACTGACAGCTTAAGTGCATTGTAAAAGTTTAAATTAACGAAGGTACGAAACAGCTCATGTAAGACGGGTTAAGTTTAAGTACATGTAAAACTTGAAATTTCCGAAGGTACGAAACAGCTCACGTGAGGTACGAATGAACTAAGTACGAAACAACCAGGTTACGAAACAGCTGACATCCGTATCACTCAGTGACTCCTCCCTAATACACATACGCCACCTAGCGAGGAATGTCGACGGCGGTAAAAGCAAATCGCGATCATCAAGTCGCATTCGTTGTTTGATTGTTCACGGGATCCAAAACATTGAGTTATTTGGCATTATATATATATTTTTTCTAAAATAGCTTTATTAGAATGCGTTGTCTTGAAGATATCTAAAGGAATTTCTCACGTGACTGATCTCAATCAAAGGGTTTGATTGTGAGAAAGGAAGAGTATGGACTATTCTATCAGTGAGTTAGCTAGAGAGACATTATATGCCAAAAGAATAGTCACTTCCGTTATCTCATGTTATGTAAGTATAGTATGGCGTCTATTATTTTTTTTGCATCAAAATATAGTCTTTTTATGGCGAGGAAAGGAAGATTCCAAGTGTATAATGCACCGTATATATTATGTACAGCACGTTCCACCGATTCACGATCTAAAATTGTGTGTTAAAATGGCTTGAATGATGTGCAAATCAAATTATAGTGAGACAAAGATAAGGCCATTTGACAACAACACGTGTTTTCTTTATTTAAAACTTTATTCATCCTACTCGCATTATGGTTATGTTAAACGGATCCGTGTGGTCTCTGTGAGTAGTGAATGTCTGTATGATCCAGGGAACATTTAACTTAATTTTAAGTGCCAAAATAAGGCATTGTTTTTTTGTCAAAGGCATTGACATTGTTTTTTTGTGAGACTCAGGGATAGGTGTCAATATATATGTGCAACACATGTTCAATTTCATTATACCTGTCCATTGGTAAACACATTGTAAATTTAATTCAAGACATCAGCGACAGAAAATTGAACGAAATTTAGGTGTCCAGGGGAAAAGAAGGTTATGTTATAACCTTTGAAAAAATTATTCTATTTTAAATGATAGAGAGACTAATAATTGATTAAAAGATATAAATATTTTCATACATCATAATAATGGGGAACAAAAAATCATTTCGATAAAGTCTCAAAAGAAATTTTGAAATTTGCAGGTCAAATGTATGTAAGAAGATTATGTTTAAAGCTGAACTATATAATATATTGACCAGAGATGGTCGTTCAGTTGTTGAATCATTGATATTACTATATGAGCCATTTTGGACACCAAAGAGTAATATTCATAAATATAACATTAACAACACTGTAATCAAACTTAATTTCATATGACCATCTGCAAATGACAATGGTCATCTTGCATTTATCAAGCTTTATGCAATTAGTTGTTGTCTTGTGATGTGAAAAAATCGAGATATTGTATCATGTACACACTGTATAATTTGTTATGCATCCTATCTTAAAAGAGCCCTTGTCATTTGACAGTAAAATAAGAGTAGGTTGTAGCACCGCTGCCCGGGCAAAAATTTCCTTCATAGTACACTGTATGGCGTATGCTCGTCTTCCATTAGCCCAGGTTAGGTGCAGAAGAGTAGGACGTTAAACCCCATTTGATATTTCATTAGGGCAAAAATTTCCGTCATAGCACACAGTATGGGTTATGCCCGTCTTCCATTAGCCCAGGTTAGGTGCAGAAGAGTAGGATGTTAAACCCCATTTCATTTCATTAGGGCAAAAATTTCCCTCCAGCACACAGTATGGTGTATGCCCGTCTTTCATTAGCCCAGGTTTAGGTGCAGAAGAGTAGGATGTTAAACCTCTTTTCATTTCATTAGATGAGTCGATGCAGAAAAGTAGGTCGTTCAATTTTATTTCATTTAGAAAATGAAACATTGTGCTATGCTAGAAATGTATAGTAAAAATAAAATATATTTTGAAGACTAGGTGTTTGTTGGTTATTTAGAATTATTTTGTTAGTAGTCTTGATAAAAGAAATACCGGGTAAATAGAAATATTTAAATTGATAGAATTACATGTGTATGGTAACTAATACTGAATGTTTAAAGACAGAAAATTTATTGATTTTTCATTGTATAAATTTTCCATGCTGACATAAGATGTATCTACAATTTTGTCTTGTTTTGAAATTACCACAACCTCTGTATTAGTTCATCTGTGAACTTAAATAAAAAGTGTCATACATACTGGCTTGGGCAAGGTGTGTGTAGGTCTCATGTGAAGGGTTGCTGAATCGTTAATCTGTGCAGGTTGGATCAGAATGTCTGTCATTGAATCAAACGGTGTGGTTTCAAATCAACACCTGAATGTGATCAGGAGTAATGTCATCTGTCAAATCTTGTGTGTTTTCTCGGGTTTCTCCAGTTTCCTCCCACTGCTAAAAACTCCTATGTGCAAGTGAATTTTTTTGTTGAGTGGATGTAAACTCTCTTTCTTTTCAACTAGGGGGGTTGGATGGCAGAATGGTTAGCGTGCGCGCACTGTATCGTACAGCCTGCCATTGAGTCAACTGGCGTGGTTTCAAATCACCGGTTGTACATGGAGGGGAGTAGGGTTGCATGTCCGACCTCGTGGGTTTTCTCCAGGTACTCCGATTTCCCCACCACTGCTAAAGACTCATATGCGCAAGCGAATTATTGAAATCAAATTTTTTAAAAACATGTTGGTCACAAAATGACCTAGTTTGTGTTGAGTGGATGTTAAACCCCATTTCTCTCTCTCTCTCAGCTACATTGAGCAGTTGTGCATAAAGAGTCAAATGGGGCCCTTTGGCTGAATGTGTACGACAAATATAATGACATTTGTGTTCAGAGCTGATCTACCTATATGTACATGTATTCAGTCTGATTAAAATACAGATCTATTGTGAAAGTTAAACCTCTAAGGATAAAAGATATTATATTAATGTCTCTGGTTGTAATTGTACCCAGTATTATCAAACCTCGATTAAATTCATTATTAATAATAGAGTTTTTGTGCTAAGGTTATGTGGAGTGAGCATAGGCGTACGGGCTCGATGATAGTTAGGGGGGGTAGAACCTGAATTGCCCGAAAAATTTTCGGCTTTACAGACACCACCCCCCCCCCCCCCTCCATCCTCAAGAAGATTTTGGAATATTTGACGGATGCAAACATGCTTTCCTACTATTTCAACCCGTGAACAAAGCAACTTTAAAGTGGTCTATTATAGCTGAATTAAGGTGACTGGCTCGAATTTCAATGAATCGTTTACAGTCCACGAAGACAAGAAAATTTTTTAAAATTTAAAAGCCGCAAACACGACTCTCTGCTATTCCAGTCTGTGGATAAAGCAGCTTCAATTTGGTCCAATACAGCCTACCTGCTGAGCCGAATGCCAAACAACCAATCAATCGTCGTGAGCTATGGGGGACTCGCCCTCTTGGAGAAAATTTTGAAAATTAAACCACCGCAAATGCCTTTTCTGCTATTCTAGCCCGTGTAAGTAACTCCAAAAGTATCCGAATTCCAACCATCCAATCAGACTGTTGCAGCTGCATTCACAAATAATTGATGCATGAAAAATGTCGCACAAAGTAGACTGACTCCAGACAAAATGTTTTAATCCATAGTCAACTCAGTACAAATTCGTGGTATTCAATTAAAGAAGAGTAATATTAGTGTTTTATTAGGGAAGTTAGGGAAGCAAAACTAGAAATGCCTGAAAAAATTTCAGGTTGACAGACAGCGACGCCGGTTTTCTTCCAGAGGCGAAGAAGTGGAGCTGACCTTGTGTAGACCCCCCACCCCCAAGAAAATTTTGAGATATTTGATGGCCGCAAACGCGTTTTACTGCTATTCCAGCCCGTAAAATTAGTGTTTTATTAGTTTTCGGGCACTTAATTTTGCCAAGTAGATGAAATAATTTTTTTTTCTCACTTTACCTGTCTGCCCGATGTGACAGCAGTCTCACCATCAGCTTGTTTACATTTTATATAGCTATAATTTATAAATTGCTATACTTTAGATACAATTAATATTCATCCTGTCATTGTAAACATTGCAAGAATTTAATAAGTTTTGGATTATATTTCTTTTAGAGATTATACTTTCACTCTATTGTAATACGCACACAAACTTTAAATGGTCAGCAAATATTCATAATATATATATATTTTGTATATTTTCAGATATGAGGCTTCAACCTGGTTAAACTCTGGTTTATTGGTTAGTGGTAGTAACTTGACAGACAGTATAACAGATTGGCTAACTGTTCTACTTTTATTGTAACAGCTAATTTACTCAGCTTGTATATCAGCTTTGCAAACTGGTATACGTTGAAGCAATCTGCTATTTAACTAAGAAACATTCAGTGCGTGGCACCACTGTCTTACATTCAAATCTGCTATTTAACTAAGAAACATTCAGTGCTTGGCACCACTGTCTTATATACGAATCGGCTATTCAATAGGATTGTGACGTTCTATTGTCTTAGGAAAGTCATTTTTCAAAGAAATCTATAAAGCCAAATAACAAGAAAATATAAGAAACAAATAGAAAAGATATCAAAAGAAACAAATAGAAAAGAATTTTTTTTTTATTTTATTCAGAAGGCAGTAGAATCCCTTTTTATAAAAGTATAATTAAAGGGAAATAACTCCAGTTTTCACTGTGAAATCTGAATTATGCCTCAAAAGAAAAAGTCAAAGTTGAAAGCCATTTTGAATTTGAAGCAATTTGCAAAAAATAATGAAGTTGAGAGTGATATGACAGCAAAAGAAAATTCAAATACTAATGCTGAGAATACAACAGAAGAATGTTTACAAGCTATGATAAAATCAGATACAGGTAATGAAACTTCATGTAAGAAGGAAATACGTAAGTCCAAGGTAAATAATTATAAATATGTTTATGGTAGTTTTCACCAGGCAGATGTAAGATTTGGTGTATTTAGTGGCACACAATGTACTGGAAATTCTTTAGTTGCAATTTTATATTCTTGTATTAAACCTGTTCATATCTGGAATACAAATGACATTGATAAGATTTTAATAGCTGGTAATGAATTGTATAGTTTTTTGCAATCTTCTTCATCAATGCATAATAGGTATATTTTGATATCTGAATTGCCAAGAAGCCTTATTGTTTTTGAAAAACTCTTTAATATAGATATTCAGCTGGATTCTGTAGTAGGACTGATGCGAACTGGAGACAGTACTTTTGAATATAATGAAGTATGTATGACATTGTATGAAGCTTTGCAGACATGTCTTTTACAATATGAGTCATGCTTTATAACTTTTGGTGGTAATACTTTTGTAGTCATGAAAAGAAATGAAATGTATTATATATTTGATAGCCATTCCAGAAATTCAGTGGGATTGTTAACTCCTGATGGAACATCAGTGATGATTGAATATAAAGGTATTATAGATGTTTATACACACTGCTGTAATTTAGCTGAATCAATGGAAATCGGTGTGAATACACAGTTTGAAGTAACAGGTATAAATGTCATTAAAGATGCCATACATGAATTATCAATTAATAAAAATAGTTGTGAAATTTGCAGTGATAAAGTCTTAAATGAAATAGGTGGTGATGTATTTTTATCTCATGTTGAAACAAGCAATTTTTTCTTTCATACATTGGGTTTAGATGAGCAAATCAGAATATGTACACAACTTAATATTGTAAATAGACTTGACAGTAATTATGGTAATGTAAATAGATGTCCAATCAATCAACCATCACAAATTAAAAGTATTACTGGAGATGGTAATTGTTATTTTAGATCAGTATCATATGCTATATCGGGTACAGAAGAGAATCATAGAATTGTCAGGTTAGCTATTGTTAATCATTTAAAAAACAATGCAGCTATTTTTACTCCATATCTTAGAGCTGGTTTTTTGTCTGTTGATGACTATTTAAGAAGATCAAGAATGAGATGTTTAGGGTCATGGGCTACAGAACTTGAAATATATGTTTGTGCTGATTTATTACAAGTAGATATATATACCTATAGTAATAACAGGTGGCTAAAATTTTCTAAATTACAGATATTTGACGATGGATCAAATAGTAAAGAAGGGATTTATATTAATCACGCCAATCAGGTTCATTATGAAGTAGTATTGAATGTTGTATCTTGTAATAGAAGTAACGATAATCATGAAGGCCTACAGTCACAAGGTAAAAGTTTTGTTAAAGATATTTATAATGAAAATGAGATCCCTATAAAATCATATGAAACAGAATTTAAAGTCAATAGAATACAAAATTGTAGAAAACGTAAGCGAAGGGGAAATAATTGGACTTCTAGAAAGAAATACACATATCTGACACAACTTGATGCTGACAAAAAAATGGAAAAGCAGGAATATGATGGGGATAGATATTCAACATTTATAACAAAAGAAAATTCTGATAGACCAGACAAAGGTGAAATGTATAAAGAGAATAGAACATATAGAAGACATTTGTCTGACACATTTAAATACAAATATAATACAGATTATAAATTTAAGCAAATTCATAAGTCAAGAAGGAATATGAACTATAGATTAAAGAATGAATATGATAATCATAAATACAAATTTTGTCAAACATTCAAAGATAATTTAATCAAGAAGAACAAAGAAAGGTATAGGTTAAATGATGATTACAGACAAAAATTGAAGAAATATGAAATTATGAAATATCAATCTAATAGTATGTACCGCGACCACCTTAAATCTTTAAGTGTTAAGAAATATAAAACAAATAAAGAATTTCAGTTACATGTTAAAGCTCAAAGTAAATACAAATATGAAACAAATGAAAAATATAAGACAAACCTAAAAGATCAAAGTAAATACAAATATAAGACAAATGAAAAATTTCAGTCTGATGTCAAGTCCAGAAGTCAACTTAAGTATAAATCGGATAAAAACCATAGAGATGTTATCAAAAAACAAAACAAAGAAAGAAAAGAAAAACGAAGAATAGAAATGAGTAAAATAGATATTGTTATCAATAATTTCAAAAAGGAAAAAAAGAATGGCCCAGAATATATCTGTTGTGTGTGTCATAGATTGTTATTTAATAACCAAGTAACTTGTTGTAACGAAAAAACTTTTAAGTCTGCTAAAGTTAAACAGATAGCAAGTGAATGTATATCTAAGAAATATCTACATGACTGTTCAAACACATGCCAAAATGAATGTCCTCATCCTGAAAGTTCTAAATCTTTATGGATATGTTATACATGTGACAGAAAAATTAAATCAGGAAAGAAGCCACAAGAATCAATGACTAATAATTTAGATCCTGGTCCAATAGTTGATGAGCTAAAAGCACTGAATTCATTAGAAACTCACTTGGTATCACTACATATTCCTTTCATGAAAATGGTTAATTTATCGAAATTCAAACAACATAAGGTTTCTGGAGCTACAGTTTGTGTACCATCTAATATAAACAAAACAACTAATGCATTGCCAAGAATTGAAAATGACACCCAGCTGATTAGGATAAAACTTAAAAGGCGTAAAACCCAAAAAGGTTATTATCAATATCAATACATAAGTAAGAAGAAGATGAAAGATGCTTTACATTATCTTAAACATAATAATATATATTATTCAGAAATAGAATTTAATGATGAATGGATCGACATAGATGATGTGTTAGAGGGAGATAACTCTGTTTTAGGAGGCTTGGCTTCAAACCATTCAGATGATGAAACAGACGAGTTACCTGACATAGATGTAAAAGACGACGACTTGTCTAACATAGATGGAAAAGATGATTTACCCGACATTGATGTTGAAGAAGAGAAATTAAATGGTCCAGAATTAGCTACATGTTTACAACCTCTTGACATTGTAAGTGAAACATTAGATAATCATTTTGATAATATATTTTCTATTTCTCCTGCTGAAGATAACAGTCCTGTAAGAATATTAACTGATGAAACCAATGAAGCGAAATGTTTTCCAACACTATTTCCTAATGGCACTGCTACATACCATGATAACCATGAAGAAAGAATAACTTTGTCACGATATTTAAATTGTCGATTGATGAATGCTGACAATAGATTTGCGCAAAACACAGACTACATATTTTACGCCCAGTATATTTCTGAATTAAGTCAAATTGTATCAAATGTGTCTATTGCCTTGCGAAAAGGAAAAGCTGGTTTAAATAACTTAAATAAAATAACATCAGATATGTTAACAACAGAAGAGCCATTAAAAAATATTTTCAGAAATGATGAGGGCTATAAATTTATGACTCCTATTAGAGGTACACCTCCTTATTGGCAGAGTACTCAGAAAGGATTATTTGCAATGTTAAGACAACTCGGGATTCCAACTTTTTTTTCTACCTATTCGTATAGCGAAATGCGTGGCGGTGATGTAATAGAATGTATTTTGAAACAGCAAGGTGATAATAGAAAGGCTTGTGACTTAGATTGGGCTGAGAAATGTGAAATACTTAGAAGTAATCCTATAACTACTGCTAGAATGTTTGACCATAGGTTTCACTATTTTCTAAAGCATGTTATTATGTCAGATGCTGAACCAATTGGTAAAGTAATTGATTATTTTTATAGACTAGAATTTCAAGCACGTGGAACACCTCATGCACATTGTTTATTTTGGATTGAGAATTCACCTAAAATTGATGAAGATAATGATGAAGATGTGGTTGATTTTATAGATAAATATATATCATGTGAATTGCCTGATAGAGATCACGACCCAGAGTTACATGAGATTGTTAATAGTGTGCAAAGACATAGTTATAAACATACAAAGAGTTGTAAGAAAAACAAAACGGTTTGTAGATTTAATTTTCCTCGACCACCATCAAAACAAAGTTTTATATGTCGTTCAGTAGATAATTATGATACAAACATACTAGAACAAAATGAAGATGAAAATGAGGACAATACATGTAACAATGATAAAATGACCCAGAACACAGCAAAAATTCTGCTTGAATCATTATGGAAAGCATTATCAGATGTAGAGAAAAATTATACTTCTATTGATGAATTATATAATGATATTGGTATGACACAAGAATTATTTCAGAAAGCTTGTGAGATGTTGTCAAAGAAAAATAATGTTATATTAAAACGAAACCCAAAAGATGTTTGGATAAATCCGTATAATCCAAATTTGTTAAGAGCTTGGGATGCAAACATGGATATACAGTATGTATTTGATGCCTATTCTTGTATTGTTTATATAGTTTCATATATATCGAAATCAGAACGTGAAATGGGGTTAGTATTGTCAGCTGCACAAGAAGAGGCTAAAGGCGGGAATTTGTCAGCAAAAGAAAGTTTAAAGAAAATATCAAGTACATATCTACATTGTAGAGAAGTTTCTGCACAAGAAAGTGCTTATCGAGTATGTAATTTAAGATTACGAGAATCATCTCGAAAGGTTCAGTTTATTCCAACTGGTGAAAATAATGTCAGACTTACATTGCCCTTAAAACTTCTACAGAAGAAATCAAAAGAAAAAGTTTTGAGTGATGATGATATTTTTATGACCAGTATGACAGATAGATATAAAGCACGACCTAAGACAGAACAATTCAATAATATGTGTTTGGCTACATTTTGCTCAGAATATCGTGTTATGTCCAAATCTGAAAGAATTAATGAAAATTCTGAAAAAAATCCAGCTTATAAACTTCAGAAAGATTTAGGTTATATCATTAAACGAACAAGATCTAAACCAGCTGTAATTCGCTATGCCAGATTCTCAATAACAAAAGAGCCAGAAAAATATTATCTTAGTAGTTTACAGCTATTTTTACCACATCGTATAGATGAACAATTAAAACCAATAGGATTTGAGACATATGAAACATTTTACAAATCTGGTTCAGTAAAAATAAGTAAACAAATTGAAGATGTTAAAGATATTGTTGATAATAATCGCAGCTTATTCGAAAAAGATAAAATAAATATTGATGCTGCGACTGACATAATAGAAAAATGTGGAGCAAACTTAAAAGATGCTTGGTCATCATTGGATATAGAAAATCAAGTGGATAATCTTCAGTGTCTTGACATACCAGATGAGAATATACACGATGACGTTGAGGAAATTGAAATACCAGACTTGATAGGGATCAGAAAAGACAACAAAAATCACGAAAAGGAATCATATAATACTATTGTAAGTAGAACAGAAGCTATACCCATGTTAAGATCACTGAACAAATTACAAATGGATGTATTTTATAAAGTAAGAGAATTTTGTTTGAACAAGATACATAGGAAAAATGCAGAACAATTTATGTTATTTTTGTCTGGAGGAGCTGGGACTGGAAAAAGCTATGTTATTAAGAGTATATACTATGAAGCTAATAGATTATTATCTCAAATAACAGATAATCCAGATGAACAGACAGTTCTCATGGTCTGTCCGACCGGCGTATCAGCTATGAATCTAGGATGCAGTACAATTCATAATTCTTTGAAGATCCGAACTGATATAAAGTTACCCTATGTTGGACTAGGTTTAGACAAGATAAATAGTTTAAGAGCTGATTTAGGTCATTTACAAATACTTATTATAGATGAGATTTCTATGGTGAGCCCAAAGTTATTATGCTATATCCATGGAAGGCTTCGACAAATAAAACAGTGTGCTGACTTTACACCTTTTGGAAATGTTTGTATAATAGCTGTAGGAGATTTCTATCAATTACCACCTGTAAAAGCAAAACCACTATATAGAAATACGGATGACCTTACCAATTTGTGGCAAAATAATTTTAAAATTGTCGAATTAAAAGACATAATGAGACAAAAAGATGATTTGACTTTTGCACAAGCTTTGAATAGAATAAGAACAAAGCAGAAGGGTGAATCTCTCAGTCCAAAAGATGTTGATCTCTTAAAAAGTCGCGAGATTGAAGACTATGATGAAAATGTTCTACATATATTTGCTACTAATGCTCTGGTAGATGAACATAACACTAAAATGCTGAGGAAGCTATGCGACAGACTAATTCGTATTGATGCAAATGACTTCTCAAAGGATGAAAGAACAGGTAAAATGATTAAGATAAATACAATAACTTCAAAAGATGTAGATACCTGTTTAAGTAATGTAATAAATATTGCTGAAAGTGCAAGAGTCCTACTAACAAAAAACCTGGATGTATCAGATGGATTATGCAATGGTGTATTTGGTTATATTCGTCATATTGCCTTTGATAAAGATGAAAATGTAAAACTAATTTATGTGGAATTTGATAATAAAAGAGTTGGAGCTAAAATTCGAAAAAACACAGTTTTACCAGAAAATGTACCAAATAATTGTGTTCCAATTGGCAGACAAGAGGAGAAAATAAATTACCGCAATGACATAAGACGTCAATTTCCATTGAAACTGGCATATAGCTGTTCTATTCATAAAACTCAAGGCCTCTCCCTTTCAAACGCTGTTGTTTCATTAAAAAAAGTTTTTGCACCAGGTCAAAGTTATGTGGCGTTGTCTCGAGTTACATCTTTGAATGGACTTGTTGTTAAAGATTTTAATGAGAAACTTATATATTGTGATAAGACTATAACCAATTCATTGAATGAAATGCCCCTCTACATTGAACCTAGTACTGAAGAACGTTCAAAAACTGTGCTAATTCTCCATAATATACAAGGTTTAAACTCTCACTTTGAAGATTTAAAAAATGACTATAGATTTACTGAGTCTGATTATATATGTTTAACTGAAACCTGGCTAAATGAGGTTGGAGGTAGAAATTTTGAACTTAATGATTTTAGTTTACACAGTAAATCAAGACAGGCATCTTATGATAATTCTCATACGTTTACAGAATTAAGAAACACACTCCATGGTGGTGTAGGCTTATATTACAGAAAGAATAGAATGTGTCATTTATATAATTTAGGTGTATTTAATATTGAGCATATTGCATTTGGTTTACCAGACATAAATTTAACTATAGTTGTCATATACAGGCCACCATGTTATAAAACTGATTTATTTATTACATATTTACAGAAATTATTAGATGAACTTGATGATTTTGGAGGTAGTGTTATGATAATGGGTGATTTTAATGAAGACATTTTAAAAGGTAAAGCTGGAATACAACAATGTATGGAGAAGAATTTTTATAAGCAGTGTGTCACAGAAATTACAACTGATGGTAATACTATTTTAGATCTTATTTTTGTGAAGAATTTTAATGTAAGTAATTTAAAGTTAAGAATATTACAGACATATTTTAGTTATCATAATGCCATTTCCATTGGAATAAGTTAAATAAATGAAATTGATTAAGACAAAGTTAGATGATACTTATTAAAGATGCATTATGAAAGAGCTAAATGTGCCAGGTCGTGTCAAATGTTATAAATAATTAGGATTTTATTCACATGACAAGCTCATGTTCAATTCGCTTGAACATTAAATGATTGTGCTTTTGAATAGATTGAAATAGAATCACATTTAAAAATTTAATTTAGAAATGGAAAATCAAGACTTTAAAGCAATGGCAGTAGCAATGAAAATATATAATCCGGTAAACTAGTCAGTCGAAGGCTTACAAGTTTATGTTTTAAAAATTACCAACAAAAATATTGTAAAAATAATTTTATTTTTTCTTTTTAATTTTTTTTCAGTGAACCTGCACATGTCGATATTTCCATTTACCAGGTGCTAAATGATTAAGATACTAATTACACAATACATTAAATATTTACCAATAGCTAAAGTAATAAGATACTATCTACATTTAACTTCATGTTGTATTAAGATTTTCATCTGTGTAAATATTTGAACATACAGTTTTTTTATATTGATATATTCTAATGATTTGTTATCGAAGTGGGGTGAGAATGTTGGGGGGTGGGTACAAATTATTTTTATCTAATGTACAGATAATAACACCTTGTATTACAATGTATGCTTTTCACATTGTTGGTCACTTTAAACAAGAATAGTGATGCGTCCAAATGCTTTATTGAAAGTGGGTGGGGTGATGTAAATGATAAAAATTAATGTTATGAAATGTACAGATATCCGCAAATCTTGAATTAGTGCAATTGCTTTTATTTAGGACAAATTTGTGTCTAGTAGGATAACATTGTTGATAAATTTTGACAAAGAAATTATAACTTGTCCATTACATTTGCAAATTGACAAATTTATTTAACAATTTGTGCTAGTTTTCATACATTTACATTTGTATATATACTATAATTGGTAAACAGACCTGCACATCAAACTTCTACGCTATATAAAAATGTACAATGATTATATTTCAATCCAAATGCCCTAACATTTTTTGATTTGTGGATACCTCAAATTTTATTTCAATTTTATAAATGTATGTTATAATTATGTGTTGATATACCATAATAGTTACTGCAAATAATGCAGTGTAAAATTGTACTTTCCATATTAATTTTTAGTAGTGAACTTGGGATAGTCAATATACACAATAGTTCAAATATCATCTAAACATTTAGCTTCATGTTGTATTTAGATTTTCATCTGTGTAAATATTAAAATATTCTGTATTGTGAAACAGTTTTTTCTACATTGATATATCCAAGAACCTAGTAATTTGTTATTGGATGTGGGTGCAATAATTATATTTATCAAATGTACAGATATCTACACATCTTGAATTTCTTTGTTTGCTTTTCACATTGTTGGTCACTTGACAAAAACACAAATTATAAATTATCTATTAAAATTGATAATTAATAAATTTATTGGCAATACGAGTAATATTGGGATAGCTTTGTTTTCAATTGTGGAAGTATTTTTATTCTATAACTACATGCAAATACAAGCAAATATCATTGAATACAGCCATTGAATAACCTATGGTTGTATTCAATGGCTTGAAAACGTACTACTTTTGCCCAGAATGACATCACTTTCATACTTACGTCAAACCGTAATGACATCACCACTAGCAACAACAATTTTTGTAAAAAGGAAAGAAAATAGAGCGGAACCTGTGATGAATTTTAACGTTATTGATGATGATTTTTTTAATAATCTGAATAGTACAGTGTATTTTGAAATTTGCATTTAGTTATAGAATAAAAACAGAACTCAATGACCATTGAATACCGCTCGGGTTATTCAATGGTTCACTCGAGTGTATCCCTGCCGCATTCCACTCGCTATCGCTCATGGGAATACTTGCGCAGGGATACACTCTCTTGAACCATTGAATAGCCGAGCAATATTCAATGGTCATTGAGTTCTATCTATATACATTTGTACAGATATATTTGTATCCATAGATATATATTTGTATCAATACATTTAATTTTGTTGTTTGAAATAAGGGGGGGGGGTGAATGGTTAGTATGTGCGCGCTGTATCATAAGGTCTGCCATTTAGTGAACTGGTGTGGTTTCAAATCCCCAGTTGTACGTGGCAAGGAGTAGGGTAGCACGTTCATCCTTCCAGGGTTTTTCTCTGCGAACTCCAGTTTCCTTCCATTGCTAATGACCCATACGCGCAAGCAAATTATTGAAATAAAATTGGACCATGTGTTAATGCCAAAATACCTAGTTTCTGTCGAGTGGACTTAAACCCCATTTTTCTCCATCTTCTGATTAAAATATGAATACCACATCATTTATTGTCATTTTATATATTTATTATGTAATAATGATTTTTCTCTGTGTTAATTTTTCTTTGTGTGGATACACTATAATACAACAGCTGGCTGAAAAGTTCTAGATCTGAAGAAGAGAGATTTAATTGGCTTTTACCACCACAAGTAGAATCATTGAATGAATCATAGACATAAGACCTGCAGCTGAAGTGTTATTATTGTATTTGTACCAGACCAACTTGTGAACCTACCCATTGAAATCACCAAAAATGGACAGAACTATCTATATGGCAGTCATCAAGTATCTGCAACTGAGGTACTTGATCCAGTGACATCCAGTGACAATCTGTGCTGTTTTCAATATTTCCTAAAAGAAATTTAGCCAGATTTTTAAACATAGAGGAGACCTGGATTCATCAGTTTCAACCAGAATGCAAAATTCAATCAAAACAATGGAAGCATCCAGACTCGCAAGTCCCCAATCAAGCCAGGTCAGTTCTTTCGACTGGACAGGTGATGGGTTCACTCGTTTATGATTCCTAAACTATTCTGCTGATTGACTACCTTAAAAACAGCCAGACTATCAATAGAAGTATTATAAAGGTGTTCTATTCAGACAATACTTCTGTTCATAAATGGGTGATATCATTTTCCCTCTATGATTACGTCATGTCAGCTGTGATCAATTTTTTAAGGGTAACTGAAGATAATTTCTTCCTGGCAGACATCAAGGCCATGCAACATCATTAACTAAAGAGTGAGAGTGTACACTTCAAAAGTGACTACATAGAAAAATAAATGGAAACAATGGACTTTATACAATTCTATACAGTTCTTTCACAGATGGGTTTAGAATTTTTCAGCCAGCTCTCAATAGTTATTGAAATTGAATTATTTGTTTTGGTTTGATACATGATATTATAATTATTCTTACATTGTTTGTATTCTATTTTAATAATGAACATTAAAACATGCTAATATTTGTTCATCCTTGCTGTATTGGGTTGGATGGCCGAATGGTTAGTGTGTGCATGCTGTATCATACGGCCTGCCATTAAGTCAACTGGCGTGGTCTCGAATCCCTGGTTGTACGTGGCAAGGAGTAGGGTCACCTGTCCATACTCCTGATTTTCTCCGGGTACTCTGGTTTCCCCCCACTGCTAAAGACCCCTACGCGCAAGCAAATTATTGAAATAAAATTAAACCATATGTTAGTCCCGAAATGACCTTGTTTGTGTTGAGTGGACGTTAAACCCATTTCTCTCTAATTATGTTTTGCATACAATGTACAAATACAAATGTAAAGGATGTAACTTTAAAATAGAAGAAAATCAAATATTTTTAATATTAAACAATTGCTTTGTTCTTATACTTCTACAATCATTCTCATGTTGTTCATTTTGCCATATTTTTGTTTATTCATTCATATGTCTTCTATATAATGATGCATAGTATAGTACACTATGTTAAAAAAATACTAGAAATGTATGTTTCTTTATCACCAAATGATTTATGTAAGTTGTGAAGTAAAACAGTTGAACATTAAATCCCATTTCAATTTATTTGCATGAGGTGAAGAGAAATAATGGTATTGAACAATTGACTATCCATGAAAGATACTAAAGAGAATTTTATTAATTTATACATACTTTTGCTAATTTTATTGTTATATCTTGGTAGTAACATACTAATATAAATAGTAATATTGTTTCTAGATGAAGACTATTATAATTGAAATGAAATGGGATTTCACATCATAATGCTATGCACGGACTGGGCTAATAATGACAAAAAACTACAATGAATACAATAGTATAAAATGTTGCTATGAAATTAAATAAATGTTGTATACAATAATTAACCGGTTTAATACTATATTATACATAAAAGTGAATGAAATTCAATGTTTACTATTTTGCTTTATACATGAATATCACAGGTCAAATTATTGAAATAAATAATGCAAATAGATTATGATTTGAAACATCTTGTATGTCATTGATCTATTTGTTATATAAGACTACATGATATAAACTTTTTGATAAGCCTCTTTTATCATATTTTGAACTAATGGAATAAAGAGCAAAGACCTAGAATATATTGTAAATATAATCAGGTTTTTGATCAACTGATCAAAGGAAAATATTGCGAATAAATTTGTTGTACTGCTATTGTAAAGAAATCATCATTGTTTTATTTGATATTTAGAATACACGTAATCGTGTATATATTTGAAGTTAAGAGCAATTATGATTAGTGATACCTGTATGACCAACTCTCAAAAGATAATCTCATTAAACCAAGTACTTTTTTTCATTTGTATTAGTTGATTTATACTGAATAAAGATAACACAAACAAACAAAAATGAGTTGGCTGTGTGAACACCTCAATGACAAGTGGTATCAGATGCCTCAGAGAGAATATTCAAATGCTCCTTGTGATACGTTTCTAACACAATTATAACCTAATGTATTAAAAGGGAGTGGAGTGGGTGGGTCCGGGGGGCTTTTCGATTGGCAGGGGACTATTAAAATGGGTAAGCAGAGATAAGCAATTTGATGAAACTTGGTGTATAGTTTCATTACATTAGTACCTTGACCAAGTTCGACAATGAGCATTCTCTTAGTCAGGATAAGCAAAGCAACTTGATTGGCCGGGACTTTGAATTGGTTGATGCTTTGGGGTATGATAACTTTGGTTATAATGAAGTACTGGAACATAACAACCCAGCTTTTAATTGAGCTAGAATGTTGAAACTTGGTGTAGATGTTCATCAGGTCTTGACTGAACATTTTGAGCTACAGCTTGGCAATTTCATTGGTCGATGCTTTGGGACAAGATAACCTTGATTTCTATCTGACAGAGAGTGATGAAATTTACAGTATAGTTTGATTGCTCGATACTTTTGAAAAAAATATGAAAGTGCGATTAATTAATGTGTCATCTTTTACTTTGGGGTTTTGGCAGGAGACATCAGCCATACTGTTGCTTGTTTAATATCCCCTATACAATATACGCTCGACATCATTACCCGAACTGGAGTAGAAAAGTGGGATCTTTGACAATGAGGCAATGAACTTGTAAATTCTTTTGAAGCTGCACAAGAGGGAACATCAACGCCGGATTAACCATGGTGGTGGGGAGGGGGGCTGATACCGACCGCAAGGGGGTCGGGTCAGGGGGTTCTCCCCCTAAGAAATTTTAATTGGAGGCCGAAAACGTGATTTCATGGCATTTCAGGCACTTGTGTCGGAGCCATTTAGAAGTACCTCCCCCAGAAAAATAAAATTCTGCCACAAAATTAGCCACAATCCACGCGGTTGCTGTGAAATTTCTAGAGGAGAGAGCTGGAACCCATGAGCACGTTAAATTCGCCACTGTAAGTGAGCAGAGCTACATCAAACCTAATTTTGAGTCCCTCAGTGATAAATAACTTGATTCAAAATCGTATTATAGCCCCAACGACGATTTGATGAATGGAGACCGTAACGTTACTACAAAGTCTAACACTGTAAGTACCAAATAGTCATACGAGATATGTGCATCTCATCAAATTCAGCTTATACCATACCCACAATAATGTTACGGAGTCAGTGAGTTCAAGTTAGACAATACGCTGACCTTCCACTGACCATGCTTATATAAAATCTGTCAATGACAGCTGATTCATTGTTTAGTTTTTTATATGATATATTTAATATCAATAATATATTTATATGCATGCTTTATTTTACTTTACACGACCTCTAAAAATGCCCCAAATCGTAAAAATACGACTTTTTGGATTTCGATCTCCTTTTTTCGGCTACCCCGGACATTTTCAAAAAATGATACAATGATTTCACACAACAGGCCAGCTATTAGACTCTCGATTGACAAGAGTTTCATCGCCCTCCATTCATTATAACCAATGTCATCGTGCCCTAAAGAATCAACAAATCAGCTTGCTTATCTCTGCTTACCCTAGGCAGAAAATGCTCATCTTTGAACTCAATCATGACATTGACCTAGTGAACGCCTACACCAAGTTTGAACATTCTAGCTTAATTAGAAGGAGAGTTCTTGTATTCCAAAGTCCCGGCCCTTCAAATTGCTTCTATTTTTCATTTTCAATTCAAAATGGTGACCATCACGTGACCGAAATCAAAATTCTGATCCGATAGATTTTTAGGCATTCCTTCCAGGATTCCGAAAATATGACTCCCGAGTCTGTAAGTAAAATAGCAAAAAAGCCTTTTTGATTTTTCACGTTTAAAGATGGTGGCACTTCCGGTTCGATCGACAAACTCCATATTTTGTGTACGAATCAGTAATTACTTGTCTAGTATCGAATTTTTTTTTTAGGTCATTCTGACCTATATTTCGACGATTTTCTTGAAAACTTTGATCCTTAATTTCACCAAGGGGAGATAATTTAGAAAATTTCCAAGGACATCTTTGAAGTCGCATTGGCAAGATCTACTAACATTCTAAATTTCACGAAAATCGCACAACTATTAAAGAAGTTGTCAAATTGGTAATAACTTCCGGTTCGAAATGACAGCGACGAATTTTCGAAATGCCAAAATCCGAAATTGCAGATTTGAAGTAAATGTTTCAAGATACTCAAAGAAAAAAGAATTAGTAAAATAGGTCAAATAGTCACAAAGTTACAGCATTGTAGGTCAAATGCATTCCTTCGTAAAATTCGGTGATTTCGGATTCGTAAAACGTTTTGAAAATATATTTAATCAACAGCCACCACCCATTTTTGGGGGGATAGGTAAAAGATTCAGAACGATCCTATGGTTAGATTCTGAGAAATCCGATTTGTGGACAAAACACAAAAAAAAAATAACAATAATAATCTTAACAGAAACAATAAGCTTTCATATGTAATATGAAAGCTTAATAATCTTAACAGAAACAATAAGCTTTCATATTACATATGAAAGCTTAATAATCTTAACAGAAACAATAAGCTTTCATATGTAATATGAAAGCTTAATAATAATATGAAAGCTTAATAATAATAATCTTAACAGAAACAATAAGCTTTCATATGTAATATGAAAGCTTAATAATCTTAACAGAAACAATAAGCTTTCATATGTAATATGAAATATGAAAGCTTAATAATAATTTTAGTAATCTCAATAGGCTTTCAGACGAAAGTCTGAAAGCCTAATAACTAGACCTGCAGACCTGCAGTGGTGAATCGGCTTTCAGGAATCAGACAGGAAGTGCGTCATACAATAGCCGATCCATCGAGCTACCAAACGATACTGTAGTTGTTATGATTCAGTGACACCCTCTAACAGATTTGTAAGTAATATTTGCTTGCGAATACACCGGTCAAAATTGTAAAATCTGGCAAAATTACTTCACTTCCGGTGCCAAAAGAAATCATTATCGGTAACAAATAAGTTAAGAATTCGCAATTGAGAATTGTTTTATACACACCAGGCAATAAATAATAAACTTGGAACCCATAAACTGAAATTAAAAAGGTAAAAAACTTAAAGGGAGACAAACTATATCTCAAATTAACCGGCACTACCCAGATGAGAGAAATGGGGTTTAACGTCGACTAGACACAAACTATGTCATTTCGGGACTAGCATGGTTTAATTTTATATCAATAATTCCTGTGTAAAATATCATCAAAAAATATTCATAAATAAAAAAGGTTTTCGTAAAAGAATTAATTTTTTTCTAAATATCGGACATTTTTACGACTACTTCCCGTTTTACGATAGTTGTTGTGATAGCTTTACGAAGTTCTTTGGATACTTAACTTTACGTACCAGAAGTATCAGAAACATCCATTGAGTAGTTTTGAAAAAAAAGATAAATTAAAGAGCGTTTCCAAAAATTTAACGATTTTTCAATTTTTTTCAAAGTTTGAGGCCATTTTTGGACCACTTATATTATTTCAACGCTTTTCATTTTGGATTCACTATATAGACAACCGATAGGACTTTGGGTAAGAAAAATTTAAGAAAAATCTGTGGCATCGTTTTCGAGAAAAGTTGGTCTCAGAATGTTAAAAAATCGGAAAATACTAGATTTTTGGCATACAATAATTTATTTCCTTACCATCGAAATCGTATTATTTAGATACCATATGGTGGTCCATTAATAGGGCTATCCAGTGACAGTTTAGTTCCTTTGGTCCGCTATTACCTAAGGGAGAAATCAAGTTTTTCGCAAGTGCAACAATGTTTTAACCATTTTTTTTCATTTTTTGATTACTTCCGGTATGGTTATTATTGTCGGAATAGTTTTAATAGCCGGTTTGGGCACTAAAATAGCAACATGGCTCTGTAATGATATATTACATTATCTGATCAGATAAAATGCCCCTGAGAAATCCTATGTTCAAAAGAGCCAAAAATGCAAAAAAATTAAAATATCGAAAATTAAATTTCAATAAATACATACATATTATACATCGTTAGAATTGTAATTAGGTCAGCTATCTGAATATACATGTACAATCTTTTTTTGAAAATCTCTTAAAATAAAAAATAGCAGAGCATTTTCCAAAGTTTCACGATTTTTCGACTTTTTTCGATTTTCAGTCCGTTATTTCACCTATTCCAGATATTTCAAAGTCTTATTGGATGGCTTCATGCAAAATACCTCCGAAAGGACTCTCGATAGAAATATTTTAAAAAAAAAAATTGCGGTTAAGTTTTCGAGATACAGGCGTCCAAAAATGCTAAAAATCAGAAAATACTTGATTTTCAGCGTGCCATATTTTGCTGCCTGATCATCGTATCCGTACGAATTGGGTATCATTCGATAGCACAATCCTAGTGCAATCCAATGGTACCCTAATTCGTCTAATCCATTGATATCGGACGGAGAAATCGCGTTTTTCCCCAAAATACCAATTTTTTGCATTTTTTTCAAAATATCGGACATTATTTCGACCACTTCCGGTGTACAGATTATTGTTGAAATTGCTTTATTCCTTGCAATGGTCATGCATGCCTCAGAAATTTCAGAAACGTCAATTCTGCCATAAAACGAAACCCGGACTCACAAAATGGGTTGAAAATTCGAAAAAATCGAAAAATAAAGGGCGATAACTCGGAATGAAACTTATATTTCTGGAATCGGGTGGTTTTCAGGTATCCAAAAATGTAGGTCAAATTTGAAAATTTGAAAAATAACAAAAATTGTCTCTCAAACCACATTTTTCATTTTTCGATCGCAAGAAGTCAGCAATGGAGTTTCGAAATATCGAAATTTTCAAATGCTATCGTCCGAGAAAAGACTCTGGGTTTCCGAAAATTTCATTTGTATGAAAATAGGTACAGAATTGACGAATCTACCTCCGTTTTTTAATTTTTTGACACAGCACAAAATTCGACCACTTTCGGTCTGCGCAGAAGTTTCAAAAATAGTTTATCAAGTAGCCAACACATGTTTCCCAATAGAGAATTAGGTCCCAGATCGGTATCTGTTACAGGTACTGAGAAATAGGCTCCGGCGAAAAAAAAAAATAATAAACTAGACCTGCATGCAGGAATGACGGGTTTCACTGGTGCCACGTTACCCTTAAACATGTCACTTCCGGTGCCAAGTTACCCTTGAACATATGTCACTTCCGGTACCAACGAAACCATTAAACAGGTTTCCAAATTAACATTGCACACAAATAAAATGGATGCAGAATCAACCAAATCCAGCAATATCAATTCATTTTATACATTTGTTACTTGTAAATGATCTTGACAAAATTACATTTCTTCCGGTGTTAATGAAAATATTCAATTAGTTTTATGAAATCAGAAATGGCATACGATATCATATAGTGAAAATTTTATGTAAATCGAATAATAATTGCCACTTTTAAAGACCAAAAACTTGAAAAGTGACTTGTAGAAAATCGGCTATTTCTCTGCAACCGTACAAGTTAGAAACCATTTTGTGGTATCTGTATGATCGTATGGGTTCATTTTATTTGTTGATTGGCATCAAATACCATAATTTGAAAAACATTTCAAAACAGACTCATTTGAATAAAATATCTGTTTTGAAGGCTAAAAATACAGTTTTTGCCAAAATGATGTTACTTCCGGTGATAATGAAAATCTTAAATTACTTGTATGAAATCCTAAACGGCATGAGGTATAACATGGTGTAACGTTTATGAAAATCGAATAATAATTGACACTTTTATGGCCCCAAAACCTTCAAAAGTGACCTGTAGAAAACCGTCGATTTCTCGGCAACCGAACAAGTTAGAAACAATTTTATGATATCTATATGACCATATGAGTTGTGTTTATATGTGAATTTAAACCAAAAGTTAAAATTATTAATACATATTAAGTAATTCTTGGTTGAATAAAACATTGATTTAAAAAGTTTAAAATGCAGTTTTTGACAAAATGACGTCACTTCCGGTGTCAGTTTTAAATTGTAATCAACTTGATATGACGCTACATGCTTTTTGAATCAAATGATGTCACTTTTATAAAAATCCAATAATAATTGACTATTTTACGGACAAAATAACGAAAACAGTGACTTATGCAGAACTGCCCATTTCTTGGCAACTGCTTATATTACAAACTAATTTTAACATACATTTTCTTCGTATGGGTTATAGCTGCATGTTTATAAAAGTTACGAAGAAATATTTTAAAATCTGAAAAGCCTGAATGGGTTGTAAATAGGTCAATTTTACACCATTTTTAGCCTCTTAATCCAATTTGCTCGAAAATGAAATCGAAATTAAAAAAAACTGCTTCCGACATTTTTTGCGCCTTTAAAGGACACACTCTTTGAGTCATATAATTTTTCAAAAAAATAATATTTCTTTTCGAAAAATGGTACCTAACTGTCAAAATTGTAGTTTTTGGTAAAATTATGCCACTTCCGGTGCCGACAGATAACACTTTCGGTAATAAAAAAAATGACAATTGAGACACCAAAGCATATAAACTTTGTTTTATACAAATCGAACAATAAAAAATTAATCTAGGACTGAAAAACTGAATTAGCCAATGGCGGCCAAGAAAAATTACTGATACAATTTTTTTTAATATTTTGGCGCTAGTCAGATGACTCTTTACTTCTGTGCAGAACACGACTAAAAAATATTCATAAATAAAAAAGTTTTTTGTAAAATTTATAATTTTCGAAATTTGGCGCCTAATATCTTTAAAGATTTGCCGAAAATCAAAAATTGAAAGTAGCGTAGCTATGTGCCCTGTCTCCGGCTATGCCGAAATGTATCGAAAGTTAAAATCCAATGATTATTGTTAGAATTACTGCAATATTTTAAAAAACGATAACTTCGGTGATTTCGGACATTTCGCATTGTCGCAGAACGTTCAAAATAGCTTTATCCTATAAGTCACACGCACTTTCCTTGTAAAACCGAAGAAATCGTAACGATGCGACAAGCAGTTGCTGAGATCTACTCAAAACAAAAGAATAACTAGACCTGCATGCAGGAATGACGGGTTTCACTGGTGCCAAGTTACTCTTAAACATGTCACTTTCGGTGCCAAGCTACTCTTGAACATATGTCACTTCCGGTACCAACGAAACCACTAAACAGGTTTCCAAATTAACATTGCACACAAATAAAATGGACGTAGAATCAACCAATCAATCCAGCAATATCAAGTCATTTTATACATTTGTTACTTGTAAATGATCTTGACAAAATTGAATTACTTCCGGTGTTAATGAAAATGTTCAATTAGTCTTATGAAATCAGAAATGGCATACGATATCATATAGTGACAATTTTATGTAAATCGAATAATAATTGCCACTTTTAAAGACCAAAAAACTTGAAAAGTGACTTGTAGAAAATCTGCTATTTCTCTGCAACCGTACAAGTTAGAAACCATTTTGTGGTATCTGTATGATCGTATGGGTTCATTCTATTTGTTGATTGGCATCAAATACCATAATTTGAAAAAGATTTCAAAACAGACTCATTTGAATAAAATATCTGTTTTGAAGGCTAAAAATTCAGTTTTTGCCAAAATGACGTTACTTCCGGTGATAATGAAAATCTTAAATGACTTGTATGAAATCACAAATGGCATTAGGTATAACATGGTGTAACGTTTATGAAAATCGAATAATAATTGACACTTTTATGGCCCCGAAACCTTCAAAAGTGACCTGTAGAAAACCGTCTATTTCTCGGCAACCGAACAAGTTAGAAACAATTTTATGATATCTATATGACCATATGAGTAGTATTTATATGTGAATTTAAACCAAAAGTTAAAATTATTAATACATATTAATTTATTCATGGTTGAATAAAACATTGATTTAAAAAGTTTAAAATGCAGTTTTTGACCAAATGACGTCACTTCCGGTGTCAATTTTAAATTGTAATCAACTTGATATGACGCTACATTCTTTTTGAATCAAATGATGTCACTTTTATAAAAATCCAATAATAATTGACTATTTTACAGGCAAAATAACGAAAACAGTGACTTGTACAGAACTGCCCATTTCTTGGGAACTGCTTATATTACAAACTAATTTTAACATACATTTTCTTCGTATGGATTATAGCTACAAGTTTATAAAAGTTACGAAGAAATATTTTAAAATCTGAAAAGCCTGAATAGGTTGTGAATAGGTCAATTTTACACCATTTTTAGCCATTTAATCGAATTTACTCGAAAATGAAATCGAAATTAAAAAAACTGCTTCCGATATTTTTTGCGCCTTGAAAGGGCACACTCTTTGAGTCAAATAATTTTTCAAAAAAATAATATTTGTTTTCGAAAAATGGTACCTAACTGTCAAAATTGTAGTTTTTGGTAAAATTATGCCACTTCCGGTACCGACAGATATCACTTCCGGTAATAAAAAAAATGACAATTGAGACATCGAAGCATATGAACTTTGTTTTATACAAATCGAACAATAAAAAATTAATCTAGGACTGAAAAACTGAATTAGCCAATGGCGGCCAAGGAAAATTACTGAGACTAAATTTTTTAACATTTTTGCACAAGGCAGATGACTCTTTAATTCTGTGCACAATACGACTAAAAAATATTCATAAATAAAAATGTTTTTTGTAAAATTTTAAATTTACGAAATTTGGCGCCTAATATCTTCGAAGATTTGCCGAAAATCAAAAATCGAAAGAAGCGTAGCTATGTGCCCTGTCTCAGGCTATGCCAAAATGTGTCGAAAGTTAAAATCCAATGATTATTGTTAAAATTACTGCAATATTTTCAAAAACGATAACGTCGGTGATTTCGGACATTTCGCATTGTTGCAGAACGTTCAAAATAGCTTTATCCTCTAAGTCACACCCACTTTCCCTGTAAAACCGAAGAAATCGTAACGATGCGACAAGCAGTTGCTGAGATCTACTCAAAACAAAAGAATAATAATAACTAGACCTGCAAGCAGCACTGAACCGGCTTTCAGGAATCATACAGGAAGTTTATTATACCATAGCCGATCCATTGAGCTACCAAACTATACTTTAGTTGTTTTGCTTCAGCGACACCCTCTATCATATGTAAAAGTAATATTTGCTGGCGAAAAGACCGGTCAAAATTGTAAATTAAGGCAAAATTACGTCACTTCCGGTACCGAAAGAAATTTTCATAGGTGAAAAATAAGTCGAAAATTCGCAACATACAAAATACAAACTTTGTTTTATACATATCGGGCAATAAATAATTAACCTATAACCCATAAACTGAAATTAAGAAGGTAAAAAACTTAAAAGTGACCCTGGGAAAATTGGTTATTATTCGACAAGGGAACATACTAGAAGCCTTTTCTTGATATCAATATGATGGTATTGATTCAATCTTACTGCCCATTAGAGTCAGACGTTATAAAGTTAAACGAATAATGAATATAAATCACTTCAAAAAAATGTTTGTTTTGAAGGCTAAAAATACGTTTTTTGCAAAAATTACATTACTTCCGGTGATATTGAAAATGTTAACTTGGTTCATAGAAGTCATAAATGGCATAAGGCATCAAATGGTAAAAAGATTATAAAAATCGAATAATAATTGACACTTTTATAGACTAAAAACCTTGAAAAGTGACTTATAGAAGATCGCCTATTTCTCTGAAACCGTACAAGTTAGAAACCATTTTGTGGTATCTGTATGGTCGTATGGCTTCATTCTATTCGTTGATGGGAATCAAATATCATAATTTTAAAAATATTATAAGGCAGACTCATTTGAATACAATTTTAGTTTTTTAGGTTAAAAATACAGTTTTTGCCCAAATGACGTCATTTCCGGTCACAGTGAAAATGTAAAATTGGCTTGACCTAGTCCAAATTGGCATTAGGCATCAAATGGAAAAAAAATATTGCAAATCGAATAATAATTCACTTTTGTATAGGCAAAATAACGTGAAAAGTGATGCATGCAAAATTGCATATTTCTCGGCAACTGCTCATATTATAAACTAATTTTCGCATACATTCTCTTCGTCTGGATTATTGCTACGAGTTTATGAAAATTACAAATAAATATTTCAAAATATGAAGACGCTGAATGAATTGTAAATAACTGAATTTTACACTTAATTTACATTTTATTCGAAATTGCCCGAAAATGAAATTGAAATTTAAAAATATGAGCTAAGGATTTTGTGCACCTTTGCAGGGTGCATCCTTTTAGTTATATCAGTTTTGGAAAAAAATAATATTTGCTTTCAAAAAGTGGTACCGAACTGTCAAAATTGTAGTTTTTGTTAATATTACGTCACTTCCGTTGCCGACAGAAAAATTTCACCGTAACAAAAAAAATTACAATTGGGACCACGGAGCATATGAACTTTGTTTTATACAAATCGAACAATAAATAATTTTTCTGGGTACGAAAAGCTAAATTAGCCGATGGCGGCTAACGCAAATTACCGAGACAATTTTTTTTCTCATTTCTGCTCAAGTACGATGATATTTTAACCCTGTGTAAAATATCATCAAAAAATATTCATAAATAAAAAAGGTTTTCGTAAAAAAATTATTTTTTTTCAAAATATCGGACATTTTTTCGACTACTTCCGGTTTTACGATCATTGTCGCGATAGCTTTACGAGGTTCTTTGGATACTTAACTTTCTGTACCAGAAGTGTCAGAAACATCCATTGAGCAGTTTTTGAAAAAAAGATAAATTAAAGAGCGTTTACAAAAATTTAACGATTTTTCAATTTTTTTCAAAGTTTGATGCCATTTTTGGACCACCTATTTCATTTCAATGGTTTTCATTTTGGATTCACTATATAGACAACCGATAGGACTTTGAGTAAGAAAAGTTTAAGAAAAATCGTAGGCGTCGTTTTCGAGAAAAGGGCGTCTCAGAATGTTAAAAAATCGGAAAATACTAGATTTTTGGCATGCAATAATTTATTTCCTTACCATGGAAATCATATTATTGAGATACCATATGATGGTCCATTAATAGTTCTATCCAGCGACACTTTAGTTCTTTTGGTCCGCTATTACCTAAGGGAGAAATCATGTTTTTCGCAAGTGCGACAATATTTTTAACTTTTTTTTTTATTTTTTGAATACTTCCGGTATGGTTATTATTTTCGGAATAGTTTTAATAGCCAGTTTGGGCACTAAAATAGCCACAGGGCTCTGTAATGGTATATTACATTATCTGATCAGATAAAATGCCCCTGAGAAATCCTACGTTCAAAAGTGCCAAAAATGCAAAAAATTTAAAATATCGAAAATTAAATTTCAATAATTACATACATATTATACACTGTTAGAATCGTAATTAGGTCAGCTATCTGAATATACAACCCTTTTTTAAAAATCTCTTAAAATAAAAAAATAGTAGAGCATTTTCCAAAATTTCACGATTTTTCGACTTTTTTCGATTTTCAGTCCCTTTTTTATCCTATTCCAGACATTTCAAAGGCTTATTGGATGGCTTCATGCAAAAGACTTCCAAAAGGACTCTCGATAGAAAAAATTTGAAAAAAATTGTAGGTTAAGTTTTCGAGATACAGGCGTCCAAAAACGCTCCAAATCAGAAAATACTTGATTTTCAGCGTGCCATATTTTGCTGACTGATCATAGAATCCGTATGAATTGGGTATCATACGATAGTACAATCCTAGTGCAGTCCAATGGTACCCTAATTTCTTTAATCCATTGATATCGGGCGGAGAAATCGCGTTTTTCCTCAAAATATCCATTTTTTGCATTTTTTTCAAAATATTGCCCATTATTTCGACCACTTCCGGTTTAAGGATTCTTGTCGAAATTGCTTTATAAGTTGGTATTGGACTATAACTTCATGTTCCAGAAGTTTCAGAAACGTCAATTCTGCCATAAACCGAAACCCGAGCTCACAAAATGGGAAGAAAATTCGAAAAAAATCGAAAAATAAAGGGCGATAACTCTGAATGAAACTTATATTACTGGAATCGGATGGACTTCAGGTATCCAAAAATGTAGGTCAAATTTGAAAATTTTTAAAAATAACAAAAATTGTCTCGTAAACAACATCTTTTCAATTTTCAAACGATAAAAGTCATAGACGAATGTTCGAAATTGAAAAATGTGAGATAGCCATTGTCTCAGAAAAGATTCAGGGATTCCAAAAATGTAATTTGTTTGAAAATGGATAAAGAATTGCCGAAACTATGGCCAATTTTCAATTTTTAGACAACAGACAAAGTTCGGTCACTTCCGGTATGCGCAGAAATTTCGAAAATATTTTATCAAGTAGCCACCACATGGTTTCCCAATAGAAAATCTAATTCCAGATCGATATCTGTTTCGATCATAGAGATCTAGGCCCTCGCGGTAAATAATAATAATAATAATAACTAGACCTGCATGCAGGAATGACGGGTTTCACTGGTGCCACGTTACCCTTAAACATGTCACTTCCGGTGCCAAGTTACCCTTGAACATATGTCACTTCCGGTACCAGGTTTCCAAATTAACATTGCACACAAATAAAATGGATGCAGAATCAACCAAATCCAGCAATATCAATTCATTTTATACATTTGTTACTTGTAAATGATCTTGACAAAATTACATTTCTTCCGGTGTTAATGAAAATGTTCAATTAGTTTTATGAAATCAGAAATGGCATACGATATCATATAGTGAAAATTTTATGTAAATCGAATAATAATTGCCACTTTTAAAGACCAAAAAACTTGAAAAGTGACTTGTAGAAAATCGACTATTTCTCTGCAACCGTACAAGTTAGAAACCATTTTGTGGTATCTGTATGATCGTATGGGTTCATTTTATTTGTTGATTGGCATCAAATACCATAATTTGAAAAACATTTCAAAACAGAATCATTTGAATAAAATATCTGTTTTGAAGGCTAAAAATACAGTTTTTGCCAAAATGATGTTACTTCCGGTGATAATGATAATCTTAAATTACTTGTATGAAATCCTAAATGGCATTAGGTATAACATGGTGTAACGTTTATGAAAATCGAATAATAATTGACACTTTTATGGCCCAAAAACCTTCAAAGGTGGCCTGTAGAAAACCGTCTATTTCTCGGCAACCGAACAAGTTAGAAACAATTTTATGATATGTATATGACCATATGAGTTGTGTTTATATGTGAATTTAAATCAAAAGTTAAAATTATTAATACATATTAAGTAATTCTTGGTTGAATAAAACATTGATTTAAAAAGTTTAAAATGCAGTTTTTGACAAAATGACGTCACTTCCGGTGTCAATTTTAAATTGTAATCAACTTGATATGACGCTACATGCTTTTTGAATCAAATGATGTCACTTTTATAAAAATCCAATCATAATTGACTATTTTACAGGCAAAATAACGAAAATAGTGACTTGTACAGAACTGTCCATTTCTTGGTAACTGCTTATATTACAAACTAATTTTAACATACATTTTCTTCGTATGGATTATAGCTACAAGTTTATAAAAGTTACGAAGAAATATTTTAAAATCTGAAAAGCCTGAATAGGTTGTAAATGGGTCAATTTTACACCATTTTTAGCCATTTAATCGAATTTGCTCGAAAATGAAATCGAAATTAAAAAAACTGCTTCCGCCATTTTTTGCGCCTTGAAAGGGCACACTCTTTGAGTCAAATAATTTTTCCAAAAAATAATATTTGTTTTCGAAAAATGGTACCTAACTGTCAAAATTGTAGTTTTTGGTAAAATTATGCCACTTTCGGTGACGACAGATAACACTTCCGGTAATAAAAAAAATGACAATTGAGACAACGAAGCATATGAACTTTGTTTTATACAAATCGAACAATAAAAAATTAATCTAGGACTGAAAAACTGAATTAGCCAATAGCGGCCAAGGAAAATTACTGAGACAAAATTTTTTAACATTTTTGCACTAGGCAGATGACTCTTTAATTCTGTGCACAATACGACTAAAAAATATTCATAAATAAAAAAGTTTTTTGTAAAATTTTAAATTTTCGAAATTTGGCGCCTAATATCTTCGAAGATTTGCCGAAAATCAAAAATCGAAAGTAGCGTAGCTATGTGCCCTGTCTCAGGCTATGCCAAAACGTATCGAAAGTTTAACTCCAATGATTATTGTTAAAATTACTGCAATATTTTCAAAAACGATAACTTCGGTGATTTCGGACATTTCGCATTGTCGCAGAACGTTCAAAATAGCTTTATCCTCTAAGTCACACCCACTTTCCCAGTAAAACCGAAGAAATCGTAACGATGCGACAAGCAGTTGCTGAGATCTACTCAAAACAAAAGAAGAATAATAATAATAATAAGAATAATAATTTTAACAAAAACAATAGTGTTTCACACAAGCTTCGCAGTGTGAAACCCTAACTAGATCTGCTACTGTCCCATGCAGATATGAAAGCTTTCATATTCATCGTCATGTGTCATTGATTGTATCAAGTATCCTAAATAAAAGGATAAGAAGAAAAAATTATCAAAATTGGTCAAAAACTCGCGAAGTTACAAGTCTAAATATAGTATGAAACATTGTACCCAGGCATAACAATAATCTGAAAACTAAAGGGAAATACCTCAAACTTGTATTACTGTAATGAGACGGATGAGAAAATGAAATGAAAATGGCGGGAAAAAAAATTAAAAATGACCGGTTGGACAGGCGACCTTACTCCTTGTCACGTACAACCGGGCATTCGAAAACACGCTAGTTAACTCAATGACAGGCGCGCGTGCTAACCATTCAGTCACCCAACCCCCCTTTAAAATCAGACACGTGTAATATGTCATAGGAAAAATAACAAGTGGCTCACAAAAAATGGTAAATTAATGAGTTTAGGTCAAAAGGTTGAGCTACTGTTTTAGAGTATTTTTTTATGTTTTAAAGAGACACGTTAAGGGTTGTTCATACTTAAATGAAAGTTTAATTTTAAATAAGACCAATAAAATTAGGATTTAATAATGCCAGACTAATATTAAAATAAAGTTTTCAATTAAGAATAATTAATTATTGGTCTAATGCAATGAAATGCTTTGATTTGACGGATGAAATGTACGATGGGTGTCCACACTATGTGGCTAAGGCGTTGGCCTGCTAGCCAGGAGGTCGGGTGTTCGATCCCTGCATTGTCCGAGAAAGTTCATCTCGATTTTCTGGCGTGTCCCCCCACCCGCCGTGTACACATTGGAGTGCACGTAAAAGATCCCTTAGCAGTTGGAATTCGATACTGTTGAATAAGCTCTATACGATGACTAAATGTGCAGATTGTAGCCACCCACACTGCATGTTTTGCTTAACAATGAAAGGGTGCCGTTTTCAATGTTCGATCCTTTTGTTCTTCTACTCCTGATATGTTGGATTGTTGATCGATGGTTTTATATAAAAGACTACCAATAGGACTCTTTGTAGAAGAAGTTCCCCAAAAATATTAAGTTGACTTTACGAGAAAGACCTCTAAACATGCTCCAAATTGTAAAAATACGACTTTTTGGATTTTCAATCTCTTTTTTTCGCCTATCCCTGATATTTAAAATAAATGATACAATGATTTCACACAACAGGCTAGCTATTGGACTCTCTATTGACAAAAGTTTCACAGCCCTCCCTTCATTATAACAGAAGTTATCGTGCCCTAAAGAATCAACAAATCAGCATGCCTATCTCTGCTTACCCTAGGCAGAAAATGCTCATCTTTGAACTCAATCATGACATTGACCTAGTGAACGTCTACACCAAGTTTGAACATTCTAGCTCAATTAGAAGGAGAGTTATTGTGTTTCAAAGTCTCGGCCCTTCAAATTGCTACTACTTTTCATTTTCAATTCAAAATGGTGACCATCACGTGACTGAAATCAAAATTCTGCTCCCTACGATTTTTGGGCCATCCTTCAAGGATTCAGAAAATATAACTCCCGTGTCTGTAAGAGCAATATCGCAAAAGTTCATTGTTTTTTCACGTTTCAAGATGGTGGCACTTCCGGTTCGATCGACAAACTCCATATTTTGTGTAGGAATCAGTAATTACTTGTCGAGTATCGAAAAATTTTTTTAGGTCATTCTGACCTATATTTCGACGATTTTTTTGAAAATTTTGATCCTTAATTTCACCAAGGGGAGATAATTTAGAAAATTTCTAATTATATTTTTGAAGTCACATCGGTAAGATCTACTTGTATACTAAATTTCATGAATATCGTACTACTATTAAAGAAGTTGTCAAATTGGTCTAAACTTCCGGTTCGAAATCACAGCGACGAATTTTCGAAATTCGAAAATGTGAAACTGCAGATGAAAACGATTTTTTTCAAGGTATTCGAAGAAAAAAGAATTAGTAAAATCGGTCAAAAAATAACAAAGTTACGACTATGCATTGTCAGTTTTTTCGTTCGTAAAATTCGGTGATTTCGGATTCGTAAAACGTTTTGAAAATATATTTAAACAACGTTCGCACCCCATTTTTGGGGGGGTAGGTCAAAGTTTCAGAAAGATCCCATGGTTAGATTCTGAGAAATCCGATTTGCAGAAAATACACAAAAAAAAAAAATAATAATAATCTTAACAGAAACAATAAGCTTTCATATGTAATATGAAAGCTTAATAATTTTAGTAATCTCAATAGGCTTTCAGACGAAAGTCTGAAAGCCTAATAATAACTATACCTGCATGCAGGAATGACGGGTTTCACTGGTGCCATGTTACCCTTAAACATGTCACTTCCGGTGCCAAGTTACCCTTGAACATATGTCACTTCCGGTACCAGCGAAACCACTAAACAGGTTTCCAAATTAACATTGCACACAAATAAAATGGACGCAGAATCAACAAAATCCAACAATATCAATTCATTTTATACATTTGTTACTTGTAAATGATCTTGACAAAATTAAATTACTTCCTGTGTTAATGAAAATGTTCAATTAGTCTTATGAAATCAGAAATGGCATACGATATCATATAGTGAAAATTTTATGTAAAATTTTAAGACCAAAAAACTTGAAAAGTGACTTGTAGAAAATCTGCTATTTCTCTGCAACCGTTAAAGTTACAAACCATTTTGTGGTATCTGTGTGATCGTATGGGTTCATTCTATTTGTTGATTAGCATCAAATACCATAATTTGAAAAAGATTTCAAAACAGACTCACTTGAATAAAATATCTGTTTTGAAGGCTAAAAATACAGTTTTTGCCAAAATGACGTTACTTCCGGTGATAATGAAAATCTTAAATTACTTGAATGAAATCCCAAATGGCAGTAGGTATAACACGGTGTAACGTTTTTGAAAATCGAATAATAATTGACACTTTTATGGCCCCGAAACCTTCAAAAGTGACCTGTAGAAAACCGTCTATTTCTCGGCAACCGAACAAGTTAGAAACAATTTTATGATATCTATATGACCATATGAGTTTTGTTTATATGTGAATTTAAACCAAAAGTTAAAATTATTAATACATATTAAGTTATTCTTGGTTGAATAAAACATTGATTTAAAAAGTTTAAAATGCAGTTTTTGACCAAATGATGTCACTTCCGGTGTCAATTTTAAATTGTAATCAACTTGATATGACGCTACATGCTTTTTGAATCAAATGATGTCACTTTTATAAAAATCCAATAATAATTGACTATTTTACAGGCAAAATAACGAAAACAGTGACTTGTACAGAACTGCCCATTTCTTGGTAACTGCTTATATTACAAACGAATTTTAACATACATTTTCTTCGTATGGATTATAGCTACAAGTTTATAAAAGTTACGAAGAAATATTTTAAAATCTGAAAAGCCTGAATAGGTTGTAAATAGGTAAATTTTACACCATTTTTAGCCTCTTAATCGAATTTGCTCGAAAGTGAAGTCGAAATTAAAAAAACTGCTTCCTACATTTTTTGCGCCTTGAAAGGGCACACTCTTTGAGTCAAATAATTTTTCCAAAAAATAATATTTGTTTTCGAAGTAGGAAAATAACTGTCAAAATTGTAGTTTTTGGTAAAATTATGCCACTTCCGGTGCCGACAGATAACACTTTTGGTAATAAAAAAAATGACAATTGATACAACGAAGCATATGAATTTTGTTTTATACAAATCGGACAATAAAAAATTAATCTAGGACTGAAAAACTGAATTAGCCAATGGCGGCCAAGGAAAATTACTGAGACAAATTTTTTTAACATTTTTGCACTAGTCAGATGACTCTTTAATTCTGTGCACAATACGGCTAAAAAATATTCATAAATAAAAAATTTTTTGTAAAATTTTAAATTTTCGAAATTTGGCGCCTAATATCTTCGAAGATTTGCCGAAAATCAAAAATCGAAAGTAACGTAGCTATGTGCCCTGTCTCAGGCTATGCCAAAATGTATCGAAAGTTAAAATCCAATGATTATTGTTAAAATTACTGCAATATTTTCAAAAACGATAACTTGGGTGATTTCGGACATTTCGCATTGTCGCAGAACGTTTAAAATAGCTTTATCCTCTAAGTCACACCCACTTTCCCAGTAAAACCGAAGAGATCGTAACGATGCGACACGTAGTTGCTGAGATCTATTCAAATTAGAATCTGAATAATAATAATAATAACTAGACCTGCATGCAGGAATGACGGGTTTCACTGGTGCCACGTTACCCTTAAACATGTCACTTCCGGTGCCAAGTTACCCTTGAACATATGTCACTTCCGGTACCAGCGAAACCACTAAACAGGTTTCCAAATTAACATTGCACACAAATAAAATGGACGCAGAATCAACAAAATCCAGCAATATCAATTCATTTTATACATTTGTTACTTGTAAATGATCTTGACAAAATTAAATTACTCCCGGTGTTAATGCAAATGTTCAATTAGTCTTATGAAATCAGAAATGGCATACGATATCATATAGTGAAAATTTTATGTAAATCGAATAATAATTGCCACTTTTAAAGACCAAAAAAATTGAAAAGTGACTTGTAGAAAATCAGCTATTTCTCTGCAACCGTACAAGTTAGAAACCATTTTGTGGTATCTGTATGATCGTATGGGTTCATTCTATTTGCTGATTGGCATCAAATACCATAATTTGAAAAAGATTTCAAAACAGACTCATTTGAATAAAATATCTGTTTTGGAGGCTAAAAATACAGTTTTTGCCAAAATGACGTTACTTCCGGTGATAATGAAAATCTTAAATTACTTGTATGAAATCCCAAATGGCATTAGGTATAACATGGTGTGACGTTTATGAAAATCGAATAATAATTGACCCTTTTATGGCCCCGAAACCTTCAAAAGTGACCTGTAGAAAACCGTCTATTTCTCAGCAACCGAATAAGTTAGAAACCATTTTATGATATCTATATGACCATATGAGTTTTGTTTATATGTGAATTTAAACCAAAAGTTAAAATTATTAATACATATTAAGTTATTCTTGGTTGAATAAAACATTGATTTAAAAAGTTTAAAATGCATTTTTTGACCAAATGATGTCACTTCCGGTGTCAATTTTAAATTGTAATCAACTTGATATGACGCTACATGCTTTTTGAATCAAATGATGTCACTTTTATAAAAATCCAATCATAATTGACTATTTTACAGGCAAAATAACGAAAACAGTGACTTGTACAGAACTGCCCATTTCTTGGTAACTGCTTATATTACAAACGAATTTTAACATACATTTTCTTCGTATGGATTATAGCTACAAGTTTATAAAAGTTACGAAGAAATATTTTAAAATCTGAAAAGCCTGAATAGGTTGTAAATAGGCCAATTTTACACCATTTTTAGCCTCTTAGTCGAATTTGCTCGAAAATGAAATCGAAATTAAAAAAACTGCTTCCTACATTTTTTGCGCCTTGAAAAGACACACTTTTTGAGTCATATAATTTTCCAAAAAAATAATATTTGTTTTCGAAATAAGAAAATAACTGTCAAAATTGTAGTTTTTGGTAAAATTATGCCACTTCCGGTGCCGACAGATAACACTTTTGGTAACAAAAAAAATGACAATTGAGACAACGAAGCATATGAACTTTGTTTTATACAAATCGAACAATAAAAAATTAATCTAGGACTGAAAAACTGAATTAGCCAATGGCGGCCAAGGAAAATTACTGAGACAAAATTTTTTAACATTTTTGCACTAGTCAGATGACTCTTTAATTCTGTGCACAATACGACTAAAAAATATTCATAAATAAAAATTTTTTTAGTAAAATTTTAAATTTTCGAAATTTGGCGCCTAATATCTTCGAAGATTTGCCGAAAATCAAAAATCGAAAGTAGCGTAGCTATGTGCCCTGTCTCAGGCTATGCCAAAATGTACCGAAAGTTAAAATCCAATGATTATTGTTAAAATTACTGCAATATTTTCAAAAACGATAACTTCGGTGATTTCGGACATTTCGCATTGGCGCAGAACGTTCAAAATAGCTTTATCCTCTAAGTCACACCCACTTTCCCAGTAAAACCGAAGAAATCGTAACGATGCGACACGTAGTTGCTGAGATCTATTCAAATTGGAATCTGAATAATAATAATAATAAGAAGAACTAGACCTGCATGCAGGAATGACGGGTTTCACTGGTGCCACGTTATCCTTAAACATGTCACTTCCGGTGCCAAGTTACCCTTGAATATATGTCACTTCCGGTACCAGCGAAACCACTAAACAGGTTTCCAAATTAACATTGCACACAAATAAAATGGACGCAGAATCAACAAAATCCAGCAATATCAATTCATTTTATACATTTGTTACTTGTAAATGATCTTGACAAAATTAAATTACTCCCGGTGTTAATGCAAATGTTCAATTACTCCTATGAAATCAGAAATGACATACGATATCATATAGTGAAAATTTTATGTAAATCGAATAATAATTGCCACTTTTAAAGACCAAAAAACTTGAAAAGTGACTTGTAGAAAATCGGCTATTTCTTTAACCGTACAAGTTAGAAACCATTTTGTGGTATCTGTATGATCGTATGGGTTCATTCTATTTGTTGATTGGCATCAAATACCATAATTTAAAAAAGATTTCAAAACAGACTCATTTGAATAAAATATCTGTTTTGGAGGCTAAAAATACAGTTTTTGCCAAAATGACGTTACTTCCGGTGATAATGAAAATCTTAAATTACTTGTATGAAATCCCAAATGGCATTAGGTATAACATGGTGTGACGTTTATGAAAATCGAATAATAATTGACCCTTTTATGGCCCCGAAACCTTCAAAAGTGACCTGTAGAAAACCGTCTATTTCTCGGCAACCGAACAAGTTAGAAACCATTTTATGATATCTATATGACCATATGAGTTTTGTTTATATGTGAATTTAAACCAAAAGTTAAAATTATTAATACATATTAAGTTATTCTTGGTTGAACAAAACATTGATTTGAAAAGTTTAAAATGCATTTTTTGACCAAATGATGTCACTTCCGGTGTCAATTTTAAATTGTAATCAACTTGATATGACGCTGCGTGCTTTTTGAATCAAATGATGTCAATTTTATAAAAATTCAATCATAATTGACTATTTTACTGGCAAAATAACGAAAACAGTGACTTGTACAGAACTGCCCATTTCTTGGTAACTGCTTATATTACAAACGAATTTTAACATACATTTTCTTCGTATGGATTATAGCTACAAGTTTATAAAAGATACGAAGAAATATTTTGAAATCTGAAAAGCCTGAATAGTTTGTAAATAGGCCAATTTTACACCATTTTTAGCCTCTTAATCGAATTTGCTCGAAAATGAAATCGAAATTAAAAAAACTGCTTCCTACATTTTTTGCGCCTTGAAAGGGCACACTCTTTGAGTGAAATAATTTTTCCAAAAAATAATATTTGTTTTCGAAATAGGAAAATAACTGTCAAAATTGTAGTTTTTGGTAAAATTATGCCACTTCCGGTGCCGACAGATAACACTTTCGGTAATAAAAAAAATGACAATTGATACAACGAAGCATATGAACTTTGTTTTATACAAATCGAACAATAAAAAATTAATCTAGGACTAAAAAACTGAATTAGCCAATGGCGGCCAAGGTAAATTACTGGGACAAAATTTTTTAACATTTTTGCACTAGTCAGATGTCTCTTTAATTCTGTGCACAATACGACTAAGCATATAGTGAAAATTTTATGTAAATCGAATAATAATTGCCACTTTTAAAGACCAAAAAACTTGAAAAGTGACTTGTAGAAAATCGGCTATTTCTCTGCAACTGTACAAGTTAGAAACCATTTTGTGGTATCTATATGATCGTATGGGTTCATTCTATTTGTTGATTGGCATCAAATACCATAATTTGAAAAAGATTTCAAAACACACTCATTTGAATAAAATATCTGTTTTGGAGGCTAAAAATACAGTTTTTGCCAAAATGACGTTACTTCCGGTGATAATGAAAATCTTAAATTACTTGTATGAAATCCCAAATGGCATTAGATATAACATGGTGTGACGTTTATGAAAATCGAATAATAATTGACCCTTTTATGGCCCCGAAACCTTCAAAAGTGACCTGTAGAAAACCGTCTATTTCTCGGCAACCGAACAAGTTAGAAACCATTTTATGATATCTATATGACCATATGAGTTTTGTTTATATGTGAATTTAAACCAAAAGTTAAAATTATTAATACATATTAAGTTATTCTTGGTTGAATAAAACATTGATTTAAAAAGTTTAAAATGCATTTTTTGACCAAATGATGTCACTTCCGGTGTCAATTTTAAATTGTAATCAACTTGATATGACGCTACGTGCTTTTTGAATCAAATGATGTCACTTTTATAAAAATCCAATCATAATTGACTATTTTACAGGCAAAATAACGAAAACAGTGACTTGTACAGAACTGCCCATTTCTTGGTAACTGCTTATATTACAAACGAATTTTAACATACATTTTCTTCGTATGGATTATAGCTACAAGTTTATAAAAGTTACGAAGAAATATCTTAAAATATGAAAAGCCTGAATAGGTTGTAAATAGGCCAATTTTGCACAATTTTTAGCCTCTTAATCGAATTTGCTCGAAAATGGAATCGAAATTAAAAAAACTGCTTCCTACATTTTTTGCGCCATGAAAAGACACACTCTTTGAGTCATATAATTTTTCAAAAAAATAATATTTGTTTTCGAAATAAGAAAATAACTGTCAGAATTGTAGTTTTTGGTAAAATTATGCCACTTCCGGTGCCGATAGATAACATTATTGGTAACAAAAAAAATGACAATTGAGACAACGAAGCATATGAACTTTGTTTTATACAAATCGAACAATAAAAAATTAATCTAGGACTGAAAAACTGAATTAGCCAATGGCGGCCAAGGAAAATTACTGAGACAAAAATTTTTAACATTTTTGCACTAGTCAGATGACTCTTTAATTCTGTGCACAATACGACTAAAAAATATTCATAAATAAAAAAGTTTTTTGTAAAATTTTAAATTTTCGAAATTTGGCGCCTAATATCTTCGAAGATTTGCCGAAAACCAAAAATCGAAAGTAGCGTAGCTATGTGCCCTGTCTCAGGCTATGCCAAAATGTATCGAAAGTTAAAATCCAATGATTATTGTTAAAATTACTGCAATATTTTCAAAAACGATAACTTGGGTGATTTCGGACATTTCGCATTGTCGCAGAACGTTCAAAATAGCTTTATCCTCTAAGTCACACCCACTTTCCCAGTAAAACCGAAGAAATCGTAACGATGCGACACGTAGTTGCTGAGATCTATTCAAATTGGAATCTGAATAATAATAATAATAATAAGAATAATAATTTTAACAAAAACAATAGTGTTTCACACAAGCTACGCAGTGTGAAACCCTAACTAGATCTGCTAAGCAGATATTAAAGCTTTCATATTCACGGTCAGTTTCTGTCGCATTTCATGAGTTATATAAAGAATCTTAAAAAGGAAAAAGAATTAATGAAATCCGCCAAAAACTCACCGAGTTATAACGAGAAACAATTCCACCGGTTCACATTAGAGGTGTTATGTTCCTATGTGATCAGTCAAATTGCTTATTGCTCCTAAATCTACGCAGAAATTCTCAACATCAAACTTAGTCAAGGTAATGACATAATGAATCTATATTTGGAATTTTGTCACTCTCACTTCATTATAACCAAAGTTATCGTGTCCCAAAGAATCAACCAATCAGATTGCTTATCTCTGCTTACTGTAAGCAGACAATGCTCATCTTCGCACTACTTCATGGCACTGACCTAATGAACGCCTTCACGAAGATTGAACATTCTGCCCCAATTAGAAGGAGAGTTATTTTGTTTCAAATTCTCGACCAATCAAATTGCTCATCGCTCTGCTTATCCAGGGCAGTCAATGCTCATTGTCAAACGTATTCAAGGTATTGATGTAATGAAACTATACACCAAGTTTCATGAATCTGACTGAAGTGAAAGTGTCCGAAATCATCAACCAATCTAATTGCTTATTCGTTGATTGTTTCACTCTTATTTCGGCTATGATTTCGTTGAACGTTTCATTGTTATTTCTGCTACGAATTCGTTAATTGTTGAAGTGTTATTACTGCTATAAATTCGTTGATCGTTTCATTGCTATTTATGGGAATCACGGTGGCTAAGTGGGCAAGGCGCTGGCTCGTTAGCCTGGAGGTCGGGTGTTCGATCCTTGCATTGGCCGAGAAAGTTCATCTCGATTTTCCGGCGTTGTTTCCTCTTGTCAGTGATGCAGAAGGATGGCCTGATAAGGACAGCTGCCTAGTCGTTCGGATGGGACGAAAAACCGAGGTCCCGTGTACACATCGGAGTGCACGTAAAAGATCCCTTGGCAGTTGGAATTCGATATAAGAGTAGGCCGTAGCGCCGCTGCCCGGGCAAAAATTCCCTCATAGCACACTGTATGGCGTATGCCCGTCTTCCATTAGTCCAGGTCAGGTGCAGAAGAGTAGGACGTAAAACCCCATTTCATTTCTGCTATTTCTGCTAAGAATTCGTTAAGTTTTGCACTGTTATTTCTGCTATGAGTTCGTTGATCGTTTCACTGTTATTTCTGCTGTGAACTCGATCAAGACAATGACCTAGTGAACGTCTACACCAAGTTTGAACATTCTAGCTGACCTACGGCGAGAAACATTTCAACCGGGCCAAATTTTCTATTTTAACAGTTTAATTTGCACGGTACCTTTAGTTATCAACCGAATACTACAAAACTTTTAAAAAGTAAGCTCCCCCTGAACAGCTTAATCGTTCGCAATAAACGGGGTTTTACATCATATTCCATGTCACGTGCAACCTGCGGATCGAAACGACGCCCATTGACTCAATGACAGACGTTACGAAACAGCGCGCACATGCTAACCATTCAGCCATTCAGCCTCCCTGAATTCGGAAAATTGCTGACTTATAGCAAGAAACATTTCAACCGGGCGAAATTTTCTGTTGAATAAGCTCTATACGATGACTAAATGTGTAGATTGTAGTCACCCACACTGCATGTTTCGCTTAACAATGAAAGGTTGCCGTTTTCAATGTTCGATCCTTTTGTTCTTCTACTCCTGATATGTTGGACTGTTGATCGATGGTTTCATATAAAAGACTACCAATAAGACTCTTTGTAGAAGAAGTTCCCAACCAATATTATGTTGACTTTACGAGAAAGACCTCTAAACATGCTCCAAATTGTAAAAATACGACTTTTTGGATTTTCAATCTCTTTTTTCGGCTATCTCTGATATTTAAAAAAAATGATACAATGATTTCACACAACAGGCTAGCTATTAGACTCTCTGTTGACAAAAGTTTCACCGCCCTCCCTTCATTATAACCGAAGTTGTCGTGCCGTAAAGAATCAACAAATCAACATGCTTATCTCTGCTTACCCTAAGCAGAAAATGCTCATCTTTGCACTCAATCATAACATTGACCTAGTGAACGTCTACACCAAGTTTGAACATTGTAGCTTAATTAGAATGAGAGTTATTGTGCTCCAAAGTTTCGGCCCTTCAAATTGCTTCTATTTTTCATTTTCAATTCAAAATGGTGACTCCCGGTTGACCTAAATCAAAATTCTATTCGCGACATTTTTTAGGCCTTCCTACAAGGATTCAGAAAATATAACTCCCGAGTCTGTAAGTAAAATAGCAAAAAAGCCTTAGTGATTTTTCACGTTTAAAGATGGTGGCACTTCCGGTTCGATCGACAAACTCCATATTTTGTGTACGAATCAGTAATTCCTTGTCTAGTATCAAAAAAAAAAAATTAGGTCATTCTGACCTATATTTCGACGATTTTTTTGAAAACTTTGATCCTTAATTTCACCAAGGGGAGATAATTTAGAAAATTTCTAATTATATTTTTGAAGTCACATCGGTAGGATCTACTTATATACTAAATTGAATGAAAATCGCACAACTATTAAAGAAGTTGTCAAATTGGTCTAAACTTCCGGTTCGAAATCACAGCGACGAATTTTCGAAATTCGAAAATGTGAAACTGCTGATGAAAATGATTTTTTTCAAGGTATTCAAAGAAAAAAGATTTAGTAAAATCGGTCAAAAAACAATAAAGTTACGACTATGCAATGTCCATTTTGTCGTTCGTAAATTTCGGTGATTTGGGATTCGTAAAACGTTTTGAAAATATGTTTAATCAACAGCTACCACCCATTTTTGGGGGGGTAGGTAAAAGTTTCATAAAGATACTGTGGTTAGATTCTGAGAAATCCGATTTGTGGATAAAACACAAAAAAAAAATAATAATAATCTTAACAGAAACAATAAGCTTTCATATGTAATATGAAAGCTTAATAATACTAGATCTGCTAAGCAGATATTAAAGCTTTCATATTCACGGTCAGTTTCTGTCGCATCTCAAGAGTTATATAAAGAATCTTAAAAAGGAAAAAGAATTAATGAAATCCGCCAAAAACTCACCGAGTTATAACGAGAAACAATTCCACCGGTTCAATTAGAAACAGAGGTGTTATGTTCCAATGTGATCTGTCAAATTGCTTATTGCTCCTAAATCTACGCAGAAATTCTCAACATCAAACTTAGTCAAGGTAATGACATAATGAATCTATATTTGGAATTTTGTCACTCTCACTTCATTATAACCAAAGTTATCGTGCCCCAAAGAATCAACCAATCAGATTGCTTATCTCTGCTTACTGTAAGCAGACAATGCTCATCTTCGCACTCCTTTATGGCACTGACCTAATGAACGCCTTCACCAAGATTGAACATTCTGCCCCAATTAGAAGGAGAGTTATTTTGTTTCAAATTCTCGACCAATCAAATTGCTCATCGCTCTGCTTATCCAGGGCAGACAATGCTCATTGTCGAACGTATTCAAGATATTGATGTAATGAAACTATACACCAAGTTTCATCACTCTGACTGAAGTGAAAGTGTCCAAAATCATCAACCAATCTAATTGCTTATCTCTGCTTACCCTAAGCATAATATGCTCATCTACGAACTCTGCGTTTTTAATGTATGGGGATCATGGTGGCTCAGTGATAAGAGACACTGATTAACTAACCAGTAGGTCTTGGGCTCTCTCCCGGGGTTTGACCAGAAAGTCAATTGTACAGGCTTGACTACCCTTGTTAGCTGTACAGGACAGTAGGTCTGCCCGGTCTGACAGGGAATTGTGTCTAATTGTCAGGATGGGACGAAAAGCAATGTTCAGTGTGCACATTGGCGTGCACGTAAAAGATTCCTTGATAGAGTATATCGTGATACAGATGTCCGGGCAAAATCTACCTGTTTGTCTTCAATGGTCCAGTCGGTGTATAAAGTAGGACTTTTGCCCTACTCCGTATAAGATTTCAAATCTTTGAAGTTTTAAGATAAGCATACCCGGTCCCTGAAATCCTAAATGGGACTTGCTTTTTCGCCCTCTGTTCTGTACAGACTGGCCTAATACAGTAAAACATTGTAACAATCTACAGAGAGTAAATTTAACTTGTTGACTAAATAATCTTCAATACTTCTAATTAGCGGTATGTAGTTACAAGGATCGTGACCCAGATGGGATATACTTGAACTTTCTAGACAAGAAACCTGATATCTAATTTGGTATAGCACTAATAAGTTTCATTACATACTAAATTTTTATATGATTGCTTATCGCACTTGGCATGCATACCCATAGGTCCATCTTTAAATTTAAAACTGGTAGAAATTACCGAGAGTTGAACATGGTATTGCATCGTCAATGTTGTATTATTGCTTATCGCCCTTGACATTGTATTAAAGGCAGTTTTATATTCATAGGACCAGAACGGTAAATTATAAAAAGTGTAAATTATTACCCAGAGTTGAACATTACTTGTGATTTTGCCTGGTAACGCCAAAACTCGATCATGTACTAAATAATGGCGGCACAGTAAAATTTCTTGATTGTCAAGTTTTTGGTTATAAATAAACCCTCGCGATTTTTTTTAGTATGGAATCAAATCTACGGCTATTTCTGTAAAACACATGTTTTTTTTTTCTTTTTCAGGCTTTCGTCGCTTTCGCTGTCTGTTTGACAGTAGCTGCTTCCCAATACATCGATGCTAAAATCGGACACGGTTTCGGACATGGTGTTGGTGTCTTTGCAAACGGAATTGGTAAAAGATATGGAAGAGGACATGCCGGTGTTGGACATGGTCTTGTTGGTATAGGAGCTATTGGCAACGGACTCAACCATGGTATTGGACATGGTATCCAAGGAAACCGACTCAGACACGGAATAGTAGCTGTTGGCAAAGTCGGTGTTATTGGTAACGGAATTGGTCATGGTATTGTTGGTAACGGTATCGGTAACGGTATTGGACACGGTATTGTTAGAAACGGAATTGGTCATGGTATCGTTGGTAACGGTATCGGACATGGTATCATTGGAAACGGAATCGGACACGGACTTATTGGACATGGAGAGATTGGTAACGGCATTGGGCATGGCATCGTTGGTAACGGTATCGGACACGGTATTGTTGGAAACGGAATTGGTCATGGTATCGTTGGTAACGGTATCGGACATGGTATCATTGGAAACGGAATCGGACACGGACTTATTGGACATGGAAAGATTGGTAACGGCATTGGGCATGACATCGTTGGTAACGGTATCGGACACGGTATTGTTGGACACGGAATTGGTCATGGTATCGTTGGTAACGATACAACAACGGACTATACAAGTACAACCAATACAATAATAAAGGATATAATAGTTACAACGGCCCCTACAATTACAACAACGGTTACAACAATGGCCACAATAACAACGAATATGGGAAGGGATATAACAACTACAATAACAACGGATACGGTAACGGATACAACAACTACAACCGTTATCCTTCTTACAATAACTATCAAGGTTGCGGTTACAACAAATATTAAGACAATACGGCTATTTGATAGCATAATATTACCATAGCTTTAATACTTATAAATACTAGTATATAGTTTCTATTGTTCATGCATAATGTATATACGTAAATCAGGGAGTTAAGATATATATAAATTTAATAAAATAATATACATATAAACTCTTGTTATTTATCCGTTTATAGCTTACTACTAGTCCGGTCTATAGCTTGATAACCTCAATGTGCATATATACGTCACATCCTGTCTTCATTACGTTTGGTCAAAGGTCACGAGATGTAAATAGGGATATCGCTAATCCTAATCCTAACCCAAGACCTAACCTTAGCGCTTACCCTAACCCTAACCTACAATCTCGCCTGTCCAATCTCATGGGTTTATCCCGGGACCTGCGGTTTCCTCCCACTGTTAATATGCGCAAGCAGATTATTGAAATAAAATTAAACCATATGTTAGTCCCAAAATGACCTAGTTTGCGTCGAGTGGACGTTAAACCCCATTTCTCTCTCTCTCTCTCTCTCTCTCTCTCTCCGTGTCATGGTTATTCAGTGCATATAACTGTAATTTCGACAATTACTTCACGCAAACCTTAAAGTAATGTACGATTATTCCACCCTCGCATATTGTTTAGGGATTTTCCCACAAACAGGTCTCATCTTACCGCTCCTATGGAAGACAGCGAATAGAATGTAGCATACCTGGAATGCCGAATGATTCTTGAAGAAACGAGTGAGTTACCATTACTGGAAAAAACGGTATTATGTCAATAGTACTGTTAGTTCAAAAGCGTTTTATAGCTGAGGCGCTGGAGGCGCCAGCCTCCCCGCGAAAAAAATCAAAGCAGTTGAAAAAATAAAACGGGAGAAAAATGCTAAAACCGATGCGAAAAATGAAAATGTGCCCTAGTTAGGGAGGGCTCTAAAGACAGACAAAAGGGTCCGACGAATGACAAAAGGGTCCCTAATGCCAAGGGAAAGGGCCCCCGAGTCCAACTCAATCGTTTTCTATACACTGTTACTGTCGAATCCACTACTGAATGAGAATGCAGCCATTGCATTGGGGTGACAATCATCAATCAAGAACCTCCCCTCGCGACAGAGGACCCTCAAAATAGTACAGCCTCCGCCATGATAAACCTTAAAACGCCCCTATGCTAGTTCTGTAACTGAAAGTCAAAATGGTGAAAGATGTTATTTGGTCAACATTTATCTGCATTTACACAGACATTTTCAGATGAGGCGTGTAATAAAGTGGCTTAAATATATGAAAATCTTGAAAGAACTGATCGCAACCTATACCCTGCATTTGTTAGGTGTGTGGTTGCGAATGGGATATAGCGTCTTGTGACACCACCCCCACCCCATCACACACACATATACCACCCTGATTCTTCAATCCAAACTGATTAGAACCTGAATCATAATACGCGATTCCCAATTCACACAACTTTCATAGATTTAAGGAAATGGAATGAACTGAACAGAAATGGTTTTAACGACCTATCTTTTTGCGCCGACTGAATTAACTAAAGTTTGATCGGACAGCGTCGTTACGGTCTTTTCTTTCGAATTCCAACTGTTAAGTAGTCTTTTACGGGCATGTAGACATTGTTCCTAGCCGGGCCATTTAGGTTTCAAATTTCACAGTGTATTGATAGCCTTCTGGATTCTGCTATGATTCGTTCATTGTTTCGCTGTGTTTTCTACTATGAACTCGTCTACTATTAATTCGTTCATTGTTCCACTCTTATTTCGGCTATGATTTCGTTGAACGTTTCATTGTTATTTCTGCTACGAATTCGTTAATTGTTTCATCGTTATTTCTGCTACGAATTCGTTAATTGTTGAAGTGTTATTACTGCTATAAATTCGTTGATCGTTTCATTGCTATTTATGGGAATCACGGTGGCTAAGTGGGCAAGGCGCTGGCTCGTTAGAATGGAGGTCGGGTGTTCGATCCTTGCATTGGCCGAGAAAGCACATGCTAACCATTCAGCCATTCAGCCTCCCTGAATTCGGAAAATTGCTGACTTATAGCAAGAAACATTTCAACCGGGCGAAATTTTCTGTTTTAACAGTTTAATGTGCATGGTACTTTAATTACCAACCGATTATTACAAAACTTTTGAAAATAAGCTCCAACTGACCAGCGTAATCGTATGCAATAAAAGTTTGGCTTGAATTGAAAGTTCTGCACGGAGAAAGTTCATCTCGATTTCCCGGCGTGGTTCCCCCTTGTCAGTGAGGCAGAACGGCTGTCTACTTCGGATGGGACGAAAACCACGGTCCCGTGTACACATTGGAGTGCACGTAAAATATCCCTAAGCAGTTGGAATTCGATACTGTTGAATAAGCTCTATACGATGACTAAATGTGTAGATTGTAGTCACCCACACTGCATGTTTCGCTTAACAATGAAAGGGTGCCGTTTTCAATGTTCGATCCTTTTGTTCTTCTACTCCTGATATGTTGGACTGTTGATCGATGGTTTCATATAAAAGACTACCAATAAGACTCTTTGTAGAAGAAGTTCCCAACAAATATTATGTTGACTTTACGAGAAAGACCTCTAAACATACTCCAAGTTGTAAAAATACGACTTTTTGGATTTTCAATCTCCTTTTTTCGGCTATCCCTGATATTTAAAAAAAATGATACAATGATTTCACACAACAGGCTAGCTATTAGACTCTCTATTGACAAAAGTTTCACCGCCCTCTCTTCATTATAACCGAAGTTATCGTGCCCTAAAGAATCAACAAATCAATATGCTTATCTCTGCTTACCCTAAGCAGAAAATGCTCATCTTTGAACTTCATCATAACATTGACCTAGTGAACGTCTACACCAAGTTAGAACATTCTAGCTTAATTAGAAGGAGAGTTATTGTGCTCAAAAGTCTCGGCCCTTCAAATTGCTTCTATTTTTGATTTTCAATTCAAAATGGTGACTCCCGGTTGACCTAAATCAAAATTCTGTTCGCGACATTTTTTAGGCCTTCCTACAAGGATTCAGAAAATATAACCCCCGAGTCTGTAAGTAAAATAGCAAAAAAGCCTTATTGATTTTTCACGTTTCAAGATGGTGGCACTTCCGGTTCGATCGACAAACTCCATATTTTGTGTACGAATTTTTGAAGTCACATCGGTAACATCTACTTATACACTAAATTGAATGAAAATCGTACAACTATTAAAGAAGTTGACAAATTGGTCTAAACTTCCGGTTCGAAATCACAGCGACGAATTTTCGAAATTCGAAAATGCGAAACTGCTGATGAAAATGATTTTTTTCAAGGTATTTAAAGAAAAAAGAATTAGTAAAATCGGTCAAAAAATAACAAAGTTACGACTATGCATTGTCAGTTTTTTCGTTCGTAAAATTCGGTGATTTCGGATTCGTAAAACGTTTTGAAAATATATTTAATCAACAGCCACCACCCATTTTTGGGGGGATAGGTAAAAGTTTCAGAAATCCGATTTGTGGACAAAACACAAAAAAAAAAAAATAACAGTAATAATCTTAACTGAAACAATAAGCTTTCATATGTAATATGAAAGCTTAATAATAATAATAAGAATAACTAGACCTGCATGCAGGAATGACGGGTTTCACTGGTGCCACGTCACTTTCGGTGCCACGTTACCCTTGAACATATGTCACTTCCGATACCAATGAAACCATCGACCAGGTTTCCACATAAGCATTGTAAACATCAAATAAAATTGACGAAGAATCAACCAAATCCAGCAATATCAATTCATTTTATATATATATATATCTATATGTGTTACTTGTAAGTGATCCTGGAAAAATTTCATTACTTCCGGTGATAATGAAAATGTTCAATTAGTTTTATGAAATCAGAAATGGCATAAGGCATCATATAGCGAAAATAGTATGTAGATCGAATAAGAATTGCCACTTTTATAGACCAAAAACCTTGAAAAGTGACTTGTAGAAAATCGTCTATTTCTCGGCAACCGTACATGATAAAAACTATTTTTTGGTATCTATATGATCGTATGGGTTCAATCGATTTGTTGATTGGGATCAAATATCATAATTTGAAATATATTACAAATCAGACTCATTTAAAAAAAATATCTGTTTTGAAGGCTAAAAATACAGTTTTTGCCAAAATGACATTACTTCTGGTGATACTGAAAATGTTAAATTAGTTCTATGAAATCATCAATGACATAAGATATCATATAGTGAAAATTTTATGAAAATCGAATAATAACTGACACTTTTATAGACCAAAAACCTTGAAAAGTGACTTAGGGAAAATTGTCCATTTCTCTGCAACCGTACAAGTTAGAAACCATTTTGTGGTATCTGTATGATCGTATGGGTTCAATCTATTTGATCAATAGAATCAAATATCATAATTTGAAAAAAATAACAAGTACGACTCATTTGAATAAAATATTGTTTTTAAAGGCTAAAATTTAAGTTTTGAGCAAATGACGTCATTTCCGGTGGCGGCGTAAGAGGTAAAATGATTTGAAATAGTCCACTATGGCATTAGGCATCCAATGGCGAAAGAAAATTGAAAATCGAATAATAATTGTGAGCGGCTCTGGCAAAAACAGGCTTTTCTTGGAAAATTTCAAAATTGAGATTCTGGTAGATTTGGAATCCCCACACCAAGAGCTTTCTAAAATTGAATAAATTTTTGAAATCGGATGAAAATTCGATAAGTTATACCCTTTTCTGCGTTAGAACTCAGCAGAATGAGAAATTAAGAAAATGGCCGCCAAAAATAAAGATTGAAGAAAGTATTTATCTCATTCAAAAGTCCATAGCAACCAAGCTTATAAATCCATCAAATGACTTGGAAACTGCCACAGTCATAGATCCGATCATTTCCCTTCGTTAAATTCATATGATAGTCCTATACCTAAGAAAAATATTTGATAAAACATCCAAAAATAATTACTCAAACAATGATCAAGTTTTCTCAAATCACAAATATGGGTTAAAGTTTGAAATACAGTTCCAACACCTGCAAAAATAAATATTACACAGCATTGTTACTAATAAAATTTATTTAAATGTTACCATAGCAACCGAACAACCATCTTGGATTTCAATTTCAAAATGTTCAAAATGAAGCCAATCCCACCAAATCTGTCCTAATGTACAATGAGGTTTTTTTATCAAGTTAAAACCAATTCAATAACATGCAAGGGTTTTTTTTTTTACCAACCGATTCATTTTCCTTCTTTCGTGTGTATGTTAGGACAGCCCACTAGCCCAAGTTCCAGAGAAGGGTGTTTAGGAAATCTGACTATAGGCCTGGTAACAAGGCGGGATCAGTCATCCATAGGCCTAATATACTCCAAATTTATAATGTCACCAATGAGTAGGCCTATGACCTATATCTAAACGACCATGCAGAGGACCTCTATAGAATGCATATTTCATGCAAGTAGGTCAACGAACAGACGATCTTTGCCGTGCTAGAGTAGTGCAATAGTATAGGCATACAGCACCGGCCCGAGAGTTTTATTTATTTTATTAATTTAGTAATAATTGACTGCATATGAACTAACGAAGCCGAAAAGTAATCTTCAAACAACTTCTCCGTCACCGAAGCCAAATTCACGGGTGGAATTTAACACACGAGCTATTCTTGTGGTAGAATTGGCGGCAGACATTATTTTTCACACGTATGTAGTTCGAAGTAAGTCAAGCAATGTTATGACACTGGTTTAATCGTAGAACTATACACGATCTATGGTTTAGTGACTGCTTCCGTTTCTCTCGTGCCGTAAAGCGCAAGTACATCTTAGCGCATGCGCAAGAGAAGATTGACCAATCAGCGTGTTCGAAAGAGCCACGACCTAGCAACAAAACGTCATTGTTTACAGCTCTTATTAGATTGCAAGCTTTGATACTACTGTCCATTACACAACTAGATCTCATTGAATCTGCATAAATTTACCATATTTGGAAAGTTGGCGCCAGGGGGCGGTGTTTGATAGAAGTACTGTCGCAATAGAGCCAGGAGAAATACTTCAAAACAATGTCCGATTTTTGTTATTTTTTTTTACTTTTAATTGGATAATAACATAACTTCTGAATGGATACCTTGATAAATCTCTTCAAAAATACAACTTTAGAGTTGAATTCCACTTTCTCTTTTTCAGGGATGAAAGATAAATGTATTTTCGATCTATTTTTGGCCGAAACACATTTTAGACAAAAATTTTATTTTGAAACGTATATTGGCCGTAGCTTAAAATAAGCACCTGCGAGAACTCCTGTTTTCGCCAGAGGCAATCACAATTGATACTTTTACAGCCAAAATTACGTGAAAAGTGACTCATGCAAAATTGCCTGTTTCTCGGCAACTGCTTATATTACAAACTAATTTTCACGCATATTCTCTTCGTATGGATGATAGCTACAAGTTTATAAAAGTTACAAAGAAATATTTTAAAATTTGAAAAGCCTGAATAGGTTGTAAATAGGTCAATTTTACACCATTTTAGCCTCTTAATCGAATTTGCTCGAAAATGAAATCGAAATTAAAAAAACTGCTTCCTACATTTTTTGCGCCTTGAAAGGGCACACTCTTTGAGTCAAATAATTTTTCCAAAAAATAATATTTGTTTTCGATATAAGAAAATAACTGTCAAAATTGTAGTTTTTGGTAAAATTATGCCACTTCCGGTGCCGACAGATAACACTTTCGGTAATAAAAAAAATGGCAATTGAGACAACGAAGCATATGAACTTTGTTTTATACAAATCGAACAATAAAAAATTAATCTGGGACTGAAAAACTGAATTAGCCAATGGCGGCCAAGGAAAATTACTGAGACAATTTTTTTTACTATTTTTGCGCTAGTCAGATGACTCTTTAATTCTGTGCACAACACGACTAAAAAATATTCATAAATAAAAAAGTTTTTTGTAAAATTTTAAATTTTCGAAATTTGGCGCCTAATATCTTCGAAGATATGCCGAAAATCAAAAATCGAAAGTAGCGTAGCTATGTGCCCTGTCTCCGACTATGCCAAAATGTATCGAAAGTTAAAATCCAATGATTATTGTTAAAATTACTGCAATATTTTCAAAAACGATAACTTCGGTGATTTCGGACATTTCGCATTGTCGCAGAACGTTCAAAATAGCTTTATCCTCTAAGTCACACCCACTTTCCCAGTAAAACCGAAGAAATCGTAACGATGCGACAAGTAGTTGCTGAGATATAGTCAAAGTGGAATTGGAATAATAATAAGAATAACTAGACCTGCATAGCAGTGCTGAATCGGCTTTCAGGGTCCTTTATATCATTGCCATGCCTTTAAATGTACATTTATACTCTAAACGACCGATAGAACTCGGGCTAACAGAAGTTTAAGAAGAGAAATAGAAGTAGTTTTCGAGATAAAGAAGTCTGAATAGGCTCCAAAAATAGAAGAAAATGCTACATTTTCGGCATCTCATAATCTATTGCCTACCATTGCATTTGTATCATTCTGATATCATATAAAAGTAAATTATCCGCGCTATTTAACGACATTCTATTTGTTTCGATTGGGTGAAATCTGCCGTAGAATTCACGTTTTTTTGCAAAGTCTACATTTATTTTACTTATTTATAGGTTTATTCAAAATATCGGATCATTTTTGGACTATTCCCGGTTTACAAATCATTGTTGAGATAATTTTAGCAAGTTGTCTGGATACTTAACTTCAAGTACTAGAATTTTCAGAAACATCCATTATGTAATATAAATCAAAAGGAAAATTAGTAAATAATTAGTGGCCTGATTCCATCCCAACCTGTAGTTTAAAATACAACAATTTTTCTAATTTGTTCAAAGATTGTGGACCTTTTTGGATCAATTATACTATATAGAGGCTTTTTAATTTCGATTCACGCACTAGACCACAATTAGGATTCTAAGTAACAGAAGTGTAAGAAAAGAAATAAGACTACTTTTCGAGATAAAATCGTCTGAATAGCCTGAGAACTCGCAAATTTTGCAAGAGTACCAATTCTTCACTGTATTTTCTCAAAATATCAAATATTTTTTCCACTACTTCCGGTTTTTGGATCTTTGTCGGTATTTTTTTAACAAGTTGTTTACATACTTAACTTTCTTTCCCATAAGTGTCAGAAATATCTATTCAGTAGTTTTTGTAGAAAAGATAAATAAAAGAACATTTTCAATAATTTAACGATTTTTCAACTTTTTTCAAAGATTGAGGCCATTTTTGGACCACTTATATTATTTCAAACCTTTTTATGTTGGATTCACGCAACAGACCACCGATAGGACTCTGCGTTAAAAAATATTCAGAAGAATCGTAGGGGTTGTTTTCGAGAAAATAGCGTCTAAAAAGGCCCCAAAAAGGGAAAATACTAGATTTTCGACGTACCGTTATTTATTTTCTAACCATCGAAATCGTACCATTGAGATGCCATATAACAGTCCTTTAATGGGACGATCCAAAGACACTTTACTTCTTTTGGTCCGGTAATATCTGTCGGCGAAATCAAGCTTTTCGGAAGAGCGCCTATTTTTAAACCTTTTTTTTTTCATTTTTTTAATACTTCCGGTATGGAGATTATTTTCAGGATAGTTTTAATAACCGGGTTCGGCAATTATATAGCCGCACGGCTCTGTAATAATATATTACATTATCTGATCAGATAAAATGCCCCTGAGAAATCCTATGTTTAAAAGTGCCAAAAATGCAAAAATGTCAATATATTGAAAATTAAATTTCAATAACTGAATACATATTATACATTATTGGAATCGGCATTAGATGAGCTATCTAAATATAAAAATATTTTTTGAAAATCTGTAAAAAAAATAAATTTATAGAGCTTTTTTCAAAATTTCACGATTTTTCGACTTTTTTCGATTTTCAGTTCGGTATTTGACCTATTACAAATATTTCAAAGTTTTAACGGAATGTTTGATACACAAGACTATCGAAAGGTCTCTAGATAGAGACAGTTTAAGAAAAATCGCTGGAGCAGTTTTCGAGATAAAGGCGTCCAAAAACGCTCCAAATCAGAAAATACTTGATTTCCAGAGTGTCATATTTTGCTGCTTGGTCATAGTATCCGTATAAATTGGGCATCATACGACAGTCCATTCCCCGAGCCACTCAACGAAAGCTTAATTCGTTTAATCCATTGATATTGGACGGAGAAATCGGGTTTTTCCCCCAAACACCCATTTTTTGCGTTTTTTTCGAAATATCGGGCATTATTTCCACTACTTCCGTTTTACAGATCGTTGTTGAAATTGCTTTATAAAAAGGTCTGACTATATAGCTTTATGTACCACAGATTACAGAAATATCGGATTATTCTTTCCAAAAAATATAAGGGTTCGAAAAATGGCAGAAAATTCGAAAAAAATCGAAAAATAAAGGGCAATAACTCGGAATGAAACTTGTATTTCTGGAATCGGATGGTCTTCAGGTATCCAAAAATGTAGGTAAAATTTAAAAATTTTGAAAAATAACAAAAATGTCTCTTTTGTCTCTTTTTTTCAGTTTTCGAACGCTAGAAGTCAGCGACGAAGTTTCAAAATTTCGAAATTTTCAACTGCTATCGTCCGAGAAAAGACTCAGGGTTTTCGAAAATGTCATTTGTATGAAAATAGGTACAGAATTGACGAATCTACGGCCGTTTTTTAATTTTTTGGTACCGCACGAAATTCTGTCACTTCCGGTCTGCGCAGAAGTTTCAAAAGTGATTTAATGAGTAGCCACCACCTAGTTTCCCGATAGAATATTTGGTTCCAGATCGATATCTGTTTTCGATCATGGAGAAATAGGCTCCGGGGATAAATAATAATAATAACTAGATCTGCTACTGTCCCATGCAGATATGAAAGCTTTCATATTCATCGTCACGTGTCATTGATTGTATCAAGTAACCTAAATAAAAGGATACGAAGAAAAAATTATTAAAATTGGTCAAAAACTCGCGAAGTTACAAGTCTAAATATAGTATGAAACATTGCACCCAGGCATAACAATAATCTGAAAACTAAAGGGAAATAACTGAAACTTGTATTACTGTAATGAGACGGATGAGAAAATGAAATGAAAATGGCGGGAAAAAAAAATTAAAAATGGCAGGTTGGACAGGCGACCTTACTCCTTGTCACGTACAACCGGGCATTCGAAAACACGCTAGTTTACTCAATGACAGGCGCGCGTGCTTACCATTCAGCCACTCAACCCCCCTTTGAAATCAGACACGTGCAATATGTCATATAGGAAGAATAAGAAGTCGCTCACAACAAAATGGTAAATTAATGAGTTTAGGTCAAAAGGTTGAGCTACTGTTTTAGAGTACTTAATAGTTTTAAAGAGACACGTTAAGGGTTGTTCATAGTTAAATGAAAGTTTAATTTTAAATAAGACCAATAAAATTAGGATTTAATAATGCCAGACTAATATTTCCAATATGTTTGGTTATAAGTAGGAAATCGTGACGACTTCTTAAGCATGTTTTAAACAAAGGATCATGTTTGTTTAAACAAGAATGGCACTCTGCAATAAAAAAAACTGGCCAAAGCAAGATTTCTATGCAGAAATTAAATAATTGCTAGAACCAGAAAAATATTTATCCACTATAATAAATAAGCAACATAGAGAAAATGAAATGAAATTGAATGGGGTTTAACGTCCGACTGTTCTGCTCCTAAAATGGGCTAATGAAGACGGGCATATGCCATAATGTGTGCAATGAGGGAAATTTTACCCGGGCAGCGGCGGTTACGGCCTACGAGGTTGGACAGGCAACCATACTCCTTGTCACGTACAACCAAAAAATCGAAACAACGGCAGTTGACTCAATGACAGACGTTATGATACAGAGCGCACGTGCTAACCATTCAGCCACGCAACCTCCCTAAAATCGGCAAATTGCTGACCTACAGCGAGAAACATTTCAACCGGGCCAAATTTTCTATTGTAACAGTTTAATTTGCACGGTACCTTTAGTTATCAACCGAATATTACAAAACTTTTAAAAATAAGCTCCCCCCTGACCAGCTTAAGCGTTCGCAATAAACGTTTGCCACTTAAAATCGGGAAATTGCTGACTTTAAAGTGAGAAACATTACAACCGGGCGAAATTTTCTGTTTTATGACTTTTACAGTACCTTTGATTACCAACCGATTATTTTCTGTTTTATCACTTTTACAGTACCTTTGATTACCAACCGATTATTACAAAACTTTAAAAATAAAAGAGAAAGAGAGAAATGCGGCCTAATGTCCATTCGACACAAACTAGGTCATTTCGGGACTAACATATGTTTTTTAATTTTATTTAAAAACTCCCCCTGCGCTTACAGGTCTTTAGCCGTTGGGAGGAAACCGAAGAACACGGAGAAAACCCACAAGGTTGGACATCATACTTCATGTCACGTGCAACCTGGAGATCGAAACGACGCCCGTTGACTCAATGACAGACGTTACGATACAGTGCGCACATGCTAACCATTCAGCCATTCAGCCTCCCTGAATTCAGAAAATTGCTGACTTATAGCAAGAAACATTTCAACCGGGCGAAATTTTCTTTTTTAACAGTTTAATGTGCACGGTACTTTAATTACCAACCGATTATTACAAAACTTTTGAAAATAAGCTCCAACTGACCAGCTTAATCGTATGCAATAAACGTTTTCGCCTGAATTGAAAGTTCTGCACGGAGAAAGTTCATCTCGATTTCCCGGCGTGGTTCCCCTTGTCAGTGAGGCAGAACGGAGGGCCTGACAAGCACAGCTGTCTAGTCATTCGGATGGGACGAAAAACCAAGGTCCCGTGTACACATTGGAGTGCACGTAAAATATCCCTAAGCAGTTGGAATTCGATACTGTTGAATAAGCTCTATACGATGACTAAATGTGTAGATTGTAGTCACCCACACTGCATGTTTCGCTTAACAATGAAAGGGTGCCGTTTTCAATGTTCGATCCTTTTGTTCTTCTACTCCTGATATGTTGGACTGTTGATCGATGGTTTCATATAAAAGACTACCAATAAGACTCTTTGTACAAGAAGTTCCCAAAAAATATTATGTTGACTTTACGAGAAAGACCTCTAAACATGCTCCAAATTGTAAAAATACGACTTTTTGGGTTTTCAATCTCTTTTTTTCGGCTATCCCTGATATTTAGAAAAAATAATACAATGATTTCACACAACAGGCTAGCTATTAGACTCTCTATTGACAAAAGTTTCACCGCCCTCCCTTCATTATAACCGAAGTTATCGTGCCCTAAAGAATCAACAAATTAGCTTGTTTATCTCTGCTTACCCTAAGCAGAAAATGCTCATCTTTGAACTCAATCATAACATTGACCTAGTGAACGTCTACACCAAGTTTGAACATTCTAGCTTAATTAGAAGGAGAGTAATTGTGTTCCAAAGTCCCGACCCTTCAAATTGCTTCTATTTTTCATTTTCAATTCAAAATGGTGACCATCACGTGACCGAAATCAAAATTCTATTCGCGACATTTTTTAGGCCTTCCTACAAGGATTCAGAAAATATAACTCCCGAGTCTGTAAGTAAAATAGCAAAAAAGCCTTATTGATTTTTCACTTTTAAATATGGCGGCACTTCCGGTTCGATCGACAAACTCCATATTTTGTGTACAAATCAGTAATTACTTATCTAGTATCCAAAAAAAAAATCAGGTCATTCTGACCTATATTTCGATGATTTTTTTGAAAATTTTGATCCTTAATTTCGTCAAGGGGAGATAATTTAGAACATTTCTAATTATATTTTTGAAGTCACATCGGTAGGATCTACTTAGATACTAAATTTCATGAAAATCGTACAACTATTAAAGAAGTTGTCAAATTGGTCTAATCTTCCGGTTCGAAATCACAGCGACGAATTTTCGAAATTCGAAAATGTGAAACTGCAGATGAAAATGGTTTTTTTAAAGGTATTCAAAGAAAAAAGAATTAGTAAAATCGGTCAAAAAATAACAAAGTTACGACTATGCATTGTCATTTTTTTCGTTCGTAAAATTCGGTGATTTCGGATTCGTAAAACGTTTCGAAAATATATTTAATCAAGGTTCGCACCCCATTTTTGGGGGGGTAGGTCAAAATTTCAGAAAGATCCTATGGATAGATTCTGAGAAATCCGATTTGCAGAAAACACACAAAAAAAGAAATAATAATAATAATAACTTTAACAGAAACAATAAGCTTTCATATGTAATATGAAAGCTTAACTAGATCTGCTACTGTCCCATGCAGATATGAAAGCTTTCATATTCATGGTCACGTGTCATTGATTGTATCAAGTATCCTAAATAAAAGGATAAGAAGAAAAAATTATCAAAATTGGTCAAAAACTCGCGAAGTTACAAATCTAAATATAGTATGAAACATTGCACCCAGTCATAACAATAATCTGAAATCAGCCGTGGGAGGAAACCGAAGGACACGGAGAAAACCCACGAGGTTGGACACCATACTCCATGTCACGTGCAACCTGGAAATCGAAACGATGCCGGTTGACTCAATGACAGACGTTACGATACAGCGCGCACATGCTAACCATACAGCCATTCAGGCTCCCTAAAATCGATAAATTGCTGACTTATAGCAAGAAACATTTCAACCGGGCATTTCAATCGAAACAACGCCAGTTGACTCAATGACAGACGTTACGATACAGTGCGCAGGTGCTAACCATTTAGCCACGCAACCTCCCTAAATTTGGCAAATTGCTGACCTACAAGGAGAAACATTTCAACCGGGCGGAATTTTCTATTTTAACAGTTTAATTTGCACGGTACCTTTAATTATCAACCGAATATTACAAAACTTTTAAAAATAAGCCCCCCCCCCCCCCGACCAGCTTAATTGTTCGCAATAAACGTTTGCCCCCTAAAATGAGCAAATTGGTGACTTTAATGTCAGAAACATTACTACCGGGCGAAATTTTCTGTTTTATCACTTTTACAGTACAGTACAACCGATTATTACAAAACTTTAAAAATAAAAGAGAAAGAGATAAATGCGGCTTAACCTCCATTCGACACAAACTAACATATAGATGGGACGAAAAACCAAGGTCCGGTGTACACATTGGAGTGCACGTAAAATATCCCTAAGCAGTTGGAATTCGATACTGTTGAATAAGCTCTATACGATGACTATGCAAACCATTATTAATCGATGAAGGTGTTAAAATGTACACAATATAAACAGTATTAATCTAAATCAATAACATAAATGATTAAAAATATTTTTTTTAGATAGTTTTAAAATAGAAAACAAATAATTATATCAAATCAAACCTATTCAATTTCAATTAATATGAGGACTGGCTGCAAAGTTCTAAGCCTATGTGTGCAAGACCTATATATTGTTGATGTTTCCTTTTATTTTTCTATATAGTTTCCATCAAAGCTCAATTTTTTCATCAGTTATTTACGGTGATTTTGGATTCGCAAAACGTTTTGAAAATATATTGATTCCAAGGCCACCACCCATTTTTGAAAGGAGGCTAACCAGAAAAGTAAAATAGATCACAAAATCACGAAGTAACACAGCTGTCAAGGTCAATTTTTTCATCAGTTGTTTTCGGTGATTTTGGATTCGCAAAACGTTTTGAAAATATATTGATTCCAAGGCCACCACCCATTTTTGAAAGGAGGCTAACCAGAAATGTATTGATTTCCCAGATTTGAGACAAAATCGCGAAACTGCGATCCATTTGATTATTTTCAAGCTGTTAATCGGAGTTATTCACGCGAAAACAACTTTGTCGGCACGGAAAACATCAAAGGCGAAATTTGAAATTTTGAAATTTGCAAATACCAAAAATTCGACAATGAGCTAGGCTATCCCCAAATGTATTAATTTCAAAGATAAGAAACGAATTCAACAAACTACGGTCTGTTCTGATAATTTACATGCCCGTTAATGTCCATTTTTCACTATTTCTGATATTCAATTCAATATGGTGACTATCCATTGACTTAAATCAAAATTCTACTGCCAACATTTTATAGCCATCCCTTCAAGGATTCAGAAAATATAACCCCCGTGTCTGTATGTAAAATAGCAAAATGGCGTTTGAGGTTTTTACATTTCAAGATGGTGGCACTTCCGGATTGAGCTACAAACTCCATTTTTTGTGTACTAATCAGTGGTCTCGTAGCTAGTACCTAAAAAAAAAATTCAAGATGATTTGACCTATATTTCGTCGATTTTTTTGAAAATTTCGATCCTCAATTTCTCCAAGGGGAGATAATTTAGAAAATTTCCAAAGTATTTTTTCAAGTCGCATCATTAAGGTTTACTTACATATTAAATTTCATGAAAATCGTAAAACTACTAAAGAAGTTGTCGAGTTGGTCTAAACTTCCGGTTCGAAATCACAGCGACGAATTTTCGAAATTCGAAAATCCGAAATTGCAGATTTGAAGTAAATGTCTCAAAGTACTCATAGAAAAAAGAATTAATTAAATAGGTCAAATAGTCACAAAGTTACAGCATTGTAGGTCAAAAGCATTCGTTCGTAAAATTCGGTGATTTTGGATTCGAAAAACGTTTTGAAAATATATTTAATCAAGGTTCGCACCCCATTTTTGGGGGGGTAGGTCAAAGTTTTAGAAAGATCCTATGGTTAGATTCTAAAAAATATCCCTAAGCAGTTGGAATTCGATACTGTTGAATAAGCTGTATACGATGACTAAATGTGTAGATTGTAGTCACCCACACTGCATGTGTCGCTTAACAATGAAAGGATGCCGTTTTCAATGTTCGATCCTTTTGTTCTTCTACTCCTGATATGTTGGATTGTTGATCGATGGTTTTATATGAAAGACTACCAATAAGACTCTTTGTAGAAGAAGTTCCCAAAAAATATTAAGTTGACTTTACGAGAAAGACCTCTAAACATGCTCCAAATTGTAAAAATACGACTTTTTGGATTTTCAATCTCTTTTTTTCGCCTATCCCTGATATTTAAAATAAATGATACAATGATTTCACACAACAGGCTAGCTATTGGACTCTCTATTGACAAAAGTTTCACAGCCCTCCCTTCATTATAACCGAAGTTATCGTGCCCTAAAGAATCAACAAATCAGCATGCCCATCTCTGCTTACCCTTGGCAGAAAATGCTCATCTTTGGACTCAATCATGACATTGTCCTAGTGAACGTCTACACCAAGTTTGAACATTCTAGCTCAATTAGAAGGAGAGTTATTGTGTTTCAAAGTCTCGGCCCTTCAAATTGCTACTACTTTTCATTTTCAATTCAAAATGGTGACCATCACGTGACCGAAATCAAAATTCTGCTCCCTATGATTTTTGGGCCATCCTTCAAGGATTCAGAAAATATAACTCCCGTGTCTGTAAGTAAAATAGCAAAAAAGCCTTAGGGATTTTTCATGTTTCAAGATGGTGGCACTTCCGGTTCGATCGACAAACTCCATATTTTGTGTAGGAATCAGTAATTACTTGTCGAGTATCGAAATTTTTTTTTAGGTCATTCTGACCTATATTTCGACGATTTTTTTGAAAACTTTGATCCTTAATTTCACCAAGGGGAGATAATTTAGAAAATTTCTAATTATATTTTTGAAGTCACATCGGTAAGATCTACTTGTATACTAAATTTCATGAAAATCGTACAACTATTAAAGAAGTTGTCAAATTGGTCTAAACTTCCGGTTCGAAATCACAGCGACGAATTTTCGAAATACGAAAATGTGAAACTGCAGATGAAAACGATTTTTTTCAAGGTATTCAAAGAAAAAAGAATTAGTAAAATCGGTCAAAAAATAACAAAGATACGACTATGCATTGTCAGTTTTTTCGTTCGTAAAATTCGGTGATTTCGGATTCGTAAAACGTTTTGAAAATACATTTAATCAAGGTTCGCACCCCATTTTTGGGGGGGTAGGTCAAAATTTCAGAAAGATCCTATGGATAGATTCTGAGAAATCCGATTTGCAGAAAACACACAAAAAAAAAAATAATAATAATAATAACTTTAACAGAAACAATAAGCTTTCATATGTAATACATATGAAAGCTTAATAATAATTTTAGTAAAAACAATAGTCTTTCAGACGAAAGTCTGAAAGCCTAATAATAAGAATAATAATTTTAACAAAAACAATAGTGTTTCACACAAGCTACGCAGTGTGAAACCCTAATAATTTTAACAAAAACAATAGTGTTTCACACAAGCTACGCAGTGTGAAACCCTAATAATAAGAATAATAATTTTAACAAAAACAATAGTGTTTCACACAAGCTTCGCAGTGTGAAACCCTAATAATAATAATAATAATAACTAGACTTGCTTGCAAGGCTGAAGGCTTTCACCTTACCCAAGGCAGCACAAAATGCCTACCACTCACCCCTTAAAACACACACACAAACACACACTTAAACGACTCAGACATTGACACTTTCTGTGCATGCGGATTACGATAGAAGGAAAGTGAAAAATATAGTTGAACAACTATGAACTTGGATCGGTAGAATCCTACAGGCGCCAGAAATCTAAATACGCAATCAAAAACGCAAAAATTCTAAAAAAAAAAAATTACAATTTTAGTACATTTTCAAATTTTACAGGAAAAAAAGAGAACTGCGTGGTATTGCAATTCGACCTATATCTCATCCGCAATATTCCCGGCTCTACAAAAATATAACTTTTTCGAAAATCGGTTGGGAATTGAGATTATTAGGACCTATTTTCATTTATGCACGTTAAAGATTTACTTCACTTCAGGTCTGTTCAGAACTTTTGCAATACTTCTAAGTACTTACTGCTTAAAACATAGGAAAAATCATTATTCAGAACTCTATCTGCTTTACTTTCAGAGATCTACACGAGAATAAAAAAAAAAACAGTTTTCGAAATGGGACCAAAAAAAAAATCGTGTCAGATAATAACCAAAACCAGGAATCATACCTTTCAACATAAACTTTTCAACATTTGTACAGAGGGGTGCCTTCCTTATAAATAGCTTCAGTAAATAGCGTCATTTTCGCTGGTATCAAATGATGACGTCATGTAGACAAAAACCTGGGATAAGAATTTCCAGAGTAACTGTTATTGACTAAAATAAATTATTTTCATCCTAGGAGCATCATTACCAGATATTGGTTACCAGTAAAACACCTTTAGTTCAAATATTGCCTCTTTCAAAAAAGGCTCTCTATATAATGCTTTATACGTAGGCAAAACGTTCCGATTATGACCAACTCGGACTGTTGCCAATGTCACACCAATGTGTACACGGGACTTTGGAATCACGTCCATATCAACTAATCAAATATGCAACTGGTTCAAAAATTGACTTAATATTCGATGAAATATTTACAATTTTCTGATTTCGTGCACGTTAAAGATTTGACGTCACTACATGTAACATATAAAAATTTAATATTTATTACAGATAGAGTCCATGCTCAAACTGGTTATCTCAACTGAGAACGACATGGTTATCTCAACTCGACCTTTATCAAATCCGCAATATCCCCGGCTGTACAAAAATATATTTTTTTCGAAAATCGGTTGGGAATTGACATAATTAGAACCGATTTTCATTCGTGCACGTTAAAGGTTTACATCACTTCCGGTCTGGTTCACAACTTTCGCAATAGTTCTAAGTACTAAATGTTTAAAATATGGGAAAAATCAATATTCAAAACTCTATCTGTTTTAGTTTCAGAGATCTACACGAGAGTAAAAAAAAAAAAAACGAGTTTTCCAATTGGGACAAAAAAGTATCGTAAGTGTCAAATAATAACCAAAACCCAGAATCATACATTCAACATTAATTTTTCAGCATTTATATGGAGGAGTGCCATCGTTATAAATAGCTTCAACAGAGAGGTTTATTTTCACTGGTATCAAATGATGACGTCATGGAGACAAAAATCCTGCGATATTAATTTCAAGGGTTAACTATTATTTACTAAAACCAATTATTGTCACTCTAGAAGCACCAGTAACAGATATTGGTTACTATTAAAACACACTTTGTTCAAATATTGCCACTTTTTAAAAAATCTCTCTATACGTATATGCTTTATACGTATGCAAAACGTTCCAATTATGACCAATTCGGACTTTTGTCGATGTCACACCAATGTGTACACGGGACTTCGGAATCGCGTTTTCATGTCAGCTACTCAAATATGTAACTGGTTCAAAAATTGATTTTATATTCAATGAAATATCGCCAATTTTCGGATTTTGTGCACGTTAAAGATTTGACGTCACCAACATATAAAATTTTATCTTTAATTAGAGATAGGGCCCCAATCTCAAACTACATCATGCCTTCTATCACAGGTGCAATATTCGTACTTCTGCACGATACTACTGCAAGATACAACTGCAAACTATTGATAATTATATTTCCTTTTAAACAGCGCGAGATGATTACGGTTATGAGGTAATTTTGACAAAGAAGAAACAATATTAATTCAAAGACTAATTATTGTTGGAATACTTTTAGCTCAAATATCGTCACTGTGAGAGAAATGGGGAATTTTGAATATGCTCTAAACGTTGGTAAAACGTACAGATTGTATCAACTCTTACTGCATGTTTCGCTTAACAATGAAAGGTGACGTTTTCAATTTTCGATCCTTTTGTTCTCATACTCCTGATATTTCCAACTGTTGCGCAATGGTTTCATACCTAAGACTACCGATAAAACTCTCTGTAGAAGAATTTCAAAAAAAAAAATTACGTTGACTTTTCGAGAAAAAGACGTCTAAAAATGCTCCAAATGGTAAAAATACGACGTTTTGGATTTTCAATCTCGTTTTTCGACTACTCATGACATTTAGAGAAATTGTACAATGGTTTCACACAATACACCACTTATAAGACTCTCGAATGAGAAAGTTTTAAAAAAATCGTAGGCGGCTTTTCCGAGAAACATGCGTTTAAAATTGCTCGAAATCGTAAAAAACCTTACTTTTCAAAGTCCTATAACTTTTTAAGTTTGAAAAAGAAACTTGTCGCTGAGGTACCATCTTGTAGATATTTTATGTGGCTATCAAATGACGTTGTACTTTAGCTACTCAGTAAACAGCCAATTGAAACATCGCACTTTGCGCACAGGCACCCATTTTTCAGAATTTTGTCAAAGTTTGGACACATTTATTGACCACTTCCGGTGATTAGAGCATTTTCATCCATAGTCTAAGGACTGGAGACGACTCCCGACTTCATATTCCTGAAGTTTCAGAAAAATCGTAGGCGTCGTTTTAAAAAAATAAGAACTCTACGATTTGACCAAAATGCATAAAAAAATGAAAAATCAAAGTTAATATTTCAGAACGAAACTTATATTGCTGGAATCGGATTGATGTCAGCTATCCAAAAATATAAGTTATATTTCTCAATTCTCAAAAATAACAATTTTAGAAAATTTTAAATATTTCATTTTTCACCCAAAAATTGAAAGCGACAAAGTTTCCAAATTCTATGTATTTGAACTGCTGTCTTCTAGGAAATGCCTCCAGCTAACCAAAAATGTAAATTTTAAAAAAATCGGTTGAGAATTAGCAGAATTATGGTAGATTTTCAATTTGCGTGCACGCTAAAGATTTGACGCATTTCCGCTATGCGCACAAATTTCGTTTTACATTTAAGCACTAACCACCACCCAGTTTCCCGAGTGAAAATCAAATTTCAGACCTCTATCCCTTATAGTTTCTGAGATCTAGCTTCCCCCAATGAAAAAAAAAATAATAATAACTAGATCTGCTACTGTCCCATGCAGATATGAAAGCTTTCATATTCATCGTCACGTGTCATTGATTGTATCAAGTATCCTAAATAAAAGGATAAGAGGAAAATTTTTTTCAAAATTGGTCAAAACTCGCAAAATTACAAGTCTAAATATAGTATGAAACATTGCACCCAGGCATAACAATAATCTAAAAACTAAAGGGAAAAAACCGAAATTTGTATTGCTGTAATGAGACGGATGAGAAAATGAAATGAAAATTGCCGGAAAAAAATTAAAAATGGCAGGATGGACAGGCGACCTTACTCCTTGTCACGTATAGGCGCGCGTGCTAACCATTCAGCCGCCCAACCCCCGTTCGAAATCAGAAACGTGCAATATGTCATATAGGAAGAATAACAAGACGCTCACAACAAAATGGTAAATTAATGAGTTTAGGGCAAAAAGACGTCTACAGCACCCGGTGTTCCCAGGCGGTCACCCATCCAAATACTAACCGGGCCCGACGTTGCTTAACTTCAGTGATCGGACGAGAACTGGTGTTTTCAACGGGGTATGGCCGTAGACGAGAGGGGTGGACAGAACCCGTAGTTATACTTACCTGAATTGACCCGCTTATTGATTTTTGGGGCCGATTTTGTCGTTTTTAAAAAGGCGTCTACAGCACCCGGTGTTCCTAGGCGGTCACCCATCCAAGTACTAACCGGGCCCGACGTTGCTTAACTTCAGTGATCGGACGAGAACTGGTGTTTTCAACGTGATGTGGCCGTAGACGAGAGAAGGTGGGCAGAACCCGTAGTTATACTTACCTGAATTGACCCGCTTATTGATTTTTTTTTGTTTTTTGTCGGTTTTAACAAGACAACAGTGAGGCTGATGTCCCCCGCCGAAATCCCAAAATAAATAGATGACACATATTAATTAATCGCACATTTATTTTTTTCAAACGTATCAAGCAATCAAACTGTACACGAAGTGTCATCCAAAAGTGTTTTATAAAGAAAAATGCTAAAACCGATGAGAAAAATGAAAATGTACCCTAGTTAGGGGGACCCTAAAGGCAGACAAAAGGGCCCCCACGCTTGACAAAAGGGCCTCTCTGGCCAAGGGAAAGGGCCCTCGTGTCTGAGTCAATCGTTTCTATACATTGTTACTATCGAATCCATTACTGAATGAAAATGCAGTCATTGTATTGGCATAAAAATCATCCATCAAGATGAATCTAAGTGTCCCAAAGTATCAACCAATCAAATTGCTTATCTCTGCCTACCCTAAGCAGAAAATGCTCATCTTCGAACTCCATCAAGGCATTGACCTAATAAGCATACACACCAATTTTGAACATTTTAACTCAATTAGAAGGAGAGTTATTGTGTTCCAAAGTCTCGGTAAATCAAATTGCTTATCGCTCTGCTTACCTTGAGCAGAAAATGCTCATTATCGAACTTAGTCAAGGTATTACTGTAATGAAACTATACACCAAGTATCATCACTCTCACTTAATTGAACTAAAGTTATCGTGTCCCAAAGCATCAACCAATCAAATTGCTTATCTCTGCTTACCCTAATGGGAAAATGCCTATCTTCGAACTCCATCAAGGCATTGACCTAATAAGCATATACACCAAGTTTGAACATTTTAACTCAATTAGAAGGAGAGTTATTGTGTTCCAAAGTCTCGACCAATCAGATTTGCGTATCGCTCTGCGTACCCTGAGCAGAAAATTCTCATTATCGAACTTAGTCAAGGTATTACTGTAATGAAACTATACACCAAATTTCATCACTCTCACTTAATTAGAACTAAAGTCATCGTGTCCCAAAGCATCAATCAATCAAATTGCTTATCTCTGCTTACCCTAAGCGGAAAATGCTCATCTTCGAACTCCATCAAGGCATTGACCTAATAAGCATATACACCAAGTTTGAACATTTTAACTCAATTAGGAGAGTTAATGTGTTCCAAAGTCTCGACCAATCAAATTTGCGTATCGCTCTGCTTACCCTGAGCAGAAAATGCTCATTATCGAACTTAGTCAAGGTATTACTGTAATGAAACTATACACCAAGTTTCATCACTCTCACTTAATTAGAACTAAAGTTATCGTGTCCCAAAGCATCAACCAATCAAATTGCTTATCTCTGCTCACCCTAAGCGGAAAATGCTCATCTTCGAACTCCATCAAGGCATTGACCTAATAAACACATACACCAAGTTTGAACATTCTAGCTCAATTAGGAAGAGAGTTATTGTGTCCCAAAAAGTGCGATGGACTGACAGACGGACAGACGAACCCATTTTAATAGTCCCCCAACTTTCTTCGAAAGGCGGGGGACAAAAAGACGTCTACAGCTCCCGGTGTTCCCAGGCGGTCACCCATCCAAGTACTAACCGGGCCCGACGTTGCTTAACTTCAGTGATCGGACGAGAACTGGTGTTTTCAACGTGGTATGGCCCTAGACGAGGGAAGGTGGACAGAACCCGTAGTTATACTTACCTGAATTGACCCGCTTATTGATTTTTTTTTTGTCGGTTTTAAAAAGGCCTCTACAGCACCCGGTGTTCCCAGGCGGTCACCCATCCAAGTACTGACCGGGCCCGACGTTGCTTAACTTCAGTGATCGAACGAGAACTGGTGTTTTCAACGTGGTGTGGCCGTAGACGAGAGAAGGTGGACAGAACCCGTAGTTATACTTACCTGAATTGACCCGCTTATTGATTTTTTTTTGTCGGTTTTAAAAAGGCGTCTACAGCACCCGGTGTTCCCAGGCGGTCACCCATCCAAGTACTGACCTGGCTCGACGTTGCTTAACTTCAGTTATCGGACGAGAACTGGTGTTTTCAACGTGGTATGGCCGTAGACGAGAGAAGGTGGACAGAACCCGTAGTTATACTTACCTGAATTGACCCGCTTATTGATTTTTTTTTTGTTGTTTTTTGTCGGTTTTAAAAAGGCGTCTACAGCACCCGGTGTTCCCAGGCGGTCACCCATCCAAGTACTGACCTGGCTCGACGTTGCTTAACTTCAGTTATCGGACGAGAACTGGTGTTTTCAACGTGGTATGGCCGTAGACGAGAGAAGGTGGACAGAACCCGTAGTTATACTTACCTGAATTGACCCGCTTATTGATTTTTTTTTGGGGGGGGTGGTCGGTTTTAAAAAGGCGTCTACAGCACCCGGTGTTCCCAGGCGGTCACCCATCCAAGTACTAACCGGTCCCGACGTTGCTTAACTTCAGTGATCTGACGAGAACTGGTGTTTTCAACGTGGTGTGGCCGTAGACGAGAGAAGGTGGACAGAACCCGTAGTTATACTTTTCCTAAATTGACCTGCTTATTGATCTTTTTTTTTCGGGGGGAGGGGCGGTTTTAAAAAGGCGTCTACAGCACACGGTGTTCCCAGGCGGTCACCCATCCAAGTACTGACCGGGCCCGACGCTGTTTAACTTCAGTGATCGGACGAGAACTGGTGGTTTCAACGTGGTGTGGCCGTAGACGAGAGAAGGTGGACAGAACCCGTAGTTATACTTACTTGAATTGACCCGCTTATTGATTTTTTTTTGGGGGGGGTGTCGGTTTTAAAAAGGCGTCTACAGCACCCGGTGTTCCCAGGCGGTCACCCATCCAAGTACTGACCGGGCCCGACGTTGCTTAACTTCAGTGATCGGACGAGTACTGGTGTTTTCAACGTGGTGTGGCCGTAGACGAGAGAAGGTGGACAGAACCCATACTTGTGCTTACTCAAATTCTTTTTGAGTCTTTTTCCCTGGGGAGACGGGCCGAGCGGATAGCTGGAGTGGTGCAAAAGAGTAAGCGCTGTGGTCTGATTGGCGGAAAAGTGATTTTTTCACGAAGAACCAGGGCAAAAGGGCGTCTACAGCACCCGGTGTTCCCAGGCGGTCACCCATCCAAGTACTAACCGGGCCCGACGTTGCTTAACTTCAGTGATCGGACGAGAACTGGTGTTTTCAATGTGGTATGACGCAGACGAGAGAAGGTAGACAGAACCCGTAGTTATACTTACCTGAATTGACCTGCTTATTGATTTTTTTTTTGTTTTTTGTATTTAATTGTTTTAAAGAGATTTAATAATAGCCAGACTAATTTTAAAATAAAGTTTTAAATTAAGAATAATTAATTATTAGTCTAATGCAATGAAATGATTTGATTTGACGGATGAAATGTATAATGGGTGTCCACACTATGTGGCTAAGGCGTTGGCCTGCTAGCCAGGAGGTCGGGTGTTGGATCCCTACATTGGCCAAGAAAGTTCATCTCGATATTCTGGCGCCCCCCCCCATCCGCCGTGTACACATTGGAGTGCACGTAAAAGATTCCTTAGCAGTTGGAATTCGATATTGTTGAATAAGCTCTATACGATGACTAAATGTACAGATTGTAGCCACCGACACTGCATGTTTTGCTTAACAATGAAAGGGTGCGGTTTTCAATTTTCGATCCTTTTATTCTACTACTCCTGATATTTTGGACTGTTGATCGATGGTTTCATATAAAAGACTACCAATAAGACTCTTTGTAGAAGAAGTTCCCCAAAATATTATGTTGACTTTAGAGAAAAGGACCTTTTAAAATGCTCCAAATCGTAAAAATACGACTTTTTAAGCTTATTGTTTCTGTTAAGATTATTATTATTTTTTTTTTGTGTTTTATCCACAAATCGGATTTCTCAGAATCTAACCACAGTATCTTTATGAAACTTTTACCTATCCCCCCAAAAATGGGTGGTAGCTGTTGATTAAATATATTTTCAAAACGTTTTACGAGTCCGAAATCACCGAATTTTACGAACGAAAAAACTGACAATGCATAGTCGTAACTTTGTTATTTTTTGACCGATTTTACTAATTCTTTTTTCTTTGAATACCTTGAAAAAAATCATTTTCATCTGCAGTTTCACATTTTCGAATTTCGAAAATTCGTCGCTGTGATTTCGAACCCGAAGTTTAGACCAATTTGACAACTTCTTTAATAGTTGTACGATTTTCATGAAATTTAGTATACAAGTAGATCTTACCGATGTGACTTCAAAAATATAATTTGAAATTTTCTAAATTATCTCCCCTTGGTGAAAGTAAGGATCAAATTTTTCAAAAAAATCGTCGAAATATAGGTCAGAATGACCTAATTTTTTTTTCCGATACTAGACAAGGAATTTCTGATTCGTACACAAAATATGGAGTTTGTCGATCGAACCGGAAGTGCCACCATCTTTAAACGTGAAAAATCCCTAAGGCTTTTTTGCTATCTTACTTACAGACACGGGAGTTATATTTTCTGAATACTTGAAGGATGGCCCAAAAATCGTAGGGAGCAGAATTTTGATTTAGGTTAACTGATGGTTGCCATTTTGAATTGAAAATGAAAAATAGAAGCAATTTGAAAGGCCCGGACTTCGGAACACAATAACTCTCTTTCTAATTAAGCTAGAATGTTCAAACTTGGTGTAGACGTTCACTAGGTCAATGTTATGATTGAGTTCAAAGATGAGCATTTTCTGCTTAGGGTAAGCAGAGATAAGCATGCTGATTTGTTGATTCTTTAGGGCACGATAACTTCGGTTATAATGAAGGGAGGGCGGTGAAACTTTTGTCAATAGAGAGTCTAATAGGTAGCCTGTTGTGTGAAATGATTGTATCATTTTTTTTAAATATCAGGGATAGCCGAAAAAAAGAGATTGAAAATCCAAAAAGTCGTATTTTTACAATTTGGAGCATGTTTAGAGGTCTTTCTCGTAAAGTCAACATACTATTTTTTGGGAACTTCTTCTACAAAGAGTCTTATTGGTAGTCTTTTATATGAAACCATCGATCAACAGTCCAACATATCAGGAGTAGAAGAACAAAAGGATCGAACATTGAAAACGGCACCCTTTCATTGTTGAGCGAAACATGCAGTGTGGGTGACTACAATCTACGCAATTAGTCATCGTATAGTGCTTATTCAAGAGTATCGAATTCCAACTGCTTAGGGATATTTTACGTGCACTCCAATGTGTACACGGGACCTTGGTTTTTCGTCCCATCCGAAGGACTAGACAGCTGTGCTTGTCAGGCCCTCCGTTCTGCCTTACTGACAAGGGAACCACGCCGGGAAATCGAGATGAACTTTCTCTGTGCAGAACTTTCAATTCAGGCAAAACGTTTATTGCATACGATTAAGCTGGTCAGTTGGAGCTTATTTTCAAAAGTTTTGTAATAATCGGTTGGTAATTAAAGTACCGTGCACATTAAACTGTTAAAACAGAAATTTTCGCCCGGTTGAAATGTTTCTTGCTATAAGTCAGCAATTTTCCGAATTCAGGGAGGCTGGATGGCTGAATGGTTAGCATGTGCTCGCTGTATCGTAACCTTTGTCATTGAGTCAACGGGCGTCGTTTCGATCTCCAGGTTGCACGTGACATGGTGTATGATGTCCAACCTCGTGGGTTTTCTCCGTGTTCTTCGGTTTCCTCCCAACGGCTAAAGACCAGTACGTGCAAGGGGAGTTTTTAAATAAAATTAAAAAACATATGTTAGTCCCGAAATGACCTAGTTTGTGTCGAATGGACGTTAGGCCGCATTTCTCTCTTTCTCTTTTTAAAGTTTTGTAATAATCGGTTTGTAATCAAAGGTACTGTTAAAGTGATAACACAGAAAATTTGGCCCGGTTGTAATGTTTCTCACTTTAAATTCAGCAATTTGTCGATTTTAAGGGGCAAACGTTTATTGCGAACGATTAAGCTGGTCAGGGGGAGCTTATTTTTAAAAGTTTTGTAATATTCGGTTGATAACTAAAGGTACCATGCAAATTAAACTGTTAAAATAGAAAATTTGGCCCGGTTGAAATGTTTCTCGCTGTAGGTCAGCAATTTGCCGATTTTAGGGAGGTTGCGTGGCTGAGTGGTTAGCACGTGCGCTCTGTATCATAACGTCTGTCATTGAGTCAACTGTCCTTGTTTCGATTTCTTGGTTGTACGTGACAAGGAGTATGGTCGCCTTACCAACCTCGTAGGCCGTAACGCCGCTGCCCGGGTAAAATTTCCCTCATTGCACACTTTATGGCGTATGCCCGTCTTCATTAGCCCATTGTAGGAGCAGAACAGTAGGACGTTAAACCCCATTCAATTTCATTTCATTTTCCCTGTGTTGCTTATTTATTACAGTGGATAAATATTTTTCTGGTTCTAGCAATTATTTAATTTCTGCATATAAATCTCTGGCCAGTTTTTTTTATTGCAGAGTGCCATTCTTGTATATTGCAGTCTATGACCCTTTGTTTAAAACATGCTTAAGAAGTCGTCACGATTTCCTACTTATAACCAAACATATTGGAAACCATAATTATATAATCTTGGAAGCCCGATTACAGCTATACAAGTTTCAGTTATTTCCCTTTAGTTTAAAGATTATTTTTTTGCCCGGGTGCAATGTTTCTCACTACATTTAAATTTGTAACTTTGTGAGTTTTTGACCGATTTTGATATTATGTCTTTATAATTTTCCAAATCTACATATTTAACGTACATATTCAAACAGTTGAGTTCAACCAGATTCAAAAAGTTTTAGTTTTGTTCAAAGTTATCTCATTCATCCCGATTACAGCGACACAAGTATCAGTTATTTCCCTTTAGTTTTCAGATTACTCAATGTTTCATACTATATTTAGACTTGTAACTTCGCGAGTTTTTGACCAATTTTGATAGTTTGTTATTCTTATCCTTTTATTTGAGATACTTGATATAATCGATGACACGTGACGATGAATATGAAAGCTTTCATATCTGCATGGGACAGTAGCAGATCTAGTTAGGCTTTCAGACTTTCGTCTGAAAGACTATTGTTTTTACTAAAATTATTAAGCTTTCATATTACATATGAAAGCTTATTGTTTCTGTTAAGATTATTAAGCTTTCATATTACATATGAAAGCTTATTGTTTCTGTTAAGATTATTATTATTTTTTTTTTGTGAATTTTCTGCAAATCGGATTTCTCAGAATCTAACCATGGGATCTTTCTAAAACTTTGACCTACCCCCCCAAAAATGGGGTGCGAACGTTGTTTAAATATATTTTCAAAACGTTTTACGAATCCGAAATCACCGAATTTTACGAACGAAAAAACTGACAATGCATAGTCGTAACTTTGTTATTTTTTGACCGATTTTACTAATTCTTTTTTCTTTGAATACCTTGAAAAAAATCATTTTCATCTGCAGTTTCACATTTTCGAATTTCGAAAATTCGTCGCTGTGATTTCGAACCGGAAGTTTAGACCAATTTGACAACTTCTTTAATAGTTGTACGATTTTCATGAAATTTAGTATACAAGTAGATCTTACCGATGTTACTTCAAAAATATAATTAGAAATTTTCTAAATTATCTCCCCTTGGTGAAATTAAGGATCAAAGTTTTCAAAAAAATCGTCGAAATATAGGTCAGAATGACCTAATTTTTTTTTTCGATACTAGACAAGGAATTGCTGATTCGTACACAAAATATGGAGTTTGTCGATCGAACCGGAAGTGCCACCATCTTTAAACGTGAAAAATCAAAAAGGCTTTTTTGCTATTTTACTTACAGACTCGGGAGTTATATTTTCGGAATCCTTGAAGGAATGCCTAAAAATCTATCGGATCAGAATTTTGATTTCGGTCATGTGATGGTCACAATTTTGAATTGAAAATGAAAAATAGAAGCAATTTGAAAGGCCCGGACTTCGGAACACAATAACTCTCCTTCTAATTAAGCTAGAATGTTCAAACTTGGTGTAGACGTTCACTAGGTCAATGTTATGATTGAGTTCAAAGATGAGCATTTTCTGCTTAGAGTGAGCAGAGATAAGCATGCTGATTTGTTGATTCTTTAGGGCACGATAACTTCGGTTATAATGAAGGGAGGGCGGTGAAACTTTTGTCAATAGAGAGTCTAATGGGTAGCCTGTTGTGTGAAATGATTGTATCATTTTTTTTAAATATCAGGGATAGCCGAAAAAAAGAGATTGAAAATCCAAAAAGTCGTATTTTTACAATTTGGAGCATGTTTAGAGGTCTTTCTCGTAAAGTCAACATACTATTTTTTGGGAACTTCTTCTACAAAGAGTCTTATTGGTAGTCTTTTATATGAAACCATCGATCAACAGTCCAACATATCAGGAGTAGAAGAACAAAAGGATCGAACATTGAAAACGGCATCCTTTCATTGTTGAGCGAAACATGAAGTGTGGGTGACTACAATCTACGCATTTAGACATCGTATAGAGCTTATTCAACAGTATCGAATTCCAACTGCTTAGGGATATTTTACGTGCACTCCAATGTGTACACGGGACCTTGGTTTTTCGTCCCATCCGAAGGACTAGACAGCTGTGCTTGTCAGGCCCTCCGTTCTGCCTTACTGACAAGGGAACCACGCCGGGAAATCGAGATGAACTTTCTCTGTGCAGAACTTTCAATTCAGGCAAAACGTTTATTGCATACGATTAAGCTGGTCAGTTGGAGCTTATTTTCAAAAGTTTTGTAATAATCGGTTGGTAATTAAAGTACCGTGCACATTAAACTGTTAAAACAGAAAATTTCGCCCGGTTGAAATGTTTCTTGCTATAAGTCAGCAATTTTCCGAATTCAGAGAGGCTGGATGGCTGAATGGTTAGCATGTGCTCGCTGTATCGTAACCTTTGTCATTGAGTCAACGGGCGTCGTTTGGATCTCCAGGTTGCACGTGACATGGTGTATGATGTCCAACCTCGTGGGTTTTCTCCGTGTTCTTCGGTTTCCTCCCAACGGCTAAAGACCAGTACGTGCAAGGGGAGTTTTTAAATAAAATTAAAAAACATATGTTAGTCCCGAAATGACCTAGTTTGTGTCGAATGGACGTTAGGCCGCATTTCTCTCTTTCTCTTTTTAAAGTTTTGTAATAATCGGTTGGTAATCAAAGGTACTGTTAAAGTGATAAAACAGAAAATTTGGCCCGGTTGTAATGTTTCTCACTTTAAATTCAGCAATTTGTCGATTTTAAGGGGCAAACGTTTATTGCGAACGATTAAGCTGGTCAGGGGGAGCTTATTTTTAAAAGTTTTGTAATATTCGGTTGATAACTAAAGGTACCGTGCAAATTAAACTGTTAAAATAGAAAATTTGGCCCGGTTGAAATGTTTCTCGCTGTAGGTCAGCAATTTGCCGATTTTAGGGAGGTTGCGTGGCTGAATGGTTAGCACATGCGCTCTGTATCATAACGTCTGTCATTGAGTCAACTGGCCTTGTTTCGATTTCTTGGTTGTACGTGACAAGGAGTATGGTCGCCTTACCAACCTCGTAGGCCGTAACGCCGCTGCCCGGGTAAAATTTCCCTCATTGCACACTTTATGGCGTATGCCCGTCTTCATTAGCCCATTGTAGGAGCAGAACAGTAGGACGTTAAACCCCATTCAATTTCATTTCATTTTCTCTATGTTGCTTATTTATTATAGTGGATAAATATTTTTCTGGTTCTAGCAATTATTTATACGCCCACATTTTCATGTGGACGTATTATGTCGTCGCCCCTGTCCGTCCGGACCGTCCGTCCACAATTTGTTTGTGGACTCTCTACAGGTCACAATTCTTATCCGATTTTGACGAAACTTGAAATATAGGTTTATCCCCAAAAGATCTCGGTTCCTTTCGATATTGGCATGTATCGGATCAAAACTTCATGGATTATGGCCCCTGATTTTACGAAAAATCACGTTTTTAGCTTGTGGACCCTATAGAGGTCACAATTTTGAACCGATTTTGATGAAACTTGACATGCATGTTTGTAACCCAAAGATCTTGGTTCCTTTCGATATTTGCGGCTATCGGAATGTAATTTCCTGAATTATGGCCCCTGATTGTCCGAAAAATCACCCTTTTTAGCTTGTGGTCCCTCTGGAGGTCACAATTATTATTCGATTTAAAAAACCGTTTGATTATATCACCGTTACACCCTAAGGAAGGTTGAGTTCGAATTTCGGGAAAATCGGACGAAAATTGCCATACAAAATGGCCGCCGTTAGTACGCGAATACTGTTAAAAAATGGTATATCAAGGTTGTGGACCCTGTGGAGGTCACAATTTTGATTCGATTTTGATGAAACTTGAAATTCATGGTTATAACCCAAAGATCTTGCTTCCTTTCGATATTTGCGCATATCGGATCGTAACTTCCTGAATTATGGCCCCTGATTATACGCAAAATTGCCTTTTTTTTAGCTTGGAGGTCACAATTATTATTCGATTTAAAAAAACGTTTGATTATATCACCGTTACACCCTAAGAAAGGTTGAGTTCGAATTTCGGGAAAATCGGACGAAAATTGCCATACAAAATGGCCGCCGTTTGTACGCGAATACTGTTAAAAAATGGTATATCAAGGTTGTGGACCCTGTGGAGGTCACAATTTTGATTCGATTGTGATGAAACTTGAAATTCAAGGTTATAACCCAAAGATCTTGCTTCTTTTCGATATTTGCGCATATCGGATCGTAACTTCCTGAATTATGGCCCCTGATTATACGCAAAATCGCCTTTTTTTTTAGCTTGGAGGTCACAATTATTATCCGATTTAAAATCAGACCAAAATTGCCATACAAAATGGCCACCGTTTGTACGTGAATACTGTTAAAAAATGGTATATCAAGGTTGTAGACCCTGTAAAGGTCACAATTTTAATTCGATTTTGATGAAACTTGAAATGCATGGTTATAACCCAAAGATCTTGGTTCCTTTCGGTATTTGCGCATATCGGATCGTAACTTCCTGAATTATTCGAATTTCGTGAAAATGGTACCAAAATTGCCGGAAGAAATGGTCGCCGTTTGTACGCGAATAGTGTAAAGATATGGTATATCATGGTTGTTGACTCTGTACAGGTCACAATTCTTATCCGATTTTGACGAAAAGTCACATTTCTAGGTTGTGTACCGTCACACCATAATCATTGTCGACTTCGAATTTCATGAATATCAGACTGGAACTGACCAACAAAATGGCTGCTCCCAATACAGTATGAAATACAGGACTTAATGATGTAGGAAAAATCACTTTCCGTATTGTTTGTTCTCTATCCATCTCTCGAAAATGTGGGCGTATCCTGCCTGGCAGTGCCAGCCTATCTTTTAATTTCTGCATAGAAATCTCTGGCCAGTTTTTTTTTTTATTGCAGAGTGCCATTCTTGTATATTGCAGTCTATGACCCTTTGTTTAAAACATGCTTAAGAAGTCGTCACGATTTCCTACTTATAACCAAACATATTGGAAACCATAATTATATAACATATCTTGGAAGCCCGATTACAGCTATACAAGTTTCAGTTATTTCCCTTTAGTTTAAAGATTATTTTTTTGCCCGGGTGCAATGTTTCTCACTACATTTAAATTTGTAACTTTGTGAGTTTTTGACCGATTTTGATACTATGTCTTTATAATTTTCCAAATCTACATATTTAACGTACATATTCAAACAGTTGAGTTCAACCTGATTCAAAAAGTATTAGTTTTGTTCAAAGTTATCTCATTTAATTTTTCGATGTTTTCTTACCATTTTCATTTCATTTTTCTGAAAGTTTTGAAATCGGAAGTCATCCCGATTACAGCAACACAAGTATCAGTTATTTCCCTTTAGTTTTCAGATTATGCAATGTTTCATACTATATTTAGACTTGTAACTTCGCGAGTTTTTGACCAATTTTGATAGTTTGTTATTCTTATCCTTTTATTTGAGATACTTGATATAATCGATGACACGTGACGATGAATATGAAAGCTTTCATATCTGCATGCGACAGTAGCAGATCTAGTTATTATTTTTTTTTGTGTTTTATCCACAAATCGGATTTCTCAGAATCTAACCACAGTATCTTTATGAAACTTTTACCTACCCCCCCAAAAATGGGTGGTAGCTGTTGATTAAATATATTTTCAAAACGTTTTACGAATCCGAAATCACCGAAATTTACCAACGACAAAATGGACATTGCATAGTCGTAACTTTATTGTTTTTTGACCGATTTTACTAAATCTTTTTTCTTTGAATACCTTGAAAAAAATCATTTTCATCAGCAGTTTCACATTTTCGAATTTCGAAAATTCGTTGCTGTGATTTCGAACCGGAAGTTTAGACCAATTTGACAACTTCTTTAATAGTTGTGCGATTTTCATTCAATTTAGTATATAAGTAGATCCTACCGATGTGACTTCAAAAATATAATTAGAAATTTTCTAAATTATCTCCCCTTGGTGAAATTAAGGATCAAAATTTTCAAAAAAATCGCCGAAATATAAGTCAGAATGACCTAATTTTTTATTTTGATACTAGACAAGGAATTACTGATTCAAACACAAAATATGGAGTTTGTCGATCGAACCGGAAGTGCCACCATCTTTAAACGTGAAAAATCACTAACGCTTTTTGAAACGTGAAAAATCAATAAGGCTTTTTTGCTATTTTACTTACAGACTCGGGAGTTATATTTTCTGAATCCTTGTAGGAAGGCCTAAAAAATGTCGCGAATAGAATTTTGATTTAGGTCAACCGGGAGTCACCATTTTGAATTGAAAATGAAAAATAGAAGCAATTTGAAGCGCCGAGACTTTGGAGCACAATAACTCTCATTCTAATTAAGCTAGAATGTTCAAACTTGGTGTAAACTTTTACTAGGTCAATGTTATGATGGAGTTCAAAGATGAGCATTTTCTGCTTAGGGTAAGCAGAGATAAGCATGTTGATTTGTTGATTCTTTAGGGCACGATAACTTCGGTTATAATGAAGGGAGAGCGGTGAAACTTTTGTCAATTGAGAGTCTAATAGCTAGCCTGTTGTGTGAAATCATTGTATCATTTTTTTTTAAATATCAGGGATAGCCGAAAAAAAGAGATTGAAAATCCAAAAAGTCGTATTTTTACAATTTGGAGCATGTTTAGAGGTCTTTCTCGTAAAGTCAAGATAATATTGGTTGGGAACTTCTTCTACAAAGAGTCTTATTGGTAGTCTTTTATATGAAACCATCGATCAACAGTCCAACATATCAGGAGTAGAAGAACAAAAGGATCGAACATTGAAAACGGCACCCTTTCATTGTTAAGCGAAACATGCAGTGTGGGTGACTACAATCTACACATTTAGTCATCGTATAGAGCTTATTCAACAGTATCGAATTCCAACTGCTTAGGGATATTTTACGTGCAGTCCAATGTGTACACGGGACCGTGCTTTTCGTCCCATCCGAACTAGACAGCTGTGCTTGTCAGGCCCTCTGTTCTGCCACACTGACAAGGGGGAACCACGCCTGGAAATCGAGATGAACTTCCTACGTGCAGAACTTTCAATTCAAGCCAAACTTTTATTGCATACGATTAAGCTGGTCAGTTGGAGCTTATTTTCAAAAGTTTTGTAATAATCGGTTGGTAATTAAAGTACCGTGCACATTAAACTGTTAAAACAGAAAATTTCGCCCGGTTGAAATGTTTCTTGCTATAAGTCAGCAATTTTCCGAATTCAGGGAGGCTGAAATAACTCTCCTTCTAATTGAGCTAGAATGTTCAATCTTGGTGTAGACGTTCACTATGTCAATGTCAGGATTGAGTTTAAAGATGAGCATTTTCTGCCTAGGGTAAGCAGAGATAAGCATGCTGATTTGTTGATTCTTTAGGACAAGATAACTTCGGTTATAATGAAGGGAGGGCGGTGAAACTCTTGTTAATCGAGAGTGTAATAGCTGGCCTGTTGTGTGGAATCGTTGTATCTTTTTTTTTAAATATCAGGGATAGCAGAAAAAAGAGATCGAAAATCCAAAAAGTCGTATGTTTGGGAACTTCTTCTACGAAGAGTCTTATCGGTAGTCTTTTATATGAAAACTTCGATCAACAGTCCAAAATATCTGGAGTAGAAGAATAAAAGGATTAAACATTGAAAACGGCACCCTTTCATTGTTAAGCGAAACATGCAGTGTGGGTGACTACAATCTGCACATTTAGTCATCGTATAGAGCTTATTCAACAGTATCGAATTCCAACTGCTTAGGGATATTTTACGTGCACTCCAATGTGTACACGCGACCTTGGTTTTTCGTCCCATCCGAACGACTAGACAGCTGTCCTTGTCAGGCCCTCTGCTCTGCCTCACTGACAAGGGGGAACCACGCCGGAAAATCGAGATGAACTTTCTCGTTGCAGAACTTTCAATTCAGGCCAAACGTTTATTGCATACGATTAAGCTGGTCAGTTGGAGCTTATTTTCAAAAGTTTTGTAATGATCGGTTGGTAATTAAAATACCGTGTGAATTAAACTGTTAAAACAGAAAATTTCGCCCGGTTGAAATGTTTCTTGCTATAAGTCAGCAATTTCCCGATTTTAGGGAGGCTGAATGGTTAGCATACGCGCGCTGTATCGTAACGTCTGTCATTGAATCAACCGGCGTCGTTTCGATTTCCAAGTTGCACGTGACATGGAGTATGGTGTCCAACCTCGTGGGTTTTCTCCGTGTCCTTCGGTTTCCTCTCATGGCTAAAGACCCGTACGCGCAAGGTAAGTTTATAAATAAAATTAAAAAACATATGTTAGTCCCGAAATGACCTAGTTTGTGTCGAATGGACGTTGAGCCGCATTTCTCTCTTTCTCTTTTATTTTTAAAGTTTTGTAATAATCGGTTGGTAATCAAAGGTACTGTAAAAGTGATAAAACATAAAATTTCGCCCGGTTGTAATGTTTCTCACTTTAAAGTCAGCAATTTGCCGATTTTAGAGGGCAAACGTTTATTGCGAACAATTAAGCTGGTCAGGGGGAGCTTATTTTTAAGGGAGGCTGAATAGCTGAATGGTTAGCATGTGCGCTGTATCGTAACGTCTGTCATTGAGTCAACGGGCGTCGTTTCGATTTCGAGATTGCACGTGACATGGAGTATGGTGTCCAACCTCGTGTGTTTTCTCCGTGTCCTTCGGTTTCCTCCCAACAGCTAAAGACCAGTACGCGCAAGGGGAGTTTTTAAATAAAATTAAAAAACATATGTTAGTCCCGAAATGACCTAGTTTGTGTCGAATGGACGTTAAGCCGCATTTCTTTCTTTCTTTTTTATTTTTAAAGTTTTGTAATAATCGGTTGTTAATCAAAGATACTGTAAAAGTGATGTAATGTTTCTCACATTGCCGATTTTAAGGGGAAAACGTTTATTCCGAACGATTTAGCTGGTCAGGGGGAGCTTATTTTTAAAACTTTTGTAATATTCGGTTGATAACTAAAGGTACCGTGCAAATTAAACTAATAAAATAGAAGATTTCGCCCGGTTGAAATGTTTTTATCTGTAGGTCAGCAATTTGCCGATTTTAGGGTGGTTGCGTGACTGAATGGTTAGCACGTGCGCTCTGTATCATAACGTCTGTCATTGAGTCAACTGGCGTTGTTTCGATTTCTTGGTTGTACGTGACAAGGAGTATGGTCGCCTGTCCAACCTCGTAGGCCGTAACGCCGCTGCCCGGGTAAAATTTCCCTCATTGCACACTTTATGGCGTATGCCCGTCTTCATTAGCCCATTTTAGGAGCAGAACAGTAGGACGTTAAACCCCATTCAATTTCATTTCATTTTCTCTATGTTGCTTATTTATTATAGTGGATAAATGTTTTTCTGGTTCTATTAATTATTTCAACACAAGTATCAGTTATTTCCCTTTAGTTTTCAGATTATGCAATGTTTCATACTATATTTAGACTTGTAACTTCGCGAGTTTTTGACCAATTTTGATAGTTTGTTATTCTTATCCTTTTATTTGAGATACTTGATATAATCGATGACACGTGACGATGAATATGAAAGCTTTCATATCTGCATGGGACAGTAGCAGATCTAGTTGGATTTTAGATCTCTTTTTGCTGCTACCCCTGATATTTTAAAAAAATGATACAATGATTTCACACAACAGGCTAGCTATTAGGCTCTCGATTGACAAGAGTTTCATCACCCTCCCTTCATTATAACCGAAGTTATTGTGCCCTAAAGAATCAACAAATCAGCATGCTTATCTCTGCTTACCCTAGGCAGAAAATGTTCATCTTTGCACTCAATCATGACATTGACCTGGTGAAAGTTTACACCAAGATTGAACATTCTAGCTCAATTAGAAAGAGAGTTATTGTGTTTCAAAGTCTCGGCCCTTCAAATTGCTACTACTTTTCATATTCACTTAAAAATGGAAACCATCAGTTGACCTAAATCAAAATTCTGCTCCCTGCGATTTTTGGGCCATCCTTCAAGGATTCAGAAAATATAACTCCCGTGTCTGTAAGTAAGATAGCAAAAAAGCCTTAGGAATTTTTCATGTTTCAAGATGGTGGCATTTCCGGTTTGATCGACAAACTCCATATTTTGTGTACGAATCAGTAATTACTTGTCGAGTATCGAAAAATATTTTCAGGTCATTCTGACCTATATTTCGACGATTTTTTTTAAAAATTTGATCCTTAATTTCACCAAGGGGAGATAATTTAGAAAATTTCTCATTATAATTTTGAAGTCACATTGGTAAGATCTACTTAAATACTAAATTTCATGAAAATCGTACAACTATTAAAGAAGTTGTAAAATTGGTCTAAACTTCCGGTTCGAAATCACAGCGACGAATTTTCGAAATTCGAAAATGTGAAACTGCAGATGAAAAGGATTTTTTTCAAGGTATTCAAAGAAAAAAGAATTAGTAAAATCGGTCAAAAAATAGCAAAGTTACGACTATGCATTGTTAATTTTTCCGTTCGTAAAATTCGGTGATTTCGAATTCGCAAAACGTTTCGAAAATATATTTAATCAACAGCCACCACCCATTTTTGGGGGGGTAGGTCAAAGTTTCAGAAACATCCTATGGTTAGATTCTGTGAAATCCGATTTGCAGGAGAAACACACAAAAAAAAAATAACTAGATCTGCTACTGTCCCATGCAGATATGAAAGCTTTCATATTCATCGTCACGTGTCATTGATTGTATCAAGTATCCTAAATAAAAGGATAAGAAGAAAAAATTATTAAAATTGGTCAAAAACTCGCGAAGTTACAAGTCTAAATATAGTATGAAACATTGCACCCAAAACTAAAGGGAAATAACTGAAACTTGTATTACTGTAATGAGACGGATGAGAAAATGAAATGAAAATGGCGGGAAAAAAAAATTAAAAATGGCAGGTTGGACAGGCGACCTTACTCCTTGTCACGTACAACCGGGCATTCGAAAACACGCTAGTTAACTCAATGACAGGCGCGCGTGCTAACCATTCAGGCACCCAACCCCCTTTTGAAATCAGACACGTGCAATATGTCATATAGGAAGAATAAGAAGTCGCTCACAACAAAATGGTAAATTAATGAGTTTAGGTCAAAAGGTTGAGCTACTGTTTTAGAGTACTTAATAGTTTTAAAGAGACACGTTAAGGGTTGTTCATAGTTAAATGAAAGTTTAATTTTAAATAAGACCAATAAAATTAGGATTTAATAATGCCAGACTAATATTTACAATATGTTTGGTTATAAGTAGGAAATCGTGACGACTTCTTAAGCATGTTTTAAACAAAGGATCATGTTTGTTTAAACAAGAATGGCACTCTGCAATAAAAAAAAACTGGCCAAAGCAAGATTTCTATGCAGAAATTAAATAATTGCTAGAACCAGAAAAATATGTATCCACTATAATAAATAAGCAACATAGAGAAAATGAAATGAAATTGAATGGGGTTTAACGTCCGACTGTTCTGCTCCTAAAATGGGCTAATGAAGACGGGCATATGCCATAAAGTGTGCAATGAGGGAAATTTTACCCGGGCAGCGGCGGTTACGGCCTACGAGGTTGGACAGGCGACCATACTCCTTGTCACGTACAACCAAGAAATCGAAACAACGCCAGTTGACTCAATGACAGACGTTATGATACAGAGCGCACGTGCTAACCATTCAGCCACGCAATCTCCCTAAAATCGGCAAATTGCTGACCTACAGCGAGAAACATTTCAACCGGGCCAAATTATCTATTGTAACAGTTTAATTTGCACGGTACCTTTAGTTATCAACCGAATATTACAAAACTTTTAAAAATAAGCTCCCCCTGACCAGCTTAAGCGTTCGCAATAAACGTTTGCCCCTTAAAATCGGCAAATTGCTGACTTTAAAGTGAGAAACATTACAACCGGGCCAAATTTTCTGTTTTATCACTTTTACAGTACCTTTGATTACCAACCGATTATTACAAAACTTTAAAAATAAAAGAGAAAGAGAGAAATGCGGCCTAATGTCCATTCGACACAAACTAGGTCATTTCGGGACTAACATATGTTTTTTAATTTCATTTAAAAACTCCCCTTGTGCTTACAGGTCTTTAGCCGTTGGGAGGAAACCGAAGGACACGGAGAAAACCCACGAGGTTGGACATCATACTTCATGTCACGTGCAACCTGGAGATCGAAACGACGCCCGTTGACTCAATGACAGACGTTGCGATACAGTGCGCACATGCTAACCATTCAGCCTCCCTGAATTCAGAAAATTGCTGACTTATAGCAAGAAACATTTCAACCGGGCAAAATTTTCTGTTTTAACAGTTTAATGTGCACGGTACTTTAATTACCAACCGATTATTACAAAACTTTTGAAAATAAGCTCCAACTGACCAGCTTAATCGTATGCAATAAACGTTTTCGCCTGAATTGAAAGTTCTGCACGGAGAAAGTTCATCTCGATTTCCCGGCGTGGTTCCCCTTGTCAGTGAGGCAGAACGGAGGGCCTGACAAGCACAGCTGTCTAGTCATTCGGATGGGACGAAAAACCAAGGTCCCGTGTACACATTGGAGTGCACGTAAAATATCCCTAAGCAGTTGGAATTCGACACTGTTGAATAAGCTCTATACGATGACTAAATGTGTAGATTGTAGTCACCCACACTGCATGTTTCGCTTAACAATGAAAGGGTGCCGTTTTCAATGTTCGATCCTTTTGTTCTTCTACTCCTGATATGTTGGACTGTTGATCGATGGTTTCATATAAAAGACTACCAATAAGACTCTGTGTAGAAGAAGTTCCCAAAAAATATTATGTTGACTTTACGAGAAAGACCTCTAAACATGCTCCAAATTGTAAAAATACGACTTTTTGGATTTTCAATCTCTTTTTTTCGGCTATCCCTGATATTTCGAAAAAATAATACAATGATTTCACATAACAGGCTAGCTATTAGACTCTCTATTGATAAAAGTTTCACCGCCCTCCCTTCATTATAACCGAAGTTATCGTGCCCTAAAGAATCAACAAATTAGCATGCTTATCTCTGCTTACCCTAAGCAGAAAATGCTCATCTTTAAACTCAATCATAACATTGACCTAGTGAACGTCTACACCAAGTTTGAACATTCTAGCTTAATTAGAAGGAGAGTAATTGTGTTCCAAAGTCCCGACCCTTCAAATTGCTTCTATTTTTCATTTTCAATTCAAAATGGTGACTCCCGGTTGACCTAAATCAAAATTCTATTCGCGACATTTTTTAGGCCTTCCTACAAGGATTCAGAAAATATAACTCCCGAGTCTGTAAGTAAAATAGCAAAAAAGCCTTATTGATTTTTCACTTTTAAATATGGCGGCACTTCCGGTTCGATCGACAAACTCCATATTTTGTGTACAAATCAGTAATTACTTATCCAGTATCCAAAAAAAAAAAATCAGGTCATTCTGACCTATATTTCGATGATTTTTTTGAAAATTTTGATCCTTAATTTCGTCAAGGGGAGATAATTTAGAAAATTTCTAATTATATTTTTGAAGTCACATCGGTAAGATCTACTTATATACCAAATTTCATGAAAATCGTACAACTATTAAAGAAGTTGTCAAATTGGTCTAAACTTCCGGTTCGAAATCACAGCGACGAATTTTCGAAATTCGAAAATGTGAAACTGCAGATGAAAATGATTTTTTTAAAGGTATTCAAAGAAAAAAGAATTAGTAAAATCGGTCAAAAAATAACAAAGTTACGACTATGCATTGTCAATTTTTTCGTTCGTAAAATTCGGTGATTTCGGATTCGTAAAACGTTTCGAAAATATATTTAATCAAGGTTTGCACCCCATTTTTTGGGGGGGGGGGTAGGTCAAAATTTCAGAAAGATCCTATGGATAGATTCTGAGAAATCCGATTTGCAGAAAACACACACAAAAAAAAAAAATAACTAGATCTGCTAAGCAGATATTAAAGCTTTCATATTCACGGTCAGTTTCTGTCGCATCTCAAGAGTTATATAAAGAATCTTAAAAAGGAAAAAGAATTAATGAAATCCGCCAAAAACTCACCGAGTTATAACGAGAAACAATTCAACCGGTTCAAATTCTACCTTAATTAGAAACAGAGGTGTTATGTTCCAATGTGATGTGTCAAATTGCTTATTGCTCCTAAATCTATGCAGAAATTCTCAACATCAAACTTAGTCAAGGTAATGACATAATGAATCTATATTTGGAATTTTGCCACTCTCACTTCATTATAACCAAAGTTATCGTGCCCCAAAGAATCAACCAATCAGATTGCTTATCTCTGCTTACTGTAAGCAGACAATGCTCATCTTCGCACTCCTTTATGGCACTGACCTAATGAACGCCTTCACCAAGATTGAACATTCTGCCCCAATTAGAAGGAGAGTTATTTTGTTTCAAATTCTCGACCAATCAAATTGCTCATCGCTCTGCTTATCCAGGGCAGACAATGCTCATTGTCGAACGTATTCAAGATATTGATGTAATGAAACTATACACCAAGTTTCATCACTCTGACTGAAGTGAAAGTGTCCAAAATCATCAACCAATCTAATTGCTTATCTCTGCTTACCCTAAGCATAATATGCTCATCTACGAACTCCGCGTTTTTAATGTATGGGGATCATGGTGGCTCAGTGATAAGAGAGACTGATTAACTAACCAGTAGGTCTTGGGCTCTCTCCCGGGGTTTGACCAGAAAGTCAATTGTACAGGCTTGACTGCCCTTGTTAGCTGTACAGGACAGTAGGTCTGCCCGGTCTGACAGGGAATAGTGTCTAATTGTCAGGATGGGACGAAAAGCAATGTTCAGTGTGCACATTGGCGTGCACGTAAAAGATTCTTTGATAGAGTATATCGTGATACAGATGTCCGGGTAAAATCTACCTGTTTGTCTTCAATGGTCCAGTCGGTGTATAAAGTAAGACTTTTGCCCTACTCCGTATAAGATTTCAAATCTTTGAAGTTTTAAGATAAGCATACCCGGTCCCTGAAATCCTAAATGGGACTTGCTTTTTCGCCCTCTGTTCTGTACAGACTGGAATAATACAGTAAAACATTGTAACGGGACTTGCTTTTTCGCCCTCTGTTCTGTACAGACTGGCCTAATACAGTAAAACATTGTAACAATCTACAGAGAGTAAATTTAACTTGTTGACTAAATAATCTTCAATACTTCTAATTAGCGGTATGTAGTGACAAGGATCGTGACCCAGATGGGATATACTTGAACTTTCTAGACAAGAAACCTGATATCTAATTTGGTATAGCACTAATAAGTTTCATTACATACTAAATTTTTATATGATTGCTTATCGCACTTGGCATGCATACCCATAGGTCCATCTTTAAATTTAAAACTGGTAGAAATTACCGAGGGTTGAACATGGTATTGCATCGTCACTGTTGTATTATTGCTTATCGCCCTTGACATTGTATTAAAGGCAGTTTTATATTCATAGGGCCAGAACGGTAAATTATAAAAAGTGTAAATTATTACCCAGAGTTGAACATTACTTGTGATTTTGCCTGGTAACGCCAAAACTCGATCATGTACTAAATAATGGCGGCACAGTAAAATTTCTTGATTGTCAAGTTTTTGGTTATAAATAAACCCTCGCGATTTTTTTTTTTTAGTATGGAATCAAATCTACGGCTATTTCTGTAAAACACATGTTTTTTTTTCTTTTTCAGGCTTTCGTCGCTTTCGCTGTCTGTTTGACAGTAGCTGCTTCCCAATACATCGATGCTAAAATCGGACACGGTTTCGGACATGGTGTTGGTGTCTTTGCAAACGGAATTGGTAAAGGATATGGAAGAGGACATGCCGGTGTTGGACATGGTCTTGTTGGTGTAGGAGCTATTGGCAACGGACTCAACCATGGTATTGGACATGGTATCCAAGGAAACCGACTCAGACACGGAATAGTAGCTGTTGGCAAAGTCGGTGTTATTGGTAACGGAATTGGTCATGGTATTGTTGGTAACGGTATCGGTAACGGTATTGGACACGGTATTGTTAGAAACGGAATTGGTCATGGTATCGTTGGTAACGGTATCGGACATGGTATCATTGGAAACGGAATCGGACACGGACTTATTGGACATGGAGAGATTGGTAACGGCATTGGACATGGCATCGTTGGTAACGGTATCGGACACGATATTGTTGGAAACGGAATTGGTCATGGTATCGTTGGTAACGGTATCGGACATGGTATCATTGGAAACGGAATCGGACACGGACTTATTGGACATGGAAAGATTGGTAACGGCATTGGGCATGATATCGTTGGTAACGGTATCGGACACGGTATTGTTGGACACGGAATTGGTCATGGTATCGTTGGTAACGATACAACAACGGACTATACAAGTACAACCAATACAATAATAAAGGATACAATAGTTACAACGGCCCCTACAATTACAACAACGGTTACAACAATGGCCACAATAACAACGAATATGGGAAGGGATATAACAACTACAATAACAACGGATACGGTAACGGATACAACAACTACAACCGTTATCCTTCTTACAATAACTATCAAGGTTGCGGTTACAACAAATATTAAGACAATACGGCTATTTGATAGCATAATATTACCATAGCTTTAATACTTATAAATACTAGTATATAGTTTCTATTGTTCATGCATAATGTATATACGTAAATCAGGGAGTTAAGATATATATAAATTTAATAAAATAATATACATATAAACTCTTGTTATTTATCCGTTTATAGCTTACTACTAGTCCGGTCTATAGCTTGATAACCTCAATGTGCATATATACGTCACATCCTGTCTTCATTACGTTTGGTCAAAGGTCACGAGATGTAAATAGGGATATCGCTAATCCTAATTCTAACCCAAGACCTAACCTTAGCGCTTACCCTAACCCTAACCTACAATCTCGCCTGTCCAATCTCCTGGGTTTATCCCGGGACCTGCGGTTCCCTCCCACTGTTAATATGCGCAAGCAGATTATTGAAATAAAATTAAACCATATGTTAGTCCCAAAATGACCTAGTTTGCGTCGAGTGGACGTTAAACCCCATTTCTCTCTCTCTCTCTCTCTCTCTCTCTCTCTCTCCGTGTCATGGTTATTCAGTGCATATAACTGTAATTTCGATATGTCAATTACTTCACGCAAACCTTAAAGTAATGTACGATTATTCCACCCTCGCATATTGTTTAGGGATTTTCCCACAAACAGGTCTCATCTTACCGCTCCTATGGAAGACAGCGAATAGAATGTAGCATACCTGGAATGCCGAATGATTCTTGAAGAAACGAGTGAGTTACCATTACTGGAAAAAACGGTATTATGTCAATAGTACTGTTAGTTCAAAAGCGTTTTATAGCTGAGGCGCTGGAGGCGCCAGCCTCCCCGCGAAAAAAATCAAAGCAGTTGAAAAAATAAAACGGGAGAAAAATGCTAAAACTGATGCGAAAAATGAAAATGTGCCCTAGTTAGGGAGGGCTCTAAAGACAGACAAAAGGGTCCGACGAATGACAAAAGGGTCCCTAGTGCCAAGGGAAAGGGCCCCCGAGTCCAACTCAATCGTTTTCTATACACTGTTACTGTCGAATCCACTACTGAATGAGAATGCAGCCATTGCATTGGGGTGACAATCATCAATCAAGAACCTCCCCTCGCGACAGAGGGCCCTCAAAATAGTACAGCCTCCGCCGTGATAAACCTTAAAACGCCCCTATGCTAGTTCTGTAACTGAAAGTCAAAATGGTGAAAGATGTTATTTTGTCAACATTTATCTACACTAACACAGACATTTTCAGATGAGGCGTGTAATAAAGTGGCTTAAATATATGAAAATCTTGAAAGAACTGATCGCAACCTATACCCTGCATTTGTTAGGTGTGTGGTTGCGAATGGGATATAGCGTCTTGTGACACCACCCCCACCCCATCACACACACATATACCACCCCGATTCTTCAATCCAAACTGATTAGAACCTGAATCACAATCGATCTAGTAGCAATCATACACAGTCGATATCAAAAATTGATTTCCAATCTCAAAGACGGCTTATCTCCCCTGAAACTGTTGAGTAATACGCGATTCCCAATTCACACAACTTTCATAGATTTAAGGAAATGGAATGAACTGAACAGAAATGGTTTTAACGACCTATCTTTTTGCGCCGACTGAATTAACTAAAGTTTGATCGGACAGCGTCGTTACGGTCTTTTCTTTCGAATTCCAACTGTTAAGTAGTCTTTTACGGGCATGTAGATATTGTTCCTAGCCGGGCCATTTAGGTTTCAAATTTCACAGTGTATTGATAGCCTTCTGGTTTCTGCAATGATTCGTTCATTGTTTCGCTGTTTTTTCTACTATGAACTCGTCTACTATTAATTCGTTCATTGTTCCACTCTTATTTCGGCTATTATTTCGTTGAACGTTTCATTGTTATTTCTGCTACGAATTCGTTAATTGTTTCATCGTTATTTCTGCTACGAATTCGTTAATTGTTGAAGTGTTATTACTGCTATAAATTCGTTGATCGTTTCATTGCTATTTATGGGAATCACGGTGGCTAAGTGGGCAAGGCGCTGGCTCGTTAGAATGGAGGTCGGGTGTTCGATCCTTGCATTGGCCGAGAAAGCTCATCTCGATTTTCCGGCGTGGTTTCCTCTTGTCAGTGATGCAGAAGGAGGGTCTGATAAGGACAGCTGCCTAGTCGTTCGGATGGGACGAAAAACCGAGGTCCCGTGTACACATTGGAGTGCACGTAAAAGATCCCTTGCCCGGGCAAAAATTCCCTCATAGCACACTGTGTGGCGTATGGCCGTCTTCCATTAGCCCAGGTCAGGTGCAGAAGAGTAGGACGTAAAACCCCATTTCATTTCTGCTATGAATTCGTTAAGTTTTGCTCTGTTATTTCTGCTATGAGTTCGTTGATCGTTTCACTGTTATTTCTGCTGTGAACTCGATCAAGTTTGAACATTCTAGCTGACCTACAGCGAGAAACATTTCAACCGGGCCAAATTTTCTATTTTAACAGTTTAATTTGCACGGTACCTTTAGTTATCAACCGAATATTACAAAACTTTTAAAAATAAGCTCCCCCTGAACAGCTTAATCGTTCGCAATAAACGGGGTTGGACATCATATTCCATGTCACGTGCAACCTGGCGATCGAAACGACGCCCGTTGACTCAATGACAGACGTTACGATACAGCGCGCACATGCTAACCATTCAGCCATTCAGCCTCCCTGAATTCGGAAAATTGCTGACTTATAGCAAGAAACATTTGAACCGGGCGAAATTTTCTGTTTTTACAGTTTAATGTGCATGGTACTTTAATTACCAACCGATCATTACAAAACTTTTGAAAATAAGCTCCAACTGACCAGCGTAATCGTATGCAATAAAAGTTTGGCTTGAATTGAAAGTTCTGCACGGAGAAAGTTCATCTCGATTTCCCGGCGTGGTTCCCCCTTGTCAGTGAGGCAGAACGGCTGTCTAGTTCGGATGGGACGAAAACCACGGTCCCGTGTACACATTGGAGTGCACGTAAAATATCCCTAAGCAGTTGGAATTCGATACTGTTGAATAAGCTCTATACGATGACTAAATGTGTAGATTGTAGTCACCCACACTGCATGTTTCGCTTAACAATGAAAGTGTGCCGTTTTCAATGTTCGATCCTTTTGTTCTTCTACTCCTGATATGTTGGACTGTTGATCGATGGTTTCATATAAAATACTACCAATAAGACTCTTTCTAGAAGAAGTTCCCAACAAATATTATGTTGACTTTACGAGAAAGGCCTCTAAACATACTCCAAGTTGTAAAAATACGACTTTTTGGATTTTCAATCTCCTTTTTTCGGCTATCCCTGATATTTAAAAAAAAATGATACAATGATTTCACACAACAGGCTAGCTATTAGACTCTCTATTGACAAAAGTTTCACCGCCCTCCCTTCATTATAACCGAAGTTATCGTGCCCTAAAGAATCAACAAATCAATATGCTTATCTCTGCTTACCCTAAGCAGAAAATGCTCATCTTTGAACTTCATCATAACATTGACCTAGTGAACGTCTACACCAAGTTAGAACATTCTAGCTTAATTATAATGAGAGTTATTGTGCTCAAAAGTCTCGGCCCTTCAAATTGCTTCTATTTTTGATTTTCAATTCAAAATGGTGACTCCCGGTTGACCTAAATCAAAATTCTGTTCGCGACATTTTTTAGGCCTTCCTACAAGGATTCAGAAAATATAACCCCCGAGTCTGTAAGTAAAATAGCAAAAAAGCCTTATTGATTTTTCACGTTTCAAGATGGTGGCACTTCCGGTTCGATCGACAAACTCCATATTTTGTGTACGAATCAGTAATTCCTTGTCTAGTATCGAAAAAAAAAATTAGGTCATTCCGACCTATATTTCGACGATTTTTTTGAAAACTTTGATCCTTAATTTCACCAAGGGGAGATAATTTAGATAATTTCTAATTATATTTTTGAAGTCACATCGGTAGGATCTACTTATATACTAAATTGAATGAAAATCGCACAACTATTAAAGAAGTTGTCAAATTGGTCTAAACTTCCGGTTCGAAATCACAGCGACGAATTTTCGAAATTCGAAAATGTGAAACTGCTGATGAAAATGATTTTTTTCAAGGTATTCAAAGAAAAAAGATTTAGTAAAATCGGTCAAAAAACAATAAAGTTACGACTATGCATTGTCCATTTTGTCGTTCGTAAATTTCGGTGATTTCGGATTCGTAAAACGTTTTGAAAATATATTTAATCAACAGCTACCACCCATTTTTGGGGGGGTAGGTAAAAGTTTCATAAAGATACTGTGGTTAGATTCTGAGAAATCCGATTTGTGGATAAAACACAAAAAAAAAATAACAATAACTAGATCTGCTAAGCAGATATTAAAGCTTTCATATTCACGGTCAGTTTCTGTCGCATCTCAAGAGTTATATAAAGAATCTTAAAAAGGAAAAAGAATTAATGAAATCCGCCAAAAACTCACCGAGTTATAACGAGAAACAATTCAACCGGTTCAAATTCTACCTTATTTAGAAACAGAGGTGTTATGTTCCAATGTGATCTGTCAAATTGCTTATTGCTCCTAAATCTACGCAGAAATTCTCAACATCAAACTTAGTCAAGGTAATGACATAATGAATCTATATTTGGAATTTTGTCACTCTCACTTCATTATAACCAAAGTTATCGTGGCCCAAAGAATCAACCAATCAGATTGCTTATCTCTGCTTACTGTAAGCAGACAATGGTCATCTTCGCACTCCTTTATGACACTGACCTAATGAACGCCTTCACGAAGATTGAACATTCTGCTCCAATTAGAAGGAGAGTTATTTTGTTTCAAATTCTCGACCAATCAAATTGCTCATCGCTCTGCTTATCCAGGGCAGACAATGCTCATTGTCGAACGTATTCAAGGTATTGATGTAATGAAACTATACACCAAGTTTCATCACTCTGACTGAAGTGAAAGTGTCCAAAATCATCAACCAATCTAATTGCTTATCTCTGCTTACCCTAAGCATAATATGCTCATCTACGAACTCCGCGTTTTTAATGTATGGGGATCATGGTGGCTCAGTGATAAGAGACACTGATTAACTAACCAGTAGGTCTTGGGCTCTCTCCCGGGGTTTGACCAGAAAGTCAATTGTACAGGCTTGACTGCCCTTGTTAGCTGTACAGGACAGTAGGTCTGCCCGGTCTGACAGGGAATAGTGTCTAATTGTCAGGATTGGACGAAAAGCAATGTTCAGTGTGCACATTGGCGTGCACGTAAAAGATTCCTTGATAGAGTATATCGTGATACAGATGTCCAGGCAAAATCTACCTGTTTGTCTTCAATGGTCCAGTCGGTGTATAAAGTAGGACTTTTGCCCTACTCCGTATAAGATTTCAAATCTTTGAAGTTTTAAGATAAGCATACCCGGTCCCTGAAATCTTAAATGGGACTTGCTTTTTCGCCCTCTGTTCTGTACAGACTGGGCTAATACAGTAAAACATTGTAACAATCTACAGAAAGTAAATTTAACTTGTTGACTAAATAATCTTTAATACTTCTAATTAGCGGTATGTATTGACAAGGATCGTGACCCAGATGGGATATACTTGAACTTTCTAGACAAGAAACCTGATATCTAATTTGGTATAGCACTAATAAGTTTCATTACATACTAAATTTTTATATGATTGCTTATCGCACTTGACATGCATACCCATAGGTCCATCTTTAAATTTAAAACTGGTAGAAATTACCGAGGGTTGAACATGGTAGTGCATCGTCACTGTTGTATTATTGCTTATCGCCCTTGACATTGTATTAAAGGCAGTTTTATATTCATAGGGCCAGAACGGTAAATTATAAAAAGTGTAAATTATTACCCAGAGTTGAACATTACTTGTTATTTTGCCTGGTAACGCCAAAACTCGATCATGTACTAAATAATGGCGGCACAGTAAAATTTCTTGATTGTCAAGTTTTTGGTTATAAATAAACCCTCGCGATTTTTTTTTTAGTATGGAATCAAATCTACGGCTATTTCTGTAAAACACGTGTTTTTTTTTCTTTTTCAGGCTTTCGTCGCTTTCGCTGTCTGTTTGACAGTAGCTGCTTCCCAATACATCGATGCTAAAATCGGACACGGTTTCGGACATGGTGTTGGTGTCTTTGCAAACGGAATTGGTAAAGGATATGGAAGAGGACATGTCGGTGTTGGACATGGTCTTGTTAGTGTAGGAGCTATTGGCAACGGACTCAACCATGGTATTGGACATGGTATCCAAGGAAACCGACTCAGACACGGAATAGTAGCTGTTTGCAAAGTCGGTGTTATTGGTAACGGAATTGGTCATGGTATTGTTGGTAACGGTATCGGACACGGTATTGTTAGAAACGGAATTGGTCATGGTATCGTTGGTAACGGTATCGGACATGGTATCATTTCAAACGGAATCGGACACGGACTTATTGGACATGGAGAGATTGGTAACGGCATTGGGCATTGAGAGATTGGTAACGGTATCGGACACGGTATTGTTGGAAACGGAATTGGTCATGGTATCGTTGGTAACGGTATCGGACATGGTATCATTGGAAACGGAATCGGACACGGACTTATTGGACATGGAAAGATTGGTAACGGCATTGGGCATGACATCGTTGGTAACGGTATCGGACACGGTATTGTTGGACACGGAATTGGTCATGGTATCGTTGGTAACGGTATCGGACACGGTATAATTGGAAACGGATTTGTTGGACATGGAAAGATTGGAGCTTACAAACAATCATACAACTACAACGGGTACAACAACGGGACATACAACCGATACAACAACGGACTATACAAGTACAACCAATACAATAATAAAGGATACAATAGTTACAACGGCCCCTACGATTACAACAACGGTTACAACAATGGCCACAATAACAACGAATATGGGAAGGGATATAACAACTACAATAACAACGGATACGGTAACGGATACAACAACTACAACCGTTATCCTTCTTACAATAACTATCAAGGTTGCGGTTACAACAAATATTAAGACAATACGGCTATTTGATAGCATAATATTACCATAGCTTTAATACTTATAAATACTAGTATATAGTTTCTATTGTTCATGCATAATGTATATACGTAAATCAGGGAGTTAAGATATATATAAATTTAATAAAATAATATACATATAAACTCTTGTTATTTATCCGTTTATAGCTTACTACTAGTCCGGTCTATAGCTTGATAACCTCAATGTGCATATATACGTCACATCCTGTCTTCATTACGTTTGGTCAAAGGTCACGAGATGTAAATAGGGATATCGCTAATCCTAATCCAAGACCTAACCTAAGCGCTTACCCTAACCCTAACCTACAATCTCGCCTGTCCAATCTCCTGGGTTTACCTCGGGACCTGCGGTTTCCTCCCACTGTTAATATGCGCAAGCAGATTATTGAAATAAAATTAAACCATATGTTAGTCCCAAAATGACCTAGTTTGCGTTGAGTGGACGTTAAACCCCATTTCTCTCTCTCTCTCTCTCTCTCTCTCTCTCTCTCTCGCTCTCTTTCCGTGTCAAGGTTATTCAGTGCATATAACTGTAATTTCGATATGTCAATTACTTCACGCAAACCTTAAAGTAATGTACAATTATTCCACCCTCGCATATTGTTTAGGGATTTTCCCACAAACAGGTCTCATCTTACCACTCCTATGGAAGACAGTGAATTGAATGTAGCATACCTGGAATGCCGAATGATTCTTGAAGAAACGAGTGAGTTACCATTACTGGAAAAAACGGTATTATGTCAATAGTACTGCTAGTTCAAAAGCGTTTTATAGCTGAGGCGCTGGAGGCGCCAGCCTCCCCGCGAAAAAAATCAAAGCAGTTGAAAAAATAAAACGGGAGAAAAATGCTAAAACCGATGCGAAAAATGAAAATGTACCCTAGTTAGGGAGGGCTCTAAAGACAGACAAAAGGGTCCCACGAATGACAAAAGGGTCCCTAGGGCCAAGGGAAAGGGCCCCCGAGTCCAACTCAATCGTTTTCTATACACTGTTACTGTCGAATCCACTACTGAATGAGAATGCAGCCATTGCATTGGGATGACAATCATCAATCAAGAACCTCCCCTCGCGACAGAGGGCCCTCAAAATAACACAGCCTCCGCCATGATAAACCTTAAAACGCCCATATGCTAGTTCTGTAACTGAAAGTCAAAATGGTGAAAGATGTTATTTGGTCAACATTTATCTACACTAACACAGACATTTTCAGATGAGGCGTGTAATAAAGTGGTTTAAATATATGAAAATCTTGAAAGAACTGATTGCAACCTATACCCTGCATTTGTTAGGTGTGTGGTTGCGAATGGGATATAGCGTCTTGTGCCACCACCCCCACCCCATCACACACACATATACCACCCCGATTCTTCAATCCAAACTGATTAGAACCTGAATCACAATCGATCTAGTAGCAATCATACACAGTCGATATCAAAAATTGATTTCCAATCTCAAAGACGGCTTATCTCCTCTGAAACTGTTGAGTAATACGCGATTCCAAATTCACACAACTTTCATAGATTTAAGGAAATGGAATGAACTGAACAGAAATGGTTTTAACGACCTATCTTTTTGCGGCGACTGAATTAACTAAATTTTGATCGGACAGCGTCGTTGCGGTCTTTTCTTTCGAATTCCAACTGTTAAGTAGTCTTTTATGGGCATGTAGATATTGTTCCTAGCCGGGCCATTTAGGTTTCAAATTTCACAGTGTATTGATAGCCTTCTGGTTTCTGCTATGATTCGTTCATTGTTTCGCTGTTTTTTCTACTATGAACTCGTCTACTATTAATTCGTTGATTGTTCCACTCTTATTTCGGCTATGATTTCGTTGAACGTTTCATTGTTATTTCTGCTACGAATTCGTTAATTGTTTCACCGTTAATTGTTGAAGTGTTATTACTGCTATAAATTCGTTGATCGTTTCATTGCTATTTATGGGAATCACGGTGGCTAAGTGGGCAAGGCGCTGGCTCGTTAGCCTGGAGGTCGGGTGTTCGATCCTTGCATTGGCCGAGAAAGCTCATCTCGATTTTCCGGCGTGGTTTCCTCTTGTCAGTGATGCAGAAGGAGGGCCTGATAAGGACAGCTGCCTAGTCGTTCGGATGGGACGAAAAACCGAGGTCCCGTGTACACATTGGAGTGCACGTAAAAGAACCCTTGGCAGTTGGAATTCGATATAAGAGTAGGCCGTAGCGCCGCTGCCCGGGCAAAAATTCCCTCATAACACACTGTATGGCGTATGCCCGTCTTCCATTAGCCCAGGTCAGGTAGAGAAGAGTAGGACGTAAAACCCCATTTCATTTCTGCTATTTATGCTATGAATTCGTTAAGTTTTGCACTGTTATTTCTGCTATGAGTTCGTTGATCGTTTCGCTGTTATTTCTGCTGTGAACTCGATCAAGACAATGACCTAGTGAACGTCTACACCAAGTTTGAACATTCTAGCTGACCTACAGCGAGAAACATTTCAACCGGGCCAAATTTTTTATTTTAACAGTTTAATTTGCACGGTACCTTTAGTTATCAACTGAATATTACAAAACTTTTAAAAATAAGCTCCCCCTGAACAGCTTAATCGTTCGCAATAAACGGGGTTGGACATCATATTCCATGTCACGTGCAACCTGGAGATCGAAACGACGCCTGTTGACTCAATGACAGACGTTACGATACAGCGCACACATGGTAACAATTCAGCCATTCAGCCTCCCTGAATTCGGAAAATTGCTGACTTATAGCAAGAAACATTTCAACCGGGCGAAATTTTTTGTTTTAACAGTTTAATGTGCATGGTACTTTAATTACCAACCGATTATTACAAAACTTTTGAAAATAAGCTCCAACTGACCAGCTTAATCGTATGCAATAAAAGTTTGGCTTGAATTGAAAGTTCTGCACGGAGAAAGTTCATCTCGATTTCCCGGCGTGGTTCCCCCTTGTCAGTGAGGCAGAACGGAGGGCCTGACAAGCACAGCTGTCTAGTTCGGATGGGACGAAAACCACGGTCCCGTGTACACTGAGTGCACGTAAAATATCCCTAAGCAGTTGGAATTCGATACTGTTGAATAAGCTCTATACGATGACTAAATGTGTAGATTGTAGTCACCCACACTGCATGTTTCGCTTAACAATAAAAGGGTGCCGTTTTCAATGTTCGATCCTTTTGTTCTTCTACTCCTGATATGTTGGACTGTTGATCGATGGTTTCATATAAAAGACTACCAATAAGACTCTTTGTAGAAGAAGTTCCCAAAAAATATTATGTTGACTTTACGAGAAAGACCTCTAAACATGCTCCAAATTGTAAAAATACGACTTTTTGGATTTTCAATCTCTTTTTTTCGGCTATCCCTGATATTTAAAAAAAATGATACAATGATTTCACACAGCAGGCTAGCTATTAGACTCTCTATTGACAAAAGTTTCACCGCCCTCCCTTCATTATAACCGAAGTTATCGTGCCCTAAAGAATCAACAAATCAATATGCTTATCTCTGCTTACCCTAAGCAGAAAATGCTCATCTTTGAACTTCATCATAACATTGACCTAGTGAACGTCTACACCAAGTTAGAACATTCTAGCTTAATTAGAATGAGAGTTATTGTGCTCAAAAGTCTCGGCCCTTCGAATTGCTTCTATTTTTGATTTTCAATTCAAAATGGTGACTCCCGGTTGACCTAAATCAAAATTTGGTTCGCGACATTTTTTAGGCCTTCCTACAAGGATTCAGAAAATATAACTCCCGAGTCTGTAAGTAAAATAGCAAAAAAGCCTTATTGATTTTTCACGTTTCAAGATGGTGGCACTTCCGGTTCGATCGACAAACTCCATATTTTGTGTACGAATCAGTAATTCCTTGTCTAGTATCGAAAAAAAAAATTAGGTCATTCTGACCTATATTTCGACGATTTTTTTGAAAACTTTGATCCTTAATTTCACCAAGGGGAGATAATTTAGAAAATTTATAATTATATTTTTGAAGTCACATCGGTAGGATCTACTTATATACTAAATTGAATGAAAATCGCACAACTATTAAAGAAGTTGTCAAATTGGTCTAAACTTCCGGTTCGAAATCACAGCGACGAATTTTCGAAATTCGAAAATGTGAAACTGCTGATGAAAATGATTTTTTTCAAGGTATTCAAAGAAAAAAGATTTAGTAAAATCGGTCAAAAAACAATAAAGTTACGACTATGCATTGTCCATTTTGTCGTTCGTAAATTTCGGTGATTTCGGATTCGTAAAACGTTTTGAAAATATATTTAATCAACAGCTACCACCCATTTTTGGGGGGGTAGGTAAAAGTTTCATAAAGATACTGTGGTTAGATTCTGAGAAATCCGATTTGTGGATAAAACACACAAAAAAAATAACAATAACTAGATCTGCTACTGTCCCATGCAGATATGAAAGCTTTCATATTCATGGTCACGTGTCATTGATTGTATCAAGTATCCTAAATAAAAGGATAAGAAGAAAAAATTATCAAAATTGGTCAAAAACTCGCGAAGTTACAAATCTAAATATAGTATGAAACATTGCACCCAGTCATAACAATAATCTGAAATCAGCCGTGGGAGGAAACCGAAGGACACGGAGAAAACCCACGAGGTTGGACACCATACTCCATGTCACGTGCAACCTGGAAATCGAAACGATGCCGGTTGACTCAATGACAGACGTTACGATACAGCGCGCACATGCTAACCATACAGCCATTCAGGCTCCCTAAAATCGATAAATTGCTGACTTATAGCAAGAAACATTTCAACCGGGCATTTCAATCGAAACAACGCCAGTTGACTCAATGACAGACGTTACGATACAGTGCGCAGGTGCTAACCATTTAGCCACGCAACCTCCCTAAATTTGGCAAATTGCTGACCTACAAGGAGAAACATTTCAACCGGGCGGAATTTTCTATTTTAACAGTTTAATTTGCACGGTACCTTTAATTATCAACCGAATATTACAAAACTTTTAAAAATAAGCCCCCCCCCCCCTGACCAGCTTAATTGTTCACAATAAACGTTTGCCCCCTAAAATGAGCAAATTGGTGACTTTAATGTGAGAAACATTACTACCGGGCGAAATTTTCTGTTTTATCACTTTTACAGTACAGTACAACCGATTATTACAAAACTTTAAAAATAAAAGAGAAAGAGATAAATGCGGCTTAACCTCCATTCGACACAAACTAACATATAGATGGGACGAAAAACCAAGGTCCGGTGTACACATTGGAGTGCACGTAAAATATCCCTAAGCAGTTGGAATTCGATACTGTTGAATAAGCTCTATACGATGACTATGCAAACCATTATTAATCGATGAAGGTGTTAAAATGTACACAATATAAACAGTTTTAATCTAAATCAATAACATAAATGATTAAAAATATTTTTTTTAGATAGTTTTAAAATAGAAAACAAATAATTATATCAAATCAAACCTATTCAATTTCAATTAATATGAGGACTGGCTGCAAAGTTCTAAGCCTATGTGTGCAAGACCTATATATTGTTGATGTTTCCTTTTATTTTTCTATATAGTTTCCATCAAAGCTCAATTTTTTCATCAGTTATTTACGGTGATTTTGGATTCGCAAAACGTTTTGAAAATATATTGATTCCAAGGCCACCACCCATTTTTGAAAGGAGGCTAACCAGAAAAGTAAAATAGATCACAAAATCACGAAGTAACACAGCTGTCAAGGTCAATTTTTTCATCAGTTGTTTTCGGTGATTTTGGATTCGCAAAACGTTTTGAAAATATATTGATTCCAAGGCCACCACCCATTTTTGAAAGGAGGCTAACCAGAAATGTATTGATTTCCCAGATTTGAGACAAAATCGCGAAACTGCGATCCATTTGATTATTTTCAAGCTGTTAATCGGAGTTATTCACGCGAAAACAACTTTGTCGGCACGGAAAACATCAAAGGCGAAATTTGAAATTTTGAAATTTGCAAATACCAAAAATTCGACAATGAGCTAGGCTATCCCCAAATGTTTTAATTTCAAAGATAAGAAACGAATTCAACAAACTACGGTCTGTTCTGATAATTTACATGCCCGTTAATGTCCATTTTTCACTATTTCTGATATTCAATTCAATATGGTGACTATCCATTGACTTAAATCAAAATTCTACTGCCAACATTTTATAGCCATCCCTTCAAGGATTCAGAAAATATAACCCCCGTGTCTGTATGTAAAATAGCAAAATGGCGTTTGAGGTTTTTACATTTCAAGATGGTGGCACTTCCGGATTGAGCTACAAACTCCATTTTTTGTGTACTAATCAGTGGTCTCGTAGCTAGTACCTAAAAAAAAAATTCAAGATGATTTGACCTATATTTCGTCGATTTTTTTGAAAATTTCGATCCTCAATTTCTCCAAGGGGAGATAATTTAGAAAATTTCCAAAGTATTTTTTCAAGTCGCATCATTAAGGTTTACTTACATATTAAATTTCATGAAAATCGTAAAACTACTAAAGAAGTTGTCGAGTTGGTCTAAACTTCCGGTTCGAAATCACAGCGACGAATTTTCGAAATTCGAAAATCCGAAATTGCAGATTTGAAGTAAATGTCTCAAAGTACTCATAGAAAAAAGAATTAATTAAATAGGTCAAATAGTCACAAAGTTACAGCATTGTAGGTCAAAAGCATTCGTTCGTAAAATTCGGTGATTTTGGATTCGAAAAACGTTTTGAAAATATATTTAATCAAGGTTCGCACCCCATTTTTGGGGGGGTAGGTCAAAGTTTTAGAAAGATCCTATGGTTAGATTCTAAAAAATATCCCTAAGCAGTTGGAATTCGATACTGTTGAATAAGCTGTATACGATGACTAAATGTGTAGATTGTAGTCACCCACACTGCATGTGTCGCTTAACAATGAAAGGATGCCGTTTTCAATGTTCGATCCTTTTGTTCTTCTACTCCTGATATGTTGGATTGTTGATCGATGGTTTTATATGAAAGACTACCAATAAGACTCTTTGTAGAAGAAGTTCCCAAAAAATATTAAGTTGACTTTACGAGAAAGACCTCTAAACATGCTCCAAATTGTAAAAATACGACTTTTTGGATTTTCAATCTCTTTTTTTCGCCTATCCCTGATATTTAAAATAAATGATACAATGATTTCACACAACAGGCTAGCTATTGGACTCTCTATTGACAAAAGTTTCACAGCCCTCCCTTCATTATAACCGAAGTTATCGTGCCCTAAAGAATCAACAAATCAGCATGCCCATCTCTGCTTACCCTTGGCAGAAAATGCTCATCTTTGGACTCAATCATGACATTGTCCTAGTGAACGTCTACACCAAGTTTGAACATTCTAGCTCAATTAGAAGGAGAGTTATTGTGTTTCAAAGTCTCGGCCCTTCAAATTGCTACTACTTTTCATTTTCAATTCAAAATGGTGACCATCACGTGACCGAAATCAAAATTCTGCTCCCTATGATTTTTGGGCCATCCTTCAAGGATTCAGAAAATATAACTCCCGTGTCTGTAAGTAAAATAGCAAAAAAGCCTTAGGGATTTTTCATGTTTCAAGATGGTGGCACTTCCGGTTCGATCGACAAACTCCATATTTTGTGTAGGAATCAGTAATTACTTGTCGAGTATCGAAAATTTTTTTTAGGTCATTCTGACCTATATTTCGACGATTTTTTTGAAAACTTTGATCCTTAATTTCACCAAGGGGAGATAATTTAGAAAATTTCTAATTATATTTTTGAAGTCACATCGGTAAGATCTACTTGTATACTAAATTTCATGAAAATCGTACAACTATTAAAGAAGTTGTCAAATTGGTCTAAACTTCCGGTTCGAAATCACAGCGACGAATTTTCGAAATACGAAAATGTGAAACTGCAGATGAAAACGATTTTTTTCAAGGTATTCAAAGAAAAAAGAATTAGTAAAATCGGTCAAAAAATAACAAAGATACGACTATGCATTGTCAGTTTTTTCGTTCGTAAAATTCGGTGATTTCGGATTCGTAAAACGTTTTGAAAATACATTTAATCAAGGTTCGCACCCCATTTTTGGGGGGGGGGGGGGTAGGTCAAAATTTCAGAAAGATCCTATGGATAGATTCTGAGAAATCCGATTTGCAGAAAACACACAAAAAAAAAAATAATAATAATAATAACTTTAACAGAAACAATAAGCTTTCATATGTAATACAATGAAAGCTTAATAATCTTAACAGAAACAATAAGCTTTCATATGTAATATGAAAGCTTAACTAGATCTGCTAAGCAGATATTAAAGCTTTCATATTCACGGTCAGTTTCTGTCGCATCTCAAGAGTTATATAAAGAATCTTAAAAAGGAAAAAGAATTAATGAAATCCGCCAAAAACTCACCGAGTTATAACGAGAAACAATTCAACCGGTTCAAATTCTACCTTAATTAGAAACAGAGGTGTTATGTTCCAATGTGATCTGTCAAATTGCTTATTGCTCCTAAATCTACGCAGAAATTCTCAACATCAAACTTAGTCAAGGTAATGACATAATGAATCTATATTTGGAATTTTGTCACTCTCACTTCATTATAACCAAAGTTATCGTGCCCCAAAGAATCAACCAATCAGATTGCTTATCTCTGCTTACTGTAAGCAGACAATGCTCATCTTCGCACTCCTTTATGGCACTGACCTAATGAACGCCTTCACGAAGATTGAACATTCTGCCCCAATTAGAAGGAGAGTTATTTTGTTTCAAATTCTCGACCAATCAAATTGCTCATCGCTCTGCTTATCCAGGGCAGACAATGCTCATTGTCGAACGTATTCAAGGTATTGATGTAATGAAACTATACACCAAGTTTCATCACTCTGACTGAAGTGAAAGTGTCCAAAATCATCAACCAATCTAATTGCTTATCTCTGCTTACCCTAAGCATAATATGCTCATCTACGAACTCCGCGTTTTTAATGTATGGGGATCATGGTGGCTCAGTGATAAGAGACACTGATTAACTATCCAGTAGGTCTTGGGCTCTCTCCCGGGGTTTGACCAGAAAGTCAATTGTACAGGCTTGACTGCCCTTGTTAGCTGTACAGGACAGTAGGTCTGCCCGGTCTGACAGGGAATAGTGTCTAATTGTCAGGATGGGACGAAAAGCAATGTTCAGTGTGCACATTGGCGTGCACGTAAAAGATTCCTTGATAGAGTATATCGTGATACAGATGTCCGGGCAAAATCTACCTGTTTGTCTTCAATGGTCCAGTCGGTGTATAAAGTAGGACTTTTGCCCTACTCCGTATAAGATTTCAAATCTTTGAAGTTTTAAGATAAGCATATCCGGTCCCTGAAATCTTAAATGGGACTTGCTTTTTCGCCCTCTGTTCTGTACAGACTGGGCTAATACAGTAAAACATTGTAACAATCTACAGAAAGTAAATTTAACTTGTTGACTAAATAATCTTCAATACTTCTAATTAGCGGTATGTAGTGACAAGGATCGTGACCCAGATGGGATATACTTGAACTTTCTAGACAAGAAACCTGATATCTAATTTGGTATAGCACTAATAAGTTTCATTACATACTAAATTTTTATATGATTGCTTATCGCACTTGGCATGCATACCCATAGGTCCATCTTTAAATTTAAAACTGGTAGAAATTACCGAGGGTTGAACATGGTATTGCATCGTCACTGTTGTATTATTGCTTATCGCCCTTGACATTGTATTAAAGGCAGTTTTATATTCATAGGGCCAGAACGGTAAATTATAAAAAGTGTAAATTATTACCCAGAGTTGAATATTACTTGTGATTTTGCCTGGTAACGCCAAAACTCGATCATGTACTAAATAATGGCGGCACAGTAAAATTTCTTGATTGTCAAGTTTTTGGTTATAAATAAACCCTTGCGATTTTTTTTTTTAGTATCGAATCAAATCTACGGCTATTTCTGTAAAACACATGTTTTTTTTTTCTTTTTCAGGCTTTCGTCGCTTTCGCTGTCTGTTTGACAGTAGCTGCTTCCCAATACTTCGATGCTAAAATCGGACACGGTTTCGGACATGGTGTTGGTGTCTTTGCAAACGGAATTGGTAAAGGATATGGAAGAGGACATGCCGTTGTTGGACATGGTCTTGTTAGTGTAGGAGCTATTGGCAACGAACTCAACCATGGTATTGGACATGGTATCCAAGGAAACCGACTCATACACGGAATAGTAGCTGTTTGCAAAGTCGGTGTTATTGGTAACGGAATTGGTCATGGTATTGTCGGACACGGTATTGTTAGAAACGGAATTGGTCATGGTATCGTTGGTAACGGTATCGGACATGGTATCATTGGAAACGGAATCGGACACGGACTTATTGGACATGGAGAGATTGGTAACGGCATTGGGCATGGAGAGATTGGTAACGGTATCGGACACGGTATTGTTGGAAACGGAATTGGTCATGGTATCGTTGGTAACGGTATCGGACATGGTATCATTGGAAACGGAATCGGACACGGACTTATTGGCCATGGAAAGATTGGTAACGGCATTGGGCATGACATCGTTGGTAACGGTATCGGACACGGTATTGTTGGACACGGAATTGGTCATGGTATCGTTGGTAACGGTATCGGACACGGTATAATTGGAAACGGATTTGTTGGACATGGAAAGATTGGAACTTACAAACAATCATACAACTACAACGGGTACAACAACGGGCCATACAACCGATACAACAACGGACTATACAAGTACAACCAATACAATAATAAAGGATACAATAGTTACAACGGCCCCTACAATTACAACAACGGTTACAACAATGGCCACAATAACAACGAATATGGGAAGGGATATAACAACTACAATAACAACGGATACGGTAACGGATACAACAACTACAACCGTTATCCTTCTTACAGTAACTATCAAGGTTGCGGTTACAACAAATATTAAGACAATACGGCTATTTGATAGCATAATATTACCATAGCTTTAATACTTATAAATACTAGTATATAGTTTCTATTGTTCATGCATAATGTATATACGTAAATCAGGGAGTTAAGATATATATAAATTTAATAAAATAATATACATATAAACTCTTGTTATTTATCCGTTTATAGCTTACTACTAGTCCGGTCTATAGCTTGATAACCTCAATGTGCATATATACGTCACATCCTGTCTTCATTACGTTTGGTCAAAGGTCACGAGATGTAAATAGGGATATCGCTAATCCTAATTCTAACCCAAGACCTAACCTTAGCGCTTACCCTAACCCTAACCTACAATCTCGCCTGTCCAATCTCCTGGGTTTATCCCGGGACCTGCGGTTCCCTCCCACTGTTAATATGCGCAAGCAGATTATTGAAATAAAATTAAACCATATGTTAGTCCCAAAATGACCTAGTTTGCGTCGAGTGGACGTTAAACCCCATTTCTCTCTCTCTCTCTCTCTCTCTCTCTCTCCGTGTCATGGTTATTCAGTGCATATAACTGTAATTTCGATATGTCAATTACTTCACGCAAACCTTAAAGTAATGTACGATTATTCCACCCTCGCATATTGTTTAGGGATTTTCCCACAAACAGGTCTCATCTTACCGCTCCTATGGAAGACAGCGAATAGAATGTAGCATACCTGGAATGCCGAATGATTCTTGAAGAAACGAGTGAGTTACCATTACTGGAAAAAACGGTATTATGTCAATAGTACTGTTAGTTCAAAAGCGTTTTATAGCTGAGGCGCTGGAGGCGCCAGCCTCCCCGCGAAAAAAATCAAAGCAGTTGAAAAAATAAAACGGGAGAAAAATGCTAAAACCGATGCGAAAAATGAAAATGTGCCCTAGTTAGGGAGGGCTCTAAAGACAGACAGAACGGTAAATTATAAAAAGTGTAAATTATTACCCAGAGTTGAATATTACTTGTGATTTTGCCTGGTAACGCCAAAACTCGATCATGTACTAAATAATGGCGGCACAGTAAAATTTCTTGATTGTCAAGTTTTTGGTTATAAATAAACCCTTGCGATTTTTTTTTTTAGTATCGAATCAAATCTACGGCTATTTCTGTAAAACACATGTTTTTTTTTTCTTTTTCAGGCTTTCGTCGCTTTCGCTGTCTGTTTGACAGTAGCTGCTTCCCAATACTTCGATGCTAAAATCGGACACGGTTTCGGACATGGTGTTGGTGTCTTTGCAAACGGAATTGGTAAAGGATATGGAAGAGGACATGCCGTTGTTGGACATGGTCTTGTTAGTGTAGGAGCTATTGGCAACGAACTCAACCATGGTATTGGACATGGTATCCAAGGAAACCGACTCATACACGGAATAGTAGCTGTTTGCAAAGTCGGTGTTATTGGTAACGGAATTGGTCATGGTATTGTCGGACACGGTATTGTTAGAAACGGAATTGGTCATGGTATCGTTGGTAACGGTATCGGACATGGTATCATTGGAAACGGAATCGGACACGGACTTATTGGACATGGAGAGATTGGTAACGGCATTGGGCATGGAGAGATTGGTAACGGTATCGGACACGGTATTGTTGGAAACGGAATTGGTCATGGTATCGTTGGTAACGGTATCGGACATGGTATCATTGGAAACGGAATCGGACACGGACTTATTGGCCATGGAAAGATTGGTAACGGCATTGGGCATGACATCGTTGGTAACGGTATCGGACACGGTATTGTTGGACACGGAATTGGTCATGGTATCGTTGGTAACGGTATCGGACACGGTATAATTGGAAACGGATTTGTTGGACATGGAAAGATTGGAACTTACAAACAATCATACAACTACAACGGGTACAACAACGGGCCATACAACCGATACAACAACGGACTATACAAGTACAACCAATACAATAATAAAGGATACAATAGTTACAACGGCCCCTACAATTACAACAACGGTTACAACAATGGCCACAATAACAACGAATATGGGAAGGGATATAACAACTACAATAACAACGGATACGGTAACGGATACAACAACTACAACCGTTATCCTTCTTACAATAACTATCAAGGTTGCGGTTACAACAAATATTAAGACAATACGGCTATTTGATAGCATAATATTACCATAGCTTTAATACTTATAAATACTAGTATATAGTTTCTATTGTTCATGCATAATGTATATACGTAAATCAGGGAGTTAAGATATATATAAATTTAATAAAATAATATACATATAAACTCTTGTTATTTATCCGTTTATAGCTTACTACTAGTCCGGTCTATAGCTTGATAACCTCAATGTGCATATATACGTCACATCCTGTCTTCATTACGTTTGGTCAAAGGTCACGAGATGTAAATAGGGATATCGCTAATCCTAATTCTAACCCAAGACCTAACCTTAGCGCTTACCCTAACCCTAACCTACAATCTCGCCTGTCCAATCTCCTGGGTTTATCCCGGGACCTGCGGTTCCCTCCCACTGTTAATATGCGCAAGCAGATTATTGAAATAAAATTAAACCATATGTTAGTCCCAAAATGACCTAGTTTGCGTCGAGTGGACGTTAAACCCCATTTCTCTCTCTCTCTCTCTCTCTCTCTCTCTCTCTCTCCGTGTCATGGTTATTCAGTGCATATAACTGTAATTTCGATATGTCAATTACTTCACGCAAACCTTAAAGTAATGTACGATTATTCCACCCTCGCATATTGTTTAGGGATTTTCCCACAAACAGGTCTCATCTTACCGCTCCTATGGAAGACAGCGAATAGAATGTAGCATACCTGGAATGCCGAATGATTCTTGAAGAAACGAGTGAGTTACCATTACTGGAAAAAACGGTATTATGTCAATAGTACTGTTAGTTCAAAAGCGTTTTATAGCTGAGGCGCTGGAGGCGCCAGCCTCCCCGCGAAAAAAATCAAAGCAGTTGAAAAAATAAAACGGGAGAAAAATGCTAAAACCGATGCGAAAAATGAAAATGTGCCCTAGTTAGGGAGGGCTCTAAAGACAGACAAAAGGGTCCGACGAATGACAAAAGGGTCCCTAGTGCCAAGGGAAAGGGCCCCCGAGTCCAACTCAATCGTTTTCTATACACTGTTACTGTCGAATCCACTACTGAATGAGAATGCAGCCATTGCATTGGGGTGACAATCATCAATCAAGAACCTCCCCTCGCGACAGAGGGCCCTCAAAATAGTACAGCCTCCGCCATGATAAACCTTAAAACGCCCCTATGCTAGTTCCGTAACTGAAAGTCAAAATGGTGAAAGATGTTATTTGGTCAACATTTATCTACACTAACACAGACATTTTCAGATGAGGCGTGTAATAAAGTGGCTTAAATATATGAAAATCTTGAAAGAACTGATCGCAACCTATACCCTGCATTTGTTAGGTGTGTGGTTGCGAATGGGATATAGCGTCTTGTGCCACCACCCCCACCCCATCACACACACATATACCACCCCGATTCTTCAATCCAAACTGATTAGAACCTGAATCACAATCGATCTAGTAGCAATCATACACAGTCGATATCAAAAATTGATTTCCAATCTCAAAGACGGCTTATCTCCCCTGAAACTGTTGAGTAATACGCGATTCCCAATTCACACAACTTTCATAGATTTAAGGAAATGGAATGAACTGAACAGAAATGGTTTTAACGACCTATCTTTTTGCGCCGACTGAATTAACTAAAGTTTGATCGGACAGCGTCGTTACGGTCTTTTCTTTCGAATTCCAACTGTTAAGTAGTCTTTTACGGGCATGTAGATATTGTTCCTAGCCGGGCCATTTAGGTTTCAAATTTCACAGTGTATTGATAGCCTTCTGGTTTCTGCTATGATTCGTTCATTGTTTCGCTGTTTTTTCTACTATGAACTCGTCTACTATTAATTCGTTCATTGTTCCACTATTATTTCGGCTATGATTTCGTTGAACGTTTCATTGTTATTTCTGCTACGAATTCGTTAATTGTTTCATCGTTATTTCTGCTACGAATTCGTTAATTGTTGAAGTGTTATTACTGCTATAAATTCGTTGATCGTTTCATTGCTATTTATTGGAATCACGGTGGCTAAGTGGGCAAGGCGCTGGCTCGTTAGCCTGGAGGTCGGGTGTTCGATCCTTGCATTGGCCGAGAAAGCTCATCTCGATTTTCCGGCGTTGTTTCCTCTTGTCAGTGATGCAGAAGGAGGGCCTGATAAGGACAGCTGCCTAGTCGTTCGGATGGGACGAAAAACCGAGGTCCCGTGTACACATTGGAGTGCACGTAAAAGATCCCTTGCCCGGGCAAAAATTCCCTCATAGCACACTGTGTGGCGTATGGCCGTCTTCCATTAGCCCAGGTCAGGTGCAGAAGAGTAGGACGTAAAACCCCATTTCATTTCTGCTATGAATTCGTTAAGTTTTGCACTGTTATTTCTGCTATGAGTTCGTTGATCGTTTCACTGTTATTTCTGCTGTGAACTCGATCAAGGTTGAACATTCTAGCTGACCTACAGAAAGAAACATTTCAACCGGGCCAAATTTTCTATTTTAACAGTTTAATTTGCACGGTACCTTTAGTTATCAACCGAATATTACAAAACTTTTCAAAATAAGCTCCCCCTGAACAGCTTAATCGTTCGCAATAAACGGGGTTGGACATCATATTCCATGTCACGTGCAACCTGGCGATCGAAACGACGCCCGTTGACTCAATGACAGACGTTACGATACATCGCGAACATGCTAACCATTCAGCCATTCAGCCTCCCTGAATTCGGAAAATTGCTGACTTATAGCAAGAAACATTTGAACCGGGCGAAATTTTCTGTTTTAACAGTTTAATGTGCATGGTACTTTAATTACCAACCGATTATTACAAAACTTTTGAAAATAAGCTCCAACTGACCAGCGTAATCGTATGCAATAAAAGTTTGGCTTGAATTGAAAGTTCTGCACGGAGAAAGTTCATCTCGATTTCCCGGCGTGGTTCCCCCTTGTCAGTGAGGCAGAACGGCTGTCTAGTTCGGATGGGACGAAAACCACGGTCCCGTGTACACATTGGAGTGCACGTAAAATATCCCTAAGCAGTAGGAATTCGATACTGTTGAATAAGCTCTATACGATGACTAAATGTGTAGATTGTAGTCACCCACACTGCATGTTTCGCTTAACAATGAAAGGGTGCCGTTTTCAATGTTCGATCCTTTTGTTCTTCTACTCCTGATATGTTGGACTGTTGATCGATGGTTTCATATAAAAGACTACCAATAAGACTCTTTGTAGAAGAAGTTCCCAACAAATATTATGTTGACTTTACGAGAAAGACCTCTAAACATACTCCAAGTTGTAAAAATACGACATTTTGGATTTTCAATCTCTTTTTTTCGGCTATCCCTGATATTTAAAAAAAATGATACAATGATTTCACACAACAGGCTAGCTATTAGACTCTCTATTGGCAAAAGTTTCACCGCCCTCCCTTCATTATAACCGAAGTTATCGTGCCCTAAAGAATCAACAAATCAATATGCTTATCTCTGCTTACCCTAAGCAGAAAATGCTCATCTTTGAACTTCATCATAACATTGACCTAGTGAACGTCTACACCAAGTTATAACATTCTAGCTTAATTAGAATGTGAGTTATTGTGCTCAAAAGTCTCGGCCCTTCAAATTGCTTCTATTTTTCATTTTCAATTCAAAATGGTGACTCCCGGTTGACCTAAATCAAAATTCTGTTCGCGACATTTTTTAGGCCTTCCTACAAGGATTCAGAAAATATAACTCCCGAGTCTGTAAGTAAAATAGCAAAAAAGCCTTATTGATTTTTCACGTTTCAAGATGGTGGCACTTCCGGTTCGATCGACAAACTCCATATTTTGTGTACGAATCAGTAATTCCTTGTCTAGTATCGAAAAAAAAATTTAGGTCATTCTGACCTATATTTCGACGATTTTTTTGAAAACTTTGATCCTTAATTTCACCAAGGGGAGATAATTTAGAAAATTTCTAATTATATTTTTGAAGTCACATCGGTAGGATCTACTTATATACTAAATTGAATGAAAATCGCACAACTATTAAAGAAGTTGTCAAATTGGTCTAAACTTCCGGTTCGAAATCACAGCGACGAATTTTCGAAATTCGAAAATGTGAAACTGCTGATGAAAATGATTTTTTTCAAGGTATTCAAAGAAAAAAGATTTAGTAAAATCGGTCAAAAAACAATAAAGTTACGACTATGCATTGTCCATTTTGTCGTTCGTAAATTTCGGTGATTTCGGATTCGTAAAACGTTTTGAAAATATATTTAATCAACAGCTACCACCCATTTTTGGGGGGGTAGGTAAAAGTTTCATAAAGATACTGTGGTTAGATTCTGAGAAATCCGATTTGTGGATAAAACACACAAAAAAAATAATAACTAGATCTGCTACTGTCCCATGCAGATATGAAAGCTTTCATATTCATCGTCACGTGTCATCGATTTTATCAAGTATCTCAAATAAAAGGATAAGAATAACAAACTATCAAAATTGGTCAAAAACTCGCGAAGTTACAAGTCTAAATATAGTATGAAACATTGAGTAATCTGAAAACTAAAGGGAAATAACTGATACGTGTGTTGCTGTAATCGGGATGAATGAGATAACTTTTAACAAAACTAAAACTTTTTGAATCAGGTTGAACTCAACTATTTGAATATGTACGTTAAATATGTAGATTTGGAAAATTATAAAGACATAATATCAAAATCGTTCAAAAACTCACAAAGTTACAAATTTAAATGTAGTGAGAAACATTGCACCCGGGCAAAAAAATAATCTTTAAAGTAAAGGGAAATAACCTAAACTTGTATAGCTGTAATCGGGCTTCCAAAATTAGAGATATGTTATATAATTATGGTTTCCAATATGTTTGGTTATAAGTAGGAAATCGTGACAACTTCTTAAGCATGTTTCAAACAAAGGGTCATAGACTGCAATATACAAGAATGGCACTCTGCAATAAAAAAAACTGGCCAGAGATTTTTTATGCAGAAATTAAATAATTGCTAGAACCAGAAAAATATTTATCCACTATAATAAATAAGCAACATAGAGAAAATGAAATGAAATTGAATGGGGTTTAACGTCCTACTGTTCTGCTCCTACAATGGGCTAATGAAGACGGGCATACGCCATAAAGTGTGCAATGGGGGAAATTTTACCCGGGCAGCGCCGTTACGGCCTACGAGGTTGGTAAGGCGACCATACTCCTTATCACGTACAACCAAGAAATCGAAACAAGGACAGTTGACTCAATGACAGACGTTATGATACAGAGCGCACGTGCTAACCATTCAGCCACGCAACCTCCCTAAAATCGGCAAATTGCTGACCTACAGCGAGAAACATTTCAACCGGGCCAAATTTTCTATTTTAACAGTTTAATTTGCACGGTACCTTTAGTTATCAACCGAATATTACGAAACTTTTAAAAATAAGCTCCCCCTGACCAGCTTAATCGTTCGCAATAAACGTTTGCCCCTTAAAATCGACAAATTGCTGAATTTAAAGTGAGAAACATTACAACCGGGCCAAATTTTCTGTTTTATCACTTTTACAGTACCTTTGATTACCAACCGATTATTACAAAACTTTAAAAAGAGAAAGAGAGAAATGCGGCCTAACGTCCATTCGACACAAACTAGGTCATTTCGGGACTAACATGTTTTTTAATTTTATTTAAAAACTCCCCTTGCACGTACTGGTCTTTAGCCGTTGGGAGGAAACCGAAGAACACGGAGAAAACCCACGAGGTTGGACATCATACACCATGTCACGTGCAACCTGGAGATCGAAACGACGCCCGTTGACTCAATGACAATACAGCGAGCACATGCTAACCATTCAGCCATCCAGCCTCCCTGAATTCGGAAAATTGCTGACTTATAGCAAGAAACATTTCAACCGGGCTAAATTTTCTGTTTTAACAGTTTAATGTGCACGGTACTTTAATTACCAACCGATTATTACAAAACTTTTGAAAATAAGCTCCAACTGACCAGCTTAATCGTATGCAATAAATGTTTTGCCTGAATTGAAAGTTCTGCACAGAGAAAGTTCATCTCGATTTCCCGGCGTGGTTCCCTTGTCAGTAAGGCAGAACGGAGGGCCAGACAAGCACAGCTGTCTAGCTAGTCCTTCGGATGGTACGAAAAACCAAGGTCCCGTGTACACATTGGAGTGCACGTAAAATATCCCTAAGCAGTTGGAATTCGATACTGTTGAATAAGCTCTATACGATGACTAAATGCGTAGATTGTAGTCACCCACACTTCATGTTTCGCTCAACAATGAAAGGGTGCCGTTTTCAATGTTCGATCCTTTTGTTCTTCTACTCCTGATATGTTGGACTGTTGATCGATGGATTCATATAAAAGACTTCCAATAAGACTCTTTGTAGAAGAAGTTCCAAAAAAATAGTATGTTGACTTAACGAGAAAAACCTCTAAACATGCTCCAAATTGTAAAAATACGACTTTTTGGATTTTCAATCTCTTTTTTTCGGCTATCCCTGATATTTAAAAAAAAATGATACAATCATTTCACACAACAGGCTACCTATTAGACTCTCTATTGACAAAAGTTTCACCGCCCTCCCTTCATTATAACCGAAGTTATCGTGCCCTAAAGAATCAACAAATCAGCATGCTTATCTCTGCTTACCCTAAGCAGAAAATGCTCATCTTTGAACTCAATCAAGATAGTGACCTAGTGGACGTCTACACCAAGTTTGAACATTCTAGCTCAATTAGAAGGAGAGTTATTGTGTTCCGAAGTCCGGGCCTTTCAAATTGCTTCTATTTTTCATTTTCAATTCAAAATTGTGACCATCACATGACCGAAATCAAAATTCTGATCCGCTGGATTTTTAGGCATTCCTTCAAGGATTCCGAAAATATAACTCCCGAGTCTGTAAGTAAAATAGCAAAAAAGCCTTTTTGATTTTTCACGTTTAAAGATGGTGGCACTTCCGGTTCGATCGACAAACTCCATATTTTGTGTACGAATCATTAATTCCTTGTCTAGTATCGAAAAAAAAAATTAGGTCATTCTGACCTATATTTCGACGATTTTTTTGAAAACTTTGATCCTTAATTTCACCAAGGGGAGATAATTTAGAAAATTTCTAATTATATTTTTGAAGTCACATCGGTAAGATCTACTTGTATACTAAATTTCATGAAAATCGTACAACTATTAAAGAAGTTGTCAAATTGGTCTAAACTTCCGGTTCGAAATCACAGCGACGAATTTTCGAAATTCGAAAATGTGAAACTGCAGATGAAAATGATTTTTTTCAAGGTATTCAAAGAAAAAAGAATTAGTAAAATCGGTCAAAAAATAACAAAGTTACGACTATGCATTGTCAGTTTTTTCGTTCGTAAAATTCGGTGATTTCGGATTCGTAAAACGTTTTGAAAATATATTTAAACAACGTTCGCACCCCATTTTTGGGGGGGGGGGGTAGGTCAAGGTTTTAGAAAGATCCCATGGTTAGATTCTGAGAAATCCGATTTGCAGAAAATACACAAAAAAAAAATAATAATAATCTTAACAGAAACAATAAGCTTTCATATGTAATATGAAAGCTTAATAATCTTAACAGAAACAATAAGCTTTCATATGAAATATGAAAGCTGAATAATCTTAGTAATAACAATAGTCTTTCACCATTGAAAAATGGTGAAAGCCTAATAAGAATAACTAGACCTGCATGCAGGAATGACGGGTTTCACTGGTGCCACGTTACCTTTGAACTTGTGTCACTTTCGGTGCCACGTTACCCTTGAACATATGTCACTGGGTTCCACATAAGAATTGCTCACATCAAATAAAATGGACACAGAATCAACCAAACCCAGCAATATCAATTCATTTTATACATTTGTTGCATGTAAGTGTACAGTACTTCCGGTGATAATGAAAATGTTCAATTACTTTTATGAAATCAGAAATGGCAAAAGGAATAAAAAAAACTAGACCTGCAAGCAGCACTGAACCGGCTTTCAGGAATCATACAGAAAGTTTATTATACCATAGCCGATCCATTGAGCTACCAAAAAATACTTTAGTTGTTTTGCTTCAGTGACACCCTCTACCATATGTAAAAGTAATATTTGCTAGAGAAAAGACCGGTCAAAATTGTAAATTATGGCAAAATTACGTCACTTCCGGCGCCGAAAGAATTTTTTATAGGTGAAAAATAAGTCGAAAATTCGCAACATACAAAATACAAACTTTGTTTTATCATATCGGACAATAAATAATTAACCTATAATCCATAAACTGAAATTAAGAAGGTAAAAAAACTAAAAGTGACCCTTGGAAAATTGGCTATTATTCGACAAGGGAACATGCTAGAAGCCTTTTCTTGATATCAATATGATGGTATTGATTCAATCTTACTGCCCATTAGAGTGAGACGTTATAAAGTTAAACAAATAATAAATATAAATCCCTTCAAAAAAATGTTTGTTTTGAAGGCTAAAAATACGTTTTTTGCAAAAATTACATTACTTCCGGGGATATTGAAAATGTTAACTTAATTGATAGAAGTCATAAATGGCATAAGGCATCAAATGGTAAAAAAATTATAAAAATCGAATAATAATTGACACTTTTATAGACCAAAAACCTTGAAAAGTGACTTATAGAAGATCGCCTATTTCTCCGTACAAGTTAGAAACCATTTTGTGGTATCTGTATGGGCGTATGGTTTCATTCATTCGTTGATGGGAATCAAATATCATAATTTTAAAAATATTATAAGGCAGACTCATTTGAATAAAATATTTGTTTTTTAGGTTAAAAATACAGTTTTTGCAGAAATGACGTCATTTCTGGTCACAGTGAAAATGTAAAATTGGCTTGACCTAGTCCACATTGACATTAGGCATCAAATGAAAAAAAAATATTGCAAATCGAATAATAATTCACTCTTTTATAGGCAAAATAACGTGAAAAGTGATGCATGCAAAATTGCACATTCTCGGCAACTGCTCATATTACAAACTAATTTTCGCATACATTCTCTTCGTCTGGATTATTGCTACGAGTTTATGAAAATAACAAATAAATATTTCAAAATATGAAGACGCTGAATGAATTTTAAATAACTGAATTTTACACTTTATTTTACATTTTATTCGAAATTGCCCGAAAATGAAATTGGAATTAAAAAATCTGAGCTAAAGAATTTGTGCACCTTTGCAGGGTGCATCCTTTTAGTTATATCAGCTTTGAAAATAATAACATTTGCTTTCAAAAAGTGGTACCGAACTGTCCAAATTGTTGTTTTTGTTAATATTACGTCACTTCCGTTGCCGACAGAAAAATTTCACCGTAACAAAAAAAAATACAATTGGGACCACGGAGCATATGAACTTTGTTTTATACAAATCGAACAATAAATAAGTTTTTCTGGGTACGAAAAACTAAATTAGCCGATGGCGGCTAACGCAAATTACTGAGCCATTTTTCTTGTCTCATTTCTGTTCAAGTAGGATGATATTTTAACCCTGTGTAAAATACCATCAAAAAATATTCATAAATAAAAGGTTTTCGTAAAAAAAAAAATTTTTTTCAAAATATCGGACATTTTTTCGACTACTTCCGGTTTTACGATCATTGTCGTGATAGCTTTACGAAGTTCTTTGGATACTTAACTTTCTGTACCAGAAGTTCCAGAAACATCCATTGAGTAGTTTTGGAAAAAAAGATAAATTAAAGAGCGTTTCCAAAAATTTAACGATTTTTTAATTTTTTTCAAAGTTTGAGGCCATTTTTGGACCACCTATATTATTTCAATGCTTTTCATTTTGGATTCCCTATATAAACAACCGATAGGACTTTGAGTAAGAAAAGTTTAAGAAAAATCGTAGGCGTCGTTTTCGAGAAAAGGGCGTCTCGGAATGTTAAAAATTCGGAAAATACTTGATTTTTGGCATACAATAATTTATTTCCTTACCATTAAAATTGTATTATTTAGATACCATATGATGGTCCATTAATAGGGCTATCCAACGACACTTTAGTTCTTTTGGTTCGCTATTACCTAAGGGAGAAATCGCGTTTTTCGAAGTGCGACAAAGTTTTTAACCTTTTTTTTTTTCATTTTTTGAATACTTCCGGTGTGGTTATTATTGTCGGAATAGTTTTAATAGCCGGTTTGGGCACTAAAGTAGCCACAGGGCTCTGTAATGATATATTACATTATCTGATCAGATAAAATGCCCCCGAGAAATCCTGTGTTCAAAAGTGCCAAAAATGCAAAAAATTTAAAATATCGAAAATTAAATTTCAATAACCACATACATATTATACATCGTTAGATTCGTAATTAGGTCAGCTATCTGAATATACAACCTTTTTTTGAAAATCTCTTAAAATAAAAAAAATAGTAGAGCATTTTCCAAAATTTCACGATTTTTCGACTTTTTTCGATTTTCAGTCCGTTATTTTACCTATTCCAGATATTTCAAAGTGGTAATTGAATGTTTCGTACGCAAGACCACCACGGGGTCTCTCGATAGAGAAAGTTTCATAAAAATCCCTGGCGTAGTTTTCGAGATACAGGCGTCCAAACATGCTAAAAATCAGAAAATACTTGATTTTCAGCGTGCCATATTTTCCGTCCTGATTATAGTATCCGTATGAATTGGGTATCATACGATAGTACAATCCTAGTGCAGTCCAATGGTACCCTAATTTCTTTAATCCATTGATATCGGGCGGAGAAAATCGCATTTTTCCCCAAAATATCAATTTTTTGCATTTTTTTCAAAATATTGCACATTATTTCGACCACTTCCGGTTGAATGATTCTTGTCGAAATTGCTTTATTCGTTGGTATTGGACTATAACCTCGTGTTCCAGAAGTTTCAGAAACGTCAATTCTGCCATAAAACGAAACCCGAGCTCACAAAATGGGAAGAAAATTCGAAAAAAATCGAAAAATAAAGGGCGATAACTCTGAATGAAACTTATATTACTGGAATTGGATTGACTTCAGGTATTCAAAAATGTAGGTCAAATTTGAAAATTTTGAAAAATAACAAAAATTGTCTCGTAAACTACATGTTTTCAATTTTCGAACGATAAAAGTAATAGACGAATGTTCGAAATTGAAAAATGTGAGATAGCCATTGTCGCAGAAAGGATTCAGGGATTCCGAAAATGTAATTTGTTTGAAAATGGATAAAGAATTGACAAAACTATGGCCGATTTTCAGTTTTTAGACAACGTACAAAGTTCGGTCATTTCCGGTATGCGCAGAAATTTCAAAAATATTTTATCAAGTAGCCACCACATGGTTTCTCGATAGAAAATCTGATTCCAGATCGATATCTGTTTCCATCATGGAGATCTAGGCTCCCGCGGTAAATAATAATAATAACTAGACCTGCATAGCAGTGCTGAATCGGCTTTCAGGGTCCTTTACATCATTGCCATGCTTTTAAATTTACATTCATACTCTAAACGACCGATAGGACTCGGGGTAACAGAATTTTAAGAGGAGAAATAGAAGTAGTTTTCGAGATAAACGAGTCTGAATAGGCTCCAAAAAAAAAAAGAGAAAAATACTACATTTTCGGCATCTCATAATCTATTGCCTAACTATCGAATTTGTATCATTCTGATATCATATAAAAGTCAAAAAAGGAAAATACTAGATCTTCCGCGTCCCGTAATAGTTTGCCTAATCAGCGAATATTTACCATTTGACTGTCTAAATATCGTCCATTGTTCGGGTTATCCAATGACACTTTGTTTTTTGTTTTTTTGATTCGTTGAAATCTGGCATAGTAATCACTTATTTTCGCAAGTTGGGCATTTTTGTATTTTTTTTTTCAAAATATGGAATATTTTTTCGACTATTTCCGGTTTTGGGATCATCGTCGGGATAGCTTTAACATGTTGTTTAGATACTTAACTTCCTGTACCATAAGTGTCAGAAACATTCATGGAGTATTTTTGGAAAAAAAATAAATAAAAAAGCATTTTCAATAATTTTACCATCTTTCACTTTTTTTTCAAAGATTGGGGCCATTTTTAGAACACCTACATTATTGCAATGCTTTTCTCTTTGGATGCACACTCTAGACCACCGGAGTAAAAGAAGTTTAAGAAAAATCGTCGGCGTCAATCGGATATTTTTTCGACAACTTCCGTTTTTTTGATCATTGTCGGGTTAGCTTTAACAAGTTGTTTAGATACTTAACTTCCTGTACCAGAAATATCAGAAACATTCATTGAGTACATTTCGAAAAAAGAAAAATAAAAGAACATTTTCAATAATTTAACGACTTTTTAAAACTTTTTTCAAAGATTGAGGTCATTTTTGGACACCAAATATTATTGCAATGCTTTTATTTTTTAATGCACACTCTAGGGCACCGATAGGACTCTAAGTAAAAAAAGTTTAAGAAAAATCGTAGGCTTCGTTTTAGAGAAAGGGGCGTTTCAAAATGCTCCAATACGGAAAATACTTGATTTTCGGCGTACCATAATTTTTTTTCTATTCATCAAAATCGTATCATTTAGATGACATATGATGATCCATTGAAAGAGCTATCCAACGGCACTTTAATTGTTTTGGTCCGCTGATATGTGACGGAGAATTCGAATTTTTCGCAAGAGCTCCGGGTTTTTTTTATCTTTTTTTACCTTTTTCTTCGTTTTTTGAACTACTTCCGGTTTACACATAATTGTCGAGTAGTTTTTACATCCGGTTTTGGAGTTTGAATAAAAACAGGGCTCTCTAATGATATACTACACTATACGATCAGATAAAATACTTCTGAGAAATCCTATTTTCAAAAGAGATGAAAATGTCAAAATGTCAAACTATTGAAAATTAAATTTCAATAACTGCATACATATTATACATCGTTAGAACCGTAATTGGGTCAGCTATATGAATATATTTTCTTTTTTTGAAAATCTCTTAAAATAAAAAAATAGAAGAGCATTTTCAAAAATTTCACGATTTTTCCGCGGTAAATAATAATAATAATAACTAGACCTGCATAGCAGTGCTGAATCGGCTTTCAGGGTCCTTTATATCATTGCCATGCTTTTAAATTTACCTTTATACTCTAAACGACCGATAGGACTCGGGGTAACAGAAGTTTAAGAAGTGAAATAGAAGTAGTTTTCGAGATAAACGAGTCTGAAAAGGCTCAAAAAAAAAAAAATAGGAAAATACTACATTTTCGGCATCTCATAATCTATTGCCTAACCATCGAATTTGTATCATTCTGATATCATATAAAAGTCCACAAAGGAAAATACTAGATCTTCAGCGTCCCGTAATATTTGTCATTGAACACGCCATCTTGAGTCGGATCGCGCAAAATCTAATTTTGGAGTAGAGGCAAATTAGTAAAAATATTGATGAGATGTTCTCAAAAATGAGTCTATAAATATACTATCTATCGACACAAAAGATCAAAATAGCAATAAAGGATTTTAGAACACCTTTATTTGAACGTTTTGTAAGAGTACCGTATATTTAAATCTGTCCTTTTTCTTAAAATTCTCGGCGAAATTAGTTATGTTTCTTCGCTCGCTATGGAACGACCTCTGCAGACCTGCAGTGCTAAATCGGCTTTCAGGAATCAGACAGGAAGTGCGTCATACAATAGCCGATCCATCGAGCTACCAAACGATACTGTAGTTGTTATGATTCAGTGACACCCTTTATCAGATTTGTAAAAGTAATATATGCTTGCAAATACACCGGTCAATATTGTAAAATCTGGCAAAATTACTTCATTTCCGGTGCCAAAAGAAATCATTATCGGTAACAAATAAGTTGAGATTTCGCAATTGAGAATGTTTTATACATATCAGGCAATAAATAATAAACTTGGAACAAATAAACTGAAATTAAAAGGTAAAAAAACTTAAAAAGGGATCCTTAGAAAATTGGTTATTTCTCGACAAGGGAACATGCTAGAAGCAATTTTTTGATATCAGTATGATTATATTGATCCAATCTAAATGGCCAATATTTGTTTTGAAGTCTAAAAATACGGTTTTTGCAAAAAAGACATTACTTCCGGTGATAATAAAAATCTTAAATTAGTTTAATGCAATCATAAATGGCATAAGGCATCAAATGGTGAAAATTGTATGAAAATTGAATAATAATTGACACTTTTATAGACCAAAAAGCTTGAAAAGTGACTTGTAGAAAATCGTCTATTTCTCGGCAACCGTACAAGTTAGAAACTTTTTTGTGGTATCTGTATGATCGTATGGGTTCATGCTATTCGGTGATGGGATTCAAATATCATAATTTTAAAATGTTATAAAAAAGACACATTTGAATAAAATATTTGTTTTTTAGGTTAAAAATACAGTTTTTGCCAAAATGACGTTATTTCCGGTCACAGTGAAACTGTAAAATTGGTTTAAACTAGTCCAAATTGGCATTAAGCATCGAATGAAAAAAAAATATTGAAAATCGGATAATAATTTACTCTTTTATAGGCAAAATAACGTGAAAAGTGATGCATGCAAAATTGCAAATTTCTCGGCAATTGCTCATATTACGAACTATTTTTTGCATACATTCTCCTCGTCTGGATTATTACTACGAGTTTATGAAAGTTACGAATAAATAGTTCAAAATATGAAGACGTTGAATGGGTTGTAAATAACTGATTGTTACACTTTTTTTTTTACATTTATTCGAAATTGCCCGAAAATGAAATTGAAATTAAAACATCTGAGCTAACGATTTGTGCCCCTTTACAGCGCGCATTCTTTTTGCTATATAAGATTTCGAAAAAAATAATATTTGCTTTCAAAAAGTGGTACTGAACTGTCAAAATTGTAGTTTTTGTTAATATTACGCCACTTCCGTTGCGGGACGAAAAGTGTCACCGTAACAAAAAAAATACAATTGACATCACGAAGCATATGCACTTTGTTTTATTCAAATCGAACAATAAATAATTAATCTAGGTACGAAAAACTAAATTAGCTAATGGCGGATAACGCAAAATACGGAGACAAAATTCTTTATCACTCCTGCTCAAGCAGGGTGATACTTTAACCCTGTGTAAACTACCATCAAAAAATATTCATAAATAAAAAAGTTTTCTGTAAAAATGTAAAACAAATTCAAAATATCGGAGTTTTTTCGACTACTTCCGGTTTTACGATCATTGTCGGAATAGCTTTAACAAGTTGATTAGATACTTAACTTCCTGTACCAGAAATGTCAGAAACATTCATTGAGTAATTTTCGAAAAAAAGATAAATAAAAGAGCATTTTCAATAATTTAATGATTTTTCAACTTTTTTCAAAGATTGAGGTCATTTTTGGACCACCTATAATATTGCAACGCTTTTATTATTAAATGCACACGCTAGGCCATCGATAGGACTCTGAGTAAAAAATATTTAAGAAAAATCGTAGGCGTCGTTTTCGAGAAAAAGGCGTCTCAGAATGCTCCAAAACGCAAAATACTTAGTTTTCGGCGTACCATAATTTATTTCCTAAGAATCAAATTCGTGTTATTTAGATGTTATACGATCGTCTATTAATGGAACTATCCAACGACACTTTAATTGTTTTGGTCCGCTAATATGTGACGGAGAATTCGAACTTTTGGCAAGAGCTCCATTTTTTTTTCATCTTTTTTACATTTCTCGTCGTTTTTTTTAACTACTTCCGGTATACGAATCATTGTCGAGTAGTTTTCGCATCCAGTTTTGGAGTTTGCATGGGAACAGGGCTCTCTAATGATATGCGACACTATACGATCAAATAAAATACTTCTGAGAAATCCTATGTTCAAAAGTGTTAAAAATGTCAAAATGTCAAAATATTGAAAATTAAATTTCAATAACTGCATACATATTATACATCATTAGAATCGTAATTAGGTCAGCTTTTTAAATATATATCTTTTTTTTGAAAATCTCTTAAAATAAAAAAAACAGTAGAGCATTTTCCAAAATTTCACGATTTTTCGACTTTTTTCGATTTTCAGTCCCTTTTTTGTCTTATTCCAATTATATAAAAGTCTTAATGGATGGATCCATGCTAAAGACTAGCGGAAGGACCATCGATAGATAAAGTTTAAGAAAAATCGCTGGAGCAGTTTTCGAGATACAGGCGTCCAAAAACGCTCCAAATCAGAAAATACTTGATTTTCAGCGTGCCATATTTTGCTGCCAGATCATAGTATCCGTATGAATTGGGTATCATTCAGTGGTCCAATCACCGCTAGACCAAATGATACCTTAATTTGTTTAATCCGTTGATATCGGACGGAGAAATCGTGTTTTTACCCAAGACAACAATTTTTCACGTTTTTTTCAAAATATCGCATATTATTTCGACTACTTCCGGTTTACGGATTGTTGTTGAAATTGCTTTAAACGGTGGTTTGACAATATCTCTTCATGTATCAGGAATTTGAGAAACGTTGATCCGGCCGTAAAACGAAACTTAAGCTCACAAAATGTGAAGAAAATTCGAAAAAAATCGAAAAATAAAGGGCGATAACTCGGAATGAAACTTATATTACTGGAACCAGATTGCCTTCAGGTATCCAAAAATGTAGGTCAAATTTGAAAATTTTGAAAAATAACAAAAATTGTCTCTCAAATAAAATTTTTCATTTTTCGATCGCAAGAAGTCAGCGATGAAGTTTCGAAATATCGAAATTTTCAACTGCTAGCGTCCGAGAAAAGACTCAAGGTTTCCGAAAATGTAATTTGTATGAAAATAGGTACAGAATTGACGAATCTACGGCCGTTTTTTAAGTTTTTGACACAGCACGAAATTCGACCACTTCCGGTCTGCGTAGAAGTTTCAAAAATAGTTTATCAAGTAGCCAACACAAGGTTTCCCTATAGAGAATTAGGTCCCAGATCGGTATCTGTTACAGGCGCTGAGAAATAGGCTCCCCCGAAAAATAAAATAATAATAATAAACTAGATCTGCTACTGTCCCATGCAGATATGAAAGCTTTCATATTCAACGCCATGTGTCATCCATTGTATCAACTATCCTAAATAAAAGGATAAGAAGAAAAAATTATTAAAATTGGTCAAAAACTCGCGAAGTTACAAGTCTAAATATAGTATGAAACCCAGGCATAACAATAATCTGAAAACTAAAGGGAAATAACCGAAACTTGCATTACTGTAATGAGACGGACGAGAAAATGAAATGAAAATGGCGGGAAAGAACTAAAAATGGCAGGTTGGACAGGCGACCTTACTCCTTGTCACGTACAACCGGGCATTCGAAAACACGCTAGTTAACTCAATGACAGGCGCGCGTGCTAACCATTCAGCCAACCCTCCCCCTCCAGGCACGTGCAATATTTCATATAAGGAGAATAACAAGTCGCCAACAACAAAATCGTAAATTAATGAGTTTAGGTCAAAAGGTTGAGCTACTGTTTTAGAGTATTTATTTGTTTTAAAGAGACACATTATGGGTTGTTCATAGTTAAATGAAAGTTTAATTTTAAATAAGACCCATAAAATTAGGAATTAATAATGCCAGACTAATATTAAAATAAAGTTTTAAATTAAGAATAATTAATTATTGGTCTAATGCGAGAGAGAGAGAGAGAGAGAGAGAGAGAAATAGGGTTTAACGCCCACTCAACACAAACTAGGTCATTTCGGGACTAACATATGTTTTAATTTTATTTCAATAATTCGCATGCGCGTAGGGGTCTTTAGCAGTGGGAGGAAACCGGAGTTCCCGGACGAAACCCACGAGATTGAGAAGGCGCCCCTATCTCCATGCCACATACGCTCAGGTCAGGGCTCGAAACCACAGCCGCAAGCCAGAGGTGACCGGCCAGCTAGAGATCGAAGCGCGGCACTCTAGTCCACTAGGCCATCCCAACCCCCCTCGTCTAATGCAATGAAATGCTTTGATTTGACGGATGAAATGTACGATGGGTGTCCAGACTATGTGGCTAAGTATTAAGGCCTGCTAGCCAGAAGGTCGGGTGTTCGATCCCTGCATTGGCCGAGAAAGTTCGTCTCGATTTTCTTGCGTGTCCCCCCCCCCGCCGTGTAAACATTGGAGTGCACATAAAAGATCCCTTTGCAGTTGGAATTCGATACTGTTGAATACGCTCTATACAATGACTAAATGTGCAGATTATAGCCACCCATACTGCAAGTTTTGCTTAACAATGAAAGGGTGCTGTTTTCAATTTTCGATCCCTTTATTCTTCTGCTCCTGATATTTTGGACTGTTGGTCGATGGCTTCATATAAAAAACTATCGATAAGACTCTTTGTAGAAGAAGTTCCCCAAAAATATTACATGTATGTTGACTTTAAGAGAAAAGGACCTTAAAAATGCTCCAAATCGTAAAAATACGACTTTTTGGGTTTTCGATCTCTTTTTTTTTTCTGCTATCCCTGATATTAAAAAAAATTATACAATGATTTCACACAACGGGCTAGCTGTTAGACTCTCGATTAACAGGAGTTTCACCCCCCTCCCTTCATTATAACCGAAGTTATCGTGCCCTAAAGAATCAACAAATCAGCATGGTTATCTCTGCTTACCATAAGCAGAAAATGCTCATCTTTGCACTTAATCACGACATTGACCTACCGAACGTCTACACCAAGATTGAACATTCTAGATCAATTAGAAGGAGAGTTATTGTGTTTCAAAGTCTCGGCCCTTCAAATTGCTACTACTTTTCATATTCACTTCAAAATGGTAACCATCAGTTGACCTAAATCAAAATTCTGCTCCCAGCGATTTTCGGGTCATCCTTCAAGGATTCAGAAAATATAACTCCCGGGTCTGTAAGTAAAATAGCAAAAAAGCCTTAGGGATTTTTCACGTTTCAAGATGCAGGCACTTCCGGTTCGATCGACAAACTTCATATTTTGTGTACAAATCAGTAATTAATTATCTAGTATCAAAAAAAAAAATCAGGTCATTCTGACCTATATTTCGATGATTTTTTTGAAAATTTTGATCCTTAATTTCGTCAAGGGGAGATAATTTTGAAAATTTCTAATTATATTTTTGAAATCACATCGCTTGGATCTACTTATATACTAAATTTCATAAAGATCGTACAACTATTAAAGAAGTTGTCAAATTGGTTTAAACTTCCGGTTCGAAATCACAGCGACGAATTTTCGAAATTCAAAAATGTGAAACTGCAGATGAAAATGTCTTTTTTCAAGGTATTCAAAGAAAAAAGAATTAGTAAGATCGGTCAAAAAATAACAAAGTTACGACTATGCATTGTCAATTTTTTTGTTCGTAAAATTCGGTGATTTCAGATTCGTAAAACGTTTTGAAAATATATTTAAACAACGTTCGCACCCCATTTTTTTTGGGGGGGTGGGGTAGGTCAAAATTTCAGAAAGATCCTATGGATAGATTCTGAGAAATCCGATTTGCAGAAAACACACACACAAAAAAAATAATAACTAGATCTGCTACTGCCCCATGCAGATATGAAAGCTTTCATATTCACAGTCACTTCCTGTCACATGTCATGGGTCATATGAATAATCCGAACAAGGAAAAAAACCCATTAAAATCGGTCACAATCTAGTAAAGTTAATGTGATTTTTCACTGGTAAAGAATTTTGTCAGCACGAAAAACATCAAACGGAAAAATCGAATTTTTGAAATATTCAAATACCGTATACCGACTATGATGAAATGTATTAATGTCAGACATAGGAGACGCATTGAACATACTATGCTCTATTGTGTTTGTTTACAAGTCCGTAAATGTCGATTTTTCACTATGTTTCATATTCACTTCAAAATGGTGACTACCAGTTGACCTAAATCAAAATTCTACTTCGAACTTCATCAAGACATTGACCTAGTGAATGCCTATACCAAGTTTGAACATTGTACCCCAATTAGAAGAAGAGTTATTGTGTTCCAGAGTCATCAAGATATTGGCCTAATAAACACCAACACCAAGTCTAGCTGAATTAGAAAGAGAGTTATTGTGTCCCAAACTAGATCATTTCGGGACTAACATATAGTTCGATTTTAATTCAATATTTCGCTTGCGCGTAGAGGTCTTTGGCAGTGGAAGGAAACCGGAGGAAATGAAGAAAACCCACCAAGATGGACAGGCAACCTTACTCCTTGTCAGGTACGACCGGAGATTCGAAAACAAGCTAGCTGACTCGATGACAGGCTTTATGATACAGCGCGCGCGTACTAACCATTCAGCCACCAAACTCCCCTTTGAAATCAGACACGTGCAATATGTCATATAAGAGGAATAACAAGTCGCTCACAGACAAAATGGTAAATTAATGAGCTTAGGTCAAAAGGTTGAGCTACTATTTTAGAGTATTTAATTGTTTTGTTAAGAGACACGTTAAGGGTTGTTCATAGTTAAATGAAAGTTTAATTTTAAATAAGACGAACGTCTACCAATAAAATGAGAATTAAGAATAATTAATTATTGGTCTAATGCAATGAAATGCTTTCATTTGACGGATGAAATGTACGATGGGTGTCCACACTATGTGGCGAAGGCGTTGACCTGCTAGCCAGGAGGTCGGGTGTTCGATCCCTGCATTGGCCGAGAAAGTTCATCTCGATTTTCTGGCGTGTCCTCCCACCGGCGTGTACACATTGGGGTGCACGTAAAAGATTCCTTAGCAGTTGGAATTCGATAATGTTGAATAAGCTCTATACGATGACTTAATGTGTAGATTGTAGCCACCCACACTGCATGTTTTGCTTAACAATGAAAGGGTGCCGTTTTCAATTTTCGATTCTTTTATTCTTCTACTCCTGATATTTTGGACTGTTGATCGATGGTTTCATAAAAAAGACTACCGATAAGACTTTTTGTACAAGAAGTTCCCCAAAAATATTATGTTCACTTTAAGAGAAAAGGACCTTTAAATATGCTCTAAATCGTAAAAATACCACTTTTTGGATTTTCGATCTCTTTTTTCTGCTATCCCTGATATTTAAAAAAAAAAAATGATACAATGACTTCACACAACAGGCTAGCTATTAGACTCTCGATTGACAAGAGTTTCACCACCCTCCCTTCATTATAACCGAAGTTATTGTGCCCTAAAGAATCAACAAATCAGCATGCTTATCTCTGCTTACCCAGGGCAGAAAATGCTCATCTTTACACTCAATCATGACATTGACCTAGTGAACGTCTACCCTAAGTTTAAACATTCTAGCTTAATTAGAAGGAGAGTTATTGTGTTCCAAAAACTCGGCCCTTCAAATTGCTTCTATTTTTCATTTTCAATTCAAAATGGTGACTCCCAGTTGACCTAAATGAAAATTCTACTCCCGACGTTTTTTAGGCCTTCCTCCAAGGATTCAGAAAGTATAATTCCCGTGTCTGTAAGTAAAAAAGCAAAATGGCGTTTGAGGTTTTTACATTTCAAGATGGTGGCACTTCCGGGTGGAGCTACAAACTCCATTTTTTGTGTACGAATCAGTGGTCTCGGAACTAGTAACCAAAAAAAAATTCAACATGATTTGACCTATATTTCGTCGATTTTTTTGAAAATTTCGATCCTCAATTCCTCCAAGGGGAGATAATTTAGAAAGTTTCTGAAGTCATCTTTCAAGTCGCATCATTAAGGTTTACTTACATATTGAATTTCATGAAAATCGTACAACTACTAAAGAAGTTGTCGAGTTGGTCTAAACTTCCGGTTCGATATCACAGCGACGAATTTTCGAAATTCGAAAATCCGAAATTGCAGATTTGAAGTAAATGTCTCAAGGTACTCATAGAAAAAAGAATTAATTAAATAGGTCAACTAGTCACAAAGTTACAGCATTGTAGGTCAAATGCATTCGTTCGTAAAATTCGTTGATTTCGGATTCGTAAAACGTTTTGGAAATATATTTAATCAAGGTTCGCACCCCATTTATGGGGGGGGGGGGTAGGTCAAAGTTTCAGAAAGATCCTATGGTTAGATTCTGAGAAATCCGATTTGCAGAAAATACACAAAAAAAAAAATAATAATAATAATAACTTTAACAGAAACAATAAGCTTTCATATGTAATATGAAAGCTTAACTAGATCTGCTACTGTCTCATGCAGATATGAAAGCTTTCATATTCATCGTCACGTGTCATCGATTATATCAAGTATCTCAAATAAAAGGATAAGAATAACAAACTATCAAAATTTGGTCAAAAACTCGCGAAGTTAGAAATCTAAATATAGTATGAAACATTGAGTAATCTGAAAACTAAAGGGAAATAACTGATACTTGTGTTGCTGTAATCGGGATGACTTCCGATTTCAAAACTTTCAGAAAAATGAAATGAAAATGGTAAGAAAACATCGAAAAATTAAATGAGATAACTTTGAACAAAACTTAAACTATTTGAATCAGGTTGAACTCAACTGTTTGAATATGTACGTTAAATGTGTAGATTTGGAAAATTATAAAGACATAATATCAAAATCGGTCAAAAACTCACAAAGTTACAAATTTAAATTTAGTGAGAAACATTGCACCCGGGTAAAAAAATAATCTTCAAACTAAAGGGAAATAACTGAAACTTGTATAGCTGTAATCGGGCTTCCAAGATATGTTATATAATTATGGTTTCCAATATGTTTGGTTATAAGTAGGAAATCGTGACGACTTTTTAAGCATGTTTTAAACAAAGGGTCATAGACTGCAATATACAAGAATGGCACTCTGCAATAAAAAAAACTGCAGAAATTAAACAATTGCTAGAACCAGAAAAATATTTATCCACTATAATAAATAAGCAACGTAGAGAAAATGAAATGAAATTGAATGGGGTTTAACGTCCTACTGTTCTGCTCCTGCAATGGGCTAATGAAGACGGGCATACGCCATAAAGTGTGCAATGAGGGAAATTTTACCCGGGCAGCGGCGTTACGGCCTATGAGGTTGGTAAGGCGACCATACTCCTTGTCACGTACAACCAAGAAATCGAAACAAGGCCACTTGACTCAATGACAGACGTTATGATACAGAGCGCACGTGCTAACCATTCAGCCACGCAACCTCCCTAAAATCGGCAAATTGCTGACCTACAGCGAGAAACATTTCAACCGGGCCAAATTTTCTATTTTAACAGTTTAATTTGCACGGTACTTTAATTACCAACCGATTATTACAAAACTTTTGAAAATAAGCTCCAACTGACCAGCTTAATCGTATGCAATAAACGTTTTGCCTGAATTGAAAGTTCGCCACGGAAAAAGTTCATCTCGATTTCCCGGCGTGGTTCCCTTTGTCAGTGAGGCAGAACGGAGGGCCTGATAAGCACAGCTGTCTAGTCCTTCGGATGGGACGAAAAACCAAGGTCCCGTGTACACATTGGAGTGCACGTAAAATATCCCTAAGCAGTTGGAATTCGATACTGTTGAATAAACTCTATACGATGACTAAATGCGTAGATTGTAGTCACCCACACTGCATGTTTCGCTTAACAATGAAAGGGTGCCGTTTTCAATGTTCGATCCTTTTGTTCTTCTACTCCTGATATGTTGGACTGTTGATCGATGGTTTCATATAAAAGACTACCAATAAGACTCTTTGTAGAAGTAGTTCCCAAAAAATAGTATGTTGACTTTACGAGAAAGACCTCTAAACATGCTCCAAATTGTAAAAATACGACTTTTTGGATTTTCAATCTCTTTTTTCGGCTATCCCTGATATTTAGAAAAAATAATACAATGATTTCACACAACAGGCTATTAGACTCTCTATTGACAAAAGTTTCACCGCCCTCCCTTCATTATAACCGAAGTTATCGTGCCCTAAAGAATCAACAAATCAGCATGCTTATCTCTGCTCACCCTAAGCAAAAAATGCTCATCTTTGAACTCAATCATAACATTTACCTAGTGAACGTCTACAACACGTTTGAACATTCTAGCTTAATTAGAATGAGAGTTATTGTGCTCCAAATCTCGGCCCTTCAAATTGCTTCTATTTTTCATTTTCAATTCAAAATGGTGACTCCCGGTTGACCTAAATCAGAATTCTATTCGCGACATTTTTTAGGCCTTCCATCAAGGATTCAGAAAATATAACTCCCAAGTCTGTAAGTAAAATAGCAAAAAAGCCTTATTGATTTTTCACGTTTAAAGATGTTGGCACTTCCGGTTCGATCGACAAACTCCATATTTTGTGTACGAATCAGTAATTCCTTGTCTAGTATCGAAAAAAACCTAGGTCATTCTGACCTATATTTCGACGATTTTTTTGAAAACTTTGATCCTTAATTTCACCAAGGGGAGATAAGTTAGAAAATTTCTAAAGTCATTTTTCAAGTCGCATCATTAAGGTCTACTTACATATTAAATTTCATGAAAATCGTACTACTACTAAAGAAGTTGTCGAGTTGGTGTAAACTTCCGGTTCGAAATCACAGCGACGAATTTTCGAAATTCGAAAATCCGAAATTGCAGATTTGAAGTAAATGTCTTAGGATACTCAAAGAAAAAAGAATTAGTAAAATAGATCAAATGGTCACAAAGTTCCAACATTGTAGGTCAAATGCATTCGTTCGTAAAATTCGGTGATTTCGGATTCGTCAAACGTTTTAAAAATACATTTAATCAAGGTTCGCACCCCATTTTTTGGGGGGTAGGTAAAAATTTCAGAAAGATCCTATGGATAGATTCTGAGAAATCCGATTTGCAGAAAACACACAAAAAAAAAATAATAATAATAACTAGATCTGCTACTGTCCCATGCAGATATGAAAGCTTTCATATTGATCGTCACGTGTCATAGATTATATCAAGTATCTCAAATAAAAGGATAAGAATAACAAACTATCAAAATTGGTCAAAAACTCGCGAAGTTACAAGTCTAAATATAGTATGAAACATTGCATAATCTGAAAACTAAAGGGAAATAACTGATACTTGTGTTGCTGTAATCGGGATGACTTCCCACTTCAAAACGTTCAGAAAAATGAAATGAAAATGGTAAGAAAACATCGAAAAATTAAATGAGAAAACTTTTAACAAAACTAAAAAGTTTTGAATCAGGTTGATCCCAATTGTTTGAATATTTACGTTAAATATGTAAATTTGGAAAATTATAAAGACATAATTATCAAAATCGGTCAAAACTCACAAAGTTACAAATTTAAATGTAGTGAGAAACATTGCACCCTCGGCAAAAAAATAATCTTTCAACTAAAGGGAAATAACCCAAACTTGTATAGCTGTAATCGGGCTTCCAAAATTAGAGATATGTTATATAATTATGGTTTCCAATATGTTTGGTTATAAGTAGGAAATCGTGACAACTTCTTAAGCATGTTTTAAACATAGGGTCATAGACTGCAATATACAAGAATGGCACTTTGCAATAAAAAAAAACTGGTCAAAGCAAGATTTCTATGCAGAAATGAAATAATTAATAGAACCAGAAAAAACATTTATCCACTATAATAAATAAGCGACATAGAGAAAATGAAATCAAATTGAATGGTTGTTTAACGTCCTACTGTTTTGCTCCTAAAATGGGCTAATGAAGACGGGCATACGCCATAAAGTGTGCAATGAGCGAAATTTTACCCGGGAAGCGGCGTTACGGCCTACGAGGTTGGACAGGCGACCATACTCCTTGTCACGTACAACCAAGAAATCGAAACAACGCCTGTTGACTCAATGACAGACGTTATGATACAGAGCGCACGTGCTAACCATTCAGTCACGCAACCTCCCTAAAATCTGCAAATTGCTGACCTACAGATAGAAACATTTCAACCGGGCGAAATCTTCTATTTTATTAGTTTAATTTGCACGGTACCTTTAGTTATCAACCGAACATTACAAAACTTTTAAAAATAAGCTCCCCCTGACCAGCTAAATCGTTCGCAATAAACGTATTCCCCTTAAAATCGGCAAATTGCTGAATTTAAAGTGAGAAACATTACAACCGGGCGAATTTTTCTGTTTTATCACTTTTACAGTATCTTTGATTACCAACCGATTATTACAAAACTTTAAAAATAAAAAAAAAGAGAGAAATGCGGCTTAACGTCCATTCGACACAAACTAGGTCATTTCGGGACTAACATATGTTTTTTAATTTTATTTAAAAACGCTCCTTGCGCGTACTGGTCTTTAGCTGTTGGGAGGAAACCGAATGGCACGGAGAAAACCCACGAGGTTGGACACCATACTCCATGTCACGTGCAATCTCGAAATCGAAACGACGCCCGTTGACTCAATGACAGACGTTACGATACAGCGTGCACATGCTAACCATTCAGCCATTCAGCCTCCCTTAAAAATAAGCTCCCCCTGACCAGCTTAATTGTTCGCAATAAACATTTGCCCTCTAAAATCGGCAAATTGCTGACTTTAAAGTGAGAAACATTATAACCGGGCGAAATTTTATGTTTTATCACTTTTACAGTACCTTTGATTACCAACCGATTATTACAAAACTTTAAAAATAAAAGAGAAAGAGAGAAATGCGGCTCAACGTCCATTCGACACAAACTAGGTCATTTCGGGACCAACATATGTTTTTTTAATTGTATTTATAAACTTCCCTTGCGCGTACGGGTCTTTAGCCGTGGGAGGAAACCGAAGGACACGGAGAAAACCCACGAGGTTGGACACCATACTCCATGTCACGTGCAACTTGGAAATCGAAACGACGCCGGTTGACTCAATGACAGACGTCACGATACAGCGCGCGTATGCTAACCATTCAGCCTCCCTAAAATCTGGAAATTGCTGACTTATAGCAAGAAACATTTTAACCGGGCGAAATTTTCTGTTTTAACAGTTTAATTCGCACGGTATTTTAATTACCAACCGATTATTACAAAACTTTTGAAAATAAGCTCCAACTGACCCGCTTAATCGTATGCAATAAACGTTTGGCCTGAATTAAAAGTTCTGCAACGAGAAAGTTCATCTCGATTTTCCGGCGTGGTCCCCCCTTGTCAGTGAGGCAGAACGGAGGGCCTGACAAGGACAGCTGTCTAGTCGTTCGGGTGGGACGAAAAACCAAGGTCGCGTGTACACATTGGAGTGCACGTAAAATATCCCTAAGCAGTTGTAATTCGATACTGTTGAATAAGCTCTATACAATGACTAAATGTGCAGATTGTAGTCACACACACTGCATGTTTCGCTTAACAATGAAAGGGTGCCGTTTTCAATGTTCGATCCTTTTATTCTTCTACTCCAGATATTTTGAACTGTTGATCGAAGTTTTCATATAAAAGACTACCGATAAGACTCTTTGTAGAAGAAGTTCCCAAAAAGTATTATGTTGACTTTAAGAGAAAAGAACCTTTAAAGATGCTCCAAATCGTAAACATACGACTTTTTGGATTTTCGATCTCTTTTTTTCTGCTATCCCTGATATTTAAAAAAAAAGATACAACGATTTCACACAACAGGCCAGCTATTACACTCTCGATTAACAAGAGTTTCACCGCTCTCCCTTCATTATAACAGAAGTTATCTTGCCCTAAAGAATCAACAAATCAGCATGCTTATTTCTGCTTACCCTAGGCAGAAAATGCTCATCTTTGAACTCAATCATGACATTGACATAGTGAACGTCTACACCAAGATTGAACATTCTAGCTCAATTAGAAGGAGAGTTATTGTGTTTCAAAGTTTCGGCCCTTCAAATTGCTACTACTTTTCATATTCACTTCAAAATGGCAACCATCAATTGACCTAAATCAAAATTCTTCTCTGAACAATTTTTAGACCATCTTTCAAGGATTCAGAAAATATAACTCCCGAGTCTGTAAGTAAAATAGCAAAAAAGCCTTAGGGATTTTTCACGTTTCAAGATGTTGGCACTTCCGGTTTGATCAACAAACTTTATATTTTTTGTACAAATCAGTAATTACTTGTCTATTATCCAAAAAAAAAAATCAGGTCATTCTGACCTATATTTCGATGATTTTTTTGAAAATTTTGATCTTTAATTTCGTCAAGGGGAGATAATTTAGAAAATTTCTAATTATATTTTTGAAGTCACATCGGTAAGGTCTACATATATACTAAATTTCATGACAATCGTACAACTATTAAAGAAGTTGTCAAATTGGTCTAAACTTCCGGTTCGAAATCACAGCGACGAATTTTCGAAATCCGAAAATGTGAAACTGCAGATGAAAATGATTTTTTTCAAGGTATTCAAAGAAAAAAGAATTAGTAAAATCGGTCAAAAAATAACAAAGTTACGACTATGCTTTGTCCATTTCGTCGTTCGTAAATTTCGGTGATTTCGGATTCGTAAAACGTTTTGAAAATATATTTAATCAAGGTTCGCACCCCATTTTTGGGGGGGTAGGTCAAAATTTCAGAAAGATCCTACGGATAGATTCTGAGAAATCCGATTTGCAGAAAACACACAAAAAAAAAAAATAATAACTAGATCTGCTACTGTCCCATGCAGATATGAAAGCTTTCATATTCATCGTCACGTGTCATAGATTATATCAAGTATCTCAAATAAAAGGATAAGAATAACAAACTATCAAAATTGGTCAAAAACTCGCGAAGTTACAAGTCTAAATATAGTATGAAACATTGCATAATCTGAAAACTAAAGGGAAATAACTGATACTTGTGTTGCTGTAATCGGGATGACTTCCCACCTCAAAACTTTCAGAAAAATGAAATGAAAATGGTAAGAAAACATCGAAAAATTAAATGAGAAAACTTTGAACAAAACTAAAAACTTTTGAATCAGGTTGATTCCAATTGTTTGAATATTTACGTTAAATATGTAAATTTGGAAAATTATAAAGACATAATTATCAAAATCGGTCAAAACTCACAAAGTTACAAATTTAAATGTAGTGAGAAACATTGCACCCTCGGCAAAAAAATAATCTTTAAACTAAAGGGAAATAACCCAAACTTGTATAGCTGTAATCGGGCTTCCAAAATTAGAGATATGTTATATAATTATGGTTTCCAATATGTTTGGTTATAAGTAGGAAATCGTGACAACTTCTTAAGCATGTTTTAAACAAAGGGTCATAGACTGCAATATACAAGAATGGCGCTTTGCAATAAAAAAAAACTGCTCAAAGCAAGATTTCTATGCAGAAATGAAATAAGTAATAGAACCAGAAAAACATTTATCCACTATAATAAATAAGCAACATAGAGAAAATGAAATCAAATTGAATGGTTGTTTAACGTCCTACTGTTTTGTTCCTAAAATGGGCTAATGAAGACGGGCATACGCCATAAAGTGTGCAATGAGGGAAATTTTACCCGGGCAGCGGCGTTATGGCCTACGAGGTTGGACAGGCGACCATACTCCTTGTCACGTACAACCAAGAAATCGAAACAACGCCAGTTGACTCAATGACAGACGTTATGATACAGAGCGCACGTGCTAACCATTCAGTCACGCAACCTCCCTAAAATCTGCAAATTGCTGACCTACAGATAGAAACATTTCAACCGGGCGAAATCTTCTATTTTATTAGTTTAACTTGCACGGTACCTTTAGTTATCAACCGAATATTACAAAACTTTTAAAAATAAGCTCCCCCTGACCAGCTAAATCGTTCGCAATAAACGTTTTCCCCTTAAAATCGGCAAATTGCTGACTTTAAAGTGAGAAACATTACAACCGGGTAAATTTTTCTGTTTTATCACTTTTACAGTATCTTTGATTACCATCCGATTATTACAAAACTTTAAAAATAAAAAAAAAGAGAGAAATGCGGCTTAACGTCCATTCGACACAAACTAGGTCATTTCGGGACTAACATATGATTTTTAATTTTATTTAAAAACTCCCCTTGCGCGTACTGGTCTTTAGCTGTTGGGAGGAAACCGAATGGCACGGAGAAAACCCACGAGGTTGGACACCATACTCCATGTCACGTGCAATCTCGAAATCGAAACGACGCCCGTTGACTCAATGACAGACGTTACGATACAGCGTGCACATGCTAACCATTCAGCCATTCAGCCTCCCTTAAAAATAAGCTCCCCCTGACCAGCTTAATTGTTCGCAATAAACATTTGCCCTCTAAAATCGGCAAATTGCTGACTTTAAAGTGGGAAACATTATAACCGGGCGAAATTTTATGTTTTAACAGTTTAATTCGCACAGTATTTTAATTACCAACCGATTATTACAAAACTTTTGAAAATAAGCTCCAACTGACCAGCTTAATCGTATGCAATAAACGTTTGACCTGAATTGAAAGTTCTGCAACGAGGAAGATCATCTCGATTTTCCGGCGTAGTCCCCCCTTGTCAGTGAGGCAGAACGGAGGGCCTGACAAGGACAGCTGTCTAGTCGTTCGGGTGGGACGAAAAACCAAGGTCGCGTGTACACATTGGAGTGCACGTAAAATATCCCTAAGCAGTTGGAATTCGATACTGTTAAATAAGCTCTATACAATGACTAAATGTGCAGATTGTAGTCACACACACTGCATGTTTCGCTTAACAATGAAAGGGTGCCGTTTTCAATGTTCGATCCTTTTATTCTTCTACTCAAGATATTTTGGACTGTTGATCGAAGTTTTCATATAAAAGACTACCGATAAGACTCTTTGTAGAAGAAGTTCCCAAAAAGTATTATGTTGACTTTAAGAGAAAAGAACCTTTAAAGATGATCCAAATCGTAAACATACGACTTTTTGGATTTTCGATCTCCTTTTTTCAGCTATCCCTGATATTTAAAAAAAAGATACAACGATTTCACACAACAGGCCAGCTATTACACTCTCGATTAACAAGAGTCTCGCCGCCCTCCCTTCATTATAACCGAAGTTATCTTGCCCTAAAGAATCAACAAATCAGCATGCTTATTTCTGCTTACCCTAGGCAGAAAATGCTCATCTTTGAACTCAATCATGACATTGACATAGTGAACGTTTACACCAAGATTGAACATTCTAGCTTAATTAGAAGGAGAGTTATTGTGTTTCAAAGTTTCGGCCCTTCAAATTGCTACTACTTTTCATATTCACTTCAAAATGGCAACCATCAATTGACCTAAATCAAAATTCTTCTCTGAACAATTTTTAGACCATCTTTCAAGGATTCAGAAAATATAACTCCCGTGTCTGTAAGTAAAATAGCAAAAAAGCCTTAGGGATTTTTCACGTTTCAAGATGGTGGCACTTCCGGTTCGATCAACAAACTTTATATTTTGTGTACAAATCAGTAATTACTTGTCTAGTATCCAAAAAAAAAATCAGGTCATTCTCACCTATATTTCGATGATTTTTTTGAAAATTTTGATCTTTAATTTCGTCAAGGGGAGATAATTTAGAAAATTTCTAATTATATTTTTGAAGTCACATCGGTAAGGTCTACATATATACTAAATTTCATGACAATCGTACCTATTAAAGAAGTTGTCAAATTGGTCTAAACTTCCGGTTCGAAATCACAGCTTTTTTTAACAGTTTAATTCACACGGTATTTTAATTACCAACCGATTATTACAAAACTTTTGAAAATAAGCTCCAACTGACCAGCTTAATCGTATGCAATAAACGTTTGGCCTGAATTGAAAGTTCTGCAACGAGGAAGATCATCTAGATTTTCCGGCGTGGTCCCCCCTTGTCAGTGAGGCAGAACGGAGGGCCTGACAAGGACAGCTGTCTAGTCGTTCGGGTGGGACGAAAAACCAAGGTCGCGTGTACACATTGGAGTGCACGTAAAATATCCCTAAGCAGTTGGAATTCGATACTGTTGAATAAGCTTTATACAATGACTAAATGTGCAGATTGCAGTCACACACACTGCATGTTTCGCTTAACAATGAAAGGGTGCCGTTTTCAATGTTCGATCCTTTTATTCTTCTACTCCAGATATTTTGGACTGTTGATCGAAGTTTTCATATAAAAGACTACCGATAAGACTCTTTGTAGAAGAAGTTCCCAAAAAGTATTATGTTGACTTTAAGAGAAAAGAACCTTTAAAGATGCTCCAAATCGTAAACATACGACTTTTTGTTTACAGTACCTTTGATTACCAACCGATTATTACAAAACTTTAAAAATAAAAGAGAAGGAGAGAAATGCGGCTCAACGTCCATTCGACACAAACTAGGTCATTTCGGGACCAACATATGTTTTTTAATTGTATTTATAAACTAGCCTTGCGCGTACGGGTCTTTAGCCGTGGGAGGAAACCGAAGGACACGGAGAAAACCCACGAGGTTGGACATCATACTCCATGTCACGTGCAACTTGGAAATCGAAACGACGCCGGTTGACTCAATGACAGACGTTACGATACAGCGCGCGTATGCTAACCATTCAGCCTCCCTAAAATCTGGAAATTGCTGACTTATAGCAAGAAACATTTTAACCGGGCGAAATTTTCTGTTTTAACAGTTTAATTCACACGGTATTTTAATTACCAACCGATTATTACAAAACTTTTGAAAATAAGCTCCAACTGACCAGCTTAATCGTATGCAATAAACGTTTGGCCTGAATTGAAAGTTCTGCAACGAGGAAGATCATCTCGATTTTCCGGCGTGGTCCCCCCTTGTCAGTGAGGCAGAACGGAGGGCCTGACAAGGACAGCTGTCTAGTCGTTCGGGTGGGACGAAAAACCAAGGTCGCGTGTACACATTGGAGTGCACGTAAAATATCCCTAAGCAGTTGGAATTCGATACTGTTGAATAAGCTCTATACAATGACTAAATGTGCAGATTGTAGTCACACACACTGCATGTTTCGCTTAACAATGAAAGGGTGCCGTTTTCAATGTTCGATCCTTTTATTCTTCTACTCCAGATATTTTGGACTGTTGATCGAAGTTTTCATATAAAAGACTACCGATAAGACTCTTTGTAGAAGAAGTTCCCAAAAAGTATTATGTTGACTTTAAGAGAAAAGAACCTTTAAAGATGATCCAAATCGTAAACATACGACTTTTTGGATTTTCGATCTCCTTTTTTCAGCTATCCCTGATATTTAAAAAAAAGATACAACGATTTCACACAACAGGCCAGCTATTACACTCTCGATTAACAAGAGTCTCACCGCCCTCCCTTCATTATAACCGAAGTTATCTTGCCCTAAAGAATCAACAAATCAGCATGCTTATTTCTGCTTACCCTAGGCAGAAAATGCTCATCTTTGAACTCAATCATGACATTGACATAGTGAACGTTTACACCAAGATTGAACATTCTAGCTTAATTAGAAGGAGAGTTATTGTGTTTCAAAGTTTCGGCCCTTCAAATTGCTACTACTTTTCATATTCACTTCAAAATGGCAACCATCAATTGACCTAAATCAAAATTCTTCTCTGAACAATTTTTAGACCATCTTTCAAGGATTCAGAAAATATAACTCCCGTGTCTGTAAGTAAAATAGCAAAAAAGCCTTAGGGATTTTTCACGTTTCAAGATGGTGGCACTTCCGGTTCGATCAACAAACTTTATATTTTGTGTACAAATCAGTAATTACTTGTCTAGTATCCAAAAAAAAAATCAGGTCATTCTCACCTATATTTCGATGATTTTTTTGAAAATTTTGATCTTTAATTTCGTCAAGGGGAGATAATTTAGAAAATTTCTAATTATATTTTTGAAGTCACATCGGTAAGGTCTACATATATACTAAATTTCATGACAATCGTACAACTATTAAAGAAGTTGTCAAATTGGTCTAAACTTCCGGTTCGAAATCACAGCTTTTTTTAACAGTTTAATTCACACGGTATTTTAATTACCAACCGATTATTACAAAACTTTTGAAAATAAGCTCCAACTGACCAGCTTAATCGTATGCAATAAACGTTTGGCCTGAATTGAAAGTTCTGCAACGAGGAAGATCATCTAGATTTTCCGGCGTGGTCCCCCCTTGTCAGTGAGGCAGAACGGAGGGCCTGACAAGGACAGCTGTCTAGTCGTTCGGGTGGGACGAAAAACCAAGGTCGCGTGTACACATTGGAGTGCACGTAAAATATCCCTAAGCAGTTGGAATTCGATACTGTTGAATAAGCTTTATACAATGACTAAATGTGCAGATTGCAGTCACACACACTGCATGTTTCGCTTAACAATGAAAGGGTGCCGTTTTCAATGTTCGATCCTTTTATTCTTCTACTCCAGATATTTTGGACTGTTGATCGAAGTTTTCATATAAAAGACTACCGATAAGACTCTTTGTAGAAGAAGTTCCCAAAAAGTATTATGTTGACTTTAAGAGAAAAGAACCTTTAAAGATGATCCAAATCGTAAACATACGACTTTTTGGATTTTCGATCTCCTTTTTTCAGCTATCCCTGATATTTAAAAAAAAGATACAACGATTTCACACAACAGGCCAGCTATTACACTCTCGATTAACAAGAGTTTCACCGCCCTCCCTTCATTATAACCGAAGTTATCTTGCCCTAAAGAATCAACAAATCAGCATGCTTATTTCTGCTTACCCTAGGCAGAAAATGCTCATCTTTGAACTCAATCATGACATTGACATAGTGAACGTTTACACCAAGATTGAACATTCTAGCTTAATTAGAAGGAGAGTTATTGTGTTTCAAAGTTTCGGCCCTTCAAATTGCTACTACTTTTCATATTCACTTCAAAATGGCAACCATCAATTGACCTAAATCAAAATTCTTCTCTGAACAATTTTTAGACCATCTTTCAAGGATTCAGAAAATATAACTCCCGTGTCTGTAAGTAAAATAGCAAAAAAGCCTTAGGGATTTTTCACGTTTCAAGATGGTGGCACTTCCGGTTCGATCAACAAACTTTATATTTTGTGTACAAATCAGTAATTACTTGTCTAGTATCCAAAAAAAAAATCAGGTCATTCTCACCTATATTTCGATGATTTTTTTGAAAATTTTGATCTTTAATTTCGTCAAGGGGAGATAATTTAGAAAATTTCTAATTATATTTTTGAAGTCACATCGGTAAGGTCTACATATATACTAAATTTCATGACAATCGTACAACTATTAAAGAAGTTGTCAAATTGGTCTAAACTTACGGTTCGAAATCACAGCTTTTTTTAACAGTTTAATTCACACGGTATTTTAATTACCAACCGATTATTACAAAACTTTTGAAAATAAGCTCCAACTGACCAGCTTAATCGTATGCAATAAACGTTTGGCCTGAATTGAAAGTTCTGCAACGAGGAAGATCATCTCGATTTTCCGGCGTGGTCCCCCCTTGTCAGTGAGGCAGAACGGAGGGCCTGACAAGGACAGCTGTCTAGTCGTTCGGGTGGGACGAAAAACCAAGGTCGCGTGTACACATTGGAGTGCACGTAAAATATCCCTAAGCAGTTGGAATTCGATACTGTTGAATAAGCTTTATACAATGACTAAATGTGCAGATTGTAGTCACACACACTGCATGTTTCGCTTAACAATGAAAGGGTGCCGTTTTCAATGTTCGATCCTTTTATTCTTCTACTCCAGATATTTTGGACTGTTGATCGAAGTTTTCATATAAAAGACTACCGATAAGACTCTTTGTAGAAGAAGTTCCCAAAAAGTATTATGTTGACTTTAAGAGAAAAGAACCTTTAAAGATGATCCAAATCGTAAACATACGACTTTTTGGATTTTCGATCTCCTTTTTTCAGCTATCCCTGATATTTAAAAAAAAGATACAACGATTTCACACAACAGGCCAGCTATTACACTCTCGATTAACAAGAGTTTCACCGCCCTCCCTTCATTATAACCGAAGTTATCTTGCCCTAAAGAATCAACAAATCAGCATGCTTATTTCTGCTTACCCTAGGCAGAAAATGCTCATCTTTGAACTCAATCATGACATTGACATAGTGAACGTTTACACCAAGATTGAACATTCTAGCTTAATTAGAAGGAGAGTTATTGTGTTTCAAAGTTTCGGCCCTTCAAATTGCTACTACTTTTCATATTCACTTCAAAATGGCAACCATCAATTGACCTAAATCAAAATTCTTCTCTGAACAATTTTTAGACCATCTTTCAAGGATTCAGAAAATATAACTCCCGTGTCTGTAAGTAAAATAGCAAAAAAGCCTTAGGGATTTTTCACGTTTCAAGATGGTGGCACTTCCGGTTCGATCAACAAACTTTATATTTTGTGTACAAATCAGTAATTACTTGTCTAGTATCCAAAAAAAAAATCAGGTCATTCTCACCTATATTTCGATGATTTTTTTGAAAATTTTGATCTTTAATTTCGTCAAGGGGAGATAATTTAGAAAATTTCTAATTATATTTTTGAAGTCACATCGGTAAGGTCTACATATATGCTAAATTTCATGACAATCGTACAACTATTAAAGAAGTTGTCAAATTGGTCTAAACTTCCGGTTTGAAATCACAGCGACGAATTTTCGAAATTCGAAAATTTGAAACTGCAGATGAAAATGATTTTTTTCAAGGTATTCAAAGAAAAAAGAATTAGTAAAATCGGTCAAAAAATAACAAAGTTACGACTATGCTTTGTCCATTTCGTCGTTCGTAAATTTCGGTGATTTCGGATTCGTAAAACGTTTTGAAAATATATTTAATCAAGGTTCGCACCCCATTTTTGGGGGGGTAGATCAAAATTTCAGAAAGATCCTACGGATAGATTCTGAGAAATCCGATTTGCAGAAAACACACAAAAAAAAAAAATAATAATAATAATCTTAACAGAAACAATAAGCTATCATATGTAATATGAAAGCTTAATAATAATCTTAACAGAAACAATAAGCTTTCATATGTAATATGAAAGCTTAACTAGATCTGCTAAGCAGGTATTAAAGCTTTCATATTCACGGTCAGTTTCTGTCGCATCTCAAGAGTTATATAAAGAATCTTAAAAAGGAAAAAGAATTAATGAAATCCGCCAAAAACTCACCGAGTTATAACGAGAAACAATTCAACCGGTTTAAATTCTACCTTAATTAGAAACAGAGGTGTTATGTTCCAATGTGATCTGTCAAATTGCTTATTGCTCCTAAATCTACGCAGAAATTCTCAACATCAAACTTAGTCAAGGTAATGACATAATGAATCTATATTTGGAATTTTGTCACTCTCACTTCATTATGACCAAAGTTATCGTGCCCCAAAGAATCAACCAATCAGATTGCTTATCTCTGCTTACTGTAAGCAGACAATGCTCATCTTCGCACTCCTTTATGGCACTGACCTAATGAACGCCTTCACCAAGATTGAACATTCTGCCCCAATTAGAAGGAGAGTTATTTTGTTTCAAATTCTCGACCAATCAAATTGCTCATCGCTCTGCTTATCCAGGGCAGACAATGCTCATTGTCGAACGTATTCAAGATATTGATGTAATGAAACTATACACCAAGTTTCATCACTCTGACTGAAGTGAAAGTGTCCAAAATCATCAACCAATCTAATTGCTTATCTCTGCTTACCCTAAGCATAATATGCTCATCTACGAACTCCGCGTTTTTAATGTATGGGGATCATGGTGGCTCAGTGATAAGAGACACTGATTAACTAACCAGTAGGTCTTGGGCTCTCTACGGGGTTTGACCAGAAAGTCAATTGTACAGGCTTGACTGCCCTTGTTAGCTGTACAGGACAGTAGGTCTGCCCGGTCTGACAGGGAATAGTGTCTAATTGTCAGGATGGGACGAAAAGCAATGTTCAGTGTGCACATTGGCGTGCACGTAAAAGATTCCTTGATAGAGTATATCGTGATACAGATGTCCGTGCAAAATCTACCTGTTTGTCTTCAATGGTCCAGTCGGTGTATAAAGTAGAACTTTTGCCCTACTCCGTATAAGATTTCAAATCTTTGAAGTTTTAAGATAAGCATACCCGGTCCCTGAAATCCTAAATGGGACTTGCTTTTTCGCCCTCTGTTCTGTACAGACTGGCCTAATACAGTAAAACATTGTAACAATCTACAGAGAGTAAATTTAACTTGTTGACTAAATAATCTTCAATACTTCTAATTAGCGGTATGTAGTGACAAGGATCGTGACCCAGATGGGATATACTTGAACTTTCTAGACAAGAAACCTGATATCTAATTTGGTATAGCATTAATAAGTTTCATTACATACTAAATTTTTATATGATTGCTTACCCATAGGTCCATCTTTAAATTTAAAACTGGTAGAAATTACCGAGGGTTGAACATGGTATTGCATCGTCACTGTTGTATTATCGCCCCTGACATTGTATTAAAGGCAGTTTTATATTCATAGGGCCAGAACGGTAAATTATAAAAAGTGTAAATTATTACCCAGAGTTGAACATTACTTGTGATTTTGCCTGGTAACGCCAAAACTCAATCATGTACTAAATAATGGCGGCACAGTAAAATTTCTTGATTGTCAAGTTTTTGGTTATAAATAAACCCTCGCGATTTTTTTTTTTAGTATGGAATCAAATCTACGGCTATTTCTGTAAAACACATGATTTTTTTTTCTTTTTCAGGCTTTCGTCGCTTTCGCTGTCTGTTTGACAGTAGCTGCTTCCCAATACATCGATGCTAAAATCGGACACGGTTTCGGACATGGTGTTGGTGTCTTTGCAAACGGAATTGGTAAAGGATATGGAAGAGGACATGCCGGTGTTGGACATGGTCTTGTTGGTGTAGGAGCTATTGGCAACGGACTCAACCATGGTATTGGACATGGTATCCAAGGAAACCGACTCAGACACGGAATAGTAGCTGTTGGCAAAGTCGGTGTTATTGGTAACGGAATTGGTCATGGTATTCTTGGTAACGGTATCGGTAACGGTATTGGACACGGTATTGTTAGAAACGGAATTGGTCATGGTATCGTTGGTAACGGTATCGGACATGGTATCATTGGAAACGGAATCGGACACGGACTTATTGGACATGGAGAGATTGGTAACGGCATTGGGCATGGCATCGTTGGTAACGGTATCGGACACGGTATTGTTGGAAACGGAATTGGTCATGGTATCGTTGGTAACGGTATCGGACATGGTATCATTGGAAACGGAATCGGACACGGACTTATTGGACATGGAAAGATTGGTAACGGCATTGGGCATGACATCGTTGGTAACGGTATCGGACACGGTATTGTTGGACACGGAATTGGTCATGGTATCGTTGGTAACGATACAACAAGTACAACCAATACAATAATAAAGGATACAATAGTTACAACGGCCCCTACAATTACAACAACGGTTACAACAATGGCCACAATAACAACGAATATGGGAAGGGATATAACAACTACAATAACAACGGATACGGTAACGGATACAACAACTACCAGCTTTATCCTTCTTACAATAACTATCAAGGTTGCGGTTACAACAAATATTAAGACAATACGGCTATTTGATAGCATAATATTACCATAGCTTTAATACTTATAAATACTAGTATATAGTTTCTATTGTTCATGCATAATGTATATACGTAAATCAGGGAGTTAAGATATATATAAATTTAATAAAATAATATACATATAAACTCTTGTTATTTATCCGTTTATAGCTTACTACTAGTCCGGTCTATAGCTTGATAACCTCAATGTGCATATATACGTCACATCCTGTCTTCATTACGTTTGGTCAAAGGTCACGAGATGTAAATAGGGATATCGCTAATCCTAATCCTAACCCAAGACCTAACCTTAGCGCTTACCCTAACCCTAACCTACAATCTCGCCTGTCCAATCTCATGGGTTTATCCCGGGACCTGCGGTTTCCTCCCACTGTTAATATGCGCGAGCAGATTATTGAAATAAAATTAAACCATATGTTAGTCCCAAAATGACCTAGTTTGCGTCGAGTGGACGTTAAACCCCATTTCTCTCCCTCTCTCTCTCTCCGTGTCATGGTTATTCAGTGCATATAACTGTAATTTCGATATGTCAATTACTTCACGCAAACCTTAAAGTAATGTACGATTATTCCACCCTCGCATATTGTTTAGGGATTTTCCCACAAACAGGTCTCATCTTACCGCTCCTATGGAAGACAGCGAATAGAATGTAGCATACCTGGAATGCCGAATGATTCGTGAAGAAACGAGTGAGTTACTGGAAAAAACGGTATTATGTCAATAGTACTGTTAGTTCAAAAGCGTTTTATAGCTGAGGCGCGAAAAAAATCAAAGCAGTTGAAAAAATAAAACGGGAGAAAAATGCTAAAACCGATGCGAAAAATGAAAATGTGCCCTAGTTAGGGAGGGCTCTAAAGACAGACAAAAGGGTCCGACGAATGACAAAAGGGTCCCTAGTGCCAAGGGAAAGGGCCCCCGAGTCCAACTCAATCGTTTTCTATACACTGTTACTGTCGAATCCACTACTGAATGAGAATGCAGCCATTGCATTGGGGTGACAATCATCAATCAAGAACCTCCCCTCGCGACCAGAGGGCCCTCAAAATAGTACAGCCTCCGCCATGATAAACCTTAAAACGCCCCTATGCTAGTTCTGTAACTGAAAGTCAAAATGGTGAAAGGTGTTATTTGGTCAACATTTATCTACACTAACACAGACATTTTCAGATGAGGCGTGTAATAAAGTGGCTTAAATATATGAAAATCTTGAAAGAACTGATCGCAACCTATACCCTGCATGTTAGGTGTGTGGTTGCGAATGGGATATAGCGTCTTGTGACACCACCCCCACCCCATCACACACACATATACCACCCCGATTCTTCAATCCAAACTGATTAGAACCTGAATCACAATCGATCTAGTAGCAATCATACACAGTCGATATCAAAAATTGATTTCCAATCTCAAAGACGGCTTATCTCCCCTGAAACTGTTGAGTAATACGCGATTCCCAATTCACACAACTTTCATAGATTTAAGGAAATGGAATGAACTGAACAGAAATGGTTTTAACGACCTATCTTTTTGCGCCGACTGAATTAACTAAAGTTTGATCGGACAGCGTCGTTACGGTCTTTTCTTTCGAATTCCAACTGTTAAGTAGTCTTTTACGGGCATGTAGATATTGTTCCTAGCCGGGCCATTTAGGTTTCAAATTTCACAGTGTATTGATAGCCTTCTGGTTTCTGCTATGATTCGTTCATTGTTTCGCTGTTTTTTCTACTATGAACTCGTCTACTATTAATTCGTTCATTGTTCCACTCTTATTTCGGCTATGATTTCGTTGAACGTTTCATTGTTATTTCTGCTACGAATTCGTTAATTGTTTCATCGTTATTTCTGCTACGAATTCGTTAATTGTTGAAGTGTTATTACTGCTATAAATTCGTTGATCGTTTCATTGCTATTTATGGGAATCACGGTGGCTAAGTGGACAAGGCGCTGGCTCGTTAGAATGGAGGTCGGGTGTTCGATCCTTGCATTGGCCGAGAAAGCTCATCTCGATTTTCCGGCGTGGTTTCCTCTTGTCAATGATGCAGAAGGAGGGCCTGATAAGGACAGCTGCCTAGTCGTTCGGATGGGACGAAAAACCGAGGTCCCGTGTACACATTGGAGTGCACGTAAAAGATCCCTTGCCCGGGCAAAAATTCCCTCATAGCACACTGTGTGGCGTATGGCCGTCTTCCATTAGCCCAGGTCAGGTGCAGAAGAGTAGGACGTAAAACCCCATTTCATTTCTGCTATGAATTCGTTAAGTTTTGCACTGTTATTTCTGCTATGAGTTCGTTGATCGTTTCACTGTTATTTCTGCTGTGAACTCGATCAAGTTTGAACATTCTAGCTGACCTACAGCGAGAAACATTTCAACCGGGCCAAATTTTCTATTTTAACAGTTTAATTTGCACGGTACCTTTAGTTATCAACCGAATATTACAAAACTTTTAAAAATAAGCTCCCCCTGAACAGCTTAATCGTTCGCAATAAACGGGGTTGGACATCATATTCCATGTCACGTGCAACCTGGCGATCGAAACGACGCCCGTTGACTCAATGACAGACGTTACGATACAGTGCGCACATGCTAACCATTCAGCCATTCAGCCTCCCTGAATTCGGAAAATTGCTGACTTATAGCAAGAAACATTTGAAACGGGCGAAATTTTCTGTTTTAACAGTTTAATGTGCATGGTACTTTAATTACCAACCGATTATTACAAAACTTTTGAAAATAAGCTCCAACTGACCAGCGTAATCGTATGCAATAAAAGGTTGGCTTGAATTGAAAGTTCTGCACGGAGAAAGTTCATCTCGATTTCCCGGCGTGGTTCCCCCTTGTCGGTGAGGTAGAACGGCTGTCTAGTTCGGATGGGACGAAAACCACGGTCCCGTGTACACATTGGAGTGCACGTAAAATATCCCTAAGCAGTTGGAATTCGATACTGTTGAATAAGCTCTATACGATGACTAAATGTGTAGATTGTAGTCACCCACACTGCATGTTTCGCTTAACAATGAAAGGGTGCCGTTTTCAATGTTCGATCCTTTTGTTCTTCTACTCCATATATGATGGACTGTTGATCGATGGTTTCATATAAAGGACTACCAATAAGACTCTTTGTAGAAGAAGTTCCCAACAAATATTATGTTGACTTTACGAGAAAGACCTCTAAACATACTCCAAGTTGTAAAAATACGACTTTTTTGGATTTTCAATCTCCTTTTTTCGGCTATCCCTGAGATTTAAAAAAAATGATACAATGATTTCACACAACAGGCTAGCTATTAGACTCTCTATTGACAAAAGTTTCACCGCCCTCCCTTCATTATAACCGAAGTTATCGTGCCCTAAAGAATCAACAAATCAATATGCTTATCTCTGCTTACCCTAAGCAGAAAATGCTCATCTTTGAACTTCATCATAACATTGACCTAGTGAACGTCTACACCAAGTTAGAACATTCTAGCTTAATTAGAATGAGAGTTATTGTGCTCAAAAGTCTCGGCCCTTCAAATTGCTTCTATTTTTGATTTTCAATTCAAAATGGTGACTCCCGGTTGACCTAAATCAAAATTCTGTTCGCGACATTTTTTAGGCCTTCCTACAAGGATTCAGAAAATATAACCCCCGAGTCTGTAAGTAAAATAGCAAAAAAGCCTTATTGATTTTTCACGTTTCAAGATGGTGGCACTTCCGGTTCGATCGACAAACTCCATATTGTGTACGAATCAGTAATTCCTTGTCTAGTATCGAAAAAAAAAATAGGTCATTCTGACCTATATTTCGACGATTTTTTTGAAAACTTTGATCCTTAATTTCACCAAGGGGAGATAATTTAGAAAATTTCTAATTATATTTTTGAAGTCACATCGGTAGGATCTACTTATATACTAAATTGAATGAAAATCGCACAACTATTAAAGAAGTTGTCAAATTGGTCTAAACTTCCGGTTCGAAATCACAGCGACGAATTTTCGAAATTCGAAAATGTGAAACTGCTGATGAAAATGATTTTTTTCAAGGTATTCAAAGAAAAAAGATTTAGTAAAATCGGTCAAAAAACAATAAAGTTACGACTATGCATTGTCCATTTTGTCGTTCGTAAATTTCGGTGATTTCGGATTCGTAAAACGTTTTGAAAATATATTTAATCAACAGCTACTACCCATTTTTGGGGGGGTAGGTAAAAGCTTCATAAAGATACTGTGGTTAGATTCTGAGAAATCCGATTTGTGGATAAAACACAAAAAAAAAAATAACAACTCGATCTGCTACTGTCCCATGCAGATATGAAAGCTTTCATATTCATCGTCACGTGTCATTGATTGTATCAAGTATCCTAAATAAAAGGATAAGAAGAAAAAATTATTAAAATTGGTCAAAAACTCGCGAAGTTACAAGTCTAAATATTGTATGAAACATTGCACCCAGGCATAACAATACATGTAATCTGAAAACTAAAGGGAAATAACTGAAACTTGTATTACTGTAATAAGACGGATGAGAAAATGAAATGAAAATGGCGGGAAAAAAAAATAAAAAATGGCAGGTTGGACAGGCGACCTTACTCCTTGTCACGTACAACCGGGCATTCGAAAACACGCTAGTTAACTCAATGACGGGCGCGCGTGCTAACCATTCAGCCACCCAACCCCCCTTTGAAATCAGACACGTGCAATATGTCATATAGGAAGAATAAGAAGTCGCTCACAACAAAATGGTAAATTAATGAGTTTAGGTCAAAAGGTTGAGCTACTGTTTTAGAGTACTTAATAGTTTTAAAGAGACACGTTAAGGGTTGTTCATAGTTAAATGAAAGTTTAATTTTAAATAAGACCAATAAAATTAGGATTTAATAATGCCAGACTAATATTTCCAATATGTTTGGTTATAAGTAGGAAATCGTGACGACTTCTTAAGCATGTTTTAAACAAAGGATCATGTTTGTTTAAACAAGAATGGCACTCTGCAATAAAAAAACTGGCCAAAGCAAGATTTCTATGCAGAAATTAAATAATTGCTAGAACCAGAAAAATATTTATCCACTATAATAAATAAGCAACATAGAGAAAATGAAATGAAATTGAATGGGGTTTAACGTCCGACTGTTCTGCTCCTAAAATGGGCTAATGAAGACGGGCATATGCCATAAAGTGTGCAATGAGGGAAATTTTACCCGGGCAGCGGCGGTTACGGCCTACGAGGTTGGACAGGCGACCATACTCCTTGTCACGTACAACCAAGAAATCGAAACAACGCCAGTTGACTCAATGACAGACGTTATGATACAGAGCGCACGTGCTAACCATTCAGCCACGCAACCTCCCTAAAATCGGCAAATTGCTGACCTACAGCGAGAAACATTTCAACCGGGCCAAATTTTCTATTGTAACAGTTTAATTTGCACGGTACCTTTAGTTATCAACCGAATATTACAAAACTTTTAAAAATAAGCTCCCCCTGACCAGCTTAAGCGTTCACAATAAACGTTTGCCCCTTAAAATCGGCAAATTGCTGACTTTAAAGTGAGAAACATTACAACCGGGCGAAATTTTCTGTTTTATCACTTTTACTTTACCTTTGATTACCAACCGATTATTACAAAACTTTGAAAATAAAAGAGAAAGAGAGAAATGCGGCCTAATGTCCATTTGACACAAAGTAGGTAATTTCGGGACTAACATATGTTTTTAAATTTTATTTAAAAACTCCCCTTGCGCTTACTGGTCTTTAGCCGTTGGGAGGAAACCGAAAGACACGGAGAAAACCCACGAGGTTGGACATCATACTTCATGTCACGTGCAACCTCTAGATCGAAACGACGCTCGTTGACTCAATGACAGACGTTACGATACAGCGCGCACATGCTAACCATTCAGCCATTCAGCCTCCCTGAATTCGGAAAATTGCTGACTTATAGCAAGAAATTTTCTGTTTTAACAGTTTAATGTGCACGGTACTTTAATTACCAACCAAGAGAAATGCGGCCTAATGTCCATTCGACACAAACTAGGTCATTTCGGGACTAACATATGTTTTTTAATTTTATTTAAAAACTCCCCTTGCGCTTACAGGCCTTTAGCCGTTGGGAGGAAACCGAAGGACACGGAGAAAACCCACGAGGTTGGACATCATACTTCATGTCACGTGCAACCTGGAGATCGAAACGACGCCCGTTGACTCAATGACAGACGTTGCGATACAGTGCGCACATGCTAACCATTCAGCCATTCAGCCTCCCTGAATTCAGAAAATTGCTGACTTATAGCAAGAAACATTTCAACCGGGCAAAATTTTCTGTTTTAACAGTTTAATGTGCACGGTACTTTAATTACCAACCGATTATTACAAAACTTTTGAAAATAAGCTCCAACTGACCAGCTTAATCGTATGCAATAAACGTTTTCGCCTGAATTGAAAGTTCTGCACGGAGAAAGTTCATCTCGATTTCCCGGCGTGGTTCCCCTTGTCAGTGAGGCAGAACGGAGGGCCTGACAAGCACAGCTGTCTAGTCATTCGGATGGGACGAAAAACCAAGGTCCCGTGTACACATTGGAGTGCACGTAAAATATCCCTAAGCAGTTGGAATTCGATACTGTTCAATAAGCTCTATACGATGACTAAATGTGTAGATTGTAGTCACCCACACTGCCTGTTTCTCTTAACAATGAAAGGGTGCCGTTTTCAATGTTCGATCCATTTGTTCTTCTACTCCTGATATGTTGGACTGTTGATCGATGGTTTCATATAAAAGACTACCAATAAGACTCTGTGTAGAAGAAGTTCCCAAAAAATATTATGTTGACTTTACGAGAAAGACCTCTAAACATGCTCCAAATTGTAAAAATACGACTTTTTGGATTTTCAATCTCTTTTTTTCGGCTATCCCTGATATTTCGAAAAAATAATACAATGATTTCACACAACAGGCTAGCTATTAGACTCTCTATTGATAAAAGTTTCACTGCCCTCCCTTCATTATAACCGAAGTTATCGTGCCCTAAAGAATCAACAAATTAGCATGCTTATCTCTGCTTACCCTAAGCAAAAAATGCTCATCTTTAAACTCAATCATAACATTGACCTAGTGAACGTCTACACCAAGTTTGAACATTCTAGCTTAATTAGAAGGAGAGTAATTGTGTTACAAAGTCCCGACCCTTCAAATTGCTTCTATTTTTCATTTTCAATTCAAAATGGTGACCATCACGTGACCGAAATCAAAATTCTATTCGCGACATTTTTTAGGCCTTCCTACAAGGATTCAGAAAATATAACTCCCGATTCTGTAAGTAAAATAGCAAAAAGGCCTTATTGATTTTTCACTTTTAAATATGGCAGCACTTCCGGTTCGATCGACAAACTCCATATTTTGTGTACAAATCAGTAATTACTTATCTAGTATCCAAAAAAAAAATCAGGTCATTCTGACCTATATTTCGATGATTTTTTTGAAAATTTTGATCCTTAATTTCGTCAAGGGGAGATAATTTAGAAAATTTCTAATTATATTTTTGAAGTCACATCGGTAAGATTTACTTATATACCAAATTTCATGAAAATCGTACAACTATTAAAGAAGTTGTCAAATTGGTCTAAACTTCCGGTTCGAAATCACAGCGACGAATTTTCGAAATTCGAAAATGTGAAACTGCAGATGAAAATGATTTTTTTCAAGGTATTCAAAGAAAAAAGAATTAGTAAAATCGGTCAAAAAATAACAAAGTTACGACTATGCATTGTCATTTTTTTCGTTCGTAAAATTCGGTGATTTCGGATTCGTAAAACGTTTCGAAAATATATTTAATCAAGGTTCGCACCCCATTATTGGGGGGGTAGGTCAAAATTTCAGAAAGATCCTATGGATAGATTCTGAGAAATCCGATTTGCAGAAAACACACAAAAAAAAAAAATAATAACTAGATCTGCTACTGTCCCATGCAGATATGAAAGCTTTCATATTCATCGTCACGTGTCATCGATTATATCAAGTATCTCAAATAAAAGGATAAGAATAACAAACTATCAAAATTGGTCAAAAACTCGCGAAGTTACAAGTCTAAATATAGTATGAAACATTGAGTAATCTGAAAACTAAAGGGAAATAACTGATACGTGTGTTGCTGTAATCGGGATGAATGAGATAACTTTGAACAAAACTAAAACTTTTTGAATCAGGTTGAACTCAACTGTTTGAATATGTACGTTAAATATGTAGATTTGGAAAATTATAAAGACATAATATCAAAATCGTTCAAAAACTCACAAAGTTACAAATTTAAATGTAGTGAGAAACATTGCACCCGGGCAAAAAAATAATCTTTAAAGTAAAGGGAAATAACCTAAACTTGTATAGCTGTAATCGGGCTTCCAAAATTAGAGATATGTTATATAATTATGGTTTCCAATATGTTTGGTTATAAGTAGGAAATCGTGACAACTTCTTAAGCATGTTTCAAACAAAGGGTCATAGACTGCAATATACAAGAATGGCACTCTGCAATAAAAAAAAACTGGCCAGAGATTTCTATGCAGAAATTAAATAATTACTAGAACCAGAAAAATATTTATCCACTATAATAAATAAGCAACATAGAGAAAATGAAATGAAATTGAATGGGGTTTAACGTCCTACTGTTCTGCTCCTACAATGGGCTACGAGGTTGGTAAGGCGACCATACTCCTTATCACGTACAACCAAGAAATCGAAACAAGGACAGTTGACTCAATGACAGACGTTATGATACAGAGCGCACGTGCTAACCATTCAGCCACGCAACCTCCCTAAAATCGGCAAATTGCTGACCTACAGCGAGAAACATTTCAACCGGGCCAAATTTTCTATTTTAACAGTTTAATTTGCACGGTACCTTTAGTTATCAACCGAATATTACGAAACTTTTAAAAATAAGCTCCCCCTGACCAGCTTAATCGTTCGCAATAAACGTTTGCCCCTTAAAATCGACAAATTGCTGAATTTAAAGTGAGAAACATTACAACCGGGCCAAATTTTCTGTTTTATCACTTTAACAGTACCTTTGATTACCAACCGATTATTACAAAACTTTAAAAAGAGAAAGAGAGAAATGCGGCCTAACGTCCATTCGACACAAACTAGGTCATTTCGGGACTAACATGTTTTTTAATTTTATTTAAAAACTCCCCTTGCACGTACTGGTCTTCTGGTCTTTAGCCGTTGGGAGGAAACCGAAGAACACGGAGAAAACCCACGAGGTTGGACATCATACACCATGTCACGTGCAACCTGGAGATCGAAACGACGCCCGTTGACTCAATGACAATACAGCGAGCACATGCTAACCATTCAGCCATCCAGCCTCTCTGAATTCGGAAAATTGCTGACTTATAGCAAGAAACATTTCAACCGGGCGAAATTTTCTGTTTTAACAGTTTAATGTGCACGGTACTTTAATTACCAACCGATTATTACAAAACTTTTGAAAATAAGCTCCAACTGACCAGCTTAATCGTATGCAATAAACGTTTTGCCTGAATTGAAAGTTCTGCACAGAGAAAGTTCATCTCGATTTCCCGGCGTGGTTCCCTTGTCAGTAAGGCAGAACGGAGGGCCTGACAAGCACAGCTGTCCAGTCCTTTGGATGGGACGAAAAACCAAGGTCCCGTGTACACATTGGAGTGCACGTAAAATATCCCTAAGCAGTTGGAATTCGATACTGTTGAATAAGCTCTATACGATGACTAAATGCGTAGATTGTAGTCACCCACACTTCATGTTTCGCTCAACAATGAAAGGATGCCGTTTTCAATGTTCGATCCTTTTGTTCTTCTACTCCTGATATGTTGGACTGTTGATCGATGGTTTCATATAAAAGACTACCAATAAGACTCTTTGTAGAAGAAGTTCCCAAAAAATAGTATGTTGACTTTACGAGAAAGACCTCTAAACATGCTCCAAATTGTAAAAATACGACTTTTTGGATTTTCAATCTCTTTTTTTCGGCTATCCCTGATATTTAAAAAAAATGATACAATCATTTCACACAACAGGCTACCCATTAGACTCTCTATTGACAAAAGTTTCACCGCCCTCCCTTCATTATAACCGAAGTTATCGTGCCCTAAAGAATCAACAAATCAGCATGCTTATCTCTGCTTACCCTAAGCAGAAAATGCTCATCTTTGAACTCAATCATAACATTGACCTAGTGAACGTCTACACCAAGTTTGAACATTCTAGCTTAATTAGAAGGAGAGTTATTGTGTTCCGAAGTCCGGGCCTTTCAAATTGCTTCTATTTTTCATTTTCAATTCAAAATTGTGACCATCACATGACCGAAATCAAAATTCTGATCCGATAGATTTTTAGGCATTCCTTCAAGGATTCCGAAAATATAACTCCCGAGTCTGTAAGTAAAATAGCAAAAAAGCCTTTTTGATTTTTCACGTTTAAAGATGGTGGCACTTCCGGTTCGATCGACAAACTCCATATTTTGTGTACGAATCAGTAATTCCTTGTCTAGTATCGAAAAAAAAAATTAGGTCATTCTGACCTATATTTCGACGATTTTTTTGAAAACTTTGATCCTTAATTTCACCAAGGGGAGATAATTTAGAAAATTTCTAATTATATTTTTGAAGTCACATCGGTAAGATCTACTTGTATACTAAATTTCATGAAAATCGTACAACTATTAAAGAAGTTGTCAAATTGGTCTAAACTTCCGGTTCGAAATCACAGCGACGAATTTTCGAAATTCGAAAATGTGAAACTGCAGATGAAAATGATTTTTTTCAAGGTATTCAAAGAAAAAAGAATTAGTAAAATCGGTCAAAAAATAACAAAGTTACGACTATGCATTGTCAGTTTTTTCGTTCGTAAAATTCGGTGATTTCGGATTCGTAAAACGTTTTGAAAATATATTTAAACAACGTTCGCACCCCATTTTTGGGGGGGTAGGTCAAAGTTTTAGAAAGATCCCATGGTTAGATTCTGAGAAATCCGATTTGCAGAAAATACACAAAAAAAAAAATAATAATAATCTTAACAGAAACAATAAGCTTTCATATGTAATATGAAAGCTTAACTAGATCTGCTACTGTCTCATGCAGATATGAAAGCTTTCATATTCATCGTCACGTGTCATTGATTGTATCAAGTATCCTAAATAAAAGGATAAGAAGAAAAAATTATCGAAATTGGTCAAAAACTCGCGAAGTTACAAGTCAAAATATAGTATGAAACATTGCACCCAGGCATAACAATAATCTGAAAACTAAAGGGAAATAACTGAAACTTGTATTACTGTAATGAGACGGATGAGAAAATGAAATGAAAATGGCGGGAAAAAAAATTAAAAATGGCAGGTTGGACAGGCGACCTTACTCCTTGTCACGTACAACCGGGCATTCGAAAACACGCTAGTTAACTCAATGACAGGCGCGCGTGCTAGCCATTCAGCCACCCAACCCCCCTTTGAAATCCGACACGTGCAATATGTCATATAGGAAGAATAAGAAGTCGCTCACAACAAAATTGTAAATTAATGAGTTTAGGTCAAAAGGTTGAGCTACTATTTTAGAGTACTTAATAGTTTTAAAGAGACACGTTAAGGGTTGTTCATAGTTAAATGAAAGTTTAATTTTAAATAAGACCAATAAAATTGGGATTTAATAATGCCAGACAAATATTTCCAATATGTTTGGTTATAAGTAGGAAATCATGACGACTTCTTAAGCATGTTTTAAACAAAGGATCATAGACTGAATTATACAAGAATGGCACTCTGCAATAAAAAAACTGGCCAAAGCAACATTTCTATGCAGAAATTAAATAATTGCTAGAACCAGAAAAATATTTATCCACTATAATAAATAAGCAACATAGAGAAAATGAAATGAAATTGAATGGGGTTTAACGTCCTACTGTTCTGCTCCTAAAATGGGCTAATGAAGACTGGCATATGCCATAAAGTGTGCAATGAGGGAAATTTTACCCCGGGCAGCGGCGTTACGGCCTACGAGGTTGGACAGGCGACCATACTCCTTGTCACGTACAACCAAGAAATCGAAACAACGCCAGTTGACTCAATGACAGACGTTATGATACAGAGCGCACGTGCTAACCATTCAGCTACGCAACCTCCCTAAAATCGGCAAATTGCTGACCTACAGCGAGAAACATTTCAACCGGGCCAAGTTTTCTATTTTAACAGTTTAATTTGCACGGTACCTTTAGTTATCAACCGAATATTACAAAACTTTTAAAAATAAGCTCCCCCTGACCAGCTTAAGCGTTCACAATAAACGTTTGCCCCTTAAAATCGGCAAATTGCTGACTTTAAAGTGAGAAACATTACAACCGGGCGAAATTTTCTGTTTTATCACTTTTACTTTACCTTTGATTACCAACCGATTATTACAAAACTTTGAAAATAAAAGAGAAAGAGAGAAATGCGGCCTAATGTCCATTTGACACAAAGTAGGTAATTTCGGGACTAACATATGTTTTTAAATTTTATTTAAAAACTCCCCTTGCGCTTACTGGTCTTTAGCCGTTGGGAGGAAACCGAAAGACACGGAGAAAACCCACGAGGTTGGACATCATACTTCATGTCACGTGCAACCTCTAGATCGAAACGACGATCGTTGACTCAATGACAGACGTTACGATACAGCGCGCACATGCTAACCATTCAGCCATTCAGCCTCCCTGAATTCGGAAAATTGCTGACTTATAGCAAGAAATTTTCTGTTTTAACAGTTTAATGTGCACGGTACTTTAATTACCAACCGATTATTACAAAACTTTTGAAAATAAGCTCCAACTGACCAGCTTAATCGTATGCAATAAACGTTTGGCCTGAATTGAAAGTTCTGCACGGAGAAAGTTCATCTTGATTTCCCGGCGTGGTTACCCGTTGTCAGTGAGGCCGAACGGGGGGCCTGACAAGCACAGCTGTCTAGTCGTTCGGATGCTACAAAAAAACCAAGGTCCCGTGTACACATTGGATTGCACGTAAAATATCCCTAAGCAGTTGGAATTCGATACTGTTGAATAAGCTCTATACGATGACTAAATGTGTAGATTGTAGTCACCCACACTGCATGTTTCGCTTAACAATGAAAGGGTGCCGTTTTCAATTTTCGATCCTTTTGTTCTTCTACTCCTAATATGTTGGACTGTTGATCGATGGTTTCATATAAAAGACTACCACTAAGACTCTTTGTAGAAGAAGTTCCCAAAAAATATTATGTTGACTTTACGAGAAAGACGTCTAAACATGCTCCAAATTGTAAAAATACGACTTTTTGGATTTTCAATCTCTTTGTTTCGGCTATCCCTGATATTTAACAAAAATGATACAATGATTTCACACAACAGGCTAGCTATTAGACTCTCTATTGACAAAAGTTTCATCGCCCTCCCTTCATTATAACCGAAGTTATCGTGCCCTAAAGAATAAACAAATCAGCATGCTTATCTCTGCTTACCCTAAGCAGAAAATGCTCATCTTTGAACTCAATCATGACATTGACCTAGTGAATGTCTACACCAAGTTTGAACATTCTAGCTTGATTAGAAGGAGAGTTATTGTGTTCCAAAGTACCGGCCCTTCAAATTGCTTCTATTTTTCAATTTCAATTCAAAATGGTGACCATCACGTGACCGAAATCAAAATTCGGATCCGATACATTTTTAGGCATTCCTTCAAGGATTCTGAAAATATAACTCCCGAGTCTGTAAGTAAAATAGCAAAAAAGCCTTTTTGATTTTTCACGTTTAAAGATGGTGGCACTTCCGGTTCGATCGACAAACTCCATATTTTGTGTACGAATCAGTAATTACTTGTCTAGTATCAAAAAAAAAATTAGGTCATTCTGACCTATATTTCGACGATTTTTTTGAAAGCTTTGATCCTTAATTTCGTCAAGGGGAGATAATTTAGAAAATTTATAATTATATTTTTGAAGTCACATCGGTAACATCTACTTATACACTAAATTTCATGAAAATCGTACAACTATTAAAGAAGTTCTCAAATTGGTCTAAACTTCCGGTTCGAAATCACAGCGACGAATTTTCGAAATTGGAAAATGAGAAACTGCAGATGAAAATGATTTTTTTCAAGGTATTCAAAGAAAAAAGAATTAGTAAAATCGGTCAAAAAATAACAAAGTTACGACTATGCATTGTCAGTTTTTTCGTTCGTAAAATTCGGTGATTTCGGATTCGTAAAACGTTTTGAAAATATATTTAATCAACAGCCACCACCCATTTTTGGGGGGATAGGGAAAAGTTTCAGAACGATCCTATCGTTAGATTCTGAGATATCCGATTTGTGGACAAAACACAAAAAAAAATAACAATAACTAGATCTGCTACTGTCCCATGCAGATATGAAAGCTTTCATATTCATCGTCACGTGTCATCGATTATATCAAGTATCTCAAATAAAAGGATAAGAATAACAAACTATCAAAATTGGTCAAAAACTCGCGAAGTTACAAGTCTAAATATAGTATGAAACATTGAGTAATCTGAAAACTAAAGGGAAATAACTGATACTTGTGTTGCTGTAATCGGGATGACTTCCGATTGCAAAACTTTCAGAAAAATGAAATGAAAATGGTAAGAAAACATCGAAAAATTAAATGAGATAACTTTGAACAAAACTAAAACTTTTTGAATCAGGTTGAACTCAACTGTTTGAATATGTAGATTTGGAAAATTATAAAGACATGATATCAAAATCGGTCAAAACTCACAAAGTTACAAATTTAAATGTAGTGAGAAACATTGCACTCGGGCAAAAAAAAATAATCTTTAAACTAGAGGGAAATAACTGAAACTTGTATAGCTGTAATCGGGCTTCCAAGATATGTTATATAATTATGGTTTCCAATATGTTTGGTTATAAGTAGGAAATCGTGACGACTCCTTAAGCATGTTTTAAACAAAGGGTCATAGACTGCAATATACAAGAATGGCACTCTGCAATAAAAAAAACTGGCCAGAGATTTCTATGCAGAAATTAAATAATTGCTAGAACCAGAAAAATATTTATCCACTATAATAAATAAGCAACATAGAGAAAATGAAATGAAATTGAATGGGGTTTAACGTCCTACTGTTCTGCTCCTACAACGGGCTAATGAAGACGGACATACGCCATAAAGTGTGCAATGAGGGAAATTTTACCCGGGCAGCGGCGTTACGGCCTACGAGGTTGGTAAGGCGACCATACTCCTTGTCACGTACAACCAAGAAATCGAAACACGGCCAGTTGACTCAATGACAGACGTTATGATACAGAGCGCACGTGCTAACCATTCAGCCACGCAACCTCCCTAAAATCGGCAAATTGCTGACCTACAGCGAGAAACATTTCAACCGGGTCAAATTTTCTATCTTAACAGTTTAATTTGCACGGTACCTTTAGTTATCAACCGAATATTACAAAACTTTTAAAAATAAGCTCCCCCTGACCAGCTTAATCGTTCGCAATAAACGTTTTCCCCTTAAAATCGACAAATTGCAGACTTTAAAGTGAGAAACATTACAACCTGGCCAAATTTTCTGTTTTATCACTTTAACAGTACCTTTGATTACCAACCGATTATTACAAAACTTTAAAAAGAGAAAGAGAGAAATGCGGCCTAACGCCCATTCGACACAAACTAGGTCATTTCGGGACTAACATATGTTTTTTAATTTTATTTAAAAACTCCCCTTGCACGTACTGGTCTTTAGCCGTTGGGAGGAAACCGAAGAACACGGAGAAAACCCACGAGGTTGGACATCATACACCATGTCACGTGCAACCTGGAGATCGAAACGACGCCCGTTGACTCGATGACAAACGTTACGATACAGCGAGCACATGCTAACCATTCAGCCATCCAGCCTCCCTGAATTCGGAAAATTGCTGACTTATAGCAAGAAACATTTCAACCGGGCGAAATTTTCTGTTTTAACAGTTTAATGTGCACGGTACTTTAATTACCAACCGATTATTACAAAACTTTTGAAAATAAGCTCCAACTGACCAGCTTAATCGTATGCAATAAACGTTTTGCCTGAATTGAAAGTTCTGCACGGAAAAAAGTTCATCTCGATTTCCCGGCGTGGTTCCCCTTGTCAGTGAGGCAGAACGGAGGGCCTGACAAGCACATCTGCCTAGTCCTTCGGATGGGACGAAAAACCAAGGTCCCATGTACACATTGGAGTGCACGTAAAATATCCCTAAGCAGTTGGAATTCGATACTGTTGAATAAACTCTATACGATGACTAAATGTGTAGATTGTAGTCACCCACACTGCATGTTTCGCTTAACAATGAAAGGGTGCCGTTTTCAATGTTCGATCCTTTTGTTCTTCTACTCCTGATATGTTGGACTGTTGATCGATGGTTTCATATAAAAGACTACCAATAAGACTCTTTGTAGAAGAAGTTCCCAAAAAATAGTATGTTGACTTTACGAGAAAGACCTCTAAACATGCTCCAAATTGTAAAAATACGACTTTTTGGATTTTCAATCTCTTTTTTTCGGCTATCCCTGATATTTAAAAAAAATGATACAATGATTTCACACAACAGGCTAGCTATTAGACTCTCTATTGACAAAAGTTTCACCGCCCTCCCTTCATTATAACCGAAGTTATCGTGCCCTAAAGAATCAACAAATCAGCATGCTTATCTCTGCTTACCCTAAGCAGAAAATACTCATCTTTGAACTCAATCATAGCATTGACCTAGTGAACGTCTACAAAAAGTTTGAACATTCTAGCTTAATTAGAATGAGAGTTATTGTGCTCCAAAGTCTCGGCCCTTCAAATTGCTTCTATTTTTCATTTTCAATTCAAAATGGTGACCATCACGTGACCGAAATCAAAATTCGGATCCGACAGATATTTAGGCATTCCTTCAAGGATTCTGAAAATAAAACTCCCGAGTCTGTAAGAAAAATAGCAAAAAAGCCTTTTTGATTTTTCACGTTTAAAGATGGTGGCACTTCCGGTTCGATCGACAAACTCCATATTTTGTGTACGAATTAGTAATTACTTCTCTAGTATTCAAAAAAAAAATTAGGTCATTCTGACCTATATTTCGACGATTTTTTTGAAAACTTTGATCCTTAATTTCACAAAGGGGAGATAATTTAGAAAATTTCCAAGGACATCATTGAAGGTGCATTGGCAAGATCTACTAACATTCTAAATTTCACAAAAATCGCACAACTATTAAAGAAGTTGTCAAATTGGTAATAACTTCCGGTTCGAAATGACAGCGACGAATTTTCGAAATTCGAAAATCCGAAATTGCAGATTTGAAGTAAATGTTTCAAGATACTCAAAGAAAAAAGAATTAGTAAAATCGGTCAAAGAATAACAAAGTTACGACTATGCATTGTCAGTTTTTTCGTTCTTTAAATTCGGTGATTTCGGATTCGTAAAACGTTTTGAAAATATATTTAATCAAGGTTCGCACCCCATTTTTGGGGGGGTAGGTCAAAATTTCGGAAAGATCCTATGGATAGATTCTGAGAAATCCGATTTGCAGAAAACACACAAAAAAAAAAAAAAAATAATAATAATAACTTTAACAGAAACAATAAGCTTTCATATGTAATACATATGAAAGCTTAATAATCTTAACAGAAACAATAAGCTTTCATATGTAATATGAAAGCTTAATAATAACTTTAACAGAAACAATAAGCTTTCAACAATAAGCTTTCATATGTAATATGAAAGCTTAATAATAACTTTAACAGAAACAATAAGCTTTCATATGTAATATGAAAGCTTAATAATAATCTTAACAGAAACAATAAGCTTTCATATGTAATATGAAAGCTTAACTAGATCTGCTACTGTCCCATGCAGATATGAAAGCTTTCATATTCATCGTCACGTGCCATTGATTGTATCAAGTATCCTAAGTAAGAGGATAAGAAGAAAAAATTATTAAAATTGGTCAAAAACTCGCGAAGTTACAAGTCTAAATATAGTATGAAACATTGCACCCAGGCATAACAATAATCTGAAAACTAAAGGGAAATAACTGAAACTTGTATTACTGTAATGAGACGGATGAGAAAATGGTATGAAAATGGCGGGGAAAAAAATTAAAAATGGCAGGTTGGACAGGCGACCTTACTCCTTGTCACGTACAACCGGGCATTCGAAAACACGCTAGTTAACTCAATGACAGGCGCGCGTGCTAACCATTCAGCCACCCAACCCCCCTTTGAAATCAGACACGTGCAATATGTCATATAGGAAGAATAAGAAGTCGCTCACAACAAAATGGTAAATTAATGAGTTTAGGTCAAAAGGTTGAGCTACTGTTTTAGAGTACTTAATAGTTTTAACGAGACACGTTAAGGGTTGTTCATAGTTAAATGAAAGTTTAATTTTAAATAAGACCAATAAAATTAGGATTTAATAATGCCAGACTAATATTTTCAATATGTTTGGTAGGAAATCGTGACGACTTCTTAAGCATGTTTTAAACAAAGGATCATGTTTGTTTAAACAAGAATGGCACTCTGCAATAAAATAAAACTGGCCAAAGCAAGATTTCTATGCAGAAATTAAATAATTGCTAGAACCAGAAAAATATTTATCCACTATAATAAATAAGCAACATAGAGAAAATGAAATGAAATTGAATGGGGTTTAACGTCCGACTGTTCTGCTCCTAAAATGGGCTAATGAAGACGGGCATATGCCATAAAGTGTGCAATGAGGGAAATTTTACCCGGGCAGCGGCGGTTACGGCCTACGAGGTTGGACAGGCGACCATACTCCTTGTCACGTACAACCAAGAAATCGAAACAACGCCAGTTGACTCAATGACAGACGTTATGATACAGAGCGCACGTGCTAACCATTCAGCCACGCAACCTCCCTAAAATCGGCAAATTGCTGACCTACAGCGAGAAACATTTCAACCGGGCCAAATTTTCTATTGTAACAGTTTAATTTGCACGGTACCTTTAGTTATCAACTGGGAGAAGGTTCATAATTTTTATAAATTGTCCTAATCCCCTTTGTAAATTATTGCAATAAAATATGTTTAAACAAACCGAATATCACATAACTTTTAAAAATAAGCTCCCCCTGGCCAGCTTAAGCGTTCGCAATAAACGTTTGCCCCTTAAAATCGGCAAATTGCTGACTTTAAAGTGAGAAACATTACAACCGGGCGAAATTTTCTGTTTTATCACTTTTACAGCACCTTTGATTAGCAACCGATTATTACAAAACTTTAAAAATAAAAGATAAAAAGAGAAATGCGGCCTAACGCCCATTCGACACAAACTAGGTCATTTCGGGACTAACATATGTTTTTAAATTTTATTTAAAACCCCCCCTTGCGCGTACTGGTCTTTAGCCGTTGTGAGGAAACCGAAGAACACGGAGAAAACCCACGAGGTTGGACATCATACACCATGTCACGTGCAACCTGGAGATCGAAACGACGCCCGTTGACTCAATGACAGACGTTACGATACAGTGCGCACATGCTAACCATTCAGCCATTCAGCCTCCCTGAATTCAGAAAATTGCTGACTTATAGCAAGAAACATTTCAACCGGGCGAAATTTTCTGTTTTAACAGTTTAATGTGCACGGTACTTTAATTACCAACCGATTATTACAAAACTTTTGAAAATAAGCTCCAACTGACCAGCTTAATCGTATGCAATAAACGTTTTCTTTGTAGAAGAAGTTCCCAAAAAATATTATGTTGACTTTACGAGAAAGACCTCTAAACATGCTCCAAATTGTAAAAATACGACTTTTTGGATTTTCAATCTCTTTTTTTCGGCTATCCCTGATATTTAGAAAAAATAATACAATGATTTCACACAACAGGCTAGCTATTAGACTCTCTATTGACAAAAGTTTCACCGCCCTCCCTTCATTATAAATGAAGTTATCGTGCCCTAAAGAATCAACAAACTAGCATGCTTATCTCTGCTTACCCTAAGCAGAAAATGCTCATCTTTAAACTCAATCATAACATTGACCTAGTGAACGTCTACACCAAGTTTGAACATTCTAGCTTAATTAGAAGGAGAGTAATTGTGTTCCAAAGTCCCGACCCTTCAAATTGCTTCAATTTTTCATTTTCAATTCAAAATGGTGACCATCACGTGACCGAAATCAAAATTCTATTCGCGACATTTTTTAGGCCTTCCTACAAGGATTCAGAAAATATAACGACGCCCGTTGACTCAATGACAGACGTTACGATACAGTGCGCACATGCTAACCATTCAGCCTCCCTGAATTCAGAAAATTGCTGACTTATAGCAAGAAACATTTCAACCGGGCGAAATTTTCTATTTTAACAGTTTAATGTGCACGGTACTTTAATTACCAACCGATTATTACAAAACTTTTGAAAATAAGCTCCAACTGACCAGCTTAATCGTATGCAATAAACGTTTTCTTTGTAGAAGAAGTTCCCAAAAAATATTATGTTGACTTTACGAGAAAGACCTCTAAACATGCTCCAAATTGTAAAAATACGACTTTTTGGATTTTCAATCTCTTTTTTTCGGCTATCCCTGATATTTAGAAAAAATAATACAATGATTTCACACAACAGGCTAGCTATTAGACTCTCTATTGACAAAAGTTTCACCGCCCTCCCTTCATTATAAATGAAGTTATCGTGCCCTAAAGAATCAACAAATTAGCATGCTTATCTCTGCTTACCCTAAGCAGAAAATGCTCATCTTTAAACTCAATCATAACATTGACCTAGTGAACGTCTACACCAAGTTTGAACATTCTAGCTTAATTAGAAGGAGAGTAATTGTGTTCCAAAGTCCCGACCCTTCAAATTGCTTCAATTTTTCATTTTCAATTCAAAATGGTGACCATCACGTGACCGAAATTAAAATTCTATTCGCGACATTTTTTAGGCCTTCCTACAAGGATTCGGAAAATATAACTCCCGAGTCTGTAAGTAAAATAGCAAAAAAGCCTTATTGATTTTTCACTTTTAAATATGGCGGCACTTCCGGTTCGATCGACAAACTCCATATTTTGTGTACAAATCAGTAATTACTTATCTAGTATCCAAAAAAAAAAAAAAATCAGGTCATTCTGACCTATATTTCGATGATTTTTTTGAAAATTTTGATCCTTAATTTCGTCAAGGGGAGATAATTTAGAAAATTTCTAATTATATTTTTGAAGTCACATCGGTAAGATCTACTTAGATACTAAATTTCATGAAAATCGTACAACTATTAAAGAAGTTGTCAAATTGGTCTAAACTCCCGGTTCGAAATCACAGCGACGAACTTTCGAAATTCAAAAATGTGAAACTGCAGATGAAAATGATTTTTTTAAAGGTATTCAAAGAAAAAAGAATTAGTAAAATCGGTCAAAAAATAACAAAGTTACGACTATGCATTGTCATTTTTTTCGTTCGTAAAATTCGGTGATTTCGGATTCGTAAAACGTTTCGAAAATATATTTATTCAAGGTTCGCACCCCATTTTTGGGAGGGGGGGTGTAGGTCAAAATTTCAGAAAGATCCTATGGATAGATTCTGAGAAATCCGATTTGCAGAAAACACACACACAAAAAAAAATAATAATAACTTTAACAGAAACAATAAGCTTTCATATGTAATATGAAAGCTTAACTAGATCTGCTACTGTCCCATGCAGATATGAAAGCTTTCATATTCATCGTCACGTGTCATTGATTGTATCAAGTATCCTAAATAAAAGGATAAGAAGAAAAAATTATTAAAATTGGTCAAAAACTCGCGAAGTTACAAGTCTAAATATAGTATGAAACATTGCACCCAGGCATAACAATAATCTGAAAACTAAAGGGAAATAACTGAAACTTGTATTACTGTAATGAGACGGATGAGAAAATGAAATGAAAATGGCGGGAAAAAAAAATTAAAAATGGCAGGTTGGACAGGCGACCTTACTCCTTGTCACGTACAACCGGGCATTCGAAAACACGCTAGTTAACTCAATGACAGGCGCGCGTGCTAACCATTCAGCCACCCAACCCCACTTTGAAATCAGACACGTGCAATATTTCATATAGGAAGAATAAGAAGTCGCTCACAACAAAATGGTAAATTAATGAGTTTAGGTCAAAAGGTTGAGCTACTGTTTTAGAGTACTTAATAGTTTTAAAGAGACACGTTAAGGGTTGTTCATAGTTAAATGAAAGTTTAATTTTAAATAAGACCAATAAAATTAGGATTTAATAATGCCAGACTAATATTTCCAATATGTTTGGTTATAAGTAGGAAATCGTGACGACTTCTTAAGCATGTATTAAACAAAGGATCATGTTTGTTTAAACAAGAATGGCACTCTGCAATAAAAAAACTGGCCAAAGCAAGATTTCTATGCAGAAATTAAATAATTGCTAGAACCAGAAAAATATTTATCCACTATAATAAATAAGCAACATAGAGAAAATGAAATGAAATTGAATGGGGTTTAACGTCCGACTGTTCTGCTCCTAAAATGGGCTAATGAAGACGGGCATATGCCATAAAGTGTGCAATGAGGGAAATTTTACCTGGGCAGCGGCGGTTACGGCCTACGAGGTTGGACAGGCGACCATACTCCTTGTCACGTACAACCAAGAAATCGAAACAACGCCAGTTGACTCAATGACAGACGTTATGATACAGAGCGCACGTGCTAACCATTCAGCCACGCAACCTCCCTGAAATCGGCAAATTGCTGACCTACAGCGAGAAACATTTCAACCGGGCCAAATTTTCTATTGTAACAGTTTAATTTGCACGGTACCTTTAGTTATCAACCGAATATTACAAAACTTTTAAAAATAAGCCCCCCCTGACCAGCTTAAGCGTTCGCAATAAAGGTTTGCCCCTTAAAATCGGCAAATTGCTGACTTTAAAGTGAGAAACATTACAACCGGGCGAAATTTTCTGTTTTATCACTTTTACAGTACCTTTGATTACCAACCGATTATTACAAAACTTTAAAAATAAAAGAGAAAGAGAGAAATGCGGCCTAATGTCCATTCGACACAAACTAGGTCATTTCGGGACTAACATATGTTTTTTAATTTTATTTAAAATCTCCCCTTGCGCTTACAGGGCTTTAGCCGTTGGGAGGAAACCGAAGAACACGGAGAAAACCCACGAGGTTGGACATCATACTTCATGTCACGTGCAACCTGGAGATCGAAACGACGCCCGTTGACTCAATGACAGACGTTACGGTACAGTGCGCACATGCTAACCATTTAGCCATTCAGCCTCCCTGAATTCAGAAAATTGCTGACTTATAGCAAGAAACATTTCAACCGGGCGAAATTTTCTGTTTTAACAGTTTAATGTGCACGGTACTTTAATTACCAACCGATTATTACAAAACTTTTGAAAATAAGCTCCAACTGACCAGCTTAATCGTATGCAATAAACGTTTTCGCCTGAATTGAAAGTTCTGCACGGAGAGAGTTCATCTCGATTTCCCGGCGTGGTTCCCCTTGTCAGTGAGGCAAAACGGAGGGCCTGACAAGCACAGCTCTCTAGTCATTCGGATGGGACGAAAAACCAAGGTCCCGTGTACACATTGGAGTGCACGTAAAATATCCCTAAGCAGTTGGAATTCGATGCTGTTGAATAAGCTCTATACGATGACTAAATGTGTAGATTGTAGTCACCCACACTGCATGTTTCGCTTAACAATGAAAGGGTGCCGTTTTCAATGTTCGATCCTTTTGTTCTTCTACTCCTGATATGTTGGACTGTTGATCGATGGTTTCATATAAAAGACTACCAATAAGACTCTTTGTAGAAGAAGTTCCCAAAAAATATTATGTTGACTTTACGAGAAAGACCTCTAAACATGCTCCAAATTGTAAAAATACGACTTTTTGGATTTTCAATCTCTTTTTTTCGGCTATCCCTGATATTTAGAAAAAATAATACAATGATTTCACACAACAGGCTAGCTATTAGACTCTCTATTGACAAAAGTTTCACCGCCCTCCCTTCATTATAACCGAAGTTATCGTGCCCTAAAGAATCAACAAATTAGCATGCTTATCTCTGCTTACCCTAAGCAGAAAATGCTCATCTTTAAACTCAATCATAACATTGACCTAGTGAACGTCTACACCAAGTTTGAACATTCTAGCTTAATTAGAAGGAGAGTAATTGTGTTCCAAAGTCCCGACCCTTCGAATTGCTTCTATTTTTCATTTTCAATTCAAAATGGTGACCATCACGTGACCGAAATCAAAATTCTATTCGCGACATTTTTTGGGCTTTCCTACAAGGATTCAGAAATATAACTCCCGAGTCTGTAAGTAAAATAGCAAAAAAGCCTTATTGATTTTTCACTTTTAAATATGGCGGCACTTCCGGTTCGATCGACAAACTCCATATTTTGTGTAAAATATACGCAGTATGAAACCCTAATAATTTTAGTAATCACAATAGGCTTTCAGACGAAAGTCTGAAAGCCTAATAATAATAATAATTTTAGTAATCTCAATAGGCTTTCAGACGAAAGTCTGAAAGCCTAACTAGACCTGCATAGCAGTGCTGAATCGGCTTTCAGGGTCCTTCATATCATTACCATGCTTTTAAATGTACCTTTATACTCTAAACGACCGATAGGACTCGGGGTAACAGAAGTTTAAGAAGAGAAATAGTAGTAGTTTTCGAGATAAACGAGTCTGAATGGGGTCCAAAAAAAGGAGGAAAATACTACATTTTCGGCATCTCATAATCTATTGCCTAACCATCGAATTTGTATTCTGATATCATATAAATGCTCCAAAAGGAAAATACTAGATCTTCAGCGTGCCGTAATATTTGTGATTGAACACGCCATCATGAGTCGGATTGCAAAATGAGTGAAAATATTGATGAGATTTTCTCAAAAATGAGTCTATAAATATACTATCTATCGACACAAAAGATCAAAATAGCAATAAAAGATTTTAGAATACCTTTATTTGAACGTTTTGTAAGAGTACCGTATTCTTAAATCTGTCTTATTTCTTAAAATTCTCTGCGAAATTAGTTATGTCCCTTCGCTCGCTATGGAACGACCGGTCATTCCTCTTGCATAATAATTGGCATCGTTGCAAAACGGAGAATCTCCAGATATCAAATATTATCAAAATATAACAATTTTTAGCCTTTTTTAAAGATTGTGGCCCTTTTTGGACCATTTATACTATGTTGAAGCTTTTGAATTTGGATTCACACCCTAGACCACCATAAGGACTCTAAATAACAGAAGCTTAAGACAGGAAATATGAGAAGTTTTCGAGATTTTTTGTGTGGGGGGGGGGGGCGGTCTAGGTTCGATAATTGCGCTCAACCGATTAACGGGGGGTAATTTGGTAAATAAGATTCAATTTGGTTCATTCTGACGTATTTCCGGAAGGTAAATTCCAAAATTACAGGCCAATAAAATCGCATACAAAATTTTCAAGTCTGAGCAGGGGGAGGGGGGAGAGCGGACCCCCTGGACCCCCCCCCCCCCTGGATCCGCGCCTGTAAAAGCGTCTGAATTAGCTCCAAAAGGAAAATCAAAGATCTTGCCTAAACTTTCAGGCTTCTTTATGTCATTGCCATGCTTTTGAATTTACATTTATACTCTAAACGACCCGATAAGACTCTATTGCATATCAGACAAAAATGATAAACCTAAATAAAACCCATAAACTGAAATTAACAAGCCAACATTGAGGCTGATGTCCCCCGCCGAAATCCCCAAATAAATAGATGACACATATTAATTAATCGCACATTTATTTTTTTTCAAACTTATCGAGCAATCAAACTGTACACGAAGTGTCATTCAAAAGTGTTTTATAAAGAAAAATGCTAAAACCGACGAGAAAATTGAAAATGTTAAACGGACCCTAAAGGCAGACAAAAGGTCCCCCACGCTTGACAAAAGGGCCTCTCTGGGAAAGGGCCCTCGTGTCCGAGTCAATCGTTTCTATACGTTGTTACTGTCGAATCCATTACTGGACGAGAATGCAGTCATTGTATTGGCATATAAATCATCAATCAAGATGAACCTAAGTTATCTTGTTTCAAAGTATCAACCAATGAAATTGCTTATCTCTGCCTACCATAAGAAGAAAATGCCCATCTTCGAACTCCATCAAGGCATTGACCTAATAAGCATACACACCAATTTTGAACATTTAATTCAATTCGAAGGAGATTTATTGTGTTCCAAAGTCTCGGCAAATCAAATTGCTTATCGCTCTGCTTACCCTGAGCAGAAAATGCTCATTATCGAACTTAGTCAAGGTATTACTGTAATGAAACTATACACCAAGTTTCATCACACTCACTTAATTAGAACTAAAGTTATCGTGTCCCAAAGCATCAACCAATCAAATTCCTTATCCCTGCTTACCCTAAGCGGAAAATGCTCATCTTCGAACTCCATCAAGGCATTGACCTAATAAACACATACACCAAGTTTGAACATTCTAGCTCAATTAGGAAGAGAGTTATTATGTCCCAAAAAGTCTGACGGACAGACGGACAGACAGACAGACAGATGGACAGACAGACAGACAGACAGACACAGACGGACGAACCCATTTTAATAGTCCCCCAACTTTCTTCGAAAGGCGTGGGGACAAAAAGGTAAAATTACTTAAAACGTGATCCTGCGAATAATGGTTATTTCTCGATAAGGGAATATGCTAGAAGTAATTTTTTGATATCGATATGATTGTATTGATCCAATCTAAATGGCCATTAGAATCAAACATTATTACGATAAACGAATATTTGTTTTGAAGTCTAAAGTAGATCACCATTTTGTACTTTTTACGATTTTTTTTCTCAAAAGATCGGATATTTTTTCTGTGTCGGAAAAGAATCAGGGTTTCTGAAAATGTCATTTGTTTGAAAATAATTAAAGATAGGCCAATTTTCAATTTCGGGAAAAGGTATAAAGTTCGATAACTTCCGGTATACGGAGTAGTTTCAAAATTGATTTAAGAAATAGCCACCACCTGGTTTCCCAAAAGAATATTTGGTACGAGATCGATAACTGTTTTCCATCATTTTTAAACAAATGACATTTTCAGAAACCCTGATTCTTTTCCGACACAGAAAAAATATCCGATCTTTTGAGAAAAAAAAATCGTAAAAAGTACAAAATGGTGATCTACTTTAGACTTCAAAACAAATATTCGTTTATCGTAATAATGTTTGATTCTAATGGCCATTTAGATTGGATCAATACAATCATATCGATATCAAAAAATTACTTCTAGCATATTCCCTTGTCGAGAAATAACCATTATTCGCAGGATCACGTGTTTCAGAGATATGTGATCAGTTTCATCATAGTTCCAAATAAGTCGTTTGTAAGACTGTTTGCGATGGCTATGAAATAAAAGTTGGCAATATATCGGACAGTGGTCACTGCAAAAGTTATCAAGACAGCCAAAATCTTTGATAAATTGGGGAACATTGGTTAAAATGGGGTCTTTGCTGTGGGAGGAATCCGGAGTACCCGGAGTAAACCCACGTGGTTCAGAAGGCACCCCTATCTCTAAGCTAAACCATGGATCGAAATCACAGCCGCAAATCAGATGGAGGTGACCGGCCAGTTAGAGGTCGAAACGTTGCATTGCCCCATCACAACCACCAATACACCCCACCCCACCCATTAACATGTAATTAACAAATTCTAAATATGAAAAGTCAGTAATCTCCAGGCAAGGATTCAATCGGATTAAGATTATGCCCGTAAAATAACATCTGCAAAAATCATAGGCTTGAGTTAACTATATCTTTTTTTTATTGTTTGAACTTCATGACATCTTTGTAATTATTGAACAGAACTGGGCCATTTTAGGGGACTGGTGTTCCTTTTAATACTGTTGTCTTACGATTAGAGACTTTCGATAAATACATAAATAGATAATACGCATAATAATAATGTTAAATATCATTAACAAAATGTACTTATTATTTGTAATATATAGGAGATTGTGAAATTGGGGCTATATAGCAATCTCCAGGTTTTATATCATGTATATATAGAGTTTGATCAATGTGAAATGTTAATTGTCTCTTGTCTGTATTACGGCAATTGTATTTAGAATGGGTCTCCACATAATCTTGTCGCAACTCGACTAAATTGAAATATGTGATAATCGATACCTTCTTCTCGTTTACTAATAAAGACTGGCAAATACTGAAATAGACACTGGTCATTTTTCATATGGCTAAAGACTATTACTGATGGTATTATTATTATTATTAAACATATGAACTAGATTAATTCTATTTTATAATGGCTTCATGAATGGCGTCTTATTTAATGGTCAACTAGTCATAAAAGAGCTTTTTTTTTTATCAATATCATATCATATCATGTAAAGAATATAACTTGAAGATATGTTTTATGTGTTTTTAGTAAGAATTTATTTGATTGGTGTTATAATATCAGCCCAAACAGTTTGGCATTATAATCATACTCATTTATCATATAGAAAAGTAATCAACCAATTTTATTGAAAGCGATTGATAAAATTTACAAGATGGCGTTCAAAGTTAAATTTCACTTCAGTTTTGTCTGTCCAGTCCCGTCGATATATTGGTGACTCACAAGCATTAAAGTTCATAAGCACCGTTTCCATGGTAACAACACAACGTAGCGTGTTATGTGTAATAAAATAGAAATGTAATTTGAAGGATAATTGAAAGGTTGAAACTGGGCTTGTGAAAATAGCCCTTTATCGATCATACTGACCTGTCCATACATCTCGCTGGCCACTAGCCAACAGTCAAACACAAACAGCGCTTTGAATTTTACTGAAAAAAACATCTAGTTTCAAACAAATGTAAATGCTACATTTATATTATTATTTATTACGGTTGAGCCGCGTGTGAAACGAACCTATTAAAAGTTAAACCGCTTACATTGAAAATGAAATCGATCGCTCCATTGGTCAGAATCAATGGAATGAAAAATTCCCAACACCGCTCTGTTGTAGGAGTGAATTTTCGATATGGACAAACATTTATGAAAAAACCTGACATAAAGGTAACCCATATACACAGTTCATGTTTGGAATTTGAACAAACACTGGCGATCATTGGACTGAAGCATTCAAATCAAAGCCAATTGAAGTAATTCATTTGAAATAGCGAGATCGACATAAACACTCCACTATTGATTAATATACAAGACAAAGATGAGTTGAAAAGACCCGTAGCTGTGGCTTGTATGTTGACCACCTATTCTGATTTTAAAATCATTGATTTTTTCAATACATGACCTTTTCGACAGGTGCGAATTGGTCGATATTACACATAAAATAATTGTCCGCGTCTTGTTCTTCATTATAAAGCCATTGGTCGTTTCGATACTTGAAATAATATAATCAAAATTGCCCATATGGTCCTTTTTTAGGTTTTCAATTATTGCGGATTTTAGTCGATGCATACTCCATGCGGTGTAAAATATTGATATATGTCGATAAATATCATCCTGTAATGTACTTTAAACTCTGTTGAATTTTTAATCACCATTATCAATAAGAATTACACACTGGATTGGGATAAAATCAAAGTTAATCAATTTAAAATGATGCATTAAATACAGTCTTAATTTAATTTTTACGCCGTTAAGAAATATATACGTATGGTGACTGACACGTTCTGTGACCAATTTCAATTACGTATAAAAATATACTTTATTAAATATACGTTATGGGAAATTAGATAAAGAGCTTGCGGTTCTCATTATTACATAATGTAAAGGGAATTTGCTGAAAAGTTCCGCTAAATTGATCCACTCCGAACCGAAAACTCATAAATAAATCATGAATGGAAGTTGAGCAGCAATGACATCGAGAGTTGATTATGATTTAGATAACATTTCAAACCTAAAGAAATACCTGCAATAGACAGATTTAGCTCTTGCATAATATATGCTTAATTAACAGGCAAAAATCAATTTCCCCGATACATAATCTAAGATTAAAAAACTGGCATTAATTATCTTTTAAAATCACTAATTTATATTGAACTACAAATCATAATAACTGAAGCGTGGCATAGAAACAAACATAAAATTGAAGAACCGGTGGCTGCCAGGCATGATACGCCCACATTTTGCAAGAGATAGATAAAGAACAAGCTAAATAAAAAGCGATCTTTCGAACAATCAAGGGCCATAAGGGCATTTTTGGTGCGATTTTCACGAAATTTGATCTCAACCTTCATTACGGTCTAACGGTGATGTAATCAGACGTTTTTGTTTAAATAGGATAATAAATGTGAACCACAAGCTAAAAAGGGCGATTTTTCTTACGATCAGGGGCTATAATTCAGGAAGTTACTATCCGATATGCGCAAATATCGAAAGGAACCAAGATCATTGGGCTATAAACATGCATTGCAAATTTCATCCAAATCGGTTCAAAATGTTGAACTCTGCAGTGTTCACACGCTAAAAACGTGTTTTCGTTCAATCAGGGGCTATAATCCACGAAGTTATAATCCGATATATGCCATATCGAAAGGAACCGAGATATGAGGGTGATAAACCCATATTTCAAGTTTCATTGAAATCGGATAAAAATTGTGACCTGTAGACTGTTCACGGACAATTGTGGACGGACAAGCGCGACGACAATATAAGTCAACATGAAAATGTTGGCGTATAAAAATGATTTTATCTGTATAAATTTAGTACACCCAAGAAAAGGATTCGGTGAATGACACAGGTTCATGGATGTCTGCATGGTTTACACGTGATTGAAATCTTTATGCTGAACTTTTTTGTATTTCCTTTTATATATTTTTAAAATAAATATCTTGGTAGAAACTATAAAAATAAATAAACTATTTTAATAAGTAAACCAGGAAACATTACACGCACATGTATAATAATATACATTATATATGTATAGTCTCCAATGATCCAATAAATAAAAACGAGTGTGTTATCACGCTGTAACATACTCCAACATTTCAATGTACGTATCTAGGCGTATAATGTTGTCACATACTTGTCACTTGATTTGATATTTGTTCATTTTTTGCAATGTCTATTTTCTGTCTTGTGCGCAGTTTTATCTTGTAGATTTTTGTTTTGCGTGTAGTGCTGCCCTCCTACACTTACTAATAGAGGCTAAAAATGTTAATGTGAGAGGGCGAATCCTGCGACCTTTCGTTACCGGTTTACACCACCTTACCCGAAAGCTTTGTATTACCGCTATAGAGGCTACAGTTTTGGGTATGAGGACGAATCATATGGACTCAGACTAGTAATTATTTGCCCATTGACTTCAATGTTAAATGCCTGTAACATCACGGGCTGTAGTTTTTTTCTCAACATTCCGTTGCTTCCAATCTTTTTAGGCACAATGGGGACCACATTTGGCAATCTCCTCATCATAAGTTTGTAGGGGGTTGACCGTTTAGATTTTTTGCTACGGGGATTTGAAGTTGATTGGGGTGAAAATCTCACTTCCGACACAATGATTGCTCCGCAGAAAGACATTTTACACCCCCTATACCTCCGCTGTAATATCCTCAGTATTACCCAAAACTGCTATGAAATTGAAAATTTGATGCCTTTTCTCCAATTCTAGACCAAAAAGTCAACCCAAAAATGCAGGAAGAGGGGAGAAAAAATATAAGGGAAAAATTGTCTAATCATAAATCGCACTACAATAATTACTAGTCTTAGTCCTATATACCTCACATGTTGCTGCTATTTGAACAAATCTTTTGTAATCTAATAAACAAACATATATGCAATTCCCTGGCCAAAGATTATGAAAATCCATGCATTTTCAGATGAGCAGTGCTGCATTCTGCAAACACTATAATACATCAGAAAACTGCGGAATTTCAGAGAGAAATTTCAAAGGACATGAATTTTGAATTCCACACAACATTTTTATTGTTGAACATAAATGCATTCTGTAATAAGATGAGATAAATTCAATGTAAATCAAACATGAAAATACTTTAAAACAGCAATCATGATGCAATATTAGACTTTTTAACAGTTTCATCAAAAACCACACAGTTTTTCGCAGTTAACGTAGTTTCAAGTGCCAAATTATGGTTAAATCTAAGATGTTGAAACCTGCAGTGCCTATCAATTTTAAACTGTCTCCTATATAGCTGTATTTTCATAGGATAAGTAAGTTGAAATAATCTGATTGTGTAACACTACAACAGCTTTTTCAACCCCACCCCCAGTATGAAATCGTATAATTTGAAAGCACATGAATTTTGAATTCCACAGAACATTTTTATTATTGAACATAAATGCATTCTGTAAAAAGATGAGATAAATTCAATATAAATGAAACATGAAAATACTTTAAAACAGTAAACATGATGCAATATTAGACTTTTTGACACTTTCATCAAAAATCACACAGTTTTCTCTGTTAACACAGCTTCAAGTGCCAAATTGGGGCCAAATCTAAGACGTTGAAACATGAAGTGCCTATGAATATCAAAATATCACCTATATAGCTGTATTTCCACAGGATAAGTTAGTGGAAAAAATCTGATTATGTAACACTACAACAGTTTTTTTCATCCCCACCCCCAGTATTGAATCAGATACACTGCTGACCAATCATAGGTCACCCTGTTCACTCTGGTCTGTCAAACGATTTACAATGGTGATGGTGCCTACAACTTTCCTGGCAAAGAGATATGAACAACCGTCAACACACAGGCCATTTATTGGCATTTATGTTATCTTCCAATATAAGAAGTCATGATAAACACAAGGGTGTCCTGTTGAAGCTCGGAAATGAAATCATCATCAAAAAGCAAAGTTTTCAGGGGTCCTCGACTGGAACCCAAACTGATTACGATTTGCCTTCCACTTTCACCACCGGTGTCATAGAGATCAGGGATGAAATTGATTTGCATCATCATTCTACTAAAGCCAATCCAGGAAGTCATCGGATTTTGAGATGTAGACCTGAAATGTTAAATTTGGACGATAATGAACATTCTGGGGTGAATACTATCCAGGTAAATGGATCATTGACATCCAGAAAATGGTCAAAATGTGCAATTCTGTCATTCAGTTACATGCCAAGGGGAGAAGAAAACCCCATGCAGTACCAAATTTCCAGCCCTTTAGTCAGCAGAAGTGGGGATCAGGTTGGATGTACTTCGTAAAGTGTATGAAATGCACATTTATCTCACCTGTTTTGCTTCTTTTTTTCTTTTTAAAGCTTGTGTTGAGGTCAATCAATCCACTCTATGAATGAAACATTAGCCTTGGCACCTGAAATGATAGAAAGCTGGGGATAAATATGCAATAAAAAAACTGTGGGATAATAAGAAAGGAAAAAAAATGGTCTCAATTGGAAATAGAAATAAACCTCTTTGTTTCTAGCAAACATCCCGTCACTGGACCTACAACTAGTAACCAGTTCACAGTCAGTAGTCAGTAAAAAAAGTAAACTCTGAATGTCACATAAGTCTAAGGCAGTCTCAAAGGTAGATACCATCTTTTGAAGTTTGGTCTAAATGTCAAGGTCAACTGCGGATTTGGTCAAAAGTCACACAGGTGTACCTGTTAACGTGTCATTGTGTGTAGGCAAAACATTTTAGGTCTAAATATTAAGGCCAACTGCAGACTTGGTTCAAGGTCACCTGTAAATTTGGTTGTGGGCGCATGATTTTTGGACAAAATTGTGGGTTAGGGCTAGGGTCAGGACTGGGTTTTGGCTTGGGCCTAGGGACATGCTTGTTGACGAGATTGTAGGTTAGGGTTAGGGTAAGGGCTGGGTCTTGGGTTAGGGTTAGGGTCAGCTCTGTTTACATCTCGGGACCTTTAGGCCAAATCTGCAGTTAATGTTGAGACTTAAAACCACGTTTTGACACCATAGCGAACGAAATTTTAACATCTACACCTCAAATTCACCCTCGGCCAACAGATACCCCCCAATAATGGCTATTTTGATATGTAATAGACACAAAACTTACTGCTGAGCAATAAAAAAACAGTATTCTTACCATTTCTGACACTTTCCGTTCAAAACTTCAGGAAATAAGTGGCTGAGAAAATATCCGTCTTCATTGCATGTTGTGATATCAGGACTCAGACTAGTAATTATTTGCCCATTGAATTCAATGTTAAATGCCTGTAACATCACAGGCTGTAGTTTTTTTCTCAACATTCTGTTGCTTCCAATCTTTTTAGGCACAATGGGGACCACATTTGGCAATCTCCTCATCAAAAGTTTGTAGGGGGTTGACCGTTTAGATTTTTTGCTACGGGGATTTTAAGTTGATTGGGGTGAAAATCTCACTTCTGACACAATGATTGCTCCGCAGAAAGACATTTTACACCCCCTATCCCTCCGCTGTAATATCCTCAGTATTACCCAAAACTGCTATGAAATTGTAAATTTTTGATGCCTTTTCTCCAATTCTAGACCAAAAAGTCAACCCAAAAATGCAGGAAGAGGTTGAGAAAAAAAATAAGGGAAAAATTGTCTATTTATAAATCGCACTACTAGTCTTAGTCCATATCGATTTTTAGCGATCTATGATCATTTTTCCGAAGTTAAGATAGCCACTTAAAAATTTTTTCGTTTTGGTTTTGATTTCACCTGTGTGTAGATAAATATATGAAAAGTTGAAGATAACTACTCTTAGGTATTGAATACAAAAAAAAGACCTATATTATTTGTCGATTACTAGTACTTTCGCTTATTTTATTAAGCTCTTCAGATAATCAACATTTAGTTAATACAACAATCTCTATGAACAATACAACATTGTCTTAGACATTGTTGTATTAACTAAATGTTGATTATCTGAAGAGCTTAATAAAATAAGCGAAAGTACTAGTAATCGAAAAATAATGTAGTTCTTTTTTCCAAAACTTTTATATTTTTGTGTGTATATATATATGTATATATATATATATATATATATAGTTGAAATTAAAGATGGCAAAATAAAACTACATTTTTATGCTCACGTTTTCATCGCGATAGCGGCTCATCCGGCGTTTTATTAAACAATAATTCAATTAACAATAGTCTATGACGTCACTGTGTCATAGTTACATGATAAAATTATTATACAGGCAAGGGTAGTTAGTTCTTAGTCTACAGACTACAAATATTTAATCCCACCACAATGTTTATTTCATATAACTTATATATTCTCTTATTTAGAATTAAGTTTTGGGTGGTATTTCTCAATAAAATAGCTTTCTTTTGCCTCCAAGAGGTCGTTGATTTTGCTATTAAGTTTATATAAAGGAAAAACACTAAATTTACCCCCACCACAGGGTATCCCAAGAAATCATCTCAGAGCTTCATAAAATGTTAAATAGTTTAGATGATAGCATACAGTTTACAATTGAGCAGAGTCAAACCACATTAAATTTTCTGGATGTGACAGTTAAGCTTCACGCCAATGGCTCTATTGAAACTGATGTGTATTATAAAAAACCGATACACATCAATATCTAAATTTTATCTATTGTCGCCCATCTTATACGAAACGAAACATCCCTTATAACCTAGCTAGACGAATTTGTACAATTGTGTCCAATCAAGGTGTCAAAGTTCAGAGACTACAGGAACTAAAAGGTTTCTTATTAAAACAAAACTATCCGGGTAAATTAATAGACGATGCTAACAAAAGAGCATTGGGTCTGGATCAAAGCAGTGGACGCTTACATCTAGCCCCCGGATCCATTCACTTTTTTTGAATTGTTTATGTTTGTGGTCTCTTAGTATGATGTATCTGTTTTTGTGTAGAATTGTGTGTAGTGCAGTCCCCCTGCACTTGCTATTAAGACTGCTTAAAGTTCCTGTAAACTCTGATAAAAGGAACGTTGCTTTAGTTACTACATTCAATCCGTCCCAGGAAAATGGGAAATCTATCATTGAAAATTATATCCATATTCTTAAAAAAAGGCCAAACAATGCATAAAATATTGAGAAAAACGAATATAATCAACAGTCTTTAGCAACCTTCCAATCTAGCTAGGATTATAACATCTTCTAAATATGATTCAGTCGCTTCAATTCCATTAGTTTCGAAATGCGGTAGTTCAAAGTGTAAAACCTGTGACATTATCATTGAGGGATCATCCATAAAAATTAATGATGATAATACATTTAGAGGGGTGTGGTAATAGTCGATTCCTTTGGTACGGTGTTAAAAACATGTGGAGAGGTATAAAAATTAATAATATAAAAATATTTTGGACCTTCGACAACCCTAACCCCCATGTACATGCCCCCTGAATATAGGTGCCCGTTAATGAACCAAATTATCAGTTTTTCTGTCATTTCACCACTAAAAAGTTTATTTAGAATGCCTTTGACAAATTCATACGTAGGTTTTCATGGTCTGTGAATCTCAATATGACATTGAAAATGACCAACAGCAACCCAATATGGCGGCAATCCAATATGGCGACCAAAATGGCGCCGCAAATATGTATTTTGTGCTTTTCAACGAAACACAGTGTTGTAATATGTAGACTACTATGTTTTTGAGGTTGTAGAATCCGAAATTTGTGGTTATTTCAAACACAGAAGGAACCCCTTACAACATATTTATCATGTGGTGAAATATTCATCAACTAGAAGGCGGTTACATAGTATCATTATTTTGGCAAAGTGAAGCTATCTCGGACTGTATTCAAATCACTCATCATTACATCTGCTTTACAGCTAAGATTGCTTAGGTACACCTTCAAATAGGCCCTATAAACAGATGCTGGCAACTTTTTATGGTCCTTTAATAAACAGAAAATGTCAGTTTGTTCAGGTACTGATAAGGCTGCACATCTAGCATATCTTACTTCGATATAATCAAATGATTATTTCGCATTTTGTAAAGGTATACGATTGCTATTCCCTTGCCACGAAAGCTCATGTTTCTCGTCCCAGGCTTTCATTACAGCAGGAATTACATACTTAGCGATAATATTAATACTATATCCTCGGAATGTACCAGAAGATTGTTAATCGATGGAGTCCTGGGATCTGGCTTTCACATGTACAGTGGATGCACATTTTAAATATTTAGCGCCTCGTTGCATTATCTTACTCACTGCCAAAAGACGCAAATCCAAATATTTCGTCCTTCTTGCGTTGAAAACCGACAGTTAGTTTAAGTAGTAGCATAGCGAGGTGTCCGAGTACCTTGATCAGTCGCGAGCGTGTACCTTCAATTGCTTTGCCAATTGACTCATGTATATCATGACTGTACTTTGTTTGATCGAAACATTCTTGAGAAATAAAGCTAAACGCAGGCTCTTTGAATCCAATACCACTGTCAGGAATGGATTCGGAAATCATAGAAGGTGCTACAATACACCTTCTAGATTCGGAATAGACAGTGGGTTTCATAAATTATGAGCTCAAGCAAAGAGGCGCTAAATATTTGAAATGAGCATCTACTGTGTAAATGAAAACCAATTCCCAGGGCTTCATCAAATCCCAATCTTCTGGTACCTTCCGATCATATAGTAATATCGCTACGTATGAAATTCCTGCTGTAATGAAAACGTGGAAGAGAAACAAAAAAGCTTTTGCAGCAACAGATGAAAGCAACATCATAGGACTTGATTGAATCTTCTGGTGCACTCTGAGGATATAGTATTATCGCTAATTATGAAATTCCTGCTGTAATGAAAGCCCACGACGAGAAACAGAAGCTTTTGTAGCAAGGAAATAGCAATCTTATTCCTTGACAAAAGGGAAAAAATTAATTGATTATATCGAAGTAAGATAATGCTCGAGGAGCAGCCTTGTTAGTACCTACACAAAGTGACATTTTCTGTTTATTAAAGGACCATAAAATATTGCCAGCATCAGCTTATGGGTCCAATTGGAAGATTTACCTAAGCAATCTCAGCTGTAAAGCAGATGTAATTATTTGAACTCAAGTCTGAGATAGCTTCACTTTACCAAAATTATGACACTATGTAACCGTATTCGAATTGATGAATATTTCACCACATGATAATTATGTTGTAAGGGGTTCCTTCTGTGTTTGAAATAACCACAAATTCGGATTCTACAACCTCAATTTGATCGCCATATTGGATTACCGCAATATTGAATTGCTGCGGGTAATTTTTATTGTCATATTGAGACTCACAGACCATGAAAAGCTACATATGAATCTGTCAAAGGCATTCTTAACATATTTTTTAGTGGTGGAATGACAGAAAAACTGATATTTTGGCTAATTTGAGGTACCCCATTTTCAGGGGGTATGAACAGGGGGGTCGGAGGTCAACTTTTTTTCCGTATTATGGATTTTGATACTCCTCCACATATTTTAGGCACCGTACGACTTGCCTTCCAGACTATTTGTTAAATAACACACACCCCTAATGCATTTTATATCAAACAGGCAATGAATAATAATAATAATAACTAGATCTGCTACTGTCCCATGCAGATATGAAAGCTTTCATATTCATCGTCACGTGTCATCGATTATATCAAGTATCTCAAATAAAAGGATAAGAATAACAAACTATCAAAATTGGTCAATAACTCGCGAAGTTACAAGTCTAAATATAGTATGAAACATTGAGTAATCTGAAAACTAAAGGGAAATAACTGATACTTGTGTTGCTGTAATCGGGATGACTTCCGATTTCAAAACTTTCAGAAAAATTAAATGAAAATGGTAAGAAAACATCGAAAAATTAAATGAGATAACTTTGAACAAAACTAAAACTTTTTGAATCAGGTTGAACTCAACTGTTTGAATATGTACGTTAAATATGTAGATTTGGAAAATTATAAAGACATAATATCAAAATCGGTCAAAAACTCACAAAGTTACAAATTTAAATGTAGTGAGAAACATTGCACCCGGGCAAAAGAATAATCTTTAAACTAAAGGGAAATAACTGAAACTTGTATAGCTGTAATCGGGCTTCCAAGATATGTTATATAATTATGGTTTCCAATATGTTTGGTTATAAGTAGGAACTCGTGACGACTTCTTAAGCATGTTTTAAACAAAGGGTCACAGACTGCAATATACAAGAATGGCACTCTGCAATAAAAAAACTGGCCAGAGATTTCTATGCAGAAATTAAATAATTGCTAGAACAAGAAAAATATTTATCCACTATAATCAATAAGCAACATAGAGAAAATGAAATGAAATTGAATGGGGTTTAACGTCCTACTGTTCTGCTCCTACAATGGGCTAATGAAGACGGGCATACGCCATAAAGTGTGCAATGGGGGAAATTTTACCCGGGCAGCGGCGTTACGGCCTACGAGGTTGGTAAGGCGACCATACTCCTTGTCACGTACAACCAAGAAATCGAAACAAGGCCAGTTGACTCAATGACAGACGTTATGATACAGAGCGCACGTGCTAACCATTCAGCCACGCAACCTCCCTAAAATCGGCAAATTGCTGACCTACAGCGAGAAACATTTGAACCGGGCCAAATTTTCTATTTTAACAGTTTAATTTGCACGGTACCTTTAGTTATCAACCGAATATTACAAAACTTTTAAAAATAAGCTCCCCCTGACCAGCTTAATCGTTCGCAATAAACGTTTGCCCCTTAAAATCGGCAAATTGCTGACTTTAAAGTGAGAAACATTACAACCGGGCCAAATTTTCTGTTTTATCACTTTAACAGTACCTTTGATTACCAACCGATTATTACAAAACTTTAAAAAGAGAAAGAGAGAAATGCGGCCTAACGTCCATTCGACACAAACTAGGTCATTTCGGGACTAACATATGTTTTTTAATTTTATTAAAAACACCCCTTGCACGTACTGGTCTTTAGCCGTTGGGAGGAAACCGAAGAACACGGAGAAAACCCACGAGGTTGGACATCATACACCATGTCACGTGCAACCTGGAGATCGAAACGACGCCCGTTGACTCAATGACAAACGTTACGATACAGCGAGCACATGCTAACCATTCAGCCATCCAGCCTCCCTGAATTCGGAAAATTGCTGACTTATAGCAAGAAACATTTCAACCGGGCGAAATTTTCTGTTTTAACAGTTTAATGTGCACGGTACTTTAATTACCAACCGATTATTACAAAACTTTTGAAAATAAGCTCCAACTGACCAGCTTAATCGTATGCAATAAACGTTTTGCCTGTATTGAAAGTTCTGCACGGAAAAAGTTCATCTCGATTTCCCGGCGTGGTTCCCCTTGTCAGTGAGGCAGAACGGAGGGCCTGACAAGCACAGCTGTCTAGTCCTTCGGAAAATTGCTGACTTATAGCAAGAAACATTTCAACCGGGCGAAATTTTCTGTTTTAACAGTTTAATGTGCACGGTACTTTAATTACCAACCGATTATTACAAAACTTTTGAAAATACGCTCCAACTGACCAGCTTAATCGTATGCAATAAACGTTTTGCCTGAATTGAAAGTTCTGCACGGAAAAAGTTCATCTCGATTTCCCGGCGTGGTTCCCTTGTCAGTGAGGCAGAACGGAGGGCCTGACAAGCACAGCTGTCTAGTCCGTCGGATGGGACGAAAAACCAAGGTCCCGTGTACACATTGGAGTGCACGTAAAATATCCCTAAGCAGTTGGAATTCGATACTGTTGAATAAACTCTATACGATGACTAAATGCGTAGATTGTAGTCACCCACACTGCATGTTTCGCTTAGTAATGAAAGGGTGCCGTTTTCAATGTTCGATCCTTTTGTTCTTCTACTCCTGATATGTTGGACTGTTGATCGATGGTTTCATATAAAAGACTACCAATAAGACTCTTTGTAGAAGAAGTTCCCCAAAAATAGTATGTTGACTTTACGAGAAAGACCTCTAAACATGCTCCAAATTGTAAAAATAGGACTTTTTGGATTTTCGATCTCTTTTTTCTACTACCCCTGATATTTAAAAAAAAATGTTACAATGATTTCACACAACAGGCTAGCTATTAGAATCTCTATTGACAAAAGTTTCACCGCCCTCCCTTCATTATAACCGAAGTTATCGTGCCCTAAGGAATCAACAAATCAGCATGCTTACCTCTGCTTACCCTAAGCAGATAATGCTCATCTTTGCACTCAATCACGACAGTGACCTAGTGAACGTCTACACCAAGATTGAACATTCTAGCTCAATAAGAAGGAGAGTTATTGTGTTTCAAAGTCTCAGCCCTTCAAATTTCTACTACTTTTCATATTCACTTCAAAATGACAACCATCAGTTGACCTAAATCAAAATTCTGCTCCCTGCGATTTTTTGGCCATCCTTCAAGGATTCAGAAAATATAATTCTCGTGTCTGTAAGTAAAATAGCAAAAAAGCCTTAGGGATTTTTCACTTTTCAAGATGGTGGCACTTCCGGATTGAGCTACAAACTCCATTTTTTGTGTACTAATCAGTGGTCTCGAAGGTACTACCTAAAAAAAAATTCAAGATGATCTGACCTATATTTCGTCGATTTTTTTGAAAATTTCGATCCTCAATTTCTCCATGGGGAGATAATTTAGAAAATTTTAAAAGTCATTTTTAAACTCGCATCGGTAAGATCTACTTACATTCCAAATTTCATAAAAATCGTGTATCTATTAAAGAAGTTGTCAAATTGGACATGACTTCCGGAACGAAATCACAGCGACGAATTTTCGAAATTCGAAAATTTGAAATTGCAGGTGAAATTGGTTTTCGTCAAGGTTTTCAAAGAATTTTTTTTTAGTAAAATAGGTCTATTAATAACAAAGTTACGACTATGCATTGTTAATTTTTTCGTTCGTAAAATTCGGTGATTTCGAATTCGCAAAACGTTTCGAAAATATATTTAATCAACAGCCACCACCCATTTTTGGGGGGGTAGGTCAAAGTTTCAGAAACATCCTATGGTTAGATTCTGTGAAATCCGATTTGCAGGAGAAACACAAAAAAAAAATAATAATAATCTTAACAGAAACAATAAGCTTTCATATGAAATATGAAAGCTTAATAATAATATCTTTATTAGAGTAAGAAATTAGGCCGGGCCTTTTTACAATTCTGACCATGAAACATAACAAAACAATATAAGAAGAACAATAAAAATTATGAATTAAAATTATGTACATAAGGTTTACTAAGGTTAGGAATGTATCATTAAAAGAATATTCGCTTTAAAGTTTGATAATACAGGTGTGTTTTTAATTGAGGTAGATAGATTATTCCAGAGACAGGGTCCAATGTATTTTAAACTTTTTTTATATATTGATTTATTAGGTTGAGGAATTTTAAATCAAAGATTAATATTGGTATAAGGTGTATTTTTAAAAACGAGACTATAAGTTAAGTAGTTTGGGCATTTTTTATGAATTAATTTGAATAGAAAGATGTATTTATTGCAGGTGAACCGATTTTGAATGGTTAAAATATTCAGTAATTTAGCTAGGGTTTCATAAGTAGATAAGGTTGAATTTTTCGGAAGTGGTTTATCATTAATTAATTTGAAAGCCAATTTTGGCACACGCTGTAAGTAATTTAAAGATGTTTTACTACAGGTATCCCAGATGGTGGAGCAATAATCTAGATGTGACTGAAAATGGCCAAAATAGAATAATTTTAACAAGTTTGACGGAAGGAGTGATTTTATCTTTTTCAGTTGATACAATTTTTTATTTAGTGTTTTACACATGTATTCAGTATGTTTATTCCAAGAAAATTTTTTATCAATGATTACACATTCAGAAACATTTTCAATTTGGTTATTATTGATTTGAATGTCAAGTTTATTTACTGGATATTAAGTTATATAGTTTGTGGCTTTTAACATTGATTTAGTTTTTGATTCATTGATAATCATGGCATTATTTTGGCACCATTGTATTATTTTGTTGGTTTCCAATTGAAGTTTATTATTAAGAGATGTTATATCCGGAGAAGAGGTATAAACGGTGGTGTCATCTGCAAGTAGATCGGAATTTACAGAAAGAGAAAACGGTAAATCATTGATAAAGAGATTAAAAAGTAAAGGTCCAAGGATTGATCCTTGGGGTACACCGGAAATTATATTTTGAAATGAAGATTTATTTTGTCCAATTGATATACACTGTTTTCGATTATTAAGGTATGATTTCAATAATGAGAGTAAGTTTTCAGAAAAATTATATAGTTGAAGTTTTGTAGGAGAAGATTATGATTAACCATGTCAAAAGCTTTTCTGAAATCAAAAAATGTTAATCCTGTTAGCATATTATTATTTAGAGCGTCATAAACATTTTCAGTGATATTAACAAGGGCTGTGTGGCCGGAGCTATTTGAGCGAAAGCCAGATTGATTTAAATATAAAAGATTATGTTTATTTGAATAATTAGTAATATTCAAATTTTTATGTTTTTCAAGAGGTTTAGAGAGAGTTTGCAAAATAGATATTAGCCTATAATTACCGGTTAGGCTTTTATCACCTGATTTGAAGAATGGTAGTACCTTTGCCTGTTTTAAAATGCCAGGAAATATGTTCTTTTCAATGCAAAGGTTAAATATATATGTTAGAGAGCTATTTAAAATGGAGCATCCGGTTTTGAGAAAAAAAACGAGCTAACACCATCAATTCCTACAGATTTTGATGTGTCTAAATTTGAAAGATATTTGTATACACCACAAGTAGAAATAAAAGGTATTTTACATTTAGGAGTACAAGATGACATTTGATTGTTTACAAAATTAGAAATACTATTGGAATCATTTTTGCTTAACGAAATTGGGACATTGTTCAGTAAGTTGTTTGCAACATTGATAAAATAATCATTGAGAGTGTCAGGGTTCATTTGAGTAGGTTGTGATGAAGTTTTATGAAATGTATTATTTGCTAGTTTTATGGCATCCCAAATCTGTTTACTGTTTTTCCGGTCAGATATCAAGGATTCTAAATATTTTCGTTTACTTGCTTTAATAGCTGTTTTAACTTCATTTCTTAATTGTTTATAATTAGTAATATCACCTTTTTTCTTTAAATAATCTCGTTTATGAATAAGTTGAAATATTTCATGAGTTAACCAAACTGGTTTATCAACGTTTCTTACTATATAATTTACCTTATAACGTGTCCGGGATGCAAGGGGAAGTATATAGGAAAGACCCAAATGATGCTTAGGCTGAGAATGAACCTTCATCGACAGCACATACTTCAACCAAAATATAGGACGATCCCGCTCAGTGAGCACCTTGAAGTATGTGGTGGGGGTAAATTTAGAGTATTTCCTTTATATAAACTTAACAGCAAAAAGAACGACCTCTTGGAGGCAAAAAAAAAAAAGCTATTTTATTGAGAAGTACCACCCAAAACTTAATTCTAAATAAGAGAATATATAAGTTATATGAAATAAAGATTGTGGTGGGATTAAATATTTGTAGTCTTTAGACTAAGAACTAACTACCCTTGCCTGTATAATAATTTTAACATGTAACTATGACACCGTGACGTCATAGACTATTGCTAATTGAATTATTGTTTAATAAAACGCCTGATGAGCCGCTATCGCGATGAAAACTTTAGCATAAAAATGTAGTTTTATTTTGCCATCTTTAATTTCAATTATATATTACCATACTATATATATAATAGTATAAAATATAAAATATGTTTCAATATAATTTCATCAGGAAGCCATTGGTAACAATAACGTTGCAACAGCAAATATTCAGTTTGACCGATATATACTGCTCCGTATGACATAGATCACATTTCGTGATGCACATGTTAAATTAGCGTTTACGCTAAATGTCCCGTGACCTTTAAAGGTGATTGATGGTCCTTCCATAAGATGTTCGCAAGTACCACAGTTTCCACGTTGGCATTTTTTCACCTCATATTCTGATGGGTGTGATGATTCCGACGTGAATTTAGCCTTCGTAAGGACCTTTTTTCAAACTATAGCTTTGGCGCTTGCTGTTGATGATTTCTACTGATATAAGAACTTCTTTCATCCGTTCATCATTTTCTAACACTGGTAGATTATGTCTAATTTTATTCATAATGTCCGCGTTTTTAGGGTTGAAGGATGAAATGAATGCAAAAGGTTTTCGTTGTGATATGATTTTCTCCTTCAGTCAGCATATCGCGTCTATCCAGCTTTAAAGCTTTGGATATTCCATCGTGAATTAGATTTAGTGGATATTGTCTGTTTCGAAGGAACATTCGTAGCTCCTAGAAGCGAACTTTCTGTTGATTGTTGTCAGATACAATTGTCCTGATTCGTCTGGCTAAATTATATGGTAAACTCCGTTTGGTGTGATTTGGATGGCACGACGTGAACATCAAATACTGTTTGGTGTCAGTAGGTTTGTAAAAGATATCAGTTTCAATCTTTTTCTCCTTTTTTGATAACCAACGTGTCCAGAAATGCTAATCTAGTGTTCGACATTTCCATTGTAAATTGTATATTGACATCCATACTTAATATTTTAAAGAAAATATCCAAGTCATTTTTTGAACGGGTCCATATTATGAAACAGTCGTCCAAGTACCGACGCCAAGCTGGTTGGAGAAGGTGACAAATCCGTCATAGTTCGGCCATTATGTATTCTAACGTCACGGTTATTTCATACGTTACTTTTGGTGTCATTTCTGGATTCTTTGGTATCACTTTCCCATAGGTTGATAATACATTTCTAGGCTGTAAAATTGATATTTTTGAAGTTATAAATGGTTTTCAGTTTCATTATTGCCGCAGCTATATGTGGCGCCTAAGAAAATTTAGACTCGCTGCTTCAAGTGTTCGGGATAGGATGAGGAGAAAGAATAACTCAAGATGGTTTTAAAAGTTTATATAAATATCAAATATCACATATCACATTGCTATAAAATTACAATTAACATCGCGAACGCGGTTATTGCTTACTGATGAATCACCACATGAACGGCATACTCAGTTGAAAAACAACATGCCCTGAAATAACAAAAATACATTCTATACTAAACTAATTCAAGGCTGTGCAATTTAGATCATGTCGCAGTAAACTCAATGATTGACTTCCATTTTGGATGAAGTATATAACCAAGTTTGTGGAAATGAGCTGTATGAATCAGGAACAAGGAACCAGTCATCCAACCGGAAAATGAAGAGTGAGAAAAGATACTGATTTCATATCTTTTAATAAAATGCGCCACCCAAATAACCAATCAGAATACAAGAAATCATATCACCTGATACACAACCTCAAAGTGTAATGTTCAACAAAACCTTCTAGAACAAAAGTAACTACTCCTCAATATTTTAAACTAAGGACACAAAGAACAAATTCCACCAAACATAAACGTCAAAACCTCAAACGTATAACTGCAATAGAAACGTATATACCCCACAACCCATAACATCCTTTTTTTACTTTTTTAACTATGTAAAATAAAACTCGAAATCCCATTACTTAAATAACAAGATCAAACAACCAAACGGACAAACTGAAAAGTAACAAATACACTAATCACTTTGTAAAATATTCTCACCATGTATAAATAACATGTTATTGTCTGCGATATCACCTCGGTGGAAGGGGGAGTTAAATAAAGCCAATTCACACTCACGCAGTAGCACATTATGCCCCGCTACATTATGCTGACCCATAGAGTCAAAAGTTCAAAGTGCTGTAAAAAATTTTGCTCAACTCCGATCGCCGGGGAAAAGTTTTCTGGAACACTTGGGACATACTTATTTCAGAAAATGAAGAAATCATTTGGGTAGGAATTTCTTCCCACAAATTTTCTACCCCGACCAGACTAATATAGTCGTTCTTTTAAATAGGCTAGTACCAGAGTTGCGTATGTTGGCGCCATTTTTGTCCCCATAGCTGTTCCTTTCAACTATTTGAAGTGGTCACCATCAAAGTGGTATGTATTGTTTTGAAGTACATTGAATGAATTCCACGTTTGAGATGACCAGTTAGTTACAGATTCGGCCTGGTAATTCGGTCGGGTATTTCTCCAACCAGTATTTTACACTTTTTAGACCGAGATCATCTGGGATGCTGCTATATAGAGACGTTACATCAAATGATACCATCATGGATTCTTCTTGGACTTTTGTTGGCAGTTGATGGAGGAAATCTATTGTGTCACGTACATAGCTTTCCACTTGACTCAAATATGGTTTCATTAAGATGTCAATAAAGTTGCCGCGGCGGTGTGTTGAACATGATGGCCCCACAATTATTGGCCTTATTTTCAAATCTGGTGGATGTGGCATACTGACAAATTCACTGGTAGCTGGGGAGCATGTCTCATTGATAGCCTTGCTCTTATGAACTTTTGGCAGGCCGTAAAAATTGCTCTCTCTACATACGACTTGCGTCAGATAATCATGTTCCTTTTACACCAGCTGATCACTGAATTCGTTGACGAACTGTATCATCTTCTTGCATGTATTAGCGTTCGTTTCGGCATTAATTTTTCTGTAACTATCTGTATCACTTAATATATCCAAGGCCATGGTTTTATAGTTAGAGCAGCTCATAACTACAGTGGCACCTCCTTTGTCGGCCTGTTTTATAATGATGCTTTTATCTTTGGCCAAGCTGCCCAGTGATTTCCTCTCATTGTACGTGGTGTTGCTAGATCTGTTTTGTGCCCGATACTGATCAATTGGAATTGACTTAATATTTTCCGTAAAGATTTGTAGTGCTTGGTTGTTAGTCTTTGCACATCAATTGCTTTTATTTCGCACTAGAGAATCATCTACCCTTAATGGTCTATCGTTGAAATGTTCTGCGTTTTTTAATTGCCGGCAGAATTCACTGATATCAACTTTTAATTCAAGGGTATTTGTATATTCGGGGGTTGGTGTAAATTTTAATCCTTTTTCCAATATTCGTAAGTCCGTATCCGAAAGCTGTCCTATAAGAATATCCAACTTCTCAGATACTTCTGTAAGTTTTCCATCAATATCTGTTAAAGGGACAATAACATTCTTGCTGGCTTGTGTAATACTATGGTCTTAGGTCTTTAAGACCATATTGTGTCTTTGGAAAATTATTAAATTCTCTGTCTATAAAATTAAAATCTCACGTACCTAGTAAACGTGAAATATAAGCTATACATTAAAGTCAGGGATGTTTTGGTAAAATCATAACCTGTGACAAAACTGTCCATCACGTTCTTCCTGTTATTGGACCTATGGTTAGTAGACATAATATGGTATCAGCACCTGCTTTATTTGTGTGAAATTTAGTAGGTTATTACGCATTTGGAATGGAAATTAACGTCAAGGCTAAACCTTGGACGTGTAGGGATGGGGGTATAAATTTGAGTGTAGAACAAGCCCCATTAGAAACTCACCCAGATATTGAAGCAGCCATTATCTGTTGAGAACAAGGGACCTGCGAAGTCATCCAGCTTGGCAATAAAGTTCTTATGGCTGAAATACTGTGGTATTGTTTTACGATCACAAGAACACAACAAAGAAGAAGTCCTAAAAGTAGCAGTAGTACAACACTTGGTAGTTCCAGAAAATAAATAATACCCTTATTCTAAGTACTAGATGTTAAGGGGCCTACCTGTTGTTAAATTATCCATTACAACCTATTTTACTTGTCCAGAGGGTTCGATATATTTTAAAATCCAAGTCACATTTGAAAAGTTTTACGTTAGACTTTTCAAATCAATTGGTTGAATTTTTCCAATTTTTTAAAATAGGTGTGTTAAGATGAAATTTATATCATCATTTAATTGGAATATTCTAAAATAATACGATTTGTTGACCAGAATGAAGATTGGGGCATATTATTCAGTTACAACAAGAGTGTTATTGGGGCTTTAATACTGTGAGTGTAGCTTCCTCACACGTTTTACCCCCTTATACTTTAGGTGGCATCATTTTATCATGTTCATCGCAAACGACTCACTACTGCTATATATATATAATTTCAATCAAATAATGTAATATATATATATATATATATATATGATTGAAATTATCTTTCACTTTATTAAAGAGCACAAAAAACCGAGAAAACTAAATTAATTGAACTTATAGACATTGGTTACTATATGCATTTTACGACAGTTTAACATCAATCTGATGAAAATTAATTCAGATATCGTCACTCAAAGTCGCAAGTATAGACCTCTCGTAAAAACGACTTGGCCAATTATCGAAAACACTCTTAACCCCTCAGACGCCAGTGACGTCACAGTGACCTAATGCATATTTGGAATGTTTATTCCTTAATAATAATAATAATAATAATTTTTATTAAGGTGTCACAAATCATTCTATACAGTTAAAACACATAAGTTTATTGTTAAAAAAAGATAACCAAGTAAAATTAGAATGATTTCCGGCCATAATTGACCTACGAGACACGGCTACATAAAACATTTGATTCATTTAGTTCAATAAAATAAAATAAAATAAAATATACTTTTCATTTAAAACTCAAACTTTAGCGTATACTATATTCTATCGTTTGGTTTGTTAGGTTTACACAAAAGTTTTCAGAGACTGCCTTCGGTTCATCATCTTAAACAAGTAACTTCCAAGTCTTTCTTGAATTGAATCACAATTCATTATGAACTTGAATTTTTGATCCAAATTCATTTCATTGAAAGAATGGTCTAATTTATTGATTTCCGATATAAGATCATATCTAATATCACTATATGTTGGACAAACTAAAAGGGTGTGTTTTTCATTTTCTATCACATTTAGGTTACAGAAAACACATTTTCGGTCGCATAACGGTAATGGGGGCCTGGAATACCTGCCGGTTTCGATGGCTATAGGGAGAGAACCACATCGCATCTGGACAATAAGGCGTTTGTGGTATCGGGGGATGTTGGGGTGTGTCACATAATGTTCAGTGCGAGGCATCTGTTTAAAGCTCCTATAGGTACGGAGTTTATTTCCGTTCATCTCATTTTTACGATCATCAAATATTTGTTTTGTCCATTCACTTGAGTCAATCTCGTTTAGTTTCGTAGAGACCCTATCTAGAGCTGATTTTGAAGAGATTCCACAATCATCAATAATTAACATATCTGAGTCGTGCAGATGTTTAGTAATCGAATAATACCACCCCCGTTTATTTCGTTTGGAGAGCTGAAAAGCTTGGTACACTATTCGATCTTTATTTTTAATTCGGGTAAGCTTAGATATGAATCGAGCGCATTCTATTTTCTGCTTGGTGTGACATGATGTCCACTTTAAGTCACCGCGAGTTGCGAGATTTGATGTGTTTTTTCCAACGACCAAATAGAATTTGATGGCTTTATTTTGTACTGAGGTTATGCTAGAGTATGATCGTGTTCCCCAAATAGCTGATCCATAAAACAAAATGGGTTCGACGAGGGTTTTGTAAAGTTTTTCAAATATTGTATAGGTCATCTCTCCACACGCTTTAAGCTTCATACAGACTAATCCCAGGGCACGGCTTGCTGATTTGGCGGGTTCATTAGTGGTCTTTGTCATATCCAAGTGCTGTTGTAACCATATTCCCAAATACCTATATGCGTCAGCATAGTCAATCGTTTGGTTTCCACATTTAAAAATATAGTCAGAGCGTGGTTTTGATGGCGGTCTATAGTGTACGACTTTAGTCTTTTGGGGGTTTATTTCTAGATCCCACTTTTAACACCAGCTATCCAACACTTCTAACATGCGATTCAAAGACGTTTCATTAGGGGCTACTATAGCTACATCGTCTGCATAAAGGAGCAGAGAAACACGCACATCTCCACACTCTAACCCAGAATTTAATTTTTCGATGTCGTTACAAAGGTCATTAATATAAACCGCAAATAGGTTTAGCGAAAGAAGACAACCCTGCTTGACCCACGAGTGCACATTAAACCAAGGAGTAAGAGTATCGTTAATCTTTACCGCACACTGGGCATTTTCATACAACGATTGAAGTGCTTTATTGAAATGAGTTGAAACGCCTATATTTTCTAGTTTATTCCATAGTTTTAATCTGGACAGAGAATCGAACGCTTTACGCATGTCTACAAAACATACGAAAGTTGATTGTCTCTTTAGCTTTCTGTCATTGATTAGGCTGTGGGGGCTGAAAATATGTTCGGTGCAGTTGCGCCCTTTTCTAAAGCCATTCTGGCTGTCACTTAATAATTTGTTCTCTTCTAACCAGTCTCCAAACCTAGAGTTCAGAATATGACAGTATACCTTACTAGGTATGGACAGCAGAGATATTCCGCGATATTCAAGAGGGTCCATGTTATCTGCCATTCCTGGTTTTGGGATTGGATATATAACACTACTAGTCCATTCTTTTGGGACGGTACCAGTCTCGAAACAGATGTTACATATTTTATGGAGGAGAAATACGGACACGTCATTCTTAAGCACTTCCACTGGGATCGGGGTTTCAGTTTATCAATCGCAGCTATTACTTCACCAAGTGATATCAAGGCATTAAGATTGGCGCAGTCTTTAATAGAGTCATGTTCTAAATTCGAATGTTTACCCAAGTCCAAGTTTGTATCAGTAAGTCCTTTATTTAGGATAGTGTTAAAGTCTGCTTGCCACCTATTCAAGACACTTTACTGATCAGTTACGAGTCTGCCTTCCTCATTAATAACTGCCCAGGGGATCTTGTTCTGTCTGTAATTTGAGATACCTATTTGACCGATTGTCTTCCAAAATTCTGTACTATTAGTACACTCAAATTTTTCTGTTAGCTCATCTTGTAGCTTTTGGCGATATTGTCTTTTTACTTTTCTGTGTAATTGGTCAAAACATTTTCTAGCTTGACAAAATTCCGATTTTAATTTCCCTTTATTAACGTGAGAATTTGATTTTAACCACATTTTTTCACAGTTACGCGCATGAGACCACTGTGCAGCAAGTTCGACATTCCAGTAAGGCTTTCGGGTTCGGTTGTTTTTCTTGATGTCAAAATTGAGGGCGGATGTTTTCTTACAGGGTATTCTATTATCCATTTCGGTTTTTATCAATTCTAGAAAGTCACTATAAGCACGTTGGATATCTTTCTGGCATTGCAGGTTACCTTCTATCGCTGTTATCTTTTCATACAATAATGGGTCAATGTTTGAGAATGATAGAAAGTCATCTGGGGTCTCACGGAGTTGATACCGTTTTACACTATGTCCAGGAGATATTACGTCATCCTGTCGTTGATTTAATTTATAGTCTACATGTATCTCCCAGATCAACATAGAGTGATCTGGGATTGACGTCGGCTGTAACTTAATGTCAGCTATTGCGTCTGTCATGGTTAAGACATTAAAATGTTTAATAGTTTCTAGAGATTCATGAGGCACACAAACATAGTCTACCACTGCTTTACCCTTCGTCGAAATTGATGTAAAGTCTTGTACCCCTACCCTACCATTCAACATAACAAAATTTGTCACGACCAGAAAATCCAGAAACAGTTTACCATGATGGTTCTTGTTAAAGTCAAGAATCTCTCGAGGGCCAATACCGTCCACCCACACAACAGTATCTGAATCGTCAGCACAACGTGCATTAAAGTCACCGAAAATTTGAATAGATCCCAACTGTTGATATTCATAAATTTGATTCGTTAGATTTTCAAAAAAAGCCTCTGTGTCACGTATGACAATATCTTTATTTGATAACGATAGTTTATATTACAGTTTGTCGTGGATGTACTACATATAGGTATGGATTCACGCTGGTATTGCTGAACGTTTCAAGGTCACAAGTATTTGTACATTAATAAATATAGTATATATGTTATTGTTGTTTATTACAGTTTATGACAAAATAATGCTTTTCATGCTCTGAAAGCAGCTTTGATCTCAACTCCAGTACTTCGTTTACCTGATTTTTCTAAGACTTTTATTCTTAGGTCGGATGCCAGTAACGTAGGAATTGGTGCCGTTTTATTACAAGAATTTGACGATGGTAAATTTCCAATTGCTTATGTCAGTAAAAAATTACTTCCTAGGGAAACAAGGTATTCAGTTATAGAACGAGAATGCATGGCATTAATATGGGGTATAAATAAATTTCAGGAATATTTATATGGAACAGAATTTATTGTTGAAACTGATCACGAACCTCTTGTTTATATTAATAAAGCTAAAGTAAGTAATAACAGAATTATGAGATGGGCGCTTGCTTTACAACCTTTCAGATTCAAGATACGAGCGATAAAAGGAAAAGAAAATGTTGGTGCAGATTATTTAAGTAGAGTTTATTAATTATATTATATTTCAGAAACATCATAGAAGTTTCTTCTTGAGTTGGGGGGTGTTGTCACGTATGACAATATCTTTATTTGATAACGATAGTTTATATTACAGTTTGTCGTGGATGTACTACATATAGGTATGGATTCACGCTGGTATTGCTGAACGTTTCAAGGTCACAAGTATTTGTACATTAATAAATATAGTATATATGTTATTGTTGTTTATTACAGTTTATGACAACTGGTGAACATGGTTTCAGATTGTGGTAATAAAGTTGATTTATAAACCTTTGATTTTATTGTTTATTTGTAAGATGTGTGATAGTTAATATTTGCCAAGGTAGAGTTATTCACTTGTCTGATTGCAGGTATGATTGCATTGAATGCATGTGCACTGCCTGTTTTGTTGTCGTGGTTTGATTGGTTGTGAGTAAAACTGTAGTTTACGTGGTGGGAGATATGAATTTATATTGTTACTCTAATGCTGGATTTTGGGAGAATCACACGTGTCCATTAATCATCATTCATTCATGAATCACTCCTATAAATTGTATTTCAACTAAATGGCTGTTAGACTGTGTGTCGTTGGTTTAGACTGTGTGTCGTTATTATGGTAATCTGTGTGATTTATGAGTAATAATTAGTACAAATGCTTGTAAGTATTGTTTGATTTTTGTAATGTTGATAATCGTAGAAATGTAGAATTATTTTGATTATTTGTTAAACATTGTGTTATGTTTTATAGGTGACCGGATTCTGATTCTGATTCTGATTCGGTTTCTGATTATGTTAATGTGCTACGGTTAGAGTTATCGATATTGTTGTTGGGATCGTTACTGTTCCAGTTATTTCATGGTGTTGAAAATAATGAAAAGATCCACATGAATAACTCATCAACCTGATCATCTTCATCATCTTAAATGTGCTGTGGAGTCAGATGTTTAATTTAATAACGGCTGTGTGCGCGTGTTTCGTCATTTCATCAATGTAGAACTGTGATTCGTCTTGTTGTTTGAATCCGTGAAATTAGAGAATAATTACATAAATATATATTATTGTATTATATTGTAGTTATATAAAGATATTTAAATCATATTGTGTTTTTGTTAATGGGGACTAAATAAGTACATGACCGTCAATCCGCCCCAAAAAAGAACCAAAGGTCCAATTTTGTGACATCTGGCGAGCTTGCCAGGATTAGACTATTTTGTACTTATTGGTTAACATTAATTATATTCCGATGCATCCATTAATTTATTAGTACTTATACATTTTATTGCTTGTGATATGTTTTATGAATCGCTACATTATTATATTGTATTTTATGAATGAGCGCGTATGTTTATATTATTTAAAACGTTTGTGATCACTTTTGCTAGCTTATGATTTGGTAATTGAATAGGTTTAAGTTTATTTGGAGTATTGGATAGTTCATTGTCTAGTTTTAGTTCAGTTGGTTTATTTGTAGTTGCGATATCAAAATGGATTTAACTAAATTACTTAAGGCTGGTAAGGAAATGGGTTATGATGGGGAGGCTTTACGAACGTTTGTTGAGAATGGGAGACAGAGAGAAAATATTGAAAGAGAGAATTTGAGAGTTGAGCGAATTGAAGAGAAAGAAAGGAATTTAAGAGAAATTAATGCTAGAAAGGTATTGTGTGACACTGAAATACACCTTGAGACTATGAAACGTGAAAACCCTGAAGCCAGTGCTAACCACGAGAGTACTCGCGCCGAAAATGTCCCAGCGCGGAAAATAATAATGAAGCTACCACCATATGATGATGGACGTGACGACATGGATGCCTATCTCAACCGATTTGAAAGGTATGCTGATGCTCAAGATTTAGATGATGACTTGATGGCTGTTAATCATGCTTCACTTTTACGAGGTAAAGCCCTTGATGTATATTCTAGACTATCTTCTGATCAAGCTAACGATTATAATAATTTAAAGTTGGCTTTATTGAAAGCATATAATTTAACAGAGGAAGGTTTTAGATATAAATTCAGAAATTCTCGACCTCTGCAGGGTGAGTTTTCACATCAATATTTGGCACGTATCCAAGGTTATCTTGATCGCTGGATAAGTTTATCTGCAACTAAAACATATGAAGATCTTAAAGATTTACTTTTAAGGGAGCAGTTTCTGTCTAGCTGTAACATTGAATTAGCCATGTTCCTGAAAGAAAGAACGCCCAAGTCCGCACAAGAACAGGCCAAACTAGCTGATCAATATTTGGAAGCACATGGTTGGTCTAACAAGTATTTTAAATATAATTCTGATTCTTTACAGGAAACTAAAACCCGATCCAGTAGACGGTGTTACATGTGCAACTCTTATAATCATGAAGTGAAGAATTGTCCAGAGGTACGAAGAGCTAATACATCTAATATATATAATCCAAATAAATATTCTAATTCGAGATTTAATCATAGAGATACATATTCTTTTCAGGGTCCACGTTCTTTTGATGCTAGACGTAACCAATCTTTTATTCCTAATTCACAGGGACAGTCTTTTCAGTCATTTCGTACACAACAGAATCCAAGTCAGTCATTTCGACCTAATCAGCAACGTCAATCTAGTTATAAATGTAATTCTTGTTTACTAGAACCCAATAATGAATTAAAATCTCAAAGTAATTCTAATCATGTTTTCTCTGATTTACAGACAGATCCTAAAACGTTATGCGGGTGTTGCAATTTTGAAAGTGGTCATGTTGAACTTAAATGTGGACACGAATTACCTGTATTAAGTGCTAGTTGTAAAGGTAGTATTAAGACTGATATGCCGATATCTGAAGGTTATGTAGATAATTATAAAGTAATGGTACTACGTGACTCCGGTTGTAATAGCGTGGTTGTTAAAAAAGATTTAGTTCATGAATCTCAATTTACAGGTTATACTCATAGATGTGTTTTAATTGATGGTACTGTGAGAGAAATTCCCGTTGCTAAGATAAATATTGATACACCTTATTTTGTTGGTATTGTAGAAGCCTTATGTATGACTAAACCCGTGTATGATTTAATTATAGGTAATATTACAGATGTACGTGGTCCGTTTGATCCAGATAAGAATTGGAATCCTGTTATGTCTGATTCAAAGTTAGTACAAGCGGTTGAAACTAGAGCACAGGTTAAGATAAAAGATAAAGTGTTTAAAAGTCTTTCAGTTCCCACAGCAATTGGTGAAGTTTCGAAATCAGAAATTGAAAAGGCACAGAAAGATGATAAAACTTTAGACTCGATAAAATTGAAATTAGATAAAGATGAAAAGGAAGTACGAGGTAAACATCAAACTTGGTTCATATTAATTAAAAATTTAATTTACAGATGTTTTGTGTCTCCAGATATAAACCACGGAAATGTATTTAAACAGTTAGTCGTACCTAAATGTTACAGGGAATTGGTACTTAAGCTGGCACACGAATCTATTTTTGGGGCTCATCTTGGCATTAGAAAAACAGTTGATAGAGTATTAACACAATTTTATTGGCCTGATTTACAGGGTGATGTAACACGTTTTTGTAGATCATGTGATCCGTGTCAACGTACATTTCCTAAGGGAAAAGTAACCAAAGCTCCTCTGGGAACACTGCCGATAATTGATGTACCGTTTGATCGAGTCGCAGTCGACTTAGTAGGTCCTATTTTTCCTTCAACAGACAGGGGTAACAGATATATTTTAACTTTAGTTGATTTTGCCACTAGATATCCAGAAGCAGTACCACTTAAGTCCATAGAAACGGAACGAATAGCTAAAGCATTGATCGAAATGTTTTGTAGAATCGGTTTTCCACGAGAAATCCTTAGTGATAGAGGTAGTCAATTTACTTCCGACTTGATGTGCGAGGTAAGTAGAATTTTATCTATTAAACAGTTGTTCACTACCCCGTACCATCCAGCTTGTAATGGTTTATGCGAAAGATTTAATGGTACCCTAAAAACTATGCTAAAGAAAGTTTGTATTGAAAGACCCAAAGACTGGGATAGGTATGTATCGCCTATATTATTTGCTTACAGAGAGTCAGTGCAGGAAACTCTTGGTTTCAGCCCTTTTGAACTTTTATATGGAAGGACAGTGAGAGGTCCTATGACAATTCTACATGAACTTTGGACAGGAGATTTGCCGGAAAGTGAGGTAAGAAATACTTATCAATATGTGTTAGATCTTCAGGAAAGATTGGACGATACTTGTAAATTAGCCAGAGATGAATTAGTGAAAGGGAGAGATAGATATAAGAACTATTACAATAGGAAGGCTAAAGCACGAAATGTAGAGGTAGGTGAAGAAGTTTTGATTTTATTACCAACAGACAATAACAAGTTACTGATGCAGTGGAAGGGTCCGTTTAGAGTAGTTGAGAAGTTAGGAACACTAGATTATAAAATAAATGTAAATGGTAAGATTAAAAGTTATCACATTAATATGTTAAAGAAGTATATTCCGCGCGAAACAACTACTGATAAAGATTTATGTTTACAGGACGAGGGTACTTTTCAGAGGGTCTGTACAGCTGTGATAGAAGATGGTGTAATTAATGAAGACAGTTTTGATGATTCAGAAATTGATCAAATGGTGACAAGTAAAGAGATAATAGAAATTCCACAATTAATCCAGAAGGAAACCCATAATGACGTAATTATTAATCCAGAATTAAGCGCAGTAGAAAAGAAAAATTTAACCCAATTATTTCAGGAATACTCAGATATCCTTACTGATGTACCTGGATGTTCAAATTTAGGGAAACATAAAATTTCTTTAATTTCAGATAAACCTGTTAGACTTAAACCATATCCTATTCCTTTCGCCTTGAAAGACGTTATCGTAAAAGAAGTTGAAAGTATGCTTAAGTTAGGAATTATTGAAAGATCTAACTCACCGTATTCATCCCCAGTGGTACTTGTAAAAAAACCAGATGGAACTAATCGTTTTTGTATTGATTTCAGAGCCTTGAATAGATTAACGGTATTCGATGCAGAACCAATGCCGAGACAGACTGGTATATTTTTGAAAATTGCCTCTAGTAAATATTTGTCTAAGATAGATCTTACAAAAGGTTATTGGCAGATAGCTCTTGACGAAGATTCCAAATATAAAACTGCTTTTTCTACTCCCTTAGGTTTAATGCAGTTCAAAATGATGCCCTTTGGCTTAGTTACCGCACCTGCGTCCTTCAGTAGAAATATGCGGGATCTTTTGTATGGATTAGAAGGTACAGATAATTATTTAGATGATATTTTAGTTTTTAGCGATACATGGGATGATCACCTGAATATTCTCGGAAAGTTATTTTCGAGGCTACAGTCTGCTAATATAACGGCTAGACCAAGTAAATGTTATTTTGGGTTTAATAAATTAAATTATCTTGGTCATGATATAGGTAAGAAGTGTATACGCCCTATGGAAAAGAAAATAGAAAGTATCCAAAATGCTAATCCTCCAGAAACGAAGAAACAGCTCAGATCATTTTTAGGCCTAGTTGGATATTATAGACAATTTATACCTAATTTTTCTGCAGTTGCTGTCCCTTTAACAGATTTGACTAAAAAAGGAAAACCTAATATATTAGAATGGGGAATGTCACAAAATAATGCTTTTCATGCTCTGAAAGCAGCTTTGATCTCAACTCCAGTACTTCGTTTACCTGATTTTTCTAAGACTTTTATTCTTAGGTCGGATGCCAGTAACGTAGGAATTGGTGCCGTTTTATTACAAGAATTTGACGATGGTAAATTTCCAATTGCTTATGTCAGTAAAAAATTACTTCCTAGGGAAACAAGGTATTCAGTTATAGAACGAGAATGCATGGCATTAATATGGGGTATAAATAAATTTCAGGAATATTTATATGGAACAGAATTTATTGTTGAAACTGATCACGAACCTCTTGTTTATATTAATAAAGCTAAAGTAAGTAATAACAGAATTATGAGATGGGCGCTTGCTTTACAACCTTTCAGATTCAAGATACGAGCGATAAAAGGAAAAGAAAATGTTGGTGCAGATTATTTAAGTAGAGTTTATTAATTATATTATATTTCAGAAACATCATAGAAGTTTCTTCTTGAGTTGGGGGGTGTTGTCACGTATGACAATATCTTTATTTGATAACGATAGTTTATATTACAGTTTGTCGTGGATGTACTACATATAGGTATGGATTCACGCTGGTATTGCTGAACGTTTCAAGGTCACAAGTATTTGTACATTAATAAATATAGTATATATGTTATTGTTGTTTATTACAGTTTATGACAACTGGTGAACATGGTTTCAGATTGTGGTAATAAAGTTGATTTATAAACCTTTGATTTTATTGTTTATTTGTAAGATGTGTGATAGTTAATATTTGCCAAGGTAGAGTTATTCACTTGTCTGATTGCAGGTATGATTGCATTGAATGCATGTGCACTGCCTGTTTTGTTGTCGTGGTTTGATTGGTTGTGAGTAAAACTGTAGTTTACGTGGTGGGAGATATGAATTTATATTGTTACTCTAATGCTGGATTTTGGGAGAATCACACGTGTCCATTAATCATCATTCATTCATGAATCACTCCTATAAATTGTATTTCAACTAAATGGCTGTTAATATTTGCCAAGGTAGAGTTATTCACTTGTCTGATTGCAGGTATGATTGCATTGAATGCATGTGCACTGCCTGTTTTGTTGTCGTGGTTTGATTGGTTGTGAGTAAAACTGTAGTTTACGTGGTGGGAGATATGAATTTATATTGTTACTCTAATGCTGGATTTTGGGAGAATCACACGTGTCCATTAATCATCATTCATTCATGAATCACTCCTATAAATTGTATTTCAACTAAATGGCTGTTAGACTGTGTGTCGTTGGTTTAGACTGTGTGTCGTTATTATGGTAATCTGTGTGATTTATGAGTAATAATTAGTACAAATGCTTGTAAGTATTGTTTGATTTTTGTAATGTTGATAATCGTAGAAATGTAGAATTATTTTGATTATTTGTTAAACATTGTGTTATGTTTTATAGGTGACCGGATTCTGATTCTGATTCTGATTCGGTTTCTGATCATGTTAATGTGCTACGGTTAGAGTTATCGATATTGTTGTTGGGATCGTTACTGTTCCAGTTATTTCATGGTGTTGAAAATAATGAAAAGATCCACATGAATAACTCATCAACCTGATCATCTTCATCATCTTAAATGTGCTGTGGAGTCAGATGTTTAATTTAATAACGGCTGTGTGCGCGTGTTTCGTCATTTCATCAATGTAGAACTGTGATTCGTCTTGTTGTTTGAATCCGTGAAATTAGAGAATAATTACATAAATATATATTATTGTATTATATTGTAGTTATATAAAGATATTTAAATCATATTGTGTTTTTGTTAATGGGGACTAAAAAAGTACATGACCGTCAATCCGCCCCAAAAAAGAACCAAAGGTCCAATTTTGTGACACTCTGCTTCATTTGGGCGGGTTGATCCTTCTGGGGGGAGGTAGCAGATAGCAATACACAATACTTAATTACCTATATACAGCCGACGTGTGTATTCCTTAACGCCTGACCGATTCCTTAATCCCCCTAATTAAATAAAAAACTGATTTCTCACGACAGCGATTTTAATACCCTCCACCATCGTGTGCAGTCCAAACGATTCGAGATACATTTTCCTCAGAAGAGTGTTGTTGTTCCAATTTAGAATTTGTTTCGTAATGTACGGTCGTTCTATTTTCTCACAGCAGCGATTAAATGCCTTCTACCATAGTGTGTGCAGTCCAAACGAATCCAGATACACTTTCGTCAGAAGAGTATTGTGGTTCAAATTTCGCCCTAGTAAAAGAGTACCGGAGTAAAAAGAGAGAGAGACATGGGGTTTAACGTCCACTCAACACAAACACTTGGTCATTTCGGGACCAGCATATGGTTTAATTTTATTTCAATAATTCGCCTGCGCGTAGGGGTCTTTAGCAGTGGGAGGAAACCGGAGTGCCTGGAGGAAACCCACGAAGTTGAGAAGCCAGGGGTGACCTTCCAGCTAAAGGTCGAGGCGCGCCACTCTAGACCACTAGGCCATCCCAACCCCCCTGGAGTAAAAAGATGTGGTCATGCCAAATGTATCATAAACATCAAACATGATTGAAACGTGATTTGTAAATGACAATCCGTTATCGTCGTACGACGCCTTTTTTTCTGCATGCGACTTTGACATCATTGTGCTGAATTATACCGTAAAAATGAAATACGAAAAAATATCTCAATATACGTCAGAATTAACAGTGCAAATACATTTTGTTGGTAACCATCTTAATGGAATAGCAGATTGGGAAGGATCATCGTAATACTTCATGTATTGACGACAAGTGTAGCGTCGTTTATACCGGCCATAAATCAATTAGACTAAAGTTGCACAGAGATTGGGTCATAAATTGATGAAGAATGCTGATTAGGTAATTATCATTTTTTACGCCGACCAGATTAATCAGCTTTGTTCACCGATTCACCGATGTTTTGTAATAAAGTGGCCTCGTATTATTTGTTGATTACTATTTAAACATCTAAATATAAATCATTGGATGGGTATACGTTTGTGATAAGATAAGATTATAATGTCTAACATCGTTTAACTTTTTTTTAATAATAGAGGTATTTTACAATTACATCGACAGTTTAATCACTCACCAGACGGCACCAGAAATCCCACATTTGATTAAGTGTATTTGATATTCATGTCCATGGATCACGAGCCATTTTCGCGCCACAGTTTAACCTCATTTTCTACGCGCGTAGTGCATGGAACCGTACAGGGTAATAAGATTTCCAGCGTTGATTGGCTGAGAAATGGGGCGATCTATTGCTATGCATAGTTTCCTAAAAAATCCATATTCGCTGTGAATTTCAAATGGAGTTACGATAAAAGTTGTTCTTTGTGTTTAGGCGAGGTTATTATCATTATATATTTAATATAATTAATAATGAATATATAGACAAATGACTGGCATCATTTGTATTTCTGTAGGTGTGGATATCAACTATCACTGGGTTATCCAAATTACACGCTAATCGCGTGCATGAGTCGTCTTCATTTGTCACGCGGCCTATTCAAACAAAGGACACTTAAATGGGTCTACGGCATGATACGGCATTTTAAATTCACTCTAAAATATTCCAATCACAATGTCTAATCTATTACAATGTAAGACAATAATTCGGTGATTATGATTAGGTCAGTCACGTGGAAATTGGACCGTTAATAGACGCTTGTCAACTTGTGGTGTGTATTGATAGTGTTATATTGTACCGACAGTGATATATTGTATAGTAATAGATAATGTATATCCTTGTGTGTAGTGCCTGTGACGTCACCAGCCAATCAACCGGATTAAAGTCGTAATTGAAAAATTGGAAAGCGTTTTGACGTGTCGGATAACGGACAACTTTAATTTTAATCAGATTGCCGTGAACTTACCTTTAAATGGATATATACTATTCAAAAAAAGTAGGGGATATTTGATTTTTAAGTGTTATTAAAGTCACCTAATGAAACTGACGAAGAAACAAATGACAAAATGAAATGAAGTTCACATTCATCAATTTATTCCAAATGATCGTTAGACTAAGTAAGGCACAGACTGACCATTATAAGGGTAAAATGATACCCGGGGTCAAACAGCAAAGTTACCACAGCATCACAACAAAGTCAGTAACGGGTAAATCCTCCTCTGTTTGCCAAACAAGCAGTGATCCGACGTGGCATACTCCTAATGAGACGTCTAAGGTCATTTTGGTCCAGATTGTCCCATTCCTGTTGCAACGCAGCAGAAAGTTCTTGGACATTGGCAGGACGTTGTTGACGTTGACGTAACATCTGTCCAAGCATGTCCCAGACATGCTCGATGGGGGAAAGGTCGGGACTCGGTGCTGGCCAAGGTAATGTGGTGATGTTCTGTTGTTGGAGGTAACCTGTAACGATCCTGGCTCTGTGACATCTTGCGTTGTCATCCTGGAAGATGAAACGGCGGCCATGACGTCGTGCGAACGGCACAACATGGACTGCCAAGATGTTGTCCCGGTAGTACTGGCCTGTAACACGCCCTGCAACAACATGTAAAGCCGTTCTTCAAGCAACAGTGATGCCTCCCCACACCATAACAGAACCACCCCCAAATCGATCATGTCTGATGACGTTAACGTCTTGGAAGCGCTCGTTTCGACGACGCCACACCCTCCTACGTCTGTCCAAAAAATCAACAGTGAACCTTGACTCATCTGAAAACATCACATTGCTCCAGCGTCGATTATCCCAGTGTTGACGATCCCTACACCAACGACGTCTTGCCTGAATGTGATGATCTCTCAAACAAGGGATCACGCGAGGACGTCGGGCGCGAAAGTGACCCCTATGCAGTCGATTCCGAATCGTCTGGCCATTCACTCTCACACCAGTGTCTGTTTGAAGACGAGCGCTGATTTGATTTGCTGTGATGACACGATTTCTCAAGGCCAAGGTACGGATAAATCGATCCTGGGCTTGAGTTGTCGCACTTGGTCGACCTGAGCGTGGTCTGTCCTGTACAGATTGTGTATCAAGGTATCTGGACCATAGCCTGCTTATGACAGACTGAGAAACATTCATCGTCCGCGCCACAACCGCTTGTGTTGTGCCGATCTGTAGCATGCCAAGGGCACGTAACCTTTCATTTTGGGTAAGCCGACGCATATCAAAATTTGTTTTCTGGTCACTAAAACAATTAAACTGATGTTTCCACCCTGGAATTCAATGTCACAATGACTGTAACATTCAAAGTCAGAGTCGTGCAAATCTTGGGTTGGACCCCCATGATGATCCCAAGCATCACCTGCATTCCATGCGGTAGCTATTGGTGCGTTTGGGCTTCACATGTAACTGGAAATATTTCTTCTGTTAGGTTCTATAGTGACTTTTTTCGTAGTCATTTGCATATTTTAATATTATGCCCCCAAAATCAAATATCCCCTACTTTTTTTGAATAGTATACTATCTAACCATTGGCGATACGTATATTGAATTCCGATATGTCGGTTTACGTGGTCTTTAATGTTATTATGTTATAAATGGGTTATTCAAGGCAGAAGCTAAAAATAGATTGTGACTTTTAGTCGTAATGAATATTGGGGTTTGGGGCCAGACTAATACCACGTTCAGAAGCTTATTTGTAAACCAGCCTCATAGTTGAGCATGCGTGGTAGGTTTAATCTCACTGCGCCACCTAATCAACTGGTGTTATAGGGTAGTGGTGTAACAATTTAAGTTAACAAGGGATTACAGACTGTTTCCTTATTAGTACTGTTCACCTAGTTATGGTTAAATTATCTTAATGATTAAAATATATCAGTTAAGTTCAAGTGTCATCGGTTAACGAGTACCTTAAATATTTTCAAGATACTAACTTGAATTTTCATGAAAATTCAAGTTCAAGTTACTAACTTGAATTTTCAAGATACTAACTTGAATTTTCAAGATACTAACTTGAATTTTCAAGTTAGCTTAGCTGACTTGAATTTTCAAGATACTAACTTATAAACCTCAATGACAAGATGCGAGAGTAGCCTATTCACGCAGGTTTCCACCGGGTACTCCGGTTTTCCCCTGCAGCGAAATTACTCCCCGCGCATTAGGCAAATTATCTCCGATAGCACTTAGATTGGCGCAAATTGACCAGATTATTACGGTGTCGACGTGCCATAAAACACCATTCATTCATTCATTCATTCATTCATTCATTTTAACAGTTTTGAGCCCTTAGAAAAGCTTTTTGAAGTACAAAAAAAAAAATTAAACGTGGTGCGTAATGACGAATCAAATGTCCCAGTTCCCAGTTCCTTAAAATAGTCTTTATTGACGTAATACACGACAGTCTCCCGCCCACCTCCCTCGCCGGACATCTGGCCCCGGATACCCCCCACCCCTCTTGTAGGACTTTTACCCCCAGGACATTTCCTGCTGAAAACATCTTACCTCCTAGACCATCTACCCCCGGACTTTTACTCACCGGGCATTTGCACCACTGGAACATCTGCCACCACCCCAAGCACATCGACCCCCAGAGTTTTACCCCCTCACTCCGGACATTTTTCATCTGGAAAATCTGCCCCCTAGGAAATCTCTAACACCCCCACCCCGCCGCCACCCACACTTTAGAACTCTGGACGTTATGAGGTACTTTAAGTAAGAAATAATGTAAAATAAATATAATTTTTTTACAGTGCATTATTTACACAGGTCAATGATACAGCGTTCGATAGCGGAATGTGTCCATTGTCCCCTTCCTAGCGTGTCGTAGAAGGCGACACTTGGGGAGAGGACCGGGTGGCCAATAGGCTACGCTTTGGTCTGCCATCAATGGTGTCGAGGGTTCGAGTCCCATTCTCTGCTATCTTAGTGACAAGGTGTGGGAGCAGCCTATCCGATCACTTAGGGGTACTCCCAGAACACAAGCAGATTATCGGCGATAACACGTTGATTGACATGATTCACGGTGTCGACGTGCTATAAACAACATTCACTCATTCATTTATTTAGGTCAATTCTGCCAGTTTATGAAGAGAAGACGTTTTATTTTATTTTTTATCAGAGCTGAGTATAAACGTAATACTCTTCCTCCATCTGTTAATTCTACGGAAGCGTAATATGGCCATTAATTTATTCTTTTCTAAATTTTAAAGCCTGTAAGGGGGGTTGGGATGGCCTAGTGGTCTAGAGTGCCCCCCCCCCCTTTGAAAATTTGACTTAATTTCCTGGCATTTGATGTCATTGCTAGGAGTAAATTCATGTGAACGATTAGATCAGAAAGGGGATAGAAGCTAGAGATCTCCCTGTCAAATTTGCCTGTTTTGTGAGTATAAGACCACAGAAAGTATAAGACCACAGCGGAGTGGAAGAGTGCTGATATAATGGAACCGAGCGCCTATCGCGCGAATAAATTTCACTTTGCAACGCTTAGTATTTAATATACTAAACTTTTGTTTTAGTGGGAACTGGGTATGAAAGGGGAAGGGGGGGGGGGCTGTTGCAGTGGAGACCCTTCCATAAGCGCCCCATGCCCCCCCCCCAATGCACCTCTTTTCGCATGTAATATATACACCACCGGGGTTAAATTTTATCTACATTCCTAAAACTTGAAAGGAGATAGACACACTGCATATACATATCAACCAATCTAGTTGCGCTACTTTGTTTTACGGAAAACATGCAATAAATCATACAATCTACCTATTTTAAACTAGCACTTTCAGTTCCATCGGAAATACTGACTAAAATAAATTAGCTCTGTGTTTGTTAGCCTCTCTGTGAATGTTATTATTATTATTACAGCATATTTATAGTGCACCCTTTCATATAACATGTTCAGGGGCACTTTACAAAGTGACAATGTAATCATAAATAAACAACAAGATGATAACGATTGCATACAGAGTCAATTAAAAGCCTGATTAAATAAATGTGTTTTAAGTTTTTTTTTTTAAAAGAATATAGAGATGTACAACATCTTAAACTAAATGGTAGATTATTCCATAAAACAGGTGCTTGATAACTAAAAGAGCGCTGACCATAAGAGACTAGTTGAATAGTTTTGGGCTTTAAAAGTAGCTTATCTGATGTACGTAATGTTCGGCCGGGTGTATAAAGTTATAAAAGATCTGAGAGGTAAAAAGGAGCTAGATTATTTAAGCATTTAAAAGTAAGTAACAAAATCTTAAAATCAATTCGATATTTAACAGGTAACCAGTGTAAATTGTATAAAACAGGAGTTATGTGGTCACATTTTTTAGTTAAAGTAACAAGTCTAGCAGCAGTATTCTGTACTTTTTGTAATTTATCTATAAGCTTTAACGGTAAACCAACTAAAAGTGAATTAAAGTTATCTAATCGAGAAGTGACAAGAGAATTAACAAGTGACTTAGTGGCCTCTTCAGTTACAAATTTACGTATTTTACCTATATTTCTAATACTAAAATAGCACAGTTTACAAATATTATTTACTTGAGCTCCCATAGGCATAAAACTATCAAAGATTGCGCCAATATTACGAGCAGAATCAGATGAAAATATATCACAATTACCTATTACAACAGGGGGGTGATCATATGCAAATTTCCTTAAGTGATGCCTTGAGCCTAATAACAAATATTCAGTTTTATCATCATTTAATTTTAGAAAGTTCTTTGACATCCATTTTCTAATTTCACTAATACAGTTCTCAAGTTGCAGTTTTGATAAATTGAAAGAGGATGGACAATTAGGTATAAAATGAAATCGGCATACAAGTGAAAGCTGAGACCATATTTTCTAACAATATCACCTAATGGTGACGTATAGAGGGTAAATAAAATCGGTCCAAGAACAGCACCCTTGGGAACCCCAGATGACAAAACAGATTCAGAAGACGATTTACAATTAACTAAAATACACTGTTTTCTACCCACAAGATAGCTTTCTAAAAGATTTAATGCAGAGCCACAAATACCGAATTTAAACTGTAGTCTAAGTAGAAGAATGAAACGGTCCACTGTGTCGAAAGCAGCAGATAGACCCAATAAAATTAAAAATGTACATTTTCTATTATCAATTTCCATCAAAATATCATTTGAAACCCGGGTTAAGGCTGTTTCGGTGCTGTGAAATTGTTTATAAGCACTTTGAAATGGTTCATACAAACAGTTAACATCTAGATGGGCCTTTATCTGAGAAGCAATACATTCTCTAATATTTTAGAAATAAAACTTAAGTTAGAGACAGGTCTGTAATTTTTAAAAATATTAGGATCCAGTGTAGACTTTTTAATTAAAGGGGTAACATAAGCTTGTTTGAAAATGTTAGGAGCAGTAGAGGATGATATACAAGAATTAATAATATTAGTGAAAACTGGAATAACTTCGTCTAGACAGTCCTTAAGAACAGGAGTCGGAATAGGATCTAATGAACAAGATTTAGGAGCAGACGATTTAATTAACTTTAAAACAAAAGATTCACTAACCAAGTTAAATTTTTCTGAATAAACAGAGTTTTCTAACTTATCAAAATCATGAGCGTTAAAGTCAATAGTTTTATTTAAATCATCAAGTTCAGTTCGTATTTTCTGTATTTTTATTTGAAAGAAATCAGAGAATAAATTCGCAAGTTCAGCATCACTATCATTATCCGGGAGAATAGTCCGCTCAGCATTATAATCCAAAAGGGAATTCACAACTTTATACAGGTCTTTTTGTCTGTTTTCGCCATTTTCTATTTTATCAGAGTAAAATTTAATTTTAGCGTCTTCAATTAATTTATTCACATTGCTTTTTAAAGATTTATAAACCTGTTTATGGACATGTAGATTTGTTTTACGCCATAGATGTTCGGCCTTATTACGATCCCTTTTGGCTTCTAAAATAGACTCATTAAACCACTGCGTATTGGGACGAATGGTAAATGTTTTTGTTTGAAGAGGCATACATAACTGGCCAAATTAATACACATACGCTTATTTTAATATCATAAGTTCAATTCATTATACGATTCTGAACTTCTAGATGCCAGTTGTAAAATACTATATTCGTTTACTCTACCTTCAGCCCGCCTGCTAAATTTACCGTGGTAAAGTAAAGAAATAATGAAATTGCAACCTGGTAAATACGTAATGCTATCCATTAATTCTTCCATTTTTATTTGTGTTACCAAGTTCGAAATATCTAAAAGACGAAAGGGTGTAACTTGCCTAATATGGCTTCAAAATAACGTTTATCCGCTGAGTCTAACGTATAATAATACAACAACTAGCTGACAAAGTGAATGCGTGTAAATGCAATTGGTGGAGAAATACAGAAATGTATAACATAGTGATGTAAACTGCAAGTGAAAGATTTGTTTCTCACAGGCATTCGGAATGAGAAGCTGTATATTATGACGTCCTTCAAAGATACTTCTCTGCCATTCGGGGAGTGTCATTTTTTTTCAATTTCTTTTTAAATGTAATAGTAGAAATGGAAACTGGGATTTTGTAGACGTACCACCCACACTGTTTGTGGGAAATTACCATGCTTACATCACAAGTTTGCCAGTGAAACCAATTTTTTACAATGTACAAAACTCTGATACATTGCACGAGGGCTGACGCAAGAGTGTTAAGTCTGAAAAAGAAATAAAGATTTGCCACCAACAAGTATAGTGATTGGATTAATCAACAAGAATAACAAATGTAGTGTTATTCTTGTCTTCGTACGAAACAGGCTATCTTGAGAACTTACCCATTGCAACGAACAAAACTTGGCTGTGGAATTTAAACGTGACAGGGTAGGCCTTGACGATGGCCCGTGTCCTGGGGGGGGGGGGTCATCGACAGCAACCATTCAAGATTAATCCGTGGTAGTATCAACTGCTGAGGCAACTTACTTACTAGTCGCTATTTTTTTGTGAATGTATGGATATAGTAGAGAATATGTGGATGATATTCTTCTGTAACATATATTTAAATTTCATGGATTTAAATAAACTATGGTGTGATGATTGGTATGAAGATATGACAAAGCTCTAGTGAAAATGACAAATACATGATTAATCAGTATACATGACACATACATAAATTATAACCAATCCATTTCTGATGTTTTCTGTGCTCATTTCAACCATCCTCCTTTACTTGCATCTTACCTCTAAAAATGACTAATTTACAAAGAAATACGTCTTTAAAATATACCTAAATGAAATAAGAAGTAACCCAAATAAAACCCAGTATTAAACTGTTTGTTTTTTGTTTGTATAAAAATAAATAAATCTAGAACTGCGATGCAGTGGTGACGGGTTTCATTGGTGCCATGTTACCCATGAACATACGTCACTACCCAAAACAATAAAAACGTTAAACCGATTTCCACATTTGCATTGCACACATGTTTTAATTAGCCTTTAAATCCAACAATATCATTTTCATTTATACAACGAAGTCTCGGCACGATAAATTGGATTACTGAAATAAACACCTTGATTGTCCTTTGCATGACAGAAACATGATAAACCCTTTGTTAAAACCCTTATTAAAATGCGAAAAACCTTAGAAAGTGACAAAACTTGCGATTTCTCGGCAAGGGAATACACTAGAAACACTTTTTTGGTGACTATGATCGTATTGATTCATACTATTTGACTATTGAAATCAAATATCATAATTTTATACGAATGATGAATATCTCTTACTTCAAACCAATATTTGAGTCTGAAAATACATTTTTTGCAGAAATAACATTACTTCCCGTGAAAATGAAAATCTTGAATGTGTGTGATGAAATCGTAACTGGCATAAGGCATAACAGCGTGAACATTTTATGAACATCGATTAAAAATTGACACTTTTATTGAACGAAAAAAATATATATTGATTTTAAAGGTTAAAATTCAATTTTTGACAAAATGTTGTGAATTCCGGTGTCAATTATAAATTTTAATCAATTTGATTTAACGTTTTACGGGCAAAATAATGTGAAAAGTGACTCATGTAAATTTGACCATTTCTCAGCAACTGCTCATATAACAAACTAATTTTTGGCACAGATTGTCTTCGTATAGATCTACGCTACAAGTTTATGGACATTACATAGTAATATTTTAAAATATGAAAAGCCTGAATGGGTTGTAAATTGTTATATTTTACACTCTTTTTCGCCTTTAAATCGAAATTGTGCAAAATCTAATTTTTTGCACAGAGTGTCTTCGTATAGATCTATGCTACAAGTTTATGGACATTACATAGTAATATTTTGAAATATGAAAAGCCTGAATGGGTTGTAAATTGTTATATTGTACAGTCTTTTTCGCCTTTAAATCGAAATTGTGCAAAATCAACATTATAAAAATTGATTTCTACATTTTTGCGCCTGTCATAGGTGCAAACTTCTTGATCTATCAGACTTGTAAAAATTAATACCTGCTTACGAAAAGGTTTGCCGTTCGGTCAAAATTATAAATTTCGACAAAATTACGTCACTTCCGGTGCCGACATAAAACATTATCGGTAACAAAAAGTTGAAAAGTTGAAAATTTACACCATGAAACATATGAACTTGGTATTATACATATCTAGCATCCATTTGGAATCCATAAACTCGACGAGGGAATATGCTAAAAGCAATATTTTGACATGTATATGATCGTATTGATTTATCCAATCTATATGTCAATTGAAATCAAATATCTTAAAGTTGCTTTCCCCGGGTAAAAACTGGATGATTTGATGATATATTAGGACTAAAAACATATTCAAACTAATTATTTTATCATAATTTTGCTTCAAATCCTTCCCTACACATTGTAATTGCCAAGTATACCCCGCTATGAAAATAGATCAAAAGAGGCCATGTTTGCGTCAGGGGATTACCCCTCTCCGTCCCTATGGCAACCGCAGGCGCAGACGGATGAGAATTTATTGCATAAAACAAGACGGTGTTGTCTGTAATCGCTGACGATTTACTACAAATATTGAATTGTAAATTGTCGGATTATCCACTGCATGCGTCTTTTTTCGTGATTTTTATCTCAGAAAGTGTTGTAGGTCTAACTCTTTATAGAGTTTATCAACATGCACACAAAGCACTCAATGTACTCGTGCAGCCTTCGACGTCGCGCGTTGGGATAGCCCTGTTGATTAGGGGAACCCTTACATTTTTGTCCTGTATACGCTCAATGAGTGTTTTTCAGGGAATCCAGTATTTTTCTAGTAAGATTGGATATCTCTACTGTCAATATATACCAAAATTGCCTTACTTTTATTGGCAATAACCACCCGATAAATACTTTGCTGGGAACCCATCTTTCATGTTAAACGGATACTAAATTTAACTCACTTTAAAAAAAATATTTGTTTTGAATGCTAAAAATACAGTTTTTGCCAAAATGACATTACTTCCGGCGACAATGAAATTTTTTAATTAGTTTTGTGAAATCATCAAGGGCATAATATCATATGGTGAAAATTTTATGAAAATCAAATAATAATTGACACTTTTATAGACCAAAAACCTTGAAAAAGGACTTGTAGAAAACCGTCTAGTTCTCTGCAACCGTACAAGTAATATCCGTATGATTGTATTATTTCATTCTATTTGTTGAATGAAATTAAATACCATAAGTTAAAACACTCATCAAATGGTAAAACACATTTGAATATCGAATGATTTGGGCGACTTTACATGGCGCGTCCTTTTGGTAACATCAAATTTTGAAAAGGTAATATTTTCTTTTCAAAAAGGAGAACCGAACTGACCAATTTGTAGTTTTTGATAAAATTGCGCCACATCCGTTACCGACAGGATATTGTATCGATAAAAAAAACCGACATTTGGGACCACATAATAATATGAACTTTGTTTTATACAAATCGAAATATGTGAGCAAAACGGAATAAGCCAATAGCGGTTAACGCGATTTACTGAGACAAACTTTGTTCACATTTTTGTCAGATAACTCTTTAATCCTGCGTAAAATGCTATAAGAAAATATTCATCAATAAAAAACTTTTTTTGTAAATTTAAGTTTTCTAAATTTGGTACTTAATATCTACCAAGATTTGCCGAAAATCAAAAGTCTAAAGAACTGTGGCTCATTCAAAATGTATCAAATATCAAAATCCGTCCATTTTTGTAAATATTACGACAATATTTTAAAAAAACGTCAACTTTGAGGATTTCGAAAATTTCGCATTGTCGCAGAATGTTCGGTAAAACCGTAGAGATCGTATCGATCCTTCAAGTAGTTTCTGAGATATGCTCATGTAGGAAATAAAGCGGCCAATGTATTTGATGATTTATAAAAAAAAAACCCAAAAAACAATCAACACTAGAACTGCGATGCAGTAATGAGGGGTTTCATCGATGCAACGATACCATTGAACTAATGTCACTTCTGGTGCACGTTACCCTTTAACCTACGTCACTTCCGGTACCAATGAAACCGTTAAACATATTTTAACACAAGAATTGCACTTAATCCAGCAATATCAATTCCATTTATACATTTTTTTAACACGTGCTTAATTTGTCAAAAAAGGGATCGTGACAAAACTTGTTAATAACTTAAAGTGCGAAAAAAATCTTACAAAATATCATAATGTTAAACGAATAATAAATATAATTCACTTCAATATAATATTTTGCCATGTGTTTAATTTGTCAAAAAAGGGGTCCTGACAAAACTTGTTACTAACTTAAAGTGCGAAAAAAATCTTACAAAATATCATAGTATTAAACGAATAATAAATATAACTCACTTCAAAATAATATTTTGCCAAATGACATTACTTGCGGTGATAATGAAAATATAAAAATCAGTTCTATGAAATCATAAATAGCATCAAGCATCACGCGGTGAAACGTTTATGAAAATCGAATAATAATTGACACTTTGAAAGACCCAAAACCTTGAAAAGTGCCTAGTAGAAAATTGTCTATTTCCCTGCAACCGTACAAGTTAGAAACCATTTTGTGGTATCTGTATCATCGTATGGGTTTATTCTATAGGTTGATTGGAATCAAATATCATAATTTTAAAAACATGACAATTTGGACTCATTGGAATAACATATCTGTTTTGAAGGCTAAAAATACGGTTGTTCAAATGAAAATGTTAAATTGGTTTGACCTAGTCCAAATCGACATTACGCATCAAATAGTGTCCTTTTGATGAGTGAGAACAGAGACGGAACAATATAAATGAAGAGGGGAATAGAGACGGGGGATGTGGGCCAGGAAGATACATTGAAAAGAAACCTTGTATTGAAACAACACAAACTTGAGTTGTTTTCAACACAAGTTAGGTGTTACTATTTAACAACACAACCTTGTGTTGAAACAACACAAACTTGTGTTACATGTTGAAGCAACACAAGACTTGTGTTAAATATGAAACAACACAAGACTTGTGTTAAAATTTGTCAAACAACACAGACCTGTGTTGAAATTTTTGAAAGTTGTGTTAAAATTTCCGAAAGTTGTGTTGAAATTTCCGAACATGTTGAAATGTCTGAAAGTTGTGTTGAAATTTCTGAAACTTGTGTTGTTTCATACAAATATTGATGAATAAAGCCATCTAATATAAAAGAGTCATAAACACTAGGAATGTTTACCAATTATTTGAAAATAGTTGTGGATTTCATCATACAATAATACATGTTTCTAATTATAGACTGTTACTATTAATTATTGATAATTCCTCTTTAATAATTCTTGGTCTTTTGGATTACACTGCTATATAATGAAACAATATTTAGAGAGGGGTTGGTGTTTGACACTAAAAATAAAACAAGTGATTATAAAAGGCAATGGTGACAAATAACATTCGGGTTTCCACAATAAGATCGATAAAAGAATTTTGTTTACTTCCTTTGGTATTAATATTTACTAAATATATATTCTTGATGATGATTAAAATACAGTTAACGACAAATGGGGTTTCAATTTGGTTTTTTCTTGGCACACCAGTCATGTCAAAATAAAATTTAAATAACTTACTATCGGGGGGGGGGGGGGGGTCATAATTTAACAATAGATATTATTTTGAGACTCATATGTAACGCTACATCCGAATGCAAGGCAAAATCAGCATTATTGCTTACTCCTCTTTCAAACTCGAATTGCATTCATCACCAACTTACACATTGAACCAAATGGCCCGTTTGGTGTCGTTATACGAGTCTAGAACCATATCACGCAACAGCTATGTTCATTTGAAGTTTATCTCTATTTCTGATGATTACATACCCGCTTCTCTGTGAGCAACATAACCTGTGTATAAATGGGTTTTGTACAGTCTGTACACAGCAACATATCTGGGCACTATATTTAACCTATTAAGTTTGACATAGGTTTATAAAAAGTCTTAGCTGTTATTATCACTTCTGCTCAACACTCCCCGTGCCTTATTGTTTGCAGTTATACAAGGCAATTACCAGTTTGTCATGTTCTTGGTCTAAATAATTAAAATACTATAAGTCAAATCTTTAGTATTATGCAATTGGATAAATACAATTGTCCGTGGCATCATTTGAATAGATACAACATATCATGCATATAACTGAGTGGAAGTTTGACTTATTATTTGTCTAAGACAATTGGGTATTCATGAAGAAACTACATGAATAATTATAGGTCTTTGTACGAATTCACATTACTTTTTGAGGCAATTAGACTGAACTATCGCTGGATTGTGTTGCTAAAATCTACTGCAATCTGAAAAACGGAACACAATCATCAATTGCTTTTTTGTCAAAATGGCGACCAGAACACAAAACAAACTTTGCAATTCAAGACTTACTGTTGTCTAGGCTGTATCCTTAAAATGATTTTTTGAATACTTAATCACACAGAAACTCAATTATACACATGCGGTTATGATATAATAGTGAATTAGCTTACCTCAAAATATACTGTTTGGTCAGTTTGTCCGTTTTTACTATTAGCCACACGTACTTCGGTAAATTAAAATGGGCATAGATTTTGTTTTAACCGACACGAAAGATTTGCGTTATAAATACACAGTATTATAAAATACAAAAAATCACAAACCTGATATTCTTGTTTTTCTGAAGATACCTTTTTCACAACAATATCACTTTTTGAGTTGGTTCTAATCGATACTAATCCACGAAAGAATTGTCACACTGTTTAATAATAGTGTATGAAATAGCATTATTTAACGTCCGCTTCCACCAAAGTTAACTTTTGTAGTATAGTAGGGTTTAATATTGCAGAAATACTGCCATAAACGTTTCTTCCTTTTTTAGAGTCATCTATTGTGATTGTTCATTTACAGGTTAGCAATAAAATCAAATTTCGATTAATGAACCAAATAAATTAAATAAAAAGATTAACTCGACTATTTCCATGCCCATTTAAACATTTTAAAAACGTAGATATTAGATATAACTCTATTGTCACACTCTACGACGATTTTCATTGATGTGTGAAGTTTAATGGGGCAATATCAATCAGGCACTTCCAAATGCAGACATTGTAATAAGCCGTGAAAATAAACAAATAGTAGAATCAGAAAAATCTTTTATTTTATGTAATTAAATAGGTTTTAACTGGATAATAATTGACTAAAACTTTGATCTCTTTATATCATACTGTTATAAAATAGGTTGCTTTAAAACAGATATTAAATGTATCACACTGTACATACCTGGCGTTTTCAACTTAATGTTTGTACTAATTAAATTAAGGTTTTTGTTAATTAGAAATTGCCCAACCCCATTCTTTTCAATAAAAAAAATCATATTATTACAGATAATAAAGTAACCTATTACATGTCATCTTAAATTCGACAAAATTAATTATAAGAAATAAAACCACAAGATTTTATAATTCTACGCAAGTTTATGTTAAGACATTGAAAAGAACACAAACTTGTGTTAATACAGTATAAAACAACACAGGCTTGTGTTGACATCCAACACAAGTGTTTTTTTTCAGTGTAGAGATGCTAATACAGTATAAAACAACACAGGCTTGTGTTAACATCCAACACAAGTGTTTTTTTCAGTGTAGAGATGCGGAGGATAAGGATACTGAGGACGAAATGAAAGAAAAAAAGGAACTGAGACGGGGGGGGGGGGATAAATCATCACAAAGGGAAACACCTTCTTCAAACAAAATTCAATTGGAAATTCCAAGATCAAACTACGTGAAATGTGGAGACAGATGTTTTTCTGTAACTGTGGAACCGATTACCGTCACATTAAGGATGCAAAGTCATTATGTACATACAAATCCTTGCTAAAACACACCTATTCAGTGCAGATTATGGGAAACTGTCGTAAATGTGACATACTTATCCAGCGCCAGTGAGCAAACTTTTGGATACGAGGCTGTATACAAATTCATCATTATTATTATTTTATTAATATTACTATTATTATTAATGTAATGTGTTCTACATAAACGTTTATTTGTATCACATATTGGCTCTGCCTTAGGAAAGAAAATTACTTCCAAACCGTGTTTAAGCATTGGGTTCGTACCAGTCGACACGTATCTGTACCTTTAGCAATTAAATGCACAAGTTGAGTTGTGTGGACAAATTTGTGAAGATTTTTCTGTCATGACTTTAAACAAATGACATGTCATTGGCCAATATATTCCAACTTTGTAACTTGCCACCTGATTTTGATATTGATAATACCCATGCTTTAAACACTTCAAATGTGTATGATATGGGAAGTAAAATGTGTGTCCAGTGTGTGAGACAGGCATGACATTCCACATTTTGTAGGATTTGTGTAAGTCCCAACAATTCAATATGTCCTAACAATGTCAGTGTTCTTTCAACTTCGCGTCCTAACAATACACCATATGTACACACTCATCTACATACATCTTAAGTAAAAGCATATTTTTCGTTTGGTATATTAATATAAATACATGTATATCTAATAGCAACAGTAATGTTAACATATGCGATTATACAGTCGAAATGTGACCAACAGTCGTGTTAATGTTAATATCACGTTTTTTATTGACTGCGTTCGAAAGTATAATTTTATATAGTGAATGGTTTCGCTCTATGCCCAAAATAAGGAATGTATTTCAAATGACTTCGTACCACGTGGACCACACGAGAGCGACAATCAAGAAATAATTATTTAACTAAAGTATAATTCGTCAATTTTGAATATTACCATTTAGTTTATTTAGAGTTACTACTTCTCTGATGTTTAGTAAAATGTATGGTTTCCTTTTGTTTTTTGTATATGTTATTGTTATTACTCATTATCAATCGCCTACTATTCCTTTGATGTATCCTCGTCTAGCACCCTCACCACATGTATGGTTTCTGATTTGTTCTGATTGGGTGTCTAATTTAACAAAATTTACCCTTATAATTACTTATTAATATCTCCAATGTTAATTAATGCCAATTATCACTGGTCTCACTAATCCTTCATATGCAAGCTGCCCGTATTATGTCTTTGATCTTGCATGGTTTCAGAATTGTTGTTGTTGCTTGTCTATATTTTTGCCTTACACATTTATTACTGTACTTGCTTGAAAACGTTGAGAGAATACTCTTCGAAACGTCGCCTAAATAAGTCAATAATTGTTCTTCCATAAGTATGTGTTATAGTTCAATGCTCTTACCAGTTACTAAATGCCTCTAAAAGATTATTACCGTCATCAATATGGAGATGTGGCAGCATCCTCTATTAATACATGCAACAGATGGGGGGGGTAAATATGTAAAAACCAAGAGTAATCTAACTTTTCTGATGCGATGTAGAGACAACAACATTAGAGACTTTTGGCAAGCGAAAATTGCTAGTGCGTATCCGTATGAATTTTGTGTGTGACGTCATCAATGTGTGTGTATTTCTCATACGTGAAACGGCACACGGATACGGCAACCCGTATCAAAGAACTTTCATACGGAGATGGTCCGTACAACATTGTCGTCTTTTTAGACGCTGAAATGCTGTATCATAGCGTTTTTATGAATCTATGTGTATCTTAGAATAGTGCCACGTGAATTTAATCACAATAAAGACTGGAATTTAATCATTATTTTTGTGTTTTTTTCTCGGAATTTTCATACTTTTCCTGTCTGTCTGCACGCTGGTTGATCTACGCGCTAGCTTTAGGTAGATATGGGATCTTGCAAATCTGTGAATATCTGATTCTATGGTAAAGGGGTGCCAATGATAAATTAGTGGAACCAAAAATTGCTGTCGAGTCAAAGTCAAAGATTTTTTTTTTAAATAAGATCCAACATTATTTTTTTTTAATAGCTCAGCGACTGTCAAATGACTTCACACACTCCGAGAAATTGTAGGCAAGGCACTTGACTAGTACTGACGGCGATCTTGGTAGATAATACTGCCATCATGCTGTATAGAACTAAGCTCAGCTCAGTGACGCATACGTACGCGACGCAAGAATCTGCCAAAACTCTAAAAGTACTCTGACGTAACGTGTGACGTATACGATACGGATACGTGATACGGATAGGGAAAATAGAGACTTTTGGCAAGCGTAAATTTCTGGTCCGTATCGCGTATCCGTATCGATTTTGTGTGTGACGTCAACAATGCTTGTGTATTTCTCATACGTGATACGGCACACGGATACGGCAGCGCGTATCGAACAGCTTTCATACGGAAAAGGTCCATATAACATCGTCGTCTTTTTACCATACTTTTTGCTACTTTTAGACGCTGAAATGCTGTGTTATAGTAGACACTTGACTAGTACTGAAGATCTTGGTAGATAACTGACATCATGCTGTAAATAGAACTAAGCTAGCCCAGTTACCCATATGTACACGCCGCGAAAATCTGCCAAAACTCTAAAACTACCTTGACGCAACGTATCACGTGGCGATACGGATACGTGATACGGATGCGGAAAATTCCACTTGCCAAAAGTCTCTAATGACACTTGCCAAAAGTCTCTATTATCCCCAATGACTTACGTATTAAGTCCCCCGTCCAGTCAGCAGCAACCAATAGACTAGGGGAAAGAGCAAGCCGATGTCTCATAAGAGGGCGTATACAACAACATCGCAATACCAAACACCGTCTCAGCCACCTACGTGATGAAAACTCTCTGATCTGAAGGACCTCATCGCAATACCAAACACCGCCTCAGCAACCTACGTGATGAAAAACTCTCTGATCTGAAAAACCTCATGTCTCCAGCTGACATCCATCAGTTCCGCACCAAGCAGCTAAAGTCCCTATATAATCTAAGAGATACGACTCGCTTCAACCATCTGGTAGAAATTTAATAACCTGAAGACCACCCATATGACCAGATCACACCACTATCCCGAGGTCTGAAGTTCACTCCAACCAACCGTCCAGTCAACCATGACCAACCGAGACACCAAGAAGCCAATAGGAAACTCCAGCCCACCATTCCACTGGCGTCAAAAGTATGTGTGTATGAAGTTGTGTACATGTGGCAGTTCATACATTGGAGAAAACCCGACATGTCTTACCCAAAAGTTCGCCAAACAAAACTCAAGGCCCCCACAGCAGAATCAGTCCAATCCAGGCAACAAAATCCAATCATTTAAGACCATACTCGGTAGGAAATTTCGTAAGACATCGTTTAAGTTAAATTTCATGAAAACCGTGCTAATATTATAGAAGTTGTGATATTCGTTTTTACTAAAAAAAAATTGAAATTTAAAAATAGCAGATTTAAAGTAAATGTTTCCAAAGAAATATGAAAGTGTAAAATTGGTCAAATACTCCCAAAGATAAGACTATGTAGGTTAATTCTTTGATCATTAATATTTGGTGATTTCGGATCTGTGAGCGTTTCGAAAATATGCATTCCAAAGTCAAGATCCATTCTGGGACACAGGTTAAAGATTTAGAAAGATCCAAAGATTAGATTCTTGGATATAAGCTAGACAGAAAGAAACTTCCCCGTAAACAACTTTGTCGGCATGAAAAATGGCAAAATGGAAATTCGAAATCTTGAAATTTTGAAATACCAAAGATTCGTGTCTGAGCCGGGCTATCAACAAATGTAATAATTATGGTAATAGGAGACGGATTCTTCCAACCACGGCCTATTGTGTATGTTTTCAAGCGAATTATTATGGGTTTTTTTTCACTATTTTTCATTTTTAATTCACAATGGCGTCCAACATTTGCCAGAAATCAAAATTCTTAGCCCTACATTTTACGAGCGTTCCTTCAAAGATTCGGAAAATACAATTCCCTTGTCTATAAGTAAAATATCGAAAAAGCCTTAAGGATATTTCACAATTCAAGGTGGTCGTACTTCCGGAAAGACCTACAAACTCCATTATTGATGCACGAATCAGTAATGTCGTAGCCAGTACAGAAAAATAATTCAAAGCAGTCTGGCCTATATTTCGTGGATTTTTTTTAAAAAAAACAAAAAAAAACAATTTAATCCTTAATTTCTCAAAGGGGATATAAGTTAGGCATTTTTCAAGTCGTGTCAGTAAGATCTAGTTATGTAATAAATTTCATGAAAATCATGCACCTATTAAAGAAGTTGTCAAGTTCGTAGTCACAAAGACGAATTTTCGAACTTTGGAAATCTGAAATTGTAGATAAAATAATTTTTTTCAAGGTGATCAAAGAAAGATAGTTAGTAAAATCGGTCAAAAAAAACCCACACAGTTACGACTATGCGTTGTCAGTTTTGTCGTTCGCAAAATTCGGTGATTTCGGATTCGTAAATTGTTTTTAAAATATAAAGCTACCACCCATTTTATAGGGGGAAGGGGTAGGTCAAAGTTTCAGAAAGATTATTTGGTTAGATTCTGAGAAATCCGATTTCCAGAAAACACACACACACACAAAATAATAATAACTAGATCTGATAGGCAGATATGAAAGGTTTCAGATGACATAGGTTATATAAAGAATCTAAGAAATCTGACCAAAACTAGCTGAGTTATAACCAGAAACATTTCAAATTGACAAAATTCGCCGTTATTTGTTTAGAATTAAATTGGTCAACTAGCGGTTGCCTAGCAAGATACGCCCACATTTTCTAAGAGATGGATAGAGAAAAAATTAAATCAAAAGCGATTTTTCGTACAATCAGGGGCCATAATCCGTATAGTTATTTTCCGAAGTGCGCAACTATGGGAGGCGACTGAGATCTTTGGGATATAAACATATATTTTAAATTTCATTAAAATGGATAAAAATTGTGAGGGTGCACACCCTTCGCATTACATAGATTCTTTACGAAATTCAAACTCAATCTTCACTGATGAGTAACACAGATATTTTCAAACGTTTTTTTTTTAAATTGAAAACAAATTTTGACTTCTAGCGGGTCCACAACCTAAAATGTGATTTTTAGAACAATCTGAGACCATAATCCAGGCAGTTAATATCGGATATGGGCAACTATCGAAAGGAATCAAGATCTTTGTGATATAAACATAAACTTAAAGTTTCATCAAAATGGTATATACATTGTGTTCTCTAGAGGATCCACAATCTTGTTATACCATATTTTGACACTGATTGCGTACAAGCGGCGGCCATTTTGTCCGGTAGATTTACTCCGATTTTCACGAAATTAGAGCTCAATCCTCATTACGGTGTAATGGTGATATAATCAAACGGTTTTGAAAATCGGATAGTAATTGTGACCTCCAGAGGGACAAGCTAAAAGGGACGGGGCTGTAGTTAAGGATGTTAGGGTCACATATGCGCAAATATTGACAGGAACCAGGATCTTTGGGCTATAAACATGCATTGCAAGTTTCATCAAAACGGACGGCGATGGCGATATGATCTGGATATCTGTCTACGTTTTAAATTTAAGGTAACTAAGCTTTAACATAGCAAGTATTGAAACTGGTTGAAGAGTGAAGTCTAGTCAACTAATAGCCTGCTAAAATATAACGTAAACCTTTCCCCCTGTCCAAAAGGTAATTTAAAGATTAAAAGATATTGCTGAGATTGTGTTGCTGGAATCTTTCCGTGGCAGAAGTTTCTGAAAAAATCAAACCCTGAAGAATCAGAAAATGAGTTGATAACGGCTGGAAAAATGTCATGCAAATAAAAATGTCATGCAATCAACCTTCGGACATAGGGAATCAATTCACGAAGCGGTAGCTTATTCCGAATTTTTCACTCGTAAATAACCTTGTCGGGTTTAATGAATCGACCTACTTTCATTCCAAATATCATGAAAATCTTTCTTTGATCCCGCATTTAGAAAATCAGGTCTACCTTTATTTCAAATTTCATGAAAATCGTGCTAATATTGAAGAAGTTGTCAAATTCGTTTTTACTTCCAAAATAATATGTCAGTGGCGTAATTTTTTTATTTTCGCAAACAGCAAATTTTACACTAGTCTTCATTTTCAATTCAAAATGGCTGTCCCCAGTTTGCCAGAAATCAAAATCCTAAGCTTACATTTTATGGGCTTTCCTTCAGACATTCGGAAAATATAATTCCCTTATCTGTAATTAAAATATCAAAAAAGTGGGGATATTTCAATTTTCAAGATTGTGGCACTTCCGGATTGACCTACAAATTCTATTTTTAGTGTACGAATCAGAAGTGTCGTAGCTAGTACATCATACATAATTCAAAGTAATCTGACCTATATTTCGTCGGTTTGAAAAAATTAATCCTTTATATCTCTAAGAGGAGATAAGTTAGAAAATTTCTAATGACATCGTTCACGCTGCATCAGCATGTCCAATTATATTCCAAAATTCAACAAACTCGTACAAATATTAAAGAAGTTGTGAAGTTGGTCTCAACTTCCGGGTCCAAATCGCAGCGACGAAAATCTGAAATTGCAGATGAAAATGATTATTTTCAAGGTAGTCAAAGAAAATATAATTATTAAAATAGCCCAACAATCCACAAAGTTACGGCTAGGCATTGTTAATTCTTTCGTTCGTAAATTTCGAATTCGTAAAACGTTTCGAAAATATAGTTAATATACAGTAGCTTAATAATTACAAAAGATAGGTTGCCACGCAACGAAAAATATTCCCATAGCGGCTAAATCGTCCGGGTAGTCAACAAGAGTTGTCACATGTTTTTTTTCCCTTTTTTCGGAAAAGAAACATTTATAATACACCAAAATCTGAATAACAACTCATTAAGTAATTATCAAAAAATCATAAGAATTTGTCTTGGCTTTTTAAAGTTCTGCCCCATGCTAACATTTACTATACGAAACATTTGATATCATGGATTTAGTTGTTCAAGATATCAAAATTCATTGAAAATCAATATACTTAATTCGTCCAAGGACCCTTAATCAATCTAAAGTTAATCGGGGGATAATTTTGGTCTCTAGTGCATCCAGAAGATTTTTCATTGTGATCAAGGGCCTGAAATCATTGAAAATCACTGGGCTTTTTCGTCTCACAACCATAAACACCGTTTAAAGTCAATCAGATATTAGCCATACATGTAGCTCTCGTAATAATTGTCGGAAATTATTGAAAGTCACTCGGCTTTTTCCTCTGACAACCGTAAACACTGTGTATAAATTATTGGTAATCGTTGATCTATAGTCTCATGACCTTACATACTGTGTATAAATCTAAAGTCAATCGGGTATTAACTTTAGCCTCTAGAGCACTGTGAATAATTCTAAAGTCAATCGGATATTAACTTTAGGCTCTAGAGCCATAACTCTGGCAGTAATTATCGGATATCGTTGAAAATCACTGTGTATAAAATCTCGTGACCTTAAACAATGTGTATAAATTACAAGTCAATCGGATATTAACTTAAGCCGCTAGCGCGTTCACAGGATATTTTAAGGTGATCAAGGGCTATAACCCTCGCAGTATTTATGGGAAATCGCGGAAAACCAATAGCCATTTTCATCTCACTAATGTAAACAGCATATATATATATATAAGGTTATAATTAAAGCTACTCTTAGGTGGTAGATATTCGAAATAAAGATGTTTTAGGAAATAAAACTTGTTTTTTTTTGTGAGTACTTTCAGCTTTATTAAGCTTCATCAGACAAATGTTACCAATTCCAACAATTGATGTGACGTAATTATGTTGGAATTGGTAACATTTGTCTGATGAAGCTTAATAAAGCGGAAAGTACTCACAAAAAAAACAAGTTTTATTTCCTAAAACATCTTTATTTCGAATATATATATATATATATATTGAAGCAATCAGATGATAAATGTAGTCTGTAGAGTGTTCACAAGAAATTGTGGTCGGCGGATGGACGGACGGACGTGGCGATGGCAATATACGATCATATTTCCAATGAATCATAAATGGCATATATAAAGCATCACATGGTGAAAATTTTATGAAAATCGAAATTTATACACCAAAAACCTTGAAAATGGACCTGTAGAAAATCGTCTATTTCTCTGCAACCGTGTAAGTTAGAAACCATTTTGAGGTATCTGTATAATCGTATGGGTTAATTCTATTAGTTCATTCGAAGCAAATATCAACATTTTGAAGACATTACAAAAAATTACATTCATAAGTATAAAATATCTGTTTTAAAAGCTCAAAATACAGTTTTTGTCCAACTGCCGGTGACAGTGAAAATGAAAAATTGGACCCGCCGTCAAAATGGCATTAGGTATCGTATTGTGAAATAAAATAAAAATCAGATTATAATTAACTCGTTTACAGGCAAAATAACATGAAAGGTGACTGATGCAAAATTGCCTATTTCTCGGCAACAGCTAATATGACTAACTGATTCTGACATACATTGTCATCGTATGGAGTAAAGCTAAAGGTCCATGAAAGGTTGTCATGAAATATTTCAAAATACGAAAAGCCCGAATGCGTTGTAAATATCTCATTTTTACACTCTTTTAAAACAAAATGACATAAATGCCAAACCGAAATAAATAAAAACTGAGCAAGGCATATTTTGTGTCTTTAGTAGGAACATTCATTTAGGATCTATTAGATTTGTAAACATTTATATTTGCTTTTTAAAAGCACTCAAAACACGTCAAAATTGAGGTTTAGGCAAAATTACATCGCTTTCGGTGCCAACAAAAAATTTTATCGGTAGAAGAAAGTTGAGAATTTGCACCACGGAGCATATGGGTTTTTCTATTACACAAATCAGGCAATAAATAATTAACCCAGAACCAACAAACCGAAATCTTGAAGTGATCTGGACAAAATTGGTTGTATATCAGCAAAAGAAAGATGTTAGAAACAATTTTGTGATATCAATATGACCGTATGGCTTAATCTTATTTGTCCATAGGAATCAAATATCATAATTCAACGAATAATGAATTTCGTTTAGTTCAAAGAAGTATTTGTTTTAGAGGATAAAAATATAGGTATTGCCAAAATGACTACCAGTGATACTTGTTTGAAATCGTAAATGGCTCTAGGTATCATACAGTGAACATTTTATGAACATCGAATAATAATTGAAAATTTTATGGACCAAAAACCTTGGAAATTGACCCGTTGAAAATCGCCAATAATGCCGACACTGAACAAGTTAGAAACCATTTTGTGGTATCTATATGGGTTCATTCTATTAGTTCACTTTTTTGCTCAAATCAGGCGAGCCTTTAACCATGGGTAAAATCCTAATCTTACTTTAACGATTTGGCGCCTAATATCTCCGATAATTCGTCGAAATTCAAAAATCTAAAGAATGTGCGTTGTGTCGAACTACGTCAAGATGTACCCAATATACTACTCGAAAGAAATTAAGGATCAACCCATCATTTTTGTTTGACATTTCATTAGACACAGGGAACATGTAAATCAAAACTTTTAAGCACGCTTTTCGTCAGAATGAGTTCAATATGTCTCAATGTTGAGTCTGTTATGCAAAGCATAAGTTCAACATAAACTGTTTCAAATTCGATGACTTTGTAAATAACGAGTGAAACCACCACGTGCTCGTAAGCTGTCGACACAACGACGAGGCATGCTGTCGATCAGACATCGAAAATACATCTGGGGAATGGCCTGCCACTCTGCCTGGAGGAATTGCACCAATTCTTGAAGATTATCAGGTTGCCTTTGATTGTCTCTCACACGACTTCCCAGCTCATCTCATGTATGCTCAATCAGGAGAGTATGCTGGCCAATTTATTCGTTCAATACCATTCTGTGTAAGAAAATCATTAACAACTCGTGCTCTATGCGGTCTAGCATTGCCATCTTGAAGAACAGAACCTGCTCCAATTTGACGAAGACTTGGGATGACAAAAGGCTGTAAAATTTCGTCTTTGTACCTGATACTCCTTAAATTTCATTGGACAACGAAAAGAGGGGTCCTGTGATGTACCGACATTCCAACCCACACCATTACCGCACCACCTCCAAAGCGATGGCGTTATCTGACGTTAACATCAGCAAATCTTTCTCCGTGCCACCTATAGACGCGAAGTCTGCCATCATTGAACTGTAATCCAAATCGGAACTCATAAGTGAAGGGTACTCGCCCCCATTGTCGCCGTCTCCAGTATCTATGACTTTGTCCACAAGATATTTCAAAGTGATCAAGGACCATACCTCTTGCAAAATCAATAGGCTTAGTAACTTTAGACTCTAGAGTGTTCACAAGATTTTTCAAAGTGATCAAGGGTCATAACCCTGGCAGTAGTTAAGCCGCAGATATCGCTGAAAATCAAAAAACTTCTTCGTCACAAGATTTTTCAAAGTGATCAAGGGTCATAACCCTGGCAGTAATTAAGCCGCGGATATCGCTGAAAATCAATAGTCAATTGGATATCAACTTTAGCCTTTAGAGCGTTCACAAGATTTTTCAAAGTGATCAAGGATCATATCTCTAACAGTGACAGTAATTATCGGATGTCGCTGAAAATCAATAGGCTTCTTCGTCTCATGACCTTAAACCATGTATATAAATTTAAAGTCAATCGGATATCAACTTCAGCCTCTAGAGCGTTCACAAGAAATTGAGAATAAAATTCGATAGTTATCGCATCCGCAATATCCCCAGCTGTACAAAAACATAACTTTCGAAAATCGGTTGGGAATTGACATACTTAGGGCCGATTTTCAATTATCGTGCACGTTAATGATTTACATCAGTCTATCTGTTTATGTTTCGGAGATCTACGCGAATTGTAAAAGGAATAAACAAAACATTTTTTCGAATGGGCAGAAAAATATCGTCTTAAGTCTCGGATAACAACCAAAACCCTGATAGATATTAACTTTCAAATTTAATGCCGGTGGGGCGACTTTGTTATAAAGAGCCGCAGCGGGGCTCTTTATTTTCAGTGGTATCAAGTGATGGCGTCATGTAGACAAAAAAGCTGTGATATTAATTTCAGAGGTAACTGTTATTTACTAAAATGAATTATGTTCACTCTAGAAACATCATTCCCACATTTTGATTAACAGTAAACCACCCTTAGTTCCCATATTGCCACTTTGAAATAAAATAAAAACCAAGTACGAACCATTAGTCAAAATTCGAAGTCCTTAAAAACGGTCGAGGCAAAATAGTGTAATCAGCAAATGGATTTCTCTATATATGCTTTATACGTATCCAAAACATTCCAATTATGACCATTGTTGAGTCCAGTGTATTTTATTCTTGTTGGGCCGCATACTTTTGGCCATTGTACGATGGTTTCATACACAAAAATATCGATTAGGCTATCTATAGAAGAAGTTTCCAAATAATATTATATTGCTTTTTTGAGAAAATGGCCGCTAAACATGCCCTCGTCGATTCGGCCTAGATGATAACGGTTATGACATAATTTTGACAAAGAAGCAGCCATATTAATTTAAACACTAAATTTCACACAAACATCAACCATTTCTGTTATAGGGTCATTTAACCCATATTTTTGGAAGAAGTAAACCTTCATAGTTGAACAAATTTTAGTTAAAATATCGTCAATGTGAACGAAAAGAAGCACTTTTGAATATCCTTCGCACTGTGAAACCCTAAAAAGACAACAACTAAAAAAAATCAATGTCATGGAAGGGTACCATGGGACATTGTTTTCTTTAGAATTGGTATCAAAAGCTTAAAGTCCAGATAACCTAGCGGGAATATCTATTGAAAAGGATCTTTTTATTAGATATACACGCTCGAGTTGGTTTTAAAGCTGTTATTTTGAAATATCGGATTAATTCATTTTATGAATCACTTTTATACGAGCTGGTTTTTTTTCAGTATTAATAATACATAATTCAAACCAAGGCCTTCACTGAATTCTTATCTATTTGTTAGTCTACAGGGAAATCAAAATAAATAGAATGGAAATTGTAATTGTATGCTGAGTAACAATTGTCATTGTGCCATATTTTGGTGCATTGGACTGTTTTAATTATTATGTTGTATTATTGTTTTTAGGTGTGATTTTATGAAATATATTGTCGAAACAAGCATTTATATATGCCTTAAAATCTACCGTTTTAATACTCTCAAAATATATCATAAACAAGTCAGCGATCTTTTGCAAAACTGTCGAATTGATTGAAAGCTTTAGCCTTTATAGTATAACAATTTGGCAAGCTCTTCCATTAAATTTGTCAGGAATAATTTATTATGATAAAATCACTGGGATTCTGACATATCCAGTTATGGCTACTCTACACCCCTTGTGTATTATAGATCGGAAACATAGAACGGCCAAACTGAACGACACAAACCACATCTGGACGCCGAACTATGGCCACTACGAAAATAAAATTTGTAATGCTGGTTACTATAGAAACATAAGGGGACCATGAACGAGACTTTATGCCTGCGATGATCTTAATTTAACATGCCATAAATCTTCCACATGGCCGATTTGAAATCCTTTCATGATTCAAATCAAACAAGTCAGTATGCATCTCAATGAAGCTTGCTGGCGTTCGTTAAGCCGGGTTGTGAACCAAATTTAGTAAAGACGTAAATCTACTCAAAAGGACCAATGAAAAGCTACGGTCAGTATCATGCAGGTTTTGTAGGAGGAAATTATTGGCTTGAGTATACGTGTATATGGTGAAGCGATACTAGTAAATTGGTTTGGGTCAACCATTAAATTTTATCGAGATAATAGGTTCGCGTGTCGTTATTTTCGCTTTTGCTCAACATGTGAGGAGAAACAGCCAACACATTAGAAATGTTAATATAAGGTTAAACATGAAAATGGCACTGAATAAAATACCCCATAACAATTACCCCAAAGCGTTGTTTGCATGTAGATTTTCATTTATGTTACATAAAAGAACAATAGATTTACTAAAAACAAGTAAATTCGGCCAAAAATATCAGACAAATTTTTATTAACAGAACTGGAACATTTATGAAAAAATCAAATTGAATAGCGCAAGGTAAACTACAAACCACGAAGAATGCCCGTGGAGTAATTTGATAACACGCAAACACACAAAGCCCATAATAACTTAATTTTGAAACGTTGCTTTTGATCATGTTAATTCAAATAATTAATAGATATTGCAGGTTTTTCCTAAAAGGCGATTAATTCAATCGATCACATTTTATCAGTTTATCAATCTAAAATCCATTTCAATATAATTTAAATATAAATGATTTTATTGGTTTCTCTGTCATGAAATAGTTTATTGATAGAATGAAAGATAATTGTTAAATATTGATTCTTTTTTTTTCATCTATGTACCACTGAATTTTCAAACAAATCAGATAATATGTAATTATTTTATTGAATCTACTTTCTACATAATTCTTTGATATCTTTTATTTTATTATTAAAACAGCTTTGCTAACTAGTCTGTAAAGAGAGGTAAGTTTTATCAGAAAAATGAATGTAATGAAAATTGTTCTTCCTTTTTCAATAAAACCTTATTGAAATGATTAAAACATATTCGATTTAAATTTCCCAAAATGTTCAAGCCAACGTTCTTATTAGTTTGAGACCACGAGAATTTAAACTTTATTGCCTGTGTGGGGTAAACGTAAAAACAGTGAGCTCTTAGTTTGTAAAATTCTTTAAGTGTTGTTGGTCATGTGAGTTATGTTAACTGGCTTTGAAGTGACCAGCTGCACATATTAAAGATTACTGATAAGGATGAAAACAATTGTTAAAAGACCATTGTTCTTGGTGGACAGTGACTAAGAATTTCAGATATAGAATATCCAATGAAATTTAACCACGAGAAAAAGTGTAAACGATACAAAAAGCTTTTTGACATGTTAACCCTTTCAAGTAGGTGGACATTCGGACTAACTATTTTTAGCTTGTGGGTTAAGCGCATATCTTTACTGACCAGTTTAAATTCCAAAGGCGTATTTTTTTACTTTAATTTGAGACTTATCCAGAGGAATCTGAAAACACCACGTAAAACACGTTACTATAGAAACGGAAAACTTAAACCACATGATAACAAAAGGAAGCAGCGATTGTTGTAGTTAATGTTTAGATCTCCTATCTCTCTTTCCTCAATAACACATGGCCCGTGGATAAAGTTCGTGAAATTTAAAGGTGATCTCAACTTTACAATGTGAAACGTTTCCTTTTTACGAGATGAAAAGCTAAAAGTTATTCTTGATAAAGTTAGGCTTGTACAGGTACAAACGCTACAATATGAACAATTAATAATTTATATGTAACAAATTATATGAAAAATTATTATTTTTTCACGAAACAAAACGTCTTTTCTTCACAATACCACATCTCATTACTAATATAAGCTGATACGATCGGCAAAAATTTATTTAGGCAATACGATATATATATATATATATATATATATATATATACACAGAGAGAGAGAGAGAGAGAGATAGAGAGGGGGGGTGGTAACGTCCACTCGACTCGACACAAAGTAGGTCATTTCGGGACTAACATATGGTTTACTTTTATTTCAATAATTCGGTGGGGGCTTTAACAGTGGGAGGAAACCGGAGGACAGGGGAAAACCCTCGAGGTTGAACAATATCTTCTATCGGGCTCTCAGTGTTATTTTATGCATTTTATTATGTATTTGGTTGATATTCATTTTCGGGGTGGGATTGTGGGTGCGATTGCCGTAGTGTCTGGGTGAAAGCACTAGCTAAAACTGAATTAGATTTTTCATTCTAATACTTCATACATCAAAATCCGTTTGTCTCGGCATGCATTATCTTTTCGTCGTCTGCCATTATACAAAATAGTGCAGCTTTAAGGTTGTGCTAATATGTTTTGTTCTAAAATCTTATAGCGTTTTTTGTTTAATTTGAAATAACCTGCCGGGTGACAACTTTAAGTTTTACCTCTTTTTGATAACCTCTACAGCGTGACCTCACAAATTTAATTTACTTCACTTCAGTTATATCGCCGAAGGCATAGAATGACCCTTTCTCGGGCCAATGGGGTCATGACCGTAACTGAAAGGTTACTACTGCCAGTCACTACACTGACCAGAGAGACCAAATGGTTGAATTAAAATATAGAAAAGCTTTAACCAACATTGAATACCAGTTTATTTGATATATACCCAAATATAATGTGGTATAGATTACTGATAACCAGCGGATAATTTTAAAATCTTCCTTACAAAATATTTGTATATTGAACTGATACACTAAATTAATGGGGGGAGGGGCACAAAAATCGGATTGGCATGTCATAATTTACGACTGGGTGAATCTAAGAATAATATCGACTGGTATTGTAAATAAATGACCTCTTGTCACGTGGTAATTTCATTTCAAACGAAACTACCTTGTTTGTTTTAAATATTTTTTCCGCAAGCAGAGGCAAAATAGGCCATCAATCAGTGTCCACATATATATGTTGTAAATGACATCTTTCATCCCATTTTGACATTTATATGTCTACCTAACAAAAACCTGTAGAATAATTATAAAATAATTGATGTCAGATCCATTATAGTTTTATAAAAATGATTTTGCATAACTATTAAAGATACATTATGGGAAATTAGATTAAGAACCGACAGTTCTAATTATAATAGTTAAATAATTAGTGCAATGGGAATTTGAATTTTTTTTATTCAACTTGATCCATTCTGAACTGATAATTTAGCAATTGATTTTTTGGCATAGTCCGATCATCATTGCTTAAGTCGGTACGACAAAAACATATGTCTCAATTATCCATTAAATCATGAATGAAAGTTAAGCAGCAAATCGGATCCAAATCCAGTAAATATCGCAGGCTAGCGACGACATCAAGAGTTGATTATGGCCCGGATAAGGTGATTAATGTCTAATAATTAAGACAACATTTTCGACCGAAAGAAAGAATTGCAATGGACAGATTTAGCTCTTGCGTAATGTATGTTAAAGGTGATAACCGTGTGTTTAAAATTAACTCTAAAATCTTTCTTTCTGTTGGAATTTTGCTTTTAAAGGTTGAATAATTGTCTAAAGTAGATGTACATAAAAACTTATTATTTTTTTTCTTAATTGCTTGGAGAATTAAAATATTCATTAGTAAAACATTTCTTCGGAACAATGGTAACCTTTTTCAATAGATAATACAATTTGTAAGTCTCATTAATTGAAAGAATTATTACTAAAATGACACAATAAATGTGTTGTTTACAAGGTAAAACATGCCTCCAGCAGATGTGCACATGTTCAAGGAGTATAAACGAAAAAAAAAGAAGAAAAGCCTGACAAGCAGATTAACTTTCATTGTTTGTGGTATGGTCATCAGGTTCTTTTAAGTGTAACAATTAATTTTCCTACAACCATTAATGTCAAGTTTTCTTTCACAATATCAGAATTAAACCATTCCTTTATCTCTTAGCTTCTATTCTAAAATCAATCATATTTATATAAGCTGCAATCATCTTCGGGAATATCTAAAATCATGATATCTTAGTTATAACTAGGCTAAAAGTTCAGTTCAACTTAATTGATCTAATGCAATAAAACACATGACCATAAATCAAATTGATAAGGTTACTTTTTATACCTGAATTCAGAATATCCATTGTTATAAAACTATGTTATTTACATATTGGAGGTATCAGTAGTTTTATTAAGTTTCAGCACATAATATTTATAAGTAATAGATAATCCGTTATTTTCTGTGATTAATTGACCAAAAATATTAAATGGATAATTTGAAAAAAAACAGCTAAAAAATATTCATGGGTAATGGAATAGGGTTTATCATTCGCTGCAACCACGAACTCAAATATTAACTAAAAAAATTTAACAAAACCATATTTCCATCTAAAATAATAGAATAGAAGGTCTCTTAAAAGTCTACACAAAAAAGTTATTTTTGGATAAAGCGACATACTATTAGTTTCATTTGTTTAGTGTGAAGGATGAGGAGGGAGATTTTTCATCAGAAAATTGTTTTTCCACGTACGCTTCTTTTAAATTCCATCTGCAAATCTTCTTGAGTTCAAATGTCAGCCTTCTTTCCATTACAATAGAACGGATAGGCAAACATTCAGGTGTGTATCCAAGGTTGACATTAAATACCCTCAAATGTCTGGGTCCCAACTGGTACTCATCTTGTTGCTCATGTTGCTGTTCTTGACACGAAACTGTGCATGCTATTTACTTGGACAATTGCCGTTCGGAGTACGATACCAGGCCGCGATGAATTTCAAAGATTAACATGTTTAAGTTACTCTAAAATAACCGATCTCCGAACAGTGCGAAGCACGCAAAATGAGAAACTCTTCACAGAAAAGTTAATTTCAGTCCCTGTACAAATTACCCAGATTATTAGTTTGAGCGTCAATTTCACAGAACTGTCAAAGTTTACAGGGAAAATGTTCAAGATTTGTTTCGCGGATGCACAGTAATCCGTGCTCAGACTGGTTAGGGTTTACACTACGAAAATTTACAGCAAGACGTTCCTGTTACCGAGACCACCCCACTTCACTGGGCCAGATTGGCACCTCACCAGGCCCGGCACGCTTAAGTTTGACCCGTTTACACTACAAAAGAAAAAAAAGCGCCGTACCTGGAACCGCTCTTGGTACGCTTAAAATTTGATGGGAGTTCGAAGATGTGCATTTTCTGCTTAGGGTAAGCAGCGCTAAGCAGTGTGATTGGTTGCGGATTTGGGACACGATAACTTTAGATAGAGAGATGTTGTTGTTGTTGTTTATTAAGGATTTAACGTCCAATACATTATACGTGATATTATGGACAGGTTGATTTAATTAAAGTAGCTTCGATGTTGAAAACACAAATTATTTGTCAATTTAAATCAACATTGATAGTGTGGTCATACCAGGAAAAGATGGGCTTCTGATATTCAATATTTAAGACGAAATAATTTCTTTACCATTGGTACACGAATCGTGTACCACACAGCGTTTCAGACTCATTTTCAGCTAAGGATCCAAAGAACAAGGCTACTCCACATTGCATCTCAATCAGTGAGCATTCGCAATAAATATAATGTAGATTGGAATAACCAGACGCTATGTATATTGTGATTCAATTGAGACTTCTGGTGTACTTCGCCAAACATAACTGATTTGATATTAGAGTAAAAACGGAAAGGATTGAATGTAAATCAGTTTATATACATTCATATTAAATTACTATATGGCTTGCAACCCATTTGTGTCAATTTCTAGGCCCCAAATATTAGCGATTTAGCTCTTTTCAATTATTTAAACTTTATGGGTTGAAAGTTGGTAAAGATAGGTTTTCAGGTACCATTGGTACACGAATCGTGTACCACACAGCGTTTCAGACTCATTTTCAGCTAAGGATCCAAAGAACAAGGCTACTCCACATTGCATCTCAATCAGTGAGCATTCGCAATAAATATAATGTAGATTGGAATAACCAGACGATATGTATATTGTGATTCAATTGAGACTTCTGGTGTACTTCGCCAAATAAAAATTGATTTGATATTAGAGAAAAACGGAAAAGATTGAATGTAAATCAGTTTATATACATTCATATTAAATTACTATATGGCTTGCGACCCATTTGTGTCAATTTCTAGGCCCCAAATATTAACGATTTAGCGCCTTTCAATTATTTAAACTTTATGGGTTGAATGTTGGTAAAGATAGGTTTTCAGGCAACGAAACATACGCCCACAGCAGCTAAATCGTCCGGGCAGTCAACAAGGGTTGTCGCATATTTTTACTTTTTTTGGTAATGAAACATTTGTAATACACTAAAATCTGATTAAGAGTAACAACTCATTATGTAATTATCTGGAAATCATTAGAATTTGTTTGTTTTTTATAAAGTTTTGCCCCACGCTAACAATTAGTATAGGAAACATTTAACATCATGGATATAGCTGTTCAGTTATCAAAATTCATTGAAAATCAACATACTTGTTCGTTCCAACACCTTAACCTCTGTGTATCAATCTGAAGTCAATCGAATGATAAGTTTGGCATCTATAGCATCACAAAGTTTTTTGAAGTGATCAAGGGAGATAACTCTGGAAGTAATTATTTGAAATCGCTGAAAATCAGTAGGCTTCTTCGTCTCATGACCGTAAACACTGTGTATAAATTTGAAGTCAATCGGATATCAACTTTGGCCTCTAGAGCACCCACAAGATTTTTTGAAGTGATCAAGGGCCATAACTCTGGCACTAATTATCGGAAATCGCTAAAAATCAATAGGCTTCTTCATCTTATGACCTTAAACACTGTGTAAGAATTTAAAGTCAATCGGATATTAACTTTGGCTTTTAAAGCGTCCACAACATTTTTTGAAGTGATCAAGGGCCATAACTCTGGCACTCAGAAATCGCTGAAAATCAATAGACTTCTTCGTCTTATGACCTGTGGCGATACTCGATTCACTGTATAAAACATATCCCAACCAATTATGACTGCTGAAACATTTTTTACCTAGGAATACGTCATGATTCTACTCACTCCACCTCAGCTGTCAGGACTGGAAGAACTGTGACAGGACTGAATTCCGCGTCACTCGATTGTAATTCTGTCGATTCGGGACGTTCTGGACTGTGAATCGAGCACCGCCTGTGTATAAATTTAAAGCCAATCGGGTATTAACTTTGGCCTCTAGAGCGTCCACAAGATTTTTTGAAGTGATCAAGGGCCATAACTCTGGTAGTTATTATCGCAAATCGCTGAAAAACAATAGGCTTCTTCGTCTCATGACCTTAAACACTGTGTATAAATTTAAAGTCAATCGGATATTAACTTTGGCCTTTAGAGCGTCCACAAGATTTTTTGAAGTGATCAAGGGCCAGAACTCTGGCACTAATTATCAGAAATCGCTGAAAATTAATAGGCTTCTTCGTCTTATGACCTTAAACACTGTGTATAAATTTAAAGCCAATCGGGTATTAACTTTGGCCTCCAGAGTGTCCACAAGAATTTTTGAAGTGATCAAGGGCCATAACTCTGGTAGTTATTATCGGAAATCGCTGAAAAACAATAGGCTTCTTCGTCTCATGACCTTAAACACTGTATATAAATTTAAAGTCAATCGGATATTAACTTTAGCCTCTAGAGCGTCCACAAGCAATTGTGAACGCCGGACCGACGGACGGACGGGGGCGACGACAATATACGACCACATTTCAATGTGAGCGTATAAAAACATACAATTCAGATGTCCGTGTATGTCTCCTTAAAATTGGTTAATAACACAAAATAAAAGTCCTTGTATATTAAAAATAGGTTGCCAGGCAACGAAACATACGCCCACAGCAGCTAAATCGTCCGGGCAGTCAACAAGGGTTGTCGCATATTTTTACTTTTTGGGGGGGATGAAACATTTGTAATACACTAAAATCTGATTAAGAGTAACAACTCATTATGTAATTATCTGAAAATCATTAGAATTTGTTAGCTTTTTATAAAGTTTTGCCATACGCTAACAATTAGTATAGGAAATATTTAATATCATGGATTTAGCTGTTCAGCTATCAAAATTCATTGAAAATCAAAATACTTGTTCATTTCAAGACCTTAAACTCTGTGTATCAATCTGAAGTCAATCGGATGATAAGTTTGGCATCTATAGTGTCACAAGGTTTTTTTGAAGTGATCAAGGGAGATAACTCTGGAAGTAATTATTTGAAATCGCTGAAAATCAGTAGGTTTCTTCGTCTCATGACCTTAAACAGTGTGTGTAAATTTAAAGTCAATCGGATATTAACTCTGGCAATAATTATCAGAGATCGTTGAAAATCAAAAGGCTTCTTCGTCTCATGACCTTAAACACCGTGTATAAATTTAAAGTCAATCAGATATTAACTTTGGCCTCTAGAGCATCCACAAGATTTTTTGAAGTGATCAAGGGACACAACTCTGGCACTAATTATCAGAAATCGCTGAAAATCAATAGGCTTCTTCGTCTCATGATCTTAAACACCGTGTATAAATTTGAAGTCAATCGGACATCATCTTTGTCCTCTAGAGCATCCACAAGATTTTTTGAAGTGATCAAGGGCCATAACTCTGGCACTAATTATCGCAAATCCGTGAAAATCAATAGGCTTCTTCGTCTTATGACCTTAAACACTGTGTATAAATTTAAAGTCAATCGGATATTAACTTTAGCCTCTTGATCATTCACAAGATTTTTCAAAGTGATCAAGGGTCATAACTCTGGCAGTAATTATCGGATATTGCTGAAAATCAATAGGCTTCTTCGTATCATGACCTTGAACACTGTGTATAAATTTAAAGTCAATCCAATATTAACTTTAGCCTCTAGAGCGTTCACAAGATTTTTCAAAGTGATCAAGGGTCATAACTCTGTCAGTAATTATCGGACATCGCTGAAAATCAATAGGCTTCTTCGTCTCATGACCTTAAACACTGTGTGTAAATTTAAGGTCAATCGGATATTAACTTTAGCCTCTAGAGCGTTCACAAGATTTTTCAAAGTGATCAAGGGTCATAACTCTGGCAGTAATTATCGGATATTGCTGAAAATCAATAGGCTTCTTCGTCTCATGACCTTACACAATGTGTATAAATTTAAAGTCAATCGGATATTAACCCTGGCCTCTAGTGCGTTCACAAAAAATTGTGGACGATGGACGGACGGACGGACGGACCGACAGACGGACGGACGGGGGCGACGGCAATATACGTCCACATTTCTATGTGGGCGTATAAAAAGTCAGTTTAAATCACACACCATATATCTGTTCTGTTGACTACTTTTCTGCCTACTGATAAAAATGCTTAGTGAGAGTGAGGACACTTGGTGTATAGTTTTATCACATCAATAGATTGACTAAGCTCGATAACGACCATTTTCTGCCCAGGGTAAGCAGAGCGATAAACAGTTTGATTGGTCAAGACTTTGGAACACAATAACTGAGGCAGAATGTCCAAACTTAGTGAACGTTCATTATCTGATAGAGAGTGACAAAACGAAGTGTATAGTTGATAATCAGTTTGATTGCTTGATACATGTATTTTTGGGATTTCAGAGGGGGACATCAACCTCATTGTTGGCTTGATTAAATCATCCTTTGTTTGATACTGTTCCATCCAAATTATACAACCATTTAGACTTTTTGCCAACGGTTGGGCTTGCATTTTCCAAAGGTTTTTTTGACAGTAATGCATAAGCACAACATACCATCACAGAACAATCATGCAGTGCATCACTAGTCTATTGTCAACAAATAGTCCTTGGTATGTGCATATCATTTCATTGATAATTTCATTACAAGTTTTGTCCTTTGATTTCTATTGGATAAAAATTGTAGAGATATTTCTGTTTTTAAAAGTTTAAGGAAAAGAACCAGACTGAATATTTTTGTTATCAATAAACAGCGAACAAAATGATCATTTTGCATCGGATAAAATAAAAATACACAAATTTCCCATGTAAGCTTTCCTTCTATTTGGAATAAAAAAATAACCGAACAATGATGTAAATTTTGGGATTTATTGCATACAAAACCACCATCTACATGGACAGGTGCAAATAAAATTCACTCCACTTTACAAAAATACCGATTGTTTTGCCCAAGTTTGCATACTGATAAGTCAATAGGATTTTTAAGTATGGGAATATTATAAACAAGCAAGCCCTTTCATCAACAGATTTGATAGAAAATGAAATCTGTTGGTAAAAATAAGTAACAATTGTGTTTCACAGACATCAACATGGATGGCAATGGAAGAAAATATTACAAATTCTGGGAAAATGTCTTCTAAAATAACTACTACTTTAGCAAGAAAATATATTTACAATTAAACATGTAAAATTTCTTTTGAGCTGTTATTCTGATTTTTTTTTTTGCACAATTTAATGGTGCAAACTTAAACTGCATTATCACCATATCAATGATAATGATCTTCTACTGAAATTTAATTTCCGCTGAACAATTGGTGTTGATTGTTTTGAACAATGCTAATCTATGGTTTATCATGTGACTGACTACAAAGTGCCCAAATTTAAATTAATCAATATCCACAAGGATATAAGATAGAAGTTAGGAACAAGAAAACATAATGAAATAAACCAGTCAGTCTTAATGGCACATTGTATAGGAAATCTTTCAAAAGAACTCGAAAATGTTGTACCTGCTGTCTGCTTTACTAATTTGAACAAGAGGGGAAACCAAATGAAATTGATATCTTTTATTAATTTATACATGTTGCAATATTTTACATTTAACAGCTCTGAACATTAAACAGTACTGAACAAATAAATGTAGTGAGTTCGGTAGTTATTTCAGAAGACTTTAAAATATTTAATACAAGTAATAAAAATGAACTAATGGTTTCAAGTAAGTACTGATATTGTGCCAAATTAAACCATAGTAAGTTTGGTTTTTCCTTTCTTATAAATAAATTTAAAAAAAAATATCACTGTGTAAATTCTCATCTTAAAAAGGTCTGTTATAGAAATTTGTACAATAAATATATTTAATAAATATACACAACAAAATGAAACTGTTTGTTGAATTGGTTGTCAAAATCCAGCTTTGAATATCTTTGTTGATTAGTGACCATTGTAGTTTTATATGAATCAACACTGTGTAGCTTTGCATTTATCAACATAATGGAATTCAGTGATTTTGAACAGAACATTCATGCCAATAACCCTAAAAGGTACTTAATATATAATAAATAACAATTTAGACAAGTTTGTATACAATTTTCTTTCACTTAAGCACAAGGGGTCTAACACAAGGTGAAATGTCTTTTAAAAGGTAAAATATCTTAATTTATGCTGTAGAAATGTTTCATGTTTAATCTTCAAGATCATTTTTTATATGCGAAATGACAAAAGAATGTTATTATGCCTTCAGGTCATTTTTCTATTTATCATGAAAAAAATAAAAAATCCCAATCTGTGCAATTTTATTAGCCTGGTGTTCACATATTTCAAAAACCAACCCACATTTATGTGTCGCCTACATGTATATACATGTTTTTCTACATTATTTCTGTATCTACTTTTCATTATAGACCTACAATGATTTATCAGTCAAATCAAAGCTGGATTTTATACTAAATTTAAAGGTAAAATAAATAACAATAACTATATATTTACAAATAAAATGTTGGCATTGTTTGCTAATAGTAATAATTATTACAGACATAGAAGGGACATTAGTTAAGACCTGTCCTGGACAAGAGATGCTGTTTCAACATGGAACAAACATCCAGTAAAATGTAGGTTGATGTATACACAAAATAAATAAATATATTATCTGGTTTATCTTTTATAATCAGCTCACAATTGATAAACCATACAGAAGATGATATACAAGATAAGAACTAGAATCCCTGAATTCAAACTCTGTGGAAATAATAAAACACAGAGGAAAATATACACAACTCCACTATATCAAATTGTTTACATGCAGCCTTCTTCAAAATGGTAATAAAATTATAATAAAAATAGAGAAAAAACAAACCAAGTGAGGTATTCGAAGGAATAATGCAAAGCTGGGGTAAAAATCTGTCATATTATTAAATAAAGTCATAAATAACACAACCAACAAAAACATAGTGAACAAATTATTGAAAATACCTGAGATATGGAATTAGAATACACGTTAATCTACTCATATCTAAATAACCTCATTATTATAATATATTGTATACTAATTGACAGGAGTACAGTTTACATATACATTAACAAATATAAACTACATCCCCATGCAATATTTAACCAAATGCTATCTCTTATGATAACCATACACTCATTAAAAAACTTATAAATGATTCTATTTATACAGATATCTATTATACAAGTACATAAGCATTATAAATTCACCTATGAACATTTCAAAAACATTAAAGGAAGAAAAGGTTAAGTTTGCTCTTTAATAATAATAAGTATTGCTTAGTATATGTGGCAAAAAGTTACCATTCATTATTATAAAGGAAATATTTTGGAAAAAAGCTTTACATTTTCTATACAAATTATCTAAAAACTCAATTATCATTTGAGAAATATTACACTAAAAATCTTTTTATTAGTGTATTCCAGTTAGAAATGATTAAATACTACATGTAAACAGGCACATCAACTCAAAAGTGAAATATAACAAAAACAAGGCATAACAAATGATTACAATCTATTGAACAAAAGGGTTCTAAAGTTTTGGTTAAACAAAAATTAAATCTAATAAACTTTTAATCATAAAATCAATGCTAAATATCATAATTGAACAAACAAAAAAACATTGTATACTAACTATTGAAGGCTGCATGTATCAAGTGCATTCTCTGACCTACTAATTGCCATGTGTGTGGCTGTGTATATTATATGTATATGATGTACATGTACAGTACCAGTAGTATACATGTACATATGTATTGTTATTATGCATCTAAACACTGACCCACTAAAACAATAGCTATAGCTATATTATTCTAACAGATACCAATACATTAACTATGTGGATAGATTATATTTACTAGTTTATACCTGTAATAATAATAAGCAACCTCTTAATGATGAGGATATGGTTCAAATAAACAGATATATGTATGTAAATGTATAGCGAGCATCAATAATTATTACATAAATGTCTATAATATAATTTAAGGATATAAAGCTACAGATCTTTGCAAAATAATTGTTATATATTTTTTGCCCTGTTTTCTTTTATTTCCTTTCTTACTATTTATTATACAATTAAAGAATGGAGAAACAGAAATTTTTGTACATAGATCTGCAGCAATGAGGTATTTGTAGTGGGATGCTTTGGTCAACTGGTTCCTATAACCAGGAAAGACTAGATAAAAAGATATTACAACAAAGTACAATAATACAGAACTATACTGCTATACATACATTAAATTAAAAGATACCATAATTTATAAGTACCCATAATCAACAATCTTATATTTTGTGTAGTTGTCATAATCCTCACTCCATTTTATTATGTGGATTATTTACATAAAGAGTTCAATTAGTAGTAAAATCATCTACATCTTAATGTTGAATGTGAAAATATTTTAGATGATAGTAGGATATATTAGTATCTTCATGCATGGTATTTGATGTGGTCACCAATAAAAAAATGCACAAACATACATTAAACACTTAATTATTAACACTCTGTTATTTAACTTTCCAATAAAACACAATGACCATACTTTGGCAATTTCTGGAAGTATTTGCAACTGTGCATATCAAAAATACATCATAAATTGACACACTAAAATAGATAAATACATGAAAAAATCAACACATTTTGAAAATGAAAAAGGGAAGGAGGCAGGGGGAAAATAGAAATATATCTTTAAAATATATCATAAATACAGGGAAGATTAATAATATATTCTTATGTCCATTATCTACCAAATTGTCACACAAAATAGAATGTAATATATGTTAATTAATAGTAAAAATCATATATATAGGACCACAAAATCCCAAATTCACTCATCAAACACACACATATTTTTAAAGGATCACATTATTGCCCATAATATATAACTTTTGTTTAAATCACACTTACAAAAAGAAAACAAAACCAAATCAATAAGTATATAAAAACCTGTCATGTTTTAAATAGGGTTCTCTTGTTAACTGGTTGTTAAGAAGGCTGTGAAGGATACTAGCTTACAAAACACAAAATTTTATGGAGCAATATGTACAGAATTCAATAGTAGCCAGTTCCAACAAATATTCTCTTGTCTTAATGTCTTAACTAGCACCCTACGGAGAACCTTTGCTGAAAGGTTGCACCGGCTGACTTCTGTAACTGTATTCCACAATTTTGTACTTTACTTAATATGGCCAAATTATCAGAGTTTACCTCTTTAGGTTAAATTTTTAAAGAGGCAGAAGTACATTTAATTGATTTCACATTCAAAAAATAGGTTGCCAGGCAAAAAGCCCTACACCCACAATAGCTTAGTTGTCCAAGCAGTCAACAAAGGTTGTCTCATATCTATTCTTTCGTAGGCAATGGGAGCATTTCCAAGAAACTAAACGAAGTACGTGTAGTTATCAGAAATAATTAAAATTTGACACACTTCTAGCTTTTCCTGGTGTTAACATTTATTACATTGTACATAAAATATCTACTGGTTCAAACAAATGATAACTTTATCTGAAAATTATTACACTTTTACACTGTAGTATATAAAATTAGCCTCAGGACGGACAGGGTTGACCACAATATACAACCACATTTATATGTAGATGCTATAAAAATAATCCAAATTCTTCAAAGCATCTCCAGTCTTTTAATGAAATATATCTAGGAAATGTGATGCAAAATGCTATGGTATCTAGAACTAAAACTACTGCCTCTTTAATATATTCAAGATGGATGACATTGAAAATAAAGCACAGAATATGACAAATATTTGTGTTGTATTTGTCAATATTCATGTATAGAAGTGAAGAAATAATCTGTCCAGTTTCTCACATAAGCAAGCCAACATTGAATGAAGAAATAATCAATATGGTAAATTTGAACAATTTATACATGTAAATTTAAACAACAATCCTTCAGATTTTGATCAAGATGAAGTAATACTGAGATTCATTTTAATGTAAGGAATTGGTACAATGTACATACATGTACATGTATGGTAAAATATAATAGATATGAAATGAATAAACAAATGGAAAAATATGCTGCCTCCATGCAAATATATACAATGTGTACTCATTGCATCATGATATTAATACATTACAAGGAAATAAAAATATACTGGAATCAAACTTCAAGAAGCAAGGCCTCTCTGATGTTCGTCAAAATACGGTATTTGACAAACTTTATATCTTTTGTCTGGTTATTTATTTCTGTTTTTTATTTCTTGCTTAGACTGTAGTTAACAAATCTGTAAATGTCTAAGATTTTACATCCTGCGCAAACAATTAACGTATATTTAATCTAACCAACCATGTTATTTTTTCACCAAGATCAAAGAGGCCATGTCCTTTAATAAAGGTTTTGATTTTCATGTGACATGACAAAACCTTGGATAAAATATCTTTTTTTTACAAAACAATACTTGCAGATGTATGGTGTAATGTAAGGTATGCATGTGTATAAGGACAGGAGTAGTACTTGAACATGTACAACACAAAATGTGTTAAGGTAATGGTAAAAATAATAACATTAATATACATTGCACTCATATTTGTAGACCTAGAAATCACACTTATTTTCCTGAGGTAAAATGAACTTAAAGCTCACTTAAGACAGATAGAAAGGCCAATTGATATTGAAGATAAGAATCTTATGAAAATCAATTAAAATATCATTTGGTGCACCCCACTGATTTGCCCCATACAGACAAAACTTTACATTTACAGCAAAATAATTCAAAGCTAAATGTATAATGTTTGGAATTTTGAAAGTGATCAAAGATCACAGTTGAACAATATACCGCTTATTCAACAGATGTCTGCATATGAAAAGCATTTTAGCAACTACATGTATCTAGTATCTATGCATCACAAAGCTTACTTACATGTATTAGTTTACATCTGAGTTTAGAATTCCCCAAAATATGTTGACCTCTGGATTCGTATTATTAAGTACGTCTATAATTATAATACACATGGCCTTTACTGTCTCCCGAGACAAGCTTTAAGTAAAAATTGTAGAGGTGGGGATAGCATGCAGTCAATGGGTTAAAGGTGAAAATCTAGGTTTTACCATTCTCTTCTCATCAAGTTGTGATTGGAACTGATTTTCTGGCTTAAACAACTTCATTTTCATATCAACATCATCTTCTTCTTCAACATCATCGCACATCATATCATTATCGTACAGATCCTCAAACTTCTGTCTTTCTGAGAATTCATCAGTACCAACATTACCATTCCCATTTAATTTACTGTGTAGACGTTGCATATGCCTTTTCAACAGCTGTGGGTATCGGGTGCTGTATTGGCAGCTCGTGCATGACAACTTTGTCTTGGCAATACTGGAGTTAGATGTCTTACTTTTGGCATGTACTTCTTGGAAGTGTTTGTGACATTTAACTCTTGACCCAAACTTTTCACTGCACATAGTACATTTGAATTTTTTTATTTCTTGTCTTGTTGGACTCCCTGAGATAGACCCATTGACATCAGTGTGATACTTATCAACATGATACGAAAGCATAAGTTCATCTGGGAATGACTTTGGACACAATTTACAAGAAAACATTGTAGATTGATTGTTTAAAATGTTATGCATTTTTTCTTCATGAGCTACAAGATTAGACAACCATTTAGTCTTGTAATCACACAAAACACATGAATAATCGTCCTGATCATTTGATGTTCCAGATGACTTTCTCATTTCTTCTACTTCCTCTTCTGAATTATAAGAAACAGGATCACTATCACCATTTTGTATATCATCAGTTTTTAATGTCACCTTGGCATTATGTTCTTGTATTAAATGAAGCTGCAATGTTATTTCATTGGTAAATATATCACCACACACTTCACATGCTTTACATTCATCGCCTGTTACTTGTTTTAAAGGAAGTCGCATATCAACGGCTTCATTCCTAGGAAAAGAAGCATGATCTTTCATTATGTGAGATTTCAGCCATTTACTGTTTTGAAAGTGCATATCACACAGATGGCATATTTCTGGGAATTTATTGCTTGGTACATGTAAATCTTCTTTTTTTTTGATGTCCATAATCTTTGACAGTGACTTTTCACTTGATGTAGAAATTCTTTGCATTGAAAGATTTTCTGGTTTTGATTGGTATGTGGTTTTGTCAGCTATATTTTGATCAGGTTGGCTGGAAGTGCTGCTGGCTGTATCACAATCGGAAAGGGCAGGGGAACCACTCACTGTTGGCGAAAGAGATTTATCACTTGGTACAATACCATGTTTGTTCAACTTATGTGTCCTTAAGAAGTATTTATTACAAACTTCCTTGTTACAGATTTCACAGATTACTCTTGAAGAATTGACAGGTTCCTTCCAGCGCCATGTATGTTTCTCATAGCCATCATTGACATTGTTCTTTGAACTACTACTGGATGGGGTAGATGGTAGATTAGATGTTAATAATGGCATATTCGATAATGATGTGCATGTTGGTACAAATGGAAACCCAGGCATCATTGGGAGGCTTGGCAGGCCTGGCATCATTGGGATAAGTGGGTAGGGTCTGTCCTTCTCAGAATCGAATTTTTCAGATTTAATACCATGGATGTTAAGCTTGTGAGTTCTAAGAAAATATTTACTGCAAAACTCTTTCTTACATATCTCACAATATGCTTCAGGGTCAATTCCGAGCTTCATCAGCTCTTCATATGTTGGTTTATCAGACGGAGGAGTTGCATTTAAGTCAATTTTCTTTGCATTCTGTGCTCTGGCTAATAATTCCTGGGCAAATAATTCTGGTATGAACATGGGCATATCATTGATATCTGGTTTTACACTACCAGATTGTTTTAATCCACTGATAAATTGAAATTGCTCAGATTTCTTTTCAGATGTTTCACATACATGTGGGCCAATGTCAATACCGTGCACTTTAAGTTTATGTGCCTTTAAGAAGTATTTATTGCAAAGTTCTTTGTTACATATATCACATATGACACGATCTGCTAATTTGGCTGCTATCATATTTCCAAACATGGTAGAAGCATTCGCATTGTTACTATTATTACTGGCAACTTGTGCTTCACTTGCTACTTTCAACAAACCTTCTGATCCAGGCATATCCATTCTGGGCACTATAGCTTCTGATATATTTTGTTCTCCACAAAGATCAGTACAAGGTTCCTGCAGCATACCATGTACATTCATGCAGTGAATTTTGTAGGAGTACTTATTAGAAAGCTCCTTCTTGCATGGCTTACAGTATGTGACATAGTTATCTTGGCTAGAACTTTGTGTAGATGGACTTTTTTGTATATCCACTTCTTGTTTTACCTCCATGGGTAGGGGTAAGTCTTTCGTCATGTGCAGAAAAGCTGGGGGAATTTCAATCCCATCATCTGTAAAGACGCCATGTTTACTGGCTTTATGTATCTTCAGGAACAGTTTATTGCAAAATTCTTTATGGCATAGTTCACAATATGCATCTGCATTAAGAACACCAATGTTTCTCGATGTTTCAGCATGGGCTGAAGATAGTGTAGAATGCGATGATGATGCCATCTTGCAAGCAGATGGTTGAGAATCAGTTCTTGGTGATAGCTGTAATGGTTGGGAAACTTGTGGTAGTGACTGTGGATGAAGTTGCTGGTGAGGAAGTAATGACTGAGCTTGGATGATAGCTACAGGAGGCATAAAAGGGTTCAATACCATAACACCAGGCATATTGGGCATAGTAGGTAAGCCAGCCATATTAGCCATACTTGCAATGGTATGAGGTAAGATTATTGGGGAGGACGTTGCTGAAGAAGTAAATGGGATGTCAAAGCTAGAACGATTACGTTTGGATGATGAGGATGGAGTTTCAGGCACTATACCATGAACATCTTGTTTATGCTTCTTGAGGTAGTATTTGTTACAGAAATGCTTTTGACATATTTCACAGTAGTCTTCCATATCTGGATGTGTAGAGTTTTTGGAAGCTGAACTTGTTGTTTCTGTGTGTTGTTTGCTAGAGGCTAACACTGTAACTGGGGGTGGCGCTTTTGGAGTTTCTGCTTTTATCATTGACTGAATTATTGCTTCAACCTTGGGTGTAGCTGGGGGGGAAGGTGCTATTTTGCTTGGTGCAAGCAAAGGCATTTCCTTCTGATGTACCATTGGAAGAGGAACAGGCAAATTAGAAAACCCAGAGGTATTTCCATACGAAAATGGTGAATTTTCATAAACACCATGTTTATTTGCTTTGTGGGTTTTCAAGAAATACTTATTACAGAATTCACGGTCACATATTTCACAATAGGCATCTTGATGAAATATTCTACTATTGTCATTTTTAGAGACCACGTCTAAACCAGCATCAGACTGTGAGTCATTTTGGTGTATAGGTGGTGTTTCTACTTCTTCTACTTTAGTAGGCGATTCATCTTTGTTGTTATTGTGACCATTTGGTATGGAAACAGTTTCCTGTTGTAATTCACTTCCCAAACGATGATATGCTGTTGGAAAGTCTACTTGAGATATCTTTGGTTCATAATGTTGATTTCTTACATGATCATTTAATGCATCATCAGATGGAAAAGTTTCAGGACATTTTCCACATGATATAATTTCTACATGCATATCCATTGGTTCCTCTTCATGATAAACACCATTTTCTTCTTGGAAATTTGCACCACCATTACTAAAATCTAATACAGTTGTTTGTGGAGGAAGTACCATTGATCCTGTATCAGATACCCGTATTGGTTTAACTTGTTTTCTTCTACTCATTATGATGTTTGTTTTTGTTCCTACAGTACACCACTAATTATATCCAACATAAAACACATACACTTTTATTTCAAGTCAAATTTTGATTTTAAGTCCCAAATGTCAGCCATTTAAAAGTATTCAAAATTTCGAAATTGTTTTTCACTTGGTTAATTCATGGTGAACCTTTAATGAGCCATTAAGTAAAAAAATTACATCTGCTTCCTTTCAAGTCTGAAAGTATAAAAAGAGAAATTTATATATCCAGCTGCTGTCAGGCAGGATACGCCCACATTTTGCAAGAGATGGATTGAGAACAAGCTAAAAGATAGTTTGCCAGGCAACGAAACATACGCCCACAGCAGCTAAATCATTTGGGCAGTCAACAAGGGTTGTCACATATTCTTACTTTTGGGGGTAATGAAACATTTATAATAGCCTACACTAAAATCTGATTAAGAGTAACAACTCATTGAGTAATTATCAGAAAATCATTACAATTTGTTTGATTTTTTATAAAGTTTTGCCCCATGCTAACGCTTAGTATACGAAACATTTAAAATAATGGATTAGGATGTTTAGTAATCAAAATTCATATAAAATCAATATGCTTGTTCATCTCAAGACCGTATACTCTGTGTATCAATATGAAGTCAATTGGATGATAAGTTTGGCCAAAGTGATCAAGGGAGATAACTCTGGCAGTAATTATCGGAATTCACTGAAATTTAATAGGATTCTTCCTATTAGGACCTTAAATACTGTGTATAAATTTAAAGTCAATCGGATATTAATATTTGACCTCTAGTGTGCCCATAAGATTTTTTGAAGTGATCAAGGGCAATAACTTTGACAGTAATTATTGGAAATCGCTAAAAATCAATAGGCTTCTTCATCTCATGACCTTAAACACTGTATAAATCTAAACTAAATCTGACATAAACTGTGACCTCTAGTGTGCCCACAAGATTTTTTGAAGTGATCAAGGGCAATAACTTTGACAGTAATTATCGGAAATCGCTAAAAATCAATAGGCTTCTTCATCTCATGACCTTAAACACTGTATAAATCTAAACTAAATCTGACATAAACTGTGGCCTCTAGAGCAACCACAAGATTTATTGAAGGGATCAAGGGCCATAACTCTGGCAGCAATCATAGGAAATTGCTGTAAATCAATAGGGTTATTCGTCACATGACCTTAAACACTATGTATAAATTTTAAGTTCAATCAGCTATTTATTTTGGCCTCTAGAGCGACCACAAGATCTTTTGAAGTGATCAAGGGCCATAATTCTGGCATTAATTATCGGAAATCGCTGAAAATCAATGGGCTTCTTTGTCTTATGACCTTAAACACTGTGTATAAATTCAAAGTCAATCAGATATTAACTTAAGCCTGTAGAGTGTCCACAATTTTTGAACAATCAAGGGCCATAATTCAGGAAGTTACGATCTGATATTCACAAATAATGACAGGGCCAAAATCTTTGGGGTATTCAGGCCTTCACGTAAAAGGAGCGCGATCGCTCTCGCTCTCCTGGGCGCGCCTGGATGTCGGTGAAGGTGCGCTTTTTATCGCTCGCCTCTAGCTAATTTGACTCTCCTCAACGAAAACGAATGTCAACTTCGGTCTCGGATCTCCATCGCTGTTTAGTCTTTACTAGTCTTTGTTTACTAGTCTTACCGTCGGATATAATGAAATAGCCAGCGGTTATACCATAGAAATATGCGCCTGGTTATGTTAGTCTATTTTGTGGTTGTGCTTACTATAACAAGACAGTTCATTGGGTCACTTGACAAAAATAGCCAATCAGAATGACCCTTCTAGTTAACGACTGTCGTCTTGGCAACTCTGACTTCCTTTCTCGTAAAAAAAAATATGAATGGTTGAATGCTCTCAAATATTCTGAATGAAGTCTCTCATTCTTTCTACTTTATACCTAAGTTTCGTTACGTTTTTAGTATGGAACTGTTTGGATAAAAAAAGCTGACTCTTTTACTCTTCATAACACAAGACACGTGTTCCTAACTTTTATTTATGGTTCATTTTAACACATGATAATAAATACTCATTCTTGATGACAATTAATACTTTTATCTTTTCACTAAATCCACCATAGACCAGAACTTTAGGCCCCTAATCAAAAATGAAAAAAAGCTCTCCCCAAGAGATTCAGGAGAGTTTTCCCAGGAGAGCGATTTACCCTATTTGCAACTTTAGGAGAGCTTTTTTTGACTCTCCAGGAATTTATTCACGTGAAGGCCTGGGTATTAAGATATATTTCAAGTTTCATCAAAATCTGATCAAAATTGTGACTTCTAGTCCACAACCCCCGATATACATGTACCAGATGTTGAAAAATGCTATTTGCGTACGAGCAGCATTTTGTCTGGCAGTTTTGGTACAATTTTCACTAATTTCAAACTAAACCTTTGGTACGATGTAAGGGTGATCTACTAAAACATTCGTTTTAAATCGGATAACAATTATCACCTTTAGAGGAACCACAAGTTAAAAACATGATTTTTCCTACATTAAGGGGCCATACATGTAAGGGGGGTTGGGATGGCCTAGTGGTCTAGAGTGCCGCGCTTTGACCTCTAGCTGGCCGGTCACCTCTGGCTTGTGGCTGTGGTTTCGATCCCTGGTGTGAGCGTATGTGGCATGGAGATAGGGGCGCCTTCTCAACCTCGTGGGTTTCCTCCGGGAACTCCGGTTTCCTCCCACTGCTAAAGACCCCTTCGCGCAAGTGAATAATTGAAATAAAATTAAAGCAAATGTTAGTCCCGAAATGACCTAGTTTGTGTTGAGTGGACTTTAAACTCTCTCTCTCTTCTCTCTCTATACATGTAATTCAGGAAGTGTTGATACCTGAATATAGAAAGCAACCAAGATCTTTGGGTAATATACATGTACATGCATTTCAACCTTGATACACCAGATGTTTACACTACATGTATTTACTTACGAGGGGGGACCATTTTGTCTGGCAGTTTTAGTCTGTTTTTTTTTTTCAAACTCAACCTTCACTACGGTGTAATGATGATATAATCAAACAATTTTTCAATCTGATAAAAATTATGACCTCCAGAGGGACCACAAGCTAAAAATGCGATTTTTCATACATTCAAGGGCCATAATTCAGGAAGTTACAATCCACAACTGTTCGCGTACACGCAGTGGCCATTTTGTCTGGCAATTTTCGAACTCAACTTTCATTATGGTGTAACGGTAATATAATTAAACGTTTTTTAAATCGCATAATAATTGTGACCTACAGAGGGATATCAACTTTAGCCACTAGAGCATCCACAAGATTTCTCAAAGTGATCAAGGGCTATAACTCTGTCAGTGATTATCAGATATTGCTGAAAATCAATAGGCTTCTACGTCTCATGACCTTAAACACTGTGTATAAATCCAAAGTCAATCGAATTATTAACTTTAGCCTCTAAAGCGTCTGCAAGAATTTAAGATAGGTTGCCAGGAAACGAAACATACGTCCACAGGAGCTAAATTGTCCGGGCAGTCAACAAGAGTTGTTGCATATTTTTACTTTTTTCGATAAGGAAACATTTATAATACACTAAAATCTGATAAATTAAGAGTAACAACTCATAAAGTACATGTAATTATCAGAAAATTATTAGAATTTGTTTGGTCTTTATAAAGTTCTGTCCCATGCTAACATTTAGTATACAAAACACTTAATATCATGGATTTAGCTGTTAGTGTTTATTTATCAGTTCGTGTTTATTTATCAAAATTCATTGAAAATTATTATCCTTGTTCATCTCAAGACCTTAAACTATGTGTATCAATTTGAAGTCAATCGGAAAAATTTAAAGTCAATCAGATATTAACTTTGGCCTCTAGACTATCCACAAGATTTTTCAAAATGATCAAGGGCCATAACCCTGGCAGTAATTATCGGAAATCACCGAAAATCAATAAGATTCTTCGTCTCATGACCTGACACAGTGTATCAATTTACAATGAATCGGATATTAACTTTGGCCTCTACAGTGTCCACAAGATTTTTTGAATTGATCAAAGGCCTTAACTGGCAGTAATTATCGGGAATCGCTGAAAATCAATAGGCTTCTTCATCTCATGACTTTATAAATTTAAAATCAATCGGATATTAACGTTAGCCACTAGAGCGTTCACATTTCACAACTCTGGCACTATTTATCGGATATAGCTGAAAATCAATAGGCTTCTTCGTCTCATGACCTTAAACAATGTGTATAAATCTAAAGTCAATTGGATATTAACTTTAGCCTCTAGAGCATTCACAAGATTTTTCGAAGTGATCAAGGGTCATACATGTACATTGTAACTCTGGCAATAATTATCAGATATCACTGAAAATCAATAGGATTCTTCTTCTCATGACATTAAAAAATGTGTATAAATTTAAAGTCAATCGGATTTTAACTTTAGCCTCTAGAGCATTCACAAGATTTTTCAAAGTGATCAAGGGTCATACATGTACATTGTAACTCTGGCAATAATTATCAGATACTGTATCACTGAAAATCAATAGGATTCTTCTTCTCATGACATTAAAAAATGTGTATAAATTTAAAATCAATCGGATTTTAACTTTAGCCTCTAGTGCGTTCACAAGGCAGTGGGCGTTTAAAAAACTGATATTTTGGCTAATTTGCGGTACCCCATTTTCAGGGGGTATGTACATGGGGGTCAGGGGTCAATTATCTTTCTGTATTATGGATTTTGATACTCCTCCACATATTTTAAGCACCATATGGTTTGACTTTGACTTTCAGAATATTTGTTGAATACCCCCCCCCCACCCACTACTGAAAGCGAGCATAATATGTATTTTTATTGTTAAGTTTGATTTTGTGTAAATACATCCAAAACTGACATTTCTCCACTAACATCGGGTTCGATGAAAAAATCTTATTTAAATGCAAATTGGAATTGCAGTCTCCTCAAACTCATATTACCACATTTGAATGACGTTCTTCTATTTAATTTCTTATTGTTATTCAACGTCGCAAACGTCCTGGGTAAATTACTTTACATGCCGCTGAATGTTTGTTAACCATAATTACATTGATAAATTGCATGTCATAATTTGCATTCACTTGGTCTTAAGAGCTGATAGATGACAGAAACCAATCAATATATTATGGCTACAAAGCCTACATTACTTTCATTTAGACATGAAGCTACACAAATCTGAATCACTCTTAATCAAAACAAGTCTAAGCAATATTACTAAATAATATTCACACATTCCTAAAACTTAATTTTGCATTAAATGTACATATAACGATCAACCATGCACACAACAATAATTTCTTATTCCAACACTTTGTAAGATGATAATTCACTTGAATATATCAAATAAATGTTTCTTTATTGTAATGCCATAAAATGAAAATACAAGTCAAAAAAACTCTACACAAATATATGAATATTGTACATGTACATGTACCTGTTATCAAACTTAAACAAAAGCCTTGAATATGGCAGATCTGAAAGCCAGACCTTGCCCAATGAGGTTTTTTTTCTCTGTTTAATCCTAATTATTATTTGACTTTGGAATGAGATATATAATAGCTATTAATAAAAAGTAATTTGCCTTCGCTATGTCAGTATGGATTGTCTAAATAATTATTATTGATTTGTGTCCTGTTGTCTCTAAATCATGCAGATGTATGAGGTCCAATAAGCACATCTATGGTTTCTGTCTGATGTTAGAAGATATTTCATACAAATCAATGAATAAATGAAATAAATAATAATGTGGACTAACCTTCAACAATCCAGTGAATCAAAAATACATTTACTGGTAGGAAAATAGATATGTGTACATGTATTTTAAAGACATTATCTGTGTATATACATGTATGTACATTGTAATTGAAAATAATACTTAAGAAGTCTACAGCAGGGCCTACATGTTTATCAAAGATAATTGCCAATTCAACTTAAATGTTTGGTGCAGTTACAAGAGTCAAATAATAACTTATTACAAAAAAATCCAAATGGTAAAAATCAGCTTTGTAGAATTATGTAATTTCTGTGAACTAGATATCTTATCAATTTTAGGTGTGGTAAAAAAATAAGAATAATGGCAGTTTATAGTCATGAATTAAACAAAGCAATTTAAAGTAACAATGCATGATTTGCATTTTCCGGTAAAATATTAAATTTCTCACAGCTTATCCACTAAATATGTACTCAGTTTGATAATTTAATTATATAAGGGGGAAAAAAAATCAAATACACATGTACTGAACAGAATTTAACCATTTTTGGACTGATATTCTTCCAAGAGATTTAACTTTCACAATAGCATAGTTTGAAAACGATTTTATAATGTTAAAATACATGTAGTGCATAGAGTCTTTAAATATTAACAAAAAGAAAAGAAATACTCTTGCGAAAATCAAGTTGTGATGTATAAAATCGGTTTAATGAACTTCTTAGCTTTCTTTCAAATGTAAAAAAAAAGAACTACATGTCTTCTGTACATTCAAATAAGTCATACATGTACACGAAATGGATCAACATTTAATTAGAATCAAAAATTTAAATTCAAGTTGTGATGAATAAAATTCGTTTAATGAACTTCATGGCTTTCTTTTAAATGCAAAATAAAAGAACTCCATGTCTACTGTACATTCAAAAAAGTCATACACGAAATGAATCAACAGTCTAATTAGAATCAAAAATATAAATTCAATTTAAATGCGACAAGTACGGTTATTCAGCATACTCATGTTGTTCAAAACGCAAATAAAGAAAAAAGTATAAATGAGCTTAGACCATTCAACATCAGTTTAGTTGTTATCAGAAATACAAAGCATTCTTATCTAGGCAATATCCAGTTCCCAGTAAGACATTAATATCATTAATTTAATTAAAAACATTACTGTGTACACATTTTCATATCAGACCCTAAAATAAATCAATAAAATTTGGAGATCCAAGTCTCAAAATGTCATTAACAAGCCACCAATGGTGTAAATCATCCACAATATCATAAATTATTAAAATTTGCAAATCATGTATGGTGATATGAAATATTCCATAGATCAATATAGGAGCCAACAAGTCTGCTCACATATTGAGATCTAAATTTTCAACTAGAACTGGAAATATTGTGCTGGCTTACTCATTAAACTTGGACTGACCTTTACAAATTATGATACAACAAATTCTGTTACAACTTAATTCCCTCAATACATTTAATCCTATTTATATAATTCAAAACCATAGCCTGCTACAAATGAATGGTTAAATAGAACTCATGGAAAAGCCTTACAAAATTTAAATTGTTTATAAAAGAGGTTGAATGTTTAATTAACATCGATGTATGAGTGATTTTCATCTTGTAGGTTTTGAGCAATGTAGAAAATTTGTTCAAAATGTGAACATAGGCAGGCATGGGGCCAACTCAACCATGTTCTTAATAAGAATATAATTATATCCAGCTTACATTTTATCATATCTATGTATTTACTACAATACTTGCATTACACTACAGATACTTGTATTACATTTATTTAATACAATAAAAGTTCAAATGTCTTGTAACCTACACCAAATGACCATTGTTGGTAATACTGTACAATCTTCTTGGCAGCGCTTCTTCTTCTTATAGTCTACATACATGATACATGTTGTAGTAGGTAAATTGTAAGGCATGAAATTCTAAGTTTAAAATGTGTACCACATCTGTTTTATGCTATCATACCACTGTAATTTGAGCATTGGCTTATATCAGTACTTTAGTAGACTAGCTTCTTCTTAAATCCATTACCAAAACTTTTCGGTATTAAAATCAGCTTTTTTTATAATAAAAGTTTTTATTCAACTTACAGGCCGGGTCCAGGATTTAGTCGAGGGGGGGGGGGCGACACACATTGGAGAAAAGGGTAATATGTTGCAACCTTCAACTATCATCTATTAGAGATAATATATGTGAACTACAACAGTAACAAAGGAAACGAAAATGAAAATCAACTATGTCACAGTCATTGTTTTTTAAGGCTAGTGATCGCTCTCGAGCGCCTACTGCTCACCTGAATGTCGACCGAGGCGAGTTTTTTCCCTCCCCTTAAAATTGAAAATCACTCTCCTTTACAAAGTCATTGGAGGTTTATTAACTTTTATCTACCAATCACTCTTCTTAATATCAGATCACTCTCCTTAATTTCTAAAGCATTCCTCAAATCGAAAGTGGGAGAACCTTTTAGGAGAGCCATTTTTTTTGGCTCTCCTCTGAAATACAAAAAAACAATGACTGATGTCACTGGGACTGACCCCCCCCCCCAACCTGGATCCGTGCCTGACTTAGATCTATAAAACCGCTATAATCAGACCTCTTCTCAAGAAAATAGGGTTAGATCCAGACATTCTTAAAAACTTCAGACCCGTATCCAATTTGCCGTTTGTTTTTAAAATTTTAGAAAAAGTTGTTATGGCCCGTTTAAAAAACTATTTCTCGGACAATAAATTATATTCTAAATTCCAATCAGCATATCGTCCAAACCACAGTTGTGAAACTGCACTACTTCGCGTCCATAATGACATTGTTACTGCCCTGGATTCGCGATCTCATGTGATCCTATCAATGCTAGACTTGAGTGCTGCCTTCGACACATTGGACCACTCGATTCTATTATCTCGTCTAAGTAACCGCTTTGGCCTATCGGGAACTGTTCTCGATTGGTTTAGGTCGTATCTTAGCGATAGGAGTCAATGTGTAACTATTGGAGATGGTAATACTTCTGCAAGACGCCAACTAAAACGTGGTGTACCACAGGGAACAGTCTTGGGACCGGCGCTTTTCACCCTTTACACGTCTCCTTTAGAGGAAATAATTACGCGACATGATTTGGAATCAATGATATACGCCGACGATACCCAGGCGTATATAACATGTCAAGACCCAGCAAGTGTCATTTCATCAATAGAAGCATGTCTTGACGAGATTCGATCATGGATGTTTAAAAACAGATTAGTTTTGAACGATGCAAAAACGGAAGTCATGCACTTTAAATCACGTTTCAATCATACCAACCCTATCCCATCTATTCGAGTGGGTGACGAAGCTATTTCACCATCAACCTCAGTACGAAATCTAGGTGTAACCTTTGACTCTGACTGTTCACTTGAGAGTTTCGTATCTCAAACATGTAAAAGTGTTTCATTTGCTATTTTTAAGATTGGACGAATACGTAGACTCCTCGATCAACCATCAACCAAAAAACTAGTGCACGCAATGATAACGTCTAAATTGGATTATTGCAATTCACTATACCATGGAATTAGTGTGTCACAGATGAAAAAACTTCAAAGCTTGCAGAATGCAGCAGCCAGACTTGTTACGCTATCAAGGAAGTTTGAACCAATTACCCCTATACTCTACGAATTACATTGGCTCCCCATTGTTGAACGCACAGAATTTAAAGTGCTTTTAACCATTTTCAAAATTGTAAATAATAAAGCCCCTGCCTATCTTAATGAACTCATAACTGTTAAACGTCCAATAGTGTCGACTAGGTTTAACCAATCGCCCTCTATTGCATATCCTGCTAAGAAATCGAAAAATAAATTTTATGGCAATAAGATTTTTAGTCAGTATGCTCCAACCCTATGGAACACCTTATCACACAAGCTGCGCAATGAAACTAACATTAATGTTTTTAAAACGAATATTAAAACTATGCTTTTTAAACGATATTTTATAAGTTAATTTCTTTGGGGTTTTTTTCCTGTTTGATATGTTCTTATTTTAGTCTCGTATAATTCCTTTTTTAAAAACGAATATTTTAAACGATATTTTATAAGTTAATTTCTATGGTATTTTTCCTGTTTGATATGTTCTTATTTCAGTCTCGTTTAATTCCTGTTTTGAAATTGTATTTTTTATATTGTAAATGTAAAGCGCATTGAGATATTGTGCCATTTTATATGTTGCCTTGTAATGCGCTATAGAAGAAATTATTATTATTATTATTATTATTAGATCTGTAATATATTGTAAACTTTGATAGGATTATTTAATTAAACACCCCCTCCCTTACAAACACTCACAAAGATTGTATTTATTCACCAAAACACATCTATAGTGGTGCCACTTAAATCAAGAAATACCTATTATCAATTTACCATGCCAGTGACCAGTGGGCAAATATAAATTAAGTTGCAAAAAGGGCCAATTCCACTGATATTCAGTGATATCCAGTGGCATTGCACAGTGCTCATAATCGCAGTTAGTCTTTATTATGTAACAACACTAACATCTATTTGTTCTTCGGGCATTCAGTCCAAACCGATGCATTGATAAATTTGTAAAATCTCTACATAAGTATATTTGTGGGACCCCCCCCCCCCAAATCCATAATAAAAATGATACTGTGAGAATAAGATGATGCCTAGACAACAAACTATTAATAATTTCTATATATAAAAAAATAGCCTACCCACGTGCAAATTAAGACCGCGAAATTATTTCAAAACCGATTTTGTTACTTAATAATACCGGACGTACGTCAGTTCAACAAATTGTTTGAGAAACACCAGTGAAATATCGTTTAAATATTTCCTCGCTTTATCGAGGTTAAATTGGGAGGTTGCGGGGGCAACAATGTCTACTTGGAGTAGTCGGTTGACCATAGCGAAGCCTTAAAGCTCCAGCGATAGCCGAGGTTCCGCATACTATTCTAAATAAGTACATTATGGTCAACGGTCAGGCAGTCGCAACGTTATCGATACTAAAACACATGGCGAGTAATTTATAGTACTATCTTAAACGATAAATGACCTAACAAAAAAGTGTTAAAACTCTTGGTTGGATAATCAAAAAATATTAATCATGACAAATTGTTCCATTAAGGGGAAGGCTAAATAAAATAACATTAATATAAAAAGAAAATTGTTTACCGAATTCTGCTGCTGTATTAAGTAGAAAAGCTTCGATGCACCGCATGAAGTTTGTAGAAAACTAAGCGTTATGTCCAAACGGAATCTAAAGTTTACTTGATGAAATTCATTTCATATGAACGGATTCTTTTCTCTATCAAACAAAATGGCTTCCATCATTATGTGATGACGTTTGTACTAATATCATCATAATTACGGTAGGCCTACTCTGCTGAGGCAAAATGAGTTCTGAATAAAATTTTAAAACTATAATAATATTCTGACAGGAAAATACGGCCTATTTTGATGTTCTCTATCATTATAGAAACGGACTAATCAAATTATAAAATATCATAGTTTTAATTCATAATCGTACTCTGTCACTGTGGTTCGTGTGAATGACTATTTAAATATGTGTGTAGATTATTTGTTAATTCTAAAAAGTCCTACCTTGTTTGACGGCCTCTTTCAACTCCTCGCCATTTTGTGCTCATACCCAGAATTCCCGAATTCAAAATGGCGAGTTTCTAACCATGTTATTGTGGAAACAGCGTTGAACTTGTATAGTCTAGAAATGGATTTTAGCTTCCCTTAAGCCAGCCTAATTCAAAATCGGTATGATACTATATTTATCATCCTTGTGTCAAGTAATATAATAGGTGCTAGTCTGATGACGTCCAGTATTTTAATGACATGATGAGGCCATTGTTGTATTTAAATCTTGATGCATGAACAAGCACTTGTCAAACTTTAATCAGTATTATAACTAACTTTTAAGATCTTGGTTTCTATTGTTTGTTGGACACAGGTTAATTAGCGAGTCTGCATGCCATCTGCTATTTAAGTATTAAAGCACATTACATAACACAGTCCAACTTATATTTTATCTCATGCGCAATTAAAATGTGTCCTGCTAGAGTGTTGTCTCGTGGAGCGCATGTGTACAATTATAACGATAGATCTGTTGATTATAAAATTGAGGGCGTGTTATTACTTGTGATATTGAAATTTTCACCCTGATTGGAAGATATATTTAGAATTATCACTCCCATACAACCCATTTCAGGCATTTGTTATTCTTTGAGATACAATGCACCTCAAATATCATAACATGGTTTTAAATATTTAATACCACCTTGATACTGTCAAAATAATTTTAGTGTTGAAAAATTTCACATTCTTATAAATTAATAACCAATACTTTATATTGAGAAAAAAAACAAACTATTTTTAATCATCAGTACCGGTAGTGTGAAGTCCAAAGAGACTACAACTGTAGCCTATTTCAATTTGGCACCCAGGTGGTTTCTGTTCCTTTACTTCCCACAGGTCAACCATGGGTGGACTGGGGACAGAGGTCTCTGTGCATGAACCCGATACGAACCCTTAACTCAAGGTGTATGGAGCCAAAACTTTGCCATATTAAGAGAAAATATCATGTTTACTTCGCGGTATTGAAGACAGACATGCTTGATCTAGTTATTTGGAATAAACCAAATCGAACAATGTTGTGGATTTGACTTGGGGTCGTTTCGTCCTACTTGCAGGTTTAAATAGCTGTTTCAACCCAATAGGTCAACCATAGGTGGACTGGGGACAGAGGCCCCTGTGCATGACCCCGGTACGAACCCTTAACTCAAGTTGTATGGGGCCAAAACGCTGCATATTAAGAGAAAATATCATGGTTAAGATAGTAAAAATGGCCATTTTTGAGATTTTTCACTTGTAAAAATCACATGACACTAAATACATTTTAATTTTAATGGATATTTAACATCATGAAAATCACAATTAGTATCAAAACAAAAGTTGCTTGACAAAGATTAACAATGTAAAAATCTACTGTCTGTTCCAGGCGACACTATATGACTCGAAAATTGATTGCTATGTCTTCAGGTTTTATACGTCCAAATTCATTATCACCCCTTTTAGCACTAGACTTAATAGCTATAGAAGTAACAAAAAATTGGAAAATCCGCCCACATTGCCCCGCATTTTAATACACTTGGTCATAAATCTTATGTCTGCACTGTACTGGATGAAATCCCTCAGAATGATTGAGCTTAACTTAATATTGCTGAATCACTTTGGATCCACAGATTAAATACTGTATGACCTAGTGGTTTTAATGAAATGCATGTAAATTAATTCTAACATTTTTATACGCCCACATTTTCATGTGAATACGAATGATAAACATTTTTGTAGCTTATATTCTCTGAAGAAGTAGGTTTTTACTTACGAAACGTTAGATACTTTAAAAGATGGTTTTGTGATACCTTTGACTTTGTTTTTATCCACATTCATGTGGACGTATATTGTCGTCGCCCCTGTTCGTCCGTCTGTCCGGACGACCTCGGATCATAACTTACTGAATTATGGCCCTTGATTGTCCGAAAAATCGCCCTTATTAGCTTGTGGTCCCTCTGGAGGTCAAAATTGTTATCCGATTTAAAAAAACGTTTGATTATATCACCGTTCCATGGTTATGAAGGTTGAGTTCAAATTTTGTGAAAATCGGACCAAAATTTACGGACAAAATGGCCGCCGTTTGTACGCGAATAGTATAAAAATATGTTATATCAAGGTTGTGGACCTTATTGTTTAAGAAAGAAGCCATGACAGTTCAACATATTTATTAAACAGAGTTAACTCCCCTGATGTGAGGGACTAGGCCTACATTAATAATAATATTATGAGCAATATCTAACTACTGATATTGTAACATCCTTCTTTCTGTAAGGAAGAAAATGAGTTAACTAAAAATGTCAATAATACTACAGTGTAGAGTGTTACTATTGTAGGAACATAAAACATTCAAGGATAAGTAAATCTTTGAGGGGTTTATACAGTTCGTCCTGAACGAGTCTTTATCACACCTGGACTTGGATTGAGATGAGCTGGAGAGAATGTTACATGCTTAGGTTGAGCTTGATGAGGTCCCTTTAAACATGACTTGGGTGTATCATGCTTGATAGGGCTAAGGCTGGTAGGTGTCTTTTCAGCTGATTTAGATGTTGTTTTATTGAACTTGAATGGCGTTGGTCTACTTATGAACGGTCTTACAGAAGTTTGTTCAGTAGCTAGTGATTCCTCATTTGCGATAGATGAGCTGGTATCCTTTCTATGTGGAGATTCATTAGTGTTGCGCAGATACCTCCTATTTCGTCGAAGAACAGTTCCATTTGTTTCAACTTTGTACGAGCGTTCATCCAACCGACGAACGGCTTAATCCTTCTTGTAGAACAGAGAGATCTTTGGCTCCTTTGTTATAGTAGAATTCTGATCTGGTTTGTTTATCTCTCAGTTTTTCTTGAACAGAATAGGAATCAGTTGATCTTGGTTGTAGGAGGGATGTCTTAGTTGGAAGTAATGTTCTTGATCGACGATTTAATAGCTTCTGAGAAGGACTGAGATGCGCAGCTTGATCTGGAGTATTTCTAAAATCAAGTAATGACAAATAAGGATCAGACTTGGCATCTACAGCTTTCTTTAGGAGTAATTTAACTGTTTTAACAGCTGACTCAGCTTTCCAGTTACTTTGTGCATGACCAGGACTGCTGGTAATATGCTCAAAATCCCATGTTTCTGCAAACTGTCTAAAAGTCATAGATGTATACTGAGGTCCGTTGTCGCTTATCACTGTCTCAGGAATACCATACCGAGCAAAATGAGATTTCAACTTTCTGATTACAGTTTCACTTGTTATGTCATTCAGCTTATCTACTTCAATAAAGTTGGAGAAGTAATCCACAACAACTAGGTAATTATTTTCACCAATAGAAAATAAATCTGTTCCGACCTTTTGCCAAGGTCGAGACGGAAGATCGTGTGACATTAACGTTTCCTTTTGTTGACAACGACCATATTGCTGACAGATATCACAGGCAGATATCATATCTCTAATGTCACTGTTCATACACGGCCAGTATACAGAGTCTCGGGCTAGACGTAGACAGGAATCAATACCCATATGAGATGAGTGGAGTCTTTGTTTCATTTCGGGTTTCATGGAATGAGGTACGATAACTCTATCGCCTTTAAATAACAAACCATCATGTACAGCGATTTCATCACGACAGTGAAAGTAAGGAGTCACTAGTGTATTCAAACAAATTTTTGAACTAATTTTGATGAAACTTGAAATACAGGTTTATAACCTAATGATCTTGGTTCCATTGCATATTTGCCCATATCGGATCGTAACTTCCTGAATTATGGCCCCTGATTGTACGAAAAATCACCCTTTTTAGCTTGTGGTCCCTCTGGAGGTCACAATTATTATCTGATTTAAAAAAACGTTTGATTATATCACAGTTACACAGTAGTGATGGGTGAGTTTGAAGTATGACTTTCTGATGATTACTTAGAAAATGCAACAACTCTTGTTGACTGCCCGGAAGATTTGGCTGCTGTGTGGGCGTATGTTTCGTTGCCTGGCAATCTATTTTTTAACTTTACATCCTTTATAATTATTATGTCATCAATGTTATGACGTCATTTTTATACGCCCACATTTTTATGTGGACGTATATTGTCGTCGCCCCTGTCTGTCCGGACGTCCGTCCGTCCACAATTTGTTTGTGGACTCTCTACAGGTCACAATTCTTATTCGATTTTGACGAAACTTGAAATATAGGTTTATCCCCATAAGATCTCGTTTCCTTTCGATATTGGCATGTATCGGATGAAAACTTCATGGATTATGGCCCCTGATTGTACGAAAAATCACGTTTTTAGCTTTTGGACCCTATAAATGTCACAATTTTGAACCGATTTTGATGAAACTTGACATGCATATTTATAACCCAAAGATCTTGGTTCCTTTTGATATTTGCACCTATCGGAATGTAATTTCCTGAATTATGGCCCCTGATTGTCCGAAAAATCACCCTTTTTAGCTTGTGGTCCCTCTGGAGGTCACAATTATTATCCGATTTAAAAAACCGTTTGATTATATCACCGTTAAACCCTAAGGAAGGTTGAGTTCGAATTTCGCGAAAATCGGATGAAAATTGCCATACAAAATGGCCGCCGTTTGTACACGAATACTGTTAAAAAATTGTATATCATGGTTTGTGGACCTTGTAAAAGTCACATTTTTAAATCGATTTTGATGAAACTTGAAATTCATGGTTATAACCCAAAGATCTTGGTTCCTTTCGATATTTGCGCATATCGGAACGTAACTTCCTGAATTATGGCCCCTGATTATACGCAAAATCGCCTTATTTTAGCTTGTGGTCCCTCTGGTGGTCACAATTATTATCCGATTGAATAAAACAGTTGATAATATTACCGTTACACCGAAAGGAAGGCTGAGTTCGAATTTCGGGAAAAATCGGACCAAAATTGCCATACAAAATGGCCGCCGTTTGTACGCAAATACTGTTAAAAAATTTGTATATCATGGTTGTGGACCCTGTAGAGGTCACAATGCTAATTTGATTTTGATGAAACTTGAAATGCATGGTTATAACCCAAAGATCTTGGCTCCTTTCGTTATTTGCCCATATCGGATCGTAACTTCCTGAATGATGGCCCCTGATTGTCCGAAAAATCACCTATGGTCCCTCTGGAGGTCACAATTATTATCCGATTTAAAAAAACGTTTGACTCTATCACCGTTACACCCTACGGAAGGTTGAGTTTGAATTTCGAGAAAATCGGACCATAATTGCCAGAAAAAATGGCCGCCGTTTGTACGCGAACAGTGTGAAAATATGGTATATCAAAGTTGTGGACCCTGTAGAGGTCACAATTTTTAATTCGATTTTGATGAAACCTGAAATGCTTGTTTATAACCTAAAGATCTTTATTCTTTTCGATATTTGCGCATATCAAATTGTAACTTAATGAACTATGGCCTTTGATTGCAGGAAAAATCACTTTCGGTATTGCTTGTTCTCTGTCTATCTCTCGAACAATTAATATCTGATTTATAAAAAAAACTCTGATTATATTAATGTTGCACCGTAAGGAAGGTTGAGTTCAAATTTCGTGAAAATCGTACCAAAATTGCCACACGAAATGGTCACCGTTTGTACGCGAATAGTGTAAAAATATGGTATATCATGGTTGTGCACTCTCTACAGGTCACCATTCTTATCCAATTTTGACGAAAAGTAACATTTCTAGGTTGTGTACCGTCACACCATAATCATTGTCGGCTTCAAATTTCATGAATATCAGACTGGAACTGACCAACAAAATGGCTGCTCCCAATACAGTATGAAATACAGGACTTAATGATGTAGGAAAAATCACTTTCGGTATTGCTTGTTCTCTATCCATCTCTCAAAAATGTGGGCGTATACTGCCTGGCAGTGCCAGCCTATCTTTACATTATGACATCACTTGTTACCATTTCTAACCTTGTATTTCAACTGCCTTGTAGCTTATCCTCTGAAGAAATAAGTTTTGACTTACGAAACTTTAAAATATGGTTTTGTGATACCTTTGACATTGTTTTTAACCACATTTTCATGTGGACGTATATTGTCGTCGCCCCTGTTTGTCCGTACGGACGTCCACAATTGTTGTGAACAGTCTACAGGTCACAATTTTTATCCGATTTCAATGAAACTTTAAATATGGGTTTATCACCCTACGATCTCGGTTCCTTTCGATATTGGCATGTATCGGACTGTAACTTCATGGGTCATGGCCCCTGATTGTACGAAAAATCACGTTTTTAGCTTGTGAACAGTGTAGAGGTCACAATTTTGAACCGATTTTGATGAAACTTGAAATGCATTTTTATAACCCAAAGATCTTGGTTCTTTTTGATATTTGTGCCCATCAGATCGTAACTTCCTAAATTATTGCCACTGATTGTCCGAAAAATAGCCCTTTTTAGCTTGTGGTCTGGAGGTCACAATTGTTATTTGATTTAAAAAAATGTTTGATTATATCACTGTTAAATGGTAATGGAGGGCAAGTTTGAATTTCGTGAAAATTGGACCAAAATTGACGGACAAAATGGCCGCCGTTTGCCCGCGAATAGTGTGAAAATATGTTATATCATGGTTGTGGATCTTATAGAGGTCACAATTTTAATTCGATTTTGATGAAACTTGACATGTATGTTTATAACATAAAGATCTTGGTTCCATTCCATATTTGCACATAGACGATTGTAACTACCTGAATTATGGCCCCTGATTGTACGAAAAATCGCCTTTATTAGCCTGTGGTCCCTTTGGAGTTCACAATTATTACCTGATTTTAAAAAAAGTTTGATTATATCACCGTTACAGGGTAATGTAGGTTGAGTTAACAGGATAATGTAGGTTGAGTTAGAATTTTGTGAAAATCGGACTAAAATTGACGGGCAAAATGGCTGCCGTTTGTACGCGAATAGTGTAAAAATATGGTATATCAAGGTTGCGGACCCAATAGAGGTCACAATTTTAATTCAATTTTGATGAAACTTAAAATACATGTTTATTACCTAAAGATCTTGGTTCCTTTTGATATTTGCGCATATCGGATTGTAACTTCCTGAATTATGGATAGATATGTGGATAGATATGTCATAGATTTCTGCGAAAAAGATTCTATTCGAGATAAAACATATATGTTTACAAGATAATTCATAAGAAAATAAATTAGAAGATACACCAGATAAAGCGCTATTACATAAATTTAGAAACCAGATTCGTCTGAACAAATGTGAATAGGCTACATAGAGCAAGGTCACCTTGATGTTGACAAATATGTAAGACTATATGGAATAAGATATTTTTATGATATGATTCAACTATATAAATGGTATGCAACAAGACGGTATTGTACGTCTTATGTCGAGCTGAATAAATTATGATTTTTCCTTCGATTTGATTTGTTTATTTTTTGCGATGTCTATTTTCTGTCTTGTCCGCAGGTTTATCTTTAAGATTTTGAATTTGCGTGTAGTGCGATCCTGTTGTACCTACTACATTCATTAAACATCTATGGGTGGTTAACAGTGTGTACCTAGAATTTTCTACACCAAGTATATTGCATCCAGACATTTAAAGCACGTTAACAATATATTCATGTAAGAGAAACTACATCACTTCTGGGTTAACATATCGTAGTCTACAATTCATATTTACAAAACTATGGACGGTTTATCCCAACTACAGACGGTATTGTACGTCTTATGTCGAGCTGAATAAATTATGATTTTTCCTTCGATTTGATTTGTTTATTTTTTGCGATGTCTATTTTCTGTCTTGTCCGCAGGTTTATCTTTAAGATTTTGAATTTGCGTGTAGTGCAATCCTGTTGTACCTACTACATTCATTAAACATCTATGGGTGGTTAACAGTGTGTACCTAGAATTTTCTACACCAAGTATGTTGCATCCAGACATTTAAAGCACGTTAACAATATATTCATGTAAGAGAAACTACATCACTTCTGGGTTAAAATATCTTAGTCTACAATTCATATTTACAAAACTATGGACGGTTTATCCCAACTACAGGGTACATCATGTTTTGGAGACTACCGAATAGATCATGGTTTAGAGACTGTCTGAACTAAAAAGTACATCATGGTTTAGAGACTGATTATTTAGAGGGACTCTATCCGAACTACAGGATACACCATGGTTTAGAGTCTCAGTGTCATGGTTAGAGACTCTACCCGAACTACAGTTTAGATGGCCCCGCCCCCGATCCGCCCTTGTAGCTGTGTTTGAGGAATTTTAAAAGAAATTATTTATCATCCCACCACTGAAAGACACTGTTTACGGGATATGGCTCTCCGATAAATCCTGAAGAACGCCGTATTGAATTATGTTAATTACGTCATTTTTTCCTTGGCCGAATTCGGCCGATTTTGAGTATGAATTTGTCTGACATTTTTATCATTGAACCAAACAGCATTGGTTTCTTTTGCAATTTGTTTAGGATAAATTGTAGCCCGTAAAACGTAACCCCAAGAAAAAGATAAAACTTTTTGTTGAGTAAAACCATGGACCTTATAACTACCGTATACGGTCCATGGTAAAGCTATATGACGCTATGACGTCATAGTTTTTATGGTGTCATAGTTGTGACCCACAATGGCGCCTGTAAATGAGTTGTCGTATGTTTCGTTAAGCCTCTTGCAGTAGTCAGAAAGGGTGTGAGCCCATTTGAGGCGTGGACAGCAGAATAACACAAATCAGACAGAAGCCATGACACTACTTTAATAATCACGTGACTTATCGGTTGCATACAAATTGGCATAGGCCTACAGAAAATAATAACGTAACATCCTTTCTCTTTTCAGAAAGAAATAGATCACATATCATAATACTCAAAATGACTGATTAGAAATAAACTAAACAATGAAACAGTTCTATGTGTATAACAGAACACTGTTACTAGATTACATTATAGAGCATACTTTATGTTACATAGTCTTTCAAATAGTAAGGTTTAACAGTTCGACGGCCCGATCGAGTTAAGTTCAAATTCCTTCTTATTGGTGCATTAGGTTGAGGTTGATGAGGTTCTTCTCGGTTAGGGACATGATTAAAACCCTCTTCTTCCTGATTACGCGTATAAGGAACATATACATCAGAGGTTTCATAGCTTTCATTAGATCTACGAAGAAATTGATGATGACGTCTGAAAGTTCATTCAGGTGTTCTTCCCCTTTTTTCCACAAATTATCACCTAAGCAAAAGGGTTTAATACGAACGACATCGCCTGAATGTAATACTGGAAGGTCTTTGGCAGAACGATTATAATATTTAGCTTGTCTTTGTTTTTGATTATGTAACTCAACAAAATCACGATGTGAACTGATAACAGGTTGTAACATAGACAAATTCACAGGTAGTAAACTGCGAGTGCGACGGTTGAGAAAACATTGAGCAGGACTTGTAGACATTCCTTCAGAAGGAGTATTACGGAAATCAAGTAGCGCAATATACTGATCATCATTAGAGTCTTTGGCTTTACACATTAAACGTTTGGCTATTTTAACCGAACTTTCAGCTTTTCCGTTTAAGCAACTATTATAAGGACTGCTTGTTGTGTGCACAAAATCCCAAAGTTCAGAAAAATGTTTAAATTCGAACGATGAGAACTGGGGACCAACTCGCAAGGCATTTCAGGTCTCGTAGGAAGGTAATCGGTGGTATTAACAGATTCAAAGTTACTAGTTTCACTTTCAGTGGAGTCATTTAAAAATGAACGTGATAGAAGATCTGCGATATGCATATCTGAACCTTTTAGATACGAAACTTAGATATCATAAGCTGCAGCACGCAAGAGCATACCCTGTAAGCGACGAGGTACTTGAGACATTGGTTTTTTCATGATCGATTCTAATGGTCGATGATCAGAAATTACATTTGTTAACCTTCCGAATATATACTGGTGAAATTTTTCAAGCGAGTAAACTATCGCAAGCATTTCTTTTTCGAACTTCAGTTTCGGTTAACGACCGACTTGCATAAGCGTTTGGTTTTCCATGCTGTAATAGAACACTTCCAATGCCATGCAGAGTAGCATCACATTGTATATAAACAATTCGTCAGATGGGTTATAAAATGCTAATACCGGTGCGGTAGTGACTAAATGTGTCAGGTGAGCAAAAGCTTGGTCTTCATCTGTTGACCAATTCCAGGCATTGTCTATATGCATGAGTTTGCGAATAGGTTCAATGACTTCAGACAACATTGGCAGAAATTTTGACAGATAGTTTATGAAACTACAATAATGCCCGACTTCTTCAACAGTTTGGGGCTTAGGCATTTCAGTTATGGCTTTCACTTTCAAAGGATCGACTTTGACACCATCACTAGATATAACATGACCTAGAAATGTAATTTCAGATTTACGAAAATCACACTTGTTTTTGTTGATTTGAATGTTTAGTTTTCGACATCTTAATAAAAGATTCTTGAGATTTTTGTCATGATCAGAATTAGCAGCTTCACCAGACTCGCCTTGGCCATATACAACAATGTCATCAACAATGTTTAAAATACCAGTTAAACCAGCTAACGCAGTAGTTAAACGTTTCTGGAAGATTTCTGAGCTAACGTTGGTACCAAAAGGTAATCTTAACCATCTATAACGACCAAACTGTTAACTCACTCAACACTCTGTAATTCATAATTTTATTATTCAACACTACAATCTGAAACCACATGGTCCACCATTAAAACTTCCAACCTTCCCAACCAACCCCACAGTCATTTCCTGTTACAGAACAGTCTGGAGTAATAAGCCAGACAGATGTCCCATTAATTACTTCACAGGTACGGTGTATGTAAGTTAACACAAACTGGGTCTGAAAAGTTGTCAGAAGACTTGATTCTGCATCTGAGACACAATGCCAGTATCCATTAGACAAATCTAACTTGGAAAATACTTGATCCCCAGAAGATAATTGATGTAAAATGTCATCAAGTACAGGATGTTGACATCTTTCACGTAACAGAGCCTTATTCAAAGGATGAGGATCTAAACAAACACAAAGTTCTCCAGATTTCTTCGATTTGGTGTTGGAGATTCTTGAACAGCTAAAACACCAGATTTAACTTATTCATTTAGTTTATCTTTGACTTGAGACTGAAGAGCAATAGGTACTCTATTGGGAGGTAAGATAACTGGTTGTACAGTATCATCGATGGCAAAATGTACTATTCCAGGTAAAGTTCCAATTTTACCACTTTCAAATACATCAGGAAATTCTGTTAGAGTTTCGACAGGAATTGTAGAGTTAACAGCAGAGATGGAATTAAGCTTTTCATAATTCCAAGATCTTCAGAAGTTTGTTTCCCTAATAAAGGAGTCAGGTTTTCTTTGACGATAATAAAAGTTACTGTATATTCTTTTGTTGATTTTGGATTGACAAGCTTGACAGAACATTTCCCTATAGGTTGTATCTCAGTCTTATTCCACATGCGTTATGTTATAGAGCAATGTTCTAGTGTGTATCCTTCAACATATTGTTTAGGTAAAATATTAACAGTTGCACCAGAATCACATTGGAATCTTACATACTGCTGATCTAATAGCATGTGCACATAAATTTGTTTACTGTCTACAGAAAATATGGATTCAGTTACAAATTACAATTCTGCTGTGTTGACGTGAGCAGTAGAATGATTTCTGTATGGACACTTTTCAGCAAAATGATTCAGTTTATGGCACTTTCCACAAGTTTTCACCCATGCAGGACACAATGACTTCTTGAAAACATGATGTAGTCTTCCACAAAATTTACAGTACAGTTCATTATCTGAAGGCTTAAAGTTGTGTCGTGATGAATTTTCTTTAGGTTTAGAATGAAATGACTTTTGTTTAGACGTTATTTTTGGTTTAGCAGGTCCACCATACACTTTATTAACCTCTAATGATGCAACATCAGAAATGGTTTTCATATGTTGACTTAATGCTTCTTGACCTCGACAGATATCAATACATGGTCTAAGTGTAAGATTGTTCTCTTGTAATAAACGTTTACGCATATTTTTGTCTAGAAAGCCAAAAACAATTCTATCTCGAAGAAGGCTATCAGATAAACAATTACAAAAGTTACACGATTTCATGAGACTTTTTAACACAGTTATATAATTGTCTATTGACTCGCCAGATTCCTGGTTTCTACTGTTGAACACAAATCGCTCATAAGTTTCATTAGTCAATCCGATAATATGCTCATCAAACTTCCTCAGAATAACAGGTATACTGTTTTGATTTTCATTTGGTGTATATTCAAATGAGTTGTAGATTAGCAGTGCTTCTCTGCCTAAGTTATGTAGAAAAGGTGCTTTCTTATATTCTCCTGACTGGTGTTGTAAACCTGCAAAGATTGCGTAGTTTGACCATGTTTGTTTCTATAACTTCTAATATTCAACTGGGTTTTCTCCTAAAACTAATGCCTTCTCAACCTTGTGGGTTTCCTCCTGGCACTCCGGTTTCCTCCCACTGCTAAAGACCCCTACGCGCAAGCGAATTATTGAAATAAAATTAAATCATATGTTAGTCCCGAAATGACCTAGTTTGTGTTGAGTGGACGTTAAACCCCATTTCTCTCTCTCTCTCTCTCTCTCTCTCCCTAAAACTAATTTTGACGGCGGTGGAACATTGATAACTGGACCACGTTGATCATTATTTCCCCCATCGACAGGATCATCAGTATCAGCCATGTTACAGGATAAAATCACTACTGAGCATCCAAATATGCAGAAATAGTACCGCGGGCAAAACATTGAATGACGTCAGACCACAGAAATGTCAACACGCTTCTCGAACATTCGCCGGTAGTCGATAAGCTATAGGACGATCACACAGATAAATAACAACAGCTAAGTGTTTTAAATGTATCTTACTGCAATCAGAAATAGTTGATAACCAGCCACCATGTTTCGTTAAGCCTCTTGCAGTAATCAGAAAGGGTTTGAGCCCACTTGAGGTCACGTAGGGCTGCAACGATTCACAACTACCTCGATTCGGTTCGATTATCGATTCTAACCATTCGATTCGATTATTTTCGATTCGATTATCAGCTACAATAACCAGAAATTTTCCCTGTATATAATTCGAGAAAGTACGTCGTCTGCCATAATTTTACCTTCCAGTGTTTGCTTGACTACGGTAATAATCGCTAAACACGAAAATATCCGAAGATAATGACCGGAATTATCAGCTAATGAGATCGTTTAGAATTTATTTAACGATTACCGAAGCTATTGACCTAAATTAACATCCAATGAACATTCGGTACGTCACCAATTTTAAATAAATTAACTTTCGTCAGCATACGGAAATTGTTTTAAAGGGAGGTCACTCTGTTTTAGTTATGTTTTCGAGTGACATTCGTGTTTTGTTAAATAACGTAAATTAAAAGTTTCGTAAAAGCAAAGTTTCTTTAAATTTTAAGTGGACTTAATTGCTACAGGTCTTTCATTTTTTTCATATGGTAAGGTGTACGTTGTTTTTATTTGAAATTTAGTTTGCAGTTGAACCGAATCGAAATTTGAACGTTGTAGATCGTGGATCGAACCGAGACGGCTAGTGTCGGTTATCGGTGCACCGAACCGAATCGTTGCAGCTCTATTGAGGTGTAGACAGCAGAATAACACAAATCAGACAGAAGCCATGACACTACTTTAATAATCACGTGACTTATCGGTTGCATACAAATTGGCATAGGCCTACAGAAAATAATAACGTAACATCATAACTTTCCCTATACAGGGCTTTGGTCATATTTACATTACGACATCACTTGTTACCATGACTAACCTTGTATTTCAACTGCATCATTTTTATACGCCCACATTTTCATGCTACCAAAATTGCCGGACGAAATGGTCGCGGTTTGTACGCGAATAGTGTAAAAATATGGTATATCATGGTTGTGGACTCTCTACAGGTCACAATTCTTATCCGATTTGACGAAAAGTAACATTTCTAGGTTGTGTACCGTCACACCATAATCATTGTCGGCTTCGAATTTCATGAATATCAGACTGACCAACAAAATGGCCGCTCCCAATACAGTATGAAATACAGGACTTAATGATGTGGGAAAAATCATTTTCGGTATTGCTTGTTCTCTATCCATCTCTCGAAAATGTGGGCGTATCCTGCCTGGCAGTGCCAACCTATCTTTTAGCTTGTGGTCTCTCTGGAGGTCAGAATTGTTATCCCATTTAAAAAACTTTTTGATAATATTACCGTTACATCATAGTGAAGGTGTAGGTCGATTTTTGTGATAATCGGACTGAAAAAATGGCTGCCGCTTGTACGCGAAGAGTGTAAAAATATGGTATATCAAGGTTGTGAACCCTGTGGAGGTCACAATCTTCATTCAATTTTGATGAAACTTAAAACATATGTTTACAACTTAACAATCTTCGATATTTGTGTATATCGAATTGTAACTTCCTGAATAATGGCCCCTGATTGTACGAAAAATGACCTTTTTTTAGCTTGTGGTCCCTCTGGGGTCAGAATTATTATCCCATTTAAAAAAAAACGTTTGATTATATCACCGTTACATCGTAATGAAGGGTGAGGTCGAATTTTCGTGAAAATCAGACCAAAATTGACAGCTGTTCTTGTCAGGCCATCCATCCTTCATCACTTACAAGGGGAAACCACGGCAGAAAATCTAGATGAACTTTGTCACCCAATGCAGGGATTAAACACCCAACCTCAAGGCTACCGAGCCAGCATCTTACCCACTTAGCAACATGATCCCCAGTCAAATTTGGAGCCTACTGAAATGAACCTTTATAACCCAAAGATCTTAATTCATTTCGATATTTGCACATATCAAATTCTAACTTAATGATGTAGGAAAAATCACTTGTTCTCTATCCATCTCTCGAAAATGTGGGCGTATCCTGCCTGGCAGTGCCAGCCTATCTTTGTAGCTTATATTCTCTGAAGAAATAGGTTTTTGCTTACGAAACGTTAGATACTTTAAAATATGGTTTTGTGATACCTTTGACATTGTTTTTAACCACATTTTCATGTGGACGTACATTGTCGTCGCCCCTGTTCGTCCGTCCGGATGTCCACAATTGTTTGTGAACAGTCTACAGGTCACAATTTTTATCCGATTTCAATGAAACTTAAAATATAGGTTTATCACTCTAAGAGCTCGGTTCCTTTCGATATTGGCATGTATCGGACTGTAACTTCATGGGTTATGGCCCCTGATTGTACGAAAAATCACCTTTTTAGCTTGTGAACAGTGTAGAGGTCACAATTTTGAACCGATTTGGACGAAATGTGAAATGCATGTTTACAACGCAAAGATCTTGGTTCCTTTCGATATTTGCGCCAATCGGATCATAACTTCCTGAATTATGGCCCCTGATTGTCCGAAAAATCACCCTTTTTAGCTTGTGGTCCCTCTGTAGGTCAAAATTGTTATCAGATTAAAAAAAACGTTGGATTATATCACCGTTACATGGTAATGAAGGCAGAGTTCGAATTTCGTGAAAATCTTGTGAAAATCGAACCAAAATTGACGGACAAAATTGCTGCCGTTTGTACGCGAATAGTGTGAAAATATGTTATATCAAGGTTGTGGACCCTATAGAGGTCACAATTTTGATGAAACTTGACATACATATTTATAACCCGAAGATCTTGGTTCCTTTCGTTATTTGCGCTCATTGATTCGTAAATTCCTGAATTATGGCCCCTGATTGTCTGAAAAATCACCCTTTTTATACGTCCACATTCATAATGTGAACGTATTATGCCGTCGTCCCTGTCTGTGTGTGGGGGGTTGGGATGGCCTAGTGGTCTAGAGTGCCGCGCTTCGACCTCTAGCTGGCCGGTCACCTCTGGCTTGCGGCTGTGGTTTCGAGCCCTGGTGTGAGCGTATGTGGCATGGAGATAGGGGCGCCTTCTCAACCTCGTGGGTTTCCTCCGGGCACTCCGGTTTCCTCCCACTGCTAAAGACCCCTACGCGCAAGCGAATTATTGAAATAAAATTAAACCATATGTTAGTCCCGAAATGACCTAGTTTGTGTTGAGTGGACGTTAAACCCCATTTCTCTCTCTCTCTGTCTGTGTGTGTGTGTGCGTGTGCATTGACCATCACCAGAGGACCCTCGTTAGAAAACACAGCTTTTACCCGAGGACCAAAAAATATTTCGAGGACCAAAACCGTGGTCCTCGGAGAAGTGAAGTCTATTTCCATGTTGGATAACCTAGTCTACTTCACCTGACAAAATTTCTACGTGGTCCACACTTAGTGTGTAAAACCCGTTATGTGTGTGCTCTCGTCACACAGTTTACTCTCGGTCAATAAACACACGAGGTGCCTGGGTAATTTAGCGAATCACGTGACGTCACCCAGCAAACACATGTTCCTCGGAGAGGCTGTTATGTTAGAGGTAAGAACGAAGAATACGTTTCCTTAATTTAATTGTGAATTACTAGTAGATGAGTTAGTTTATATTTTTCCACAGGACGTTTGTTCGTTCAAGAGCATATTGCAGTGAATAACAAGTAAATTTATTTTGGTCTTTGAAGCCAACGAACATATTTTGTAAACTTCGTTTCAATTTAACACGTTGTGGTTGAAACAATATGGCGTCGAGTTTAGGCCTAGTTTTTTTTTCTGACTCCGTGTTGTCTACTCATAGACAGTAGCTCATATGTTGTCGTTTTCGTTGAAGTGATGTCATTTCTTTAAATAGGCGACATATCAATACCGTATGCATTTTAGTTTACCTACCAATATATGCTTTTCTTATGACATCACGCTGGTTACCCACAGTCAGCCAACTTGTATGGCAAGAACTTTGTTTACATTGTCACAGCTCATTGCATTTTTGTGATTTTATTATTAAAATAACTTGATTTCACTATTCTTTTGCCTTGGCAAATAAGAATTATTTGACTTAGACTTTGGCACTTGCATTAACAGACCCCTAGGCCATGCTTGATATAAAGAAGGATAAACATGTTTTTTAATAATTTTAATGTACATTGTTTTGCATTTATTGAAGGTATGATCAAACTTTACCACAAGGATGCCATGGAAAATATTTTTAAAAATGTTGGAAAAAATGGTTGAATGGGAGAAAAACAAAAAACAAAGGGAAGAGGACGAGGAGATAGAGAAAGAGGAATGGGGTTTAGCGTCCACTCGACACAAACGAGGCCATTTCGGGACTAACAAGGAGAAAGCTGCAGAAGAAGGAATGAGGGGAGAATGGATAATTTGTATGCCTGATAACGACCAGTAAAAACTTGAAGAAATGTTGTGTATATATGATATAGTGATTCAAAGTGAGTGTTATCCATAAAACTGTGTTGTGTTATATGGATGAATAAATTTTATAATTGAAGATTCAGCTTTTGTTGTTAATGTATGTAGTTTTTGCTGCAGGCAAGATATCCTTTTCTACTATCTAGAGAAAGTCTTGGCTATTTCTGCTGGAGAGACTTTAAGAAGGGGCAATAAGGAGAAAAATGTCATTTTTCATCCAACGCCATTTTCTGACTCATGAAATGTCATCTATATTAAGCTGTGTGTTGCTTTTTATTAATCCACGTGGACTATCATTCGCAGAGATACCTCTGCATGTACTGTTGGAGAACATATATAAATTTCAAGGAGGCTGGGTGAATAGAAGGGACCAAGGCGGTGGTGTTCATTTCTGCTATCTTGGACAATTTCGGGTTTTTTTTCGCACTATGCTCATGTACAAGCCCTGCCTTTTTTGGAAATATTGGAGCAATGAAGCTATAATTTTCAGGGAATCATCCAACATATATTCAGGGGTGGCTCAATAAGAACTGTATATTTTAGGCTGTCATAAGCATAAAATGACATTTTTCAATGGAAAGCTGTACAAAATGTGGTTTTTGCCTCAACCTATTAACCTGACATTTGCACAGCACATTGTTCATATATTCAGGATGATGGTGTTAAAATTTTAGCCTGTTTTGTCAGAAATTAAGAGTTTGAGGGCTTGATCAGTTTGGGGTATTTCGGTGGTTTGGAAATTTTTTTTTTTCGCACTATGCTCATGTACAACCCCTGATTTATTTGAAAATATTGGAGCAAGTCTGCTGAAATTTTCAGAGAATCATTCTACATGTATGCTGGGGTGTTTTTTCGCATTGTGCTCATGTAGGGCCTACCATCCCTGGTTTTTTTGGGAAATATTGCAGCAAATCCAATGAAATTTTCACAGAATCTTCCTACATGTATTCTGGGGTGGTTGTGCAAATGTCAGCTTGATAGTTCAATTAGAACTGTATATTTTAGGCTGTCATAAGCATAAAATGACAATTTTTAATGGAAAGCTGAACAAAATGCGGTTTTTGGATCAAGTGAATTTGCTGTCATTTAATTTTGGCTGAACCTATTAACCTGACATTTGCACAGCACATTGGATATATATTGCGGATGGTGGTGGTAAAATATAAGCCTGTTTTGTCAAAAATTAAGAGTTTGAGGGCTGGCTCAGTTCGGGGTATTTCGGTCGTTTGGACAATTTTTTGTTTTTCGCACTATGCTCATGTACAACCCCTATCAACCTGAAATTTGCACAGCACTTTGGTAATATATTCCGAATGGTGGTGGTAAAATATAGGCCTGTTTTGTCAAAAATTAATAGTTTGAGGGCTGGCTCAGTTAGGGGTATTTTGGTCATTTGGCCAACTTTTTTTTTTCGCACTATGCTCATGTACAACACCTGTTTATTTTTTTTGGAAATGTTGGAGCAAGTCTGCTAAAATTATAACAGAATCTTCCTACATGTATACTGGGGTGGCTGTGCAAGTGTCAGCTTGATAGCTCAATTAGAACTGTATATTTTAGTCTGTCATAAGCATAAAATGACAATTTTTAATGGAAAGCTGAACAAAATGCGGTTTTTGACTCAAGTGAATGTGTTGTCATTTAATTTTGGCTGAACCTAATAACACGAAATTTGCACAGCACTTTGATAATATATTCCGGATGGTGGTGTGAAAATTTCAGGCTGTTTTGTCAAACTTAAGAGTTTGAAGTCTGGCTCGGTTAGGGGTATTTGGGTTGTTTGTCAGATTTCGTGTTATCACGACAAAAGTAACTGCTTCCAAATCTTTAATATTGCTACGAAGAACCTGCCATTCTCCCACAACCTTTCTAAATACATGACGTGACCAGTATAAAATATTTGAGGTCCATACCTACAATATTATGCAAATCGCAATCCGTTGTACATGCCGAATAGCTGAACGTAGTCAGATATCGGCTGCAAGCAACAGGAATATATGGTCTCAAAACTTTAATATTCATTCAATTAGTATGAAATTTGGAATGCACTTTGATAATGTATACATAATGGATGCCTAAAAATTTCAGCTTCATAGATGTAAGAGAAATTAAAATAGACAGAAATGAAAATGAATACGTTTTTTCTCCGAAAGTTCAATATTTGATACTAACATACAAAATGAATTTGACATCAATATTTTGGAGCAATTAAGCTGAAAGTTGCAGAGAATCTCCCTAGATACATTACAAGGTGGCCCCAAAAATTTCAGCCCAATTTATTTAGCCAAAATCGAGATATGGACTCTATTACTGTCACAAAATGTCATTTTCTGACTCATGAAATGTCATTTTGTCACGCTGTGTGTTGCTTTGGACTGTAATTTGGAGAGTTACCTCTGTAGGTAATGTTGGAGAACAGATATAAATTTCAAGGAGATTGGGTGATTAGAAGGGACCAAGGCGGTGGTGTTCATTTCTGCTATCTTAGACAATTTCGTTTTTTTCGCACTAAGCTCGTGTGTGTCATTATGGTGTCATTCGTGGTCAAAGAGGAGATAACTCCCCAAGTCCTTTGAGGAATAGCAAAGTTTGTTAAAATCTACATTGTAGTCCTAAAGTATTAAACACTAAAGTCCTCAGAAATAAGGTAAAGTAAGTTGTATTAAAAGGTCCTCTCATGATAATAAATGTAAACTATTATAAACTCAAGACCTCTCTAGTGTATTAATGTAAATCAATCTTACACATGTCCTCAGGTAGTCCTTAAAGTAAAGTATTAAACACTAAAGTCCTCGGAAATAAGGTAAAGTAAGTTGTATTAAGAGGTCCTCTCATGGTAATATATGTAAACTACTATAAACTCAAGTCCTCTCTAGTGTATAAATGTAAATCAATCTTACACAAGTCCTCTGTAGATATTATAGTCTGTAAAACATGTTATATTTTTATGACTGAATCAATGCAATCTTCGTAGCAGACAATGTACATGGTGGCGCTGACAATAACTGTATAAAATCTTAAAGCCGTAAGACGACGGGAAACCTGGGTCCTCGGGAGGCTTTGAAAACCATAGTCCTCACATAATGAGCTATGCAAGTAAGTGTGTGTGTCTGTCTGTGGTTCGCCCACAAGGCGCAATTCTTACTGTATTTTGTTCAAACTTGATATACGTATTCCTTATACCCGAAGGAAGATTTCTATTGTTTTTGGTGCATGTCCGACCCTCAGGGGCAGAGCCACGCCCATTTCTAGTAAGTGTTTGTTTGTCGTCTACAGGCCACATTTCTTAACTTATAATTTTGAAACTTTGCATACACATTCTTTGTACCCTAAGGAACATCCCTATCGTTTGGAGTGCATGCCCAACCCCCAGGGTCAGAGCCACGCCCATTTTCTTTTCGTGTGTCTTTGTGTCGCCTGCAGGGCGCAATTCTTACTGGATTTTTTTCAAACTTTGTATACTTACTCTTTATACTCTAAGGATGATCCCTATCGTTTGGATCGCATGCCCAACCCCCAGGGGCAGAGCCACGCCCATTTTCTTTTTGTGTGTCTGTGTGTCGCCTACAGGCCGCAATTCTAACTGGATTTTCTTAAAACTTTGTATACTTACTCTTTACACCCTAAGGATGATCCGTATTGTTTTTGGTGCATGCCCGACCCCCAATGACAGAGCCACGCCCATTCCTTGTATTTATTTGTTTGTCGTCTACAAGCGACATTTTTAGCGTATCATCTTGAAACTTTGAGTGCTTATTCTTTGTACCCTAAGGAACATTCCTATCATTTGGGGTGCATGCCCAGCCCCCAGTGGCAGAGTCATGCCCATTTTCTTTTTGTGTGTCGCCTACAGGCCACAATTCTTAATCGGTCATCTTGAAACTGAAAATACTTATTCCTTGTACCCTAAGGATGATCCCTTTTGTTTTGGGTGCAAGACACGCCCAATTTTTGTGTTTGTCGTTTACAGGCCGCAGTTCTGAATGAATCAGCTTGGTACTTGGCTTATGTATTCCTTATAGCCTGAGGGCGTCCACTATTAATTTTGATGAATGTCCCGACCCTCGATATTTGGGCCTATTGGAACGTAACTTCCTGAATTATGGTCCCTGATTGTCCGAAAAATCACCTTTTTTAGCTTCTGGTCCCTCTGGAGATCACAATTATTATCCGATTTAAAAAAAACGTTTGATTATATCACCGTTGCACCCTAAGGAAGGTTGAGTTCAAATTTCGGGAAAATCGGACCAAAATTGCCATACAAAATGGCCGCCGTTTGTACGCAAATACTGTTAAAAAATGGTATATCAAGGTTGTGGACCCTGTAGAGGTCACAATTTTTATTCGATTTTGATGAAACTTGAAATTCATGGTTATAACCCAAAGATCTTGGTTCCTTTCGATATTTGCGCATATCGGATCGTAACTTCCTAAATTATGGCCCCTGATTATACGCAAAATCGCCTTTTCTTATCTTGTGGTCCCTCTGGAGGTCACAATTATTATCCGATTTTAAAAAACGTTTGATTATATTACCGTTATACCGTAAAGAAGGTTGAGTTCGAATTTCGGGAAAATCGGACCAAAATTGCCATACAAAATGGCCGCCGTTTGTACGCGAATACTGTTAAAAAATTGTATATCATGGTTGTGGACCCTGTAGAGGTCACAATTTTAATTCGATTTTGATGAAACTTAAAATGCATGGTTATAACCCAAAGATCTTGGTTCCTTTCGTTATTTGCACATATCTGATCGTAACTTTCTGAATTATGGCCCCTGATTGTCCGAAAAATCGCCTATTATCCGCTTTAAAAAAAACGTTTGACTCTATCACCGTTACACCCTACGGAAGGTTGATTTCGAATTTCGAGAAAATCGGACCATAATTGCCAGAAAAAAATGGCCGCCGTTTGTACGCTAACAGTGCAAAAATATGGTATATCAAAGTTGTGGACCCTGTAGAGGTCACAATTTTAATTCGATTTTGATGAAACCTGAATTGCTTGTTTATAACCTAAAGATCTTTATCCTTTTCAATATTTGCGCATTTCAAATTGTAACTTAATGAATTATGGCCTTTGATTGTAGGAAAAATCACTTTCGGTATTGCTTGTTCTCTGTCTATCTCTCGAACAATTATTATCTGATTTAAAAAAAAACTCTGATTATGTTACTGTTGCACCGTAAGGAAGGTGGAGTTCGAATTTCGTGAAAATCGTACCAAAATTGCCGGACGAAATGGTCACCGTTTGTACGCCAATAGTATAAAAATATGGTATATCATGGTTGTCGACTCCCTACGGGTCACAATTCTTATCAGATTTTGACGAAAAGTCACATTTTTAGGTTGTGTACCGTCACACCATAATCATTGTCGGCTTCGAATTTCATGAATATCAGACTGGAACTGACCAACAAAATGGCTGCTCCCAATACAGTATGAAATACAGGACTTAATGATGTAGGAAAAATCACTTTCGGTATTGCTTGTTCTCTATCCATCTCTCAAAAATGTGGGCGTATCCTGCCTGGCAGTGCCAGCCTATCTTTTAGCTTGTGGTCCCTCTGGAGGTCAGAATTATTATCCCATTTAAAAAACCGTTTGATTATATCGCCGTTACATCGTTATGAAGGTTGAGGTCGAGTTTCATGAAAATCGGACCAAAATTGACTGAAAAAATGGCTGCCGCTTGTACGCGAAGAGTGTAAAAATATGATATATCAAGGTTGTGAAACCTGTTGAGGTCACAATCTTCATTCAATTTTGATGAAACTTAAAACACATGTTTACAACTTAACAATCTTAGTTCCTTTCGATATTTGTGCATATCGGATTGTAACTTCCTGAATTATGGCCCATGATTGTACGAAAAATGAACTTTTTTTTTAAATTGTGGTCCCTCTGGGGTCAGAATTATTATCCCATTTAAAAAACTGTTTGATTATATCACCGTTACATCGTAATGAAGGTTGATATCGAATTTCGTGACAATCAGACCAAAGTTGACAGCTGTTCTTGTCAGGCCATCCGTCTTTCATCACTAACAAGGGGAAACCACGCCAGAAAATCTAGATAAACTCTTGTCACCCAATGCAGGGATCAAACACCCAACCTCAAGGATACCGAGCCAGCATCTTACCCACTTAGCAACATGATCCCCAGTCGAATTTGAAGCCTACTGAAATGCACCATTAGGGGTGATCGTTTGGCCTACATATTGTTTTTTTTTTGTTTTTTTTTACAAAATTGACAAGTTATACAGTATATTACATAAGAACGATCACCCCTTTTAGCACGACACTTAACAGCCATAGAAGTAACATTAAACTAAATAAAATTGCCCCCCCCCCCACCACATTGCCCCACATTTCAATACACTTGGTCATGAATCTTATGTTTGCACTGTACTCGATATAATCCCTCAGAATGATAGAACTAAACTTAATATTGCTGAATCACTTTGGATCCACAGATTAAATACTGTACGGCCTAATAGTTTAAATGAAATGCCTGTAAATTTATTCTAACATTTTTTAACTTTACACCCTTTATACTTATTATGTCTTCAATGTTATGACGTCATATTTACATTATAACATCACTTGTTACCATGACTAACCTTGCATTTCAACTGCATCATTTTTGTAGCTTAATATTCTCTGAAGAAGTAGGTTTTTACTTACGAAACGTTAGATACTTTAAAAGTTGGTTTTGTGATACCTTTGACTTTGTTTTTAACCACATTTTCATGTGGACATAAATTGTCGTCGCCCCTGTTCGTCTGACGGACAAAATGGCCGCCTTTTGTACGCGAATAGTGTAAAAATATGGTATATCAAGGTTGCGGACCCTATGGTATAATAGAGGTCACAATTTTAATTCAATTTTGATGAAACTTAAGATACAAGTTTATTACCTAAAGATCTTGGTTCCTTTTGATATTTGCGCATATCGGATTGTAACTTCCTGAATTATGGCCTCTGATTGTACGAAAAATCGCCTTTATTATCTTGTGGTTTGTCTAGAGGTCACTGTAATGAATGTTCAGTACGAATTTCATGAACACTAGACCAATATTGCTGAACAAAATGACCGCCACTTTTACGAATTAAAAAAACGTTTGACTATATCCCCGTTACACATTAACGATGGTTGAGTTTGAATTTCTTGAAAATCGATAATTGAACAACTAAATCCATCATATGAAATGTTTTGTATACTAAACGTTAGCATGGGCAGAACTTTATAAAAACCAAACAAATTTTAATGATTTTCTGACAGGGGCGGATTGGGGCCGGGAACCGGTCCGTGCTCTCGTTCGGAGCGGCCCCTTTTTTCTGACCTAGGAGCCCAGAGGGAGGGGAGTCCGGGCTCTCTCCCCCTGGACATTTTTGAAAAATGAACCTCAAATATGCGATTTGATGCAATACCTGATTATAATCTCTGTCAAATAATATATTTCATAAATCGATTAACTTAGGCCAAAACCACGACCTGCAAGTAAAATGGACGCAGAATCAACCAAATCCAGCAATATCAATTCATTTTATACATTTGTTACTTGTAAATGATCTTGACAAAACTAAATTACATCCAGTGTTAATGAAAATGTTCAATTAGTCTTATGAAATAAGAAATGGCATACGATATCATATAGTGAAAATTTTATGTAAATCGAATAATAATTGTCACTTATAAAGACCAAAAAACTTGAAAAGTGATTTGTAGAAAATCGGCTATTTCTCTGCAACCGTACAAGTTAGAAACCATTTTGTGGTATCTGTATGATCGTATGAGTTCATTCTATTGGTTGATTGGCATCAAATACCATAATTTGAAAAGATTTCAAAACAGACTCATTTGAATAAAATATCTGTTTTGAAGGCTAAAAATAAAGTTTTTGCCAAAATGACATTACTTCCGGTGATAATGAAAATCTTAAATTACTTGTATGAAATCCCAAATGGCATTAGGTGTAACATGGTGTAACGTTTATAAAAATCGAATAATAATTGACACTTTTATGCCCCCAAAACCTTCAAAAGTGACCTGTAGAAAACCGTCTATTTCTCGGCAACCTAATAAGTTAGAAACAATTTTAGCACTGAACCGGCTTTCAGGAATCATACAGAAAGTTTATTATTCCATAGCCGATCCATTGAGCTACCAAACTATACTTTAGATGTTTTGCTTCAGTGACACCCTCTACCATATGTAAAAGTAATATTTGCTGGCGAAAAGACCGGTCAAAATTGTAAATTATGGCAAAATTACTTCACTTCCGGTGCCGCAAGAAATATTTATAGGTGAAAAATAAGTCGAAAATTCGTAACATACAAAATACAAACTTTGTTTTATACATATCGGGCAATAAATAATTAACCTATAACCCATAAACTGAAATTAAGAAGATAAAAAACTTAAAAGTGATCCTGGGAAAATTGGCTATTATTCGACAAGGGAACACGCAAGATGCCTTTTCTTGATATCAATATGATGGTATTGATTCAATCTTACTGCCCATTAGAGTCAGACGTTATAAAAATCGAATAATAATTGACACTTTTATAGACCAAAAACCTTGAAAAGTGAATCAAATATCATAATTCTAAAAAAATATAATAAGGCAGACTCATTTGAAAAAAATATTTGTTTTTTAGGTTGAAAATACAGTTTTTGCCCAAATGACGTCATTTCCGGTCACAGTGAAATTTTGAATTGGCTTGACCTAGTCCAAATTGGCATTAAGCATCAAATGGAAAAAAAATATTGCAAATCGAATAATAATTCCCTCCTTTATAGGCAAAAAAAACGTGAAAAGTGATGCATGCAAAATTTCATATTTTTCGGCAACTGCTCATATTACAAACTAATTTTCGCATACATTCTCTTCGTCTGGATTATTGCTACGAGTTTATGAAAATTACAAATAAATATTTCAAAATATGAAGACGCTGAATGAATTGTAAATAACTGAATTTTACACTTTATTTTACATTGTATTCGAAATTGCCCGAAAATCTGAGCTAAGGATTTTGTGCACCTTTGCAGGGTGCATCCTTTTTAACCCGGGAGCCCAGTGGGATTTAATCAAAATATTGAGTCCAAAAGGTTTGAGGTTTGCAACACATATTTAACCCCTGGATCATTACGGAAAGTCAAGTCTTAAGTTTTGTAACCTGTGCGTATACCTGGGAGCGCTCGCCCTAACCCTCTCAAATTTAATGGGAGTTAAAATTCAATGTCCATCAACAATTTCCTTGCAAGCATTTCATACTTACCACTTAAAAACAGAATGCATGACATAAAATGTTGTGCTAATGCTACTTAAGAGCTTAATTAATTAGCATTAATTAGTGGCCGTAATTAAAATTTAGAGTCCATGACTGAAACAAAGCAAAAAAGCTAGCTAACCAAGTCATGAAATCAAAAATATCACTTAAGAGCGACAAAAGTTGGACAAACCTTGCTTAAGACTGGTTCAAAGGTGACAGGGGTCAAAGGTCACCAATTAGTAACTGTAATTAAAATTTTGAGTCCATCACTGAAACAAAGCCTAAAATCTGGATTACCAAGCCAGGAAACCAAAATTATAACTTAAGAGCGACAAAAGTTGAACAAACCTTGCTTAAGACCGATTCAAAGGTGTCAAACGTCAATTTTGGGGTCTCGTTATAGGGTTTGAGTGGATTTGATTAAATTGTCTTGTTTGGAAAACATTTCTATGAGTTTCACTGCACCAAATTCATGACTTAAGAGCATAAAATGTTGTACTAATTTTACTTAAGAGCTAATTAATTAGCACTAATTAGTGACTGTAATTGAGATTTAGAGTCCATAACTGAAACAAAGCCTAAAAGCTAGCTAACCAAGTCAGGAAGCCAATAATAGCACTTAAGAGCAACAAAAGTTGAACAAACCTTGCATAAGATTACTTTAACGGGGGCGGTTCCAGGAGGGGGTGGGGTCCAAACCCCACACTGCTCAGCTACATAAAACAAAATTGAATGCCTTGCATCAATGAAATTAAATCACAAAGTGATCCTACATCATTACAAAAATGATTTCTCTCCTTAAAAAGCTCAATTTGTGTGTATGCCTATGTAATTTAGAGAGGATGTTTGAACCTATCAAACCCCCTCCTGCAAAATTCCTGGATCCGCCCTTGTTCAAAGGTGACAAAGGTCATATTTTGGGCCACATTATGACCAATCAACCATTCAAATTGCTTGCTTATCTCTGCTTGCCTAAAGAGACAACGAAAAACTATGCGACAAATCATTCCGTATAGGGCATGAATGGAATTATTGAACTGGATAACTATCTGGTTTTGAAAAATGCAGACAATTCGATAATAAAGATATATATTTATATGATTCAAAACATTTATGTGTTCTCCTTAACATCGATATTTACGTTGGTGAAAAAAGGGTTGATATCCGAAAGTTATTTTCAGTATAATGCTATCAAGAGTGGCTTATACTGATTACTTACAAGATGTTACTGCTAGATAAGATGTTCATTGCGCCAGATCATCCATTCAGGAGGACGACATGTATACATTATATATTTAGACATAGTCGTATACTACAAATAAAGCTGTCTATGTCATTAATTACAGAAGTCCATCTATGTATTCGACCGATGATACTTTTTTTTCTATATTCAAAGTGGATGTTTTTAATATGTTAATTATAATTCCAAATTTATATCAGTTTTACGTATAATATATATAATAAACGAAAAACTTAATAAAATGGAGGTAGATGTTTCATTCGACTCTCAGTTTTTCTATGTAATATAGTTATATGATACATTATACGTTTTTTACAGCCTCAACAATTCCTGTTCGATGCAAAATAATATTTGTCAGATTTTTTTGCTAAAGATTGTACCAATATCACTTTAATCTTTTTTATTGATTGCTTTTTATAAGGAACCAACTTTTGAAAATGTTATGCCTATAATTTTAATAGCAACGTTGTTATTATTGACTCACAGTTAAACAGTGCCAGATCTAACGGTGGGGGGGGGGGGTGGAAGTGGGACAAATGTCCTGGGCCGCCCACGTTTAGCCCCCCCCCCCCCCACAATTCTATGTCATACTAATATTTTATCCCGAACTGAGCCAACCAGTTCCTGGGGTGAAGGGGCGAGGATTGGGGCCCTTGGCAGTAAGGGATATTAGGGGCCCTGGGACTGGCGGAAAACACCCCAGAGGGCGGAGTACATACTAGTACGATCCACGGTCAGTACGAACAATTTGAACAAACAACAATGGGGCCCCGTACAGTTGATTTGTCCCGCGCCCCCACAAGGTAAATCCAGCACTGCAGTTGAAGAAGGATTCAATAAGACAACATAACATGGGTGCATGATCTTTAAGAGGTATTAACAATCGGAAAACACATGTACATAACACAGGTTTTTTTATATGGGAAACAATCACTGGGTTGATCCGAAAACCCGATCGTTTCAAAAATATCCACTTTGCATAAATAAATTGATATAGCATTGGTGAAATAACACATATTGACTTTTGTAATTAATCACATAGACAGCTCTGAACTACTTTTGATAACTTTAAATTGTTCTGGGTCGGCCGCAAAACAGCATTACATTCCGAAATCCGTGCCTTATTCCACAGAAAATCTAATTTGCAATTGGAAATATTTAGGAACGATAAACCATGTTGTAGAATGAAAATTGATAAAATAAGACTAACATCTAACAAAAGTATCGTATATCTGTATGAATGTATTCCTGGTGTGTATATATGTTTTCTATGTTACTGCATTTATTATTTGTTGTATACAACTATGTCTAAATATGTATGTATTCATGGTGTCTCAAATGAACGTTTTAATGCAATTAACATCTTATCTAGCACAATATCTTGTAAGTAAACCGTATAAGTCTTGATAACATTATACTGCAAATAACTTTCGGATTTCAACACATTTTTTCACCGATTTTTGAAGACATTCCCGTAAATATCCATGTTAAGGAGAATACGTAAATGTTTTGAATCATATATTATTATATCTTCATGTGGACTAATTTATTATCTAATTGTGTGCGCTTTTTCAAACCAGAGAGTCATCCAGTTTTATACTTCCATTTTTATACGCCCACATGGAAATGTGGTCGTATATTGCCGTCGCCTCCGTCCGTCCGTCTGTCGGTCCGTCCGTCCGTCCGTCCGTCCATCGTCCACAATTTCTTGTGAACGCTCTAGAGGCTAAAGTCAATATCCGATTGACTTGAAATTTATACACGGTGTTTAAGGTCTTGAGACGAAGAAGCCTATTGATTTTCAGCGATATCCGATAATTACTACCAGAGTTATGACCCATGATCTCTTTGAAAAATCTTGTGAACGCTCTAGAGGCTATAGTTAATATCCGATTGACTTTAAATTTATACACAGTGTTTAAGGTCGTGAGACGAAGAAGCCTATTGATTTTCGGTGATATCTGATAATTACTGCCAGAGTTATGACCCTTGATCACTTTGAAAAATCTTGTGAACGCTTTAGAGGCTAAAGTTAATATCCGATTGACTTGAAATTTATACATGGTGTTTAAGGTCGTGAGACGAAGAAGCCTATTGATTTTCAGCGATATCCGATAATTACTACCAGAGTTATGACCCATGATCTCTTTGAAAAATCTTGTGAACGCTCTAGAGGCTATAGTTAATATCCGATTGACTTTAAATTTATATACAGTGTTTAAGGTCATGAGACGAAGAAGCCTATTGATTTTCGGTGATATCTGATAATTACTGCCAGAGTTATGACCCTTGATCACTTTGAAAAATCTTGTGAACGCTTTAGAGGCTAAAGTTAATATCCGATTGACTTAAAATTTATACACGGTGTTAAAGGTCGTGAGACAAATAAGCCTATTGATTTTCAGTGATATCCGATAATTACTACCAGAGTTATGACCCTTGATCACTTTGAAAAATCTTGTGAACGCTCTAGAGGCTATAGTTAATATCCGATTGACTCTAGATTTATACACAGTGTTTAAGGTCATGAGACGAAGAAGCCTATTGATTTTCAGTGATATCTGATAATTACTGCCAGAGTTATGACCCTTGATCACTTTGAAAAATCTTGTGAACGCTTTAGAGGCTAAAGTTAATATCCGATTGAATTTAAATTTATACACAGTGTTTAAAGTCATGATACAAAGAAGCCTATTGATTTTCAGCAATATCCGATAATTACTACCAGAGTTATGACCCATGATCTCTTTGAAAAATCTTGTGAACGCTCTAGAGGCTATAGTTAATATCCGATTGACTTTAAATTTATACACAGTGTGTAAGGTCATGATACGAAGAAGCCTGTTGATTTTCAGCAATATCTGATAATTCCTGCCCGAGTTATGACCCTTGATCACTTTAAAAAATCTTGTAAACGCTCTAGAGGCTAAAGTTAATATCCGATTGAATTTAAATTTATACACAGTGTTTAAAGTCATGATACAAAGAAGCCTATTGATTTTCAGCAATATCCGATAATTACTGCCAGAGTTATGACCCTTGATCACTTTGAAAAATCTAAAGTTAATATTCGATTGACTTTAAATTTCAACACACTATTTACGGTCATGATACAAAATACAATGTAGCCTATTTATTTTCAGCGATATCCAATAATTACTGCCAGAGTTATGACCCTTGATCACTTTGAAAAACCCTGTGAATGCTCTGAAGGCTAAAGTTAATATCCGATCGACTTTAAATTTGTACACAGTGTTTAGGGTCATGAGACGAAGAAGCCTATTTGATTTTCAGTGATATCTGATAATTTCTGGAAATATCTTGGGGACAAAGGCCTTGAGACAAACCATCAAAACTATTCTAATCATTTCTGATAATTATTTAATGGGCTATTACTCGTAATAAGATTATCATGTGTTGTAAATGTTCTCCTTACTGATAAAAGAAACAATATGCGACAACCCTTGTTGACTGCCCGGACGACTTAGCTGTTGTGGGCGTATGTTTCGTTGCCTGGCAACCTATCTTCAATATTTAGAATAATTGGGAAAATTACACAGTTTTTTCTTTTCATTTCCAATAAGGAATGATTCATCGCAAGGTTTTTCGTCGTCTGTTCAAGCCAAGCAGAGATGAGCAATTTCAATGGTTGATTGGTCATAGTGTGGCCCAAACCAAAACCCTCGTCACCAGTTTGTCACCTTTGAACCAGTCTTAAGCCAAGTTTGTTCCACTTTTGGCACTTTTAAGTGATATTTGTGGATTTCTGGCTTAGTTAGCTACTTTTTAGGCTTTGCTTCAGCTATAGACTCAATCGGGCCCGTTACCAGCTCATAAAATTAGGTTGGTGGGGTGGGGGTGGGGGCTACGGAATGTTTTTTTTTTGGGGGGGGGGGGACTACGGAATGTTTTGGAAGGTCTGATCAGGTTGTGGCTGGCTAAGAACACTCCTAAGAAATAACTATTTTTGGCGAAATATTGGGGGGGGGATGGCTAATTCTACGGGACTGGACTCAATCCCCATTGCGAGACCAAAAAATTGACCTTTGTCAATTTTGAAGCAACTCTTAAGGGCGTTGAGCAGTCTAAGATTCGCACTAACTTTTCAACGCCAATCTTATTAAGTCTTTGCAAACTTGTTCCACTTATAAAATAACTCAGAAAACTCTCGAAAGTCGCGTCGTTTTATGTGTAACAATGGAGATACGAGGCGGAGGAATAAAACTATTTATAGCAAACGAGACTGATTCCCCGACCTAGATAAGGTGTTGAATAAATTATGACGTCGTGCACGCCAGTCACGTGATCAACACAGACGTGGCTTCAACGGGAGAAGATGTCACGTGACCAGAAGGAATTCCCTGTATGACGCTATTATCCAGGTCTATTTATCTATCACGAAAGGAACATGACGGATTTTTTTTTTATGGTCAAAATTTACTATATTTTGAATGCATAACATGATTTAGAGTGCGGTGGAGTAGTGCAGTGAAGTAATTATTTACTTTTACATCCGAATTGTTGTATTTTAATACTTGTTGTCGACGTATTCAAAGAATTAACCCAAAATCGCAAAATCTCGTTTGAAGGTAAATAATGAACAACAATTTTAAAATACTTTGAGTTGGTATTTTTTAACGTTTTTGGTGTCGAAATGTAGCTTATAACCTCCACTTTCGATCTACTGGTGGGATTATCAATAAATCTTTTGAGCTTGTACTAATAGAATTTCCAAGAAAACGCATCGTTTTTTTGCGTTTCCATGGATACAAGACAAACCACAACCTATAGCCAAAAATTGACCAGTGTATTTTTGGGACTTGCTATTAGCATTGTTCATGCGAAATTTGATGAAAATATCTGCAGGCATAACTGAGAAAATTCTACTTTTGTTGTCATCAGTACCCCTTTTTATCATGCTTTTGGGCCAAGTTTGGAACATAGTTGGTAAATAAAATTGGTATTTATTTGGTGATTAATATGTAGTTTATCACCCCAAATAACAAAAAATGTCATATCTTATCAACAAAAATTACAGTGCTAGCTTTAAAATTTGCATTTTAGACTACTCAACGCCCTTAAGAAGGTTTTTTCAACCTTTGTCGTTCTTAAGTTATATCTTTAGTTTCCTGACTAGGTAAGCTAGTTTTTAGGATTTGTTTCAGCTATAGACTTCTAATTACAGTCACAAATTAGTGCTAATTAGTTATCTCTTGAGTAACATTAGTACAACATTTTATGCTCTTAAGTCATGAATTTTGTGCAGTGAAACTCATATAAATGTTTTCCAAACCTTGGACAAGACAATTTAATCAAATTCACTCAAACCCTATTACGAGACCCAATCACCTTTGAACCTGTCTTACGCAAGGTTTGTTCAACTTTTGTCGCTCTTAAGTTATAATTTTGGTTTCCTGGCTTGGTAAGCTAGTTTTTAGGCTTTGTTTCAGTTATGGACTCTAAATTTTGATTACAGTCACTAATTAGTGACCTTTGACCTTTGTCACCTTTGAACCAGTCTTAAGCAAGGTTTGTTCAACTTTTATTGCTCTCAAGTGATATTTTTGGTTTCATGACTTGGTTAGCTAACCTTTAGGCTTTGTTTCAGTCATGGACTCTAAATTATAATTACGGCCACTAATTAATGCTAATTAATTAAGCTCTTAAGTAGCATTAGCACAACATTTTATGATCTTAAGTCATGCATTCTGTTTCAAAGTGCTAAGTATGAAATCCTTGCAAGAACATTGTGGATGGACATTGAATTTTAACTCCCATTAAATTTAAGAGAGTATACGCACAGATTACAAAACTTAAGACTTGCCTTTCCTTAATGATCTAAGGGTAAAATATGTGTTGCAAACCTCAAACCTTTTGGACTCAATATTTTGATTAAACCTCACTGGGCTCCCGGACTATTTAGTTATATCAGTTTTTAAGAAAAAATAATATTTGCTTTCAAAAACTGGTACCGAACTGTCAAAATTGTAGTTTTTGTTAATATTACGTCACTTCCGTTGCCGACAGAAAAATTTCATCGTAACAAAAAAATTACAATTGAGACCACGGAGCATATGAACTTTGTTTTATACAAATTGAACAATAAATAATTTTTCTGGGTACGAAAAACTAAATTAGCGGCTAACGCAAATTACAGAGACATTTTTTTTTCTCACTTCTGCTCAAGTACGATGATATTTTAACCCTCCTCAAGTAGGATGATATTTTAACCCTGTGTAAAATATCATCAAAAATAATCATAAATAAAAAAGTTAATTTTTTTCAAAATATCAGACATTTTATCGACTACTTCCGCTTTACGATCGTTGTTGTGATAGCTTTACGAAGTTCTTTGGATACTTAACTTTCTGTACCATAAGTGTCAGAAACATCCATTGAGTAGTTTTGGAAAAAAAGATAAATTAAAGAGCGTTTCCAAAAATTTAACAATTTTTCAATTTTTTTCAAAGTTTGAGGACATTTTTGGACCACTTATATTATTTCAATGCTTTTCATTTTGGATTCACTATATAGACAACCGATAGGACTTTGAGTAAGAAAAGTTTAAGAAAAATCTGCGGCGTCGTTTTCGAGAAAAGGGCGTCTCAGAATGTTAAAAAAATCGGAAAATACTAGATTTTTGGCATAAAATTATTTATTTCCAGACATTTCAAAGTCTTATTTGATCGCTTCATGCAAAATACCTCCAAAACGACTCTTAAAAATTTAAAAAAAAATGTAGGTTAAGTTTTCGAGATACAATCGTCCAAAAATGCTAAAAATCAGAAAATACTTGATTTTCAGCGTGCCATATTTTGCTGCCTGATCATAGTATCCGTATGAATTGGGTATCATACGATACTACAATCCTAGTGCAGTCCAATGGTACCCTAATTTCTTTAATCCATCGATATCTGGCCAATTTTCAATTTTTTGAAAACGTACAAAGATCTGCCACTTCTGGTATGCGCAGAATTTTCGAAAATACTTTATCAAGTAGCCACCACATGGTTTCCCGAAAGAAAAGTTGATTTCAGATCGATATCTGCTTTCGATCATGGAGAACTTGGCTCTCGCGGTAAATAATAATAATAACTAGATCTGCTACTGTCCCATGCAGATATGAAAGCTTTCATATTCAGTCAATTCATGTCACATGTCATGAGTCATATAAATAATCCGAAAAAATAAATCATTAAAATCAGTCACAATGTAGCGAAATTAATGTGATTTTTCACTCGTAAACAACTTTGTCTGCATGAAAAACATCACAGGCGAAATTCGAATTTTTGAAATATTCAAATACCGAAAATTCGACACGTATCCCGGCTATCCTGAAATGTATCAAATTCTAGACATAGGAGACGCATTGAACATACTATGCCCTATTGTGTTGGTTTACAAGTCCGTAAATGTCGATTTTTCACTATGTTTCACATTCACTTCAAAATGGCGACCATCAGCTGACCTAAATCAAAATTCTGCTCTGAACGTTTTTTAGGTTTTCCTTCAAGGATTCAGAAAATGTAACTCCCATGTCTGTAAGTGTAATATCGCAAAAGTTCTATTGTTTTTTCACGTTTCAAGATGGTGGCACTTCCGGTTCGATCGACAAACTCCATGATTTGTGTACGAATCAGTAATTACTTGTCTTGTATCGAATATAAAAATTAGGTCATTCTGACCTTTATTTCCCGATTTTTTCGAAAAATTTGATTCTTAATTTTACCCAGGGAAGATAATTTAGAAAATTTTAAAAGTCATTTTTCAAGTCGCATCAGTAATGTCTACTACTTACATACTAAATTTCATGAAAATCGTACAACTATTAAAGAAGTTGTCAAGTTGGTCTCAACTTCCGGTTCGAAATCACAGTGACGAATTTTCGAATATTACAAAACTTTTAAAAATAAGCTCCCCCTGACCAGCTTAATCGTTCGCAATAAACGTTTGCCCTTTAAAATCGGCAAATTGCTGAATATAAAGTGAGAAACATTACAACCGGGCGAAATTTTCTGTTTTATCAATTTTTCAGTACTAAAATCGGCAAATTGCTGACTTATGGCAAGAAACATTTCAACTGGGCATTTCAATCGAAACAACGCCAGTTGACTCAATGACAGACGTTACGATACAGAGCGCAGATGCTAACCATTCAGCTACGTAATCTCCCTAAATTTGGCAAATTGCTGACCTACAGCGAGAAACATTTCAACCGGGCCAAATTTTCTATTTTAACACTTTAATTTGCACGGTACCTTTAATTATCAACCGAATATTACACAACTTTTAAAAATAAGCTCCCCCTGACCAGCTTAATTGTTCGCAATAAACTTTTGCCCTCTAAAATCGGCAAATTACTGACTTTAAAGTGAGAAACATTACAACCGGGAGAAATTTTCTGTTTTATCACTTTTACAGTACCTTTGATTACCAACCGAGTATTACAAAACTTTAAAAATAAAAGAGAAAGGGGGAAATGCGGCTTAACGTCCATTCGACACAAACTAGGTCATTTCGGGACTAACATACGTTTTTTAATTTTATTTAAAAACTTCCCTTGCGCGTACGGTTCTTTAGCCGTGGGAGGAAACCGAAGGACACGGAGGTTGGACACCATACTAGATGTCACGTGCAACCTGGAAATCGAAACGACGCCGGTTGACTTAATGACAGACGTTACAGCGCGCGTATGCTAACCATTCAGCCTCCCTAAAATCGGGAAATTGCTGACCTATAGCAAGAAACATTTCAACCGGGCGAAATTTTCTGTTTTAACAGTTTAATTCGCACGGTACTTTAATTACCAACCGATTATTTCAAAACTTTTGAAAATAAGCTCCATCTGACCAGCTTAATCGTATGCAATAAACGTTTGGCCTGAAATGAAAGTTCTGCACCGAGAAAGTTTATCTCGATTTACCGGCGTGGTTCCCCCTTGTCAGTGAGGCAGAACGGAGGGCCTGACAAGGACAGCTGTCTAGTCGTTCGGATGGGACGAAAAACCAAGGTCGAGTGTACACATTGGAGTGCACTGTTGAATAAGCTCTATACGATGACTAAATGTGCAGATTGTAGTCACCCACACTGCATGTTTTGCTTAACAATGACAGGGTGCCGTTTTCAATTTTCGATCCTTTTATTCTTCTACTCCTGATATTTTGGACTGTTGATCGAATTTTTCATATAAAAGACTACCGATAAGACTCTTTGTAGAAGAAGTTCCCCAAAAATATGATGTTGACTTTAAAAGAAAAGAACCTTTAAAAATGCTCCAAATCGTAAAAATACGACTTTTGGATTTTCGATCTCTTTTTTCTGCTATCCCCGATATTTAAAAAAATGATACAATGATTTCAAACAACAGGCTAGCTATTAGACTCTCTATTGACAAGAGTTTCACCGCCCTCCCTTCATTATAACCGAAGTTATCGTGCCCTAAAGAGTCAGCATGCTTATCTCTGCTTACCGTAGGCAGAAAATGCTCATCTTTGAACTCAATCATGACATTGACTTCGTGATCGTCTACACCAAGTTTGAACATTCTAGCTTAATTAGAAGGAGAGTTATTGTGTTCCAAATTCCCGGCCCTTCAAATTGCTTCTATTTTTCATTTTCAATTCAAAATGGTGACCATCACGTGACCGAAATCAAAATTCTGATCCGATAAATTTTTAGGCATTCCTTCAAGGATTCCGAAAATATAACTCTCGAGTCTGTAAGTAAAATAGCAAAAAAGCCTTTTTGATTTTTCACTTTTAAAGATGGTGGCACTTCCGGTTCGATCAACAAACTCCATATTTTGTGTATGAATCAGTAACTACTTGTCTAGTATCGAAAAAAAAAATCAGGTCATTCTGACCTATATTTCGATGATTTTTTTGAAAATTGCGAACCTTAATTTCGTCGTGGGGAGATAATTTAGAAAATTTCTAATTATATTTTTGAAGTCACATAGGTAAGATCTACTTGTATACTAAATTTCATGAAAATCGTTCAACTATTAAAGAAGTTGTCAAATTGGTCTAAACTTCCGGTTCGAAATCACAGCGACGAATTTTCGAAATTCGAAAATGTGAAACTGCAGATGAAAATGATTTTTTTCAAGGTATTCAAAGAAAAAAGAATTAGTAAAATCGGTCAAAAAATAACAAAGTTACGACTATGCATTGTCAGTTTTTTCGTTCGTAAAATTCGGTGATTTCGGATTCGTAAAACGTTTTGAAAATATATTTAATCAAGGTTCGCATCCCATTTTTATTTTTTTTTTTTTGGGGGGGGGGGGGGTAGGTCAAAATTTCAGAAAGATCCTATGGATAGATTCTGAGAAATCCGATTTGCAGAAAACACAAAAAAAAAAAAATAATAATAACTAGACCTGCAAGCAGCACTGAACCGGCTTTCAGGAATCATACAGGAAGTTTATTATACCATAGCCGATCCATTGAGCTACCGATCTATACTTTAGTTGTTCTGTTTCAGTGACACCCTCTATCATATGTATAAGTAATATTTGCTGGCGAAAAGACCGGTCAAAATTGTAAATTATGGCAAAATTACGTCACTTCCGGTGCCGAAAGAAATTTTTATAGGTGAAAAATAAGTCGAAAATTCGCAACATACAAAATACAAACTTTGTTTTATACATATCGGGCAATAAATAATTAACCTATAACCCATAAACTGAAATTAAGAAGGTTAAAAAACTTAAAAGTGACCCTGGGAAAATTGGTTATTATTCGACAAGGGAACATGCTAGAAGCCTTTTCTTGATATCAATATGATGGTATTGATTCAATCTTACTGCCCATTAGAGTCAGACGTTATAAAGTTAAACGAATAAAGAATATAAATCACTTCAAAAAAATGTTTGTTTTGAAGGCTAAAAATACGTTTTTTGCAAAAATTACATTACTTCCGGTGATATTGAAAATGTTAACTTGGTTCATAGAAGTCACAAATGGCATAAGGCATCAAATGTTAAAAAAATTATAAAAATCGAATAATAATTGACACTTTTATAGACCAAAAACCTTGAAAAGTGACTTATAGAAGATCGCCTATTTCTCTGTAACCGTGCAAGTTAGAAACCATTTTGTGGTATCTGTATGGTCGTATGGCTTCATTCTATTCGTTGATGGGAATCAAATATCATAATTTTAAAAACATTATAAGGCAGACTCATTTCAATAAAATATTTGTTTTTTAGGTTAGAAATACAGTTTTTGCCCAAAAGACGTCATTTCCGGTCACAGTGAAAATGTAAAATTGACTTGACCTAGTCCAAATTGGCATTCGGCATCAAATGGAAAAAAAAAATTGCAAATCGAATAATAATTCACTCTTTTATAGGCAAAATAACGTGAAAAGTGATGCATGCACAATTGCATATTTCTCGGCAACTGCTCATATTACAAACTAATTTTCGCATACATTCTCTTCGTCTGGATTATTGCTACGAGTTTATGAAAATTACAAATAAATATTTCAAAATATGAAGACGCTGAATGAATTGTAAATAACTGAATTTTACACTTTATTTTACATTTTATTCGAAATTGCCCGAAAATGAAATTGAAATTAAAAAATCTGAGCTAAGAATTTTGTGCACCTTTGCAGGGTGCATCCTTTTAGTTATATCAGTTTTGAAAAAAAATAATATTTGCTTTCAAAAAGTGGTACCGAACTGTCAAAATTGTAATGGCCGGTTTGGGCACTAAAATAGCCACAGGGCTCTGTAATGATATATTACATTATCTGATCAGATAAAATGCCCCTGAGAAATCCTATGTTCAAAAGTGCCAAAAATGCAAAAAATTTAAAATATCGAAAATTAAATTTTAATAATTACATACATATTATACATCGTTAGAATCGTAATTAGGTCAGCTATCTGAATATACAACGTCTTTTTAAAAATCTCTTAAAATAAAAAAATAGTAGAGCATTTTCCAAAATTTCACGATTTTTCGACTTTTTTCGATTTTCAGTCCCTTTTTTATCCTATTCCAGACATTTCAAAGTCTTATTGGATGGCTTTATGCAAAATACCTCCAAAAGGACTCTCGATAGAAAAAATTAAAAAAAAATTGCAGGTTAAGTTTTCGAGATACAGGCGTCCAAAAACGCTCCAAATCAGAAAATACTTGATTTTCAGCGTGCCATATTTTGCTGTCTGTTCATAGTATCCATATGAATGGGGTATCATATGATAGTCCAGCAATCGTGCCATCAAACGATACCTTCATTCGTTTAATCCATTGATATCGGACGGAGAAATAGCGTTTTCCCCAAAAATATCCATTTTTTGCATTTTTTTCAAAATATTGCACATTATTTCGACCACTTCCGGTTTAAGGATTCTTGTCGAAATTGCTTTATAAGTTGGTATTGGACTATAACTTCATGTTCCAGAAGTTTCAGAAACGTCAATTCTGCCATAAAACGAAACCCGAGCTCACAAAATGGGAAGAAAATTCGAAAAATAAAGGGCGATAACTCTGAATGAAACTTATATTACTGGAATCGGGTGGACTTCAGGTATCCAAAAATGTAGGTCAAATTTGAAAATTTTGAAAAATAACAAAAATTGTCTCGTAAACAACCTGTTTTCAATTTTCGAACGATAAAAATCACAGACGAATGTTCGAAATTGAAAAATGTGAGATAGCCATTGTCTCAGAAAAGATTCAGGGATTCCAAAAATGTAATTTGTTTGAAAATGGATAAAGAATTGACGAAACTATGGCCGATTTTCAATTTTTAGGGAAAGTACAAAGTTCGGTCACTTCCGGTATGCGCAGAAATTTCAAAAATATTTTATCAAGTAGCCACCACATGGTTTCCCGATAGAAAAGCTAATTCCAGATCGATATCTGTTTTCGGTCATGGAGTTCTAGGCCCTCGCGGTAAATAATAATAATAATAATAACTAGATCTGCTACTGTCCCATGCAGATATGAAAGCTTTCATATTCATCGTCACGTGTCATTGATTGTATCAAGTAACCTAAATAAAAGGATACGAAGAAAAAATTATTAAAATTGGTCAAAAACTCGCGAAGTTACAAGTCTAAATATAGTATGAAACATTGCACCCAGGCATAACAATAATCTGAAAACTAAAGGGAAATAACTGAAACTTGTATTACTGTAATGAGACGGATGAGAAAATGAAATGAAAATGGCGGGCAAAAAAAATTAAAAATGGCAGGTTGGACAGGCGACCTTACTCCTTGTCACGTACAACCGGGCATTCGAAAACACGCTAGTTTACTCAATGACAGGCGCGCGTGCTTACCATTCAGCCACTCAACCCCCCTTTGAAATCAGACACGTGCAATATGTCATATAGGAAGAATAAGAAGTCGCTCACAACAAAATGGTAAATTAATGAGTTTAGGTCAAAAGGTTGAGCTACTGTTTTAGAGTACTTAATAGTTTTAAAGAGACACGTTAAGGGTTGTTCATAGTTAAATGAAAGTTTAATTTTAAATAAGACCAATAAAATTAGGATTTAATAATGCCAGACTAATATTTCCAATATGTTTGGTTATAAGTAGGAAATCGTGACGACTTCTTAAGCATGTTTTAAACAAAGGATCATGTTTGTTTAAACAAGAATGGCACTCTGCAATAAAAAAAACTGGCCAAAGCAAGATTTCTATGCAGAAATTAAATAATTGCTAGAACCAGAAAAATATTTATCCACTATAATAAATAAGCAACATAGAGAAAATGAAATGAAATTGAATGGGGTTTAACGTCCGACTGTTCTGCTCCTAAAATGGGCTAATGAAGACGGGCATATGCCATAATGTGTGCAATGAGGGAAATTTTACCCGGGCAGCGGCGGTTACGGCCTACGAGGTTGGACAGGCAACCATACTCCTTGTCACGTACAACCAAAAAATCGAAACAACGGCAGTTGACTCAATGACAGACGTTATGATACAGAGCGCACGTGCTAACCATTCAGCCACGCAACCTCCCTAAAATCGGCAAATTGCTGACCTACAGCGAGAAACATTTCAACCGGGCCAAATTTTCTATTGTAACAGTTTAATTTGCACGGTACCTTTAGTTATCAACCGAATATTACAAAACTTTTAAAAATAAGCTCCCCCCTGACCAGCTTAAGCGTTCGCAATAAACGTTTGCCACTTAAAATCGGGAAATTGCTGACTTTAAAGTGAGAAACATTACAACCGGGCGAAATTTTCTGTTTTATGACTTTTACAGTACCTTTGATTACCAACCGATTATTTTCTGTTTTATCACTTTTACAGTACCTTTGATTACCAACCGATTATTACAAAACTTTAAAAATAAAAGAGAAAGAGAGAAATGCGGCCTAATGTCCATTCGACACAAACTAGGTCATTTCGGGACTAACATATGTTTTTTTAATTTTATTTAAAAACTCCCCCTGCGCTTACAGGTCTTTAGCCGTTGGGAGGAAACCGAAGAACACGGAGAAAACCCACAAGGTTGGACATCATACTTCATGTCACGTGCAACCTGGAGATCGAAACGACGCCCGTTGACTCAATGACAGACGTTACGATACAGTGCGCACATGCTAACCATTCAGCCATTCAGCCTCCCTGAATTCAGAAAATTGCTGACTTATAGCAAGAAACATTTCAACCGGGCGAAATTTTCTGTTTTAACAGTTTAATGTGCACGGTACTTTAATTACCAACCGATTATTACAAAACTTTTGAAAATAAGCTCCAACTGACCAGCTTAATCGTATGCAATAAACGTTTTCGCCTGAATTGAAAGTTCTGCACGGAGAAAGTTCATCTCGATTTCCCGGCGTGGTTCCCCTTGTCAGTGAGGCAGAACGGAGGGCCTGACAAGCACAGCTGTCTAGTCATTCGGATGGGACGAAAAACCAAGGTCCCGTGTACACATTGGAGTGCACGTAAAATATCCCTAAGCAGTTGGAATTCGATACTGTTGAATAAGCTCTATACGATGACTAAATGTGTAGATTGTAGTCACCCACACTGCATGTTTCGCTTAACAATGAAAGGGTGCCGTTTTCAATGTTCGATCCTTTTGTTCTTCTACTCCTGATATGTTGGACTGTTGATCGATGGTTTCATATAAAAGACTACCAATAAGACTCTTTGTACAAGAAGTTCCCAAAAAATATTATGTTGACTTTACGAGAAAGACCTCTAAACATGCTCCAAATTGTAAAAATACGACTTTTTGGGTTTTCAATCTCTTTTTTTCGGCTATCCCTGATATTTAGAAAAAATAATACAATGATTTCACACAACAGGCTAGCTATTAGACTCTCTATTGACAAAAGTTTCACCGCCCTCCCTTCATTATAACCGAAGTTATCGTGCCCTAAAGAATCAACAAATTAGCTTGTTTATCTCTGCTTACCCTAAGCAGAAAATGCTCATCTTTGAACTCAATCATAACATTGACCTAGTGAACGTCTACACCAAGTTTGAACATTCTAGCTTAATTAGAAGGAGAGTTATTGTGTTTCAAAGTCTCGGCCCTTCAAATTGCTACTACTTTTCATTTTCAATTCAAAATGGTGACCATCACGTGACCGAAATCAAAATTCTGCTCCCTACGATTTTTGGGCCATCCTTCAGGGATTCAGAAAATATAACTCCCGTGTCTGTAAGTGCAATATCGCAAAAGTTCATTTGTTTTTTCACGTTTCAAGATGGTGGCACTTCCGGTTCGATCGACAAACTCCATATTTTGTGTAGGAATCAGTAATTACTTGTCGAGTATCGAAAAAAATTTTTAGGTCATTCTGACCTATATTTCGACGATTTTTTTGAAAATTTTGATCCTTAATTTCACCAAGGGGAGATAATTTAGAAAATTTCTAATTATATTTTTGAAGTCACATCGGTAAGATCTACTTGTATACTAAATTTCATGAAAATCGTACAACTATTAAGAAGTTGTCAAATTGGTCTAAACTTCCGGTTCGAAATCACAGCGACGAATTTTCGAAATTCGAAAATGTGAAACTGCAGATCAAAACGATTTTTTTCAAGGTATTCAAAGAAAAAAGAATTAGTAAAATCGGTCAAAAAATAACAAAGTTACGACTATGCATTGTCAGTTTTTTCGTTCGTAAAATTCGGTGATTTCGGATTCGTAAAACGTTTTGAAAATATATTTAAACAACGTTCGCACCCCATTTTTGGGGGGGTAGGTCAAAGTTTCAGAAAGATCCCATGGTTAGATTCTGAGAAATCCGATTTGCAGAAAATACACACAAAAAAAAAATAATAATAATCTTAACAGAAACAATAAGCTTTCATATGTAATATGAAAGCTTAACTAGATCTGCTAAGCAGATATTAAAGCTTTCATATTCACGGTCAGTTTCTGTCGCATCTCAAGAGTTATATAAAGAATCTTAAAAAGGAAAAAGAATTAATGAAATCCGCCAAAAACTCACCGAGTTATAACGAGAAACAATTCAACCGGTTCAAATTCTACCTTAATTAGAAACAGAGGTGTTATGTTCCAATGTGATCTGTCAAATTGCTTATTGCTCCTAAATCTACGCAGAAATTCTCAACATCAAACTTAGTCAAGGTAATGACATAATGAATCTATATTTGGAATTTTGTCACTCTCACTTCATTATAACCAAAGTTATCGTGCCCCAAAGAATCAACCAATCAGATTGCTTATCTCTGCTTACTGTAAGCAGACAATGCTCATCTTCGCACTCCTTTATGGCACTGACCTAATGAACGCCTTCACCAAGATTGAACATTCTGCCCCAATTAGAAGGAGAGTTATTTTGTTTCAAATTCTCGACCAATCAAATTGCTCATCGCTCTGCTTATCCAGGGCAGACAATGCTCATTGTCGAACGTATTCAAGGTATTGATGTAATGAAACTATACACCAAGTTTCATCACTCTGACTGAAGTGAAAGTGTCCAAAATCATCAACCAATCTAATTGGTTATTTCTGCTAACCCTAAGCCTAATATGCTCATCTACGAACTCCGCGTTTTTAATGTATGGGGATCATGGTGGCTCAGTGATAAGAGACACTGATTAACTAACCAGTAGGTCCTGGGCTCTCTCCCGGGGTTTGACCAGAAAGTCAATTGTACAGGCTTGACTGCCCTTGTTAGCTGTACAGGACAGTAGGTCTGCCCGGTCTGACAGGGAATAGTGTCTAATTGTCGGGATGGGACGAAAAGCAATGTTCAGTGTGCACATTGGCGTGCACGTAAAAGATTCCTTGATAGAGTATATCGTGATACAGATGTCCGGGCAAAATCTACCTGTTTGTCTTCAATGGTCCAGTCGGTGTATAAAGTAGGACTTTTGCCCTACTCCGTATAAGATTTCATATCTTTGAAGTTTTAAGATAAGCATACCCGGACCCTGAAATCTTAAATGGGGCTTGCTTTTTCGCCCACTGTTCTGTACAGACTGGGCTAATACAGTAAAACATTGTAACAATCTACAGAAAGTAAATTTAACTTGTTGACTAAATAATCTTCAATACTTCTAATTAGCGGTATGTAGTGACAAGGATCGTGACCCAGATGGGATATACTTGAACTTTCTAGACAAGAAACCTGATATCTAATTTGGTAAAGCACTAATAAGTTTCATTACATACTAAATTTTTATATGATTGCTTATCGCACTTGGCATGCATACCCATAGGTCCATCTTTAAATTTAAAACTGGTAGAAATTACCGAGGGTTGAACATGGTATTGCATCGTCACTGTTGTATTATTGCTTATCGCCCTTGACATTGTATTAAAGGCAGTTTTATATTCATAGGGCCAGAACGGTAAATTATAAAAAGTGTAAATTATTACCCAGAGTTGAACATTACTTGTGATTTTGCCTGGTAACGCCAAAACTCGATCATGTACTAAATAATGGCGGCACAGTAAAATTTCTTGATTGTCAAGTTTTTGGTTATAAATAAACCCTCGCGATTTTTTTTTTAGTATGGAATCAAATCTACGGCTATTTCTGTAAAACACATGTTTTTTTTTCTTTTTCAGGCTTTCGTCGCTTTCGCTGTCTGTTTGACAGTAGCTGCTTCCCAATACATCGATGCTAAAATCGGACACGGTTTAGGACATGGTGTTGGTGTCTTTGCAAACGGAATTGGTAAAGGATATGGAAGAGGACATGCTGGTGTTGGACATGGTCTTGTTAGTGTAAGAGCTATTGGCAACGGACTCAACCATGGTATTGGACATGGTATCCAAGGAAACCGACTCAGACACGGAATAGTAGCTGTTGGCAAAGTCGGTGTTATTGGTAACGGAATTGGTCATGGTATTGTTGGTAACGGTATTGGACACGGTATTGTTAGAAACGGAATTGGTCATGGTATCGTTGGTAACGGTATCGGACATGGTATCATTGGAAACGGAATCGGACACGGACTTATTGGACATGGAAAGATTGGTAACGGCATTGGGCATGACATCGTTGGTAACGGTATCGGACACGGTATTGTTGGACACGGAATTGGTCATGGTATCGTTGCTAACGGTATCGGACACGGTATAATTGGAAACGGATTTGTTGGACATGGAAAGATTGGAGCTTACAAACAATCATACAACTACAACGGGTACAACAACGGGCCATACAACCGATACAACAACGGACTATACAAGTACAACCAATACAATAATAAAGGATACAATAGTTACCACGGCCCCTACAATTACAACGGTTACAACAATGGCCACAATAACAACGAATATGGGAAGGGATATAACAACTACAATAACAACGGATACGGTAACGGATACAACAACTACAACCGTTATCCTTCTTACAATAACTGTCAAGGTTGCGGTTACAACAAATATTAAGACAATACGGCTATTTGATAGCATAATATTACCATAGCTTTAATACTTATAAATACTAGTATATAGTTTCTATTGTTCATGCATAATGTATATACGTAAATCAGGGAGTTAAGATATATATAAATTTAATAAAATAATATACATATAAACTCTTGTTATTTATCCGTTTATAGCTTACTACTAGTCCGGTCTATAGCTTGATAACCTCAATGTGCATATATACGTCACATCCTGTCTTCATTACGTTTGGCCAAAGGTCACGAGATGTAAATAGGGATATCGCTAATCCTAATCCTAACCCAAGACCTAACCTTAGCGCTTACCCTAACCCTAACCTACAATCTCGCCTGTCCAATCTCCTGGGTTTATCCCGGGACCTGCGGTTCCCTCCCACTGTTAATATGCGCAAGCAAATTATTGAAATAAAATTAAACCATATGTTAGTCCCAAAATGACCTAGTTTGCGTCGAGTGGACGTTAAACCCCATTTCTCTCTCTCTCTCTCTCTCTCTCTCTCTCTCTCTCTCTCTCCGTGTCATGGTTATTCAGTGCATATAACTGTAATTTCGATATGTCAATTACTTCACGCAAACCTTAAAGTAATGTACGATTATTCCACCCTCGCATATTGTTTAGGGATTTTCCCACAAACAGGTCTCATCTTACCGCTCCTATGGAAGACAGCGAATAGAATGTAGCATACCTGGAATGCCGAATGATTCTTGAAGAAACGAGTGAGTTACCATTACTGGAAAAAACGGTATTATGTCAATAGTACTGTTAGTTCAAAAGCGTTTTATAGCTGAGGCGCTGGAGGCGCCAGCCTCCCCGCGAAAAAAATCAAAGCAGTTGAAAAAATAAAACGGGAGAAAAATGCTAAAACCGATGCGAAAAATGAAAATGTGCCCTAGTTAGGGAGGGCTCTAAAGACAGACAAAAGGGTCCCTAGTGCCAAGGGAAAGGGCCCCCGAGTCCAACTCAATCGTTTTCTATACACTGTTACTGTCGAATCCACTACTGAATGAGAATGCAGCCATTGCATTGGGGTGACAATCATCAATCAAGAACCTCCCCTCGCGACAGAGGGCCCTCAAAATAGTACAGCCTCCGCCATGATAAACCTTAAAACGCCCCTATGCTAGTTCTGTAACTGAAAGTCAAAATGGTGAAAGATGTTATTTGGTCAACATTTATCTACACTAACACAGACATTTTCAGATGAGGCGTGTAATAAAGTGGCTTAAATATATGAAAATCTTGAAAGAACTGATCGCAACCTATACCCTGCATTTGTTAGGTGTGTGATTGCGAATGGGATATAGCGTCTTGTGCCACCACCCCCACCCCATCACACACACATATACCACCCCGATTCTTCAATCCAAACTGATTAGAACCTGAATCACAATCAATCTAGTAGCAATCATACACAGTCGATATCAAAAATTGATTTCCAATCTCAAAGACGGCTTATCTCCCCTGAAACTGTTGAGTAATACGCGATTCCCAATTCACACAACTTTCATAGATTTAAGGAAATGGAATGAACTGAACAGAAATGGTTTTAACGACCTATCTTTTTGCGCCGACTGAATTAACTAAAGTTTGATCGGACAGCGTCGTTACGGTCTTTTCTTTCGAATTCCAACTGTTAAGTAGTCTTTTACGGGCATGTAGATATTGTTCCTAGCCGGGCCATTTAGGTTTCAAATTTCACAGTGTATTGATAGCCTTCTGGTTTCTGCTATGATTCGTTCATTGTTTCGCTGTTTTTTCTACTATGAACTCGTCTACTATTAATTCGTTCATTGTTCCACTCTTTTTTCGGCTATGATTTCGTTGAACGTTTCATTGTTATTTCTGCTACGAATTCGTTAATTGTTTCATCGTTATTTCTGCTACGAATTCGTTAATTGTTGAAGTGTTATTACTGCTATAAATTCGTTGATCGTTTCATTGCTATTTATGGGAATCACGGTGGCTAAGTGGGCAAGGCGCTGGCTCGTTAGCCTGAAGGTCGGGTGTTCGATCCTTGCATTGGCCGAGAAAGCTCATCTCGATTTTCTGGCGTTGTTTCCTCTTGTCAGTGATGCAGAAGGAGGGCCTGATAAGGACAGCTGCCTAGTCGTTCGGATGGGACGAAAAACCGAGGTCCCGTGTACACATTGGAGTGCACGTAAAATATCCCTTGCCCGGGCAAAAATTCCCTCATAGCACACTGTGTGGCGTATGGCCGTCTTCCATTAGCCCAGGTCAGGTGCAGAAGAGTAGGTCGTAAAACCCCATTTCATTTCTGCTATGAATTCGTTAAGTTTTGCACTGTTATTTCTGCTATGAGTTCGTTGATCGTTTCACTGTTATTTCTGCTGTGAACTCGATCAAGTTTAAACATTCTAGCTGACCTACAGCGAGAAACATTTCAACCGGGCCAAATTTTCTATTTTAACAGTTTAATTTGCCCGGTACCTTTAGTTATCAACCGAATATTACAAAACTTTTAAAAAAAAACTCCCCCTGAACAGCTTAATCGTTCGCAATAAACGGGGTTGGACATCATATTCCATGTCACGTCCAACCTGGCGATCGAAACGACGCCCGTTGACTCAATGACAGACGTTACGATACAGCGCGCACATGCTAACCATTCAGCCATTCAGCCTCCCTGAATTCGGAAAATTGCTGACTTATAGCAAGAAACATTTGAACCGGGCGAAATTTTCTGTTTTAACAGTTTAATGTGCATGGTACTTTAATTACCAACCGATTATTACAAAACTTTTGAAAATAAGCTCCAACTGACCAGCGTAATCGTATGCAATAAAAGTTTGGCTTGAATTGAAAGTTCTGCACGGAGAAAGTTCATCTCGATTTCCCGGCGTGGTTCCCCCTTGTCAGTGAGGCAGAACGGCTGTCTAGTTCGGATGGGACGAAAACCACGGTCCCGTGTACACATTGGAGTGCACGTAAAATATCCCTAAGCAGTTGGAATTCGATACTGTTGAATAAGCTCTATACGATGACTAAATGTGTAGATTGTAGTCACCCCCACTGCATGTTTCGCTTAACAATGAAAGGGTGCCGTTTTCAATGTTCGATCCTTTTGTTCTTCTACTCCTGATATGTTGGACTGTTGATCGATGGTTTCATATAAAAGACTACCAATAAGACTCTTTGTAGAAGAAGTTCCCAACAAATATTATGTTGACTTTACGAGAAAGACTTCTAAACATACTCCAAGTTGTAAAGTACGACTTTTTGGATTTTCAATCTCTTTTTTTCGGCTATCCCTGATATTTAAAAAAAATGATACAATGATTTCACACAACAGGCTAGCTATAAGACTCTCTATTGACAAAAGTTTCACCGCCCTCCCTTCATTATAACCGAAGTTATCGTGCCCTAAAGAATCAACAAATCAATATGCTTATCTCTGCTTACCCTAAGCAGAAAATGCTCATCTTTGAACTTCATCATAACATTGACCTAGTGAACGTCTACACCAAGTTAGAACATTCTAGCTTAATTAGAATGAGAGTTATTGTGCTCAAAAGTCTCGGCCCTTCAAATTGCTTCTATTTTTGATTTTCAATTCAAAATGGTGACTCCCGGTTGACCTAAATCAAAATTCTGTTCGCGACATTTTTTAGGCCTTCCTACAAGGATTCAGAAAATATAACTCCTGAGTCTGTAAGTAAAATAGCAAAAAAGCCTTATTGATTTTTCACGTTTCAAGATGGTGGCACTTCCGGTTCGATCGACAAACTCCATATTTTGTGTACGAATCAGTAATTCCTTGTCTAGTATCGAAAAAAAAAATTAGGTCATTCTGACCTATATTTCGACGATTTTTTTGAAAACTTTGATCTTTAATTTCACCAAGGGGAGATAATTTAGAAAATTTCTAATTATATTTTTGAAGTCACATTGGTAGGATCTACTTATATACTAAATTGAATGAAAATCGCACAACTATTAAAGAAGTTGTCAAATTGGTCTAAACTTCCGGTTTGAAATCACAGCGACGAATTTTCGAAATTCGAAAATGTGAAACTGCTGATGAAAATGATTTTTTTCAAGGTATTCAAAGAAAAAAGATTTAGTAAAATCGGTCAAAAAACAATAAAGTTACGACTATGCATTGTCCATTTTGTCGTTCGTAAATTTCGGTGATTTCGGATTCGTAAAACGTTTTGAAAATATATTTAATCAACAGCTACCACCCATTTTTGGGGGGGTAGGTAAAAGTTTCATAAAGATACTGTGGTTAGATTCTGAGAAATCCGATTTGTGGATAAAACACAAAAAAAAAATAACAACTAGATCTGCTAAGCAGATATTAAAGCTTTCATATTCACGGTCAGTTTCTGTCGCATCTCAAGAGTTATATAAAGAATCTTAAAAAGGAAAAAGAATTAATGAAATCCGCCAAAAACTCACCGAGTTATAACGAGAAACAATTCAACCGGTTCAAATTCTACCTTAATTAGAAACAGAGGTGTTATGTTCCAATGTGATCTGTCAAATTGCTTATTGCTCCTAAATCTACGCAGAAATTCTCAACATCAAACTTAGTCAAGGTAATGACATAATGAATCTATCTTTGGAATTTTGTCACTCTCACTTCATTATAACCAAAGTTATCGTGCCCCAAAGAATCAACCAATCAGATTGCTTATCTCTGCTTACTGTAAGCAGACAATGCTCATCTTCGCACTCCTTTATGGCACTGACCTAATGAACGCCTTCACGAAGATTGAACATTCTGCCCCAATTAGTAGGAGAGTTATTTTGTTTCAAATTCTCGACCAATCAAATTGCTCATCGCTCTGCTTATCCAGGGAAGACAATGCTCATTGTCGAACGTATTCAAGGTATTGATGTAATGAAACTATACACCAAGTTTCATCACTCTGACTGAAGTGAAAGTGTCCAAAATCATCAACCAATCTAATTGCTTATCTCTGCTTACCCTAAGCCTAATATGCTCATCTACGAACTCCGCGTTTTTAATGTATGGGGATCATGGTGGCTCAGTGATAAGAGACACTGATTAACTAACCAGTAGGTCCTGGGCTCTCTCCCGGGGTTTGACCAGAAAGTCAATTGTACAGGCTTGACTGCCCTTGTTAGCTGTACAGGACAGTAGGTCTGCCCGGTCTGACAGGGAATAGTGTCTAATTGTCGGGATGGGACGAAAAGCAATGTTCAGTGTGCACATTGGCGTGCACGTAAAAGATTCCTTGATAGAGTATATCGTGATACAGATGTCCGGGCAAAATCTACCTGTTTGTCTTCAATGGTCCAGTCGGTGTATAAAGTAGGACTTTTGCCCTACTCCGTATAAGATTTCATATCTTTGAAGTTTTAAGATAAGCATACCCGGACCCTGAAATCTTAAATGGGGCTTGCTTTTTCGCCCTCTGTTCTGTACAGACTGGGCTAATACAGTAAAACATTGTAACAATCTACAGAAAGTAAATTTAACTTGTTGACTAAATAATCTTCAATACTTCTAATTAGCGGTATGTAGTGACAAGGATCGTGACCCAGATGGGATATACTTGAACTTTCTAGACAAGAAACCTGATATCTAATTTGGTAAAGCACTAATAAGTTTCATTACATACTAAATTTTTATATGATTGCTTATCGCACTTGGCATGCATACCCATAGGTCCATCTTTAAATTTAAAACTGGTAGAAATTACCGAGGGTTGAACATGGTATTGCATCGTCACTGTTGTATTATTGCTTATCGCCCTTGACATTGTATTAAAGGCAGTTTTATATTCATAGGGCCAGAACGGTAAATTATAAAAAGTGTAAATTATTACCCAGAGTTGAACATTACTTGTGATTTTGCCTGGTAACGCCAAAACTCGATCATGTACTAAATAATGGCGGCACAGTAAAATTTCTTGATTGTCAAGTTTTTGGTTATAAATAAACCCTCGCGATTTTTTTTTTAGTATGGAATCAAATCTACGGCTATTTCTGTAATGCTGGTGTTGGACATGGTCTTGTTAGTGTAAGAGCTATTGGCAACGGACTCAACCATGGTATTGGACATGGTATCCAAGGAAACCGACTCAGACACGGAATAGTAGCTGTTGGCAAAGTCGGTGTTATTGGTAACGGAATTGGTCATGGTATTGTTGGTAACGGTATTGGACACGGTATTGTTAGAAACGGAATTGGTCATGGTATCGTTGGTAACGGTATCGGACATGGTATCATTGGAAACGGAATCGGACACGGACTTATTGGACATGGAAAGATTGGTAACGGCATTGGGCATGACATCGTTGGTAACGGTATCGGACACGGTATTGTTGGACACGGAATTGGTCATGGTATCGTTGCTAACGGTATCGGACACGGTATAATTGGAAACGGATTTGTTGGACATGGAAAGATTGGAGCTTACAAACAATCATACAACTACAACGGGTACAACAACGGGCCATACAACCGATACAACAACGGACTATACAAGTACAACCAATACAATAATAAAGGATACAATAGTTACCACGGCCCCTACAATTACAACGGTTACAACAATGGCCACAATAACAACGAATATGGGAAGGGATATAACAACTACAATAACAACGGATACGGTAACGGATACAACAACTACAACCGTTATCCTTCTTACAATAACTGTCAAGGTTGCGGTTACAACAAATATTAAGACAATACGGCTATTTGATAGCATAATATTACCATAGCTTTAATACTTATAAATACTAGTATATAGTTTCTATTGTTCATGCATAATGTATATACGTAAATCAGGGAGTTAAGATATATATAAATTTAATAAAATAATATACATATAAACTCTTGTTATTTATCCGTTTATAGCTTACTACTAGTCCGGTCTATAGCTTGATAACCTCAATGTGCATATATACGTCACATCCTGTCTTCATTACGTTTGGTCAAAGGTCACGAGATGTAAATAGGGATATCGCTAATCCTAATCCTAACCCAAGACCTAACCTTAGCGCTTACCCTAACCCTAACCTACAATCTCGCCTGTCCAATCTCCTGGGTTTATCCCGGGACCTGCGGTTCCCTCCCACTGTTAATATGCGCAAGCTGATTATTGAAATAAAATTAAACCATATGTTAGTCCCAAAATGACCTAGTTTGCGTCGAGTGGACGTTAAACCCCATTTCTCTCTCTCTCTCTCTCTCTCTCTCTCTCTCTCTCTCTCTCTCCGTGTCATGGTTATTCAGTGCATATAACTGTAATTTCGATATGTCAATTACTTCACGCAAACCTTAAAGTAATGTACGATTATTCCACCCTCGCATATTGTTTAGGGATTTTCCCACAAACAGGTCTCATCTTACCGCTCCTATGGAAGACAGCGAATAGAATGTAGCATACCTGGAATGCCGAATGATTCTTGAAGAAACGAGTGAGTTACCATTACTGGAAAAAACGGTATTATGTCAATAGTACTGTTAGTTCAAAAGCGTTTTATAGCTGAGGCGCTGGAGGCGCCAGCCTCCCCGCGAAAAAAATCAAAGCAGTTGAAAAAATAAAACGGGAGAAAAATGCTAAAACCGATGCGAAAAATGAAAATGTGCCCTAGTTAGGGAGGGCTCTAAAGACAGACAAAAGGGTCCGACGAATGACAAAAGGGTCCCTAGTGCCAAGGGAAAGGGCCCCCGAGTCCAACTCAATCGTTTTCTATACACTGTTACTGTCGAATCCACTACTGAATGAGAATGCAGCCATTGCATTGGGGTGACAATCATCAATCAAGAACCTCCCCTCGCGACAGAGGGCCCTCAAAATAGTACAGCCTCCGCCATGATAAACCTTAAAACGCCCCTATGCTAGTTCCGTAACTGAAAGTCAAAATGGTGAAAGATGTTATTTGGTCAACATTTATCTACACTAACACAGACATTTTCAGATGAGGCGTGTAATAAAGTGGCTTAAATATATGAAAATCTTGAAAGAACTGATCGCAACCTATACCCTGCATTTGTTAGGTGTGTGATTGCGAATGGGATATAGCGTCTTGTGCCACCACCCCCACCCCATCACACACACATATACCACCCCGATTCTTCAATCCAAACTGATTAGAACCTGAATCACAATCGATCTAGTAGCAATCATACACAGTCGATATCAAAAATTGATTTCCAATCTCAAAGACGGCTTATCTCCCCTGAAACTGTTGAGTAATACGCGATTCCCAATTCACACAACTTTCATAGATTTAAGGAAATGGAATGAACTGAACAGAAATGGTTTTAACGACCAATCTTTTTGCGCCGACTGAATTAACTAAAGTTTGATCGGACAGCGTCGTTACGGTCTTTTCTTTCGAATTCCAACTGTTAAGTAGTCTTTTACGGGCATGTAGATATTGTTCCTAGCCGGGCCATTTAGGTTTCAAATTTCACAGTGTATTGATAGCCTTCTGGTTTCTGCTATGATTCGTTCATTGTTTCGCTGTTTTTTCTACTATGAACTCGTCTACTATTAATTCGTTCATTGTTCCACTCTTATTTCGGCTATGATTTCGTTGAACGTTTTATTGTTATTTCTGCTACGAATTCGTTAATTGTTTCATCGTTATTTCTGCTACGAATTCGTTAATTGTTGAAGTGTTATTACTGCTATAAATTCGTTGATCGTTTCATTGCTATTTATGGGAATCACGGTGGCTAAGTGGGCAAGGTGCTGGCTCGTTAGCCTGAAGGTCGGGTGTTCGATCCTTGCATTGGCCGAGAAAGCTCATCTCGATTTTCCGGCGTTGTTTCCTCTTGTCAGTGATGCAGAAGGAGGGCCTGATAAGGACAGCTGCCTAGTCGTTCGGATGGGACGAAAAACCGAGGTCCCGTGTACACATTGGAGTGCACGTAAAATATCCCTTGCCCGGGCAAAAATTCCCTCATAGCACACTGTGTGGCGTATGGCCGTCTTCCATTAGCCCAGGTCAGGTGCAGAAGAGTAGGACGTAAAACCCCATTTCATTTCTGCTATGAATTCGTTAAGTTTTGCACTGTTATTTCTGCTATGAGTTCGTTGATCGTTTCACTGTTATTTCTGCTGTGAACTCGATCAAGTTTAAACATTCTAGCTGACCTACAGCGAGAAACATTTCAACCGGGCCAAATTTTCTATTTTAACAGTTTAATTTGCCCGGTACCTTTAGTTATCAACCGAATATTACAAAACTTTTAAAAATAAACTCCCCCTGACGTTACGATACAGCGCGCACATGCTAACCATTCAGCCATTCAGCCTCCCTGAATTCGGAAAATTGCTGACTTATAGCAAGAAACATTTGAACCGGGCGAAATTTTCTGTTTTAACAGTTTAATGTGCATGGTACTTTCATTACCAACCGATTATTACAAAACTTTTGAAAATAAGCTCCAACTGACCAGCGTAATCGTATGCAATAAAAGTTTGGCTTGAATTGAAAGTTCTGCACGGAGAAAGTTCATCTCGATTTCCCGGCGTGGTTCCCCCTTGTCAGTGAGGCAGAACGGCTGTCTAGTTCGGATGGGACGAAAACCACGGTCCCGTGTACACATTGGAGTGCACGTAAAATATCCCTAAGCAGTTGGAATTCGATACTGTTGAATAAGCTCTATACGATGACTAAATGTGTAGATTGTAGTCACCCCCACTGCATGTTTCGCTTAACAATGAAAGGGTGCCGTTTTCAATGTTCGATCCTTTTGTTCTTCTACTCCTGATATGTTGGACTGTTGATCGATGGTTTCATATAAAAGACTACCAATAAGACTCTTTGTAGAAGAAGTTCCCAACAAATATTATGTTGACTTTACGAGAAAGACCTCTAAACATACTCCAAGTTGTAAAAATACGACTTTTTGGATTTTCAATCTCTTTTTTTCGGCTATCCCTGATATTTAAAAAAAATGATACAATGATTTCACACAACAGGCTAGCTATAAGACTCTCTATTGACAAAAGTTTCACCGCCCTCCCTTCATTATAACCGAAGTTATCGTGCCCTAAAGAATCAACAAATCAATATGCTTATCTCTGCTTACCCTAAGCAGAAAATGCTCATCTTTGAACTTCATCATAACATTGACCTAGTGAACGTCTACACCAAGTTAGAACATTCTAGCTTAATTAGAATGAGAGTTATTGTGCTTAAAAGTCTCGGCCCTTCAAATTGCTTCTATTTTTGATTTTCAATTCAAAATGGTGACTCCCGGTTGACCTAAATCAAAATTCTGTTCGCGACATTTTTTAGGCCTTCCTACAAGGATTCAGAAAATATAACTCCCGAGTCTGTAAGTAAAATAGCAAAAAAGCCTTATTGATTTTTCACGTTTCAAGATGGTGGCACTTCCGGTTCGATCGACAAACTCCATATTTTGTGTACGAATCAGTAATTCCTTGTCTAGTATCGAAAAAAAAAATTAGGTCATTCTGACCTATATTTCGACGATTTTTTTGAAAACTTTGATCCTTAATTTCACCAAGGGGAGATAATTTAGAAAATTTCTAATTATATTTTTGAAGTCACATCGGTAGGATCTACTTATATACTAAATTGAATGAAAATCGCACAACTATTAAAGAAGTTGTCAAATTGGTCTAAACTTCCGGTTCGAAATCACAGCGACGAATTTTCGAAATTCGAAAATGTGAAACTGCTGATGAAAATGATTTTTTTCAAGGTATTCAAAGAAAAAAGATTTAGTAAAATCGGTCAAAAAACAATAAAGTTACGACTATGCATTGTCCATTTTGTCGTTCGTAAATTTCGGTGATTTCGTATTCGTAAAACGTTTTGAAAATATATTTAATCAACAGCTACCACCCATTTTTGGGGGGGTAGGTAAAAGTTTCATAAAGATACTGTGGTTAGATTCTGAGAAATCCGATTTGTGGATAAAACACAAAAAAAAAAATAACAATAACTAGATCTGCTACTGTCCCATGCAGATATGAAAGCTTTCATATTCATCGTCACGTGTCATCGATTATATCAAGTATCTCAAATAAAAGGATAAGAATAACAAACTATCAAAATTGGTCAAAAACTCGCGAAGTTACAAGTCTAAATATAGTATGAAACATTGAGTAATCTGAAAACTAAAGGGAAATAACTGATACGTGTGTTGCTGTAATCGGGATGAATGAGATAACTTTGAACAAAACTAAAACTTTTTGAATCAGGTTGAACTCAACTGTTTGAATATGTACGTTAAATATGTAGATTTGGAAAATTATAAAGACATAATATCAAAATCGTTCAAAAACTCACAAAGTTACAAATTTAAATGTAGTGAGAAACATTGCACCCGGGCAAAAAAATAATCTTTAAAGTAAAGGGAAATAACCTAAACTTGTATAGCTGTAATCGGGCTTCCAAAATTAGAGATATGTTATATAATTATGGTTTCCAATATGTTTGGTTATAAGTAGGAAATCGTGACAACTTCTTAAGCATGTTTCAAACAAAGGGTCATAGACTGCAATATACAAGAATGGCACTATGCAATAAAAAAAACTGGCCAGAGATTTCTATGCAGAAATTAAATAATTGTTAGAACCAGAAAAATATTTATCCATTATAATAAATAAGCAACATAGAGAAAATGAAATGAAATTGAATGGGGTTTAACGTCCTACTGTTCTGCTCCTACAATGGGCTAATGAAGACGGGCATACGCCATAAAGTGTGCAATGAGGGAAATTTTACCCGGGCAGCGCCGTTACGGCCTACGAGGTTGGTAAGGCGACCATACTCCTTATCACGTACAACCAAGAAATCGAAACAAGGACAGTTGACTCAATGACAGACGTTATGATACAGAGCGCACGTGCTAACCATTCAGCCACGCAACCTCCCTAAAATCGGCAAATTGCTGACCTACAGCGAGAAACATTTCAACCGGGCCAAATTTTCTATTTTAACAGTTTAATTTGCACGGTACCTTTAGTTATCAACCGAATATTACGAAACTTTTAAAAATAAGCTCCCCCTGACCAGCTTAATCGTTCGCAATAAACGTTTGCCCCTTAAAATCGACAAATTGCCGAATTTAAAGTGAGAAACATTACAACCGGGCCAAATTTTCTGTTTTATCACTTTTACAGTACCTTTGATTACCAACCGATTATTACAAAACTTTAAAAAGAGAAAGAGAGAAATGCGGCCAAACGTCCATTCGACACAAACTAGGTCATTTCGGGACTAACATGTTTTTTAATTTTATTTAAAAACTCCCCTTGCACGTACTGGTCTTTAGCCGTTGGGAGGAAACCGAAGAACACGGAGAAAACCCACGAGGTTGGACATCATACACCATGTCACGTGCAACCTGGAGATCGAAACGACGCCCGTTGACTCAATGACAATACAGCGAGCACATGCTAACCATTCAGCCATCCAGCCTCCCTGAATTCGGAAAATTGCTGACTTATAGCAAGAAACATTTCAACCGGGCGAAATTTTCTGTTTTAACAGTTTAATGTGCACGGTACTTTAATTACCAACCGATTATTACAAAACTTTTGAAAATAAGCTCCAACTGACCAGCTTAATCGTATGCAATAAATGTTTTGCCTGAATTGAAAGTTCTGCACAGAGAAAGTTCATCTCGATTTCCCGGCGTGGTTCCCTTGTCAGTAAGGCAGAACGGAGGGCCAGACAAGCACAGCTGTCTAGCTAGTCCTTCGGATGGTACGAAAAACCAAGGTCCCGTGTACACATTGGATTGCACGTAAAATATCCCTAAGCAGTTGGAATTCGATACTGTTGAATAAGCTCTATACGATGACTAAATGCGTAGATTGTAGTCACCCACACTTCATGTTTCGCTCAACAATGAAAGGGTGCCGTTTTCAATGTTCGATCCTTTTGTTCTTCTACTCCTGATATGTTGGACTGTTGATCGATGGATTCATATAAAAGACTTCCAATAAGACTCTTTGTAGAAGAAGTTCCAAAAAAATAGTATGTTGACTTAACGAGAAAAACCTCTAAACATGCTCCAAATTGTAAAAATACGACTTTTTGGATTTTCAATCTCTTTTTTTCGGCTATCCCTGATATTTAAAAAAAATGATACAATCATTTCACACAACAGGCTACCTATTAGACATCGGTAAGATCTACTTGTATACTAAATTTCATGAAAATCGTACAACTATTAAAGAAGTTGTCAAATTGGTCTAAACTTCCGGTTCGAAATCACAGCGACGAATTTTCGAAATTCGAAAATGTGAAACTGCAGATGAAAATGATTTTTTTCAAGGTATTCAAAGAAAAAAGAATTAGTAAAATCGGTCAAAAAATAACAAAGTTACGACTATGCATTGTCAGTTTTTTCGTTCGTAAAATTCGGTGATTTCGGATTCGTAAAACGTTTTGAAAATATATTTAAACAACGTTCGCACCCCATTTTTGGGGGGGTAGGTCAAGGTTTTAGAAAGATCCCATGGTTAGATTCTGAGAAATCCGATTTGCAGAAAATACACAAAAAAAAAATAATAATAATCTTAACAGAAACAATAAGCTTTCATATGTAATATGAAAGCTTAATAATCTTAACAGAAACAATAAGCTTTCATATGTAATATGAAAGCTTAATAATAATTTTAGTAATCTCAATAGGCTTTCAGACGAAAGTCTGAAAGCCTAATAATAATAACTTTAACAGAAACAATAAGCTTTCATATGTAATATGAAAGCTTAACTAGACCTGCAACATAGAAGTTATAAATGGCATAAGGCATCAAATGGTAAAAAAATTATGACAATCGAATAATAATTGACACCCTTATAGACCAAAAACCTTGAAAAGTGACTTATAGAAGATCGCCTATTTCTCTGTAACCGTACAAGTTAGAAACAACTTTGTGGTATCTGTATGGTCGTATGGCTCCATTCTATTCGTTGATGGAAATCAAATATCATAATTTTAAAAATATTACAAGGCAGACTCATTTGAATAAAATATTTGCTTTTTAGGTTAAAAATACAGTTTTTGCACAAAAGACGTCATTTCCGGTCACAGTGAAAATGTAAAATTTGCTTGACCTAGTCCAAATTGGCATTAGGGATCAAATGTAAAAAAAAATATTGCAAATCGAATAATAATTCACTCTATTATAGGCAAAATAACGTGAAAAGTGATGCATGCAAAATTGCATATTTCTCGGCATCTGCTCATATTACAAACTAATTTTCGCATACATTTTCTTCGTCTGGATTATTGCTACGAGTTGATGAAAATTACAAATAAATATTTCAAAATATGAAGACGCTGAATGAATTGTAAATAACTGAATTTAACACTTTATTTTACATTTTATTCGAAATTACCCGAAAATGAAATTGAAATTATAAAATATGAGCTAAGGATTTTGTGCACCTTTGCTGGATGCATCCTTTTAGTTATATCAGTTTTGAAAAAAAATAATATTTGCTTTCAAAAAGTGGTACCGAACTGTCAAAATTGTAGTTTTTGTTAATATTACGTCACTTTCGCTGCCGACAGAAAAATTGCACCGTAACAAAAAAAAAAAAAAAATTACAATTGGGATCACGGAGCATATGAACTTTGTTTTATACAAATCGAACAATAAATAATTTTTCTGGGTACGAAAAACTAAATTAGCCGATGGCGGCTAACGCAAATTACCGAGACATTTTTTTTTCTCACTTCTGCTCAAGTACGATGATATTTTAACCCTGTGTAAAATATCATAAAAAAAATATTCATAAATAAAAAAGGTTTTGGTAAAACAATTTTTTTTTTCAAAATATCGGACATTTTTCCGACTACTTCCGCTTTTACGATCGTTGTTGTGATAGCTTTACGAAGTTCTTTGGATACTTAACTTTCTGTACCAGAAGTGTCAGAAACATCCATTCAGTAGTTTGGGAAAAAAGATAAATAAAAGAGCGTTTCCCAAAATTTAACAATTTTTCAATTTTTATACGCCCACATTTTCATGTGGACGTATATTGTCGTCGCCCCTGTTAGTCCGTCCGTCCGTCCGTCCGGACGTCCGTCCGTCCGTCCACAATTGTTTGTGAACAGTCTACAGGTCACAATTTTTATCCGATTTCAATGAAACTTAAAATATAGGTTTATCACCCAAAGATCTCGGTTCCTTTCGATATTGGCATGTATCGGACCGTAACTTCATGGGTTATGGCCCCTGATTGTACGAAAAATCACGTTTTTTAGCTTGTGAACAGTGTAGAGGTCACAATTTTGAACCGATTTGGATGAAACTTGAAATGCATGTTTATAAACCAAAGATCTTGGTTCCTTTCGATATTTGCGCCAATTGAATCGTAACTTCCTGAATTATGGCCCCTGATTGTCCGAAAAATCGCCCTTTTTAGCTTGTGGTCCCTCTGGAGGTCAAAATTATTATCTGATTTAAAAAAAAAAACGTTTGATTATAAAAACCAAACAAATTCTAATGATTTTCTGATAATTCCTTAATATGCGACAACTCTTGTTGACTGCCCGGACGATTTGGCTGCTGTGTGGGCGTATGTTTCGTTGCCTGGCAACCTATTTTTTTCAAAGTTTGAGGCCATTTTTGGACCACTTATATTATTTCAATGCTCTTCATTTTGGATTCACTATATAGACAACCGATAGGACTTTGAGTAAGAAAAGTTTAAGAAAAATCTGCGGCGTCGTTTTCGAGAAAAGGGCGTCTCAGAATGTTAAAAAAATCGGAAAATAATAGATTTTTGGCATACAATAATTTATTTCCAGACATTTCAAAGTCTTATTGGATTGCTTCATGCAAAATACCTCCAAAACGACTCTCGATAGAAAAAATTTAAAAAAAAATGTAGGTTAAGTTTTCGAGATACAATCGTCCAAAAATGCTAAAAATCAGAAAATACTTGATTTTCAGCGTGCCATATTTTGCTGCCTGATCATAGTATCCGTATGAATTGGGTATCATACGATAGTACAATCCCAGTGCAGTCCAAAGGTACCCTAATTTCTTTAATCCATTGATAACTGGCCAATTTTCAATTTTTTGACAACGTACAAAGATCTGCCACTTCTGGTATGCGCAGAATTTTCGAAAATACTTTATCAAGTAGCCACCAAATGGTTTCCCGAAAGAAAAGTTGATTTCAGATCGATATCTGCTTTCGATCATGGAGAACTTGGCTCCCGCGGTAAATAATAATAATAACTAGATCTGCTACTGTCCCATGCAGATTTGAAAGCTTTCATATTCAGTCACTTCATGTCACATGTCATGGGTCATATAAATAATCCGAACAAGAAAAAATAAATCATTAAAATCGGTCACAATGTAGCGAAATTAATGTAATTTGTCACTCGTAAACAACTTTGTCGGCATGAAAAACATCACAGCCGAAATTAGAATTTTTGAAATATTCAAATACCGAAAATTCGACACGTATCCCGGCTATCCTGAAATGTATTAAATTTTAGACATAGGAGACGCATTGAACATACTATGCCCTGTTGTGTTGGTTTACAAGTCCGTAAATGTCGATTTTTCACTATGTTTCATATTCACTTCAAAATGGCGACCATCAGCTGACCTAAATCAAAATTCTGCTCTGAACGTTTTTTTAGGTTTTCCTTCAAGGATTCAGAAAATGTAACTCCCATGTCTGTAAGTGTAATATCGCAAAAGTTCTATTGTTTTTTCACGTTTCAAGATGGTGGCACTTCCGGTTCGATCGACAAACTCCATGTTTTGTGTATGAATCAGTAATGTCTACTACGTACATACTAAATTTCATGAAAATCGTACAACTATTAAAGAAGTTGTCAAGTTGGTCTCAACTTCCGGTTAGAAATCACAGTGACGAATTTTCGAATATTACAAAACTTTTAAAAATAAGCCCCCCCCTGACCAGCTTAATCGTTCGCAATAAACGTCTGCCCTTTAAAATCGGCAAATTGCTGAATATAAAGTGAGAAACATTACAACCGGGCGAAATTTTCTGTTTTATCAATTTTTCAGTACTAAAATCGGCAAATTGCTGACTTATAGCAAGAAACATTTCAACCGGGCATTTCAATCGAAACAACGCCAGTTGACTCAATGACAGACGTTACGATACAGAGCGCGGGTGCTAACCATTCAGCTACGTAATCTCCCTAAATTTGGCAAATTGCTGACCTACAGCGAGAAGCATTTCAACCGGGCCAAATTTTCTATTTTAACAGTTTAATTTGCACGGTACCTTTAATTATCAACCGAATATTACAAAACTTTTAAAAATAAGCCCCCATCCCCCTGACCAGCTTAATTGTTCGCAATAAACTTTTTCCCTCTAAAATCGCCAAATTGCTGACTGAGAAACATTACAACCGGGAGAAATTTTCTGTTTTATCACTTTTACAGTACCTTTGATTACCAACCGATTATTACAAAACTTTAAAAATAAAAGAGAAAGGGAGAAATGCGGCTTAACGTCCATTCGACACAAACTAGGTCATTTCGGGACTAAGATATGTTTTTTAATTTTATTAAAATTTTTACGTTTCTTTAGCCGTGGGAGGAAACCGAAGGACACGGAGGTTGGACACCATACTAGATGTCACGTGCAACCTGGAAATCGAAACGACGCCAGTTGACTTAATGACAGACGTTACGATACAGCGCGCGTATGCTAACCATTCAGCCTCCCTAAAATCGGGAAATTGCTGACCTATAGCAAGAAGGGCGAAATTTTCTGTTTTAACAGTTTAATTCGCACGGTACTTTAATTACCAACCGATTATTTCAAAACTTTTGAAAATAAGCTCCATCTGACCAGCTTAATCGTATGCAATAAACGTTTGGCCTGAATTGAAAGTTCTGCACCGAGAAAGTTTATCACGATTTACCGGCGTGGTTCCCCCTTGTCAGTGAGGCAGAACGGAGGGCCTGACAAGGACAGCTGTCTAGTCGTTCGGATGGGACGAAAAACCAAGGTCGAGTGTACACATTGGAGTGCACTGTTGAATAAGCTCTATACGATGACTAAATGTGCAGATTGTAGTCACCCACACTGCATGTTTCGCTTAACAATGAAAGGGTGCCGTTTTCAATGTTCGATCCTTTTATTCTTCTACTCCTGATATTTTGGACTGTTGATCGAATTTTTCATATAAAAGACTACCGATAAGACTCTTTGTAGAAGAAGTTCCCAAAAAATATGATGTTGACTTTAAGAGAAAAGAACCTTTAAAAATGCTCCAAATCGTAAAAATACGACTTTTTGGATTTTCGATCTCTTTTTGCTGCTATCCCTGATATTTAAAAAAATGATACAATGATTTCATACAACAGGCTAGCTATTAGACTCTCTATTGACAAGAGTTTCACCGCCCTCCCTTCATTATAACCGAAGTTATCGTGCCCTAAAGAATCAACAAATCAGCATGCTTATCTCTGCTTACCCTAGGCAGAAAATGCTCATCTTTGAACTCAATCATGACATTGACTTAGTGATCGTCTACACCAAGTGTGAACATTCTAGCTTAATTAGAAGGAGAGTTATTGTGTTCCAAATTCCCGGCCCTTCAAATTGCTTCTATTTTTCATTTTCAATTCAAAATGGTGACCATCACGTGACCGAAATCAAAATTCTGATCCGATAGATTTTTAGGCATTCCTTCAAGGATTCCGAAAATATAACTCTCGAGTCTGTAAGTAAAATAGTAAAAAAGCCTTTTTGATTTTTCACTTTTAAAGATGGTGGCACTTCCGGTTCGATCAACAAACTCCATATTTTGTGTATGAATCAGTAACTACTTGTCTAGTATCGAAAAAAAAAATCAGGTCATTCTGACCTATATTTCGATGATTTTTTTGAAAATTTTGATCCTTAATTTCGTCGTGGGGAGATAATTTAGACAATTTCTAATTATATTTTTGAAGTCACATAGGTAAGATCTACTTATATACTAAATTTCATGAAAATCTATTAAAGAAGTTGTCAAATTGGTTTAAACTTCCGGTTCGAAATCACAGCGACGAATTTTCGAAATTCGAAATTGTGAAACTGCAGATGAAAATGATTTTTTTCAAAGTATTCAAAGAAAAAAGAATTAGTAAAATCGGTCAAAAAATAACAAAGTTACGACTATGCATTGTCAGTTTTTTCGTTCGTAAAATTCGGTGATTTCGGATTCGTAAAACGTTTTGAAAATATATTTAATCAAGGTTCGCATCCCATTTTTTTTTGGGGGGGGGGGGGTAGGTCAAAATTTCAGAAAGATCCTATGGATAGATTCTGAGAAATCCGATTTGCAGAAAACACACAAAAACAAAAAACAAAAAATAATAATAACTAGATCTGCAAAGCAGATATTAAAGCTTTCATATTAACAGTCACTTCCTGTCACATGTCATGGGTCATGTAAATAATCTCATCAACAAAAAAAAAATCATTAAAATCGGTCAAAATATAGCGAAGTTTTTATGATTTTTCAGTCGTAAACAACTTTATCGGCACGAAAAACATCAAAGACAAAATTCGAAAATGTGACATTTTCAAATAACAATATTTCGACCCTGATCCCGGCTATCCAGAAATGTATTCATTTTGGAAATAGGAGACATATTCTCCAAACTACGGCCTATTGCTTTCATTCACGTGCTCGTTAATGTCGATTTTTCACCTTTTCTCATATTCAGTTCGAAATGGTGACCATCACGTGACCGAAATCAAAATTCTGATCCGATAGATTTTTAGGCATTCCATCAAGGATTCCGAAAATGTAACTCCCATGTCTGTAAGTAAAATATCGCAAAAGCCTTTGTGATTTTTCACGTTTCAAGATGGCGGCACTTCCGGTTCTATCCACGAACTCAATATTTTGTGTACGAAACAGTATTTACTTATCTAGTATCCAAAAAAAAACATCAGGTCATTCTGACCTATATTTCTTCGATTTTTTTGAAAACTTTGATCCTTAATTTCACCAAGGGGAGATAATTTAGAAAATTTCTATTTATATTTTTGAAGTCACGTGGGTAAGATCTACTTACATACTAAATTTCATGAAAATCGTACAACTATTAAAGAAGTTGTCAAGTTGGTCTCAACTTCCGGTTCGAAATCACAGCGACAAATTTTCGAAATTCGAAAATCTGAAACTGCAGTTGAAAATGATTTTTGTCAGGATACTCAAAGAAAAAAGAATTAGTAAAATAGGTCAAATAGTCACAGAGTTACAGTAATGCAGGTCAAATTCACTCGTTCGTAAAATTCGGTGATTTCGAATGCTTTAAACGTTTTGAAAATATATTTAATCAATACTCACCACCCATTTTTGGGTGGGTAGGTCAAAGTTTCAGAAACATCCTATGGTTAGATTCTGAGAAATCCGATTTGCAGAAATGACACAAAAATAATAATAATAACTAGATCTGCTACTGTCCCATGCAGATATGAAAGCTTTCATATTCATCGTCACGTGTCATTGATTGTATCAAGTATCCTAAATAAAAGGATAAGAAGAAAAAATTATTAAAATTGGTCAAAAACTCGCGAAGTTACAAGTCTAAATATAGTATGAAACATTGCACCCAGGCATAACAATAATCTGAAAACTAAAGGGAAATAACTGAAACTTGTATTACTGTAATGAGACGGATGAGAAAATGAAATGAAAATGGCGGGAAAAAAAATTAAAAATGGCAGGTTGGACAGGCGACCTTACTCCTTGTCACGTACAACCGGGCATTCGAAAACACGCTAGTTAACTCAATGACAGGCGCGCGTGCTAACCATTCAGGCACCCAACCCCCCTTTGAAATCAGACACGTGCAATATGTCATATAAGAAGAATAAGAAGTCGCTCACAACAAAATGGTAAATTAATGAGTTTAGGCCAAAAGGTTGAGCTACTGTTTTAGAGTACTTAATAGTTTTAAAGAGACACGTTAAGGGTTGTTCATAGTTAAATGAAAGTTTAATTTTAAATAAGACCAATAAAATTAGGATTTAATAATGCCAGACTAATATTTTCAATATGTTTGGTTATAAGTAGGAAATCGTGACGACTTCTTAAGCATGTTTTAAACAAAGGATCATGTTTGTTTAAACAAGAATGGCACTCTGCAATAAAAAAACTGGCCAAAGCAAGATTTCTAATTAAATAATTGCCAGAACCAGAAAAATATTTATCCACTATAATAAATAAGCAACATAGAGAAAATGAAATGAAATTGAATGGGGTTTAAAGTCCGACTGTTCTGCTCCTAAAATGGGCTAATGAAGACGGGCATATGCCATAAAGTGTGCAATGAGGGAAATTTTACCCGGGCAGCGGCGGTTACGGCCTACGAGGTTGGACAGGCGACCATACTCCTTGTCACGTACAACCAAGAAATCGAAACAACGCCAGTTGACTCAATGACAGACGTTATGATACAGAGCGCACGTGCTAACCATTCAGCCACGCAACCTCCCTAAAATCGGCAAATTGCTGACCTACAGCGAGAAACATTTCAACCGGGCCAAATTTTCTATTGTAACAGTTTAATTTGCACGGTACCTTTAGTTATCAACCGAATATTACAAAACTTTTAAAAATAAGCTCCCCCTGACCAGCTTAAGCGTTCGCAATAAACGTTTGCCCCTTAAAATCGGCAAATTGCTGACTTTAAAGTGAGAAATATTACAACCGGGCGAAATTTTCTGTTTTATCACTTTTAGAGTACCTTTGATTACCAACCGATTATTACAAAACTTTAAAAATAAAAGAGAAAGAGAGAAATGCGGCCTAATGTCCATTCGACACAAACTAGGTCATTTCGGGACTAACATATGTTTTTTAATTTTATTTAAAAACTCCCCTTGCGCCCTTGGGAGGAAACCGAAGGACACGGAGAAAACCCACGAGGTTGGACATCATACTTCATGTCACGTCCAACCTGGAGATCGAAACGACGCCCATTGACTCAATGACAGACGTTACGATACAGTGCGCACATGCTAACCATTCAGCCATTCAGCCTCCCTGAATTCGGAAAATTGCTGACTTATAGCAAGAAACATTTCAACCGGGCGAAATTTTCTGTTTTAACAGTTTAATGTGCACGGTACTTTAATTACCAACCGATTATTACAAAACTTTTGAAAATGAGCTCCAACTGACCAGCTTAATCGTATGCAATAAACGTTTTGCCTGAATTGAAAGTTCTGCACAGAGAAAGTTCATCTCGATTTCCCGGCGTGGTTCCCTTGTCAGTAAGGCAGAACGGAGGGCCTGACAAGCACAGCTGTCTAGTCCTTCGGATGGGACGAAAAACCAAGGTCCCGTGTACACATTGGAGTGCACGTAAAATATCCCTAAGCAGTTGGAATTCGATACTGTTGAATAAGCTCTATACGATGACTAAATGCGTAGATTGTAGTCACCCACACTTCATGTTTCGCTCAACAATTAAAGGGTGCCGTTTTCAATGTTCGATCCTTTTGTTCTTCTACTCCTGATATGTTGGACTGTTGATCGATGGTTTCATATAAAAGACTACCAATAAGACTCTTTGTAGAAGAAGTTCCCAAAAAATAGTATGTTGACTTTACGAGAAAGACCTCTAAACATGCTCCAAATTGTAAAAATACGACTTTTTGGATTTTCAATCTCTTTTTTTCGGCTATCCCTGATATTTAAAAAAAAATGATACAATCATTTCACACAACAGGCTAGCTATTAGACTCTCTATTGACAAAAGTTTCACCGCCCTCCCTTCATTATAACCGAAGTTATCGTGCCCTAAAGAATCAACAAATCAGCATGCTTATCTCTGCTTACCCTCAGCAGAAAATGCTCATCTTTGAAGTCAATCATAACATTGACCTAGTAAATGTCTACACCAAGTTTGAACATTCTAGCTTAATTAGAAGGACAGTCATTGTGTTCCGAATTCCGGGCCTTTCAAATTTTTTCTATTTTTCATTTTCAATTCAAAATTGTGACCATCACATGACCGAAATCAAAATTCTGATCCGATAGATTTTTAGGCATTCCTTCAAGGATTCCGAAAATATAACTCCCGAGTCTGTAAGTAAAATAGCAAAAAAGCCTTTTTGAGTTTTCACTTTTAAAGATGGTGGCACTTCCGGTTCGATCGACAAACTCCATATTTTGTGTACGAATCAGTAATTCCTTGTCTAGTATCGAAAAAAAAAAATTAGGTCATTCTGACCTATATTTCGACGATTTTTTTGAAAACTTTGATCCTTAATTTCACCAAGGGGAGATAATTTAGAAAATTTCTAATTATATTTTTGAAGTCACATCGGTAAGATCTACTTGTATACTAAATTTCATGAAAATCGTACAACTATTAAAGAAGTTGTCAAATTGGTCTAAACTTCCGGTTCGAAATCACAGCGACGAATTTTCGAAATTCGAAAATGTGAAACTGCAGATGAAAATGATTTTTTTCAAGGTATTCAAAGAAAAAAGAATTAGTAAAATCGGTCAAAAAATAACAAAGTTACGACTATGCATTGTCAATTTTTTCGTTCGTAAAATTCGGTGATTTCGGATTCGTAAAACGTTTTGAAAATATATTTAAACAACGTTCGCACCCCATTTTTGGGGGGGGGGGGTAGGTCAAAGTTTTAGAAAGATCCCATGGTTAGATTCTGAGAAATCCGATTTGCAGAAAATACACAAAAAAAAAATAATAATAATCTTAACAGAAACAATAAGCTTTCATATGTAATATGAAAGCTTAATAATAACTAGATCTGCTACTGTCCCATGCAGATATGAAAGCTTTCATATTCACAGTCACTTCCTGTCACGTGCCATGGGTCATATGAATAATCCGAACAAGGAAAAAAAATCATTAAAATCGGTCACAATCTAGTAAAGTTAATGTGATTTTTCACTCGTAAAGAATTTTGTCAGCACGAAAAACATCAAAGGCAAAAATCGAATTTTTGAAATATTCAAATACCGTATCCCGACTATCCTGAAATGTATTAATGTCAGACATAGGAGACGTATTGAACATACTATGCTCTATTGTGTTTGTTTACAAGTCCGTAAATGTCGATTTTTCACTATGTGTCATATTCACTTCAAAATGGTGACTACCAGTTGACCTAAATCAAAATTCTACTTCGAACTTCATCAAGACATTGACCTAGTGAATGCCTATACCAAGTTTGAACTTTGTACCCCAATTAGAAGAAGAGTTATTGTGTTCCAGAGTCATCAAGGTATTGGCCTAATAAACACCCACACCAAGTCTAGCTGAATTAGAAAGCGAGTTATTGTGTCCCAAACTAGATCATTTCGGGACTAACATATAGTTCGATTTTATTTCAATATTTCGCTCGCGCGTAGAGGTCTTTGGCAGTGGAAGGAAACCGGAGGAAATGAAGAAAACCCACCAAGATGGACAGGCGACCTTACTCCTTGTCAGGTACGACCGGAGATTCGAAAACACGCTAGCTGACTCGATGACAGGCTTTATGATACAGCGCGCGCGTGCTAACCATTCAGCCACCAAACTCCCCTTTGAAATCAGACACGTGCAATATGTCATATAAGAGGAATAACAAGTCGCTCACAGACAAAATGGTAAATTAATGAGCTTAGGTCAAAAGGTTGAGCTACTGTTTTAGAATATTTAATTGTTTTAAAGAGACATGTTAAGGGTTATTCATAGTTAAACGAAAGTTTAATTTTAAATAAGACGAACGTCTACCAATAAAATGAGGATTTAATAATATTAAACTAAATTTTAAAAATTAAGAATAATTAATTATTGGTCTAATGCAATGAAATGCTTTGATTTGACGGATGAAATGTACGATGGGTGTCCACACTATGTGGCGAAGGCGTTGACCTGCTAGCCAGGAGGTCGGGTGTTCGATCCCTGCATTGGCCGAGAAAGTTCATCTCGATTTTCTGGCGTGTCCTCCCACCGGCGTGTACACATTGGAGTGCACGTAAAAGATTCCTTAGCAGTTGGAATTCGATAATGTTGAATAAGCTCTATACGATGACTAAATGTGCAGATTGTAGCCACCCACACTGCATGTTTTGCTTAACAATGAAAGGGTGCCGTTTTCAATTTTCGATCCTTTTATTCTTCTACTCCTGATATTTTGGACTGTTGATCGATGGTTTCATATAAAAGACTACCGATAAGACTATTTGTACAAGAAGTTCCCCAAAAATATTATGTTCACTTTAAGAGAAAAGGACCTGTAAATATGCTCTAAATCGTAAAAATACCACTTTTTGGATTTTCGATCTCTTTTTTCTGCTATCCCTGATATTTAAAAAAAATGATACAATGATTTCACACAACAGGCTAGCTATTAGACTCTCGATTGACAAGAGTTTCACCACCCTCCCTTCATTATAACGGAAGTTATTGTGCCCTAAAGAATCAACAAATCAGCATGCTTATCTCTGCTTACCCCGGACAGAAAATGCCCATCTTTACACTCAATCATGACATTGACCTAGTGAACGTCTACCCCAAGTTTAAACATTCTAGCTTAATTAGAAGGAGAGTTATTGTGTTTCAAAGTCTCGGCCCTTCAAATTGCTTCTATTTTTCATTATCAATTCAAAATGGTGACTCCCAGTTGACCTAAATGAAAATTCTACTCCCGACGTTTTTTAGGCCTTCCTCCAAGGATTCAGAAAATATAATTCCCGTGTCTGTAAGTAAAATAGCAAAATGGCGTTTGAGGTTTTTACATTTCAAGATGGTGGCACTTCCGGGTTGAGCTACAAACTCCATTTTTTGTGTACGAATCAGTGGTCTCGGAACTAGTAACCAACAAAAAATTCAAGATGAATTGGCCTATATTTCGTCGATTTTTTTTAAAATTTCGATCCTCAATTTCTCCAAGGGGAGATAATTTAGAAAATTTCTGAAGTCATCTTTCAAGTCGCATCATTAAGGTTTACTTACATATTAAATTTCATGAAAATCGTACAACTACTAAAGAAGTTGTAGAGTTGGTCTAAACTTCCGATTCGATATCACAGCGACGAATTTTCGAAATTCGAAAATCCGAAATTGCAGATTTGAAGTAAATGTCTCAAGGTACTCATAGAAAAAAGAATTAATTAAATAGGTCAACTAGTCACAAAGTTACAGCATTGTAGGTCAAATGCATTCGTTCGTAAAATTCGGTGATTTCGGATTCGTAAAACGTTTTGAAAATATATTTAATCAAGGTTCGCACCACATTTATGGGGGGGGGGGGGTAGGTCAAAGTTTCAGAAAGATCCTATGGTTAGATTCTGAGAAATCCGATTTGCAGAAAATACACAAATAAAAAAAATAATAATAATAATAATAACTTTAACAGAAACAATAAGCTTTCATATGTAATATGAAAGCTTAACTAGATCTGCAAAGCAGATATTAAAGCTTTCATATTAACAGTCACTTCCTGTCACATGTCATGGGTCATGTAAATAATCTCATCAACAACAAAAAAATCATTTAAATCCGTCAAAATATAGCGAAGTTTTTATGATTTTTCAATCGTAAACAACTTTATCGGCACGAAAAACATCAAAGACAAAATTCGAAAATGTGACATTTTCAAATAACAATATTTCGACCCTGATCCAGAAATGTATTCATTTTGGAAATAGGAGACATATTCTCTAAACTACGGCCTATTGCTTTCATTCACGTGCTCGTTAATGTCGATTTTTCACCTTTTCTCATATGCAGTTCGAAATGGTGACCATCACGTGACCGAAATCAAAATTCTGATCCGATAGATTTTTAGGCATTCCTTCAAGGATTCCGAAAATGTAACACCCATGTCTGTAAGTAAAATATCTCAATAGCCTTTGTGATTTATCACGTTTCAAGATGGCGACACTTCCGGTTCGATCCACAAACTCAATATTTTGTGTACGAATCAGTATTTACTTATCTAGTTTCCAAAAAAAAAAAATCAGGTCATTCTGACCCATATTTCTTCGATTTTTTTGAAAACTTTGATCCCTAATTTCACCAAGGGGAGATAATTTAGAAAATTTCTAAGGACATCTTTAAAGTTGCATCGGTAAGATCTACTTACATACTAAATTTCATGAAAATCGTACAACTATTAAAGAAGTTGTCAAGTTGGTCTCAACTTCTGGTTCGAAATCACAGCGACGAATTTTCGAAATTCGAAAATCTGAAACTGCAGTTGAAAATGATTTTTGTCAGGGTACTCAAAGAAAAAAGAATTAGTAAAATAGGTCAAATAGTCACAGAGTTACAGTAATGCAGGTCAAATTCACTCGTTCGTAAAATTCGGTGATTTCGAATGCTGAAAACGTTTTGAAAATATATTTAATCAATACTCACCACCCATTTTTGGAGGGGTAGGTCAAAGTTTCAGAAACATCCTATGGTTAGATTCTGAGAAATCCGATTTGCAGGAAACACATGTTGACTTTACGAGAAAGACCTTTAAACATGCTCCAAATTGTAAAAATACAACTTTTTGGATTGTCAATCTCTTTTTTTCGGCTACCCCAGGCATTTAAGTAAAAATGATACAATGATTTCACACAACAGGTTAGCTATTAGACTCTCGATTGACAAGAGTTTCATCGCCCTCCCTTCATTATAACCGAAGTTATCGTGCCCTAAAGAATCAACAAATCAGCCTGCTTATCTCTGCTTACCCTAAGCAGAAAATGCTCATCTTTGAACTCAATCAAGACAGTGACCTAGTGAACGTCTACACCAAGTTTGAACATTCTAGCACAATTAGAAGGAGAGTTGTTGTGTTCCAAATTCTCGACCCTTCAAATTGCTTCTATTTTTCAATTTCACTTCAAAATGGCGACCATCAATTGACCTAAATCAAAATTCTACTCCGAACGTTTTTTAGGCCATCCTTGAAGGACTCAGAAAATATAACTCACGTGTCTGTAAGTAAAATAGCAAAAAAGCCTTTGTGATTTTTCACGTTTCAAGATGGCGGCACTTCCGGTTCAATCCACAAACTCAATATTTTGTGTACGAATCAGTATTTACTTATCTAGTATCCAAAAAAAACATCAGGTCATTCTGACCTATATTTCTTCTAGCTGACTCGATGACAGGCTTTATGATACAGCGCGCGCGTGCTAACCATTCAGCCACCAAACTCCCCTTTGAAATCAGACACGTGCAATATGTCATATAAGAGGAATAACAAGTCGCTCACAGACAAAATGGTAAATTAATGAGCTTAGGTCAAAAGGTTGAGCTACTGTTTTAGAATATTTAATTGTTTTAAAGAGACATGTTAAGGGTTATTCATAGTTAAACGAAAGTTTAATTTTAAATAAGACGAACGTCTACCAATAAAATGAGGATTTAATAATATTAAACTAAATTTTAAAAATTAAGAATAATTAATTATTGGTCTAATGCAATGAAATGCTTTGATTTGACGGATGAAATGTACGATGGGTGTCCACACTATGTGGCGAAGGCGTTGACCTGCTAGCCAGGAGGTCGGGTGTTCGATCCCTGCATTGGCCGAGAAAGTTCATCTCGATTTTCTGGCGTGTCCTCCCACCGGCGTGTACACATTGGAGTGCACGTAAAAGATTCCTTAGCAGTTGGAATTCGATAATGTTGAATAAGCTCTATACGATGACTAAATGTGCAGATTGTAGCCACCCACACTGCATGTTTTGCTTAACAATGAAAGGGTGCCGTTTTCAATTTTCGATCCTTTTATTCTTCTACTCCTGATATTTTGGACTGTTGATCGATGGTTTCATATAAAAGACTACCGATAAGACTATTTGTACAAGAAGTTCCCCAAAAATATTATGTTCACTTTAAGAGAAAAGGACCTGTAAATATGCTCTAAATCGTAAAAATACCACTTTTTGGATTTTCGATCTCTTTTTTCTGCTATCCCTGATATTTAAAAAAAATGATACAATGATTTCACACAACAGGCTAGCTATTAGACTCTCGATTGACAAGAGTTTCACCACCCTCCCTTCATTATAACGGAAGTTATTGTGCCCTAAAGAATCAACAAATCAGCATGCTTATCTCTGCTTACCCCGGACAGAAAATGCCCATCTTTACACTCAATCATGACATTGACCTAGTGAACGTCTACCCCAAGTTTAAACATTCTAGCTTAATTAGAAGGAGAGTTATTGTGTTTCAAAGTCTCGGCCCTTCAAATTGCTTCTATTTTTCATTATCAATTCAAAATGGTGACTCCCAGTTGACCTAAATGAAAATTCTACTCCCGACGTTTTTTAGGCCTTCCTCCAAGGATTCAGAAAATATAATTCCCGTGTCTGTAAGTAAAATAGCAAAATGGCGTTTGAGGTTTTTACATTTCAAGATGGTGGCACTTCCGGGTTGAGCTACAAACTCCATTTTTTGTGTACGAATCAGTGGTCTCGGAACTAGTAACCAACAAAAAATTCAAGATGAATTGGCCTATATTTCGTCGATTTTTTTTAAAATTTCGATCCTCAATTTCTCCAAGGGGAGATAATTTAGAAAATTTCTGAAGTCATCTTTCAAGTCGCATCATTAAGGTTTACTTACATATTAAATTTCATGAAAATCGTACAACTACTAAAGAAGTTGTAGAGTTGGTCTAAACTTCCGATTCGATATCACAGCGACGAATTTTCGAAATTCGAAAATCCGAAATTGCAGATTTGAAGTAAATGTCTCAAGGTACTCATAGAAAAAAGAATTAATTAAATAGGTCAACTAGTCACAAAGTTACAGCATTGTAGGTCAAATGCATTCGTTCGTAAAATTCGGTGATTTCGGATTCGTAAAACGTTTTGAAAATATATTTAATCAAGGTTCGCACCACATTTATGGGGGGGGGGGGTAGGTCAAAGTTTCAGAAAGATCCTATGGTTAGATTCTGAGAAATCCGATTTGCAGAAAATACACAAATAAAAAAAATAATAATAATAATAATAACTTTAACAGAAACAATAAGCTTTCATATGTAATATGAAAGCTTAACTAGATCTGCAAAGCAGATATTAAAGCTTTCATATTAACAGTCACTTCCTGTCACATGTCATGGGTCATGTAAATAATCTCATCAACAACAAAAAAATCATTTAAATCCGTCAAAATATAGCGAAGTTTTTATGATTTTTCAATCGTAAACAACTTTATCGGCACGAAAAACATCAAAGACAAAATTCGAAAATGTGACATTTTCAAATAACAATATTTCGACCCTGATCCAGAAATGTATTCATTTTGGAAATAGGAGACATATTCTCTAAACTACGGCCTATTGCTTTCATTCACGTGCTCGTTAATGTCGATTTTTCACCTTTTCTCATATGCAGTTCGAAATGGTGACCATCACGTGACCGAAATCAAAATTCTGATCCGATAGATTTTTAGGCATTCCTTCAAGGATTCCGAAAATGTAACACCCATGTCTGTAAGTAAAATATCTCAATAGCCTTTGTGATTTATCACGTTTCAAGATGGCGACACTTCCGGTTCGATCCACAAACTCAATATTTTGTGTACGAATCAGTATTTACTTATCTAGTTTCCAAAAAAAAAAAATCAGGTCATTCTGACCCATATTTCTTCGATTTTTTTGAAAACTTTGATCCCTAATTTCACCAAGGGGAGATAATTTAGAAAATTTCTAAGGACATCTTTAAAGTTGCATCGGTAAGATCTACTTACATACTAAATTTCATGAAAATCGTACAACTATTAAAGAAGTTGTCAAGTTGGTCTCAACTTCTGGTTCGAAATCACAGCGACGAATTTTCGAAATTCGAAAATCTGAAACTGCAGTTGAAAATGATTTTTGTCAGGGTACTCAAAGAAAAAAGAATTAGTAAAATAGGTCAAATAGTCACAGAGTTACAGTAATGCAGGTCAAATTCACTCGTTCGTAAAATTCGGTGATTTCGAATGCTGAAAACGTTTTGAAAATATATTTAATCAATACTCACCACCCATTTTTGGAGGGGTAGGTCAAAGTTTCAGAAACATCCTATGGTTAGATTCTGAGAAATCCGATTTGCAGGAAACACATGTTGACTTTACGAGAAAGACCTTTAAACATGCTCCAAATTGTAAAAATACAACTTTTTGGATTGTCAATCTCTTTTTTTTCGGCTACCCCAGGCATTTAAGTAAAAATGATACAATGATTTCACACAACAGGTTAGCTATTAGACTCTCGATTGACAAGAGTTTCATCGCCCTCCCTTCATTATAACAGAAGTTATCGTGCCCTAAAGAATCAACAAATCAGCCTGCTTATCTCTGCTTACCCTAAGCAGAAAATGCTCATCTTTGAACTCAATCAAGACAGTGACCTAGTGAACGTCTACACCAAGTTTGAACATTCTAGCACAATTAGAAGGAGAGTTGTTGTGTTCCAAATTCTCGACCCTTCAAATTGCTTCTATTTTTCAAATTCACTTCACATCAATTGACCTAAATCAAAATTCTACTCCGAACGTTTTTTAGGCCATCCTTGAAGGACTCAGAAAATATAACTCACGTGTCTGTAAGTAAAATAGCAAAAAAGCCTTTGTGATTTTTCACGTTTCAAGATGGCGGCACTTCCGGTTCAATCCACAAACTCAATATTTTGTGTACGAATCAGTATTTACTTATCTAGTATCCAAAAAAAACATCAGGTCATTCTGACCTATATTTCTTCAATTTTTTTGAAAATTTCGATCCTTAATTTAACCAAGGGGAGATAATTTAGAAAATTTCTATTTATATTTTTGAAGTCACATGGGTAAGATCTACTTACATACTAAATTTCATGAAAATCATAGAACTATTAAAGAAGTTGTCTAGTTGGTCTCAACTTCCGGTTCGAAATCACAGCGACGAATTTTCGAAATTCGAAAATCTGAAACTGCAGTTGAAAATGATTTTTGTCAAGGTACTCAAAGAAAAAAGAATTAGTAAAATAGGTCAAATAGTCACAGAGTTACAGTAATGCAGGTCAAATTCACCCGTTCGTAAAATTCTGTGATTTCGAATTCGTAAAACGTTTTGAAAATATATTTAATCAAAAACTGCCACCCAGTTTTGGGGGGGTAGGTCAAAGTTTCAGAAAGATCCCATGGTTAGATTCTGAGAAATCCGATTTGCAGAAATGACACAAAAAAAAAAAAATAATAATAATAATCTTAACAAAAACAATAAGCTTTCATATGTAATATGAAAGCTTAACAAAAACAATAAGCTTTCATATGTAATATGAAAGCTTAATAATCTTAACAAAAACAATAAGCTTTCATATGTAATATGAAAGCTTAATAATAATCGTAACAAAAACAATAAGCTTTCATATGTAATATGAAAGCGTAATAATAATTTTAGTAAAAACAATAGTCTTTCAGGCGAAAGTCTGAAAACCTAATAATAATAATAAACTTTTCAAAAACAATAATCTTTCAGACGAAAGTCTGAAACCTAACAATAATAATCTTTTTAAAAACAATAGTCTTTCAGACGAAAGTCTGAAAGCCTAATAATAATAATTTTAGTAAAAATAAACACACTTATATGGAAATAATCTTTCAGACGAAAGTCTGAAACCTAACAATAATAATCTTTTTAAAAACAATAGTCTTTCAGACGAAAGTCTGAAAGCCTAATAATAATAATTTTAGTAAAAATAAACACACTTATATGGAAATACTACTTCTGAATTTTATTGACATGCTACGTTTCAATACACATACAGGTATCGTTATCAAGCTAATAATGATTAGTTAACAAAAATGTGGTGCAATATATAGATGGACATTTTGGAAGCCATTTAGCAGATAAAACAATAACAACTTTATTAACCAAGATGAAAGATCAAAGATAACTAGACTTGCTTGCAAGGCTGAAGGCTTTCACCTTACCTAAGGCAGCACAAAATGCCCACCACTCACCCCTTAAAACACACACACACTTAAACAACTCAGATATTGACACTTTTTCGAAAATCGGCTGGGAATTGAGATTATTAGGACCTATTTTCACTTATGCACGTTAAAGATTTACTTCACTTCAGGTCTGTTCAGAACTTTCGCAATACTTCTAAGTACTTACTGCTTAAAACATAGGAAAAATCATTATTCAGAACTCTATCTGCTTTAGTTTCAGAGGTCTACACGAGAATGAAAAAAAAAAACCAAACAGTTTTTCGAATGGGACAAAAAAAAAATCGTGTCAGATCATAACCAAAACCGAGAATCATACCTTTCAACATCAACTTTCCAACATTTGTCCAGAGGGGTGGCTTCCTTATAAATAGTTTCGGTAAATAGCGTCATTTTCGCTGGTATCATATGATGGCGTCATGTAGACAAAAAACCTGGGATAATAATTTCAGGAGTAACTAAAATGAATTATTTTCACTCTAGAAGCAGCATTACCAGATATTGGTTACCAGTAAAACACCTTTAGGTCAAATATTGCCTCTTTCAAAAAAAAGCTCTCTATATAATGCTTTATACGTAGGCAAAACGTTGCGATTATGACCAACTCGGACTTTTGTCAATGTCACACCAATCTGTACACGGGACTTTGGAATCACGTCCATATCAACTACTCAAATATGCAACTGGTTCAAAAATTGATTAAATATTCAATGAAATATCTACAATTTTCTGATTTCGTCCACGTTAAAGATTTGACGTCACTACATGTAACATATAAAAAATTAATATTTATTACAGAAAGAGTCCATGCTCAAACTGGTTATCTCAACTGAGAACGACATGGTTATCTCAATTCCATCCCCGGCTGTACAAAAATATAATTTTTCCGAAAATCGGTTGGGAATTGACATAATAGAACCGATTTTCATTCGTACACGTTAAAGATTTACATCACTTCCGGTCTGGTTCACAACTTTCGCAATAGTTCTAAATGTTTAAAACATAGGAAAAATCAATATTCAAAACACTATCTGTTTTAGTTTCAGAGATATACACGAGAATACCCCCCCCCCCCCCGAGTTTTCCGATTGGGACAAAAAAGTATCGTAAGTGTCAGATAATAACCAAAACCCAGAATCATACATTCAACATTAATTTTTCAGCATTTATATGGAGGAGTGCCTTCCTTATAAATAGCTTCAACAGAGGGGTTTATTTTCACTGGTATCAAATGATGACGTCATGGAGACAAAAATCCGGCGATATGAATTTCAGGGGTAACTATTATTTACTAAAACCAATTATGTTCACCCTAGAAGCACCAGTAACAGATATTGGTTACTATTTAAACACCCTTAGTGCAAATATTGCCACTTTTTTTAAAAAATCTCTCTATCTATGCTTTATACGTATGCAAAACGTTCCAATTATGACCAATTCGGTCTTTGTCGATGTCACACCAATGTGTACCCGGGACTTCGGAATCGCGTTTTCATGTCAGCTACTCAAATATGTAACTGGTTCAAAAATTGATTTTATTCAATGAAATATCGCCAATTTTCGGATTTCGTGCACGTTAAAGATTTGACGTCACCAACATTTAAAATTTGATATTTATTAGAAACAGAGTCCATGCTTTAACTACATTAAACTTTCTACGACCGGTGCAATATTCGTACTTCTGCACGATACTACTGCAAGATGCAACTGCAACCTCTTTAAAATTGGATTTGCTTATAAACAGCGCGAGCCGTCGATTTGTGTCGAGATGATTACGGCTATGACGTAATTTTGGCCAAGGAGAAACAATATTAATTCAAAGACTAATTATTACACACATAAATCAAATATTTCTGCTACAGGATCACTATACCCATATTTTGAATAGAAGTAAAGACTCAAAGTTGAAATACTTTTTGCCAAAATATCGTCACTGTGAGAGAAAGGGGGACTTTTGAACATGCTCTAAACTTTGCTAATACGTACATATTGTATCAACTCTTAGGGCCAATTCGATTATGCAGTCCGGACTCTCCACATTCTCCAATCCGGATTGTCCGCGTTTACGGTTTAATCGAGTACAGGTGGAGAACCAAAATGGCGACTGTAACTCTAGTTTTGATTCTAGAGAATCTCCTGGATCCATCAAATTAAAGCTTTCATATTAACAGTCACTTCCTGTCACATGGCATGGGTCATGTAAATAATCTCATCAACAAACAAAAAATCATTAAAATCGGTCAAAATATAGCGAAGTTTTTATGATTTTTCAATCGGCACGAAAATCATCAAAGACAAAATTCGAAAATGTGACATTTTCAAATAACAATATTTCGACCCTGATCCCGGCTATCCAGAATTGTATTCATTTTGGAAATAGGAGACATATTCTCCAAACTACGGCCTATTGCTTTCATTGACGTGCTCGTTAATGTCGATTTTTCACCTTTTCTCATATTCAGTTCGAAATGGTGACCATCACGTGACCGAAATCAAAATTCTGATCTGATAGAAATTAGGCATTCCTTCAAGGATTCCGAAAATGTAACTCCCATGTCTGTAAGTAAAATATCGCAAAAGCCTTTGTGATTTATCACGTTTCAAGATGGCGGCACTTCCGGTTCGATCTACAAACTCAATATTTTGTGTACTAATCAGTATTTACTTATCTAGTATCCCCCCAAAAAAACAGGTCGTTCTGACCTATGTTTCTTCGATTTTTTTGAAAACTTTGATCCCTAATTTCACCAAGGGGAGATAATCTAGAAAATTTCTAAGGACATCTTTAAAGTTGCATCGGTAAGATCTACTTACATACTAAATTTCATGAAAATCGTACAACTATTAAGAAAGTTGTCAAGTTGGTCTCAACTTTCGGTTCGAAATCACAGCGATGAATTTTCGAAATTGGAAAATCTGAAACTGCAGTTGAAAATGATTTTTGTCAGGGTACTCAAAGAAAAAAGAATTAGTAAAATAGGTCAAATAGTCACAGAGTTACAGTAATGCAGGTCAAATTCACTAGTTCGTAAAATTCGGTGATTTCGAATGCTTATAACGTTTTGAAAATATATTTAATCAATACTCACCACCCATTTTTTTTTTTGGGGGGGGGGGGTAGGTCAAAGTTTCAGAAACATCCTATGGTTAGATTCTGAGAAATCCGATTTGCAGGAAACACATGTTGACTTTACGAGAAAGATCTTTAAACATGCTCCAAATTGTAAAAATACGACTTTTTGGATTTTCAATCTCTTTTTTTCGGCTACCCCGGACATTTAAGAAAAAATGATACAATGATTTCACACAACAAGTTAGCTATTAGACTTTCGATTGACAAGAGTTTCATCGCCCTCCCTTCGTTATAACCAAAGTTATCGTGCCCTAAAGAATCAACAAATCAGCTTGCTTATCTCTGCTTACCCTAGGCAGAAAATGCTCATCTTTGAACTCAATCAAGACAGTGACCTAGTGAACGTCTACACCAAGTTTGAACATTCTAGCTCAATTAGAAGGAGAGTTATTGTGTTCCAAATTCTCGGCCCTTCAAATTGCTTCTATTTTTCACTTTCACTTCAAAATGGCGACCATCAATTGACCTAAATCAAAATTCTACTCCGAACGTTTTTTTAGGCCATCCTTGAAGGATTCAGAAAATATAACTCCCGTGTCTGTAAGTAAAATAGCAAAAAAGCCTTTGTGATTTTTCACGTTTCAAGATGGCGGCACTTCCGGTTCAATCCACAAACTCAATATTTTGTATACGAATCAGTATTTACTTATCTAGTACCGAAAAAAAACATCAGGTCATTCTGACCTATATTTCTTCGATTTTTTTGAAAATTTTTATCCTTAATTTAACCAAGGGGAGATAATTTAGAAAATTTCTATTTATATTTTTGAAGTCACATGGGTAAGATCTACTTACATACCAAATTTCATGAAAATCGTAGAACTATTAAAGAAGTTGTCAAGTTGGTCTCAACTTCCGGTTCGAATTCACAGCGACGAATTTTCGAAATTCGAAAATCTGAAACTGCAGTTGACAATGATTTTTGTCAAGGTACTCAAAGAAAAAAGAATTAGTAAAATAGGTCAAATAATCACAGAGTTACAGTAATGCAGGTCAAATTCACTCGTTCGTAAATTTCGGTGATTTCGAATTCGTAAAACGTTTTGAAAATATATTTAAACAAAAATTTCCACCCAGTTTGGGGGGGGGGGGGGTAGGTCAAAGTTTCAGAAAGATCCCGTGGTTAGATTCTGAGAAATCCGGTTTGCAGAAATGACACACAAAAAAAAAATAATAATAATAACTAGATCTGCAAAGCAGATATTAAAGCTTTCATATTAACAGTCACTTCCTGTCACATGTTATGGGTCATGTAAATAATCTCATCAACAAAAAAAAATCATTAAAATCGGTCAAAATATAGCGAAGTTTTTATGATTTTTCAATCGTAAACAACTTTATCGGCACGAAAAACATCAAAGACAAAATTCGAAAATGTGACATTTTCAAATAACAATATTTCAACCCTGATCCCGGCTATCCAGAAATGTATTCATTTTGGAAATAGGGGACATATTCTCCAAACTACGGCCTATTGCCTTCATTCACGCGCTCGTTAATGTCGATTTTTCACCTTTTCTCGTATTCAGTTCGAAATGGTGACCATCACGTGACCGAAATCAAAATTCTCATCCGATAGAATTTTAGGCATTCCTTCAAGGATTCCGAAAATGTAACTCCCATGTCTGTAAGTAAAATATCGCAAAAGCCTTTGTGATTTATCACGTTTCAAGATGGCGGCACTTCCGGTTTCATCCACAAACTCAATATTTTGTGTACGAATCAGTATTTACTTATCTAGTATCAAAAAAAAAAAAAAATCAGGTCATTCTGACCTATATTTCTTCGATTTTTTTGAAAACTTTGATCCCTAATTTCACCAAGGGGAGATACTTTAGAAAAATTCTAAGGAGATCTTTAAAGTTGCATCGGTAAGATCTACTTACATTCTAAATTTCATAAAAATCGTACAACTATTAAAGAAGTTGTCAAGTTGGTTTCAACTTCCGGTTCGAAATCACAGCGACGAATTTTCGAAATTCGAAAATCTGAAACTGCAGTTGAAAATGATTTTTGTCAGGGTACTCAAAGAAAAAAGAATTAGTAAAATAGGTCAAATAGTCACAGAGTTACAGTAATGCAGGTCAAATTCACTCGTTCGTAAAATTCGGTGATTTCGAATGCTTAAAACGTTTTGAAAATATATTTAATCAATACTCACCACCCATTTTTTGGGGGGTAGGTCAAAGTTTCAGAAACATCCTATGGTTAGATTCTGAGAAATCCGATTTGCAGGAAACACATGTTGACTATAGGATAAAAACCTCTAAACATGCTCCAAATTGTAAAAATACGACTTTTTGGATTTTTAATCTCTTTTTTTCGGCTACTCCGGACATTTAGGAAATAATGATACAATGATTTCACACAACAGGTTAGCTATTAGACTCTCGATTGACAAGAGTTTCATCGCCCTCCCTTCAATATAACCAAAGTTATCGAGCCCTAAAGAATCAACAAATCAGCTTGCCTATCTCTGCTTACCCTAGGCAGAAAATGCTCATCTTTGAACTCAATCAAGATAGTGACCTAGTGAACGTCTACACCAAGTTTGAACATTCTAGCTCAATTAGAAGGAGAGTTATTGTGTTCCAAATTCTCGGCCCTTCAAATTGCTTCTATTTTTCACTTTCACTTCAAAATGGCGACCATCAATTGACCTAAGTCAAAATTCTACTCCGAACGTTTTTTAGGCCATCCTTCAAGGATTCAGAAAATATAACTCCCGTGTCTGTAAGTAAAATAGCAAAAAAGCCTTTGTGATTTTCCACGTTTCAAGATGGCGGCACTTCCGGTTCGATCTGCAAACTCAATTTTTTTGGTACGAATCAGTATTTACTAATCTAGTATCCCTCCAAAAAATCAGGTCATTTTGACCTATATTTTTTCGATTTTTTTTAAAACTCTGATCCTTAATTTCGCCAAGGGGAGATAATGTAGAAAATTTCTAAGGACCCCCAAAAGTATCCCCCCAAAAAATCAGGTCATTTTGACCTATATTTTTCGATTTTTTTTAAAACTCTGATCCTTAATTTCGCCAAGGGGAGATAATGTAGAAAATTTCTAAGGACATCATTAAAGTTGCATCGGTAAGATCTACTTACGTGCTAAATTTCATGAAAATCGTACAACTATTAAAGAAGTTGTCAAATTGGTCTCAACTTCCGGTTCGAAATCACAGCGACGAATTTTCGAAATTCGAAAATCTGAAACTGCAGTTGAAAATGATTTTCGTCAAGGTAATCACAGAAAAAAGAATTAGTAAAATAGGTCAAATAGTCACAGAGTTACAGTATTGTAAGTCAAATTCATTCGTTCGTAAAATTCTGTGATTTCGAATTCGTAAAACGTTTTGAAAATATATTTAATCAAAAACTGACACCCAGTTTCGGGGGTGGGGTGGGGTGGTAGGTCAAAGCTTCAGAAAGATCCCATGGTTAGATTCTGAGAAATCCGATTTGCAGAAACTACACAAAGAAAAAAATAATAATAGCAATAATAATCTTAACAAAAACAATAAGCTTTCATATGTAATATGAAAGCTTAATAATCTTAACAAAAACAATAAGCTTTCATATGTAATATGAAAGCTTAATAATAATCGTAACAAAAACAATAAGCTTTCATATGTAATATGAAAGCTTAATAATAATTTTAGTAAAAACAATAGTCTTTCAGGCGAAAGTCTGAAAACCTAATAATAATAATAAACTTTTCAAAAACAATAATCTTTCAGACGAAAGTCTGAAACCTAACAATAATAATCTTTTTAAAAACAATAGTCTTTCAGACGAAAGTCTGAAAGCCTAATAATAATAATTTTAGTAAAAATAAACACACTTATATGGAAATAATCTTTCAGACGAAAGTCTGAAACCTGACAATAATAATCTTTTTAAAAACAATAGTCTTTCAGACGAAAGTCTGAAAGCCTAATAATAATAATTTTAGTAAAAATAAACACACTTATATGGAAATAATCTTTCAGACGAAAGTCTGAAACCTGACAATAATAATCTTTTTAAAAACAATAGTCTTTCAGACGAAAGTCTGAAAGCCTAATAATAATAATTTTAGTAAAAATAAACACACTTATATGGAAATACTACTTCTGAATTTTATTGACATGCTACGTTTCAATACACATACAGGTATCGTTATCAAGCTAATAATGATTAGTTAACAAAAATGTGGTGCAATATATAGATGGACATTTTGGAAGCCATTTAGCAGATAAAACAATAACAACTTTATTAACCAAGATGAAAGATCAAAGATAACTAGACTTGATTGCAAGGCTGAAGGCTTTCACCTTACCCAATGCAGCACAAAATGCCCACCACTCACCCCTTAAAACACACACACACTTAAACAACTCAGATATTGACACTTTTTCGAAAATCGGTTGGGAATTGAGATTATTAGGACCTATTTTCACTTATGCACGTTAAAGATTTACTTCACTTCAGGTCTGTTCAGAACTTTCGCAATACTTCTAAGTACTTACTGCTTAAAACATAGGAAAAATCATTATTCAGAACTCTATCTGCTTTAGTTTCAGAGATCTACACGAGAATGAAAAAAAAAACAAACAGTTTTTCGAATGGGACAAAAAAAAAAGATCGTGTCAGATCATAACCAAAACCGAGAATCATATCTTTCAACATCAACTTTCCAACATATGTCCAGAGGGGTGCCTTCCTTATAAATAGTTTCGGTAAATAGCGTCATTTTCGCTGGTATCATATGATGGCGTCATGTAGACAAAAAACCTGGGATAATAATTTCAGGAGTTAACTCGGACTTTTGTCAATGTCACACCAATGTGTACACGGGACTTTGGAATCACGTCCATATCAACTACTCAAATATGCAACTGGTTCAAAAATTGATTAAATATTCAATGAAATATCTACAATTTTCTGATTTCGTCCACGTTAAAGATTTGGTTCACAACTTTCGCAATAGTTCTAAATGTTTAAAACATAGGAAAAATCAATATTCAAAACACTATCTGTTTTAGTTTCAGAGATCTACACGAGAATACCCCCCCCCCCCGAGTTTTCCGATTGGGACAAAAAAGTATCGTAAGTGTCAGATAATAACCAAAACCCAGAATCATACATTCAACATTAATTTTTCAGCATTTATATGGAGGAGTGCCTTCCTTATAAATAGCTTCAACAGAGGGGTTTATTTTCACTGGTATCAAATGATGACGTCATGGAGACAAAAATCCGGCGATATGAATTTCAGGGGTAACTATTATTTACTAAAACCAATTATTTTCACTCTAGAAGCACCAGTAACAGATATTGGTTACTATTAAAACACCCTTAGTGCAAATATTGCCACTCTATCTATGCTTTATACGTATGCAAAACGTTCCAATTATGACCAATTCGGACTTTGTCGATGTCACACCAATGTGTACCCGGGACGGAATCGCGTTTTCATGTCAGCTACTCAAATATGTAACTGGTTCAAAAATTGATTTTATATTCAATGAAATATCGCCAATTTTCGGATTTCGTGCACGTTAAAGATTTGACGTCACCAACATTTAAAATTTGATATTTATTAGAAACAGAGTCCATGCTTTAACTACATTAAACTTTCTACGACCGGTGCAATATTCGTACTTCTGCACGATACTACTGCAAGATGCAACTGCAACCTCTTTAAAATTGGATTTGCTTATAAACAGCGCGAGCCGTCGATTTGTGTCGAGATGATTACGGCTATGACGTAATTTTGGCCAAGGAGAAACAATATTAATTCAAGGACTAATTATTACACACATAAATCAAATATTTCTGCTACAGGATCACTATACCCTTATTTTGAATAGAAGTAAAGACTCAAAGTTGAAATACTTTTTGCCAAAATATCGTCACTGTGAGAGAAAGGGGGACTTTTGAATATGCTCTAAACTTTGCTAATACGTACATATTGTATCAACTCTTAGGGCCAATTCGATTATGCAGTCCGGACTCTCCACGTTCTCCAATCCGGATTGTCCGCGTTTACGGTGTAATCGAGTACAGGTGGAGAACCAAAATGGCGACTGTAACTCTAGTTTTGATTCTAGAGAATCTCCTGGATCCATCAAATTGCCAGCGAGAGCACGCCAAAAGAAGACGACGTATTGCTTTATTGTCAACATTGTAAGTCGGTTAAATTAATCATTTGGGGGTATAATAAATATCTGGATCTCCGGTTATGGGCTGTATTTTGAAGGTAAAAAAATAAATTCAAAATCACATTTAGTTTAAACAGACAACTGTTTTTAGCTGAAATGCAGCGATTTGACGTGAGGCGAGGCAAAATTCTATCGACAAATAAGATTACAAAGCGATTGAGGCGACTGTAGGGTGAGATTATCGTCAGAAAACAACGAAACTGATTCATATTTGTAAAATATTTGTAAAATATTTGAAAAATTTGGAAGGAAATTTCTTACCTTGCCGCCATCTTGTTACGTCACTCTCCGCAATCGCACCGGTCGAAAAATTGGAGAGGTTGGACGATTCGAACCTCCAAAAATGGTCACGTGACCAATAAACGAATGGAAATGGAGAGTCAGGACTGTCCGGACTGCATAATCGAATTGGCCCCTACTGCCTGTTTCGCTTAACAATGAAAGGTGACGTTTTCAATTTTCGATCCCTTTGTTCTCATACTCCTGATATTTCTAACTGTTGCTCAATGGTTTCATACCTAAGACTACCGATAAAACTCTCTATAGAAGAAGTTCAAAAAAAAAAAAAAATTACGTTGACTTTTCGAGAAAAAGACGTTTAAAAATGCTCCAAATGGTAAAAATACGACGTTTTGGATTTTCAATCTCGTTTTTCGACTACTCATGACATTTAGAGAAATTGTACAATGGTTTCACACAATACACCACCTATAAGACTCTCGAATGAGAAAGTTTTAGAAAAATCGTAGGCGACGTTTTCGAGAAATACGCGTCTAAAGTTCGTCGAAATAGCAAAATACCTTACTTTTCAAACTCAGATAACTTTTTTATTTTTTGATAGAAACTTGTCGCTATAGTACCATCTTGTAGATAATTCACGTGGCTATGAAACAATATAATGCTTTAACTACTCGGTAAACAACCAATCGATACATCTTATTTGTCGCACAGGCACCCATTTTTCTGAATTTTGTCAAACTTTGGATACCTTTCTTGACCACTTCCGGTGATTAGAGGATTTTCATTTATAGTTTAAGGAACAATTCAGACATCTCTGTTCATCTTACCAAAGTTTCAGAAAAATCGTTGGAGTGGTTACCGTTCTTGACCAAAATGCGAAAAAAAGTTAATATTTCAGAACAAAACTTATATTGTTGGAATCGGATCGACGTCAGCTATTCAAAAGTATAATTAGAATTTCTAAATTCCTAAAAATAAACATTTTAGCAAATTTTTGAAAATTTTCCAGTATTCACCAAAAAAATGAGAGCGACAAAGTTTCTATATTCAACGTCGGAAATGTCTCCCGCTATTCAAAAATATAAATGTCTGAAAAATCGATTGAGAATTAACTGAATTATGGCCGATTTTTAATTTTTGTGCACGCTAAAGATTTCACGCATTTCCGCTATGCGCACAAATCTGGAAATAGTTTTAAGGAGTAACAACCACCCATTTTCCCGAGGGAAAATCAAACTTCAGACCTCTATCTCTTATAGTTTCTGAGATCTAGCTTCCCCCAATAAAAAAATAAATAATAACTAGACCTGCATGCAGGAATGACGGGTTTCACTGGTGCCACGTTACCCTTAAACATGTCACTTCCGGTGCCAAGTTACCCTTGAACATATGTCGCTTCTGGTACCAACGAAACCACTAAACAGGTTTCCAAATTAACATTGCACACAAATAAAATGGACGCAGAATCAACCAAATCCAGCAATATCAATTCATTTTATACATTTGTTACTTGTAAATGATCTTGACAAAATTAAATTACTCCCGGTGTTAATGAAAATGTTCAATTAGTCTTATGAAATCAGAAATGGCATACGATATCATATAGTGAAAATTTTATGTAAATCGAATAATAATTGCCACTTTTAAAGACCAAAAAACTTGAAAAGTGACTTGTAGAAAATCGGCTATTTCTCGGCAACCGTACAAGTTAGAAACCATTTTGTGGTATCTGTATGATCATATGGCTTCATTCTATTTGTTGATTGGCATCAAATACCATAATTTGAAAAAGATTTCAAAACAGACTCATTTGAATAAAATATCTGTTTTGAAGGCTAAAAATACAGTTTTTGCCAAAATGACGTTACTTCCGGGGATAATGAAAATCTTACATTACTTGTATGAAATCCCAAATGGCATTAGGTATAACATGGTGTAACGTTTATGAAAATCGAATAATAATTGACACTTTTATGGCCCCAAAACCTTCAAAAGTGACCTGTACAAAACCGTCTATTTCTCGGCAACAATTTTATAATATCAATATGACCATATCATTTGTATTTATATGTGAATTTAAACCAAAAGTTAAAATTATTAATACATATTAAGTAATTCTTGGTTGAAAAAACATTGATTTAAAAAGTTTAAAATGCAGTTTTTGACAAAATGACGTCACTTCCGGTGTCAATTTTAAATTGTAATCAACTTGATATGACGCTACATGCTTTTTGAATCAAATGATGTTACTTTTATAAAAATTCAATAATAATTGACTATATTACACGCAAAATAACGAAAACAGTGACTTATGCAGAACTGCCCATTTCTTGGCAACTGCTTATATTACAAACTAATTTTCACATACATTCTCTTCTTATGGATTATATCTACAAGTCTATAAGAGTTATGTAAAAATATTTTAAAATCTCAAAAGCCTGAATGGGTTGTAAATAGGTCAATTTTACGCATTTTTTCACCTCTTAATAGAAATTAAAAAAACTGCTTCCGTCATTTTTTGCACCTTGAAAGGACACACTCTTTGAGTCATATAATTTTTCAAAAAAATAATATTTGTTTTCGAAGAAGGAAAATAACTGTCAAAATTGTAGTTTTTGGTAAAATTATGCCACTTCCGGTGCCGACAGATAACACTATCGGTAACAAAAAACAAAAACGACAATTGAGACAACGAAACATATGAACTTTGTTTTATACAAATCGAACAATAAAAAAATAATATAGGACTGAAAAACTGAATTAGCCAATGGCAGCCAAGGAAAATTAATAAGACAAATTTTTTTAGCATTTTTGCGCAAGACAGATGACTCTTTAATTCTGTGTACAATACGACTAAAAAATATTCATAAATAAAAAAGTTTTTTGTAAAATTTTAAATTTTCAAAATTTGGCGCCTAATATCTTCGAAGATTTGCCGAAAATCAAAAATCGAAAGTAGCGTAGCTATGTGCCCTGTCTCCGGCTATGCCAAAATGTATCGAAAGTTAAAATCCCATGATTATTGTTAAAATTACTGCAATGTTTTTAAAAACGATAACTTCGGGAATTTCGGACATTTCGCATAGTCGCAGAACGTTCAAAATAGCTTTATCCTCTAAGTCACACCCGCCTTTCCCAGTAAAACCGAAGAAATCGTAACGATGCGACAAGCAGTTGCTGAGATCTATTCAAATTGGAATATGAATAATAATAATAAGAAGAACTAGATCTGCTACTGTCCCATGCAGATATGAAAGCTTTCATATTCACAGTCACTTCCTGTCACATGTCATGGGTCATATAAATAATCCGAACAAGAAAAAATAAATCATTAAAATCGGTCACAATCTAGCGAAATTAATGTGATTTTTCACTCGTAAACAGGGCGAAATTTGAATTTTTGAAATATTCAAATACCAAAATTTCGACACGTATCCCGGGTATCCTGAAATGTATTAAATTTTAGACATAGGAGACGCATTGAACATACTATGCCCTATTGTATTTGTTTACAAGTTCGTAAATGTCGATTTTTGACGATGTTTCATATTCACTTAAAAATGACGACCATCAGCTGACCTAAATCAAAATTCTGCTCTGAACGTTTTTTGGTTTTTCCTTCCAGGATTCAGAAAAAATAAGTCCCATGTCTGTATGTGTAATATCGCAAAAGGTCTATTGTTTTTTCACGTTTCAAGAAGTTGTCAAGTTGGTCTCAACTTCCGGTTCGATATCACAGCGACGAATTTTCGAATATTACAAAACTTTTAAAAATAAGCTCCCCCTGACCAGCTTAATCGTTCGCAATAAATGTTTGCCCATTAAAATCGGCAAATTGCTGACTTTAAAGTGAGAAACATTACAACCGGGCGAAATTTTCTGTTTTATCACTTTTACAGTACCATTGATTACCAACCGATTATTACAAAACTTTAGAAATAAAAGAGAAAGACAGAAATGCGGCTTAACGCCCATTCGACACAAACGAGGTCATTTCGGGACTAACATATGTCTTTTAATTTTATTTAAAAACTTCTCTTGCGCGTACGGGTCTTCAGGAGTGGGAGGTAACCGAAGGACACGGAGAAAACCCACGAGGTTGGACACCATACACCATGTCACGTGCAACCTGAATATCGAAACGACGCCGGTTGACTCAATGACAGACGATACGATACAGCGCGTACATGCTAACCATTCAGCCATTGAGCCTCCTTAAAATCGTGAAATTGCTGACTTATAGCAAGAAACATTTCAACCGGGCATTCAATCGAAACAACGCCGGTTGACTCAATGACAGACGTTACGATACAGAGCGCAGGTGCTAACCATTCAGCTGAGTAACCTCCCTAAATTTGGCAAATTGTTGACATACAGCGACAAACATTTCAACTGGGCGAAATTTTCTATTTTAACAGTTTAATTTGCACGGTACCTTTAATTATCAACCGAATATTACAAAAAAATTTAAAATAAGCTCCTCCTGACCAGCTAAAATCGGCAAATTGCTGACTTTCAAGTGAGAAACATTACAACCGGGCGAAATTTTCTGTTTTATCACTTTTACAGTACCTTTGATTACCAACCGATTATTACAAAACTTTAAAAATAAAAGAGGAAGAGAGAAATGCGGCTTAACGTCCATTCGACACAAACTAGGTCATTTCGGGACTAACATATGGACACCATACTCCATGTCACATGCAACCTGGAAAACGAAACGACGCCGTTTGACTAAATGACAGACGATACGATACAGCGCGCACATGCTAACCATTCAGCCATTCAGCCTCCCTAAAATCGGAAAATTGCTGACTTATAGCAAGAAACATTTCAGCCGGGCGAAATTTTCTGTTTTAGCAGTTTAATTTGCACGGTACTTTAATTACCAACCGATTATTACAAAACTTTTGAAAATAAGCTCCAACTGACCAGCTTAATCGTATGCAATAAACGTTTGGCGTGAATTGAAAGTTCTGCACCGAGAAAGTTCATCTCGATTTTCCGGCGTGGTTCCCTCTTGTCAGTGAGGTAGAACGGAGGGCCTGACAAGGACAGCTGTCTAGACGTTCGGATGGGACGAAAAACCAAGGTCCCGTGTACACATTGAAGTGCACGTAAAATATCCCTAAGTAGTTTTTAATTCGATACTGTTGAATAAGCTCTATACGTTGAATAATGTGCAAATTGTAGTCACCCACGCTGCATGTTTCGCTTAACAATGACAGGTTGCAGTTTTCAATTTTCGATCCTTTTATTCTTCTACTCCTGATATTTTGGACTGTTGATCGACGGTTTCATATAAAAGACTATCGATAAGACTCTTTGTAGAAGAAGTTCCCCTAAAATATTATGTTGATTGAAGAGAAAGGGACCTTTTAAAATGCTCAAAATCGTAAAAATACGACTTTTTGGATTTTCGATCTCTTTTTTTTCTGCTATCCCTGACATTTAAAAACAATGATACAATGATTTCACACAACGGGCTAGCTATTAGACTCTCGATTGGCAGGAGTTTCACCACCCTCTCTTCATTATAACCGAAGTTATCGTGCCCTAAAGAAACAACAAATCAGCATATTTATCTCTGCTTACCCTAAGCGGAAAATGCTCATCTTTGCACTCAATCATGACATTGACCTAGTGAACGTCTACACCAAGTTTGAACATTCTAGCTTAATTAGAAGGAGAGTCATTGTGTTTCAAAGTCTCGGCCTTTCAAATTGCTACTACTTTTCATATTCACTTCATAAATCAAAATTCTGCTCCCAGCGATTTTTGGACCAACCTTTAAGGATTCACAAAATATAACTCACGTGTCTGTAAGTAAAATAGCAAAAACGCCTTAGGGATTTTTCACGTTTCAAGATGGTGGCACTTCCGGTTCGATCGCCAAACTTCATATTTTCTGTACAAATCAGTAATTACTTATCTAGTATCCAAAAAAAAAATCAGGTCATTTTGACCTATATTTCGATGATTTTTTTGAAAATTTTGATCCTTAATTTCGTCAAGGTGAGATAATTCTGAAAATTTCTAATTATATTTTTGAAATCACATCGCTAGGATCTACTTATATACTAAATTTCATGAAGATCGTACAACTATTAAAGAAGTTGTCAAATTGGTTTAAACTTCCGGTTCGAAATCACAGCGACGAATTTTCGAAATTCAAATGAAAATGCAGATGAAAATGATTATTTTCAAGGTATTCAAAGAAAAAAGAATTAGTAAGATCGGTCAAAAATTAACAAAGTTACGACTATGCATTGTCAGTTTTTTCGTTCGTAAAATTCGGTGATTTCGGATTCGTAAAACGTTTTGAAAATATATTTAAACAATGTTCGCACGCCATTTTTTTTTTGGGGGGGGGGGGTAGGTCAAAATTTCAGAATGATCCTATGGATAGATTCTGAGAAATCCGATTTGCAGAAAACACACACACACACAAAAATATAATAATAATAACTTTAACAGAAACAATAAGCTTTCATGTGTAATATGAAAGCTTAATAATCTTAACAGAAACAATAAGCTTTCATATGTAATATGAAAGCTTAATAATAGGAATAATCTTAACAGAAACAATAAGCTTTCATATGTAATATGAAAGCTTAACTAGATCTGCTACTGTCCCATGCAGATATGAAAGCTTTCATATTCATCGTCACGTGTCATCGATTGTATCAAGTATCCTAAATAAAACGATAAGAAGAAAAAATTATCAAAATTGGTCAAAAACTCGCAAAATTACAAGTCTAAATATAGTATGAAACATTGCACCCAGGCATAACAATAATCTGAAAACTAAAGGGAAATAACCGAAACTTGTATTACTGAAATGAGACGGATGAGAAAATGAAATGAAAATTGCCGGAAAAAAAATTAAAAATGGCAGGTTGGACAGGCGACCTTACTCCTTGTCACGTACAACCGGGCATTCGAAAACACGCTAGTTAACTCATTGACAGGCGCGCGTGCTAACCATTCAGCCCCCCCCCATTTGAAATCAGACACGTGCAATATGTCATATAGGAAGAATAACAAGCCGCTCACAACAAAATGGTAAATTAATGAGTTTAGGGCAAAAAGGCGTTCCCAGGCGGTCACCCATCCAAGTACTAAACGGGCCCGACGTTGCTTAACTTCAGTGATCGGACGAGAACTGGTGTTTTCAACGTGGTATGGCCGTAGACGAGATATGGTGGACAGAACCCGTAGTTATACTTACTTGAATTGACCCACTTATTGATTTTTTTTATTATTTTTTTTTTTGGGGGGGGGGGAGGTCGGTTTTAAAAAAGGCGTCTACAACACCCGTTGTTCCCAGGCGGTCACCCATCCAAATACTGACCGGGCCCGACGTTGCTTAACTTCAGTGATCGGAAGAAAACTGGTGTTTTCAACATGGTGTGGCCGTAGACGAGAGAAGGTGGACAGAACCCGTAGTTATACTTACCTGAATTGACCCGCTTATTGATTTTTTTGTTTGTTTTTTGTCGGTTTTAAAAAGGCGTCTACAGCACCCGGTGTTCCCAGGCGGTCACCCATCCAAGTACTGACCGGGCCCGACGTTGCTTAACTACAGTGATCGGACGAGAACTGGCGTTTTCAACGTGGTGTGGCCGTAGACGAGAGAAGGTGGACAGAACCCATACTTGTGCTTACTCAAATTCTTTTTGTGTATTTTTCCTAGGGGAGACGGGCCGAGCGGAGAGCTGGAGTGGTGCAAAAGGGTGCGGGCCGTGGTCTGATTGGCGGAAAATTGATTTTTTCACGAAGAATCAGGGCAAAAAGGCGTCTACGGCACCCGGTGTTCCCAGGCGGTCACCCATCCAAGTACTAACCGTGCCCGACGTTGCTTAACCTCAGTGATCGGACGAGAACTGGTGTTTTCAACGTTGTATGGCCGTAGACGAGAGAAGGTGGACAGAACCCGTAGTTATACTTACCTGAATTGACCCGCTTATTGTTTTTTTGTTTTGTTTTTGTTTTAGAGTATTTAATTGTTTTAAAGAGACACGTTAAGGGTTGTTCATAGTTAAATGAAAGTTTAATTTTAAAAAAGACCAATAAAATTAGGATTTAATAATGCCAGACTAATATTAAAATAAAGTTTTGAATTAAGAATAATTAATTATTGGTCTAATGCAATGAAATGATTTGATTTGACGGATGAAATGTACAAAGGGTGTCCACACTATGTGGCTAAGGCGTTGGCCTGCTAACCAGGAGGTCGGGTGTTCGATCCCTGCATTGGCCGAGAAAGTTCATCTCGATTTTCTGGCGTGTCCTCCCACCGGCGTGTACACATTGGAGTGCACGTAAAAGATTCCTTAGCAGTTGGAATTCGATATTGTTGAAAAGGGTCTATAAGATGACTAAATGTGCAGATTGTAGCCACCCACACTGCATGTTTTGCTTAACAATGAAAGGGTGCCGTTTTCAATTTTCGATCCTTTTATTCTTCTACTCCTGATATTTTGGACTGTTGATCGACGGTTTCATATAAAAGACTACCGATAAGACTCTTTGTAGAAGAAGTTCCCCAAAAATATTATGTTGACTTTAAGAGAAAAGGACCTTTAAAAATGCTCCAATCGTAAAAATACATTCATAATGTGAACGTATTATGCCGTCACCCCTGTCTGTGTGTGTGTGTGTGTGTATGTATGTGTGTGTGTGTGTGTGTGTGTGTGTGTGTGTCTGTGGTTCGCCTACAGGGCGCAATTCTTCATGGATTTTCTTCAAACTTGGTATACTTATTCCTTATACCCTAAGGAAGATCCCTATTGTTTTTGGTGCATGCCCGACCCCCAGGGGCAGAGCCACGCCCATTTCTAGTATTTGTTTGTTTGTCGTCTGCAGGCCACATTTCTTAACTTATAACCTTGAAACATTGCATACATATTCTTTGTACCCAAGGGACCATCTCTATCGTTTGGGGTGCATGCCCAACCCCCAGGGGCAGAGCCACGCCCATTTTCTTTTCGCGTGTCTTTGTGTCGCCTACAGGGCGCAATTCTTACTGAATTTTCTTCAAACTTTGTATATTTACTCTTTACACCCTAAGGATGATCCCTATCGTTTGGGGTGCATGCCCGATCCCCAGGGGCAGAGCCACGCCCATTTCTAATATTTGATTGTTTGTCGTCTACAGGCCACATTTCTTAACTTATAACCTTGAAACTTTGCATACATATTCTTTGTACCGAAGGACCATCCCTATCGTTTGGGGTGCATGCCCAACCCCCAGGGGCATAGCCACGCCCATTTTCTTTTCGTGTGCCTTTGTGCCGCCTACAGGGCGCAATTCTTACTGAATTTTCTTCAAACTTTGTATATTTACTCTTTACACCCTAAGGATGATCCCTATCGTTTGGGGTGCATGCCCAACCCCTAGGGGCAGAGCCACGCCCATTTCTAGTATTTGATTGTTTGTCGTCTACAGGCTACATTTCTTAACTTATAACCTTGAAACTTTGCATACATATTTTTTTTTTAGGTCATTCTGACCTATATTTCGACGATTTTTTTTAAAACTTTGGTCCTTAATTTCACCATGGGGAGATAATTTAGAAAATTTTCTAATTATATTTTTGAAGTCACATGGGTAAGATCTACTTATATACTAAATTTCATGAAAATCGTACAACTATTAAAGAAGTTGTCAAATTGGTCTAAACTTCGGGTTCGAAATCACAGCGACGAATTTTCGAAATTCGAAAATGTGAAACTGCAGATGAAATTGATTTTTTTCAAGGTATTCAAGAAAAAAGAATTAGTAAAATCGGTCAAAAAATAGCATTGTCAGTTTTCTCGTTCGTAAAATTCGGTGATTTCGAATTCGCAAAACGTTTTCAAAATATATTTAATCAACAGCCACCACCCATTTTTTTTGGGGGGGGGGGTAGGTCAAAGTGTGAAACCCTAATAATAATCTTAGTAATAACAATAGTCTTTCACCATTGAAAAATGGTGAAAGCCTAACAAGTAGAATCCGTTTATAGAAGATAAACCGCAATTAATTAATATATTGCAACACATTTTAGTTAACCATTATTTGCTTGATAACGATACCTGTATGTGTATTGAAACGTAGCATGTCAATAAAATTCAGAAGTAGTATATCCATATAAGTGTGTTTATTTTTAGTGAGATCTATTTCTATATGTCTTATAAGGAATAATTTTAGTAAAAACAATAGTCTGAAAGCCTAATAATAATTTTTTAAGAAAAATAGTCTTAAATTCTGAAAGCTTAATAATAATCTTTTTAAAAACCATAGTCTTTCAGACTAAAGTCTGAAAGCCTAATAATAATGATAATAACTAGACCTGCATGCAGGAATGACGGGTTTCACTGGTGCCACGTTAACCTTAAACATGTCACTTCCGGTGCCAAGTTACCCTTTAACATATGTCACTTCCGGTACCAGCGAAACCACTAAACAGGTTTCCAAATTAACATTGCACACAAATAAAATGGACGCAGAATCAACAAAATCCAGCAATATCAATTCATTTTATACATTTGTTACATGTACTTGTAAATGATCTTGACAAAATTAAATTACTCCCGGTGTTAATGCAAATGTTCAATTAGTCTTATGAAATCAGAAATGGCATACGATATCATATAGTGAAAATTTTATGTAAATCGAATAATAATTGCCACTTTTAAAGACAAAAAAACTTGAAAAGTGTAGAAAATCGGCTATTTCTCTGCAACCGTACAAGTTAGAAACCATTTTGTGGTATCTGTATGATCGTATGGGTTCATTCTATTTGTTGATTGGCATCAAATACCATACTTTGAAAAAGATTTCAAAACAGACTCATTTGAATAAAATATCTGTTTTAGAGGCTAAAAATACAGTTTTTGCCAAAATGACGTTACTTCCGGTGATAATGAAAATCTTAAATTACTTGTATGAAATCCCAAATGGCATTAGGTATAACATGGTGTGACGTTTATGAAAATCGAATAATAATTGACCCTTTTATGGCCCCGAAACCTTCAAAAGTGACCTGTAGAAAACCGTCTATTTCTCGGCAACCGAACAAGTTAGAAACCATTTTATGATATCTATATGACCATATGAGTTTTGTTTATATGTGAATTTAAACCAAAAGTTAAAATTATTAATACATATTAAGTTATTCTTGGTTGAATAAAACATTGATTTAAAAAGTTTAAAATGCATTTTTTGACCAAATGATGTCACTTCCGGTGTCAATTTTAAATTGTAATCAACTTGATATGACGCTACGTGCTTTTTGAATCAAATAATGTCACTTTTATAAAAATCCAATCATAATTGACTATTTTACAGGCAAAATAACGAAAACAGTGACTTGTACAGAACTGCCCATTTCTTGGTAACTGCTTATAGTACAAACGAATTTTAACATACATTTTCTTCATATGGATTATAGCTACAAGTTTATAAAAGTTACGAAGAAATATTTTAAAATCTGAAAAGCCTGAATAGGTTGTAAATAGGCCAATTTTACACCATTTTTAGCCTCTTAATCGAATTTGCTCGAAAATGAAATCGAAATTAAAAAAACTGCTTCCTACATTTTTTGCGCCTTGAAAGGGCACACTCTTTGAGTCAAATAATTTTTCCAAAAAATAATATTTGTTTTCGAAGAAGGAAAATAACTGTCAAAATTGTAGTTTTTGGTAAAATTATGCCACTTCCGGTGCCGACAGATAAAACTTTTGGTAATAAAAAAAATGACAATTGATACAACGAAGCATATGAACTTTGTTTTATACAAATCGAACAATAAAAAATTAATCTAGGACTTAAAAACTGAATTAGCCAATGGCGGCCAAGGTAAATTACTGAGACAAAATTCTTTAACATTTTTGCACTAGTCAGATGACCCTTTCATTCTGTGCATAATACGACTAAAAAAATATTCATAAATAAAAAAGTTTTTTGTAAAATTTTAAATTTTCAAAATTTGGCGCCTAATATCTTTGAAGATTTACCGAAAATCAAAAATCGAAAGTAGTGTAGCTATGTGCCCTGTCTCTGGCTATGCCAAAATGTATCGAAAGTTAAAATTCAATGATTATTGTTAAAATTACTGCAATATTTTTAAAAAAACGATAATTTGGTGATTTCGGACATTTCGCATTGTCGCAGAACGTTCAAAATAGCTTTATCCTCTAAGTCACACCCACTTTCCCAGTAAAACCGAAGAAATCGTAACGATGCGACATGTAGTTGCTGAGATCTATTCAAATTGGAATCTGAATAATAATAATAATAATAATAAGAACTAGATCTGCTACTGTCCCATGCAGATATGAAAGCTTTCATATTCATCGTCACGTGTCATTGATTGTATCAAGTAACCTAAATAAAAGGATACGAAGAAAAAATTATTAAAATTGGTCAAAAACTCGCGAAGTTACAAGTCTAAATATAGTATGAAACATTGCACCCAGGCATAACAATAATCTGAAAACTAAAGGGAAATAACTGAAACTTGTATTACTGTAATGAGACGGATGAGAAAATGAAATGAAAATGGCGGGAAAAAAAAATTAAAAATGGCAGGTTGGACAGGCGACCTTACTCCTTGTCACGTACAACCGGGCATTCGAAAACACGCTAGTTAACTCAATGACAGGCGCGCGTGCTTACCATTCAGCCACTCAACCCCCCTTTGAAATCAGACACGTGCAATATGTCATATAAGAAGAATAAGAAGTCGCTCACAACAAAATGGTAAATTAATGAGTTTAGGTCAAAAGGTTGAGCTACTGTTTTAGAGTACTTAATAGTTTTAAAGAGACACGTTAAGGGTTGTTCATAGTTAAATGAAAGTTTAATTTTAAATAAGACCAATAAAATTAGGATTTAATAATGCCAGACTAATATTTCCAATATGTTTGGTTATAAGTAGGAAATCGTGACGACTTCTTAAGCATGTTTTAAACAAAGGATCATGTTTGTTTAAACAAGAATGGCACTCTGCAATAAAAAAAACTGGCCAAAGCAAGATTTCTATGCAGAAATTAAATAATTGCTAGAACCAGAAAAATATTTATCCACTATAATAAATAAGCAACATAGAGAAAATGAAATGAAATTGAATGGGGTTTAACGTCCGACTGTTCTGCTCCTAAAATGGGCTAATGAAGACGGGCATATGCCATAATGTGTGCAATGAGGGAAATTTTACCCGGGCAGCGGCGGTTACGGCCTACGAGGTTGGACAGGCAACCATACTCCTTGTCACGTACAACCAAAAAATCGAAACAACGGCAGTTGACTCAATGACAGACGTTATGATACAGAGCGCACGTGCTAACCATTCAGCCACGCAACCTCCCTAAAATCGGCAAATTGCTGACCTACAGCGAGAAACATTTCAACCGGGCCAAATTTTCTATTGTAACAGTTTAATTTGCACGGTACCTTTAGTTATCAACCGAATATTACAAAACTTTTAAAAATAAGCTCCCCCCTGACCAGCTTAAGCGTTCGCAATAAACGTTTGCCCCTTAAAATCGGGAAATTGCTGACTTTAAAGTGAGAAACATTACAACCGGGCGAAATTTTCTGTTTTATCACTTTTACAGTACCTTTGATTACCAACCGATTATTTTCTGTTTTATCACTTTTACAGTACCTTTGATTACCAACCGATTATTACAAAACTTTAAAAATAAAAGAGAAAGAGAGAAATGCGGCCTAATGTCCATTCGACACAAACTAGGTCATTTCGGGACTAACATATGTTTTTTAATTTTATTTAAAAACTCCCCCTGCGCTTACAGGTCTTTAGCCGTTGGGAGGAAACCGAAGAACACGGAGAAAACCCACAAGGTTGGACATCATACTTCATGTCACGTGCAACCTGGAGATCGAAACGACGCCCGTTGACTCAATGACAGACGTTACGATACAGTGCGCACATGCTAACCATTCAGCCATTCAGCCTCCCTGAATTCAGAAAATTGCTGACTTATAGCAAGAAACATTTCAACCGGGCGAAATTTTCTGTTTTAACAGTTTAATGTGCACGGTACTTTAATTACCAACCGATTATTACAAAACTTTTGAAAATAAGCTCCAACTGACCAGCTTAATCGTATGCAATAAACGTTTTCGCCTGAATTGAAAGTTCTGCACGGAGAAAGTTCATCTCGATTTCCCGGCGTGGTTCCCCTTGTCAGTGAGGCAGAACGGAGGGCCTGACAAGCACAGCTGTCTAGTCATTCGGATGGGACGAAAAACCAAGGTCCCGTGTACACATTGGAGTGCACGTAAAATATCCCTAAGCAGTTGGAATTCGATACTGTTGAATAAGCTCTATACGATGACTAAATGTGTAGATTGTAGTCACCCACACTGCATGTTTCGCTTAACAATGAAAGGGTGCCGTTTTCAATGTTCGATCCTTTTGTTCTTCTACTCCTGATATGTTGGACTGTTGATCGATGGTTTCATATAAAAGACTACCAATAAGACTCTTTGTACAAGAAGTTCCCAAAAAATATTATGTTGACTTTACGAGAAAGACCTCTAAACATGCTCCAAATTGTAAAAATACGACTTTTTGGGTTTTCAATCTCTTTTTTTCGGCTATCCCTGATATTTAGAAAAAATAATACAATGATTTCACACAACAGGCTAGCTATTAGACTCTCTATTGACAAAAGTTTCACCGCCCTCCCTTCATTATAACCGAAGTTATCGTGCCCTAAAGAATCAACAAATTAGCTTGTTTATCTCTGCTTACCCTAAGCAGAAAATGCTCATATTTAAACTCAATCATAACATTGACCTAGTGAACGTCTACACCAAGTTTGAACATTCTAGCTTAATTAGAAGGAGAGTAATTGTGTTCCAAATTCCCGACCCTTCAAATTGCTTCTATTTTTCATTTTCAATTCAAAATGGTGACCATCACGTGACCGAAATCAAAATTCTATTCGCGACATTTTTTAGGCCTTCCTACAAGGATTCAGAAAATATAACTCCCGAGTCTGTAAGTAAAATAGCAAAAAAGCCTTATTGATTTTTCACTTTTAAATATGGCGGCACTTCCGGTTCGATCGACAAACTCCATATTTTGTGTACAAATCAGTAATTACTTATCTAGTATCCAAAAAAAAAATCAGGTCATTCTGACCTATATTTCGATGATTTTTTTGAAAATTTTGATCCTTAATTTCGTCAAGGGGAGATAATTTAGAAAATTTCTAATTATATTTTTGAAGTCACATCGGTAGGATCTACTTAGATACTAAATTTCATGAAAATCGTACAACTATTAAAGAAGTTGTCAAATTGGTCTAATCTTCCGGTTCGAAATCACAGCGACGAATTTTCGAAATTCGAAAATGTGAAACTGCAGATGAAAATGGTTTTTTTAAAGGTATTCAAAGAAAAAAGAATTAGTAAAATCGGTCAAAAAATAACAAAGTTACGACTATGCATTGTCATTTTTTTCGTTCGTAAAATTCGGTGATTTCGGATTCGTAAAACGTTTCGAAAATATATTTAATCAAGGTTCGCACCCCATTTTTGGGGGGGTAGGTCAAAATTTCAGAAAGATCCTATGGATAGATTCTGAGAAATCCGATTTGCAGAAAACACACAAAAAAAAAAATAATAATAATAATAACTTTAACAGAAACAATAAGCTTTCATATGTAATATGAAAGCTTAATAATAATTTTAACAAAAACAATAGTGTTTCACACAAGCTACGCAGTGTGAAACCCTAATAATAACTAGACCTGCAGACCTGCAGTGCTCTGTATTATGGCCCCTGATTGTCCGAAAATTGCCCTTTTTATCTTGTGGCCCCACATGGAGGTCAAAATTGTCACCCGATTTAAAAAAAAAACGTTTGATTATATCACCGTTACATGGTTATGAAGGTTGAGTTCAAATTTCGTGAAAATCGGACGAAAATTGACAGACATAATGGCCGCCGTTTGTACGCGAATGGTGTGAAAATATGTTATATCAAGGTTGTGGACCCTATAGAGGTCACAATTTTGAACCGATTTTGATGAAACTTGACATGTATAACCCAAAAATCTTGGTTCCTTTCGATATTTGCGCCCATCGGGTTGTAACTTACTTCATGATGTCCCCTGATTGCCCGAAAAATCATCCTTTTTAGCTTGTGGTCCATCTGGAGGTCACAATTATTATCCGATTGAAAAAACCGTTTGATTATATCACTGTTACATGGTTATGGAGGTTGAGTTCGAATTTCGTGAAAATCGGACCACAATTGACAGACAAAATGGCCGCCGTTTATTCGCTAATAGTATGAAAATATGTTATATCAAGGTTGTGAACCGTATAGAGGTCACAATTTTGAACCGATTTTGATGAAATTTGAAATATACGTTTATAACTCAACGATCGCTGTTCCTTTCGATATTCGGGCATATTGGACCATAACTTCCTGAATTATGGCCCCTAATTGTACGATAAATCAAGTTTTTTACCTTGTGGACCCTATGGAGGTCACAATTGTATTCCGAATTGAAAAACCGTTACACATTAATGATGGTTGAATGTGAATTTCTTGAAAATCGATAATTGAACAGCTATATCAATATTATTAAATGTTTCGTATACTTAACGTTAGCATGAGTCAGAACTTTCTAAAAAAACAAAAAAATTCTAATGATTTTCTGATAATTACTTAATATGCGACAACTCTTATTGAATGCCCGGACGATTTAGCGTATGTGGGCGTATGTTTCGTTGCCTGGCAACCTGTTTTTGAGATATCAGGTTACCACACATTTGATGTTGCACGAAATTATCAACCGTTATCCACGAAACTTACAGAATATAATAACAATAATAATATATCGGAGTAGCCAAAATTTGGACCACTTCCGGTTAGCAGTTTTCGAGATTATCACAGACCGCAATTCTCAACCACAATTATCAATCGTTATCCACGAAACTTACGGAATATAATAACAATAATATTATATCGGAGTAGCCAAAATTTGGACCACTTCCGGTTAGCAGTTTTCGAGATTATCACAGACCGCAATTATCAACCGATTTCCATGAAACTTACAGAATATGATACCAATCATAATAGCTCGGAGAAGCCAAAATTTGGACCACTTCCGATCTGTAGTTTCCGAGACATCAGGTTACCACATATTTCATGTGGCACGGTTGCAGATCACAATAACCTACCGAGTTCAATGAAACTTGCAGATTATAATTACATTAATAATATCCCAGGGTAGGCAAAGTTTCGGCAACTTCCGGTTATTGGTTTCTGCGATATCAGGTTACCACTTATTTCATTTGGCACGACTACAGACCGCAATTACCAACTGATTTCAATGAAACCTACAGAATATGATAGCATTAATAATATCTCAGAGTAGCCAAAATTTCGTCCACTTTCAGTTAGAAGTTTTCGAGATATCAGAGTAGCCAAAATTTCGTCCACTTCCGGTAAGAAGTTTTCGAGATACCGGGTTACCACACATTTCACGTGGCACGGCTACAGAGCGCAATTACCATCCGATATCCACGAATCTAACAGAATATGATAACAATAAAAATATCTCAGAGTAGCCAAAATTTCGTCCATTTCCAGTTGGCAGTTTTCGAGATATCAGGTTACCACACATTTCATGTGGCACGGCTACATACCGCAATTACCAACTGATTTCAACTGCTAACCGAAAGTGGTCGAAAATTTGACTACTCCGAAATATTATGATAGTTATCATATTCTATAAGTTTCATTGAAATCGGTTGGTAATTACGGTCTAGTTGTGAGGATATTTTTGCTTTCCAGATGTGACAAATAGCCGCTGCCATCTTTTAATGTTGATTTTTCTCTCTTGACTGTTAAAGATTAAAAATAGTGACACCAGCAGTGGGATTAAACCCACATAACATTGTGGAGTTACCAGATCTTTCCCTGAATTAACTTGATAGCCAGTGATTTGGAGTTGACGTATTATGCCGTCGCCCCTGTCTGTGTGTGTGACTGTGGGTGTGTATGTATGTGTGTCTGTGGATCGCCTACAGGACGCAATGCTTACTGGATTTTCTTCAAACTTTATATACTTATTTTTTATAATCTAAGGATGATCCTTATTGTTTGTGGTGCATGCCCGATCCACAGGGGCTGAGCCACGCCCATTTCTTGTATTTGTTTGTTTGTCGCCTACATGCCATATTTCTTAACTTATAATCTTGAAACTTTGCATACATATTCTTTGTACCTTAAAGAACACCCCTACCGTTTGGGGTGCATGCCCGACCTCCCGGGTCAGAGCCACGCCCATTTTCTTTTCGCGTGTCTTTGTGTCCCCTACAGGGAGCAATTCTTACTGGATTTTCTTCAAACTTTGTGTACTTACTCTTTATACCCTAAGGATGATCCATATCGTTTTGGGTGCATGCCTATGCCCATTTTCTTTTTGTGTGTCTGTGTGTCGCCTACAGGGCGCAATTCTAACTGGATTTTCTTAAACTTTGTATACTTACTCTTTACACCCTAAAGATGATCGGTTTTGTTTTTTGGTGCATGCCCGATCCCCAGTGGCAGAGCCACGCCCATGCGTTGTATTTATTTGGTTGTCGTCTACAAGCCACATTTCTTCACGTACCATCTTGAAACTTTGAATACTTATTATTTGTACCCCAAGGAACATCCCTATCATTTGGGGTGCATGCCCAACTCCCAGTGGCAGAGCCACGCCCATTTTCTTTTTGTGTGTCGCCTACAGGTCACAATTCTTAATCGATCACCTTGAAACTTAAAATACACATTCCCTATACCCTAAAGATGATCCCTTTGCATACGCGACCCTCTGGGACTGCAACACCCATTTCTTGTATTTGTTTGGCTGTCGTCTATAGGGGGGTTGGGATGGCCTAGTGGTCTAGAGTGCCGCGCTTCGACCTCTAGCTGGCCAGTCACCTCTGGCTTGCGGCTGTGGTTTCGAGTCCTGGTGTGAGCGTATGTGGCATGGAAATAGGGGCGCCTTCTCAACCTTGTGGGTTTCCTCCGGGCCCTCCGGTTTCCTCCCACTGCTAAAGACCCCTACGCGCAAGCGAATTATTGAAATAAAATTAAACCATACGTTAGTCCCGAATTGACCTAGTTTGTGTCGATTGGACGTTGAACCTCATTTCTCTCTCTCTGTTGTCCACAGTATTACCTTGGTGCATACCCGACCCCCAGGGACAATGCCATGCCCATTTTCTTTTTGTGTGCCTGTGTGTCACTTACAGGCCACAATTCTTAATCGATCGTCTTGTAAACTTTTTTATACTTATTCCTTATATCCTAAGGCTGACCACTATTATTTTTAGTGCATGCCGGACCCCGGGGGTCAGAGCCACGCCCAATGGTTTTGTGTCTTGTGTTAGCCTACAGGATGCAATTCTTAACAGATCCTTTATAAACTTTGATACTTATTCTGAATATCCTACGGATGACCCCTATTGTTTTGGGTGATTTCCTAACTCCTAGGGGCAGAACCGTGTCCATTTTTACTTCGTGTATGTGTGTGTTCTCTACAGGCCACGATTCTTAATGGATCGTCTTTAAAGTTGGGATATGTATTCCTTATAGCCTAAGGACGACAACTGCATGTCTCGACTCCCAGAGGCAAGCCACGCCCAATTTTTATACGTCCACATTCATAATGTGAACGTATTATGCCGTCGCCCCTGTCTGTGTGTTTGTGTGTGTGTGTGTGTGTGTGTGTGTGTGTGTGTGTGTATGTATGTATGTGTGTGTGTGTGTCTGTGGTTCGCCTACAGGGCGCAATTCTTCATGGATTTTCTTCAAACTTGGTATACTTATTCCTTATACCCCAAGGAAGATCCCTATTGTTTTTGGGGCATGCCCGACCCCCAGGGGCCGAGCCACGCCCATCTCTAGTATTTGTTTGTTTGTCGTCTACAGGCCACATTTCTTAACTTATAATTTTGAAACTTAGTATACACATTCTTTGTACCCTAAGGAACATCCCTATCGTTTGGGGTGTATGCCCCACCCCCAGGGGCAGAGCCACGCCCATTTTCTTTTCGTGTGTCTTTGTGTCGCCTACAGAGCGCAATTCTTACTGGATTTTCTTCAAACTTGGTATACGTATTCCTTATACCCTAAGGAAGATCTCTATTGTTTTTGGTGCATGCCCGACCCCCAGGGACAGAGCCACGCCCATTTCTAGTATGTATTTGTTTGTCGTCTACAGGCCACATTTCTTAACTTATAATTTTGAAACTTAGCATACACATTCTTTGTACCCTAAGGAACATCCCTATCATTTGGGGTGCATGCCCAACCCCCTGGGGCAGAGCCACACCCATTTTCTTATCGTGTGTCTTTGTGTCGCCTACAGGCCGCAATTCTTATTGGATTTTCTTTAAAACTTTGTATAGTTTAGTTTAAACAATATTTTATTCAATAAGCTGAATTGGATTGAACAACAGGCAAATGCCTATTTAAGTTCTCTCCATACAAATAAAATAGTTAAGTCTTATGTTTACAATACAATGTGGACATATAAAATAGTTAAATCTAATGTTTGAAATACAATGTGGACATATGTACAGACAGTGAGTTATAAACATATATACATTTCTAGGAGTGTAATTTTAAAGTTGAAATGTTAAAGTATTAAAATCTCTTGCTGTCTTTTATGTATTTTTGAACTATTTCGAAAATGTTAGAGTTGGTATTGTCTGAAAGAGCGGGGTTACCATATAAGATCAGGTCAATTGTAACATTTTGTTCAAGGAGGTGTAGGTTATTTTTAAGGATAGTTCTTGGGGCAGAGTATGCTGGACATATGAAAAAATAATGGTAATTATCTTCATCAGCAGAATAACACCTAGGGCACTCTTTTGTTACGCTAATAAAATGGTAGAATAGGTGATTGTTTAAATTACTAGCTTTATTCCTTAATTGGCAATGGATAATATTCTCTTTCCTATTTCCAGTATTATAATATTGTGGTGGTCTAATTAGAGGATACACACGTGATAGACCCAACTTAAAAGTACTTAACGATTGTGAGGTTTTAATATTTTTAGGTAAGTTGTTCCAAAGTTTAATTGTGCAGGGAAAGAAACTATTTGAATATGAACTGGTTTTACAAAGCGGATTGTTGAAATTCAGATTTTCACTACGAAGGTTATAATTTGGTAATGACGGTTCAAATTCTTTAAGGACTTCTGACAGATAAGTGGGACTTAGGTTATTCTTTATTTTATATAAATAAATTAATTTGTGTTTTATTCTGCGCATAGATAGTGATTCCCAACCGAGCTCTTTATATAAATTGTTTTTAGATGAGTTTCTTCTAAGGCCAGTTATTATTCTACCTGCTTCAATTTGAACACTCTCCAATAGATCAGAATCCTTCTTTGAACAGTTATCCCAAATAATATCGGCATATTCTAAAATCGGGCGTATAAAGGCAAGATATATTTTATTAAGTGAAATTCTGTTAATTTTATATTTTAGTATACGCAAAATATTTAGTCGACCACAAGCTTTCTGGTATATATTTGAAATATGTTTTGACCATAATGCATTGGACTGAAATGTTAGTCCCAAATGACGATGAGTAGTTACGTTTTCAACTTTTGTATTTTCAAAAATAACGTCTGGGTGGATGGTAGTTTTCCTAGTAAAAATAATATTTTTTGTTTTATTTGGGTTAAAAGTTACACACCATTTCTTGGCCCACGATGATATAATATTCAAATCTTAAGTTATAGAGTTCGCGCTACTTAGAGGATCATTATGAATAATTGTAAAAAGTGAAGTATCATCGGCGAATAGTCGTATGTTGTTAGTAATGTTATCGGAAATATCATTTAGATAAATTAGAAATAGGAAAGGACCCAGCACACTTCCTTGGGGGACGCCAGAATCGGTATGCAAATAACTGGATTTGAAACCTTCTAAAACTACACATTGTTTTCTATTACTTAAATAGTGTTCGATCCATTTACATAATGTTTTATTAATTCCATATTGTTTTAATTTAGCCAATAAACCAATATGCCAAACTTTATCAAATGCTTTTGATACATCACAAAATATAAATCGAATTTGCTTTCCTTTATCAAGATTACTTATTATAACATCATAAATTTCTAAGAGTTGGTTTACTGTAGAATCGTTAGGTTGAAAACCAGACTGATATTTATATAAAAGGTTATTTTCTTTTATGAAATTATAAAGGTTTTTAAATAATATTTTTTCTAGTATTTTACATAATGAGCATGTTAATGAAATCGGTCTATAGTTGTCAGGGGAGTGCGGATCACCCTTTCCTTTATAGGCTGCAATGATATGTGAAGTCTTCCAAATGTCAGGTAATAATTGGAGTTCTAATGAAAGGTTAAAAAATTTTGTAAGAGGGCTTGTGATTGATGGAGTTATGTTTTTCAGTACAGCTGGACTAATATTATCGGGACCAGAAGGTTTTGAACAGTTAAGAATTAGTAATTGGTCTTTCACTTCATGCTCACTTACAATAAAATTCGGTAGTTCGTTGTTACTGCGAGCAGCAAAGTATGGAAGGTCAGGTACATTATTTAATTTTGAAATCGAGGCAAAATAAGTGTTTAGGATATTAGCCTTATCAAGTGGGTGGGTGTAAACGCAGTTTTCAAATAATAATGGGGAGGTGGTTACATTTTTATGATCAAAATTTGTAATAGTTTTAGCTATTTTCCACCATTTATTTGGAGGCAAGTTTTTAATATTTATTTGTTGTTCTAATTTGTCTTTAAAATTACTTTTAGCTTCTCTAATTAATGTTATTACTTCATTTCTTACTTTTCTAAACAATAGCCAATGATTAGGACTATTTGTTTTTTTGGCGCGTTTGTGTGCTCTATTTCGGTTTCGAATTTTTATGCGTATGGCGTTATTCATAAATGGCTTATCATTAGGTCTTATAGTTACTACTTTTGTTGGGATATATTGTATTAATGTTTTATTTAAAACATCTAAAAAACTTTCATAAATTTTGTTGATATCATCATTTTTAAAAACATTTTGTGACCAATCAACAGTCATTAATTCATTATTTAAGCCTTCATAATCAGCAAGTTTATAATTTCTAACAGTTCTCTTGTATGTTAATTGTTTGTATGTTTTTATATTTAAAGATAAGATTATTGGTGAATGTGTACTACATATAGGGGCATTAACATGAGTTTCCGATATAAGTGATTTCCTATTAGTTATAAAAAGATCAATACATGAACCTGGTAGCGTTGTGAAATTAGTCGGTTCTTTTATAAGATTTTCAAGATTTAATCTTTGTAATAGTTTTTCAAATTTAGCACAATTACTTGAATTACTTAAAATATTGATATTAAAATCCCCTGTTAGGATAAAAAAGGAATCACTATCTAATGCATTAGATAATGTATCGTAAAGAATATCCCAAAAGGCAACCCTTGTATTTGGGGGTCTATATAGTACCCCGAGTAAGAATTTGGTATAATCAGTAAATAAGTCTATAAAAATTAATTCAATATTGGGGTTTATGAGATCATGCCTAATCTGAAAGTGTAAATTATTTTTTATATAAACGACAACCCCACCCCCATGCCTGTTTCTATCTAATCTAATAGGACTTCTATAACCGGGCAGTAAAATCTCTGAATCTTTAATAGTGTTGTCTAGGTGGGATTCAGTAATACATATTATATCATGATCGGAGAATTCAGCTTCAATTATATCTAATTTTGGCAATAAACTACATACATTATTGTGGACAATGGAAATATTACATGTACTTAATGCATTAAATGGACCAGGGTTTTGTTCTATGCAACCGACAAGTAGCAACGTTTTAATTACCAGCAGTAGATAAGTAACTATACCATAACACATGAGGGGACGACGTAAGACTACATATAAGGCCAACTTTGTATACTTACTCTTTATACTCTAAGGATGATCCCTATCATTTGGGGTGCATGCCCAACCCCCCAGGGGCAGAGCCACGCCCATTTTCTTTTTGTGTGTCTCTGTGTCGCCTAGAAGCCGCAATTCTAACTGTATTTTCTTAAAACTTTGTATACTTACCCTAAGGATGATCCGTATTGTTTTTTGGTGCATGCCCGACCCCCAATGGCAGAGCCACGCCCATTCCTTGTATTTATTTGTTTGTCGTCTACAAGCCACATTTCTTAACGTATCATCTTGAAACTTTATATGATTATTCTTTGTACCCTAAGGAACATTTCTATCATTTGGGGTGCATGCCCAACCCCCAGGGGCAGAGTCACGCCCATTTTCTTTTTGTGTGTCGCCTACAGGCCACAATTCTTAATCGGTCATCTTGAAACTTAAAATACTTATTCCTTATACTCTAAGGATGACCCCTTTTGTTTTGGGTGCATGCCGACCCCCATGGGACAGCAACACCCATTTCGTGTATTTGTTTGTCTGTCGTCTACAGGCTGCATTTATTAATGTATCATCTTGAAACTTTGAATACTTATTCTTTTTACCTTAAGGATGATCCCTATTGTTTTTGGTGCATGCCCAACCCCAAGGGACAGTGCCACGCCCATTTTTTTTTTGTCTGTCTGTGTGTCACCTACAGCCCACAATTCTTAATCGATCGTCTTGAAAACTTTTTTTATACTTATTCCTTATACCCTAAGGCTGACCACTATTATTTTTGGTGCATGACGGACCCCCTGGGACAGAGCCACGACCAATGCTTTTGTGTCTTGTGTTCGCCTACAGGATGCAATTCTTATCAGATACTTTTAAAACTTTACAAACCTATTCCTTATACCCTAAAGATGACCCCTATTGTTTTGGTGATTTCCTAACCCCCAGGGGCAGAGCCATGCCCATTTTTACTTCGTGTCTATGTGTGTTGTCTACAGGCCACGATTCTTAATGGATCGTCTTGACGTCTTAAAACTTGGGATATGTATTCCATATAGCCTAAGGACGTCAACTGCATGTCCCGACTCACACAGGCAAGATACGACCAATTTTTGTGTTTGTCGTTTACAGGCCGCAATTCTGAATGAATCAGCTTGGTACTTGGTTTATGTATTCCTTATAGCCCGAGGGCATCCACTATTGATTTTGATGAATGTCCCGACCCCCAGGGTCAGAGCCACGCCCACTTTTTGCCTTTAGTGTTAGGAAGGCACAATTCTGAATGGATTATCTTGGTATAGTTATTCCTTATACTCTAAGGACGGCAACTATTAATGTTGGTGCACGACCCTCAACGCTAAACAAACCAAACGCCTAGCCTTCTTGACAAAGTACCATATCAATCAAAGTAGGAATGTGGACGTATATTGTAGCGTTAGCGTTATGTTTTGGTTTGTCGTTTACAGGCCGCAATTCTGAATGATTCAGCTTGGTACTTGGCATATGTGTTTCTTATAGCCTAGGAGCGTCCACTATTGATTTTGCTGAATATCCCGACCCCCAGGGGCAAAGCCACGCCCACTTTCTGTCTCTAGCGTCTGAAAGTCACAATTTTGAATGGATTATCTTGGTATACTTATTCTAAGGACGGCAACTATTAATGCTGAGGCACGACCCTCAACGGTAAACAAACCAATCGCCTAGCCTTCTTGACAAAGTACCATATCAATCAAAGCAGGAATGTGGACGTATATTGTAGCGTTATGTTTCTAAGATTGAATTTGATTTGATTTTCGTTTTGCGCCAGTCAACAGTCGCCTGGTTCTAGACAGTCAAGACCAGCTTTAATTTATTACGCTGCTCATCAGTGTTTGAAAAGACAATTGTGCCTATCGGTGGTTACAGTTTGACCTTATTGAGTGTTCCAGAACAGTTTCATTGTGAAATTTTCATTGTGTATCATTATTCATCCTGGGCCTAGTCTGAGACATGTACTATGTGTTTCACTTTATTCAGTTAGCCTAGATCGGAAGATGTAGTATCAGGAAGTCTGTCAATACACCATTTAGCCTATTTTGACTTATCAACATTAAAGCTAACGTGATGAAAGAGAAAGCTTAAATTTACAACCATTTGTGTAAATGACCCCAAATCTTATATACAAGCTGAACAATTTCAACTCCAAGTTTTAGCCATCATTGAATTTGTGCTGTTTCGAGTGATATTTGAATTATTTTCGACTTTGAATCATTTTCAACTCCCTAAAGATTCCTTCTTCTAGCAGTTTTCAACTTAACATAGTTTTCACAGTTCCATGTGCAGTGACATTTTGATCCATTGTAGCATTTATAACAATATTCATCAATAATTTGATATTCTGTGTTTTATAAAACTATTACTTTGATTACAGAACTGTTTAGTAATATTTTGTCAATTTGTACACACTTATATTGTCAACATCTTGATATGGAATGTTTGTTTTCTTGTAGGAATCAATTGTATGCCACTAATCAAAATTTCTTTTCATGTTTAAGTTTTATATGGTTTACATTTTATTACCAAAATTTGACCATTGTGTGTATTATAAGGTCCTGAGTACCGTAATTTCAAATGTTATTTTTTGGCGTAATATTTATCTTCTTATTATATAAAATGGAGAAAATGATTGATAGGTTTGATGGGTCTGTTATTGATAGGGATGCGGCAAAAACCCACATTCTTAGCTTTGAAGGTTACCCCAACCATCAAGATATTGCTATTGATGATGAAGAATTTGAGCAAATATCAAAACTGTTTAAGCAATCGGTCAAGGGCAAGGCTTGTCTTTCGATAGAAGACATAGAATTTGATTCTGATGCTAGTTTGAAAGATCAGTTCATTGACAAGTATTCCTCAACTAAAACTAAACTTGGCTTGTATAGCCAATATTCTAATATTCAATATGATTGTTCATTGTCACCTAGTAACAATTAAGATAAAATCAAAAAATTAGCCAATCAGTTAGGTTATAATTTGTCACACGTTAGAGATAAGTTTATATCTATTTTGTCAACCAACTGTAAACAAGCTGTTATTATGGCAAGTTCAGATGATACAAGTGCGCAAGCACTTGGAACTCAAGCTCAGCGGTATTTTGATGTAGGTAATAATTCATCACCAACTACTACTTCTAAAGAGTTTTCCTTTAGTTTGTCTGAAAATTTGTCCAGTTTACGATTGCAATCCCAGAATTCCTACAGACCTAAAGGAGAACCCCAACACATTCTGATTCCAACAGAGGCACATCACAATCACCTTTCCGAGATCAACGACCTCGGAACAGTCCAATGCGTAAGTCGAGGCATGTTATATTTATGCGATTATTGCCTAAATCCGGGTCTCACGTGGAGATCCTGTTTTGATCGGCAAGTTGATCTTATGAGTAGGCATAGAAATTTGTGACACTCTTTCAACCTTGCAAGTTACCAGTCACCTTATGATGCAAATACGTCAGATTTTCAGTTACATTCTCATGCTGTTAACAGACAGGGTTTTCGACAACCTGGTGGATCATCTAAGCCGCAACGCTCAGATCAACGCTCAGATAGGGGAATATTTGATAATAATGCTTCACAAATATTCCCCCAACTCAATCATCTGGCCAAACAGATGTCATTCTTCAGTTAAGTTCTTTTAATTACTGTAAAGGTAGTTTATCAGATAGAAAATCTGTGCTTATATTATTTGATAGTGGTGCTTCTAAATCACTTATTTCATAATCCGTTGTTAATTCTTCTCTCTACATGTATTTGTCAAGTTGACCTGTACATAAGTTACTTAAATGTTTGGAATTTCGTATGGGCAAATGTTAATTTGTTCCACTTTCATGTTTATACAAGTCTTTATTCAAGGTTAATCGTTTCGTTTAAAGGTTTATATTGCCCCAAATTTAGTGGGGATTGATCTTATTTTTGGTCAGGATACATTATCAGAGTTACAAGGTTCCTTACATTTTGAGGATAATGTATTTCGGTGTAAACCTAAAAGAGTCAACTTTTCCCCAACACACAATGTGTACATTAAGGTAGGTCATACACGCTATGTCGCCTTATATGGTCATGTTCCAGGTCTATATAGGAATCGTGATGTCCTTCTTCAGAAGAGATCCGATAACACATATTCATCATTCATACTTGCTACTTGACAGCATAACAGAGCTGTTGTTCCCATATCAAACCCTGGTAGAAAAACTCTTCACCTGAGGCAATCTCATCCTTTGTTGTATTTCAACACAGGTACTGTTTTTGTGTGTGATTCGTCAGATTTATTCAACGTGCAGAACAATATTCCCATCTTAATAAGGACGATCCTTTACTGCAGTTATCAGAAGATGAGATTCTACAACAGTAAATTAACTTGTATAATAATTGTATTTTCTCACCTAATGAGAAGAAAGATTTTCATAGTCAACTGTCACAAAGAAGGGAAACTTTCATTCTTTATTCGATATTCGCCCATATCATACCACTAAATCTGATAAAGAGGTTATCGATGCTGAACTTGATAAATTAGTAAAACTGGGCATCATCGCCGAGGGTCACCAATCATACACCTCTCCTGTTTTAATTCTCCCCAAAAAGGGAGCTACAGATAAACGTGTTTCGTCACTTAAACAAGCACATTAAGTGGTATAACCATCCATCATTCCCTTTATTATCATCTACCTTGCAGATAATTGGTCATGCTAAACCCACAGTTATCACTCAGCTGCCTTGACCTTAAGTCTGCTTTCTTTTCTATGCCCAATTCCAACAATGCACAACAATATACGACTATATCTTCCTATCACGGAGGTCGCCTCTTTTACTTCAAGCGCTTGACACAAGGCTTAAATGTATCCCCTGTTATTTTTCAAGCCGAAATTGATAGGATTCTCTCTCATCGTGACGATATCATTGTATTTAGTAAGGATGTCCAGTCACACAGTAGTCATCTACAGGCTGTCTTTCAAGCACTTTTTGATAATGGACTGAAAATTTTTCCTCGTAAATGTTCTTTCTTCAGAAATCAAGTTCTGTACATGGGTCATTTAAGTAAGATAAATAACAACGGACTTGTTACCCTCCAACCTTTGGAAAATCGTTGCCAGGCAATTCAACACCTTGTTCGTCCTAAGTCCAGTAAAGGAGTTCGTAGGTTTATAGTAACCGTCAACTATGTTTCAAACTTTCTGCCAAGATTACAAGAAATTATGCAGCCCCTTCATGAGATTTCTTCCAAGAGATCTAAATTTTCATGGACCGAAAGCTTTTCAAGATGTAAAAAGGCTTTTCAAGATGTAAAATATCTTCTTACTAACCCAACTGTTTGTATCTTCCGAATGCAGACAGTCCTTTGAGTCTCTATAGCGATACAAATCATAAATGGCAAGGAGCGCATATTGGGTTATTATTCTAAGAAGTTACCTTCGGCATGTAACAATTACAGTGTTACCCAGTTGGAAATGGCTGGTCTTCTCATCAACATCACGAATTTCCAGTACTTTCTCAAAGGAGTTGAGTTTACTGCTTATGTTGACTACTCTGCAATAGTTCAACGTCTGTACTCCAAGAAAGACCCTTGTTCTCAACGTCTCACTAAGTTAATTGTCAAACTATCCCAATATTATTTCAAAATCTTCTATAAAAAGGGAACTGAATTAGTCTAAGCAGATTTCTTATCAAGGAGTTCAACTAATACAGACGATTAAATTGGTCAAGTTGTGCCACCTGCTTTTACCCTTTCTACTCTCGCATTTCCTGTTACTCAGTCAGCAAGCCGCCCGGTTACACGTCAATATGCAAAACAGAAGCAAATCGCCATTCCTGAACTCTTCCCCAAATCTTCCACACGCACTACTACATTTAGTCAACCAATTTCTAGTACTTCAACCGAAACCCCGTTTCCCACTGTGTCTTCCACTAATGTCTCTTCACAGTCGAGAAATTCTAGAACTCACCAGTCAAAGTCTCAACAGAACTCCTCCATTCCCCTGTTACAGATGGTGATACTCCCCTCGATCTCAGTATTCCCCCCAAACCCCTCATCCATAACTGTGAACGACTGGTCACTAAACATTTCCCAAAACAAGCTGAATTGGATAAATTGTACAATGTTATTTTAAACGTAAAATCATCGGTGACTACAATTTGACATTCGATCAGAAAAAGCTTCTTCTCCCCAATGTAAACCTATCTATGATGTCAACAGGAATCTCAGAATATCAGTATTACACACACCCTAAGTAAGAATCCTATTTACGGATTGGGCCAGTTAGGTTATGTACTCAAACCGTCATCATCAAGCCTTACTTCAAATTCACGTAAAATCAAAGCTGATTGGTGTGGTCCTTTTGTTGTGCATCAAATTCTTGATCAAACCCATTATTTTCTCTCTACGTTGGATGGAAACGTCCTACAGGACGTCTATTCAATTAATCGTTTAAAACCGTGTTTTGTTAGGTCTCCTAATTTTGAGACAAAAATTACACACATTGATCAGCTTCTAAAAGAGTTTGGTAATATTCCTAACAATGACAATCTTAATGTTTTAACTGAAACTAGTCAATGTTTTATTACGGATGAATGTGATGTTATCTTACCTACATTTGATGAGGTTGACATTGTTTCTAATAGGTCTACAAATCCTGTTAATATTTGTCATTATCTTTCGAATATTACAAATAATCATAATATTGCTTATGTAGATAATTTGTCACACTATCAGTTATCAGAACAATGTAAGATGTTACAGGAAATGTCTAATATGTCATCCATGGAACTGCATAAAGCTAGGTTCAAATGTGGTTCATTGCAAGTTTTAATAACTACACCTGATTTCAATAAAGGTCAAACTTCTTCTTGGATACCAGCCAACTCTTCTCCTGATTTGTTTAATGTAGGCCTAACCAATGGACTTATCATTGATAATAAACTACAATTAACTGGTAGTCTAAAGAAATATCAAACTTTGTCTTTGTTGTGATAATTTTTGTTTTATATTCATTTAATGATTATGACATAAGTGTTATTTAACATCTCTGAATCGTGATTACTCATTGACACACATGTACAGCATATTTCAGAGCAATCTATTCGTTTACTCATTTTTTTTTAATGATTTCTTTGATTTATGTATTGTAATATATGTTACACATTCGTTATTTTTAAGCATTTATACAAACACAGATCACATGTATTGTCAAACTAGTTTTTCCAAAAACTTTGACATAGTAATTAATTGTGGTCTGAATCTTAGTTAAGCTCAGAAGAGTTACTTCCCTTTAACTGTCTTTGCCTTTTATATAAAAATAAGACTTACTGTTTCTACTATGTATGAGTGATCTACCCTGAGAAAAAGGCTAATAAACATGTGGATCTTTTAATTGTGGTTTTTCTTTATTGGGTGTCAAAGATTGAGAAATTGTGACACCCCCAGTGGGATTGAACCCACATATCAATAACATGATCATCATTTATGTCCACATAATGACCCCCCCCCCACACACACACACAGGCACACCTTCACCTGAGTTTACCGGCTAACGTTACCCCACCTCCCGACAAATCAAAACAGTTTCCTAGGGAATCACAAACACTTATTTAAAGATGGACAGTCCAAGAAATGTATCTTTTATTAATATGACCTCACCCCCACCACACACACACGCCAGTTGTCGACATTTGATCCCCTATATCTCGAAAACGCCCCTCAAACGCCTGATCGCCACCCAGATTAGTCTAGAAAAGTTTTGTCTCATAAATTCGCAGCTCGGGTGGCGATTCCCCCCTTCAGCCACCGGACTATACCAATGCTTCTTTAATAGTTGTACAATTTCATGAAATTTAGTACCGGTGTCATAGTGTGCAACAAACATATTTGTTGTACACTAACAATTAATTAAGGTAAAGCTTGAGCCATTAGCTTGCTTTCAAATTGATAATCCCTCTTGTTCACTTAAGCTTCATCAGTTAATATGTCGGTTTATTCCCACGAAGGCGCACTTATTGAGCGTAACGGACTAAAAGAGGTCGTTTTCGACGAATTCGCGGCAATACTAGGGATTTAAATGGATTTAAAACGTAACAATGGTGTTATAGATTGTTATAGTTTACACTTTTATAATCCCCAATGTAACTAATTAACCAACATTTTGGCATCATTTTTGTACGCCCGTCTGTCGTCCACAATTTCTTGTGAACGCACTAGAGGCTAAAGTTAATATCCGATTAACTTTAAATTTATACACATTGTTTAAGGTCACGAGACGAAGAATACTATTGATTTTCAGCAATATCTTATTATTATTGCCAGAGTTATGACCCTTGATCACGTTGAAAAATCTTGTGACCGCTCTAGAGACTAAAGTTAATATCTGATTGACTTCATATTTATACACAGTGTTTAAACTCAAGAGACGAAGAGGCCTATTTATTTTCAGCGATTTACGATTGTTACTGCCAGAGTTATGATCTTGTCAATGCTGTAGAGGCTAAAGTTAATATTCGATTGACTTTAAATTTATACACAGTATTTAAAGTCATGAGACGAAGAAGCCTATTGATTTTCAGCTATTTCCGATAATTACTGCCAGAGTTATGGCCCTTGATCTCTTTGAAAAATCTTGTGGATAGTCTAGAGACCAAAGTTAATATCCGATTGACTTTAAATTTATACACAGTGTTTAAGGTCATGAGACGTAGAATCCAGTTGATTTTCAGCGATTTCCGATAATAACTACCAGAGTTATGGCCCTTGATCACTTCAAAAAATCTTGTGGAAGCTCTACAGTCCAAAGTTAATATCCGATTGGCTTTAAATTTACACACATTTCCGATAATTACTGCCAGAGTTATGGCCCTTGATCACTTTGAAAAATCTTGTAGATGGTCTAGAGTTAATATCCCACTGACTTTAAATTTATACACAGTGTTTAAGGTCACGAAGAGATTTCTGATAATCACTTCTAGAGTTATGGCCCTTGATCACTTCAAAAAATCATGTGGACGCGCTAGAGGCCAAAGTTAATATCCGATTGACTTTAAATTGATACACAGTATTTAAGGTCGTGAGACGAAGAATCCTATTGATTTTCAACGATTTCCCATAATTACTGCTAATTATCTCTTGATCACTTTGAAAAATCTTGTGACGCTCTAGAGACCAAACTTATTATCCGATTAATTTCCAATGAATTTTGGTAACTGAACAGCTAAATCCATGATATTAAATGTTTTGTATATCGTACTAAATGTTAGTTAGCATGGACCAGAACTTTATAAAAACCAAACAAATTCTAATGATTTTCTGATAATTACTTTGTAATTTGTTACTTTTAATCAGATTTTAGTGTAATATAAATGTTTCATTATCGAAAAAAAGTAGAAATATGCCCGGACGATTTAGCTGCTGTGGGCGTATGTTTCGTTGCCTGGCAACCTATCTTTGGGATAAGAAATAATAAACATAAGTATACTAGAACAAAATTTGATTGAATTTCGCCAAATCAGAAATAAAAACATAACTCTACTATAACATAAAAATTAATAGACATAAAAATATAACCCTACTATAACATAAAAATTAATCGATATAAAAACATAAAGCGGAACATTCGTCTGTATGTGAATACATTGGCGTTTATCTGGCAGGAAGAAAGAAAAAAAAATGCCACAAGGGTAAGATGGACATCAATGCTGCCGTGTATTGTATAGAGTTGGTAAAATATCCTGGGTGTTACGTAGAAGGTGCCGTCTCCAAAAATCTGACTGGCAAAGATATCTCAAATTGGTGGGGTAACAAAACCAAGAATCCTATCATCGGCACCATCATCGATTAGATAAAATGGCTCACCACCAGTGGTATGCCTTAAATTATCGCGTATTTCAAGTTCACGTTTTGTTGGGGGTCACTGGCTAAGTGCATAAGGCGCTGGTTCGCTAGTCTGGAGGTCGGGTGTTCGATCCCTGCATTGACCGAGAAAGTTCATCTCGATTTTCCGGCGTGATTTCCCCTTGTCAGTGAGGGTCTGACAAGGACAGCTAACTAGTCGTTCGGATGGGACGAAAACCCGTGGTCCCGTGTACACATTGGGGTGCACGTAAAAGATCCCTTGGCAATTGGAATTCGCCGTAGTGCCGCTGCCCGGGCAAAATTTCCCTCATAGCACACTGTATGGCGTATGCCCATCTTCCATTAGCCCAGTTTAGGTGCAAAAGAGTAGGAAGTTAAACCCCATTTCATTTCATTTCACGTTTTGTTGTTGGTATGTTTGGATATATTGATCGTCTCGCGCGTTGCAGACTATTTTTCGTAGATGCAAAGGTTGGAAAGTACTTTTTTTTAGAATCATCTGTCCATTCACCGCCATGAAGCTTAATCATCAAATAAAGAGGGATTTTTTTTTACGCCCACATTTTCTCGTGGACGTATATTATCGTCGCCCCTGTTCGTTGGTCCGTCTGTCCGTTCGTTGGTCCGTCCACAATTGTTTGTGAACAGTCTACAGGTCACAATTTTTATCCGATTTCAATGAAACTTAAATATAGGTTTATCACCCTACGATCTCGGTTCCTTTCGATATTGGCATGTATCGGACTGTAACTTCATCGGTTATGGCCCCCGATTGTCCGAAAAGTCCGTTTTTATCTTGTGAACAGTGTAGAAGTCACAGTTTTGAACCGATTTGGATGAAACTTGAAATGCATGTTTATAACCCAAATCCCTTGGTTCCTTCCGATATTTGCGCCCATCGGATCGTAACTTCCTGAATTATGGACCGTGATTGTCCGACAAATACCCTTTTTAGCTTGTCGTCCCTTTGGAGGTCAAAATTTTTATCTGATTTAAAAATCCGTTACATGGTTATGGAGGTTGTGTTCAAATTTCGTGAAAATCGGAACAAATTGACAGACAAAATGGCCGCCGTTTGTACGCGAATAGTGTGAACATATTTTATATCAAGGTTGTGGACCCCATAGAGGTCACAATTTTGAACCGATTTTGATGAAACTTGACATATATGTTTATAACCCAAAGATCTCGATTCCTTTCGATATTTGCGCCCATGGGATCGTAACTTCTTGAATAATGACCTCTGATTGTCCGAAAAATCGCCCGATCTTGATCAAAATTGAAATGCATGTTGATAACTCAAAGATCTTGGTTCCTGTCGATATTTGCCCATATCTGATCGTAACTTCCTGAATCATGGCCCCAGATTGTACGAAAAATCACCATTTTTTAACTTCTGGTTCCTTTGTAGGTCACAATTGTTAACGGATTTAAAATAGCGTTTGATTATATCGCTGTGTCACCGTAATGAAGGGTGAGTTTGAATTTCGTGAAAATCGGACCAAAACTGATGGACAAAATGGCCGCCACTTGTACGCGAATACTCTAAGAATATGGTATATCAAGATGGTAGACCATGTAGAGGTCACAATTTGAATCTGATTTTGATGAAACTTTGAATGCATGTTTATAATCCAAAGGTCTTGGTTCCTTTCAATATTTGCGCACATTGAATTGTAACTTCTGAATTATGGTCCTTGATTGTACTAAAAATCGCCTTTTTAGCTTGTGGTCCCACTGGAGGTCACAACTATTATCCGATTTTAAAAGATGTTTGAATATATCACCTTTTCACTGTATTGAAGGTTGAGGTCGAATTTCGTAAAAATCGGACCAAAACTGCCGGACAAAATGGCTGCCGCTAAAACGTGAATAGTGTAAAAATATGATATATCAAGGTTGTGTACCCTGTAGAGGTCACATTTTTAATCCGATTTTGATGAAATTTGAAATATATGTTTATAACCCAAAGATCGCGGAATATATGTTTATAACCCAAAGATCGCAGAATGCATGTTTATAATCCAAAGGTCTTGGTTCCTTTCAATATTTGCGCATATTGAATTGTAACTTCCTGAATTATGGTCCTTGATTGTACTAATGCGCAGGCGTGATAAACCGTTACTTTCAAATAACTGAATTGTAGACAATTTTCGAGAAGTTATAAGTTGTTGATAAATTACCCGATAGATTTTAATTCTATTGTTGTGTATATGGACCATTTTAATGATAAGTAGTGTTTGCTGTTTAAAACTATTGCGAAGAAGACAAGAACCATTTATTATTTGTCGCCTTTTCATTCAAATTTAGGCCTACCGGTAATTTTAAAATTTTACGAAGCCTAGCTTGAAGTCATTATGTAGCGCCAGGAGGCAGCTGGGTATTTTGTTCTGCGTGTATTAAATAGTAACTCATAATTTGATTAATCAAAATGTTTTATAATAATTTTTATCTGTTGTGGCTAGTGAGCTATATGAATCAACTCAGCTATCATCAAACACAACTGAACTCTTACAGCTATAACCTTCAAGCCATATCTCATCGTTTGAGTAATACCCGTAATAATAATAATACTATTAATAATAATAGAGGCGTGAGGAGTGGAAAGCAGTGGTTGAAAAGGATTAATGTGTTAAATCCATCTATTACTATTATAAAAGGATACAGTTAAAAGCCACAGAACAGTGAACAGGGCTAATCTGGTAATATTCCAATAATTTCTGAGCAAATTGACCAACGCTCAGACAGCAAACAACTGTGTCTTAAGGCAAGGCCCGCCTTGAATGATTATATATACAATAGCATTGAAATTAATGAAGAAAATGGGGGAAATCAAGAACATTTAAAAGTTATCATAACCAACAGACCGTATGAATCTTTGAACACTAAACCACGGAATATTAATATTAATCTTAACAATATCATCCAGCTCACCCCAAACTCTATCACAAATCAAAAACAGATCAAACATTTTAGAACAGAACAGAAGATAAACAACAATCTTATACAAATTAGAAAGGCAGTCGAAAATGAAGCGTCGGTTTTTAACAACTTCGTTTGGATTAATTAATGCCAGATCTGTAAAGAACAGAACAACAATTGTATCTGTTTATATTGTTGAAAATTCGGTCGATATTTTTGGAATAACTGAAACGTGGCTGAGTAATGACTGCTTGGATTCATCGACAATCGCAGCTTTAGTACCTGATGGATATTCCATACAACATTGCCCTAGAGGTTCACGTGGGGGAGGTGTAGCACTTATATTTAAGTCATCTATTAAGTGTAAGAAAATTCGTCAAGAACGCTTTGATTCTTTTGAAATCTTGGATTGTTCTCTACAGTTTTCTTCAAGGGAAACTAGGATAATTACAATTTATCGCCCGCCCAATAACAAATTGTGTCAAAGGTTTATGGAAGAATTTGGATTATTTCTAGACCAGTTAAATGTGACTAAGTGTTGCACTATTATTTGGGGGGGGGGTAATTTTTATGTTGATGATTCTAATGACCCTGCCGCGGTTGACTTTTGTGAAATGTTGAATAATAGATCTCTAACACAACATGTTTCTTCTTCTACCCATAATGGTGGACATATTCTCGATCTTGTTATAACTAATCCATGTGATATTAAACTGGATAATCTCTCTGTCTCTGACAAATTAATATCTGATCATTTCCCGGCAAGTTTTAATCTAAAGATCCAGAAACCACAACCAACAAGAAAGACTGTAATATATCGAAGGTTTAAATCACTTGACATTACTAAATTTAAAGCGGAAATAGTCAATTCGGACTTCAATGACATTCAACATATTCAAGATGTACAAGAGAAGGCAACCCAATACCACTCTAAACATGCTGAAATTTTGGACTCACTTGTGCCTCTTCAAACAAAAACATTTACCATTCGTCCCAATACGCAGTGGTTTAATGAGTCTATTTTAGAAGCCAAAAGGGATCGTAATAAGGCCGAACATCTATGGCGTAAAACAAATCTACATGTCCATAAACAGATTTATAAATCTTTAATAAACAATGTGAAAAAATTAATTGAAGACGCTAAAATTAAATTTTACTCTGATAAAATAGAAAATGGCGAAAACAGACAAAAAGACCTGTATAAAGTTGTGAATTCCCTTTTGGAATATAATGCTGCGCGGACTATTCTCCCGGATAATGATAATGATGCTGAACTTGCGAATTTATTCTCTGATTTCTTTCAAATAAAATTACAGAAAATATGAACTGAACTTGATGATTTAAATAAAACTATTGACTTTAAAGCTCATGATTTTGATAAGTTAGAAAACTCTGTTTATTTAGAAAAAATTAATTTGTTTAGTGAATCTTTTGTTTTAAAGTTAATTAAATCGTCTGCTCCTAAATCTTGTTCATTAGATCCTATTCCGACTCCTGTTCTTAAGGACTGTCTAGACGAAGTTATTCCAGTTTTCACTAATATTATAAATTCTTGTATATCATCCTCTACTGCTCCCAACATTTTCAAGCAAGCTTATGTTACCCCTTTAATTAAAAAGTCTACACTGGATCCAAATATTTTTAAAAATTACAGACCTGTCTCTAACTTAAGTTTTATTTCTAAAATATTAGAGAAATGTATTGCTTCTCAGATAAAGGCCCATCTAGATGATAACTGTTTGTATGAACCATTTCAATGTGCTTATAAACAATTTCACAGCACCGAAACAGCCTTAACCCGGGTTTCAAATGATATTTTGATTGAAATTGATAATAGAAAATGTACATTTTTAATTTTATTGGATCTATCTGCTGCTTTCGACACATTGGACCATTCCATTCTTCTACGTAGACTACAGTTTAAATTCGGTATTTGTGGCTCTGCATTAAATCTTTTAGAAAGCTATCTTGTGGGTAGAAAACAGTGTATTTTAGTTAATTGTAAATCGTCTTCTGAATCTGTTTTGTCATCTGGGGTTCCCCAGGGTTCAGTTCTTGGACCGATTTTATTTACCCTCTATACGTCACCATTAGGTGATATTGTTAGAAAATATGGCCTCAGCTTTCACTTGTATGGCGATGATACTCAATTATATATTTCATTTAAACCTAATTGTCCATCCTCTTTCAATTTGTCAAAACTGCAACTTGAGAACTGTATTAGTGAAATTAGAAAATGGATGTCAAAGAACTTTCTAAAATTAAATGATGATAAAACTGATTTTTTTTACTAGGCTCAAGGCATCACTTAAGGAAATTTGCACATGATAATCCCCCTGTTGTAATAGGTAATTGTGATATATTTTCATCTAATTGTGCTCGTAATATTGGCGCAATCTTTGATAGTTTTATGCTTATGGGAGCTCAAGTAAATAATATTTGTAAATTGTGCTATTTTAATATTAGAAATATAGGTAAAATACGTAAATTTGTAACCGAAGAGGTCACTAAGTCACTTGTTAATTCTCTTGTCACTTCTCCATTAGATAACTTTAATTCACTTTTAGTTGGTTTACCGTTAAAGCTTATAGATAAATTACAAAAAGTACAGAATACTGCTGCTAGATTTGTTACTTTAACTAAAAAATGGGACCACATAACTCCTGTTTTATACAATTTACACTGGTTACCTGTTAAATATCGAATTGATTTTAAGATTTTGTTACTTACTATTCCACTATTCTAAAAGATCTGGGGCCAGTTTCACAAAGCAACTTACGATGAAAATTTGCGTAAGTTTATCGTAACGTAAACTTACGTAAAAATCGCGTTTCACTAAACTTCTTAACTTACGAAATTCGTAACTTTTATCGTACAGTTTACGGCAACTCTAAACTTGTCGTAAGTTGGAAATTTTTCGTATCTTTGACGAAATGGTCGCCTTTATAATTTATGTGTATCAGGAGGTAGTTTCACAAAGCAACTTACGATGAAAAATTTATCGTAACGTAAACTTACGAAAAAATTGCGTTTCACTAAAATTCTTAACTTACAAAATTCGTAAATTTGATCGTAAAGTCTACGGCAACTCTCACCCTGTCGTAAGTTGGGTTTTTTACGTATCTTAGACAAAATGGCCGACTTGTTACTTTATGCCAGTGGTTCCCAATCTGAGGTACGCGTACCACGAGAGGTACAAGTGGGCCTTTCAGGTGGTACGCGAGCACTTTCGGGGTCATGAACGTTTTTAGTTATTTTTTACTTCACAAAAATGTTTACTGCCTAACACAAGATAATACCCATTATTTCCTCAGTTTGTATATGTTACTGTTCTTATTATTGTTTTGTATAGGCCTACTTACTTATATTTTATCTCTATACTTCTTTATCTATTTCTTGATTGATTAATCATTTTTTGGGAAAGAAGCAGATAGCCCACAACCCTCACATTGAGTTGAGTTTTTTTTAGTTCTCCTGTGTGTTCTACTTGTAAAATTATTCAAATAAAGTGCAGCTATGGCGGGTGTGGCGCCAGACAGGGTAAGCTTACTCTTCCGGACACCTGTTACCACTGTTTGTCGTGTATTTTCAGGGGCGGATCCAGGAATTTTTGCAGGAGGGGGTTTGCCAGGTTTCTGTTACGGAAATCTGCCATCATCGTCTCTAAATTACATAGGCATGCATACAAATTGAGCTTTTTAAACAGAGAAATCGTTTTTATACTGATGTAGGGTCACTTTGTGATGTAATTTCATTGATGCAAGACTTTATTTTTTTTTTATGTAGCTGAGCAGGGGGGGGGGGGGGGTTGGACCCCCCCAAACCCCCCCTCTGGATCCGCGCCTGATTTTGTCCATTGTCTGATTACACTATTTTGCCTATTACGTACGTTTTTTTAGGACTTCGAATTTTGTCTTATGGTTTGGATTGTTCGTACTTGGTTTTATTTTATTTGATCGAATTGAGTTTCTCTGGAATCAGGTGGTAGCCTACGTGGCGACTGTACGGGACCTCCGGACAAGTGGTACTCTATCACGAAAAAGTTGGCAATCATTGATTTATGCGGGTCGGCAACTTCGGCGAGAGAGAATATTTAGGGACACCCATACGGGCGAGCAGTTAGTTTCACGTAACAAACTTGATTGGACCAGTAGGCCCCCTATATTACACGTTGTTCACTGTATTAAAGCGGGAATTTTATATTTTTCAATAAAGTCAAAACATATTTATTTCTATGTATTTTGCTCAATAGGCTGTCGACTCACTCTTATACAATCATAGGCATTATTTTCCACACTGAAACATCTTTCACATCGGAAATAATAACACAATTACCTCCTTGTTTTCCCATTCCCCCCATACAATAGCTATCTTCAAACGTTTGAATTTAATGCTGAAATTGATATTTTTGCCAATTTCTCAACTGGCAATAGTGAATTATAGCATTATTCTTTAACAAGGTTGGACTGTTTATAGATACCATACATTTTAAGGCTTTATTTTAATATATTTTAAAAATATAATTTAAAAATATGAAATTGCCGCTTTAATGATGATATCAAAACCGCAACTTGCCGATCGAAATCCTACTGTACAACTTACAAGTCCTGATTGCGTTACGGTAGGCCTACTATGCCACACCTAGCTTCCAAAAACTCATCACAGATGCACATGATCATGGGGTTAGTGTACCATCAGTGTCTAGAGTAATTTATCGTGTTTCAAGAGAAATAACAACCCGTGTTGACATATTATCAATAAATTTCCCCTAAAGAGTTGGTTACGCCTATCGCGGCAAAGATCGACACGTTGGCCTACTTCGCACAAATATTCTCCCAAGCTCAGTCTTTCGATTACCTAGTCAGACTGCTGCTCAATTTTCCTTTCAGAATTCCATAATTCTGCTCTACGCCCACAATCGAAACACCGAAAGCTGTCCCAAATTTGTTTTCGATTTTTAATGTTCACGCTTTCTATTAATTTCCGCTTTTGACAGACTGACAGGCGACGTATGCTACTATGTCACGCGCTATGGCGTATCAAAGAAAAACATGTAAACAAAAGGCATGAAAATAGCTTTTTATTCATAAGTACACAGCTACATCTTAGCGTATATATAAGGAATATATCATTTCGTCCTTTATGTTTCAAAAGGTTAGGATAAAACCAAACATAACGGTTATAATGCCGAATTTGTCAACATTATGACCGTGGGAATGCTTACAGAAGTTTGAATGAAGTGACGTAACATGACGTCACGACCATTCCTGGCGTATCTACGTAAAAAGATACGAGAAAAAGTTAAGAAAAAACTTACACCGGCCATTGTGAAACCGGCGTAAATAATTCGTATCTTTTTCGTAAGGTTTTTTAACGTAACTTTTTTTTAACTGCCCTCAGGAACTTCGTTGGGAGAGAATATTCGGGGATAGATTAAACCTCCCGACATCCATACAGACGAGTTAGTTTCGCGGTACAAACTTGATCGGACCAATAAATATATTACATGTTATTAACTGTATTAATTATGATATGGAAACCGCAACTCACCGATCGAAATCCTTGTCATCTGTAGTGTACAAACTACAGTACAAGTCCAGATTGCATTACGATAGGGGGGATCACGTGGCCTGCTAGCCTGGAGGTCGGGTTCGATCCCTGCATTGGTCGAGAAAGTTCATCTCGATTTTCCGACGTGGTTTCCCCTTGTCAGTGATGCAGAACGGAGGGGCTGACAAGGACTGCTGTCTAGTCGTTCGGATGGGACGTAAAACCGAGGTCCTATGTACACATTGGCGTGCACGTAAAAGATCGCTTGGCAGTTGGAATTCGATATAAAAGAGAAGTCCGCAGTGCCGCTGCCCGGGCAAAATTCCCCGCATAGCACACTGTATGGAGTATGCCCGTCTTCCATTAGCCCAGGTTACGTTAAACCCAATTTCATTTCATGCATTACGATAGGCTACTATGCCACAGTTAGCTTCCAAAATTTCATTGCTAATGGCACATGGTTGGCGTACCATCAGTGTCTAGACTAATCGCCTTTTAAGTTTTGTGGTCAGGATCGGGTTTACCTACTAAAGTACCGGAAAAGTGCCTATATATATAGCCTATAGCTTGGTAGACTCAGGCTTAAAACTAGGGTATCGTGAGCCTTCAGTTGTAGGCAAGCATTTACACTACAAGTAGGCCTACAACATAGTATTTAATTTGATTTATCACAAACAGGAACCCAGGAAAAATAATCTCGGTAGGTTAGTTTTCATTAAACAAGATTATGGCTAACGCTCGGTATTACTATTATTATGCCTAGTAGTACTACTAGACCCTGTAGGCCTATAAGTAACTAGGGCCTTAACAGTAAGCCTATCGCGGCAAAGACTGACACTTACAATTATACTGAGCGCCATAGAAAACGCATCACTTAGTTTTTCGTATAACAAAATGATCCTGTAAACATATTTTTTTTATTTTGCTACTTATTGTGAACAATATTCAAATGGGAACACATCAATAACAACATATTTGTACACTTATGGGTGTTTAATCTGTAATCAACGGTACAAAGTCAGGGGGGTCAAAACCAAAAGTACGACAAAGATGGTTGATTATTCTGCAGAGCGTTTGTAAGAGCCAGTGGATGACACACTGACAATTAACCATCTTTGTCGTACTTTTGGTTTTGACCCCTCTGACTTTGTACCGTAGATTACAGGTTAAACATCCATAAGTGTACAAATGTTATTGATGTGTCCCCATTTGAATATTGTTCACAATAAGAAGCAAAATAAATAAGATATGTTTACAGGATCATTTTGTTACACGAAAAACTAAGTGATGCGTTTTCTATGGCGCTCAGTATATTCTCCCAAACGCTGAATTTCGATGACTTGGTCAGGCTGCTGCTCAATTTTCCTTTTAGAATTCCACAGGTCTGCTCGACTGCCCCAATTTTAAAGCGGAGGGCTGCAGGGGTCCAATTTTAGACCCCATTTCGGCTTTTGGCAGACTGACAGACGACGCGCATGCTACTGTGACACGCTCTATGACGTAGCAAACAAAAACAAGTAAACAAAATGCTTGAAAATATTATTTTATTGATAAATACACAACTACATCTTAGCGTATATATAAAGAATATATCATTTCGTCGTTTATGTTTCAAAAGGTAATGATCAAAACAAACATAGCGGCTATAATGCCGACATTGTCAACATGTAGGCCGTGGGAATGTTTACAGAAGTTTGAATGAAGTGACGCAGCATGACGCCATGAATGGTCACGACGTAAAGGATACGTGAAAAAGTTAAGAAAAAACTTACGCCGGCCTTTGTGAAACCGACGTAAATAATTCGTATCTTTTTCGTAAGTTTTTCTTTACGCAGTTTTTTTTCTTAAAGTTACGAACTTTTGTGAAACTGCCCCCTGAGAGGTAAACAGGAGCTAGATTATTTAAGCATTTTTTAAATCCACGACAAAACCATGCAGAAGGTTCGAAGGTGGTGGTCGGCCGTTTTAGTTCATATTCACAGGGTTTGGTCGATCCGTCGAGCCTACTCCCTGGCCAAAATCACCGATTTCAGAAATCAACCGTTTTCGAGATACAGGCCTTTTACGTTTTTCGGTGGTTTTTTGTCATTTTAAAAATAAAAATAGGAAAATCTCGCTATTTTTGTACATTTACATTCTCATGTGGACGCCCCTGTCCGTCTATCTGTCCACATTTTCGCGTGGACGTGTATTGTCGTCGCCCCTGTCCTTCGGTACACATTTTGTTTACGGACACTCTATGTGTCACATTTTTATCCACTTTCTGCAATACTTGAAATAACTTCATGGCACCTGATTTTACGAAAAATCATGTTTTTAGTTTGTGGACTATGGATTTTACAATTTTTGACGAAACTTAAAGCGGGAATTTCAATATCGAATTGATTTTAAGATTTTGTTACTTACTATTCCACTAGAAAACCATGCAATATCATGCAGATGTTCGAAGGTGGGGGTCGGCCGTTTTAGTTCATATTCACAGGGTTTGGTCGATCCGTCGAGCCTACTCCCTGGCCAAAATCACCGATTTCAGAAATCAACCGTTTTCGAGATAACAGGCCTTTTACGTTTTTCGGTGGTTTTTTTTTTGTCATTTTAGGCCAAATTTTAGGTATGTTCGTCGCACTACTAACGCTGTTAAATGACCCTGGAGAACTAGGTTTGGGTTGTTCATGATAGCCGGGGTCTTGCACTACCACATTATCATGGTCATCCGGACCAAGTTCATTTTCCAAAGGTGTCCGGATACTTCACAAGGTACGTGTCTAGAGATGACTGAAATGTACCCCATCTTTAGATCGTTATATCTCCACTGGAGCAGGGTTTGCGATAAAAATTAAAATCAATTTATTTGCAGCTTGACCAGTTCTAACAACATAAGAAATAAATTCGTTGTCAGCTAACTTGCAACAGTATGAAAATTCATGTCGAAAGTTAGCAAAAACTTCAGTTTTCATTGGGATACATCGGCGGATTATTAAGGTACCCTATCGCCTATATTGTTATTCTGCAATACTTGAAATAATTATAGGTTTATCTCCCTAACATCTCGGTTCCTTTCAATATTGGCATGTATCGGATCGTAACTTCATGGCACCTGATTTTACGAAAAATCATGTTTTTAGTTTGTGGACTATGGATTTCACAATTTTTGACGAAACTTAAAGCGGGAATTTCATATTTTCTAAATAAGTCAAAACATATTTATTTCTATGTCTTTTGCTCAATAGGTTGTCACCTCACTATTATACAATCATAGGCATTATTTTCCACTCTTAAACATCTTTCATGTCGGAAATAATAACATAAGTATCTCACTTGTTTTCCCATTCCCCTCATGCAAGATCTTCAAACGTTTGAATTTGAAGTTGATAATGATATTTTTGCCAATTTCTCAACTGACAATAGTGAATTATAGGATTATTCTTTAACAAGGCAGGACTGTTTATAGATACCAACTATTTTAATCGTTGTTTTAAAAATATAATTTAAAGATATAACTTAAGAATATGAAATTGTAGCTTTAAAGGGATCGTTTATAACCCTAATCTAATGATTGCGGAGTTCGAATTTCGTGAAAATCGAACCAAAACTGCCAGACAAAATGGCCGCTTTTCGTACGCAAATAGTGTAAAAGTATGTAATTCCAAGAATGTTGACACTCTTAAGCGGCCCACATGCGCTCAATATAATTGTCAGTTATATTGTCAATACTTGATATTGATAATCATATTGAGTGTGTGTATGTGATATTGAAGCTAGAATTAATTAATGTTAATATGATTGAAGAAATCAAATGTCCGTAGATTTTTTATTGACGAACCGTCAATTTTTGTGCAACAATTGATCGTGTGTGGGCGTCATCAATAATATTGATAATATTGACGCAATATTTCGTTTTCACGAAGCTCTCGAAGTAGGTGTTTGTGCCCAAACTTTTCCCCCTGAGTACACCCTTGTTATGACCATTTTCGATGTATTTTCTTTTTCTTGGGACTTGGAACCGCCATAGCTTATGCTAAACAAATTGTTCCGTCAATAATGGCTGCTTTCCTCAGAATGAATAATATTGAGACAATATTTGCTTCAATAACATTGACATCAGTAAATATTGACAATTATATTGAGCGTGTGGGGACCGCTTAAAGAACATAAATTTTATCAGATTTTGATGAATCTTCAAAACTATCCGTGTCTGCTTCAATCAAATTTAGGCCAGTGATATTTCTCAAAAATTTATTCGTTTATATGGTAGCAAATGAAAAAAAAGCTTCCGAAATGGTATTTTAACCACTGTTTGGCGTGTATTTTGTACAGGGTTGTACAGGGTGAACAGTCCATTTGCTGATTATACTATTTTGCCTCGACCGTTTTTATTGGACTTCGAATTTTTACTAATGGTTTGGATTGTTCACACTTGGTTTTATTTTATTCATAGATAAATCATTTCTACAATAGATTAAGCAGGTAAACAAGGTAGGTGTACGTATCGACGGTACAACAAGATAAATACAGATCGAGTGGTAGTTATATACTCAATACACATACTAATATCTTGATGTCCAATTGGACAATATTGATGTCCAGTCGATCATATGCCTGGCCTGACATTTGGAAAATATCACAGGACATGTCCGGAAAGTATGACTGAAATCCAAACACTAAAGAAACCAAAATACGACGCGAAAAATGACGAATTTCGTAACTTTCGACACAAATTTTCATACTGTTGTAGGTGAGTTGACAACGATTTTATTTCTTACTTTGTCAGAACAGGTCAAGCTACAAATAAAACGATTTACATTTTTATCGCAAACCCTGCTCCAGTGGAGTTATCGAAATTTGAAGAAAGGGTATAATTCAGGTATCTCTAGACACTTATCGTGTGAAGTATCCGGACACCTTTGGAAAATGAACTTGAACCGGATGATTATCATGAACAACCCAAACCTAGTTCTCCAGGGTCACGTAACAGTGGTAATAGTGCAACGAAAATACCTAAAATTTGGCTTGAAAATGTCAAAAAACTGCCGAAAAACGTAAAAGGCCTGTATCTCGAAAACGGTTGATTTCTGAAATCAGTGATTTTGGCTGGGGAGTTGGCTCGATGGGTCTACCAAACCCTGTAAATATGAACTCAATCGGCCGACCCCCACCTTCGAACCTTCTGCATGGTTTTCTCGTGGATTTAAAAATGCTTAAATAATCTAGCTCCTGTTTACCTCTCAGATCTTTTAGAACTTTATACACCCGGCCGAACATTACGTACATCAGATAAACTACTTTTAAAGCCCAAAACTATTCAACTAGTCTCTTATGGTCAGCGCTCTTTTAGTTATCAAGCACCTGTTTTATGGAATAATCTACCATTTAGTTTAAGATGTTGTACATCTCTATATTCTTTTAAAAAACAACTTAAAACACATTTATTTAATCAGGCTTTTAACTGACTCTGTATGCAATCGTTAACATCTTGCTGTTTATTTATGATTACATTGTCACTTTGTAAAGTGCCCCTGAACATGTTATATAAATAATAATAATAGAAATCGACTTTTTAGCTTGTGGTCCCACTGGAGGTCACAACTATTATCCGATTTTAAAAAATGTTTGAATATATCACCTTTTCACTGTAATGAAGGTTGAGGTCGAATTTCGTAAAAATCGAACCAAAACTGCCAGACAAAACGGCTGCCGCTAAAACGTGAATAGTGTAAAAATATGGTATATCAAGGTTGTGTACCCTGTAGAGGTCACATTTTTAATCCGATTTTGATGAAATTTGAAATATATGTTTATAACCCAAAGATCGCGGTTTCTGTCGATATTCGGGCACATTGGACCATAACTTTTTGAATTACGGTCCCTGATAGTACGAAAAATCATGAAATTTGAAATGTAAGTTTATAACCCAAAGATCGCAATTCCTTTCGATATTCGGGCACATTGGAACATAACTTCCTGAATTATGCCCCCTGATTGTACGAAAAGTCATGTGTTTTACCTCGTGGATTAAAAAAAACTGTTTGAGTATATCCCCGTTACACATTAATGGACAGCTAAATCCATAATATTAAAATGTTTCGTATACTTAACGTTAGCATGGGGTAGAACTTTATAAAAACCAAACAAATTCTTATGATTTTCTGATAATTACTTAATATGCGACAACTCTTGTTGATTGTTCGGACGATTTAGCTGCTGTGTGGGCGTATGTTTGGTTGCCTGGCAACCGATTTTATATATTGTATTCATAATCAGTATTAGCTCTTGAAGACATTAAAGACATTATAGTGACAAATAACCCAAGGGTTGCGTCACATCCCCAAGACAGAATAAGGGCATGTTCTCACCGGTATGTAAGTAGATCTTACCGATGCGACTTGAAAGATATCATTAGAAGGGGGAAATTAAGGATCAAATTTTTAAAAAAAAAAAAGAAAAGAAAAAAATCCCCTAAATATAGGTCAGAAGGACCTGAATTTTTTTTTTCTATATTAGCTAAGATATTATTGATTCGTACACAAAATAGTTTGTCAGTTGAACTGAAAGTGTCACCATCTTGAAATTGGGGTTGGTGTTAGATATGAATTTTTGGGGGGCCCCACTCCAAACGTTGTAGTTACCTTATCCATGTATGAACATATTTGTTTTATTTCTTTTTAACCTTCCTAACCCCCCTGTACATACCCCCTGAATATAGTGGGGTTGAAATGCGGGTGATAATTTAGATTTCATTAAAAATCTTCATTATGTTCCCTGTATGAACCTCATCATAACTCTATTTTGGATTTTTTTGGGTAGCTGAATTCATTAGTGTGGACTCTCTACAGGTCACAATTCGTATCCGATTTTGACAAAACTTGAAATATAGGTTAATAACTATAAGATCGATTGTTGCTTTGAATATTGGCATGTATTGGATCGAAACTTCATGGATTATGGCCCCTGATTGTCCGAAAAAATCATATTTTAGTTTGTGGATCCTATAGAGGTGACAATTTTGAAGCTATTTTGATGAAACTTTCCTGTCGACATTTGCACCCATCGGATCGTAACTCCATTTTTTGTGTACGCATCAGTAGTCTCGTAGCTAGTTCAGATAAAAATCAAGGTGATCTGACCTCTATTTCGCATCGGTATAATCTACTTACATTCCAAATTTCCAGGTCATTTTGACCTACATTTCGTCATTTTTTATACGCCTGTATATTGTCGTCGCCCCTGTCCATCCGTCCACAATTGTTTGTGAACATTCTACAGGTCACAATTTTTATCTGATTTCAATGAAACTCTAAATATAGGTTTATCACCCTAAGATCTCGGTTCCTTTCGATATTGAAATATGGCCCCTGATTGTAGCTCGTGAACACTGTAGAGGTCACAATTTCGATCTGATTTTGATGAAACTTAACATGCATGTTTATAATCCAAAGATCGTGGTTCCTTTCGATATTTGCACATATCGGATCATAACTTGCAGAATTATGGACCCTGATTTTTTCGCTTGTAGTCCCTCTGTAGGTCAATATTGTTATCCGATTTAAAAAGGAAATGTCTGATTATATCACAGTTACACGGTAAAGAAGGTTGAGTTTGAATTTCTTGAAAATCGGACCAAAAGTGGCGAACAAAATGGGCGCCGCTTGTACGCGAAAAGTATAATGATATGATATGTCAGGGTTGTGGACGCTGTAGAGGTCACAATTTTATACCAATTTTGATGAAACTGGACATGCATGTTTATATCCCAAAGATCTTGCGCCCATCGAATCGTAACTTCCTGAATTATGGCCCCTGATTGTCTGAAAAATGGATGTTTTAGCCTGTCGTCCCTTTTACAAGGTACTCAAAATAGGTCAATTAATAAAGTTACGACTATGCATTGTTAGTTTTTTCGTTTGTAAAATTCGGTGATTTCGAATGCTTAAAACGTTTTGAAAATATATTTAAACAATACTCACCACCCATTTTTTTTTTTGGGGGGGGGGGGGGTAGGTCAAAGTTTCAGAAAGATAATATGGGTAGATCGGATTCGTAAAACGTTTTTAATCAAGGTTCGCAACCCATTCTTTTATTTACTTTTTTTGAAGGGGGGGGGGTCGTGCGCATAAAAATACTTTTAACTGTACATGTATAGTATTCTTTTCTAGGTATTGTTAATACTGTTAAATAAAATTCTGATCTTCATATAAAAAGCTTATTTTACTTCACAAGAACCCAGTCAGCGTTTATGGGGATAAACAGTAGAAATTCCTGGCATCTTCAGAAGCGATATGGTATCAAATATCCATTGCTGGATATTTATATGACTGCTTCTAGTAATTATTAACGACTGTTGATGACAGTTAACTATACACACTACCACGTTGAAAGAGGTCATAGTGCCACACACCATGATGGATGAAACAAATAAAATGATTATTGCTACTGGACAGTAAATTTAATAAGTTTATTGAAATGTAAGATATGTTCATCTATGATTTGTAAGACCTTAAACGGAGACGGACGGACGGAGAGGGCCGGCCGGAGGGAGACGGACGTACGGAAACGGAGTCGGAGACAGAATGACGGAAACGGGAGACGGAGACCAAGTTGTAGACGGAGTCGGAGAGGGACGGACGGAGACTGACGGACGGACGGAGACTGACGGATGGAGACGGAGTCGGATGGACTGACGAACGGAGACGGACGGACGGGGACGGACGGATGGAAGGAGGCGGACAGACGGGAGGACTGACGGAGAAAGAGACCAACGGACGGACGGACGGAGATGGAAGGATGGACGGAGACCGAAGGACGGACGAAGACGGAAGGCGGGCGGAGACGGAAGGACGGACGGACGGTCGAAGACGGGCAAACGGACGGATGGAGACGGGCGGACGGAGGCGGAGACTGACGGAAGGAGACGAACGAACGGACGGACAGACGAACGTTAAACGGTCTGACGGAAACGGAGACTAACAGATGGACGGACGGAGACGGAAGGACGGACGGACGGTCGGAAACGGACAGACGGAGACGGATGGACGGACGGACGGAGACGCATCCGTTGTCGGACGGACGGATTGACTGAGACCTTAAACTAACGGACGGAGACGGACGGACGAAGTCAGAGACGGACGGATGTAGTCAGATGGACGGACGGACGGACGTAGTCAGATGGACAGACAGACGGACGCAGTCGGAGGGGGAAGACGGACGGAAGGAGACGGAAACGGACTGACGGACGAAGACGGACGGAGACCGACTAACGGAGTTGGAGACGGATTCGTAGTCGGATAGACGGACAGACGAACGGAAGAACGGAGTCGGAGACGGACGGAAGGAGACGAACAGAGACTAACGGACGGAGACTGACGAACGGAGTTGGAGACAGACGGACGGACAGACGAACGGAGACGGACGGATGGAGACGGACGAAGACGGACGGACGGAAGGAGACGGAGTGACGGACGGAGACGGACAGACAGACAGACACATTTCAATAGTCCCCCACTAGGAGGTCTATCGGCGTCTGTGTGTTCTCCAATCCAGTTTCTGTGAATAAATATTGTTTAGAAAAAATAAAACTATACATTAAACTTAATCTAAATATAGAGCAATGTTATACTTAATGTACTATCTGTATCAGATAATTAGGCTACAAAGTTTAGTCTTTGACAAGGTGATGACAGGATTTCATATACCATGAGGTCTACAGTGTATTCTGTTTAATTACATTACCGTAAATGTAGATTTTTCACTATTTCTGATATTCAATTCAACTTCATATTTTGTGTACGCATCAAGAATACCTCGGCTAGTACACAAAAAAAATCAAGCTGATCTGACCTATATTTCGTCGACTGTTTTCAAAACTTTGATCCCAAATTTCTCCAAGGGGAGTTAATTCATGACACATCTGTACATGATAGCTATATACATTCCAAATTTCATGAAAATCGTACGAATATTAAAAAACTAGTCTGTTTTACTTCCGGTACGAAATGTCAATGACCTCATTTTCGAAATTCGAAAATAGCGGACTTGAAGTAAATATTTCAAGCTACTCACAGAAATTTTTTAGTAAAATAGGTCACATAGTAACAGAGTTATAGGTATGTAGGTCAATTTCTTCATTCGTAAAATTCGGTGATTTCGGATTCGTAAAAGCGTTTGGAAAATATATTTAATCAAAGTAAAAGTTTCAGAAGACGGAGACGGACGGACGGAGACAGACAGACAGACAGACAGACAGACAGACGTATTTCAATAGTCCCCCACAAGGGGGTCTATCGGCGCCTGCTTGTTCTCCAATACAGTTTCTGTGAAGACGGACGGACAGACAGACAGACAGACAGACAGACAGACCCATTTCAATAGTCCCCCATTAGGTTGTCTATCGGCGTCTGCCTGTTCTCCAATCCAGTCGCTTTGAATAATTATTGTTTAGAAGATAATAAAACTACACATTAAATTTGTACAATCAAAATATAGAGCAGTGTTGTTGTTGTTCTTGGCGTTTAACGTCCGCTTCCACCGAAGGTGATATCGCAGACAAGGCTTATTTTTGATTTTCATTATCTTAGCGCACGCGCAGGGGCCTTTGCTGTGGGAGGAAACCGGAGTGCCCGGGGGAAACCCACGAGGTTGAGAAGGAGCCCCTATCTCCATGCCACATACGCTCACACCAGGGCTCGAAACCACAGCCGCAAGCCAGAGGTGACCGGCCAGCTAGAGGTCGAAGCGCGGCACTCTAGACCACTAGGCCATCCCAACCCCCCTTAGAGCAGTGTTATATAATGATACTTAATATACCATCTGTATCAGATAATAAGGCTACAAAGTTTAGTCTTTGACAAGTTGGTGCAGGATTTCAAATACCATGAGATCTACGGTGTATTCTGTTTAGTTACATGACCGTAAATGTAGATTTTTCAATATTTCTCATATTCAATTAAAAACTTTGTCGTTGTGTTTTTTTTTTTGTTTTTGTAGGTGGGGGGGTGAAAATTGAAACATTTTCACTCGATTACAAATTGTCTTCAAAATTCTAGAGCTGCTCATTGTCAAGGTTCGGTGCAATGAAAGCTTTCAGTATTCCTATGGAATGTTACATTGTTCTTTGATGACATCAACTTTGTGAATCAATTTCAAATTGATAATGAACATTGTTTTTAAAAATAATTGTTGTATGAGACTAGAAAACATTAGAAATATTGAAAATGGTTTGGAAGATGTTTAGGTATTTACACATTGTCAGCATCTGTGTTTGTCCATTTCCATGGCAACCTTTCTTGAAAGAATGCCAATTCAGAATTTTATATCTCTTGTTGAATTCCATATTACAATGTAAAATGGTAAGATTCAGAAAAATTAGTTTTCCCCCATCCCGTCAGTGTGGAATGCTTGTTTTGTTTTTTAAAAAAGGGAAAAAAGAGCTTTGTATCTGAGCTTTGTCATTTAAAACCAATTACCGCAATATTCGATTATAGAATATTTATATAAATTATCAAGATTATATATTAAAGGATCAATTGAAGTTAAAGGAGCTAAATCGCTAACATTTGGGACCTAGAAATTGCCATATGTGGGTCACACCGCATAAAATACTGTAATATGAATGTATATAAACCGATTTACTTTCAATGGTTTCCGTTTTTACTCAAATCACTTATGTTCGTCGAAATAAGCCAGTGGTCTCAAACTTAGCACGTTCCGGGCGTCTGGTTATTCCATTCTACATTACGCCGTTTGATTTGGTGCAATGTTTCTAGCCTCGTTCCTCGAGTCTTTTGCTAGAACTGGGGCTGAAACGCATTATGGTACACGATTCGTGTACCAATGGTAAAATGTTTATTTTCTCTAAAAAAAAAAATGGATATCAGAAGCCCATCTTTTCCCGGTAAGATAACAGCATCAATGTTGATTTAAATTAACAAATAATTCGTGTTTTCATTGTCGAAGATTTTGAATGATACTGAGTTAGAGACTTAATTACTTTAAATGATCAAATTTACTATTCAATTTACAGTAAGTAAGATGTACCATTCTTCTAAGATCCGCTACATAGCTAATATGATTCCTGCTAAATCTCATTATCTTTTATTTAAAGATGTGCATCCAATTTGATATGTAAATATTAGTTTTTAATTAACAGAATTTTAATTCATATTGTGGGCTAAATTTGGATTTAGTTTGAATAGTCACTGTGGATTACGCAACATTTTTGTGGGGTACAATTGACACTGAAATCAACGAATAACAAATAAAATAGTTGGAATTTATAAATTTTAGAAGCCATTATTTTTTGCAAACAATTTAGCTAATATGTTCTTTTCAAATCCAGGTAATCCAATTTGATCTTTGTTTTATTATGCACAATCCAGTATTTTGTCTACCATTACATATATGATATTTGAAAAAATGTTAATGAGATCTGTCAGGCATATTTTGAATATTGTGAAACAGTAAGAGGATAAAAAAAACCATCATGCTAATCTTCAGCTTAGATTTAGTCACAAAAATATCATATTTCCTCTCATTATTGGTTTACTGGTATCTTTAGAACTGCAAAATATATTATCCTTGCTATACATGTTTTTCTTATCTGTCTTGTGCCACAGCAGTACTCACATGTGCATACAATTATCTCATATACTAAGACCAACACGATTTAAATATATTGCCTTGTCAACTGATACAATACTTCATAATTATTTTTAGTTGGAAGGAATTCTTTATATCTACCAATCAATCGATTTAAAATATTTTCAAGTCCATCTTTATACAATGACATTATTTATGAATAGTCCCATGACGGAAGAAAAGTACTTTAAAATGTTAAAATGTTATAAAACCAGTCTTGAAATCAGTTTGTGTCGGCATACCTTTTATCTTCTTATCATTTACCGTGAAACAAAAGTAGTGGAGCTTTGCGGTTGTAGTAATAATTTTGGATAATATAGATATACTACTTCGTTTCAAGGTAAATGATAAGAAGATAAAAGGTATGAAAAATTATGTCGAAAAAAAGAAATAAACACATGTTTATGGTTAACGTTTTCAGTTCTCTCGAACCTCTTTAGACCATTTTGATATAATATAATATAATGTAATATAAGACAATAATAATATCAAATATGAATATTTTACAATATCAAAATACTGTCTTCAGCTAATAAATCTGAAATTTTTACCTCTCTATGTTAAAAACTTATTGAGATGTGACCATTTTTAATTAGGGTACTGAAACGGACTATAAATTGAATTTTTTTTTTCAGGTCTTCAGTTGCTTTAAAGTCACATTTCTAATTGGAATAGAACTCTCTAACTTTGTAATCTGAGACAACTTTTGATGTAGATTAAGAATTAAGCATCAACATTGGTCCAGTTGACATGTAATGACCCGTTTTATACGCCCACATTTTTATGTGGACGTATATTGTCGTCGCCCCTGTCCGTCCGTCCGTGTGTCCTTTCGTCGGACTTAAATATAGGCTTATCACCCTACGATCTCAGTTCCTTTCGATATTGGCATGTTTCGGACTGTAACTTCATCGGTTATGGCCCCTGATTGTACGAGAAATCACGTTTTAGCTTGTGAACAGTGTAGAGGTCACAATTTTGAAAAGATGTCTACGCGAATACTGTTTAAAAATGGTATATCAAGGTTGTGGACCCGGTAGGGGTCACAATTTTAATTCGATTTTGATGAAACTTGAAATTCATGGTTATAACCCAAAGATCTTGGTTCCTTTCGATATTTGCGCATATCGGATCGTAACTTCCTGAATTATGGTCCCTGATTGTACGCAAAATTGCCTTTTTTAGCTTGTGGTCCCCCTGGAGGTCACAATTATTTTCCGATTTAAAAAAAAACGTTTGATTATATCACCGTCACAATTATTTTCCGATTTAAAAAAAAACCGTTTGATTATATCACCGTCACACCTTAAGGTTTGAGTTCGAATTTCTGGAAATCAGACCAAAATTGACACACAAAAAGGCCGCCGTTTGTATGCGAATACTGTTAAAAAATGGTATATCATGGTTGTGGACCCTGTATAGGTCACAATTTTGATTCGATTTTGATGAAACTTGAAATGCATGGTTATAACCCAAAGATCTTGGTTCCTTTCGTTATTTGCGCATATCAGATCGTACCTTCCTGAGTTATGGCCCCTGATAGTCCAAATAGGGCCTATGGTCCCCCTGGAGGTCACAATTATTATCCGATTTAAAAAAACGTTTGACTCTATCACCGTTACACCCTACAGAAGGTTGAGTTCGAATTTTGAGAAAATAGGACCGGTCATAAATTCGCCAGACAAAATGGCCGCCGTTTGTACGCGAATAGTGTAAAATATGGTATATCAAAGTTGTGGACCCTGTAGAGGTCACAATTTCAATTCGATTTTGATGAAACCTGAAATGCGTGTTTATAACCTAAAGATCTTTATTCTTTTCGATATTTGCGCATATCAAATTGTAACTTAATGAATTATGGCCTTTGATTGTACGAAAAATTACTTTCGGTATTGCTTGTTCTCTATCTATCTCTCGAACAATTATTATCCGATTTAAAAAAAAAACTCTGATTATATTATTGTTGCACCGTAAGGAAGGTTGAGTTTGAATTTCGTGAAAAACGTACCGAAATTGCCGGACGAAATGGTCGCCATTTGTACGCGAATGGTGTAATAATATGGTATATCATGGTTGTGGACTCTCTACGGGTCACAATTCTTATCCGATTTTGACGAAAAGTCACATTTCTAGGTTGTGTACCGTCACACCATAATCATTGTCGGCTTCGAATTTCATGAATATCAGACTGGAACTGACCAACAAAATGGCTGCTCCCAATACAGTATGAAATACAGGACTTAATGATGTAGGAAAAATCACTTTCAGTATTGCTTGTTCTCTATCCATCTCTCGAAAATGTGGGCGTATCCTGCCTGGCAGTGCCAGCCTATCTTTAGCTTGTGGACCCTATAGAGGTCACAATTTTGAACCGATTTTGATGAAACTTGACATGTATGTTTATAACCCAAAGATCTTGGTTCCTTTCGATATTTGCACCCATCGGATCGTAAACTTCCTGAATTATGGCCCCTGATTGTCCGAAAAATCGCCCTTTTCAGCTTGTGGTCCCTCTGGAGGTCAAAATTATTACCCGATTTAAAAAACCGTTTGATTATATCACCGTTACATGGTTATGGAGGTTAAGTTCGAATTTCGTGAAAATCGGACCAAATTTGACGGACAAAATGGCCGCCATTTGTACGCGAATAGTGTGAAAATATGTTGTATCAAAGTTGTGGATCCTGTAGAGGTCACAATTTTGAACCGATTGTGATGAAACTTGACATGTATGTTTATAACCCAAAGATCTTGGTTCCTTTCGATATCGTAACTTCCCGAATTATAGCCCCTGATTGTCCGAAAAATCGCCCCTTTTTAGCTTGTGGTCCCTCTGGAGGTCAAAATTATTATCCGATTTAAAAAAACCGTTTGATTATATCACCGTTACATGATAATGAAGGTTGGGTTCAAAGTTTGTGAAAATCAGACCAAAATTGACGGACAAAATGACCGCTGCTTGTACCCGAAAAGTGTGAAAATATGGTATATAGGTTGTGGAACCTGTAGAGGTCACGATTTTAAATCAACTTTGATGAAACTTGAAATACATGTTTATAACCTAAAGATCTTGGTTCCTGTCGATATTTCGGCATATCGGTTCATAACTTCCTGAATTATGGCCCTTGATTGTATACGAAAAATTGCCTTTATTAGATTGTGGTGCCTCTGGTAGTCAAAATTATTACCCGATTTAAAAATATCACCGTTACAATGTAATGAATGTTGAGTTCGAATTTCGTGAAAATCGGACAAAAATTGACTGACAAAATGGCCGCGGCTTGTACACGAATACTATAAAAATATGGTATATCAAGGTTGTGGACCCTTAGAGGTCACAATTTTAATCTGATGTTGATAAAACTTAAAATGCATGTTTATACCCCAAAGATCTTGGTTCCTGTTGATATTCAACGGATAATATCGGATTGTAACTTCCTGAATTATAGCCCCTGATTGTACGCAAAATTGCACTTTTTAGCTTGTGGTCCCTCTAGAGGTCTCAATCATTATCAAATTTTAGAAATAATATTAAATGTTTCGTATACTAAACGTTAGCATGGGGCAGAATTTTATAAAAACCAAACAAATTCTAATGATTTTCTGATAATTACTTAATATGCGACAACTCTTGTTGACTGCCCGGACTATTTAGCCTCTGTGTGGGCTGGCAACCTATTTTTTGATATTTGGAGACGGAGTATAAACTTTAATTGGCTTATTTTGGTTCTTAATGAGGTAGACCTAATCTGTGAGGTATAAATGAAGAAAAATAATTAAATTAAACATTTCATAAAGTGAAAAGAAAAGAAAAAATCAACGAGGTATATTATCTGAATCCTTGAAAGGGATCACGCGAGGACGTCGGGCGCGAAGGTGACCCCTATGCAGTCGATTCCGAATCGTCTGGCCACTCACTCTCACACCAGTGTCTGTTTGAAGACGAACGCTGATCTGATTTGCTGTGATGACACGATTTCTCAAGGCCAAGGTACCGATAAATCGATCCTGGGCTTGAGTTGTCCCCCTTGGTCGACCTGAGCGTGGTCTGTCCTGTACAGATTGTGTATCGCGGTATCTGGACCATAGCCTGCTTATGACAGACTGAGAAACATTCATCGCCCGCGCCACAACCGCCTGTGTTGTGCCGATATGTAGCATGCCAAGGACACGTAACCTTTCATTTTGGGTAAGCCGACGCATATCAAAATTTGTTTTCTGGTCACTAAAACAATTAAACTGATGTTTCCACCCTGGAATTCAATGCCACAATGACTGTAACATTCAAAGTCAGAGTCGTGCAAATCTTGGGTTGGACCCCCATGATGATCCCAAGGATCACCTGCATTCCATGCGGTAGCTATTGGTGCGTTTGGGTGTCAAATGTAACTGGAAATGTTTCTTCTGTTAGGTTCTATAGTGACTTTTTTTCGTAGTCATTTGCATATTTTAGTAGTATGCCCCCAAAATCAAATACCCCCTACTTTTTTTGAATAGTATATAAAGCTGAATTGACTTCGAAGATTCCTTGTCCTCCACAGATAATGGTAGAGTGATTCATGCATAGAACACAAATCCTATAAACGAGCTTAATTTTGGGGCTTATTTTAACAATTATGATAAGACTTACCATTAAAATCATCATTCATTAACAAATAAACTATTGCTAATTTGAATATTTGTGTGATTTAACCATTTGAATGGGATTCTCTAATTATGTGGAAAATTTGATCGCCCAAGTAGCGTTACAGCGGTCGTTTTTTTCATCAGAAAGAGTTATGTTTCTTGGTCAAAACAAAATTACAAATTTTTGTTCTCAAAACCGAATTCATAATTTAAGCAGTCGGGATTCTTCGTTTTTGCAATTAACGATTAAATTTAACATTTGTACGTGTGCGCAACCCTTGGTGGGGTGGGGGAAGAGAGAGAGAGAGACCTTATTTTTTTTATTTTTTTTAACGTTTACATGCAATAGATTCGATAGTTAAAACTGTCTAGTAAGGGGAATTTCGTGGTAGACAAACGCCATATGTAGAGAGTGCTTGTCGTACTCATATTATAGATGTTAATTATCCTATTATCCTATAGGATAATCCTATTTTGTTTCAAATAATTATCACAAATATAAAAATCATACATAAAAAAAAACAAAGCACCCGAAAGCATTTTCAAATCAGTTCGACAGCAGTGGTCCAAATGTTTATCATCGCATCCGGAATTCCGTGTAAGAATCTACTTAGACGTCAAAAGGCGACTCCTACGCATTGCGCCCTAAACTGTGCTATGAATTATGGAATAAACAATAAAACAATTGAACCCATTTCAATGTGGAACCGCATGCTTTTTGATGTGGTTGGGCTATGAGGCGCCAGATAATCTAAAAATAGAAGTCGATACGTGACAATGCCTCTCGAAATATTCTTTGACGGGAAAATTTCTATTTTAAAACTATTGTTCTTGAAAGTAAGACGCACAATTTATTCATCGTGTCCATGTTTTTAATAATTATGAAACAGTCAATGCGCGTCTTTTCAGCTATAATACAACATTATAATGCAATATGTAATAATATATTCCGCAGCATGACTCTCAAATCTCAGAAAACATGTGCAATGAGTCTTAGTATTTTGAGTCATCTATCAGATTAGTGCACTCAGACTCAGATTGAGAATATTGTTCTTTAGTGAGAAATTGACTGGGAAGTTGTTTACACTCAGACATTAGGCGTGCATCACATTAGGCGTGCATCATATAGACACTAACTATTAAACGAAAGGGGGGGAGGTGTCTGAATGGTTAGCGCTTTGTGTTGTGACGATTCCCCAGTTGTACGTGACAAGGAGTAGAGCCTGTCCAACCTCGTGGGGTTTCCACCCACTGCTAAAGACCCCTACGCACAAACGAATTATTGAAATAAAATTGAACCATATGTAAGTCCCCAAATGACCTCCTTTGTGTTGACTGGACGTTACTCTCTCTCTCTCTCTCTCTCTCTCTCTTCAAGGAAGCGATGGTGGATTCTGGAGTCTGTAATGCAGCATAAATGTAGGGTTGATGATTAGCTCTTTTCCATAAATCCATCTCTCTCTAGATATTGTCTAGATAGTGACATACGCTTGGTACAGCAATAGCTATATAACACGTGTGATATGTTGTTTCAGGAGTTGTGAAGGAATAAGAAACATGAATATGCCATTTCCAAACTGCCATAACTAATTTGAAAGCAGATAGCATACAAAAATTAAGCATTGTCACTACCACAGACCGACACATAACCATTTATTGTTACAGATACCCACGAATCTTATACGCCATATATTACAGCTCCGTAATATATAATACATTATAATGTGCTATTTGATAATTTATTCCGCAGTATCAGTCGTTTATCTTATAAAACATGTGTCAAGAGTATGAGTATTTTGAGTCTTTTTGGGAGTTATAGACTCAGAAGTACATGCAGTTTAAACACTTAAACATAAAGGATCGGGTGTGTTTCATATACTTTCCAGTCATGCCCAAGAAACCAATGTGGATTATGGCATAATGCAGCATAATATCACGATCTTGTTTGTAAATACGTGGTACACTATATAAATCATATGTTTCCATGTTACCGAATTGCGACGCTTTCGAATTGGGGCATTTATTATCTTTTCAAACGATAGCGTTAGGTAATCAAGTTCCAAAATATTTACGGGTCAAATAGAAGTTATATTACCAAATCTGCGTCTTTTTCATAATGGCCGAATAGATATCTCTGAAATGCAGCGAGGGTTACCCAAAAATGATAGGTTAAATGTTAGTCTGAGAGCTGTTGATGAATTTTGATAATTAATGACCCGGGCCCTGTTGCACAAAAACTTAACTCTCCTTAAAATCGTCTTAAACTAAAATCTCATCCTAACTTAAGATAAATCAGTTTCACAAAACGATTTTAAGCATTTTAGTTACAATCCACTAAAATAATATTTTAAGTTAAAATTTAATCTTAACTTAAAATAGTGGCGTTTCACAAACCCATTTTAAGGACAATTTTAACTAAAATCAATTTTAACTTAAGATAGCCGTCACCCTGTCTTAACTTAAAATCAAGACATTAACAAACATCGATTAGAGCTAGATTGTTACATATAGATATAATTGATATAATGATAATATTGTGAACGGCCCGGGTCACATAATTTTAATATTCCAACCATCATTCACAAAAACAATTCTCATTCAAATCCTTTTCACCCGTTTATTTTATTGTAAGCCAATTTAAGCATTTGGATGGCGCTCTATATTATTAGAACTTCAAGAAAAAGAAACGGTCAAAACCCCAGTAAACTAAACACTAAACGAAAAGCATTTATTCATATCCAATGTCATGGAAAGGAGAGCCCTCTTATCTATAAAGAAAATATGTTCGTGTACAATGGTTTAATATGGCCCATTTCTTGGTTTTAGAAGGCCTAAAGGCCTATAATACTAGGGAAACCATATGTAGTATTTACGCATACTTTTGAAGGTTATGATGATATGTAAATACCAAAGAGATAAATCAGTAGGCCCTAATCTCAAATGTGTTTATTGAAAAATGTTATAGGCCTAGGCCTATTTGGAATTAAATTTTAATATAAATTTATTATTATTTCTTAATGAAGTTTTACGTTAATAAAACAACAAAAATAATTGGCATTTTAGAAGCCAAAGCTATTTTATCTTTGGGGAAAAATTATTTATTTGAGTAAGTATCATTTTCAAAGTACCATTGAAAGGGTGGATTCATATGAGAATGACATGTAAAATTTAGGCATCGGGTTAGGGTTAGGCTATTTGGTGTGTTAATTTCAAAGTTGATAAATACTTTTAAAATGCGACGAAACATTAAAACCTAGATTAGCCGTCTGAGTCATAATATCAGAATATGTTTTTGACAATTCTCCATAAAACTACAAATCCATGCGATTTAGTTTATCGATACACATTATTTCTATTGAAGCCTGCGAGTAAATCAAATTCCCATGTCACGAATCAAATGCCAAGTTCAAGGCCAACCCAACGATAATCGCATATAATGCAGTACACTCTTTTATTTCACCTCTCTACGAATGCCGTGTGCAAACATTGTTTCAACGTACGAAACTCTCCCCATCGATATTGCAACCGTTAATTCAACCGGCCAACAGTTTTCAGTTTCGAAGCGTATTTGTTTTCACCGTAAGTACCCGCAGCGGAAATGTGCACTGCGCGGGCGCAGGCGATTTTAACTAAAATCTATTAAAATCGCATTTTAAGTTACAATCAATCTTCGTGAAACGCTTAAAATTTAATTTTGATTTTAGTTAAAATCTATTTTAGTGATTTTAGCTTAAGTTTTTGTGAAACAGGGCCCCGAATGTTAATTAGATTTCAGTGGTTGAGATTTAGTGTAATGAAATTGCTCAATCCCATGGTTTTTGGTGTAAAAGCAGTTTGATTGAGCAAATTGTGGACCCCTGGCAAACTATTTCAACAAAATATATGTTGGTTGGGTTTACTCCCACTGTGCCAGTTTTATTGTTTAGGGATTAATCAAATAATTAACGATACAACAATGGGGATTAGTGAGGGTTAAGGGTTTACCAGAGGATCAACCGTTAAATTTAATATTTTATTCCATTTTAAATCTACCTTTTTTTTTACACATTACTATACTAAAATACAATAGTTAAAATATTTAGCATATAATGTACAAGTTATCACTTAAACATTTTATTTAATCAAACATGTTCCTATTAATAATACATCTTCAACAAAATACATCTTACAATCCAACTAAATGGGAGACAGCATCCCCGTACTCGATAACGATGTCATGTCCTTCATGGAGGTGCCGCTTTTCTGCCACCAGTCTGTCTTCCAACTGTCGGTACTTCCTTTTTCTGGGTTTGCTACTGCTAGAGGCACCAGCAGCTAGCTGGTATGAAACTAATATCTACTTGAACGTTTGCCATCTTGTGATATCTGTCAGATTATAATGTTGTTGACAAATGACAGTGATTCCATATATATATAGTGCCCTCTGAATTGCTTATCATCATGATAAAATAAGATGAACACAGTTTACATGTTATATGCTGAAAGAATAATCTGTTGAACCAGTTCTCTACACCATAAAATTGGCCCACTTGATTAAACCAAGTAAGGCTGTTAATTAAAATTAGATAATCCAGGGATTAAAAAATGGCACAGTGGGAGTACCCCGTTGGTTGTGTAGTGCCTGTCCAGATCCGTTCATGCGCGACGCACACATTTCATGGTGAATCTAATAAAATAGTAAACTCAAAAATAAGTTAATAATAATAATCATATATAGCGCTTGAATTCCTAACAAAAGGCTGCTCATTGGCGTAAATTACAATGTCATTAGAGTCATTAACAGAATGACTGTCAGAAAACATCTGTTTTTAAGTTCCTTTTAAATGATTCTATATTGTAACTGATTTTTACACTTTGTGGTAAAGAGTTCCAAACAATAGGAGCAGCGGAGGAGAATGCACGATCAGCACGTTTTGACTTTGTTGAAGGTACCATTATTAGATTCTTGTCACATAATCTTATATTGCGAGAAGGGCAGTAATTGGTAAGAAGTTCTTTTAAGTAGGCTGGAGCAAAATCACAGTGGAGACAGGTGAAAGTTAAAACAGATATTTTAAAAACAACTCTTTATTTAACTGGAAGCCAGTGTAAATCCCTGAGGACCGGGGTAATGTGTTGACTTTGTTTCGTTATGATTCTTGCTGCTTTATTTTGAATAAGTTGGGGTGGATTTAGCACCGAGACGGGGATCTGGTAAAGGAGGGAATTACAATAGTCAAGTTTTGACAAAACAAAAAGCACATTAACATTTTTGCTGTTTCTATATTAATGTATGGTCTAATTTTACCAATGTTATAAATATGAAAGTTTACTTATAAACTGTTTTTATGTCTAGGGTTGGGATGGCCTAGTGGACTAGAGTGCCGCACTTCGACCTCTAGCAGGCCGGTCACCTCTGGCTTGCGGCTGTGGTTTCGAGCCCTAGAAAATCCTTAAGCACGTTCTTGTGCTTAGATTTTAAGTAGACTTAAATCGCTAACATTTGGGACCAAGAAATTGACACAAGTGGGTCGCAGCGCATATAATACTGTAATATGAATGTAGATAAACTGATTTACATTCAATGGTTTCCGTTTTTACTTCAATGTCAAATCAGTTATGTGCGGCGAAATTTGCCAACATAATAAAGTGCTTGTGCTTACACTGAAGTCTACTTAAAATCTAAGCACAAGAACGTTCTTAAGAATTTTCTGTTAACACGAAATAAGATAAGTTTACTTATTTGCAAAGTTTACTTAAATAATAAAATCTACATGTAGGCCTATTTGCGCAAGTAAGTGTTAAAGAATTTTTTATGAATCGGGCCGAGGAAGGGTGTTCGATCCCTGCATTGGCCGAGAAGGTTCATACCCTTGTCATTGACGCAGACGAAAAAAAAAGGTCCCGTGTAAAAATTGGCGTGCACGTAAAAGATCCCTTGGTAGTTGGAATTCGATATAAGAGTAGGCCGTGGTGCCGCTGCCCGCGCAAACTTTCTCTCATAGCACACTTTATGGCGTATGCCCGTCTTCATTAGCCCAGCTTAGCAGCAAAACAGTAGGAAGTTAAAACCTATTTCATTTCATGTCATTTGTCAAATACTTCTAAATCGACTATTTGAAGTTAATGTCATTGATATATTTATAACTCTATATGCAGACGAATTTACGGTGTAATTTGCATACCAAATTTGTTTTTGTGACACTAAAGAGCATCTTAGTCTCAATTTACCAGTCACACTGTGCTTAGACTCGTACTTGGCTTGATCTTACGTAAGAACGGTCTTGAGAAGTTTCTATAGAGACAGTATTTCATAAAGTTTCTTACGTAAGCAAAAGTGAAGCATAACTTTGTGCTTACTTTTAAGAATTTTCTAGGAACCGGGCCCTGGTGTGAGCGTATGTGGCATGGCGATAGGGGCGCCTTTTCAACCTCGTGGGTTTTCTCCGGGCACTCCGGTTTCCTCCCCCTGCTAAAGACCCTTACGCGCAAGCGAATTATTCAAATAAAATTAAACCATGTTAGTCCCGAAATGACCTAGTTTGTGTTGAGTGGACGTTAAACCCAATTTCTCTCTCTCTCTTAGCTGTAGCCAAAAATTTAATTTTGAGTGTTTTTATGCGCCCACATTTTCATGTGGACGTATATTGTCGTCGCCCCTGTTCGTCCGTCCGTCCGTCCACAATTGTTTGTGAACAGTCTACAGGTCACAATTTTTATCCGATTTCAATGAAACTTAAAATATAGGTTTATCACCCTAAGATCTCGGTTCCTTTCGATATTGGCATGTATCGGACTGTAACTTCATGGGTTATGGCCCCTGATTGTACGAAAAATCACGTTTTTTAGCTTGTGAACAGTGTAGAGGTCACAATTTTGAACCGATTTGGATGAAACTTGCAATGCATGTTTATAACCCAAAGATCTTGTAACCTTTCGATATTTGCGCCAATCGGATCGTAACTTCCTGAATTATGGCCCCTGATTGTCCGAAAAATCGCCCTTTTTAGCTTGTGGTCCCTCTGGAGGTCAAAATTGTTATCCGATTTAAAAAAAACCGTTTGATTATATCACCGTTCCATGGTTATGAATGTTGAGTTCGAATTTCGCGAAAATCGGACCAAAATTGACGGACAAAATGGCCGCCGTTTGTACGCAAATAGTGTGAAAATATGTTATATCAAGGTTGTGGATCTTATAGAGGTCACAATTTTGAACCGATTTTGATGAAACTTGACATGTATGTCTATAACCCAAAGATCTTGGTTCCTTTCGATATTTGCGCCCATTGGATCGTAACTTCCTGAATTATGTCCCCGGATTGTCCAAAAAATCGCCCTTTTTAGCTTGTGGTCCCTCTGGATGTCAAAATTGTTATCCGATTTAAAAAAAACGTTTGATTATATCACCATTCCATGGTTATGAAGGTTGAGTTTGAATTTTTTGAAAAACAGACCAAAATTGACTGACAAAATGGCCGCCGTTTGTACGCGAATAGTGTAAAAATATGTTATATAAAGGTTGTGGACCTTATAGAGGTCACAATTTTGAACCGATTTTGATGAAACTTGACATGTATGTTTATAACCCAAAGATCTTGGTTCCTTTCGATATTTGCGCCCATTGGATCATAACTTCCTGAATTATGTCTCCGGATTGTCCGAATAATCGTTTTTGTTAGCTTTTGGTCCCTCTGGAGGTCAAATTTATTATCCGATTTAAAAAAACATTTGACTATATGACCGTTACATGGTAATGAAGATAAAGTTTGAATTACGTGAAAATCGGACTAGAATTGACGGACAAAATGGCCGCCGTTTGTACGCGAATAGTGTGAAAATATGTTATATCAAGGTTGTGGATCCTATAGAGGTCACAATTTTGAATCGATTTTGATGGAACTTGACATGTATGTTTATAACCCAAAGATCTTGGCTCCTTTCGATATTTGCGCCCATCGGGTCATTACTTCCTGAATTATGTCCCCTGATTGTACGAAAAATCACCCTTTTTAGCTTGTGGTCCCTCTGGAGGTCACAATTATTATCTGATTTAAAAAAAAAACCGTTTGATTATAAAAACCAAACAAATTCTAATGATTTTCTGATAATTCCTAAATATGCGACAACTCTTGTTGACTGCCCGGACGATTTGGCTGCTGTGTGGGCGTATGTTTCGTTGCCTGGCAACCTATTTTTTCTCTAATATTTTCCCAATGTACAAGCTTAATATTAGCGATAATGATCTCTTGGAAACAAAAGAAAGCAACTTTATTGCTAAATATAACCCAATTTTGAATGCTAAGTGGTGATTATTTTAATTACGTTTGAGGTTCGTTTAGTATTTATATTGTACACAGTCATTTTCATCTGTTTTGACGTAACTTTATTGTAATGTAGCACCATAGTAACGCATTAAAATGACCTGACGATTCGTTTGATAACAATGAAATTACTAGCCAAAAATTTAATTTTTAGTGTTTTTTCTCTAATATTTGAATTCTATTTATTTATATATATTCATGTCACCTACGCCATACCAAAAATATAATACCTTTTTCTTTAGCCAGAAAAATATGCACAATTGTGATAGATGAAGACCTCCTGGTTGTCAGATTAGGTGAGCTAAAAAGAAATTTATTAAAACAGTATTACCCCCTCGAGGTAATAGAAGTTGGGATAAAAAAAGGCTTTGGCAATTGATATCCAAACAGTGAGGACTACTATAGTAAAAGACAATTCGGATAATATCATTACCTTTGTCGCTACTCATAACCCCCAACATCTTTAAAACAATGTACGAGAGCAGGTCACTCCTGGCATCAAACGACAACCCAAGAGCGAAATTTGATAATGTTCAATTCATTAAATCAGAAAGACAGCCACCTAATCTGAAACATATCCTAACCAGAGAAAAATTCAATTCATCTATCACAAGGACCAGTTTTTATGTATCTAAATGCCTGGATCTTCGTTGTAAATGTTGCGACCATATAACGCCAAATAACCAATATAATTTTCAAAACTTTAAGTTTAGCGTCAACGACAATATGAATTGTGACACAAAAAATCTCATATATGTCTTGACGTGAATTATTCTAGGCGAGACATCTACCCATCTACGGGATAGAGTACGCAACCATCGACGGGATTGTAATATTGAAAATGGGCCCTTATTTGTAAATAAACATATCTTTAAATGAACGCAAGACCTACAAATAAAATTTCAAATTTTCCCTTTTTATAAAATGAAAGACGACCACACCACGAAAAGGAATTTAATGGAAAATCATTTTATTAAAAAATACGTTCCTCGACTTAATAGCCAATAAGTAAAAATTGGCGATTCGTTTCGTTAATTTTCTTAAAGCAATCCCGTGATTATCTTCACTCATTGTTCATAAATGGAACCCATATACTACAGATTAACACACGTGTGTACATATTTTGTATTAGTTAACGATACACTATGTAACCATAAACAATGGCAACTATAGCCAATTAAAATCACAGTGTTACTATGTAAATATATATAAATATACTATACTGTCCATCTTTATACAATAACATTATTTATGAATAGTCCCAAGACGGACGAAAAGTACTTTAAAATGTTATTAGTCTCGGCATACCTTTTATCTTTTCATCGTTTACCGTGAAACAATGTAGTGCAGCTTTATGGTTGTAGTAATATTTCTGGATATATATACTAATAATTTTGGATTTACCGTGAAAGAGAGGGGAGAAATGGGGTTTAACGTCCACTCGACACAAACCAGGTCATTTTGGGAATAACATGTGGTTTAATTTTATTTCAATAATTCGCTCGCGCGTAGGGGTCTATAGCAGTGGGAGGAAACCTGAGTGCCCGGAGGAAACCCACGAGGTTGAGAAGGCGCCCCTATCTCCATGCCACATACGCTCAAACCAGTGATCGAAACCACAGCCACAAGCCAGAGGTGACCGGCCAGCTAGAGGTCGAAGCGCGGCACTCTAGACTTCTAGGCCATCCCAACCCCCGGATTTATCGTGAAACAAAGTAGTGCAGCTTTGCTGTTGTACTAATATACACAAAAAAATATTCTTTGAACTACTCACAGACCCAGGCGCGGATCCGGGGGTGGGAGTTGGGATAGTTGATTTTCATTTTCGTTTGCTTTGTTACTGTTGTAGTTCACATATCTACTCTTTAATAGATGATATAAACCTGGCCCACATAACAATATGATGTTCAGTTTACGTAAAAATGGTCAGTCAGTTTACCATCATTTTGCTCATCTTTTTAACGATAATTTTACGCCAGGAAATGACATTAAACTGACGTAAAGTTTACGTCATTTTACGTTATCTTTACGTCAATGTCTGGTGTAAATCTAACGTAAAGTTTACGTCATTTTCTGACGTAAATCTAACGTAAATTGTGCGTAAACTTTACTTTAGATTTACGTCACAAAATGACGTAAATATGACATAAATATGACGTAAAATTTACGCTAGATTAACGTCATTTCCTGACGTAAATATGACATACATATGACGTAAAATTTACGCTAGATTAACGTCATTTCCTGACGTTAAATTGTCGTTAAAAGGATGAGCAAAATGATGAAAATCTAACCGACCATTATAACGTAAATCTAACATTAAATAAACATCATTTTCGGATGCAATCCTAACGTCAAATATATTATTTGCGTTTGTTAGCATGATATTCAGTGAACCAATAACCAAATGTTCTTTACCGATAGGAAGGGCTGGATGGTAATGTGATCTAATGAATGCACTTTAGATCATAAGGTCTTTCAGTGATACATTGTAGTAGTGGACTGGTTTCGATACTAGACGTAAACAGGGAATTCCTCTCGTTCCTCCAATTACTAAAGACTCCTAGCACAACCAAATTATTGAGAGAGAGAGAGAGAGAGAGAGGGAGAGAGGGAGGGAGAAATGGGGTTTAACATCCACTCGACAGAAACCAGGTCATTTCGGGTCTAAAATATGGTTTTATTTTATTTCAATGATTCACTGGCATGTAGGGGTCTCAATGACAGGCCTTGTGATACAGCACGCATGTGCTAACCATTCAGCCATCCCTCCCCCCCCCCCTCAAATTATTTAACTTGTATTGAATTACGGGTTAGTTCCAAAGTTTGTCTATTGTACGTTAAACACCATTTTTCTCTCTATGCGGTGCATTGAAAGATCAGTCATTGAATCAGGTTGCGTGTTTTCGATTGCTGACTAGATTTTCTCCAGGTCATCCAGTTTTATCCCACTGCTAAAGGCTCCTACGTGCAAGAAAATGACCTAGTGTGAGTCGAGTGGATGTTAAGCCCAATTTCTCTCTAAAAGTAATTGTAACCAAAGGTAAAAAAAAACAACACAACTCACATAATGATAAAAGAAAAACTATAGCCTGTATCGCCTTTGCACAAGGTTTTCCAACCTAATTTGGAATGAAAATTTGAGGAATACTGAATATTGAAACATGTCTGAAAACATAAAATGGGATTTAGCGTCCTACTGTTCTGCTTCAAACTGAGCTAATGAAACGGACATTATCATACAGTGCGCTATGGGGAAAATTTTGCCCAGGCAGCGACGCTACGGCTTGCTCTTATGTCGAATTCCAAACATCAAGGGATTTTTTACGTGCATGCCAATGTGTACACAGGACTTCGGGTTTTCATCCCATCTGAAGGAGTAGACAGCTGTCCTTATCAGTCCCTGCATATAACTGACAAGGTGGAAAGCACGCCGGAAAATCTGGATGAACTTTCTCGGCCAATGCAGGGATCTACACCCGACCTCCAGGCTAGCGAGCCAGTATCTTACTCACTCAACCACCGTGATCCCCGAAATGAAAAAAAACTATATAGCAGTATTCACATGTTTTGCGGTAAGAGGGGGGGGGGGGGGGATATGTTTTTAATAAAGAAATAAACAAACTAAGAAATGTCGACAAATACCTTCATCCAAATTTCAGCTAAAAAGGATATCGACTTATGCCCCGAGAAAGTTGCGAAAAGCTGTGTATTGAAAAGATACGCCGACATTTTTCAAGAGATGGATAGAGAACAATCTAAACAAAAAAGACATAATTTAGGAAGGTACGATCAGATATCGAAAACAACCAAGATCTTTGGGGTTATAAACATGCATCTCAACTTTCATCAAAATCGGATCAAAATTGTGACCTCTAGAGGGTCCACAACCATGATATACAAGATGATTACACTATTTGCGTACCGGTGGTGGGGGCATTTTGTCTGGGAGTTTTACTACGATTTTCATGAATTTCGAACTCAACCATAAATACGGTGTGTAACGGTGGCATATTCAAACGATTTTATTTTTAAGTCAAATAATAATTGTGACCTCTTGAGGTACCACACGCTAGAAGCGCGATATTTTCTGTGATATAATGGTACAAACATAATTACACCAATATTACATTTGTGATAGAATTCGTTAGAAACGTTACACATATAATTTTAACACCAATCTTTGATATCACAAAAATTTGAAAGGTTACCGTTTATTTGATGCATTAGATTTTCAACTCACTGATACAACTCAGTTTGCCAAGGAGCTGTTATATAAGACGGTGACAGGATATCTGCTTGAGGCAAACTATTCATAAACAATTGACTGTCACAAGATGAGACGGAAAATATTAGATGCCTACTGCTTGTAAAGTAAAGCTTTAGGCCTACACTCTGGTGTATTTTGTGCTACCATAGATACATATAATATATTGGTTCGGTTAAGTTCGGTACATGATTAAAAAGTCTTTATTTCTTATTTTTGGACAGTTTCGTAGATGAGTGCTCTGATAAATGTGCTTTTGACAATGAAGACTGTTAATACTGTTATTGAGTTCAGTGGCATGGTTTCAATCCCAAGTCGGTATGATAAGCAGTGATGTCATCTAGCTTCCATATATAAAGCTCTTATCAACCTTCTTATATCTTCCTCGACGTGACTGCCACCAATGGTCCTCAAATTTTCATTATATATAGAAACTCTAAAAATAACAAAAAAACAACAAAATAAAAGCAACTTTTATACTCCAAAATAAAATAGGTTTAACATTCTACACCAACATGTACAAAATACCTTGGGTTTCAATCCCTTTCGAAAGACTGTACGTTGGCATTTGCCAGACTCTGTTTTGCTCAAATGTCAACTTATGCGGGTAGATATTTGATGAAAAGCGATGGCAGCCGGGAAAGTTTGGAATGAGGTTTGGGGGATTACAGTGTAAACAGAAGAATTTGCTATATTCCCGCTTATTTGGAATCAGAGAGAATTGAGATTAAAGTGTTGCCAATGCTATGAAGGTAAAAATGTCATGTGCCAAAGCATCTTACCCACTCAGCCACCGTGAACCCCGAAATGAAAAAAACTATAGAGCAGTATTCACATGTTTTGCGGTAAGAGGGGGTGGGGGAGATATGTTTTTAATAAAGAAATAAACAAACTAAGAAATGTCGAGAAATACCTTCATCCAAATTTCAGCTAAAAAGGATATAGACTTATGCCCCGATGAATATAGTAATCCTAAACGAGAAAGTTGCGAAAAGCTGTGTATTGAAAAGATACGCTGACATTTTTCAAGAGATGGATAGAGAACAATCTAAACAAAAAAGACATAATTTAGGAAGGTACGATCAGATATCGAAAACAACCAAGATCTTTGGGGTTATAAACATGCATTTCAACTTTCATCATAATCGGATCAAAATTGTGACCTCTAGAGGGTCCACAACCATGATATACAAAATGATTACACTATTTGCGTACCGGTGGTGGGGGCATTTTGTCTGGGAATTTTACTACGATTTTCATGAATTTCGAACTCAACCATCAAAACGGTGTGTAACGGTAGCATATTCAAACGATTTTTTAAAGTCAAATAATAATTGTGACCTCTTGAGGGACCACACGTTAGAAGCGCGATATTTTCTATGATATAATGGTACAAACTTAATTAGACCAATATTACATTTGTGATAGACTTCGTTAGAATATAATTTTAACACAAATCTTTGATATCACAAAAATTAGATACATGTTTTGAGTATGCTTCTTCAAGTTCGTGTATCTCAAAATTTTGGAGGTCAACCTCATAAAAATTTTAGTGCAAAGACATGGGCAGTTGTTCCTCTGTCTGTAGTGAAAAGCATTTCGCCCAGCGAAAATTTGGGGAAAAGTTGGAGGTGGGCAAAGAGTCCAGAATTAACATTGAAGTCAATGGGGAAATTAATGGTGGTCTGCCTCCATCCCTTTCGAAAGACTGTACGTTGGCATTTGCCAGACTCTGTTTTGCTCAAATGTCAACTTCAGTGGGTTATGCGGGTAGATATTTGATGAAAAGCGATGGTAGCCGGGATCCATGGTGGGGACGTCAGGTTTGGAATGAGGTTTGGGGGATTAGAGTGTGAACAGAAGAATTTGCTATATTCCCGCTTATTTGGAATCAGCGAGAATTGAGATTAAAGTGTTGTCAATGCTATGAAGGTAAAGATGTCATGTGCCAAAGCCTACAGTGTTGAGTAGTGGGGCATACTTTATTTAGACCCAAAGGTCGTAAGTAATTATAAATTCTACATAAAGTGCTAAATGTGTACAGTAATTTGTTTAATTTTCACAAAAGAACGTATTGTACTTTTATCTTATTTATTGATAGTATTGAATGCAAGCTGTTTCGTAGCCTGGCCTCTTACAGAAATCAATTGATTTTACAGTTTGTCGAAAAAATAGAAACGAAATATTATTTTGATGAATCGTAGACGTCTACGTGAAAATAGTATTGGATTGTTAAAAAAAAAATCGAAAGATGTTGTGACAAATGATTCCTTTCGGAAAATAAATAAGAATTATGGTGAAAAAAAAATAGAAAATAGGGATATAGAAATAGTTTTACAGCAGAAATAAAGCTGTGGCGTGGGAGTTCTTTTCACATCACTGAATTTGTAAGCTCAGTCTACACCAGCAGTTGGGGATATAAGAAAAAAACTTACTTTCAAATCCAATCACTCATTTATCTGGTATATTCTACCTTTCTGTTTCTCTGTTTGTGTAATCCGAGAGCTGTATATTGTGCATTATCATGCAATTTACGAAAAAAATCCATTGCGTGCGCCATCTTGCATTCCCAGAATACCTAGCTTCCTGGTTCATGCCGTGTTGCGAAATAATGCGTATAGATATACAAGAATAAAAAAAATATTTAATAATGATTGTTTAATCAGTGTGGATAGAATACGGAAAACGACAACAAACAAAGACCACCTAATATTGAAATACGTTAAAAGATATTACATGTAATAAATTAGAGTAATTACCCTGACCCAAAATGGCGCCAAATACGTATATTTCTTATGTGACTATCAACTGTTCGTTCGTTTCTGAGGTTTAACGTCCACTTCCACCTGGGGTGATATCGTAGACAAAATCAACTGTACACACTTAAATACTTTATATGTAGGCTAAACTATTTTAGGTATATGAATAGTAAAATTGAAGAAATTATTATTTGATTTCGAGGCCCAAAGCGTGTGCATGATATAATATACGGATTACGATGAATGTAGCCAACTAGCTATAGTTAGTTATTTTGTTGATGTTTATTGAAATAGATCGACAATAGCCATTTTATTCAGTTGTATCAAATTCAATAATCCCGATTTTTAAACTAATATTTCGATTGCGAATATAAGTCTCTACTTTTAAGTTTGTTAATTTTTACTTTCTCAGTGTTAAATTTATCTAGGTCAAACTACAACATAGTCGTTTGACACCTTTCGAAATACATTATATAGCCAAAATTTAAAAATGACAATAAATAGTTAATGGAATGGTTGGAAGGGTATTTCCTGAAAATGTCATGCCTATGTCTTCAAAGGCTGCTGAGAAATTATCTTCGGTCACTTTTTTGGATAATTTTTTTTTTAAAAAAGTGTATACTGACATTGATCAATTTTGGACCTTTCTTATTTCTTTATTGATCTTCCATTTATTTTTTGGTTTCTTAAATGTGAGAGGAATTGGAAAACAGTAAATATTCAATTTTAGTCAGATTCAAAATTTTAAAAAAGCTTTTGCGTTAATTGCTACATCTTTTTGAACACATTGAGACAGTAAATTTAATATTCAGATAAGTTTTTAGTTAAAATTTATTGCTGAATGTTATTATAACGTACACAGCATATATGCACGGGGCTTCAGTATTTCGTCAGATCTGAACGCCCGGGCGGTTCTGCACCATTACCGAGATGAAGCCAGCCTTGAAAACCACTAAAACCTTGCTCGGCCAACACATACCTACTAGACCGTAACTAAAATTGTTGAAATATACTGATGTGTTTGCGTCTAGTTTTGACCGAATTTTTTAAAATTAGCTTCACCTAACAAACCATTCTGCACAGGGAGATCCATCTACTTCCTTCCTAGAGAATATATCTCTGCCCTAAATGGCCGCCATACTCCATTTTACGTCATTCACACATTTTCAGTTTTATGAAATGAAAGCAGAATAAATACTCAACAAATGAAATGTTGTTTTATTGCACGTCAGCTCCAACTGGGCTATATTACACCAAACATAAGGTGAATTTAACGAGACAAAAAATACTCACAAAGTTTTAGACTAAAACCGTTGATTTAGGACTTAAAATCAGGGAATATTTTAACCGGATTCGTATCGCAATTTGAGACTCAAACGTTCGATTTTGCGAATCAAATTCATATTTGATTAGCATTATTAGCTTAAAACCCTGCTTCAGCGCGAATCAAAGTTTTGAAAATTAATTTTAACTTTAAAACCATTCAGTATCGTAAAACACAAATCTGAAATCTCGCAATTTTATTGTCTATATCATCAAGGCTCTTTACGTGCCTCTGCAACGGTCCAGTGGAACGAGAGCAGTACATGTTGACGTCTGCTATTTATAGACGTAAAAAGTTTTGATGACAGAGATGACAACACTACATACTTTCTTTCTATATCTGTTGTAGTCACATTCGTCAAGACAGACATTCAAAACACTACAAGATAAAATTACCGGATGATCGAGGGTACGTCGCGAAATTCAAACACATGATATTATGTTCTGTCTTCAAATTCGACATTAAAATTAGCAACAGTTCAAGATTGGATGAGGAAATATGACGCAGAAAAGATCTGACTAGAGTATGAAGTAAATAAAGAATGTCCAGGTTTCGTACAAAGAATAACATGTGGTCACATACTTTTATTTTTATTTTATATATAAATATAAACAACCGTTTGGTAATACAAATAATGTGGGTATTGTTATTGTCACATATAGGCCTAATTATGTGAAATAAGAATTCTATTACATACTAAAAAACTGCTAATCAATTGGTAAATTTTGCTACTCAATTATACAATTGATTAGCATTCTTACACAATTTTTCTGGAAACTGCTAATCAAATGTAAAAAAGTAAAATATCCCCTGCTTAAAATGTCGGTCAACTAGCTTAGTGTCTATTCTCAAGCGGGACTGACTAATGAAATGAAGTGGGGTTTAACGTCCTACTGTTCTGCTCAAAACTGGGCTAATGAAGACAGGCATACGCCATACCGTGTGCTATGAGGGACATTTTACCCAGGCAACAGGACTACGGCCTACTCTTATATCGAATTCCAACTACCAAGGGATCTTTTACGTGAACGTCAATTGTTCACAGGACCTCGGTTTTTCGTACCATCCAAACGACTTCACAGCATTCCTGACAAGGGGGAACCATGCCAGAAAATCAGTGTTTAAGACATTGGCTCGCTAACCTCGAGGTTGCGTGTTCAATTCCTGCATTGGCCGAGATCGTTCATCAGTGATGCAGGACAGAGGGCTTGGTAAGAGAAGGCAGTAGTGTAGCAGACCGGGCACAATTTTCCATCATAGCACACTGTATGGTGTACACCCTTCTTTCATTAGCCCAGTCAGAGCAGAACAGTAGGACATTTAACCCCACTTAATTTCATTTCATTTTTTTATATCAAATTCCAACTGCCAAAGTATCTTATACCTGCACGCCAACTTTTCATGGGACTTCGTTTTTTTGTACTATCCAAACATCTAGACAGCTGTCCATGCCAGGCCCTCCATCCTGCATCACTGACACGAAGGAACCACGTCCGAAAATCAGTGGGAAAAACATTGGCTCACTAAACTTGAGGTTGGGTGTTCGATCCCTGCATTGGCGGAGATCGTTCATCAGTGATGCAGGACAGAGGGCCTGACAAGTGACAATGTTTAGTTGTTTGGAATGAATGGAAAACCAAGGCCCTGTGTACACTTTGCCATGCACGTAATAGTAGGCCATAGTGCAGCAAGCCGGTCAAAGTTTTTCCACCATAGCACACTGTATGGTGTACACCCTTCTTTAATTAGCCCAGTCAGAGCAGAACAGTAGGACATTTAACCTCATTTCATTTCTTATATCAAATTCCCTCTGCCACAGATCTTTTACATGCACACAAATTGTTCACAGGACCTCAATTTTTGCACCATCTAAATGACTGGACAGCTGTCTTTGTCAGGCCTTCCATCCTGCATCACTGACAAGGGGGAACCACGGCAGAAAAAAAGTGGATAAGACATTGCCTCCCAAACCTTGGTTATATCAGTTTAAAAAGATAATATATGCTTTTGAAAAAAAATGGTACTTAACTGTCAAAATTGTAGTTTTTGGTAAAATTATGACATTTCCGGTTCCGACAGATAATACTATGGGTAACAACAAAAATGACAATTAAGACTACGGATATGAACTTTGTTTTATACAAATCAAACAATAAATAATTAATCTAGTTTTGTTTCGGGCAGATATCCTGTCACAGTTCTTTGGCTTAAATTGAGTTGTATCAGTGAGTTGAAAATCATCTGTGTTCCTGTTATTGCTCCCCCTTACAAATATACTCAGCCAAATTAAAAACTTGACACTCGGGATTTTTGGGACAAAATTTTTAATATTTGGTTTAAGACAACTATATTAGTGTTATGTTGTGCACAGCCGACCTTAACATCAACAGAAAGCACGGATACGTCTCGCCGAAAGTCCTTGACATTGATAACGTTCGTGATGTCACAGTACTTGGAGAAATTCACAGACTTGGAGAACAATCGGAATAAAGTGTTTAGTAACGGTTGTGGCCTCTAGCGTCTCGTACTGCCACACGTCTTCTCATGGATCTCAGAATAAAAGTAAACTCTACCCGAGGAAGGTGTCGCCACTGCTCAGCAAGAGCATGTTGAAGGTCCTGCAACGTCAGTGGTGGATTCACTTGCTGAGGAACACGTCGACCCAGTTCTTCCCAGATGTGTTCAACAGGATTAAGGTCGGGGCTAAGCGACGGCCAATCCAGGACTTGTCTTGTGGCCCACACAAGTCGGTTACGGCGATGAAGAGGTGACAATATTGGTCCATTATAGGGCCTCCGAGCTCGAAGACCAGCTGTATGCAAGCGATTTCGAACAGTTTGTGCAGTTACCTTTCCACCAAACATATCTCTGTTTCTAAGATGACTTAATCGTATTGCTATTAAAGGCTCTCGCAACAGTGACCACAGACTGACCAGCATAGAGCCTACCTATAGCACGAGGACGCTCTACATTTGAAAGCTGCGGCATTTTCTAACAAAGATGAAAATAACAATTTTAATTTTTTTTTTCCAGTTCAAGTTACGTGTGCGTGTTCAGTGGTGGATTCACTTGCTGAGGAACACGTCGACCCAGTTCTTCCCAGATGTGTTCAACAGGATTAAGGTCGGGGCTAAGCGACGGCCAATCCAGGACTTGTCTTGTGGCCACACAAGTCGGTTACGGCGATGAAGAGGTGACAATATTGGTCCATTATAGGGCCTCCGAGCTCGAAGACCAGCTGTATGCAAGCGATTTCGAACAGTTTGTGCAGTTACCTTTCCACCAAACATATCTCTGTTTCTAAGATGACTTAATCGTATTGCTATTAAAGGCTCTCGCAACAGTGACCACAGACTGACCAGCATAGAGCCTACCTATTACCTATAGCACGAGGACGTTCTACATTTGAAAGCTGCGGCATTTTCTAACAAAGATGAAAATAACAATTTTAATTTTTTTTTTCCAGTTCAAGTTACGTGTGCGTGTTCAGTTTAAGCAAACTTGTATCGATTGACCCCACGAGTTTGTGTTTTCACGTGTTTTTCAGGTTTTTCATCTTTATATGCTCAAAAGTCACATGATCCACGTGACTTTACAATTTTACGAAATTACGGGCTTCTTACTACTTACTATTGTTACAAACACTTTAAAATTTATTTGACTGGCCAGAAAAAAAAATTGTTGAAATTCATCAGTGTCAAGTGTTTAATTTGGCTGAATATAGTTCAATTTTTTGTAATAGATGAACCATAGCAAAGTTCTGTGATTAACTTAGCTTTGTAATGTAATATTGGTGTTATTAGACCCTTTTCTTAAAGAACTGTTTTCTAAATTGTCACCAAATTTGTGCTGTGGATAAATTGTTTCAATTTAAATGACTGCTCTTATTCTATTACATTATATATTTATCTTTAATTTTTTTCGGGAATCACATGGCTAAGTGGGTAAGACGCTGGCTCGCTAGCCTGGAGGTTGGGTGTTCGATCCCTGCATTGGCCGAGACAGTGCATCCTGATTTTAATTACCAACCGATTATTACAAAACTTTTTAAAATAAGCTCCCACTGACCAGCTTAATCGTTTGCAAGAAACGTTTGGCCTGAATTGAAAGTTCTGTGCCATTCAGCCATCCAACACCACATAAATATCCAAATAGATGTTTTAAGATCCGCCCGGCATCACTGACGAGGAGAAACCCCACCCGACCCCCAGGCTAGCAAACCAGCATCTTACCCACTTAGCCACAACAACACAGAGTAGATTGAAGTAGATTAAGACTAATAAGTCATTTCGGGACTAACACATGGTTGAATTTTTTTCTATAATTCGCTTGCGCATAGGGGTCTCTAGCCGTGAGAGGAATACGGAGGACACGTTTGGCCTGAATTGAAGGTTCTGCGCCATTCAGCCATCCAACACGACATAAATACCCAAAATACATGTTATGATGTTATAAATATCCAAATAGATGTGATTAGATCCACCCTGCATCACTGACGAGGAGAAACCCCACCCGACCCCCAGGCTAGCAAACCAGCATCTCACCCACTGAGAGACGTTACGACACAGCACGCACGTGCTAATCAAATTCAGCCATCCAACCTCCCTAAAATCGGCAAATTACTGACTTATAGCGAGAAACATTTCAACCGGGCGAAATTTTCTGTTGAAATAGTTTATTACAAAACTTTTAAAAATAAACCCCTACTGACTAGCTTAATCGTTTGCAATAAACGTTTGGCCTGAATTGAAAGTTCTGCACCATTCCCCTATCCAACCTCCCCAAAATCATCAAATTGCTGACTTATAGTGAGAAACATTACAATCGGGTGAAATTTTCTGTTTTATCACTTTAATTTTTACAGTACATTGGATTACCAACCGATTATTACAAAACTTTAAAAATTAGCTCCCATTGACCAACTTAATCGTTTGCAATAAACGTTTGGTCTGAATTGAAAGTTCTGCACTGAATTGTACCACTTTAATAAAGAAATTAGCCAAAAACTGACTGAGTAATATTTCAACAAGGCATCACCTTGTAGAGAACGTTTCGTTACCAAAGGATTTTTCTACATGACGTCATTTGTTGATACCACTGAAAACAAAGTGCTCTGGCACGGCTATTTATAACGAAGTCTCGTTTCCTAACTTGTGATGGAAAACCAACGCCGGTTATTATCGTTTAGTTTTTGGTACGATTCCTATTTTTGTCCGATTAGGGAAACTATTTTTTGTAATCCTTTTTTCAACCCGTGTAGGTCCTCGCATCGGTCGGATCTACTTACATTCCAACTTTCATTAAAAAAAAAATCGCGTATCTATTAAAGATGTTGTCAAATTTATCATAACTTCCGAAACGAAATCACAGCGACGAATTTTCGAAATTGGAAAATTTGAAATTGCAGGTGAAATTGGCTGTCGTCAAGGTTTTCAAAGAAATAACAATAATAAAATAAGTCTATCAATAACAAAGTTACGGCTATGCATTGTTAGTTTTTTCGTTTGTAAAATTCGGTGATTTCGAATTCGTAAAACGTTTTGAAAATATATTTAATCAATAGCCACCACCCATTTTTTAGGGGGGGGGGGGTTAAGTCAAAGTTTCAGAAACGTCCTATGGTTAGATTCTGTGAAATCCGATTTGCAGGAAAAACAGAAACAAAAAGCTTAACAAGTATGTATTAAATTAAAAGTCACAGGTATTGACTATATAAAATAAAAGAATTAATTAATCAATGAAAATTCTAATACTGAATATGAAGTTGCCCAAATAACAACTTGTTGACTTTGACCTGACCTATATAGTAAGCAGGGTGTCAACAAAATGCCAGTGAGTCAAATCTGATTTTAACCAGATATAATCCACGTGAATAATGAATATATAATCGTTTAGATTATGAAAATAGAAAAACAAAATTTACAATATTTTCTAGTAAAAGCCTACCGCACAAATCCAAAAGAGTTTCACAAACACAAGTAAGAGATTAACACTGATAATAATGTCTCTAAAGATCTAGTAAGGCCTGCATACTTAATGATGGAATATATCAACGCTTTGGGGCATAATAGAGACTCTTATTCGTTGTTTTTTTTTTATTTTGTTTTATAATAAATATTTTAGTTGATGACAATCTATTTAAAAGTACTGCTTGGTAAGTAAGGGTTATCGACTGAGACAGAGGGGTTCAAGTTAGATGAACACCCGAGCTCGTGCAAAGTTGTAGACTGAGAACGCGTAGCGTTCGAAGTGTTCAATGCACGGGAGCGGGTGTTTATCTAACTTGACCCCGAGGTCAAGGTCGATAACTGATTTACACACTGGATTCTTTGTGTAAGAAGTTGAGCGAGTGAATGAAAATGGACGAATACGAGAGAGACGCATGTTTATCACAGACCAATATGTATTATTTTGCACGTCATATATTGTTGTTTACTCAGCAAATTGGGGAGTGGGTAAATAACTGAATATGTGTATACCGGTTTATTCACGATGCATACAAATCAGATTGTTCAAATGTCAGGTTATGGAAAAACAATTTTAAGAAAGTTGGATTGGTATATGGATAAATGTCCGAATGGTTAGCGCGTGCGCGTTGTGTCGTAAGGTCTGCCATTCAGTCAACTGGTGTGGTTTCGATTCCTCGGTTGTACGTGTTGGGCCTCCCGTTTCATCCGGTTGCTAAAGACCCCCCCCCCATCGAATGAACGTTAAATCCCATTTTTCTCTCTCCTTACAGACAAAAGAAAAAATATGCGACACCCCTTATTGACTGCCCGGACTACTTAGCTGCTGTGGGCGTATGTTTCGTTGCCTGGCATTCTATCTTTAAAATCCACAACAGGCCAATGAATAATGTAATGGGGTATGCTGCATTGGCTGGAATACGTTTTACATTCGCGAATTATTAGCCACAGAACAAACTATCTGTGTGCGAAAAAAAAAAATATCACGTGTGATGATGTAGGATTGGTATTTTACAAGATGACAATTATCTAAAAAAAAAAAAATGTTCAAAGAGAAATTTATCCCAATTTGCTAGGTTTTGTGTATTTGTTGGCTGTGTTTTCTAGCTAATGATATTATTTCACAATCTACTATGAAAAATATGTATTTATTGTTTTAACTACATGTACATGTATTTATCTTTTTAAAATTAACACGGTGTTTCTTGTTATTGCTAATACACAGTGCACGCACGAAAATGCGCGGTTGTCTGTTTTGACAATCACCGGGTTAGTATGTTGGGGTGTTCATTTATATAAACACCCACTTTTCCTCAAATGATCACCTGTGTACGTGCTAAAACAACACAATACAGGTTGGTCAGTAACTTGAACACCCGAGTGGGAACAAAGGGTCCAGTGTGTAATGTTGGGTATGGTAAGGCCTGTACAACGTGCAATCGTCCAATTTCTCCAAATCTCACAAAACCAGTTAAGAGAGGTGAGGATATTGGACGAGTGTACGATATGGGGGGCTGGAAATAACTTAAGCGTTTTTTTTATGGAGATTTAAATCTTCTTGATAAAAGAATAAATTGTTGAACTTCTTGGAAAATAAGTATGTTTATCTCTGGGCTAAGTTTTGTTGACCAATGTTTGTTCTGTTCGATTGTCTGTTTTCTTGCATCTGAATGTAAGGGGGTAAATAATGTTCGGGATCTTCGAAGTTGTGACCACAGAGGCAAATAGGGTTATCATCAATGTGTCTGAGAAATTTATGGCACTGCAGATTTGAGCAACATAATCAAGTTTACAGTGTATTATTTGCAATGTTCTTTTCCCTAGGTAGTAATATGGTGGCACGGTGTTATCAAATTTGTTTAGTGAATTTCCAAAGATAGCTAGGGGTAGAGAGTTTCTAATTTCAAGATTGAGTTTGTTCCATTCTCGTATACTTGACGGGATGAAAGACTTGGGGAAAATTTCGGTTCTGCATCTGATTTCTTTCAATTTATCTTGGTTCCTAAGAGAATATTTATCAGGATTAAAGGAAAGTTCTAATAAGTCAGAGGGATATGATGGCGCGAGGTTGTTAATAACTTTGTAACATTAATTTTAATTTATGTTCCAACAGTGGAACAAATCCAGTCTCTTTGTAGAGTAAGGCATGGCTAGTACCTCTAACTGCCCCACAGATAGTGCGTAGTGCATCTAATTGAAGGGATTCTAGTTTGTTAGCTAAGTAATCGCTGCACCCATTCCCGATAATATCGGCATAATCAAAGTGTGGAAGGATAAAGGATGAGTATATTATGTTTAAAAACCCTGTTGAGGCCATGCAATGGCTTTTCCTCTGTCAAGTTGACTCAGCTGACGTCTGACCATGTTGAAATTTCCACTGAGAGCAGCACGATCATGGAAGGTTTTATTTAATGCCAAAACTGTTAATGGAAAATGCATAGTGATCGTGCAAATAATAAACTCAAAAAAGTCGTGCCCTACTGCGTTTGGGCGATGTAAACAGTTTTGTGGAGCCTTGTTTTGAACTTCAGTTTATGGTTTCTAAGGAGACATCAAAATCGTTCTGTTTGAAAATGACATATATATGCATATTTGTCGTCAGGATATCGTGAACCAATTTTGACACGATTTCCGCCAATATTTTTTTATATACTATTCAAAAAAAGTAGGGGATATTTGATTTTGGGGGCATAATACTAAAATATGCAAATGACTACCAAAAAAGGCACTATAGAACCTAACAGAAGAAACATTTCCAGTTACATGTGACGCCCAAAACGCACCAATAGCTACCGCATGGAATGCAGGTGATGCTTGGGATCATCATGGGGGTCCAACCCAAGATTTGCACGACTCTGACTTTGAATGATACAGTCATTGTGGCATTGAATTCCAGGGTGGAAACATCAGTTTAATTGTTTTAGTGACCAGAAAACAAAATTTGATATGCGTCGGCTTACCCAAAATGAAAGGTTACGTGCCATTGGCATGCTACAGATCGGCACAACACAGGCGGTTGTGGCGCGGACGATGAATGTTTCTCAGTCTGTCATAAGCAGGCTATGGTCCAGATACCGTGATACACAATCTGTACAGGACAGACCACGCTCAGGTCGACCAAGGGCGACAACTCAAGCCCAGGATCGATTTATCCGTACCTTGGCCTTGAGAAATCGTGTCATCACAGCAAATCAGATCAGCGCTCGTCTTCAAACAGACACTGGTGTGAGAGTGAGTGGCCAGGCGATTGGTAATCGACTGCATAGGGGTCACCTTCGCGCCCGACGTCCTCGCGTGATCCCTTGTTTGAGAGATCATCACATTCAGGCAAGACGTCGTTGGTGTAGGGATCGTCAACACTGGGATAATCGACGCTGGAGCAATGTGATGTTTTCAGATGAGTCAAGGTTCACTGTTGATTTTTTGGACAGACGTAGGAGGGTGTGGCGTCGTCGAAACGAGCGCTTCCAAGACGTTTACGTCATCAGACATGATCGATTTGGGGGTGGTTCTGTTATGGTGTGGGGAGTCATCACTGTTGTTGGAAAAACGGCTTTACATGTTGTTGCAGGGCGTGTTACAGGCCAGTACTACCGGGACAACATCTTGGCAGTCCATGTTGTGCCGTTCGCACGACGTCATGGCCGCCGTTTCATCTTCCAGGATGACAACGCAAGATGCCACAGGGCCAGGATCGTTACCTCCAACAACAGAACATCACCACATTACCTTGGCCAGCATTGAGTCCCGACCTCTCCCCCATCGAGCATGTCTGGGGCATGCTTGGACAGAGGTTACGTCAACGTCAACAACGTCCTGCCAATGTCCAAGAACTTGCTGCTGCGTTGCAACAGGAATGGGGCAATCTGGACCAAAATGACATTAGACGTCTCATTAGGAGTATGCCACGTCGGATCAATGCTTGTTTGGCAAACAGAGGAGGATTTACCCTTTACTGACTTTGTTGTGATGCTGTGATAACCTTGCTGTTTGACCCCGGGTATCATTTTACCCTTATAATGGTCAGTCTGTGCCCTAATTAGTCTAATGATCATTTGGAATAAATCGATGAATGTGAACCTCATTTCATTTTGTCATTTGTTTCTTCGTCAGTTTCATTAGGTGACTTTAATAACACTTAAAATTCAATATCCCCTACTTTTTTTGAATAGTATATATCTGATATGTGAATGGACAATTACCTGGTAGGAAAAAGGTTTGACCCTTAACTTTTTTGAGTAGTATACGTGTCCCTTTTCTATTTTGGGATTTCGGCGGGGACACCAGCCTCACTGTTGGCTTGTTTGATTTTATATTGAGTTTGATTTTGTTTGAGCTCTTGTTTTTGTGTTGAGTTTGTCGCTTGTTGGGAGTTTGACTTAGACATTTACTTTACATTAGACTTAACTTGGACGTATTTAATTTTTGTTGTTTATGGGTTGTGGTTTTGACATTTGGTAGTAGACCCCTTTCTTAGGTTGATGATTGATTTACACTTGTACTGAATTGTGAATTTGATTATTTTCATTTTATGGGTTTAGTATTCTGGTTTTGTTTTACCAACTTGTGATTTGGTGTTGGAATATTGTGGTCAAAGGTGTTGATTTTATTTCAGCCGAGCACTGTATAGTGGCAGAATCATTTTCCCTTGAAGAAGCTGATAATTTGTTAAAATCTTTTCTAGCCATGGGTGTTAAACCCAAAGCTTCCAGTTAAAAAGACCGCGAGAAATGGATGAAGGATTATTTTAAAACAAAGAAAGAACTTCATTCCTAACAAGAACATATACCAACATTCAGTTTAAGATGCTACCAGCTTTGCCAAAGGCGTCATTTTTCTCTGGGAATCCAGCATTCATACTTTTACTTTGTACAGGTCTATTAATTTTCAGATCTTTTATATCTTTCTTAAGTGTCTGTACAGTCTGCGTTAAAAATGATATTAAATTCTGGATTCTTCTCTTCTCTGATGACGATAAATAAACTTTTGACCTTGCTAACTTCAACCATCCATTCCTCATAATCTTTAACACAATTGTTTTATGCACAATTTGCTGTTTCATACCGGCTGTAAGTCCACTCCAAAATCTTTTACGTTATAGGTCATTGGTGGCATCTTGATAAACATCACCACAATCAACAGCTTTATGAGGAATATCTACAAACCCATTCGACAACCGATTCGCTTGGAGTCTGGAACGTTGATTAAAACTCGACTAACAAGTGTTCTGTCTCTTCGACACGTCCAAAACACTGCTCAACTTTAGCAGTGATCTAACTCCATCCCGTGTCCTTACCTCACTACCCAATGTACCCAATACCACATCAATATCACCACATCCTACATAATACTTCAAGATAATGATGCAAAATAAACATATCATTTGATTTTGTTCAAAAATAGTGAGTTATATCGCGGGAAATGTACTTAAGTCCGATACCGATGTCTGGCTGTTCCATTCACCTCCCTATGCTACCAAAAAAAGCCAATAATAACCCAATGCTACCAAATGCTCATCAAATACTACCAAATATGATTAAATGAAAACCTAATATTGTCAAATAAGAGCAATTTAGTATAATTACTGCAACAAATATTGGTTATTTTGCTGAAAATTGAAATGTTTACCCAGTTATCTCCCTTTAAACCGATAAAAAGATTTAAGATTGTTACTCAGTTTAATCATCTTCTTTGCCTTTGCTGTAGGTTTACACGTCAGTTCCTCTAGCTTCCAGAAGTATTAAGTATTGGGGAGCAATAATGCGATAAATCTGAAAGCAAGAGGATCAACAAAAGTGAAAGACCGTGGGTGGGATTGGGTGGGAAAAATTGACCTAAAAGAGGGACATAGTGTGCATATATCATGTCCACCAGTACTACTGACTACCGCTCTCGCTGTCTTAATGAAGAATGGTTGAATATATTATACTACGTCATCATCGGAAATGTCACGTGAGGATCTACACCAATCCTCAGTATGTCAGTTCCTCCAGCTTCCAGAAGGATTAAATATTGGGGAGCAATAATGCGATAAAATATTCTATCTCACGACCCCCATTCAAACACATTAGGCCAACATATCATTACCCTCTATTCCCAATACTCAAAACAAAAATATCAAAGCATTACAAAAATTTTCTTTATGCTTTATTCTATCTCAAATAAATTCAGAAAAATCAAGTAACTGAAGTAAATTTGTTAAGTAGCATTCATTCAGCTGTCAGGTGTAAGTCAGGCGATGAGGGAGCACTGTCCCCTGTAATCCACTCTGGCTCAGTTCGGACTGAAATCAAAGTAAGATCGCAGGTACACCTTCTCTCCCATTCTGGTACATATGAACACGGATACTGTTAATACTTTCCCTGAAGTGATAATACATTTCATTCTATAAAACATTTCAAAATACTAGAACTAAACCAGATCAAATTACACAAGGAGACAGAACTCCCTCACCCCTGACCCACGTGAATAAGAAATCCACAAAAGGCATCAGTGTCCCACGGGTCAGTGGTAAGAAAAATCCCATCTAGATACATACAAATCATTACACCCATCATCTAAACAAAACAAATGCGACAGAATCGGACTAAGTGATTACGCCTCATTATGACAACTCACTTGTTTAACCCCCCCCCCCGATCATGGCTGGCGAAACTGCAATTCAATACAAACACGTAACTGTTTGTATAACCTCTTATGGTGAGCGCAAGTGGCTGCTCCCAGTTTCAGCTCTGTGAATTTTTCAATTTAAGTACTACCGGTCCCTATGTTTTATAATTTATTTTGGAACAATTTTATCCATTATAGTTTTTATTTATATGATTTTATTTCATTTTGTATCATTTTATACCATTATTGTTAAGCGCATACGAACACTTTATAATGGAATCTGCGCTATATAAATTATGAAAATAATAATAATAATAATAATAATAATAACTAGACCTGCAAGCAGCACTGAACCGGCTTTCAGGAATCATACAGGAAGTTTATTATACCATATTTTAACCCTGTGTAAAATATCATCAAAAAATATTCATAAATAAAAAAGGTTTTCGTAAAAAAAAATATTTTTTTTCAAAATATCGGACATTTTTTCGACTACTTCCGGCTTTACGATCGTTGTTGTGATAGCTTTACGAAGTTCTTTGGATACTTAACTTTCTGTACCAGAAGTGTCAGAAACATCCATTGAGTAGTTTTGGAAAAAAAGATAAATTAAAGAGCGTTTCCAAAAATTTAACGATTTTTCAATTTTTTTCAAAGTTTGAGGCCATTTTTGGACCCCTTATATTATTTCAATGCTTTTCATTTTGGATTCACTATATAGACAACCGATAGGACTTTGAGTCAGAAAAGTTTAAGAAAAATCTGCGGCGTCGTTTTCGAGAAAAGGGCGTCTCAGAATGTTAAAAAATCGGAAAATACTAGATTTTTGGCATACAATAATTAATTTCCTTACCATTGAAATCACATTATTTAGATACCATATTGTGATGGTCCATTAATAGGGCTATCCAACGACACTTTAGTTCTTTTGGTCCGCTATTACCTAAGGGAGAAATCAAGATTTTCGCAAGTGCGACAAGGTTTTTACTCTTTTTTTTCATTTTTTGAATACTTTCGGTATGGTTATTATTGTCGGAATAGTTTTGATAGCCGGTTTGGGCACTAAAATGGCCACAGGGCTCTGTAATGATATATTACATTTTCTGATCAGATAAAATGCCCCTGAGAAATCCTATGTTCAAAAGTGTCAAAAATGCCAAAAATTTAAAATATCGAAAATTAAATTTCAATAACTACATACATATTATACATCGTTAGAATCGTAATTAGGTCAGCTATCTGAATATACAACCTTTTTTTGAAAATCTCTTAAAATAACAATATAGTAGAGCATTTTCCAAAATTTCACGATTTTTCGACTTTTTTTGATTTTCAGTCCCTTTTTTTATCGTATTCCAGACATTTCAAATTCTTATTGGATGGCATACTCCAGAAGACTATCGAATGGACTCTCGACAGAGAAAGTTAAAAAAAAGTTGCGGTAGAGATTTCGAGATACAGGCGTCCAAAAACGCTCAAAATCAGAAAATACTTGATTTTCAGCGTGCTATATTTTGCTGCCTGCTCATAGTATCCGTGTGATTTGGGTATCATACGATAGTCCATTCCTCTTGGCATCCAACGGTACCTTAATTTATTTTATCTGTTGATTTCGGACGGAGAAATCGCGTTTTCCACCAAACCATCCATTTTTTGCATTTTTTTCAAAATATTGCACACTATTTCAACCACTTCCGGTTTAAGGATCCTTGTCGAAATTGCTTTATCAGTTGGTATTGGACTAAAACTTCATGTTCCATATCTTTCGGCAACATCAATTCGACCGTTAAACGAAACCACAGCTCACAAAATGGGAAGAAAATTCGAAAAAAATCGAAAAATAAAGGGTGATAACTCTGAATGAAACTTTTATTTCTAGAATCGGGTGGACTTCAGGTATCCAAAAATGTAGATCAAATTTTGAAAAATAACAAAAATTGTCTCGTAAACAACATGTTTTCAATTTTCGAACAATAAAAGTCATAGACGAATGTTCGAAATTGAAAAATGTGAGATAGCCATTGTCTCAGAAAAGATTCAGGGATTCCAAAAATGTGATTTGTTTGAAAATGGGAAAAGAATTGATGAAACTATAGCCAATTTTCAATTTTTTGACAACGTACAAAGTTCGGTCACTTCCGGCCTGCGCAGAAGTTTGAAAATGCTTTATTGAGTAGCCACCACCTGGTTTCAAGATAGTAAGATGAACTGCAAATCGGTATCTCTTTTCGATGATAGAGAAATAGGCTCCCGCGGTAAATAATAATAATAATAATAAAAAAAATAATAATAATTTTAGTAATCACAATAGGCTTTCAGACTTGTGATTACTAAAATAATAACACAACAAACAAGTTTCTTCTTCTACCCATAATGGTGGACATATTCTCGATCTTGTTATAACTAATCCATGTGATATTAAACTGGATAATCTCTCTGTCACTGACAAATTAATATCTGATCATTTCCCGGCAAGTTTTAATCTAAAGATCCAGAAACCACAACCAACAAGAAAGACTGTAATATATCGAAGGTTTAAATCACTTGGCATTACTAAATTTAAAGCGGAAATAGTCAACTCGGACTTCAATGACATTCAACATATTCAAGATGTACAAGAGAAGGCAACCCAATACCACTCTAAACTTGCTGAAATTTTGGACTCGCTTGTGCCTCTTTAAACAAAAACTTTTACCATTCGTCCCAATACGCAGTTGTTTAATGAGTCCATTTTAGAAGTCAAAAGGAATCGTAACAACGCCGAACATCTACAGCGTAAAACAAATCTACATGTCCATAAATAGATTTATAAATCTTTAAAAAACAATGTGAATAAATTAATTGAAGACGCTAAAATTAAATTTTACTCTGATAAAATAGAAATGGCGAAAACAGACAAAAAGACCTGTATAAAGTTGTGAATTCCCTTTTGGATTATAATGCTGAGCGGACTATTCTCCCGGATAATGATGATGATGCTGAACTTGCGAATTTATTCTCTGATTTCTTTCAAATAAAAATACAGAAAATATGAACTGAACTTGATGATTTAAATAAAACTATTGACTTTAACGCTCATGATTTTGATAAGTTTGAAAACTTGGTTTATTTAGAAAAATTTAACTTGGTTAGTGAATCTTTTGTTTTAAAGTTGATTAAATCGTCTGCTCCTAAATCTTGTTCATTAGATCCCATTCCGACTCCTGTTCTTAAGGACTGTCTAGACGAAGTTATTCCAGTTTTCACTAATATTATTAATTCTTGTATATCATCCTCTACTGCTCCCAACATTTTCAAACAAGCTTATGTTACCCTTTTAATTAAAAAGTCTACACTGGATCCTAATATTTTTAAAAATTACAGACGTGTCTCTAACTTAAGTTTTATTTCTAAAATATTAGAGAAATGTATTGCTTCTCAGATAAAGGCCCACCTAGATGATAACTGTTTGTATGAACCATTTCAAAGTGCTTATAAACAATTTCACAGCACCGAAACAACCTTAACCCGGGTTTCAAATGATATTTTGATGGAAATTGATACTAGAAAATGTACATTTTTAATTTTATTGGATCTATCTGCTGCTTTCGACACAGTGGACCATTCCATTCTTCTACGTAGACTACAGCTTAAATTCGGTATTTGTGGCTCTGCATTAAATCTCTTAGAAAGCTATCTTGTGGGTAGAAAACAGTATATTTTAGTTAATTGTAAATCGTCTTCTGAATCTGTTTTGTCATCTGGGGTTCCCCGGGGTTCTGTTCTTGGACCGATTTTATTTACCCTCTATACGTCACCATTAGGTGATATTGCTAGAAAATATGGTCTCAGCTTTCACTTGTATGGCGATGATACTCAATTATATATTTCATTTAAACCTAATTGTCCATCCTCTTTCAATTTATCAAAACTGCAACTTGAGAACTGTATTAGTGAAATTAGAAAATGGATCTCAAAGAACTTTCTAAAATTAAATGATGATAAAACTGAATATTTGGTTCTATTTCAGAATCGCATCTCTACCAGTTCCCGGGGTCGTAGAGACTAGAAATTTTTTTAGCGGATGTGCCGCTGGGTTAGCGATAACCTCACACCAAATTTTAGCAAAATCGATCAATAACTTTTCATTTTACCGACCTTTAGCTTCTCCCGGGAGATATGTTTATCCGCACGACGCCATTTGCATTTCTTGACAATTTAGACTCGAATAACAAGACACTCAAACGAACTCCAACACTCGGCGCCACGTGCCTGATGCTGCCGTTCATAAAAATAATAATAATGTTCGTATATTTTAATTATACGCCCACATGGAAATGTGGTCGTATATTGCCGTCGCCCCCGGCCGTCCGTCCACCTGTCGTCCAGAATTTCCTGTGAACGCTCTAGAGGCTAAAGTTAATACCCGATTGACTTTAAATTTATGCACAGTGTTTAAGGTCATGAGGCGAAAAAGCATAAATATAATGGATTTTGAGGGATATCCGATAATTACTGCCAGAGTTATTACCCTTAATCTCTTCAAAAAATATTGTGAACGCTCTAGCGGCTAAAGTGAATATCCGATTAACTTGAAATTTAAGCACACAGTTATAGGTCACAAGACGAACAAGCCTATTAATTTTCAGCGATATCCACTAATTACTGCCAGAGTTATGGCCCTTGATCACTTTGAAAAACCTTGTGAACGCTCTAACGGCTAAAGTTAATAGCCGATTGACTTGAAATTTATGCACAGTGTTAAAGGTCACGAGACGAAGAAGACTATGGATATCCGATAATTACTGCCTGGGTTATTACCCTTGATCTCTAAAAAAAATTCTTGTGAACCGTCTAGCAACTAAAGTTAATATCTGATTGACTTTAAATGTATACACAGTGTCTAAGGTCACGAGACGGAGATGCCTATTGATTTTCAGCGATATCCACTAATTACTGCCAGAGTTATGGCCCTTGATCACTTTGAAAAACCTTGTGAACGCTCTAACGGCTAAAGTTAATAGCCGATTGACTTGAAATTTATGCACAGTGTTAAAGGTCACGAGACGAAGAAGCCTATGGATATCCGATAATTACTGTCTGGGTTATTACCCTTGATCTCTAAAAAAAATTCTTGTGAACCGTCTAGCAACTAAAGTTAATATCTGATTGACTTTAAATGTATACACAGTGTCTAAGGTCACGAGACGGAGATGCCTATTGATTTTCAGCAATATCCACTAATTACTGCCAGAGTTATGGCCCTTGATCACTTTGAAAAATCTTGTGAACTCTCTAACGGCTAAAGTTGATATCCGATTGACTTGAAATTTATGCACAGTGTTAAAGGTCACGAGACGAAGAAGCCTATGGATATCCGATAATTACTGCCTGGGTTATTACCCTTGATCTCTCAAAAAATTCTTGTGAACGCTCTAGCGACTAAAGTTAATATCTGATTGACTTTAAATGTATACACAGTGTTTAAGGTCACGAGACGGAGATGCCTATTGATTTTCAGCTATATCCAATAATTACTGCCAGAGTTATGGCCCTTGGTCACTTTGAAAAATCTTGTGAACGCTCTAACGGCTAAAGTTAATATCCGATTGACTTGAAATTTATGCACACAGTTTAAGGTCAGTTTTTCGACACTTGGCCTTTGGGTACGACCTATACCCCATACAATATTTTAAAGGCCACAATCTTGACTTGGACCACCGACCCTGACCTTGGTCGTGTCACATACGGCTCGGTCAGAAAACGGTCAAACGTTAAGGGTGGTCTATTGGCCTTGTCAATATGAAAGTCGTGGGTCAAGGCAGGGTTTGAAAGGAATAAAATCATGGAGAGCTCTAAAAGCTGAACCTAAAATTACAAATTCAGAAAATCGCTCTCCTAAAAACCTCACCTCAGATATTCTAGGAGAGTGAAGTAAAAATAAAATAAAACCAAGTACGAACAATTCAAACCATTTGACAGAATTCGAAGTCCTAAAAAACGTTATAGGCAAAATAGTGTAATCAGCAAATGGACTGCTCCCCGTGTACAAAATACACGACAAACAGTGGTAACAGGTGTCCGGAAGAGTAAGCTTACCCTGCCAGCGCACCACACCCGCCATAGCTGCATCCAAACTATTAGACGAAATCTCGGTAAAGAGTCGACTCAATGTCCTTCGTATAATAATATAATAGCCTTCATCGGCCACTTTATATTTACTTCAAACAATACTTTCATTAGAAGCAATAATCGCCATATCATGGAATTCGCTAAATTGGATATACCCGGATGTGTAAAAATAACCCTGAGTTTCCCCTAAACTTTCAGAATTCGTCTGCTCATTATAAATGACTGATAGATGACAAAAACGTTTGTATTTCTTATTCGGAATCAAGGCTACATTATTTTAATAATAATAAACAATTTACGAATTTGTGATAAGTTATTTAGGCTATTAAATTTTCTTTAATTTTTGCACGCGAATTGACAACGTATTGTCCTCCATGTTGGTATTGGTCGCTCTCACGTACGCAATGTTTTGAATCGACTCGTGCTCATTTTATTTTGGTTCCTCCACATACATCGGCCTATCAACCGTATTTCGTCATTCAGAAATAAGGCTACATTTTTTAAAAATTAAGTACAATTTATACGTAATATGAAACGTTTTATTATTAATTAGACAAACAAAAAACCATCTATCGCAACATCGTATGGTTTTGAATACGTAACCCATTCTTGGTTACGACCGTGAAAATAAGATTGTTTCGATACATTTCAATGCCGATTACTGTCGTTGTTTTTTGTATTTCAGAGGAGAGCCAAAAAAAGCTCCCAACAATCAACAAATTGAAAAAATGGCTCTCCTAAAAGGTTCTCCAAGTTTCGATAAGATGAATGCTTTAGAAATTAAGGAGAGTGATCTGATATTAAGGAGAGTGATTGGTGATAAATGTTTATAAACCCTCAATGAATTTGTAAAGGAGAGTGAGGTTCTCCAAGTTTCGATAAGATGAATGCTTTAGAAATTAAGGCGAGTGATTTAGAAATTAAGGAGAGTGATCTGATATTAAGGAGAGTGATTGGTGATAAATGTTTATAAACCCTCAATGAATTTGTAAAGGAGAGTGATTTTCAATTTTAAGGGGAGGGAAAAAAACTCCCCTGGGTCGACATTCAGGTGAGCTGTAGGCGGTCGAGAGCGACCACTCGCCTTAAAAAACAATGATTGCGTGCGATTATCGATAGCAAAATAACTATTGATACCCAACACAAATCGGTGACCATACATGGCCGTGGATAGTTAAAAATCGGCCACGAATCTGCGGCCAAATTGTAAAATTCGTAGGCCATGCCGCCGAGGCCTACGGCGTGTCAAGCCTTGCTTTAGACTGGCCCAGTCTCTTCTATTTATTTTACATTTCGATTTATATAAAAGTATTAATTTTTAGTAAACCAACTCTTTCGTTTCCATTTGTATAAAAAAAAATTGAGTAAACCTGTAACCAGCACCAGAGATTAGGTTTTTTTTTCGTTTTTTTTTTTTTTGAGAGGACTGGCCAATTTTTGGTGTGTGGAGAAGACTGGCCACCAGTCTAGCCTTGCTTGAGACCGTTAAATAAAAATAGATTATTTTTACGAGAATTTTATTAAAAGCAAAAGTGTTCGCGTTAATTCATTTAAAAGGTCGGATGATATTTTAAAAAGAGAACCGTGAGTTAGCCTTCGGTGCGAGGAGCGTTGTTTATAAAATTCGGGTGCGTTTAAAAATATGTACCTGGGTTTCACTTTAGGTGCATGGTAGGTACGCGAGCGCTTTCGCGCGCCTTTCGTTTCGAGCCCTGTCAAGGTCATGTTACAGAAAACTGAACTCAAACTTTTCACCACGATCTTCCATATTGATCTTTCGAACACAGGCCCTCCACGTTTGACCGTTTTCTGGCCAAGCAGTGTGTGACAGGACCAAATTCAAGGTCGTTGGTCCAAGTCAAGATTGTGGCCTTTAAATATTGTATGGGGTGAAGGTCGTACCCCAATTTCAAGTGTCCAAAACCTGACTTTGAAAAGTTTGAGTTCAGTTTCCTGTAACATGACCTTTACCCTCGACTTTGACCCAGTTACCCTTTTGAAGGGCATCGTTTCTGCTTTAACTTCAAACATCGACCTTCATAATACAACGAGAATTAATGTCATGACAAGCATAAACGTAAAGGCCCTGGGCTCAATGGGAATTTTGGGTTCACGGTCAAAGTCGATGTCACAGTTGGTTAGCCTTGATTACCGGAGGTCACCACGACCTTTAATATTGACACGGTTCAAAGACCTCTTTTCGAACTCGAGCCCTCAGCGTTTGATCGTTTTCTGACCGGGCCGTGTGTGACAGGACCAAGGTCAAGGTATGTGGTCCAAGTCAAGATTGTGGCCTTTGATATATTGTATGGAGTGAAGGTCGTACCCAAGGTCAAGTGTCCAAAAACTCACTTTGAAAAGTTTGAGTTCAGTTTTCTGTACCATGACCTTGACCCATGACTTTGACCCTGCTACTTTTTTTGAAGGGCATCGTCTCTGCTTTCACATAGAAGATCGACCTTCATAATGCAACGAGCAATAGGGCCATGACAAGCATAAACGTAAAGGCCCCGAGCTCGATGGGAATTTGGGGTTCAAGGTCAAAGTGGAGGTCACGGCTGGTTAACCTTGATTACAAAAGGTCACCACGACCTTTCATATTGACAAGGCCCATAGACCACCCTTCAAACACAGGCCCTTAACGTTTGACCGTTTTCTGACCGAGCCGTGTGTGACACGACCAAGGTCAGGGTCGGTGGTCCAAGTCAAGATTGTGGCCTTTAAAATATTGTATGGGTGAAGGTCGTACCCAAAGGCCAAGTGTCGAAAAACCGACCTTAAACTGTGTGCTTAAGTTTCAATCGGAAATTAACTTTAGCCGTTAGAGCGTTCACAAGATTTTTCAAAGTGATCAAGGGCCATAACCCTGGCAGTAATTATTGGATATAGCTGAAAATCAATAGGCATCTCCGTCTCGTGACCTTAGACACTGTGTATACATTTAAAGTCAATCAGATATTAACTTTAGTCGCTAGAGCGTTCACAAGAATTTTTTGAGAGATCAAGGGTAATAACACAGGCAGTAATTATCGGATATCCATGGGCTTCTTCGTCTCGTGACCTTTAACACTGTGCATAAATTTCAAGTCAATCGGATATTAACTTTAGCCGTTAGAGTGTTCACAAGATTTTTCAAAGTGATCAAGGGCCATAACTCTGGCAGTAATTAGTGGATATCGATGAAAATTGATAGGCTTGTTCGTCTCGTGACCTAAAACTGTGTGCTTAAATTTCAAGTCAATCGGAAATTAACTTTAGCCGTTAGAGCGTTCACAAGGTTTTTCAAAGTGATCAAGGGCCACAACTCTGGCAGTAATTATTGGATATAGCTGATAATCCATAGGATTCTCCGTCTCGTGACCTTAAACACTGTGCATAAATTTGAAGCCAATCGGATATTAACTTTAGCCGCTAGAGCGTTCACAAGATTTTTCGAAGAGATCAAGGATAATAACTCTGGTAGTAATTATCGGATATCCCTGAAAACCCATTATATGCTTCTTCGTCTCATGACATTAGCCTAAACACTGTGCATAAATTTGAAGTCAATCGGGTATTAACTTTAGCCTCTAGAGCGTTCACAAGAAATTGTGGACGACGCACGGACGGACGGGTGGCCGGCCGGGGGCGACGGCAATATACGACCACATTTCCATGTGGGCGTATACTTAAAATATACGAACATTATTATTAATATTATGAACGGCAGCATCAGGCACGGGGCGCCGAGTGTTGGTTTTCGTTTGAGTGTCTTGTTATTCGAGTCCAAATAGTCAAGAAATGCAAATGGCGTCGTACGGATAAACATATCTCAAGGGAGAAGCTAAAGGTCGGTAAAATGAAAAGTTATTGATAGTGTGGCGTCCGATTCGGCCACTCTACCGCCTACTCTTTACTCAATGGAAAGGGTGGGTGTGTTCAGCACTGGACGGGAATCCAAGGGGTGTGGTTTTTCGGTCAACCCTCGGACCACAGCTACTCTTCGGAGAAAACGGGGGCAAGTGTCAGCTCAAAAGTGACTATACTCATATACTGCCAGACCCGAGACCCTGAATTTATGTCAATGTCTTGACGTTAAAGATCCCCAAATTCTCTCTTTCAAGTTTCAATAAAACAAACACACAAGAATATCCAGGTGATACTTTATATATAAAACTATAAAAGCATCAAGTCAAAAGTAATAACAATAATAATATCAACAAGTAGCAATCGGTATCCCGGTAATCCTTTAAACACACATATATATATAACACAAAAATAATCCAACGGTATGAATATCAATAATCCACTGGTAAATGCACTGGGACGGAATATAAAATAAGTTAAATAAGGCACTTCACTATTATAAAATAGAGGCCTAATGTAGACACAAATCTGAACCTATAAAAGGCTTGCTCAGAGTTAACATACGCGTGGGGGATAGTTATGCATCAACGGGAAGGGACAACCTAATCCACCAATGCAATCAACCCACAGCCGACGTCAGGCGCGTTTTACGAAAGGCCAAGAAAATGGCTTGACCCACGAGACACGTTCGCGGCCACACGATGTATTCCAATAGAACACACTGGTTAACACTGAGGCACAAGGGCGTACAAGTATCGACCAACGTATGAGCAAAAGCCCAGGTTATGGCCAAGGTAACTTGAAACACACGGCCCAAGAAATGGTCACGTATCCAGACACAAGAAGTAACACACGACTCCTCACCTAGAAATCCTTCGTCTGACTCCCTGACAGACTAGTTGTTCGTTCTTAAATATAGCGCGTCACGCATGCGCAATGAACTAAACGAGATTTCGGAAGTAGACTAGATTAACAAGATACAATACAGGACATCACAGCGAACGATAAAAATAAATACAAGGATTACCGATAAAACAAATACAATGGACAATGATTACATTAAAATTAGATATCAAAAATAAATAACTGACGAAGCCGTGGGCAAGGTGAGACACAGAAAGCCAAAGAGATAATTTTAGAAACCAAAAGACACCCGTAATAAACTTTGAACCCAAATATACATGAAAACGAAATACTATTAATAGTAACAGAAAATTCGGATCATCACATTACCCACGCCTCCGTCCAATGCGCCCCGCATTGACCTAATGGTAAAAAAAAGAAATAAAACATGATTAGAACATTAAAATCAATTCACAATTTACACAGGAAAACGGTTTGGTTCTGTAGGGTCGTAAGGTCCCATAGCTTCCTGACGAATGATGTGAGCTCTTTGCAGGTATCCCTCCATATCATACGGCCAGTCCTCTCGGATCTCCACAGTCCGGGTTACTCCACCTCCCTCTTCTCTCACCTCATACCGACTGATTCTTGTGAAATTTCCCATCACCACCTGCGTCTCCTTGTCCGCTGTCTGGGGCGTAACCTGTACCCCTCTCTCCGTCTCTTCAGAACATTCCACCACTTTTACATCAGCAGATCCAGCCTCTATCTCTTCCAGCAACTCTTCCCCCTCACTGACATTTCGAACACAGGCCCTCCACGTTTGACCGTTTTCTGGCCAAGCAGTGTGTGACAGGACCAAATTCAAGGTCGTTGGTCCAAGTCAAGATTGTGGCCTTTAAATATTGTATGGGGTGAAGGTCGTACCCCAATTTCAAGTGTCCAAAACCTGACTTTGAAAAGTTTGAGTTCAGTTTCCTGTAACATGACCTTTACCCTCGACTTTGACCCAGTTACCCTTTTGAAGGGCATCGTTTCTGCTTTAACTTCAAACATCGACCTTCATAATACAACGAGAATTAATGTCATGACAAGCATAAACGTAAAGGCCCTGGGCTCAATGGGAATTTTGGGTTCACGGTCAAAGTCGATGTCACAGTTGGTTAGCCTTGATTACCGGAGGTCACCACGACCTTTAATATTGACACGGTTCAAAGACCTCTTTTCGAACTCGAGCCCTCAGCGTTTGATCGTTTTCTGACCGGGCCGTGTGTGACAGGACCAAGGTCAAGGTATGTGGTCCAAGTCAAGATTGTGGCCTTTGATATATTGTATGGAGTGAAGGTCGTACCCAAGGTCAAGTGTCCAAAAACTCACTTTGAAAAGTTTGAGTTCAGTTTTCTGTACCATGACCTTGACCCATGACTTTGACCCTGCTACTTTTTTTGAAGGGCATCGTCTCTGCTTTCACATAGAAGATCGACCTTCATAATGCAACGAGCAATAGGGCCATGACAAGCATAAACGTAAAGGCCCCGAGCTCGATGGGAATTTGGGGTTCAAGGTCAAAGTGGAGGTCACGGCTGGTTAACCTTGATTACAAAAGGTCACCACGACCTTTCATATTGACAAGGCCCATAGACCACCCTTCAAACACAGGCCCTTAACGTTTGACCGTTTTCTGACCGAGCCGTGTGTGACACGACCAAGGTCAGGGTCGGTGGTCCAAGTCAAGATTGTGGCCTTTAAAATATTGTATGGGTGAAGGTCGTACCCAAAGGCCAAGTGTCGAAAAACCGACCTTAAACTGTGTGCTTAAGTTTCAATCGGAAATTAACTTTAGCCGTTAGAGCGTTCACAAGATTTTTCAAAGTGATCAAGGGCCATAACCCTGGCAGTAATTATTGGATATAGCTGAAAATCAATAGGCATCTCCGTCTCGTGACCTTAGACACTGTGTATACATTTAAAGTCAATCAGATATTAACTTTAGTCGCTAGAGCGTTCACAAGAATTTTTTGAGAGATCAAGGGTAATAACACAGGCAGTAATTATCGGATATCCATGGGCTTCTTCGTCTCGTGACCTTTAACACTGTGCATAAATTTCAAGTCAATCGGTTATTAACTTTAGCCGTTAGAGTGTTCACAAGATTTTTCAAAGTGATCAAGGGCCATAACTCTGGCAGTAATTAGTGGATATCGATGAAAATTGATAGGCTTGTTCGTCTCGTGACCTAAAACTGTGTGCTTAAATTTCAAGTCAATCGGAAATTAACTTTAGCCGTTAGAGCGTTCACAAGGTTTTTCAAAGTGATCAAGGGCCACAACTCTGGCAGTAATTATTGGATATAGCTGATAATCCATAGGATTCTCCGTCTCGTGACCTTAAACACTGTGCATAAATTTGAAGCCAATCGGATATTAACTTTAGCCGCTAGAGCGTTCACAAGATTTTTCGAAGAGATCAAGGATAATAACTCTGGTAGTAATTATCGGATATCCCTGAAAACCCATTATATGCTTCTTCGTCTCATGACATTAGCCTAAACACTGTGCATAAATTTGAAGTCAATCGGGTATTAACTTTAGCCTCTAGAGCGTTCACAAGAAATTGTGGACGACGCACGGACGGACGGGCGGCCGGCCGGGGGCGACGGCAATATACGACCACATTTCCATGTGGGCGTATACTTAAAATATACGAACATTATTATTAATATTATGAACGGCAGCATCAGGCACGGGGCGCCGAGTGTTGGTTTTCGTTTGAGTGTCTTGTTATTCGAGTCCAAATAGTCAAGAAATGCAAATGGCGTCGTACGGATAAACATATCTCAAGGGAGAAGCTAAAGGTCGGTAAAATGAAAAGTTATTGATAGTGTGGCGTCCGATTCGGCCACTCTACCGCCTACTCTTTACTCAATGGAAAGGGTGGGTGTGTTCAGCACTGGACGGGAATCCAAGGGGTGTGGTTTTTCGGTCAACCCTCGGACCACAGCTACTCTTCGGAGAAAACGGGGGCAAGTGTCAGCTCAAAAGTGACTATACTCATATACTGCCAGACCCGAGACCCTGAATTTATGTCAATGTCTTGACGTTAAAGATCCCCAAATTCTCTCTTTCAAGTTTCAATAAAACAAACACACAAGAATATCCAGGTGATACTTTATATATAAAACTATAAAAGCATCAAGTCAAAAGTAATAACAATAATAATATCAACAAGTAGCAATCGGTATCCCGGTAATCCTTTAAACACACATATATATATAACACAAAAATAATCCAACGGTATGAATATCAATAATCCACTGGTAAATGCACTGGGACGGAATATAAAATAAGTTAAATAAGGCACTTCACTATTATAAAATAGAGGCCTAATGTAGACACAAATCTGAACCTATAAAAGGCTTGCTCAGAGTTAACATACGCGTGGGGGATAGTTATGCATCAACGGGAAGGGACAACCTAATCCACCAATGCAATCAACCCACAGCCGACGTCAGGCGCGTTTTACGAAAGGCCAAGAAAATGGCTTGACCCACGAGACACGTTCGCGGCCACACGATGTATTCCAATAGAACACACTGGTTAACACTGAGGCACAAGGGCGTACAAGTATCGACCAACGTATGAGCAAAAGCCCAGGTTATGGCCAAGGTAACTTGAAACACACGGCCCAAGAAATGGTCACGTATCCAGACACAAGAAGTAACACACGACTCCTCACCTAGAAATCCTTCGTCTGACTCCCTGACAGACTAGTTGTTCGTTCTTAAATATAGCGCGTCACGCATGCGCAATGAACTAAACGAGATTTCGGAAGTAGACTAGATTAACAAGATACAATACAGGACATCACAGCGAACGATAAAAATAAATACAAGGATTACCGATAAAACAAATACAATGGACAATGATTACATTAAAATTAGATATCAAAAATAAATAACTGACGAAGCCGTGGGCAAGGTGAGACACAGAAAGCCAAAGAGATAATTTTAGAAACCAAAAGACACCCGTAATAAACTTTGAACCCAAATATACATGAAAACGAAATACTATTAATAGTAACAGAAAATTCGGATCATCACATTACCCACGCCTCCGTCCAATGCGCCCCGCATTGACCTAATGGTAAAAAAAAGAAATAAAACATGATTAGAACATTAAAATCAATTCACAATTTACACAGGAAAACGGTTTGGTTCTGTAGGGTCGTAAGGTCCCATAGCTTCCTGACGAATGATGTGAGCTCTTTGCAGGTATCCCTCCATATCATACGGCCAGTCCTCTCGGATCTCCACAGTCCGGGTTACTCCACCTCCCTCTTCTCTCACCTCATACCGACTGATTCTTGTGAAATTTCCCATCACCACCTGCGTCTCCTTGTCCGCTGTCTGGGGCGTAACCTGTACCCCTCTCTCCGTCTCTTCAGAACATTCCATCACTTTTACATCAGCAGATCCAGCCTCTATCTCTTCCAGCAACTCTTCCCCCTCACTGACATCACTATACTCGAAAGCCCTTGGTTGGTCGGTACCACATTCCAGTAGAAAATTTAATTTTGGTTCCTCCCCCAGATCATCATGGGTAACCGGCTGGACCATGCGGATCGGTAATGAGGTCAGGACGACCACGGGACTCTTCCTCTCTTCCTCCCTGTCTTCTTCAATGTCTTTCAATGTCATCGTCGCATTCTTTTTCCTCTCGTTTCTTACTTCCTTTGTCTCCTCGTTCTGCTTCCTCTTTTCTTTAGCAGTTTCTCCCAAAGTCCGCATCTCGTCCTTCCTCTGGTCTTCTTCAATGTCTTTCAATGTCATCGTCGCATTCTTTTTCCCCTCGCTACTCTTCACTTCCTTTGTCTCCTCTTTCTGCTTTCTCTTTTCTCCCCTTCTCATCTCCTCTATTTCCAAAACTAGAAGTCGGTGACGCGCACCAGCGCAGTGTCGATTAAACTTAGACTTCGTTCTGAATGTTGCGCCAGCACAGATGTCACATGAGAGTGACCTAGCAGAGGAAGCCATCTTGACCCCTGCAAAAGAAGAGGCACACATTATGTAAGCGCCAAAGTGTTTCGGGAGACGTACCGTCCTACCCCGTTGGCTAACTCTTGGCGCAAACCCCTGGATATCCAAATTCAAGTCCAGGTCACTATGGTCACTGTCCTCGTCATCACCATCAACGTCCACAGTATCACTATGAAGAGGACCTTCATCAACATCACTATCATTTCGCTGACTATACCGTCGAAGTCGATCAACATGCACAATTTGCCTACGATTTGATTTACGGTCAACGATCTCAACAGTAATGTCTGAAATGTTTCGAAGCACATCGAAGGGACCGGTCCAATGTTTTGCAAATTTATTAGGTATCCCTTTAGTGATCGTCGGTGTAAACAACCAAACTTTGTCGCCTGGCGCAAGATTGTCCTGACCATGTTTATGGTCATAGTAGTTCTTTTGTCGGGCATGTTCTATCCCAAGATGGTGTCTTACAAAAGAATGACAATTCACCAAACGATCGGACACTTCGCGATTCCAACTAGTCAGAAGAAATTCACCCTGCGGAGGACTACCAAACTGCAAATCCAAAGGCGTATTGAAATCTCGACCGAACATAGCATAATTCGGGGTCACATGGGAACTCTCATGTATACTCGACCGATATGCATACATAACATACGGCAGCTTCTGGTCCCATTCGTCTCCACTTTGTTGAACAAAGGCGGACAACATACTTTTAATAGTTCGATTATTTCGTTCAACCTGACCGTTGGACTGGGGCCGATATGGCGTCGTCCTGGTCTTATGGACACCTAATAGACTACACATCTCTTGAAACACCGAGCTCTCAAATTGCTTGCCCTGGTCACTGTGAATCTGCCTCGGTATACCGAATGTCAAAAAGAACTTTTCGACAAGCACTTTAGCAACCGTGATGGCTTCTATATTTTTGATGGGGAAAGCATCGGCAAACTTTGTAAAATAGTCACACACTACCAAGATGTATCGATGACCATCAGAGGTTGGGGGATCTATCCTACCAACAATGTCCACAGCCACTCGTTCGAAGGGTGCACCCGCCATGTAAGAGGAAAGGGGTGCTTTCTTCTTTTTAAGTTTCAGGGCAGCACACCTAGAGCAAGTGTTTATGTATTCCTGTACGTCAGCCTTTAAACCGGGCCAGTAATAGCCTTGTTTTATTTTCTCCACTGTCTTATGAATACCAAGGTGGGCACCAGTCGGAAGGTCGTGAGACATTCGGAGTACTTCCCCTCTGTGAGTTACAGGTACAACGGCTCGTTTCACGACACGACTCCCATCAACACTCTTCACGTATAGTAAATCGTTTTCGTAGACAAGATAATTCCATTTGGTCATTAATTTCTTCACTGCGGGACTTTGAGGAGAAACGACATTCCACTTTGGTTTTTGCTTCGATTCTACCCATTGAATAATGAGGGAAATGTCCGGGTCCTTGTGTTGCACTTCACTTAATTGGGTAGTATCCACTCCAATGTATCCAATGTTTCGTCAATACGGGGAAGTGGGTATGCGTCTTTCACTGTGATATCGTTCAATTTCCGATAATCTATACAGAAACGCAAAGTTCCGTCCCTCTTTTTGACTAAAACCACTGGACTGGACCATGGCCCGGATGACGGTTCAATTACATTTTTCTCTAGCATTTCATTCACCATGCGGTCTATCTCATGCTTCTGATGCAAAGCCACACGCCTAGGCCTTTGTTTGATGGGTACATTATCTCGAACCTCGATTTGGTGTTTAACCAAATTAGTTTTACCCAGTTCCATGGAAGATGATACAAATAAGTCCTTATTTTTAGACAGTAGATCTAAAACTTGTCGAGACTGCAGGTCATTTAATCCAACACAGGCCCTCTCCCACAAATCCTGCACGTGATGGGGTAAGCTATGTCCGCGTTCAATGCACGACACTGCAGATTCGGGGATATGTTCTACTATATCTACCGGTTCAACTTCACCGAGACATGTGTTCGTATATAAGAAAACATCATGTTCATTTGTGTTCATGAGTCGAACAGGTATCCATGGTTTCCGTAAGGATGGATGGCACACCACTTTCGCTGGAATTACGGAATACTTTTCCAACAGATTTGTCCTGGGTTCTAGCACTACATCCACGTTGTCATAAACCCATACACAATCTTTCGGTATAGTACCTTTCACCACTATTTCTTGTCTAGCGGGGATACGCACGTTTTCAGCTAACGCAACACGACAAACTCCGGTATGGCTTTCCATAACCGTGTGTTGAGATTTACCATCAATTTGAATCGTCTTATTCCCGATGTCAAGAAAATCTAAGCCCACTATCAATTGGGACCCAACAGGAGCAACAACACATTCTTTCTTGTACGTGGTACCACGAACGTCAATGTTAAAAATAGCCTTTCCAAGTGTCTCCAGAATGCCACCATTTGCACCATGAAATATCTGTGTTACCCGTTCGAGTTTAGGTCGCACCCCCTCAGGTATCTCCCCGTAACTCTCTTCAGACACAATACTAACACAGGCACCAGTATCAATTAATCCATTTACGGGCACGGTATTCACATAGCACGTTATATGTAAACCTGTTTCATTTGGCGGGCCAAATCTGCAGGGGTTTGAGCTTTTTGGAGTATCAGATTTCCCGGTTTTCTTAGTTTCGTTTCTTTCTTTTCGCAACATTCTCTGATTCGAAGAGCTTTGTTTCTTTAATTTCACGTCTTTGGGATCGGTTTTCTTTTCAACAGCCAAACTCTTTTCTAACTTAGAAGACACATCATTTATCACTCCCCACATTTTATCAAGTTCCCCCTTAAAACCCTTGTCCTCCGTCTTGGGCTCAACACCACGAAGATGTCCCTTATCAGAACTACTGATCACCCTATGTGCCTCTAATTCTACCGCTATTTGCACAGCTTCGTCTAAAGTATTTGGTCGCGACACCATAACTTGCCAAGCCATATCACGGTCTTCCTTAAGTGCATCATAGAACGCGTCCTTGGCAAGGATATCCAGCATTTCCGAAGGGCCAGACGGATAGGCCAAAGACACAAGCCTTTGTATTGCCTGTCCTAATTCTGGTAAACTTTCTTTGTGTTGTCGTTTACGAGCTCTTAACTGAGATCGATAAAGTTGTCCCTGATTCTGGGGAAGAAAACGGTTTTCAAGAGCAGTCATTAACTTCCTGTAACTCCTTCGATCGTCCCCCTTTAAGGAGGTTAACACAGATTGAGCAGATCCTTGAAGACAGCTAGCTAAGTGAAGGGCCATGTCTTCCACATTCCAGCCATTTATTTCTGCACAGATTTCAAAATGTGCTTTATAATCCATTAGAGAAGTATTACCGTTGAAATCACTTGGGGTCTTCGTCCTGAAAGAGCTATGACTAGTACGAAGCATGGGAGTAGAAGCACTTTTCGGCTTGAACCCACTTCCCTTGTTGCGAATCATATCACAATCACTCACCGTGGGATCGGCGCGCTTTGGGGTTTCACAATTACTTTGTGGGGTCGTCCGGGATAGACTATCTGAAATGACTGCCAACTGTTCTGTTATCAATCCTTGAAAGTTTTTAAAATCCTCACTAGACACGAAATCTGAATGAATCACTGGTTCATTCTCCAACACATGATTATCACATTTAGTCTCGCTTTCAATTTCCACAGATTTTACAACAGGTGCACGTAAGTTATCCATTTGATCATTAATCAGTCTCATGCCACTTCGAAGCGATGAATTCGTATGTCGCACTTCATCTAAACACAGTTTAGTCTCCTGTAGCGAAGAGTTGGTGCACCGTATTTCACTCTTTAATGCATCCAAATGTTCCATAATCCCATGTCGGAATTCACTAAAACTTTCCATAAACTCCTTATCTAATCCATTACTGGTTGTCCCACCACACTTTATGTCACTGGTGGTTCCAGTGCCTGCTAATCCATCAATTTCTATCAAATCGTTTGAAACACTCACACTATTGTTGTCACTATTAAGTTGCACCACAGTCCCACGATCAGTCACACATTGAGGTAGCACAGATAGCGAATGGTTGAAACACGTCAAATCCATGTCAAGTAATCCGTAATTAGTCATGTCGTAATCCAGGGGAATACACCAAGAGTAATCCAGTCGGAATAAAACAATCACAAATTTTGTATATTGAAACGAGAGAGAGAATTAGGTTATTGGAAAAAAATGGTATCCCACCTCTGCCACCAGAAAAACCCTGTGGCGTCCGATTCGGCCACTCTACCGCCTACTCTTTACTCAATGGAAAGGGTGGGTGTGTTCAGCACTGGACGGGAATCCAAGGGGTGTGGTTTTTCGGTCAACCCTCGGACCACAGCTACTCTTCGGAGAAAACGGGGGCAAGTGTCAGCTCAAAAGTGACTATACTCATATACTGCCAGACCCGAGACCCTGAATTAATGTCAATGTCTTGACGTTAAAGATCCCCAAATTCTCTCTTTCAAGTTTCAATAAAACAAACACACAAGAATATCCAGGTGATACTTTATATATAAAACTATAAAAGCATCAAGTCAAAAGTAATAACAATAATAATATCAACAAGTAGCAATCGGTATCCCGGTAATCCTTTAAACACACATATATATATAACACAAAAATAATCCAACGGTATGAATATCAATAATCCACTGGTAAATGCACTGGGACGGAATATAAAATAAGTTAAATAAGGCACTTCACTATTATAAAATAGAGGCCTAATGTAGACACAAATCTGAACCTATAAAAGGCTTGCTCAGAGTTAACATACGCGTGGGGGATAGTTATGCATCAACGGGAAGGGACAACCTAATCCACCAATGCAATCAACCCACAGCCGACGTCAGGCGCGTTTTACGAAAGGCCAAGAAAATGGCTTGACCCACGAGACACGTTCGCGGCCACACGATGTATTCCAATAGAACACACTGGTTAACACTGAGGCACAAGGGCGTACAAGTATCGACCAACGTATGAGCAAAAGCCCAGGTTATGGCCAAGGTAACTTGAAACACACGGCCCAAGAAATGGTCACGTATCCAGACACAAGAAGTAACACACGACTCCTCACCTAGAAATCCTTCGTCTGACTCCCTGACAGACTAGTTGTTCGTTCTTAAATATAGCGCGTCACGCATGCGCAATGAACTAAACGAGATTTCGGAAGTAGACTAGATTAACAAGATACAATACAGGACATCACAGCGAACGATAAAAATAAATACAAGGATTACCGATAAAACAAATACAATGGACAATGATTACATTAAAATTAGATATCAAAAATAAATAACTGACGAAGCCGTGGGCAAGGTGAGACACAGAAAGCCAAAGAGATAATTTTAGAAACCAAAAGACACCCGTAATAAACTTTGAACCCAAATATACATGAAAACGAAATACTATTAATAGTAACAGAAAATTCGGATCATCACAATAGATTTTGCTAAAATTTGGTTTGAGGTCATCGCTAACCCAGCGGAACATCCCCTTAAAGTTCAAGGCTCTACGACCCCGGGAACTGGTAGAGGTGCGATTCTGAAATAGAACCGAATATTTGTTATTGGGCTCAAGGCATCACTTAAGGAAATTTGCACATGATAATCCCCCTGTTGCAATAGGTAATTGTGATATATTTTCATCTGATTCAGCTCGTAATATTGGCGAAATCTTTGATAGTTTTATGCTTATGGGAGCTCAAGTAAATAATATTTGTAAATTGTGCTATTTTAATATTAGAAATATAGGTAAAATACGTAAATTTGTAACTGAAGAGGCCACTAAGTCACTTGTTAATTATCTTGTCACTTCTCGATTAGATAACTTTAATTCACTTTTAGTTGGTTTACCGTTAAAGTTTATAGATAAATTACAAAAAGTACAGAATACTGCTGCCAGACTTATTACTTTAACTAAAAAATGTGACTACATAACTCTTGTTTTATACAATTTACACTGGTTACCTGTTAAATATCGAATTGATTTTAAGATTTTGTTACTTACTTTTAAATGCTTAAATAATCTAGCTCCTGTTTACCTCTCAGATCTTTTAGAACTTTATACACCCGGCCGAACATTACGTACATCAGATAAACTACTTTTAAAGCCCAAAACTATTCAACTAGTTTCTTATGGTCAGCGCTCTTTTAGTTATCAAGCACCTGTTTTATGGAATAATCTACCATTTAGTTTAAGATGTTGTACACCTCTATATTCTTTAAAAAAACACAACTTAAAACACATTTATTTAATCAGGCTTTTAACTGACTCTGTATGCAATCGTTAACATCTTGTTTTTTATTTAAGATTACAGTGTCACTTTGTAAAGTGCCCCTGAACATGTTATATGAAAGGGTGCACTATAAATATGCTGAAATAATAATAAAAATAATAATTGAAGGTACATGTATATTGTATACATAGGCGTACGGGCTAGATGACAGTTAGGGGGCAGAACCCGAAATGCCCGAAAAAAAAATCGGGTTTACAGAGAGCGGCGCCGGTCTTCCCCGAGAGGCAAAGAAGCAGAGCTTATCTTGTACCAAAAAAAAAAAAGAGAAATATTTGGAACATTTGACGACTGCAAACATGTTTTCCTGCTATTTCAGCCCGTGAACAAAGCAACTTCAAAGTGGTCTAATATAGTCTAATTAAGGTGGCTGACCCGAATTCAAATCAATCGTTTACAGTCCACGAAAACGGGTCCGTTGAGATTTTTTTTTTAATCTTACTGCAGCCAACGCGTTTTTCTGCTATTCCAGCCTATGAATACAGCAACTTCAATTTGGTGCAATGTAGCCTTCCTGGCTGACTCGAATTCCAAACAACCAATCAATCGTCGCTGGGTTTGGGAGTCTAAACCGGTGACAATTTTGAATATTTAACCACCGCAAATGCGTTTTCTGTTATTCTAGCCCGAGTACGCAACTCCAAACGTATCCAATGGTTATGTAACCGAAATCACATAGTCAACTCAGTACAAATTTGTGATATTCAGTAAAAAGAAAAGTAAAATATATTAGGGCTCGACAGTTAAGGAAGCAAAAGCAGAAATGCTCGAAAAAATTCGGGTTTACATGCAGACAGCGGCACCGGTTTTCTTCGAGAGGCGAAGAAGCGAAACTGGCCTTGTATAGAACCCAAAAGAAAATTTTGGATTATTTGACGATCGGAATCGCGTTTTCCTGCAATTCCAGCCCGTAAAATTAGTGTTTTATTAGGTTTCGGGCACTTTATTTTGACAAATAGATGAACTAATAAAATGTTTTCACTTTATCCGTCTGCCCGAAAAGTCAGCTTGTCCGAAAGTTAGGTTAGCAGCTGCCCCACCCCCCTGCCCTCTTGGCTCGTACGCCTATGATTGTATATATAATCAGAATAATGCTATTTTGCAGAATATAGTTATCTGAAGATTTTGTTTATCTGACCAGTTACTTATGTATTACATTTACATGTAGTATTAAATTAAGGCATATTTAATATGTTTAATTTAGTAATGTATTTTAGTGTGTAAATTATTGATATATTTCATCATTAAGTATGCATGACTTACTATTATGTTATATTATGTAACTGTGATATGTATATTCAATTTAATGTATATATTTTCAGGGGTTTTAATAAAGGTTTAGAAACTAAAAACCTTACTTTTTTTTTGAGAATGTTCACCCAAGGCTAATGAAGACGGGCATACGCTATACAGTGTGCTGTGAGGGAAAGTTTTCTCGGCATCGGTTTTTTTTTATCCCATCCAAACAACTAAACAGCTGACTTTATCTCTGACACGGGTGAATCACGCCGGAAAGTCTGAATGAAATCTATCGGCCAATGCAGGGATCGAACACCCAACCTATTACTCACTATGATCTAATATTTGTTTTAAAGACTAACAAATATTTTTGCCAAAATGGCATTACTTCTGGTGATATTGAAAGTGTAGAATTAATTCTGTGAAATCATAAATGCCATAAGGCATCACCTGATAAACATTTTATGAAACCCGAATAATAATTGACACTTTCATAGACCAAAAAACCTTGAAAAGTGACTTGTAGAAACTCGTCTATGTCTCTGCATTCGAAACCATTTTGTCGGATCTGTATGATCGTTTGGGTTCATTCTATTTGTTGATTGGTTTCAAATATTATAATTTTGAAAACATTGTAAATCAGAATCATTAAATACAATATGTTTCTAAAATGGTATTATTTCCGGTGACAGTGAACATAATAAATTGGTTTGACCTGGTTAAATTTAGCATTATGCATCAAATGGTAAAAACAAATAACGTGAAAAGAGATTCATGCAAAATGGTATATTTCTCAGCATTCTCTTCGTATGGATTATTGCCGCGAATTTATGGCAGCTACGAAGAAATATTTTAAAAAGAGAAAAAGAAGACGCCGAATGGGATGTAAATAGCTTAATCCCGAAACGAAATTAAAAAAAAAAAAAAAAAAAAAATCTTTTTATCGTGTCAAGATGGTGGCATTTGCAGTTCGATCGCCCAACTCCATATTGTGTGTATACATCAGTAATTTCTTGTCTATACTATTCAAAAAAAAGTAGGGGATATTTGATTTTGGGGGCATAATACTAAAATATGCAAATGACTACGAAAAAAGTCACTATAGAACCTAACAGAAGAAACATTTCCAGTTACATGTGACGCCCAAACGCACCAATAGCTACCGCATGGAATGCAGATGATGCTTGGGATCATCATGGGGGTCCAACCCAAGATTTGCACGACTCTGACTTTGAATGTTACAGTCATTGTGGCATTGAATTCCAGGGTGGAAACATCAATTTAATTGTTTTAGTGACCAGAAAACAAATTTTGATATGCGTCGGCTTACCCAAAATGAAAGGTTAGGTGCCCTTGGCATGCTACAGATCGGCACAACACAGGCGGTTGTGGCGCGGACGATGAATGTTTCTCAGTCTGTCATAAGCAGGCTATGGTCCAGATACCGTGATACACAATCTGTACAGGACAGACCACGCTCAGGTCGACCAAGGGCGACAACTCAAGCCCAGGATCGATTTATCCTTACCTTGGCCTTGAGAAATCGTGTCATCACAGCAAATCAGATCAGCGCTCGTCTTCAAACAGACACTGGTGTGAGAGTGAGTGGCCAGACGATTCGGAATCGACTGCATAGGGGTCACCTTCGCACCCGACGTCCTCGCGTGATCCCTTGTTTGAGAGATCATCACATTCAGACAAGACATCGTTGGTGTAGGGATCGTCAACACTGGGATAATCGACGCTGGAGCAATGTGATGTTTTCAGAGGAGTCAAGGTTCACTGTTGATTTATTGGACAGACGTAGGAGGATTTGGCGTCGTCGAAACGAACGCTTCCAAGACGTTAACGTCATCAGACATGATCGATTTGGGGGTGGTTCTGTTATGGTGTGGGGGGACATCACTGTTGCTGGAAGAACGGCTTTACATGTTGTTGCAGGGCGTGTTACAGGCCAGTACTACCGGGACAACATCTTGGCAGTCCATGTTGTGCCGTTCGCACGACGTCATGGCCGCCGTTTCATCTTCCAGGATGACAACGCAAGATGTCACAGGGCCAGGATCGTTACAGGTTACCTCCAACAACAGAACATCACCACATTACCTTGGCTAGCACTGAGTCCCGACCTCTCCCCCATCGAGCATGTCTAGGACATGCTTGGACAGAGGTTACGTCAACGTCAACAACGTCCTGCCAATGTCCAAGAACTTGCTGCTGCGTTGCAACAGGAATGGGGCAATCTGGACCAAAATGACATTAGACGTCTCATTAGGAGTATGCCACGTCGGATCAATGCTTGTTTGGCAAACAGAGGAGGATTTACCCTTTACTGACTTTGTTGTGATGCTGTGATAACCTTGCTGTTTGACCCCGGGTATCATTTTACCCTTATAATGGTCAGTCTGTGCCTTACTTAGTCTAACGATCATTTGGAATAAATCAATGAATGTGAACTTCATTTCATTTTGTCATTTGTTTCTTCGTCAGTTTCATTAGGTGACTTTCATAACACTTAAAAATCAAATATCCCCTACTTTTTTTGAATAGTATATTATAAAAATAAATTTTGAAGGCAATCTGACCTACTTTTTGTCATTTTTTTAAAAAAAAAACCCTTTGATCAATAATTTCTCCAAGGGGAGATAATGCCTTTGTTGAAGTTGGATCAAACAGATCTACTTACGTTCCTTATTTCATGAAAATACTACTAATATTCAAAAAATTGTCACGTTGGTTGTACTACAGGGGGGATATGTGAATGACGGAAATTGGGAAATATCAGATTTAAATTAAATGTTTACTCAAAGAAAATACAATTAGTAAAATAGACCAAAAAGTTACCAAGTTACAGCTATCTAGTTTAATTTTTGCATCAGTAAATTTCGGATTCGTAAAACGTAAAATTCTTGGGGATGGGGGTAGTTCAACGGATCCTCGGTTGTACTTGACAAGGAGTAGAGTCGTCTATCCAACCTCGTGGCTTTTCTCGGGGTCGTCCGGTTTCCTCCCACTGCTAAAGACTCCTACGCGCAAGCGAATTATTGAAATAGAATTATCAAGCTTGTGGACCCTCTTTGGGACATAATGTTGATCTAATTTTCTGAAAACTTGAAATACACTTTTATAACTTAAAGATCTTGGTCCCTTTCGATATTCGCGCATATCAGATCGTAACTTCCTTTATTATGATTGAACGAAAAGTAGTGTTTTTAGCTTGTGGTTCCTCTGAAGGTCACAATTTTTATCGGATTTAACAAAAAGCGTTCGTATATATACGCGTTACATCATAATGGCGACTACCTTTGAATTTCGTGTAAATCGGACCAAAACTGATGGACAAAATGACAGCCCCTCGTACGAAAAAATTGCTTTTTGTTCAGTTTGCCCAAAATTTGGGCGTATCGTGTCTGGCAGCCGTTGTTTTTTTAAATATTGGGCATTATTTTGACTACTTCCATTGTCGGGATAGCATTAACTACAGGTTTGGGCATACACCTTCATTATTTTGACTACTTCCGGTTTACAAACCATTGTCGGGATAGCATTAACTACAGGTTTGGGCATATACCTTCATGTTTCAGAAGTTGGTTTAACATTGATCTGGCCGCTAAAAAAATAGAAGGGTTAGAAAATTTGAAAAATAAAGGGTGATAATTCTGAAACTGAAATTGCTGGAATCAGATTCGGTATTCAAATGTGTAGATCGATCTTGACAATCTGGAAAAAAAAACCCCAAAAGGTTCTCTGTTGGGTAACTCAACGGCTATCTGCCACAAACAAAAGTCTAACAGTTTAACTAGACATGCATGACAGAGATGAACCGGCTCTCTGAAGGCGGGCCGGAAGGAATCAAATGATAGTCCATTCACCGGCCATCCAACGATTCATCGGTTGTTTTCATCTGTTAATATCCGGCTGAAAAATTGCGTTTTTCTCAAAGCCTCCATTTTTTTAAGTTTTATTTTCCAAAATAGCGGATATTTTTTTTCTCCACTACTTCCTGTATACGGATCACTGTCGGGGCAGTTGTAACGCGAGGCAATTAATTTCTTTAATAGATGTTTCAGAAACATTCATCAAGCAAGCAGTTTTGAAAGAGATAAATAAAAACATAAGAGCATTTTTAGGTAATTGAACCTAAGTGTATAGTTAACTGCCAGGTACTTCTAAGCCTTGCAAATTTATCCAATTTATCATATTGTTATCTACATGTATCAAACCACAATTTTATGTATTATAGCCTCTGATTGTCCAAAAAATCACGTTCTAAGCTTGTGGAGTCCACAATCGGGGGGTGGGGGAGTCTGATGTCCTCCGCCAAAATCCTAAAATAAATAGGCGACAAATATTAATTAATTGTTAATAGCAAATTTATCTTTTAGGAAAAGTATTGAGCAGAAAATGTGGACCCAATCGAGGCTTTAATTTTTATTCGATTTTGATGAAACTGGAATTGTATGTTTATAACCGAAAGACCGCGGTTCCAATCGATATTTTAGAATATCCGACCAAAACGGAGTGGGTTATGACCCCTGATTGTACGAAAAATCACGTTTTTAGCTTGTGGACAGACACTCTAGGGGTCACTATTAATTTATCCATTTAGATATATCAATGTTTTATTATTATTATTTATTATACATACATTTCTATAGCGCTGCTTCCACAACAGTATTCAGAAGCTCTTTACAATATGACACTCACAAGTATGTAATAAAATACAAAATATAGAAATAACAAAAATAAGATCTGTTGAATACAAAATAAATTTGATCTAAAATATAGAAATAGAAATGACAAAAGCTAAAATCCTGTAAATATAGAGTATAAAATAGATTTGATAAAAAAGATGACAACAGACAACATCAGGAGCTAGTTAAAAAAGCTTTCTTTAACATAAAAATTTTAAGTTGACTCTTAAAAACGGGTAAGGACTCACTGCTGCGAATAATATAAGGAAGTTTATTCCACAGTTTAGGTGAAGCAACTGAAAATGCTTTATTTCCAAAAGACACAAGATTTACTTTTTTCTCAACAAGGAGGTAACACTCTTCGGATGATCTTAGTTGACGACTAGGTTTATATAAGTATATAAGATCTGATAAATAGGAAGGGATCAAATTATTTAAACACTTGTAGGTTAAAAGTAAATCTTATATTCTATTCTAAAAACAATTGGTAACCAATGCAACTCATAAAGTACAGGTGAAATATGATCTCGATAAGATGATCCTGAAATAAGACGGGCTGCAGAATTCTGTAGTTTTTGTAACTTATCCAGATGTTTAGCTGGAGTACCATATAAAAGTGAGTTGGAATGATCAATTCGAGAAGTAACAAGGGAGTTGATTAAGGTTTTCATTGCATCAGTTGAGATATATTTTTTAATTTTACTAATGTTACGGAGATTAAAATAACCAGTTTACAAATACTGTTAATGTGCGATTACATTATTTTGACCAACTTGCACAGGCGTATCACTTAATTTATTTATATTTGTGTTAGATCCAATAATTAAATACTCAGTGTTATCATCATTGAGCTTTAAGAAGTTGTTGGACATCCACATTTTAATATCTGATAAACAATTTTGCATATTGAGTTTAGAATAGCTAAAATAACTTTGTGATGGTTTAAAAGAGATATAAAGTTGGGTGTCGTCAGCATATAAATGAAAATATAAACCATGTTTTCTAACAATATCCCCAAGGGGTTTAGTATATAGGCTGAAAAGAATGGGACCAATGACGGAACCTTGGGGTACCCCAGATGTCAAGGTCCGAGGAGCAGAGGACATACCATTCACAACAACACATTGTGACCTTCCTTTGATATATGATTCCAAAAGCTTTAGTGCGTTTCCTGAAATTCCAACTTCTGATTCCAATCTGTGAAGCAGTATATCATGATCCACAGTGTCGAATGCGGCAGACAGATCTAGAAGCACTAATAAAACACAATCACGATTGTCCAGACTGAGGTTTATGTCATTATGAACACGAACTAGAGCGGTTTCGGTGCTGTGGAACCTACGATGCGCACTTTGTAGTTGCTCCATAGGATTATTATCACAGACATGATTTATAATTTGACTAGCGATAACTCTTTCCAATGGTTTTGAAAGGAAGCTTAAGTTAGACACTGGACGATAGTTTTTCTCAAGGTTAGGATCAAAATTCGATTTTTTTTTTATGAGTGGAAATACAATGGCCGATTTAAATACCTCTGGAACAGTATTTTCAGCAACTGCGCTATTGATGATATTTGTCATGACAGGCAAGATGTACGGAAGGCACTTTTTCAAGAATGATGTTGGAATAGGGTCCAGAACACGCGATTTCGAAGCTGCTTGGATTACAATTTTCGATAATTCTGATTCGGAAACACAAGAAAAATTACAGAGAGTTGGTGGTAGGCAAGGAAACATGCCATCTCTAATCTTGGTAACATTTTTTTTGTGGAATATATTGAAAAACGTTCAGGCAGTTGTTCAGCAGTCACATCGTTGGGTAATTTAATAACATTATGATCAGGATCTAATAGGGATTTTGTGATCTGGAACAGTTCCTTTTGCTTATTTTGACTATTATCAATTTTATTTGAATAAAATGCCCTTTTAGCTTCATGAATGAGATTATTCACTGTAATTTTTTTATTTTTATAGATTTGTTTATGTACTGTAAGTTTTGTTTTACGCCATATACGTTCAGCTTTATTAGGTGCCCTCTTTGCTTCTAGAATCTCATTGTTAAACCAGGCAGAGTTCGATCTTAATTTAAAGATCTTAGTTTTTTCAGGGACTAATTTATCTAGAGTATTATAGAGAATTGAAAAATATTGTTTTGCTTTTGCATTAACATCAGGAAGGTGATTAATATAGGAAAACTTTGTTTAACATATGGTTTAATTTTATTTCAATAATTCGCTTGCGCGTAGGGGTCTTTACCAGTGGGAGGAAACCCACGAGGTTGAGAAGGCGTCCCTATCTCCATGCCACATACGCTCACACCAGGGTTCGAAACCACAGCCGCAAGCCAGCTAGAGGTCGAAGCGCGGCACTCTAGACCACTAGGCCATCCCAACCTCCTCCGATGTTTTGATGACGCGGGAATATAATTATTACGCTTAGTCTTTGGCTTTCTTCTAGTTGGTTTGTGTCGTAAGATAGTTTGAACTGATAATTTAATGTCTTGATAAATCTTTATTCATAATAAAACACAACACAAGGTATATATGGATATAACTACTTCTCTATAATTTAATAACGACGTTTCGTAACACATACCGGCCACGTTTTCAAGTTGAAAACGTGACCGGTGTGTGTTACGAAACGTCGTTATAAAACACAACACAAGGTATATATGGATATAACTACTTCTCTATAATTTAATAACGACGTTTCGTAACACATACCGGCCACGTTTTCAAGTTGAAAACGTGACCGGTGTGTGTTACGAAACGTCGTTATTAAATTATAGAGAAGTAGTTATATCCATATATACCTTGTGTTGTGTTTTATTATGAATAGTGATCCGTGCTTCTAGATGTCATTTAAAGAATTGATAAATCTTATTACTGTCATTAAGAGAGACTGTATCTTTGAGTTGTAGAAGTTGACATCTACTATATTTGATCACATTTAATGAAATGTGCCCAAGTGAGTTCATTATACAGGTGTACAAAACTACTACTAGACTGATAATTATACAAACCAGGACTGTCATGCTTCATTGATTACTATTGTTTCCTAGCAGAAATGTCATTTAAAAGTTTATAAAATCAAAATCACTTTGTTCAATGATACTTATCTCTGTATAATCTGTGTATATAGATCTATCTGTATGCAAAGATATAACTTCATTCAAGGCTAATTACTCATAAAATGCACAAAAATCTACAGAGCTCTTGAGGAGCACCCAGTCACGCTCACTCATTAACATCATAATGACATTCGAGTTAAAATGTTGTGAAAATTGAAGCGAACCTGCCCGACAAAATTGCCGCTTCCCGTACACAAATATTGTAAACGTATGTAATACCAATGTTATGGGCCTTCTAGAGGTTACAATTTTTGTCCAATTTTAATGAAACATAAAACATGTATATTATGACGCGCTGAATGTATGAAAAATCAAAATGTGTAGTTTATTCTCTATACATCTCTTGCTAAATGTGATCGTATCTTGCATGGCACCCACTTGTTAGTTTGTTCTCTGTCCATTTCTTGCAAACTGTGGGCATATCTTCCATGGCGAACGCGTGTTTATTGTCCATTTCTTGCAAAATGTTGGCGTAGTTTACATGGCAACCGATTGTTCAAATTTTTATATAAAGCATTGGGATCATGGCAGGGCAATATAGAGAGTTAGTGATATAGAAATATTGATAAAATTGTTGCACTTATTTTATGTGGTCACAAATTTTACAACATCGGCTGGATTACAAATCTACTGTATGTTTCTATGGTTGGCATTATGTCTTCCCTTTTTTCAAAAAAAACTTTGAGAATTTCTTTAATGATTTTTAATATTTAGATATAATCCTGTCAGAGGGTATCAATGTTAATAAAAGATGTTTCTATTTTACTGAAAATATACAAGTTGAATATAAAAGGGATATTAAATTATTTGATTATTTTCGCAACGTTCTACCCGAGGAAAAAACATGAAAGTTTACCTCGTAATCTCTCTCATTCAATTATTCTAAATTTTCTAGATTCTTCAAAAGTGGCATGCAAAAGTTATTCTTTCAACTCACTGCATTAAATGAAATTATAATCATGATCTGATGATGAAAAGATTGATTTTTTTGTGAAAATTTAATCTTAGGTCTTCTAATAAAGGGCCATATTTATTATCAAAGGAGTGTAATTTTATTAATTCAATACCCTGCCTAAAGACTCTGTTTGTTTCAATATAGCTGCCGGACATCTTTTCGTTAAGGCAAAGTCTACAGACATGGTAATAATGAATATATTGATTTTCATTATTTTTAATGGGAATTCTTCTATATTCGACCCATGGCTATGTCAATTTGACCTATTTAGTTTCAGGTTTACCAAAAATGAAATGCTAAACATATTTGGGTTTTCTGCTCAATGGAGAGGGTAGTTAAGTACATTTTTGTAGCGCAGACTACAAATAGTTGCTCGTTATTGTGATGAAGGCAAATTAATAGATACTTTGAATTAATTAAATAAAATTTTAATTTAATTTTGGAATCAATACGTCTTAGATAAGAATAAACTTGTAATATTTGTAAAATATTATAGTTTCATAGAATTTACTGATTTTATTAGAATGAAAGGTATGATGACATGCAAGTTGGTGTTAGTTGCCAGGGTAATGGACAGTAATCATCATGTCATAAGCAATCATCAAGTCTTTCATTGTTACAATGCAGCTCCTTTCCGACAATTTCCATATCAGCATGTATCCCAATCTTTAAATGCTGTCTGGCTTTCTGAAGATAATTTTATCAAAGCCTCATTAAAGGATTTGGGAATTTAGAAGCAGGGGTCAGAATGTCTCACCGAAATACGGACCTTTTTTCATATTCTAACTCACAGACATTAAAACCAGAGGCCTCAAATTTAGACTGCAGATCAGTTGCATTTAAAGTAATTGAATTATTGGTACCAGTATTCATATCAAAAGTTTCCAGTGCAACTCCGGTATGGTACTCTTGTGTTGTATAAATGAATTTGTCTTCAAGAATAAACATATTTTCTTTTTTAAAAAACAACATTTTGATGTGATTAAAAGTAAAGTCACGGGTATCCCAAAACCATCTTTTATAGCATCCAACAACTTACATCCGCAGAGAATAAAACAACACAGATGAAATTTTAATGACGAGGAAAGTCATAGCAACCAGTGAAGTCTTGATGTTTGAACAAATGACGAAATAACTTTGGCGACATATAATTCTAAGGAATAAGCTATATGTACATGTAGATAGAAGTTAATGACCATTGAATACCCCTCGGATTATTCAGTGGTTCAAGGAGTGTATCCCTGCGCAAGTATTCCAGTCGCTGTCGCCCATAAAATACGATAAGGCGATACACTCGATTGAGCCATTCAATATCCCGAGTGGTATTCAATGGTCATTGGGTTCTGTTTATTCTATAACTACATGCAAATCTCAAAATACACTTTACTATCCAAATGATCAAAAAAAAAAAAATCATCACCAACAACGTTAAAATTCGTCATAGGTTCTGAAAGTGACCTCATTCTGGACAAAAGTAGTATATGCCAAAGTCATAGAATACAACCATAGGTTATTCAATGTCTGTATTCAATGGCTGTTTTCAATGATATTTGCTTGTATATTCATGAAGTTATAGAATAAAAATTAATGATGTCATATATTTTTTGAATCTGTATTCACATACAGAAACAATGTGGATAACATAACAATCTGTCATTACTTTAACATAGTATATAAAAATGGGCAAATTGACCAGTTGTCCCTATTCAGAAGTAACTTGTTTCGTTGTAATTGAACTCTTCAGACTGATTAATACCACTTTATATGTTCTATATTACATACCTGTTGGGGCCCAATTTCACCAGGGTGTCACTTTTGGCGGAGTTACCGCTGTTGCTATTATTGGGGTTTGGTATCTTACCAGGGTTCACAAGTCTGCCTTGCCTTTGGAATCTGGTGGGGTTTAGTGTAGCCTAAAAAATCGGGATGGGGATCAAGGCATGGTGCCAAAACGAAATGAGAGGTGCATATTTCCAGATTGAAGAAAATAATAAAGGGCCCATAAAGAGGGGTGTAAAACTAGTGGGAACAACTCAGGGAAAGAAGAAAACACAGAAGGGTTGAAGATAACAGATGTATTATCAGGAAATAAACCAGAAATACATGAAGAATGGTAAAAGTTCGTTACGAAAAGCAGGGCTTCTAGTTAAGGGTCCTCCTGGATCGCATCTGCTAGTTTAGTTTGGATCGGGACCCCGAAGAGAGGGGTCTACGTTCGGGTTTAGACGAAACTGTGGTAGTTGAGAGAGTCTTTTCTGTGGAACTATTTTGAGCATTCCCCACACTCGAAAAAGGTGGGTCGGTTTCTTTCTCTGATTTGTCGTAGTAGTTAACACCCTTCGGACAGTTTTCCCACATTTATAACTGGCTTCCTTTTTGATTTAAAGGTGGTGACTCTAACGTGACATGTATGTACATAAGTATGTTAAAGAGGAGGGGGTAACATCTGTGAGAGGTTTGGGAGGTTAAAAAAATCCAGTGGAGAGGGTTGTAAACAAAGGGGGGGGGGGGGGGTTGACATTGCCATTGATAAAGTATTGTTGAAAAATTTTCAGTCTACTGATCCAATGAAGTTCCATTCTGCATCTATTTGTGGTAGGTTTGTGGAAGTCAGGGTTGGTACCCAATTCTTTAATTATTTGTTACTTTAGATTTTAACTAGAGTGTCTCTCTTGTGAGTGATGCCAGCATAGTGTTCCTTTGTCTGAATCGAATCAGTCTTTTTATTCACCAAGTGTTTTTTACGACATAGGTTGCAAGGATGAAGGTAGATAACATTTTGACTATAGCATAGTGTTCCTTTATCTGAATCGAATCAGTCTTTTTATTCACCAAGTATTTTTTACGACATAGGTTGCAAGGATGAGGGTAGATAACATTTTGACTATGGCGGGTCCTTTTAGATTTGCGTGTTTTACCAGAACGGAATGTCTTCTTCAATATTGGCATTGGGGATAGTTACAGGTGGATCCTATTTAAGTAATTGTAACTTTTCCCACTTACTTGGGGCAAGGATGTGGGGTCTCTGATAATGGCTAGGTTAAAAGGTATTTGAGAGACAGGTTTTGTCTATAAGCTTCAAGGCCGAGTTCGGGAAAAGTGATCCGGCAATCATTCAAGCTGTGGAGGATGTTTCAGTTATTCCTTATGATCTTGCTGATGTGGATCGAGGTTGGATTATAATCTGTTATAAAAACTGGACATTTGCTATCCTTCGGTATGATTTTTGTATATGGTTTTTTCATATTGATATTATCGGATTTGTGTTGGTTTGATTGGACAGTATCTCTGGGGTAGCCCCATTTGAGACAATAGTTTACCATGTGTTTTTGGAAGGTTCCTTGTGTTAGATATGTGATGGGTGACATGACGTGTAGAATAGGTAACAGTGTGTTTTTGTGTGTTTACAGAAAAGGTCAACCGTGAGTTTCTTCGTGTGGTGACCAAAAGGACACTTTCCGTAGATTTTTTCGGCAGTGAATTTAATTAGAGGCAATCGTCATCATTCAAAACAGAGTTGTTTTTAGTAGGTATAAGATCAACCGTGAGTTTTCTTCGAGTGGTGATCAAAAATACACTTTCCGTAGATTTTTCGGCAGTGAATTTAATTAGAGGCAATCTTCATCATTCAAAACAAAGTTGTTTTTAGTACATGTAGGTATAAGTATGCGTATGCATGTTTTCATTACCCGAGTCGGAGCAGAACAGAATAATGTCAATATTTTAAAAGAAATACTGTTTGACATTATTTCGATATAATGACAATTTATGTGTTTTGTCTTGAACACAAATAAATCATTATTTACTTAATATTTATTGTGGAATTAGACCTCTGAAACCAGCCAGTCCGGGGGGTACTTTTCATTGAATTTAATGAAATGGAAGTTGTGTTCTCATTTGTATGATGTAATAGTCATACAAATCCAGTTCAAGATTTTTCATATTAATTTAGGTAATTACTTCTATAAATGACCAACAAATGATAGGACTGTTATATAACAAGGCTGACATTATATTAAAACTGGCGATTTTCAACTAGCTTTGTACAGGGTGTATACAACCTGACTCAATTAAACTAAGTTATGTAAATAATTTACCAATGAGGAATGTAAAATTATTATGTTGATTAGCCTTATTATAGCAATTTTCTCCTCTTGACGTTCGTATTACCCACCTTAATTTACTATATTTACTTACAGGAACATGATTTGGCCTGTTTAACTCAAGTATAAATTTTATATTGATTACAACTAATATGAATAAATTCATCAAGTGAAAATAGTGTAATAAAATGTAAACTATGTGCTATGTATGAATATAAACCACGAGATAATTTATGTTATAAATAATCTTCAACATGCTAATGTCTGTGATGCTTTGTCAAAAAACATTTAATTTAGAATTCTGTTAGTTTTGTATTCTACTGAATTTAGGGAGTGCAACTGGTGTGAAAGAGCGGTTGTACAAAAATGTAGAATGAATTATGTAATTGTCATAATCTATTATAGATAAGCCGCTTTATTATGGTCATTTTTTTTGAGAAATACGTTTTCTGTATTTTGAATTATAACTTTGTGTAAATGTGACCAAATCACGTACTTTATACAACTGTTTAATTGAAAAATGTAACAATTAAAGATATTTAAAGACAAAAAAATCAGTTGTAATTCCTGTTATTGTAGTTATTATATACACATGTATATATAGGCTACTGTAATATAATGTTCTTTAAAATGAAAATAAATTGGGTTGAATTGTGAATGCTAATATGAAAAAGAACCAACCAAATATAAAGTCTCTGTAGAGAATTAGCATTTTTTGGAAGTGTTCGTTATTCCAAGACATTTAATTATAAAAAATTCTTGTGGACACTCTACAGACTACATTTATAATCTGATTGTTTTGAAATTGATATATGGTGTTTACATGAGTGAGATGGAGAAGGCTATTTAATTTCAATAACTTCTTGAGGAGTTGTGACCCTTGATTAACTTTGTGAATGCTCTAATGACAAAAGTGATCAGGCGATGTGTATGAAACCTATATTATGCATAATTTGGATTAGTGAAACAAAAAAGCCCATTGAATTTCAGCAATTTCCGTTTAATACATCTAGAGTTCTGGTCCTTGTTTTACTTTGTTGCACCAACCCCTAAAATTATCATCCAATCTGTTTAAAAAATTTTGTTTAAAATTAGTGTAATCTGTAATCAACGGTACAACGTCAGAGGGGTCAAAACCAAAAGTACGACAAAGATAGTTTAGTTGTTTTGATCTGTCGACTACGGAAGCCCATAAGGGTCAATCAAATGAGAAAAAAATCTGACTATCTTGTAATTACAAGATAGCCTAAAATAATCTATCTTGTTATTATAAGGTGCCATACACCGATTTGATGCTCCCATAAATATCACTGACTTCATACTTTCACCAACTACATATTTATATCATAATTCATAATCTTAATGTGCTATTTATATTTTTCGGAAAACTTGTTTAATTTTGAATTATAGGCAGTAAGTAAGAAAAACGATATTCTGAAAAATGGACCCTTCCTCATTGAAATGAGCTGACTGACAGAGCGTTTATTTATAGCTTGTGGTATCTCCCGGCGAATACAATGTTTTGTGAGGGATTTGAAGCAAATGTTTGATAGATTAATTAGTTTGAATATATTTTTAGCCCAAATATATCATCAAACCACACAGTTTGTACGCGGGGGAAGGTATCTTCAAGGTAAACATTAAATCAATATATCATTAATAAATGATATCAATGAGGGAATGAAGTTAATGAGAGTTAATGGATAGTTTTTAATGAGGGCACGATCATGTAACATACAGAAGTACTTCGTTGACCATGGGGATTAAATGGCCGTTTGTTTAGCACGTGTCATTGAGTCAACTGGCGTGGTTTTCGAATCCCTGTCTGTACGTGACAAGGAGTAAGGTAGCTTGTCCAACCTTGCGGGTTTCCTCCCACTGCTAAAAAGAGAGAGAAATGTGGTTTAACGTCCTCTCGAAACAAACTAGGTCATATGGGTTAATTTCATTTCAATAATTCGCTTACGCGTAGGGGTATTTAGCAGTAGGAGGAAACTGGAGAAAACGGCAGGCTTTATGATACAGCGCGCACGTGCTAACAATTCGGCCATCCAACCCCCACCCCGACTACTAAAGACCCCTACCCGCAAGCGATTTATTGAAATGAAATTAAACCACATGTTAGTCCCGAAATTACCTAGTTTGTGTCGAGTGGACGTTAAACCCCATTTCTCTCTATCTCAATGGCAGACTTTATGGTACACCGTGCACGTGGTGGTGCTAACTAGTCGGTCATCCAACACCCATCCCACTACTAAAGACCCCTAAGCGCAAGCGAATTATTGAAATAAAATTACACCACATGTTAGTCCCGAAATGACCTAGTTTATGTCGAGCGGACGTTAACCCCCCCCCTCTCTCTACCCCTCCCCCCCTCTCTCTCTCAATTCGTTGGCCTATAGCTACCCTAAATCTTCTTGAAATATACCCTTCAAAAAAAGAAACGCACAACCCATTTTTTATCAATTTTTTATTTGAACGAGGTCGTTGTTTCGGTAAATTTTACTTGTTTTCAATGCCATTATGCAAGGATAAAAGAAATTCATTATTGATTTTAAAGATAGGGTCACTTATTTTTTGTCGAAATTTGTTATTGCTTGATTGCACCAAGAAACATGAATTTAACAACTTCGCGAGACTTTCACATGGAACCTAGATCTAAGGTCTTTAAAATCCCCGGGTTCCAGATCAGTTGCACATGTAAACACTCAATGAACCAAATGATGCCACATCTGAACGAAGACCAACACAACAACGCTATTGGACGATAACAAGCAGGTGAATCCAAGACAGATGTATCCAGGCTGCTGAATGTTTCTCTTGGTTCCATTTCTCGCCTTTGGGATGGGTACAGACAACAAAGTTCAACACGTTACCGGTCTAGCACAGGCCAAACAAGAGTGACCCCACCTGTCCTGGATCGTCACTTCCGTTTACGCCATTGGTGTAAATGGTTTTCAACAGCGACCTCTACTGCAGCAGCAATTCCCGGACGGCGTAGAATCTCGTACCAGGCGGTAGGTAAACGCCTACGTGAAACCGAATAACGAGCTTCTGATTTGAAATACGCCAACAACTTGAAATCCAACTTTAATGGATCAGACACTGACGGTATGGACACAGGAACACTGGAGAGCAGTTTGGTTCAGCGACGTGTCGCGGTTCTTGTTGAAACAAGGCGATGGTAGAGCGAGGATATACCGACGACGAAATGTAACTTTGCGTTTCTTTTTTGGGAGAGTGTATATTGTAGACGCTCTAGAGAATAAAGTTAATATCCGATGGACTATATATTTATACACAAACCTACATTTTTGGATAGCTGAAGTCAATCCGATTCCAGTAAATATGTTTGATTCAAAGTTATCACCCTTTATTATCTAAACGTCACAGGTCATGAGGTCATATCAACAAAAAATGTCAACATTACAAGTCACAATGTTACATTGTAAACAATAGCCATCTTGAAGTCTTTAGGACTATATAATCCGTACAGCCATAACGTCTTACCGCTTCTTCCAATGATTTTTCACAAAAATAACATTACAACTCTAGATTTGACGTTGTCAACTTGTAAAGTATAACCAGACAGTATAATTTTTGTATATGGCAATTCGAAAATAAAGGGTGATAACAATATTTTATTCAGATTGTCTGAATGGGATTGGGGAACAGGCTTAGCCTATGTAAAACCCCTCTCCCTAAATAATTTGTTCATATAATATTAATGAAAAACAAAAATGGGTGTATATACATAGTTAAAATGGTAAACACATACATATTATATAAACATAATAAAATGGGTGAAAATGTACAGAATATACAGTAGTTAATAATTATACATATATGCAAGCAAATTGACGATTATTTAATAATAAGCAACATTCGATAGACAAGCCAAAATTATACAGAAAATATTACTTGAAACGAGAATCTGTTTGATATATCAATAAACTTATGGACCATGTTAAAAATATTAGTATTATTTTCAAGACTAGGTTTTGGACAGTTTATATTTTTAAAATCATATTGTAATTTGTCTATGGTTTCTGTTCGTGCATTTGAATGTAAGGAACATCGCAGAAGGTAGTGTTCGGGATCTTCAAATATATGACCGCAGAGGCATGCGGAACTGTCGACAATGTGTCAAAGGAATTTATGCCCCTACAGGTCAGAGCATCGAAGTCGTAATTTACAATGAATTATTTGAGATTTTCGATGGTCATTATAATAAAACTAAGGAACTTTGATATCAGATTTCGGAGAAAATTTTCAGAGATCTAGAATTCCTTGCAGGGGCACTGAGTTTATTCCACTCTCTTATAATTGATGGGATGCATGAACTAGCAAAGATTTCTGTACGACATCTAATTTCTTTTAATTTGTCTTCATTACGAACGGAATATTTGTTAGAGGGTTTTAGATTTATGAGATTATTAAGATAAGGAGGAGTTAGGTTATTCGTGATTTTGTGTAGTAGTTTTAATTTATGTCGGTTTCGTCTTTCTTTGAGTGGAATAAACCCCGTTTCTGCGTAGAGAGAATCATGGCTAGTACCCTTAACTGCCTCGCAAATAGTGCGTAGTGCGTCAAGCTGTAGGTATTCGAGGTTATTACATAAGTAGTTAGTACATCCGTCCCAGATAACATGAGTGGAAGGAAACAGAAGGACACAGAGAAAACCCACAAGGTTGGACACCATACTCCATGTCACGTGCAACCTGGAAATCGAAACGACGCCGGTTGACTCAATGACTGACGTTACGATACAGCGCGCACATGCTAACCATTCAGCCATTCAGCCTCCCTAAAATTGGGAAATTGCTGACGTATAGCAAGAAACATTTCAACCGGGCATTTCAATCGAAACAACGCCAGTTGACTCAGTGACAGACGTTACGATACAGAGCGCAGGTGCTAACCATCCAGCCACGTAATCCCCCTAAATTTGGCAAATTGCCGACCTACAGCAAGAAACATTTCAACCGGGCCAAATTTTCTATTTTAATAGTTTAATTTGCACGGTACCTTTAAAGCCCCAATACCACTCTTGTTGTAACCAAATAATATGTCCCAATCTTCATTCTGGTCAACAAATTGTATCATTTTACAATAGTCCAATTAATTGATGATATGACTTTTATTTTAACACACCTAATCTAAAAAATTGGAAAAATTCTACTTATTGATTTGAAAAGTCTAACGTAAATCTTTTCAAATGTGACTTGGATTTTAAAATATTTTCGAACCCTCTGGAAAAGTAAAATAGGATGTAATGGATAATTTACACAATAGGTAAGACACTTAAACATCTAGTAAGGTTATTATTCATTTTCTTGAGCTACCAAGCCAGCAAGGGTGTTATTGTCCCTTTAATTATCAACCGAATATTACAAAACTTTTAAAAATAAGCTCCCCCTGACCAGCTTAATTGTTCGCAATAAACGTTTGCCCTCTAAAGTCGGCAAATTGCTGACTTTAAAGTGAGAAACATTACAACCAGGCGAAATTTTCTGTTTTATCACTTTTACAGTACCATTCATTACCAATCGATTATTACGAAACTTTAAAAATAAAACAGAAAGAGAGAAATGCGGCTTAACGTCCATTCGACACAAACGAGGTCATTTCGGGACTAACATGTTTTTTAATTTTATTTAAGAACTTCCTTGCGCGTACGGTTCTTTAGCCGTGGGATGAAACCGAAGGACACGGGGAAAACCCACGAGGTTGGACACCATACTACATGAAACGTGCAAGCTGGAAATCGAAACGACGCCGGTTGACTCAATGACAGACGTTACGATACAGCGCGCGTATGCTAACCATTCAGCCATTCAGCCTCCCTAAAATCGGGAAATTGCTGACTTATAGCAAGAAACATTTCAACCTGGCGAAATTTTCTGTTTTAACAGTTTAATTCGCACGGTACTTTAATTACCAACTGATTATTACAAAACTTTTGATAATAAGCTCCAAATGACCAGCTTAATCGTATGCAATAAACGTTTGGCCTGAATTGAAAGTTCTGCACCGAGAAAGTTCATCTCGATTTCCCGGCGTGGTTCCCCTTGTCAGTGAGGCAGAACGGAGGGCCTGACAAGCACAGCTGTCTAGTCATTCGGATGGGACGAAAAACCAAGGTCCCGTGTACACATTGGAGTGCACGTAAAATATCCCTAAGCAGTTGGAATTCGATACTTTTGAATAAGCTCTATACGATGACTAAATGTGCAGATTGTAGTCACCCACACTGCATGTTTCGCTTAACAATGAAAGGGTGCCGTTTTCAATGTTCGATCCTTTTATTCTTCTACTCCTGATATTTTGGACTGTTGATCGAAGTTTTCATATAAAAGACTACCGATAAGTCCCTTTGTAGAAGAAGTCTAAAAAAAAATATTATGTTGATTTTAAAAGAAAAGAACCTTTAAAGGTGCTCCAAATCGTAAAAATACGACTTTTTGGATTTTCGATTCTGCTATCCCTGATATTTTAAAAAAATGATACAACGATTTCACACAACAGGATAGCTATTAGACTCTTGATTAACAAGAGTTTCACCGCCCTTACTTCATTATAACCGAAGTTATCTAGCGCTAAAGAATCAACAAATCAGCATGCTTATCTCTGCTTACCCTAGGCAGAAAATACTCATCTTTGAACTCAATCATGACATCGACCTAGTTAACGTCTACACCAAGATTGAACATTCTAGCTCAATTAGAAAGAGAGTTATTGTATTTCAAAGTCTCGGCCCTTCAAATTGCTACTACTTTTCATATTCACTTCAAAATGGCACCCATAAATTGACCTAAATCAAAATTCTGCTCTGAACAATATTTAGGCCATCTTTCAAGGATTCAGAAAATATAACTCCCGTGTCTGTAAGTAAAATAGCAAAAAAGGGATTTTTCACGTTTCAAGATGGTGGCACTTCCGGTTCGATCGACAAACTTCATATTTCGAGTACAAATCAGTAATTACTTATCTAGTATCCAAAAAAAAAATCAGGTCATTCTGACCTATATTTCGATGATTTTTTTGAAAATTTTGATCCTTAATTTCGTCAAGGGGAGGGAGATAATTTAGAAAATTTCTAATGACCTAGTTTGTGTGGAATTGACGTTAAGCCGCATTTCTCTCTTTCTCTTTTATTTTTAAAGTTTTGTTATAATCGGTTGGTAATCGGAGGTACTGTAAAAGTGATAAAACAGGAAATTTCGCCCGGTTGTAATGTTTCTCACTTGAAAGTCAGCAATTTGCCGATTTTAGGGGGCAAACATTTATTGCGAACGATTAAGTCTGTCAGGGGAAGCTTATTTTTAAAAGTTTTGTAATATTCGATTGATAATTGAAGGTAGCGTGCAAATTAAACTGTTAAAATAGAAAATATGGTCCGGTTGAAATGTTTCTCGCTGTATGTCAGCAATTTGCCAAATTTAAGGAGGTTGCGTGGCTGGATGGTTAGCACCTGCGCTCTGTATCGTAACGTCTGTCATTGAGTAAACTGGCGTTGTTTCGATTGAAATGCCCGGTCGAAATGTTTCTTGCTATAAGTCAGCAATTTCCCGATTTTAGTACTCAAAAATTGATGAAACAGAAAATTTCGCCCGATTGTAATGTTTTTCAATTTAAAGTCAGCAATTTGCCAATTTTAAGGGGCAAACGTTTATTGCGAACGATTAAGCTGGTCAGGGGGAACTTCGTTTTGTTATATTCGAAAATTCGTCGCTGTGATTTCGAGATACGGGTCGAATTTTCGGTATTTGAATATTTCAAAAATTCAAATTTCGACTTTGATGTTTTTCGTGCCGACAAAGTTGTTTACGAGTGAAAAATCACATTAATTTCGCTAGATTGTGAACGATTTTAATGATTTATTTTTTCTTGTTCGGATTATGTATATGACCCATGACATGTGACATGAAGTGACTGTGAATATGAAAGCTTTCATGTCTGCATGGGACAGTTGCAGATCTAATTAAGGTTTCACACTGCGTAGCTTGTGTAAAACACTATTGTTTTTGTTAAAATTCTTCTTCTTCTTATTATTATTATTATTCAGATTCCAATTTGAATAGATCTCAGCAACTGCTTGTCGCATCGTTACGATTTCTTCGGTTTTACTGGGAAAGTGGGTGTGACTTAGAGGATAAAGCTATTTTGAACGTTCTGCGACTATGCGAAATGTCCGAAATCCCCGAAGTTATCATTTTTAAAAATATTGCAGTAATTTTAACAATAATCATGGGATTTTAACTTTCGATACATTTTGGCATAGCCGGAGACAGGGCACATAGCTACGCTACTTTCGATTTTGGATTTTCGGCAAATCTTCGAAGATATTAGGCGCCAAATTTTGAAAATTTAAAATTTTACAAAAAACTTTTTTATTTATGAATATTTTTAGTCGTATTGTACACAGAATTAAAGAGTCATCTGTCTTGCGCAAAAATGCTAAAAATTTTCGTCTTAGTAATTTTCCTTGGCTGCCATTGGCTAATTCGGTTTTTCAGTCCTAGATTATTTTTTTATTGTTCGATTTGTATAAAACAAAGTTCATATGCTTCGTTGTCTCAATTGTCATTTTTTTTTGTTACCGATAGTGTTATCTGTCGGCATTTGAAAAATTATATGACTCAAAGAGTGTGTCCTTTCAAGGCGCAAAAACTGGCGGAAGCAGTTTTTTTAATTTCTATTTCATTTTCTAGCAAATTGGATTAAGAGGTGAAAAAAGGCGTAAAATTGACCTATTTACAACCCGTTCAGGCTTTTCGGATTTTAAAATATTTTTACATAACTCTTATAGACTTGTAGCTATAATCAATACGAAGAGAATGTATGTGAAAATTAGTTTGTAATATAAGCAGTTGCCAAGAAATGGGCAGTTCTGCATAAGTCACTGTTTTAAAGTCAATTATTATTGGATTTTTATAAAAGTGATTCAAAAAGCATGTAGCGTCATATAAAGTTGATTACAATTTAAAATTGACACCGGAGGTGACGTCATTTTTTCAAAAACTGCATTTTAAACTTTTTAAATCAATGATTTATTCAACCAATAATTACTTAATATATATTAATAATTTTAACTTTTGGTTTAAATTCACATATAAACACAACTCATATGGTCATATAGATATCAAAAAATTGTTTCTAACTTGTTCGGTTGCCGAGAAATAGACGGTTTTCTACAGGTCACTTTTGAAGGATTTTGGGCCATAATAGTGTCAATTATTATTCGATTTTCATAGACGTTACACCATGTTATACCTAATGCCATTTGGGATTTCATACAAGTAATGTAAGATTTTCATTATCACCGGAAGTAACGTCATTTTGGCAAAAACTGTATTTTTAGCCTTCAAAACAGATATTTTATTCAAATGAGTCTGTTTTGAAATCTTTTTCAAATTATGGTATTTGATGACAATCAACAAATAGAATGAAGCAATACGATCATACAGATACCACAAAATGGTTTCTAACTTTTACGGTTGCCGAGGAATAGCCGATTTTCTACAAGTCATTTTTCAAGTTTTTTGGTCTTTAAAAGTGGCAATTATTATTCGATTTACATAAAATTTTCATTATATGATATCGTATGCCATTTCTGATTTCATAAGACTAATTTAGTCTGTACGTAGACATTACTGATGCGATTTGAAAAATGACTTTTAAAATTTTCGAAATTATCTTCCCTTGGTGAAATTAAGAATCAAATTTTTCGAAAAAATCGTCGAAATAAAGATCAGAATGACTTAATTTTTATATTCGATACTAGACAAGTAATTACTGATTCGTACACAAAACATGGAGTTTGTCGATCGAACCGGAAGTGCCACCATCTTGAAACGTGAAAAAACAATAGAACTTTTGCGATATTGCACTTACAGACATTGGAGTTATATTTTCTGAATTCTTGAAGGAAAACCTAAAAAAAATTTCAGAGCATAATTTTGATTTAGGTCAGCTGATGGGCGCCATTTTGAAGCGAATATGAAACATAGAGAAAAATCGACATTTACGGACATGTAAACCAACACAATAGGGCATAGTATGTTCAATGCGTCTCCTATGTCTAAGATTTAATACATTTAAGGATAGCCGGGATACGGATCAAATTTTCGGTATTTGAATATTTCAAAAATTCGAATTTCGCCTTTGATGTTTTTCATGCCGACAAAGTTGTTTACGAGTGAAAAATCACATTAATTTCGCTAGATTGTGACCGATTTTATTGATTTATTTTTTCTTGTTCGGATTATTTATATGACTCATGACATGTGACATGAAGTGACTGTGAATATGAAAGCTTTCATATCTGCATGGAACAGTAGCAGATCTAGTTAGGGTTTCACACTGCGAAGCTTGTGTGAAACACTATTGTTTTTGTTAAAATTATTATTAGAGTTTCACACTGCGTAGCTTGGGTGAAACACTATTGTTTTTGTTAAAATTCTTCTTCTTCTTCTTATTATTAAGCCTATTGTGATTACTAAAATTATTACTTTTTTTATTATTATTCTTTTCTGCCGGAGCCTATTTCTCTATGATTGAAAAGAGATACCGATCTGCGGTTCATCTTTCTATCAGGAAACCATGTGGTGGTTACTCAATAAAGCAATTTTTGAACTTCTGCGCAGACCGGAAGTGGCCGAATTTGGAACGTTGGTAAAAAATTAAAAATCGGCCGTGGTTTCGTCAATTCTCTACCTATATTCAAACAAATTACATTTTTGGAAAGCCTGAGACTTTTCCGAGACAATAGCAATCTAACATTTTGCGATTTCGAAACTTCGTTGCTGACTTCTATCGTTCGAAAATTCAAAATACGTCGCCTACGAGACAATTTTTGTTATTTTTCAAAATTTGGAAATTTGACCTAGATTTATGGATACCTGGCGTCAATCCGATTCCAGTAATATAAGTTTCATTCAGAGTTATCGCCCTTTATTTTACGATTTTTTTCGAATTTTCTTCCCATTTTGTGAGCTGTGGTGTCGTTTTACAGCCAGAATGATGTTTCTGAAACTTATGGAACATGAAGTTATCGTCCAATACCAACTGATAAAGCAATTTCGACACGGATCTTTAAACCGGAAGTTGTCGAAATAATGTGCAATATTTTGAAAAATATGCAAAAAATGGATTTTTCGGGGAAAATGTGATTTCTCCGCCCGATATCAATGGATTAAAGAAATTAGGGTACCATTGGACTGCAATAGGATTGTACTATCGTATGATACCCAATCCATACGGATACTAAGATCAGGCAGCAAAATATGGTACGCTGAAAATCAAGTATTTTCTGATTTTTAGCATTTTTGGACGCCTGGATCTCGAAAACTTAACCGCAACTTTTTTTAAAATTTTGTCTATCGAGAGTCCTTTCGGAGGTATTTTGCATGAAGCCATCCAATAAGACTTTGAAATATCTGGAATAGGCGAAATAACGGACTGAAAATCGAAAAAAGTCGAAAAATCGTGAAATTTTGGAAAATGCTTTGCTATTTTTTTATTTTAAGAGATTTATAAAAAAAAGATTGTATATTCAGATAGCTGACCTAATTACGATTCTAACGATGTATAATATGTATGTAGTTATTGAAATTTAATTTTCGATATTTTATTTTTTTTGCATTTTTGGCACTTTTGAACATAGGATTTCTCAGGGGGATTTTATCTGATCGGATAATGTAATATATCATTACAGAGCCCTGTGGCTATTTTAGTGCCCAAACCGGCTATTAAAGCTATTCCGACAATAATAACCATACCGGAAGTATTCAAAAAATGAAAAAAAAATGGTTAAAAACATTGTCGCACTTGCGAAAAAATTGATTTCTCCTTTAGGTAATAGCGGACCAAAAGAACTAAAGTGTCGCTGGATAGCCCTATTAATGGACCATCATATGGTATGTAAATGATACGATTTCGTTGGTAAGGAAATAAATTATTGTATGCCAAAAATCTAGTATTTTCCGATTTTTTAACATTCTGACACGCCCTTTTCTCGAAAACGACGGCACAGATTTTTCTTAATCTTTTCTTACTCAAACTCCTATCGGTTGTCTATATAGTGAATCCAAAATGAAAAGCGTTGAAATAATATAAGTGGTCCAAAAATGGCCTCAAACTTTGAAAAAAATTGAAAAATCGTTAAATTTTTGGAAGCGCTCTTTAATTTATCTTTTTTCCCCAAACTAATCAATGGATGTTTCTGACACTTCTGGTACGTAAAGTTAAGTATCCAAAGAACTTCGTAAAGCTATCACAACAACAATCGTAAAACCGGAAGAAGTCGAAAAAAATGTCCGATATTTTGAAAAAATTAATTCCTTTACGAAAACCTTTTCTTTATTTATGAATACTTTTTGATGATATTTTACACAGGAATTATTGATATAAAATTAAACCATGCTAGTCCCGAAATGACATAGTTTGTGTCTATTCGACGTTAAACCCTATTTCTCTCATCTCGGTAGTGCCGGTTAATTTGAGATATATTTTGTCTCCCGTTAAGTTTTTTACCTTTTTTAATTTCAGTTTATGGGTTCCAAGTTTATTATTTATTGCCTGGTGTGTATGAAACAATTCTCAATTGCGAATTCTCAACTTATTTGTTACCGATAATGATTTCTTTTGGCACCGGGAGTGAAGTAATTTTGCCAGATTATACAATTTTGACCGTGTATTCGCAAGCAAATATTACTTAAAAATCTGATAGAGGGTGTCACTGAATCATAACAACCACAGTATCGTTTGGTAGCTCGATGGATCGGCTATTGTATGACGCACTTCCTGCCTGATTCCTGAAAGCCGGTTCAGCACTGCAGGTCTGCAGGTCTAGTTATTATTATTATTCAGATTCCAATTTGAATAGATCTCAGCAACTGCTTGTCGCATCGTTACGATTTCTTCGGTTTTACTGGGAAAGTGGGTGTGACTTAGAGGATAAAGCTATTTTGAACCTTCTGCGACTATGCGAAATGTCCGAAATCCCCGAAGTTATTGTTTTTAAAAATATTGCAGTAGTAATTTTAACAATAATCATGGGATTTTAACTTTCGATACATTTTGGCATAGCCGGAGACAGGGCACATAGCTACGCTACTTTCGATTTTTGATTTTCGGCAAATCTTCGAAGATATTAGGCACCAAATTTCGAAAATTTAAAATTTTACAAAAAACTTTTTTATTTATGAATATTTTTTAGTCGTATTGTACACAGAATTAAAGAGTCATCTGTCTTGCGCAAAAATGCTAAAAAATGTTCGTCTTAGTAATTTTCCTTGGCCGCCATTGGCTAATTCAGTTTTTCAGTCCTAGATTATTTTTTGATTGTTCGATTTGTATAAAACAAAGTTCATATGCTTTGTTGTCTCAATTGTCATTTTTTTTATTACCAATAGTGTTATCTGTCGGCACCAGAAGTGGCATAATTTTACCAAAAACTACAATTTTGACAGTTATTTTCCTTCCTCGGAAACAAATGTTATTTTTTTGAAAAATTATATGACTCAAAGAGTGTGTCCTTTCAAGGCGCAAAAAATGGCGGAAGCAGTTTTTTTAATTTCTATTTCATTTTCTAGCAAATTGGATTAAGAGGTGAAAAAAGGCGTAAAATTGACCTATTTACAACCCATTCAGGCTTTTCAGATTTTAAAATATTTTTACATAACTCTTATAGACTTGTAGCTATAATCAATACGAAGAGAATGTATGTGAAAATTAGTTTGTAATATAAAGCAGTTGCCAAGAAATGGGCAGTTCTGCATAAGTCACTGTTTTCTTTATTTTGCGTGTAATAAAGTCAATTATTGTTGGATTTTTATAAAAGTGACATCATTTGATTCAAAAAGCATGTAGCGTCATATCAAGTTGACTACAATTTAAAATTGACACCGGAAGTGACGTAATTTTGTCAAAAACTGCATTTTAAACTTTTTAAATCAATGATTTATTCAACCAGGAATTACTTAATTTGTATTAATAATTTTTAACTGTTGGTTTAAATTCACATATAAACACAACTCATATGGTCATATAGATATCATAAAATTGTTTCTAACTGCTTCGGTTGCCGAGAAATAGACGGTTTTCTACAGGTCACTTTGGAAGGATTTGGGGCCATAAAAGTGTCAATTATTATTCGATTTTCATAAACGTTACACCATGTTATACCTAATGCCATTTGGAATTTCATACAAGTAATGTTAAATTTTCGTTATCACCGGAAGTAACGTCATTTTGGCAAAAACTGTATTTTTTTAAAATCTTTTTCGAATTACGGTATTTGATGTCAATCAACAAATAGAATGAAGCCATACGATCATACAGATACCACAAAATGGTTTCTAACTTGTACGGTTGCCGAGAAATAGCCGATTTTATACAAGTCACTTTTCAAGTTTTTTGGTCTTTAAAAGCGGCAATTATTATTCGATTTACATAAAATTTTCACTATATGATATCGTATGCCATTTCTGATTTCATAAGACTAATTGAACATTTTCATTAACACCGGGAGTAATTTAATTTTGTCAAGATCATTTACAAGTAACAAATGTATAAAATGAATTGATATTGCTGGATTTGGTTGATTCTGCGTCCATTTTATTTGTGTGCAATGTTAATTTGGAAACCTGTTTAGTGGTTTCGTTTGTACCAGAAGCGACATATGTTCAAGGGTAACTTGGCACCGGAAGTGACATGTTTAAGGGTAACGTGGCACCAGTGAAACCCGACATTCCTGCATGCAGGTCTAGTTCTTATTATTATTCAGATTCCAATTTGAATAGATCTCAGCAACTACGTGTCGCATCGTTACGATTTCTTCTGTTTTACCGGGAAAGTGGGTGTGACTTAGAGGATAAGGCTATTTTGAACGTTCTGCGACAATGCGAAATGTCCGAAATCACCGAAGTTATAGTTTTTGAAAATATTGCAGTAATTTTAACAATAATCATTGGATTTTAACTTTCGATACATTTTGGCATAGCCCGAGACAGGGCACATAGCTACGCTACTTTCGATTTTTGATTTTCGGCAAATCTTCGAAGATATTGGGCGCCAAATTTCGAAAATTTAAAATTTTACAAAAAACTTTTTTATTTATGAATATTTTTTAGTCGTATTGTGCACAGAATTAAACAGTCATCTGACTAGTGCAAAGATATTAAAAAATTTTGTCTCGGTAATTTTCCTTGGCCGCCATTGGCTAATTCAGTTTTTCAGCCCTAGATTAATTTTTTTATTGTTCGATTTGTGTAAAACAAAGTTCATATGCTTCGTAGTCTCAATTGTCTTTTTTTTATTACCGAAAGTGTTATCTGTCGGCACCAAAAGAGGCATAATTTTTACCAAAAACTACAATTTTGACAGTTAGGTACCATTTTTCGAAAACAAATATTATTTTTTGGAAAAATTATTTGACTCAAAGAGTGTGCCCTTTCAAGGCGCAAAAAATGTCGAAAGCAGTTTTTTTAATTTCGATTTCATTTTCGAGCAAATTCGATTAAGAGGCTAAAAATGGTGTAAAATTGACCTATTTAGAACCTATTCAGGCTTTTCAGATTTTAAAATATTTCTTCGTAACTTTTATAAACTTGTAGCTATAATCCATACGAAGATGTTGTATGTTAAAATTAGTTTGTAATATAAGCAGTTACCAAGGAATGGGCAGTTTTGTACAAGTTACTATTTTCGTTATTTTGCCTGTAAAATAGTCAATTATTATTGGATTTTTATAAAAGTGACATCATTTGATTCAAAAAGCATGTAGCGTCATATCAAGTTGATTACAATTTAAAATTGACACCGGAAATGACATCATTTGGTCAAAAACTGCATTTAAACTTTTTAAATCAATGTTTTATTCAACCAAGAATAACTTAATATGTATTAATAATTTTAACTTTTGGTTTAAATTCACATGCTTTCAAAAAGTGGTACCGAACTGTCGAAATTGTAGTTTTTGTTAATATTACGTCACTTCCGTTGCCGACAGAAAAATTTCACCGTAACAAAAAAAATTACAATTGGGACCACGGAGCAAATGAACTTTTTTTATACAAATCGAACAATAAATAATTTTTCTGGGTACGAAAAACTATATTAGCCGATGGCGGCTAACGCAAATTACCGAGACAATTATTTTTCTCATTTCTGTTCAAGTACGATGATATTTTAACATTGTGTAAAATATCATCAAAAAATATTCATAAATAAAAAAGGTTTTCGTAAAAAAATTATTTTTTTTCAAAATATCGGACATTTTTTCGACTACTTCCGGTTTTACGATCGTTGTCGTGATAGCTTTACGAAGTTCTTTGGATACTTAACTTTCTGTGCCAGAAGTGTCAGAAACATCCACTGAGTAGTTTTGGAAAAAAAGATAAATTAAAGAGCGTTTGCAAAAATTTTTTTTAAAGTTTGATGCCATTTTTGGACCCCCTATATTCTTTCAATGCTTTTCATTTTGGATTCACTATATAGACAACCGATAGGACTATGAGTAAGAAAAGTTTCAGAAAAATCGTAGGCGTCGTTTTCGAGAAAAGAGCGTCTCAGAATGTTAAAAAATCGGAAAATACTAGATTGTTGGCATGCAATAATTTATTTCCTTACCATGGAAATCATATTATTGAGATACCATATGCTGGTCCATTAATAGGGCTACCCAACGACACTTTAGTTCTTTTGGCCCGCTATTACCTAAGTGAGCAATCAAGTTTTTCGCAAGTGCGACAATATTTATAACCTTTTTTTTTTATTTTTTGAATACTTCCGATATGGTTATTATTGTCGGAATAGTTTTAGTAGCCGGTTTGGGCGCTAAAATAGCCACAGTGTTCTGTAATGATATATTACATTATCTGATCAGATAAAATGCCCCTGAGAAATCCTATGTTCAAAAGTGTCAAAAATGCCAAAAATTTAAAATATCGAAAATTAAATTTCAATAATTACATACATATTATACATCGTTAGAATCGTAATTAGGTCAGCTATCTGAATAAACAACCTTTTTTTTAAAATCTCTTAAAATAAAAAAATAGTAGAGCATTTTCCAAAATTTCACGATTTTTCGACTTTTTTCGATTTTCAGTCCCTTTTTTTTTATCCTATTCCAGACATTTCAAAGTCTTATTGGATGGCTCCATGGAAAATACTTCCAAAAGGACTCTCGATAGAAAAAATTAAAAAAAAATTGTAGGTTGAGTTTTCGAGATACAGGCGTCCAAAAACGCTCCAAATCAGAACATACTTGATTTTCAGCGTGCCATATTTTGCTGCCAGATCATAGTATCCGTATGAAATAGGTATCATACGATAGTACAATCCTAGTGCAGTCCAATGGTACCCTAATTTCTTTAAACCAATTAATATCGGGCGGACAAATCGTGTTTCTCCCCCAAATATCCATTTTTTTTTTTTTTTTTTCAAAATATTGCCCATTATTTCGACCACTTCCGGTTTAAGGATTCTTGTCGAAATTGCTTTATAAGTTGTCATTTCTTCCATAATCCGAAACCCGAGCTCATAAAATGGGAAGAAAATTCGAAAAAAATCGAAAAATAAAGGGCGATAACTCTGAATGAAATTTATATTACTGGAATCGGATGGACTTCAGGTATCCAAAAATGTAGGTCAAATTTGAAAATTTTGAAAAATAACAAAAATTGTCTCGTAAACAACATGTTTTCAATTTTCAAACGATAAAAGTCATAGACGAATGTTCGAAATAGAAAAATGTCTCAGAAAAGATTTTCTCAGAAAAGATTCAGGGATTCCAAAAATGTAATTTGTTTGAAAATGGATAAAGAATTGACGAAACTATGGCCGATTTTCAATTTTTAGATAACGTACAAAGTTCGGTCACTTCCGGTATGCGCAGAAATTTCAAAAATATTTTATCAAGTAGCCACCACATGGTTTCCCAATAGAAAATCTGATTCCAGATCGATATCTGTTTTCGATCATGGAGATCTAGGCCCTCGCGGAAATAATAATAATAAATAATAACTAGATCTGCTACTGTCCCATGCAGATATGAAAGCTTTCATATTCATCGTCACGTGTCATTGATTGTATCAAGTATCCTAAATAAAAGGATAAGAAGAAAAAATTATCAAAATTGGTCAAAAACTCGCGAAGTCTAAATATAGTATGAAACATTGCACCCAGGCATAACGATAATCTGAAAACTAAAGGGAAATAACTGAAACTTGTATTACTGTAATGAGACGGATGAGAAAATGAAATGAAAATGGCGGGAAAAAAATTAAAAATGGCAGGTTGGACAGGCGACCTTACTCCTTGTCACGTACAACCGGGCATTCGAAAACACGCTGGTTTACTCAATGACAGGCGCGCGTGCTAACCATTCAGCCACCCAACCCCCCTTTGAAATCAGACACGTGCAATATGTCATATATGAAGAATAAGAAGTCGCTCACAACAAAATGGTAAATTAATGAGTTTAGGTCAAAAGGTTGAGCTACTGTTTTAGAGTACTTAATAGTTTTAAAGAGACACGTTAAGGGTTGTTCATAGTTAAATGAAAGTTTAATTTTAAATAAGACCAATAAAATTAGGATTTAATAATGCCAGACTAATATTTCCAATATGTTTGGTTATAAGTAGGAAATCGTGACGACTTCTTAAGCATGTTTTAAACAAAGGATCATGTTTGTTTAAACAAGAATGGCACTCTGCAATAAAAAAACTGGCCAAAGCAAGATTTCTATGCAGAAATTAAATAATTGCTAGAACCAGAAAAATATTTATCCACTATAATAAATAAGCAACATAGAGAAAATGAAATGAAATTGAATGGGGTTTAACGTCCGACTGTTCTGCTCCTAAAATGGGCTAATGAAGACGGGCATATGCCATAAAGTGTGCAATGAGGGAAATTTTACCCGGGCAGCGGCGGTTACGGCCTACGAGGTTGGACAGGCGACCATACTCCTTGTCACGTACAACCAAGAAATCGAAACAACGCCAGTTGACTCAATGACAGACGTTATGATACAGGGCGCACGTATTAACCATTCAGCCACGCAACCTCCCTAAAATCGGCAAATTGCTAACCTACAGCGAGAAACATTTCAACCGGGCCAAATTTTCTATTGTAACAGTTTAATTTGCACGGTACCTTTAGTTATCAACCGAATATTACAAAACTTTTAAAAATAAGCTCCCCCTGACCAGCTTAATCGTTCGCAATAAACGTTTGCCCCTTAAAATCGACAAATTGCTGACTTTAAAGTAAGAAACATTACAACCGGGCCAAATTTTCTGTTTTATCACTTTTACAGTACCTTTGATTACCAACCGATTATTACAAAACTTTGAAAAGAGAAAGGGAGAAATGCGGCCTAACATCCATTCGACACAAACTAGGTCATTTTGGGGCTAACATATGTTTTTTGATTTTATTTAAAAACTCCCATTGCGCGTACTGGTCTTTAGCCGTTGGGTGGAAACCGAAGAACACGGAGAAAAACCACGAGGTTGGACATCATACACCATGTCTCGTACAACATGGAGATCGAAACGACGCCCGTTGACTCAATGACAGACGTTACGATACAGCGCGCACATGCTAACCATTCAGCCATTCAGCCTCCCTGAATTCGGAAAATTGCTGACTTATAGCAAGAAACATTTCAACCGGGCGAAATTTTCTGTTTTAACAGTTTAATGTGCACGGTACTTTAATTACCAACCGATTATTTCAAAACTTTTGAAAATAAGCTCCAACTGACCAGCTTAATCGTATGCAATAAACGTTTTGCCTGAATTGAAAGTTCTGCACGGAAAAAGTTCATCTCGATTTCCCGGCGTGGTTCCCCTTGTCAGTGAGGCAGAACGGAGGGCCTGACAAGCACAGCTGTCTAGTCTTTCGGATGGGACGAAAAACCAAGGTCCCGTGTACACATTGGAGTGCATGTAAGCAGTTGGAATTCGATACTGTTGAATAAGCTCTATACGATGACTAAATGCGTAGATTGTAGTCACCCACACTGCATGTTTCGCTTAACAATGAAAGGGTGCCGTTTTCAATGTTCGATCATTTTGTTCTTCTACTCCTGATATGTTGGACTGTTGGTCGATGGTTTCACATAAAAGACTACCAATAAGACTCTTTGTAGAAGAAGTTCCCAAAAAATAGTATTTTGACTTTACGAGAAAGACCTCTAAACATGCTCCAAATTGTAAAAATACGACTTTTTGGATTTTCAATCTCTTTTTTTCGGCTATCTCTGATATTTAAAAAAAATGATACAATGATTTCACACATTAGTCTATCTATTAGACTCTCTATTGACAAGAGTTTCACCGCCCTAACTTCATTATAACAGAAGTTATCGTGCCCTAAAGAATCAACAAATCGGCATGCTTATCTCTGCTTACCCTAGGCAGAAAATGCTCATCTTTGAACTCAATCATGACATTGACCTAGTGAACGTCTACACCAAGTTTAAACATTCTAGCTTAATTAGAAGGAGAGTTATTGTGTTCCAAATTCCCGGCCCTTCAAATTGCTTCTATTTTTCATATTCATTTCAAAATGGTGACCATCACGTGACCGAAATCGAAATTCTGATCCGATAGATTTTTAGGCATTCCTTCAAGGATTCCGAAAATATGACTCCCGAGTCTGTAAGTAAAATAGCAAAAAAGCCTTAGGGATTTTTCACGTTACAAGATGGTGGCACTTCCGGTTCGATCTACAAACTTCATATTTTGTGTACAAATCAGTAATTACTTGTCTAGTACCAAAAAAAAAATTAGGTCATTCTGACCTATATTTCGATGATTTTTTTGAAAATTTTGATCCTTAATTCCATCAAGGGGAGATAATTTAAAAAATTTCTAATCATATTTTTGAAGTCGCATCAGCAAGATCTACTTACATGCTAAGTTTCATGAAAATCGTACAACTATTAAAGAAGTTGTCAAATTGGTCTAAACTTCCGGTTCGAAATCACAGCGACGAATTTTCGAAATTCGAAAATCTGAAACTGCAGATTTAAAGTAATTGTCTCAAGGTACTCAAAGAAAAAAGATTTAGTAAAATAGGTCAAATAGTCACAAAGTTACAGCATTGTAGGTCAAATGCATTCGTTCGTAAAATTCGGTGATTTCGGATACGTAGAACGTTAAAAATATATTTAATCAACAGCCACCACCCATTTTTGGGGGGATAGGTAAAAGTTTCAGAACGATCCTATGGTTAGATTCTGAGGAATCCGATTTGTGGATAAAACACAAAAAAAAAAAATAATAACTAGATCTGCTACTGTCCCATGCAGATATGAAAGCTTTCATATTCATCGTCACGTGTCATTGATTGTATCAAGTATCCTAAATAAAAGGATAAGAAGAAAAAATTATTAAAATTGGTCAAAAACTCGCAAAGTTACAAGTCTAAATATAGTATGAAACATTGCACCCAGGTATAACAATAATCTGAAAACTAAAGGGAAATAACTGAAACTAGTATTACTGTAATGAGACGGATGAGAAAATGAAATGAAAATGGCGGGAAAAAAAAATTAAAAATGGCAGGTTGGACAGGCGACCTTACTCCTTGTCACGTACAACCGGGCATTCGAAAACACGCTAGTTAACTCAATGACAGGCGCGCGTGCTAACCATTCAGCCACCCAACCCCCCTTTGAAATCAGACACGTGCAATATGTCATATAGGAAGAATAAGAAGTCGCTCACAACAAAATGGTAAATTAATGAGTTTAGGTCAAAAGGTTGAGCTACTGTTTTAGAGTACTCAATAGTTTTAAAGAGACACGTTAAGGGTTGTTCATAGTTAAATGAAAGTTTAATTTTAAATAAGACCAATAAAATTAGGATTTAATAATGCCAGACTAATATTTCCAATATGTTTGGTTATAAGTAGGAAATCGTGACGACTTCTTAAGCATGTTTTAAACAAAGGATCATGTTTGTTTAAACAAGAATGGCACTCTGCAATAAAAAAAACTGGCCAAAGCAAGATTTCTATGCAGAAATTAAATAATTGCTAGAACCAGAAAAATATTTATCCACTATAATAAATAAGCAACATAGAGAAAATGAAATGAAATTGAATGGGGTTTAACGTCCAACTGTTCTGCTCCTAAAATGGGCTAATGAAGACGGGCATATGCCATAAAGTGTGCAATGAGGGAAATTTTACCCGGGCAGCGGTGGTTACGGCCTACGAGGTTGGACAGGCGACCATACTCCTTGTCACGTACAACCAAGAAATCGAAACAACGCCAGTTGACTCAATGACAGGCGTTATGATAAAGAGCGCACGTGCTAACCATTCAGCCACGCAACCTCCCTAAAATCGGCAAATTGCTAACCTACAGCGAGAAACATTTCAACCGGGCCAAATTTTTCTATTGTAACAGTTTAATTTGCACGGTACCTTTAGTTATCAACCGAATATTATAAAACTTTTAAAAATAAGCTCCCCCTGACCAGCTTAAGCGTTCGCAATAACGTTTGCCCCTTAAAATCGGCAAATTGCTGACTTTAAAGTGAGAAACATTACAACCGGGCGAAATTTTCTGTTTTATCACTTTTACAGTACCTTTGATTACCAACCGATTATTACAAAACTTTAAAAATAAAAGAGAAAGAGAGAAATGCGGCCTAATGTCCATTCGACACAAACTAGGTCATTTCGGGACTAACATATGTGTTTTAATTTTATTTAAAAACTCCCCTTGCGCTTACAGGTCTTTAGCCGTTGGGAGGAAACCGAAGGACACGGAGAAAACGTTTTCGCCTGAATTGAATGTTCTGCACGGAGAAAGTTCATCTCGATTTCCCGGCGTAGTTCCCCTTGTCAGTGAGGCAGAACGGAGGGCCTGACAAGCACAGCTGTCTAGTCATTCGGATGGGACGAAAAACCAAGGTCCCGTGTACACATTGGAGTGCACGTAAAATATCCCTAAGCAGTTGGAATTCGATACTGTTGAATAAGCTCTATACGATGACTAAATGTGTAGATTGTAGTCACCCACACTGCATGTTTCGCTTAACAATGAAAGGGTGCCGTTTTCAATGTTCGATCCTTTTGTACTTCTACTCCTGATATGTTGGACTGTTGATCGATGGTTTCATATAAAAGACTACCAATAAGACTCTTTGTAGAAGAAGTTCCCAAAAAATATTATGTTGACTTTACGAGAAAGACCTCTAAACATGCTCCAAATTGTAAAAATACGACTTTTGGGATTTTCAATCTCTTTTTTTCGGCTATTCCTGATATTTAGAAAAAAATAATACAATGATTTCACACAACAGGCTAGCTATTAGACTCTCTATTGAGAGTTATTATAACCGAAGTTATCGTGCCCTAAAGTATCAACAAATTAGCGTGCTTATCTCTGCTTACCCTAAGCAGAAAATGCTCATCGAAGTTATCGTGTTAACCGAAGTTATCGTGCCCTAAAGAATCAACAAATTAGCATGCTTATCTCTGCTTACCCTAAGCAGAAAATGCTCATCTTTAAACTCAATCATAACATTGACCTAGTGAACGTCTACACCAAGTTTGAACTTTCTAGCTTAATTAGAAGGAGAGTAATTGTGTTCCAAAGTCCCGACCCTTCAAATTGCTTCTATTTTTCATTTTCAATTCAAAATGGTGACCATCACGTGACCGAAATCAAAATTCTATTCGCGACATTTTTTAGGCCTTCCTACAAGGATTCCGAGTCTGTAAGTAAAATATATGTAATACATATGAAAGCTTAACTAGACCTGCAAGCAGCACTGAACCGGCTTTCAGGAATCATACAGGAAGTTTATTATACCATAGCCGATCCATTGAGCTACCAAACTATACTTTAATTGTTTTGCTTCAGTGACACCCTCTATCATATGTAAAAGTAATATTTGCTGGCGAAAAGACCGGTCAAAATTGTAAATTATGGCAAAATTGCGTCACTTCCGGTGAAGAAAGAAATTTTTATAGGTGAAAAATAAGTCGAAAATTCGCAACATACAAAATACAAACTTTGTTTTATACATATCGGGCAATAAATAATTAACCAATAATAAACATAAATCACTTCAAAAAAATATTTGTTTTGAAGGCCAAAAATACGTTTTTTTTTTGCAAAAATTACATTACTTCCGTTGATATTGAAAATGTTAATTTAGTTCATAGAAGTCATAAATGGCATAAGGCATCAAATGGTAAAAAAATTATAAAAATCGAATAATAATTGACACTTTTATAGACCAAAAGCCTTGAAAAGTGACTTATCGAAGATCGCCTATTTCTCTGTAACTGTACAAGTTAGAAACCATTTTGTGGTACCTGTATGGTCGTATGGCTTCATTCTATTCCCTTGATGGGAATCAAATATCATAATTTTAAAAATATTATAAGGCAGACTCATTTGAATAAAATATTCGTTTTTTAGGTTAAAAATACAGTTTTGTCCAAATGACGTCATTTCCGGTCACAGTGAAATTGTAAAATTGGCTTGACCTAGTCCAAATTGGCATTAAGCATCAAATGGAAAAAAAATATTGCAAATCGAATAATAATTTACTCTTTTATAGGCAAAATAACGTGAAAAGTGATGCATGCAAAATTGCATATTTCTCGGCAACTGCTCATATTACAAACTCATTTTCGCATACATTCTCTTCGTCTGGATTATTGCTACGAATTTATGAAAATTACAAATAAATATTTCAAAATATGAAGACGCTGAATAAATTGTAAACAACTGAATTTTACACTTCATCTTACATTTTATTCGAAATTGCCAGAAAATGAAATCGAAATTTAAAAATCTGAGCTAAGGATATTGTGCACCTTTGCAGGGTGCATCCTTTATTTTACATTTTATTCGAAATTGCCCGAAAATGAAATTGAAATTAAAAAATCTGAGCTAAGGGTGCATCCTTCTAGTTATATCAATTTTGAAACAAATTAATATTTGCTTTCAAAAAGTGGTACTAAACTGTCAAAATTGTAGTTTTTGTTAATATTACGTCACCTCCGTTACCGACAGAAAAATTTCCCCGTAACAAAAAAAAAAATTACAATTCGGACCACGGAGCATATGAACTTTTTTTTTTATACAAATCGAACAATAAATAATTTTTCTGGATACGAAAAACTAAATTAGCCGATGGCGGCTAACACAAATTACCGAGACATTTTTTTTCTCATTTCTGCTCAAGTAGGATGATATTTTAAAACTGTGTAAAATATCATCAAAAAATATTCATAAATAAAAAAGGTTTTCGTAAAAAAAATATTTTTTTTTCAAAATATCGGACATTTTTTCGACTACTTCCGGTTTTACGATCGTTGTTGTGGTAGCTTTACGAAGTTGTTTGGATACTTAACTTTCTGTAACAGAAGTGTCAGAAACATCCATTGAGTAGTTTTGGAAAAAAAGATAAATTAAAGAGCGTTTACAAAAATTTAACGATTTTTCAATTTTTTTCAGTTTGGTGCCATTTTTGGACCACCTATACTATTTCAAAGCTTTTCATTTTGGATTCACTATATAGACAACCGATAGGACTATGAGTAAGAAAAGTTTCAGAAAATTCGTAGGCGTCGTTTTCGAGAAAAGGGCGTCTCAGAATGTTTGGCATAGAATAATTTATTTCCTTATCATCATAATCGTATTATTTAGATACCATTAATAGGGCTATCCAACGACACTTTAGTTCGTTTGGTCCGGTATTACCTAAGGGAGAAATCAACCTTTTTTTATTTTTTGAATGCTTCCGGTATTGTTCTTATTGTCGGAATAGTTTTAATAGCCGGTTTGGGCACTAAAATAGCCACAGGGCTCTGTAATGATATATTACATTATCTGATCAGATAAAATGCCCCTGAGAAATCCTATGTTCAAAAGTGCCAAAAATGCCAAAAATTTAAAATATCAAAAATTAAATTTCAATAATTACATACAAATTATACATTGTTAGAATCGTAATTAGGTCAGCTATCTGAATATACAACCTTTTTTTTAAAAATCTCTTAAAATAAAAAAAAAATAGTAGAGCCTTTTCCCAAATTTCACGATTTTCGACTTTTTTCGATTATCAGTCCGTTATTTCACATTCCAGATATTTCAATGTCGTAATGGAATGTTTCTTACATAAGACTACCACAAGGTCTCTCGATAGAGAAAGTTTCATAAAAATCGCTGGAGTAGTTTTCGAGATACAGGCGTCGAAAAATGCTAAAAATCAGAAAATACTTGATTTTCAGCGTGCCATATTTTGCTACCTGTTCATAGTATCCGTATGAATTTGGTATCATACGATAGTACAATCCTAGTGCAGTCCAATGATATCGGGCGGAGAAATCGCGTTTTTCCCCAAATATCCATTTTTTGCATTTTTTTCAAAATATTGCAACTTATTTCGACCACTTCCGGTCGAAATTGCTTTATTCGTTGGTATTGGACTATAACTTCATGTTCAAGAAGTTTCAGAAACGTCAATTCTGCCATAAAACGAAACCCGAGCTCACAAAATGGGAAAAAAATTCGAAAAAATCGAAAAATAAAGGGCGATAACTCTGAATGAAACTTATATTACTGGAATCGCATGGACTTCAGGTATCCAAAAATGTAGGTCAAATTTGAAAATTTTGAAAAATAACAAAAATTGTCTCGTAAACAACATGTTTTCAATTTTCGAACGCTAAAAGTCATAGACGAATGTTCGAAATCGAAAAATGTGAGATAGCCATTGTCTAAGAAAAAGATTCAGGGATTCCAAAAAGGTAATTTGTTTGAAAATAGATAAAGAATTGACGAAACTATGGCCAATTTTCAATTTATAGACAAAATACAGAGTTCGGTCACTTCCGGTATGCGCAGAAATTTCGAAAATATTTTATCAAGTAGCCACCACATGGTTTCCCGACAGAAAATTTAATTCCAGATCGATATCTGTTTTCGATCATGGTGATCTAGGCTCCCGCGGTAAATAATAATAATAATAATAATAACTAGACCTGCAAGCAGCACTGAATCGGCTTTCAGGATAAACAGTAAGTTTATTATTCCATAGCCGATCCATTGAGCTACCAAGCTATACTTTAGTTGTTTTGCTTCAGTGACACCCTCTATCATATGTAAAAGTAATATTTGCTGGCGAAAAGACCGGTCAAAATTGTAAATAATGACAAAATTACCTCACTTTTGGTGCCGAAAGAAATTTTTATAGGTGAAAAATAAGTCGAAAATTCGCAACATACAAAATACAAACTTTGTTTTATACATATCGGGCAATAAATAATTAACCTATAACCCGTAAACTGAAATTAAGAAGGTAAAAAAACTGGGACCCTGGGAAAATTGGCTATTTTTCGACAAGGGAACATGCTAGATGCCTTTTCTTGATATCAATATGATGGTATTGATTCAATCTTACTGCCCATTAGAGTCAGACGTTATAAAGTTAAACGAATAATAGATATAAATCACTTCAAAAAAATGTTTGTTTTGAAGACTAAAAATACGTTTTTTGCAAAAATTACATTACTTCCGGTGATATTGAAAATGTTAACTTTGTTCATAGAAGTCATAAATGGCATAAGGCATCAAATGGTAAAAAAAATTATAAAAATCGAGTAATAATTAACACTTTTATAGACCAAAAACCTTGAAAAGTGACTTATCGAAGATCGCCTATTTCTCTGTAACCGTACAAGTTAGAAACCTTTTTGCTGTATCTGTATGCTCGTTTGGCTTCATTCTATTCGTTGATGGGAATCAAATCTCATAATTTTAAAAATATTTTAAGGCAGACTCATTTGAATAAAATATTTGTTTTTTAGGTTAAAAATACAGTTTTTGACCAAATGACGTCATTTCCGGTCACAGTGAAAATGTATAATTGGCTTGCGTGGGTTAGCTGGTTCCTTCAAACGGTACTTTGACATTTTTCGATAATTATATATTAATCAATTATGAATGTGATAGATTTTTGATGTAATATTTGTGCGCGATCACCAGGACCATTTTGATGTGAAGTAGATGTATTGTTTTTGCATTTTGACTTATATGTCATGGAAAATGTTTACATTGTGTCGATCAGCTGTCAACTGTCAAAAATTCAAAATGGCCGCCCCCGATGGGCCTGTCGTTAGCAACCGTTATTGACAAATTGTTTTAATTGTTTGCGTTAGCCGCCATCGGCTAATATAGTTTTTGTACCCAGAAAAATTATTTATTGTTTGATTTGTATAAAACAAAGTTCATATGCTCCGTGGTCTCAATGGTAATTTTTTTTGTTACGGTGAAATTTTTCTGTCGGCAACGGAAATGACGTAATGTTAACAAAAACTACAATTTTGATAGTTCGGTACCACTTTTTGAAAGCAAATATTATTTTTTGTTCAAAACTGATAAAACTAAAAGGATGCACCCTGAAAAGGTGCACAAAATCCTTAGCTCAGATTTTTTAATTTCAATTTCATTTTCGGGCAATTTCGAATAAAATGTAAAATAAAGTGTAAAATTCATTCAGCGTCGTCATATTTTGAAATATTTATTTGTTATTTTCATAAACTGGTAGCATTAATGGCCTCTTCAGTTACAAATTTACGTATTTTACCTATATTTCTAATATTAAAATAGCACAATTTACAAATATTATTTACTTGAGCACCCATAAGCATAAAACTATCAAAGATTGCGCCAATATTACGAGCTGAATCAGATGAAAATATATCACAATTACCTATTACAACAGGGGGATTATCATGTGCAAATTTCCTTAAGTGATGCCTTGAGCCTAATAACAAATATTCAGTTTTATCATCATTTAATTTTAGAAAGTTCTTTCACATCCATTTTCTAATTTCACTAATACAGTTCTCAAGTTGCAGTTTTGATAAATTGAAAGAGGATGGACAATTAGGTTTAAATGAAATATATAACTGAGTATCATCGGCATACAAGTGAAAGCTGAGACCATATTTTCTAACAATATCACCTAATGGTGACGTATAGAGGGTAAATAAAATCGGTCCAAGAACACAACCCTGGGGAACCCCAGATGACAAAACAGATTCAGAAGACAATATACAATTAACTAAAATACACTGTTTTCTACCCACAAGATAGCTTTCTAACAGATTTAATGCAGAGCCACAAATACCGAATTTAAGCTGTAGTCTACGTAGAAGAATGGAATGGTCCACTGTGTCGAAAGCAGCAGATAGATCCAATAGAATTAAAAATGTACATTTTCTATTATCAATTTCCATCAAAACATCATTTGAAACCCGGGTTAAGGCTGTTTCGGTGCTGTGAAATTGTTTATAAGCACTTTGAAATGGTTCATACAAACAATTATCATCTAGATGGGCCTTTATCTGAGAAGTAATACATTTCTCTAATATTTTAGAAATAAAACTTAAGTTAGAGACAGATCTATAATTTTTTAAAAATATTAGGATCCAGTGTAGACTTTTTAATTAAAGGGGTAACATAAGCTTGTTTGAAAATGTTGGGAGCAGTAGTGGATGATATACAAGAATTAATAATATTAGTGAAAACTGGAATAACTTCGTCTAGACAGTCCTAAAGAACAGGAGTCGGAATGGGATCTAATGAACAAGATTTAGGACCAGACGATTTAATTAACTTTAAAACAAAAGATTCACTAACCAAGTTAAATTTTTCTAAATAAACAGAGTTTTCTAACTTATCAAAATCATGAGCGTTAAAGTCAATAGTTTTATTTAAATCATCAAGTTCAGTTCGTATTTTCTGTATTTTTATTTGAAAGAAACCAGAGAATAAATACGCAAGTTCAGCATCATCATCATTATCCGGGAGAATAGTCCGCTCAGCATTATAATCCAAAAGGGAATTCACAACTTTATACAGGTCTTTTTGTTTGTTTTCGCCATTTTCTATTTTATCAGAGTAAAATTTAATTTTAGCGTCTTCAATTAATTTATTCACATTGTTTTTTAAAGATTTATAAATCTGTTTATGGATATGAAGATTTGTTTTACACCATAGATGTTCGGCCTTATTACGATCCCTTTTGGCTTCTAAAATAGACTCATTAAACCACTGCGTATTGGGACGAATGGTAAATGTTTTTGTTTGAAGAGGCACAAGTGAGTCCAAAATTTCAGCAAGTTTAGAATGGTATTGGGTTGCCTTCTCTTGTACATCTTGAGTATGTTGAATGTCATTGAAGTCCGAGTTGACTATTTCCGCTTTAAATTTAGTAATGTCAAGTGATTTAAACCTTCGATATATTACAGTCTTTCTTGTTGGTTGTGGTTTCTGGATCTTTAGATTAAAACTTGCCGGGAAATGATCAGATATTAATTTGTCAGAGACAGAGAGATTATCCAGTTTAATATCACATGGATTAGTTTATATAACAAGATCGAGAATATGTCCACCATTATGGGTAGAAGAAGAAACATGTTGTGTTAGAGATCTATTATTCAACATTTCACAAAAGTCAACCGCGGCAGGGTCATTAGAATCATCAACGTGAAAATTAAAATCCCCCCAAATAATAGTGCAACACTTAGTCACATTTAACAGGTCCAGAAATAATCCAAATTCTTCCATAAACCTTTGACACAATCTGTTATTGGGCGGGCTATAAATTGTAATTATCCTAGTTTCCCTTGAAGAAAACTGTAGAGAACAATCCAAGATTTCAAAAGAATCAAAGCGTTCTTGACGAATTTTCTTACACTTAATAGATGTCTTAAATATAAGTGCTACACCTCCCCCGCGTGAACGTCTAGGGCTGTGTTGTATAGAATATCCATCAGGTACTAAAGCTCCGATTGTCGATGAATCCAAGCAGTCATTATTCAGCCACGTTTCAGTTAATCCAAAAATATCGACCGAATTTTCAACAATATAATCAGATAACATTGTTGGCATTAATTATCTGGCATTAATTAATCCAAACGAAGTTGTTAAAACCGACGCTTCATTTTCGACTGCCTTTCTAATTTGTATAAGATTGTTGTTTATCTTCTGTTCTGTTCTAAAATGTTTGACCTGATTGTGATTTGAGATAGAGTTTGGGGTGAGCTGGATGATATTGTTAAGATTAATATTAATATTCCGTGGTTTAGTGTTCAAACATTCATACGGTCTGTTGGTTATGATAACTTTTAAATGTTCTTGATTTCCCCCATTTTCTTCATTAATTTCAATGTTATTGTATATATAATCATTCAAGGCGTACCTTGCCTTAAGACATAGTTGTTTGCTGTCTGGGCGCTGGTCAATTTTCCCAGAAATTATTGGAATATTAACAAGATTAGCCCTGTTCACTGTTCTGTATCCTTTCTAATAGTAATAGATGGATTTAACACATTAATCCTTTTCACCCACTGCTGTCCACTCCTCGCGCCTCTATTTTTAATGATATTTTTATTATTATTACCGGTATTACTCAAACGATAAGATATGGCTTGAAGGTTATAGTTGTAAGAGTTCAGTTGTGTTTGATGATAGCTGAGTTGATTCATATAGCTCACTATCTACAACAGATAAAAATTATTATAAAACATTTTGATTAATCAAATTATGAGTTACTATTTAATACACGCAGAACAAAATACACAGCTGCCTCCTGGCGCTACATAATGACTTCAAGCTAGGCTTCGTAAAATTTTAAAATTACCGGTAGGCCTAAATTTGAATGAAAAGGCGACAAATAATGACTTCAAGCTAGGCTTCGTAAAATTTTAAAATTACCGGTAGGCCTAAATTTGAATGAAAAGGCGACAAATAAATGCTTCTTGTCTTCTTCGCAATAGTTTTAAACAGCAAACACTACTTATCATTAAAATGATCCATATGCACAACAATAGAATTAAAATCTATCGCGTAATTTATCAACAACTTATAACTTCTCGAAAATTGTCTACAATTCAGTTATTTGAAAGTAGGCCTAATAAGACAATATCCACAATAAGACACAGGCACAAAAACGCAGAGCACAACAAGGTACAGGCAGCCACTAAGGCGCTTACAATAATAGTTGCAGAGTTAAAACAATTTGTCAATAACGGTTGCTAACGACAGGCCCATCGGGGGCGGCCATTTTGAATTTTTGACAGTTGACAGCTGATCGACACAATGTAAACATTTTCCATGACATATAAGTCAAAATACAAAAACAATACATCTACTTCACATCAAAATGGTCCTGGTGATCGCGCACAAATATTACATCAAAAATCTATCACATTCATAATTGATTAATATATAATTATCGAAAAATGTCAAAGTACCGTTTGAAGGTACCAGCTAACCCACGTAAGCCAATTATACATTTTCACTGTGACCGGAAATGACGTCATTTGGTCAAAAACTGTATTTTTAACCTAAAAAACAAATATTTTATTCAAATGAGTCTGCCTTATAATATTTTTAAAATTATGAGATTTGATTCCCACCAACGAATAGAATGAAGCCAAACGATCATACAGATACAGCAAAAAGGTTTCTAACTTGTACGGTTACAGAGAAATAGGCGATCTTCGATAAGTCACTTTTCAAGGTTTTTGGTCTATAAAAGTGTTAATTATTACTCGATTTTTATAATTTTTTTACCATTTGATGCCTTATACCATTTATGACTTCTATGAACAAAGTTAACATTTTCAACATCACCGGAAGTAATGTAATTTTTGCAAAAAACGTATTTTTAGTCTTCAAAACAAACATTTTTTTGAGGTGATTTATATCTATTATTCGTTTAACTTTATAACGTCGGACTCTAATGGGCAGTAAGATTGAATCAATACCATCATATTGATATCAAAAAAAGGCATCTAGCATGTTCCCTTGTCGAAAAATAGCCAATTTTCCCAGGGTCCCAGTTTTTTTACCTTCTTAATTTCAGTTTACGGGTTATAGGTTAATTATTTATTGCCCGATATGTATAAAACAAAGTTTGTATTTTGTATGTTGCGAATTTTCGACTTATTTTTCACCTATAAAAATTTCTTTCGGCACCAAAAGTGAGGTAATTTTGTCATTATTTACAATTTTGACCGGTCTTTTCGCCAGCAAATATTACTTTTACATATGATAGAGGGTGTCACTGAAGCAAAACAACTAAAGTATAGCTTGGTAGCTCAATGGATCGGCTATGGAATAATAAACTTACTGTTTATCCTGAAAGCCGATTCAGTGCTGCTTGCAGGTCTAGTTAAGCTTTCATATTTCATATGAAAGCTTATTGTTTCTGTTAAGATTATTATTATTTTTTTTTTTGTGTTTTTCCTGCAAATCGGATTTCACAAAATCTATCCATAGGATATTTCTGAAACTTTGACCTACCCCCCCAAAAATGGGTGGTGGCTGTTGATTAAATATATTTTCAAAACGTTTTGCGAATTCGAAATCACCGAATTTTACGAACGAAAAAACTGACAATGCATAGTCGTAACTTTGCTATTTTTTGACCGATTTTACTAATTCTTTTTTCTTTGAATACCTTGAAAAAAATCATTTTCATCTGCAGTTTCACATTTTCGAATTTCGAAAATTCGTCGCTGTGATTTCGAACCGGAAGTTTAGACCAATTTGACAACTTCTTTAATAGTTGTACGATTTTCATGAAATTTAGTATTTAAGTAGATCTTACCAATGTGACTTCAAAATTATAATGAGAAATTTTCTAAATTATCTCCCCTTGGTGAAATTGGGGATCAAAGTTTTAAAAAAAATCGTCGAAATATAGGTCAGAATGACCTGAAATTTTTTTTCGATACTGATTCCTACACAAAATATGCAGTTTGTCGATCAAACCGGAAATGCCACCATCTTGAAACATGAAAAATCCCTAAGGCTTTTTTGCTATCTTACTTACAGACACGGGAGTTATATTTTCTGAATCCTTGAAGGATGGCCCAAAAATCGCAGGGAGCAGAATTTTGATTTAGGTCAACTGATGGTTGCCATTTTGAAGTGAATATGAAAAGTAGTAGCAATTTGAAGGGCCGAGACTTTGAAACACAATAACTCCCCTTCTAATTGAGCTAGAATGTTCAATCTTGGTGTAGACGTTCACTAGGTCAATGTCATGACTGAGTGCAAAGATGAACATTTTCTGCTTAGGGTAAGCAGAGATAAGCATGCTGATTTGTTGATTCTTTAGGGCACAATAACTTCGGTTATAATGAAGGGAGGGTGATGAAACTCTTGTCAATCGAGAGTCTAATAGCTAGCCCGTTGTGTGAAATCATTGTATCATTTTTTTTAAATAACAGGGGTAGCAGAAAAAAGAGATCGAAAATCCAAAAAGTCGTATTTTTACGATTTGGAGCATTTTCAAGGGTCCTTTTCTCTAAAGTCAACATAATATTTTGGGGAACTTCTTGTACAAAGTGTCTTATCGGTAGTCTTTTATATGAAACCATAGATCAACAGTCAAAAATATCAGGAGTAGTAGAATAAAAGGATCGAAAATTGAAAACCGCACCCTTTCATTGTTAAGCAAAACATGCAGTGTGGGTGGCTACAATCTGCACATTTAGTCATCGTATAGAGCTTATTCAACAATATAGAATTCCAACTGCTAAGGGATCTTTTACGTGCACTCCAATGTGTACACGGCGGATAGGGGGACACGCCAGAATATCGAGATGAACTTTCTCGGCCAATGCAGGGATCGAACACCCGACCTAGCAGGCCAACGCCTTAGCCACATAGTGTGGACACCCATCGTGCATTTCATCCGTCAAATCAAATCATTTCATTTCATTGCATTAGACCAATAATTAATTATTCTTAATTTAAAACTTTATTTTAATATTAGTCTGGCATTATTAAATCTCTTTAAAACAATTAAATACAAAAAACAAACAAAAAATCAATAAGCGGGTCAATTCAGGTAAGTATAACTACGGGTTCTGTCCACCTTCTCTCGTCTACGACCACACCACGTTGAAAACACCAGTTCTCGTCCGATCACTGAAGTTAAGCAACGTCGGGACCAGTTAGTACTTGGATGGGTGACCGCCTGGGAACACCGGGTGCTGTAGACGCCTTTTTGCCCTAAACTCATTAATTTACCATTTTGTTGTGAGTGGCTTGTACGTTTCTGATTTCAAAGGGGGGTTGGGCGGCTGAATGGTTAGCACGCGCCTGTTTTCGAATGCTCGTTAGTACGTGACAAGGAGTAAAGTCGCCTGTCCAACCTGTCATTTTTAATTTTTTTCCGGCAATTTTCATTTCATTTTCTCATCCGTCTCATTACAGTAATACAAGTTTCGGTTATTTCCCTTTAGTTTTCAGATAATTGTTATGCCTGGGTGCAATGTTTCATACTATATTTAGACTTGTAATTTTGCGAGTTTTTGACGAATTTTGATAATTTTTTCTTCTTATCCTTTTATTTAGGATACTTGATACAATCAATGACGCGTGACGATGAATATGAAAGCTTTCATATCTGCATGGGACAGTAGCAGATCTAGTTAGGCTTTCACCATTTTTCAATGGTGAAAGACTATTGTTATTACTAAGATTATTCTTATTAGGCTTTCACCATTTTCAATGGTGAAAGTCTATTGTTATTACTAAGATTATTATTATTTATTATTTTTTTTTATTCCACTTTGCCTATTTCTCAGCAACTATAAGAGATAGAGGTCTGAAATTTGATTTTCTGTCGGGAAACTGGGTGGTGGTTAGTGCTTAAATGTAAAATCAAATTTGTGCGCAAAGCGGAAACGCGTCAAATCTTTAACGTGCACTCAAATTGAAAATCGGCCATAATTCTTCTAATTCTCATCCGACTTTTCCGATATTTACATTTTTGGATAGCTGAAAACATTTCTGACTAGATGGCAGTTCAAAAACATCGAGTTTAGAAACTTTGTCGCTCTCATTTTTTTGGTGAAAAATGGAAAATTTTCAAAATTTTCTAAAATTGTTATTGTTTGGAATTTTAAAATAATACTGATATTTTTGGATAGCTGACCTCAATCCGATTCCAACAATATAAGTTTTGTTCTGAAATGTTAACTTTGATTTTTCACTTTTTTACGCATTTTGGTCAAATCGTAGAGTTCTTATTTTTTTAAAACGGCGCCTACGATTTTTCTGAAACTTCAGGAATATGAAGTCAAGAGTCGTCTCCAGTCCTTAGACTATGGATGAAAATGCTCTAATCACCAGAAGTGGTCAAGAAAAGTATCCAAACTTTGACAAAATTCTGAAAAATGGGTGCCTGTGCGCAAAATGCGAAGTTTCAGTTGGCTGTTTACTGAGTAGTTAAAGTACAGCGTCATTTGATAGCCACGTAAAATATCTACAAGATGGTACCACAGCGACAAGATTCTATCATAAATTGAAAAAGTTATAGGACTTTGAAAAGTAAGGTTTTTTACGATTTCGATCAACTTTAGACGCGTATTTCTCGAAAATGCCGCCTACGATTTTTTTAAAACTTTCTCATTCGAGAGTCTTATAGGTGGTGTATTGTGTGAAACCATTGTACAATTTCTCTAAATGTCATGAGTAGTCGAAAAACGAGATTGAAAATCCAAAACGTCGTATTTTTACCATTTGGAGCATTTTTAGACGTCTTTTTCTCGAAAAGTCAACGTAATTTTTTTGTTTTTTTTTGAACTTCTTCTACAGAGAGTTTTATCGGTAGTCTTAGGTATGAAACCATTGCGCAACAGTTAGAAATATCAGGAGTATGAGAACAAAGGGATCAAAAATTGAAAACGTCACCTTTCATTGTTAAGCGAAACATGCAGTAAGAGTTGATACAATCTGTACGTATTAGCAACGTTTAGAGCATATTCAAAAGTCCCTGTTTCTCTCAAAGTGACGATATTTGGGCAAAAAGTATTTCAACTTTGAGTCTTTACTTCTATTCAAAATAAGGGTATAGTGACCCTGTAGCAGAAATATTTGATTTATGTGTGTAATAATTAGTCTTTGAATTAATATTATTTCTCCTTGGCCCAAATTACCTCATAGCCGTAATCATCTTGACACAAATCGACGGCTCGCGCTGTTTGTAAGCAAATGCAATTTTGAAGAGGTAGCAGTTGTATCTTGCAGTAGTATCGTGCAGAAGTACGAATATTGCACCGGTTACAGAAAGTGTAATGTAGTTAGAGCATGGACTCTGTTTCTAATAAATATCGACATTTTATATGTTCGTGACGTCAAATCTTTAACGTGCACGAAATGCGAAAATTGGCGATATTTCATTGAATATAAAATCAATTTTTGAACCAGTTACATATTTGAGTAGCTGACATGAAAACGCGATTCCGAAGTCCCGTGTACACATTGGTGTGACATCGACAAATGTCCGAATTGGTCATAATTGGAACGTTTTGCATACGTATAAAGCATATATAGAGAGCTTATTTTAAAAGTGGCAATATTTGAACTAAGGGTGTTTTAATAGTAACCAATATCTGTTACTGGTGCTTCTAGATTGAAAATAATTCGTTTTAGTAAATAATAGTTACCCCTGAAATTAATATAGCTGGATTTTTGTCTCCATGACGTAATCATTTGATACCAGTGAAAATAAACCTCTCTGTTGAAGCTATTTATAAGGAAGGCACTCCTCCATATAAATACTGAAAATTTAATGTTGAATGTATGATTCTGGGTTTTGGTTATTATTTGACACTTACGATACTTTTTTGTCCCAATCGGAAAACTCGGGTTTTTTTATTCTCGTGTAAATCTCTGAAACTAAAACAGATAGAGTTTTGAATATTGATTTTTCCCATGTTTTAAACATTTAGTACTTAGAACTATTGCGAAAGTTGTGAACCAGACCGGAAGTGATGTAAATCTTTAACGTGCACGAATGAAAATCGGTTATAATTATGTCAATTCCCAACCGATTTTCGAAAAAAATATATTTTTGTACAGCCGGGGATATTGCGGATGGGATAAAGGTCGAACTGAGATAACCATGTCGTTCTCAGTTGAGATAACCAGTTTGAGCATGGACTCTATCTGTAATAAATATTAAATTTTATATGTTACATGTAGTGACGTCAAATCTTTAACGTGCACGAAATCAGAAAATTGTAGATATTTCATTGAATATTTAATCATTTGAGTAGTTGATATGGACGTGATTCCAAAGTCCCGTGTACACATAAAGCATTATATAGAGAGCTTTTTTTGAAAGAGGCAATATTTGAACTAAAGGTGTTTTACTGGTAACCAATATCTGGTAATGCTGCTTCATTTTAGTCAATAACAGTTACTCCTGAAATTATTATCCCGGTTTTTTTTTGTCTACATGACGCTATCATATGATACCAACGAAAATGACGCTATTTACTGAAACTATTCATAAGGAAGGCACCCCTCTGAACAAATGTTGAAAAGTTGATGTTGAAAGGTATGATTCTTGGTTTTGGTTATGATCTGACACGATCTTTTTTTTTGTCCCATTCGAAAAACTGTTTTTTTTTTCATTCTCGTGTAGATCTCTGAAACTAAAGCAGATAGAGTTCTGAATAATGATTTTTCCTATGTTTTAAGCAGTAAGTACTTAGAAGTATTGCGAAAGTTCTGAACAGACCTGAAATAAAGTAAATCTTTAACGTGCATAAATGAAAATAGGTTCTAAAAAGCTATATTTTTTGTAGAGCCGGTGATATTGTGGATGCGATAAAGGTCGAATTGCAACACCACGCCGTTCTCCTTTTTTCCTAAAAATTTGAAAATGTACTGAAATTGTAAATTTTTTTATAGAATTTTTGCGTTTTTGATTGCGTATTTAGATTTCTGGCGTCTGTTGGATTCTACCGATCCAAGTTCATAATGTTGTAAATTGTTCAACTATATTTTTCACTTTCCTTCTATCGTAATGCGCATGCACAGAAAGTGTCAATATCTGAGTTGTTTAAGTGTGTGTGTGTGTGTGTGTGTGTTTTAAGGGGTGAGTGGTGGGCATTTTGTGCTGCCTTGGGTAAGGTGAAAGCCTTCAGCCTTGCAAGCAAGTCTAGTTATTATTTTTTTTTTTATTGGGGGAAGCTAGATCTCAGAAACTATAAGAGATAGAGGTCTGAAGTTTGATTTTCCCTCGGGAAAATGGGTGGTGGTTACTCCTTAAAACTATTTCCAGATTTGTGCGCATAGCGGAAATGCGTGAAATCTTTAGCGTGCACAAAAATTGAAAATCGGCCATAATTCAGTTAATTCTCAATCGATTTTTCAGACATTTATATTTTTGAATAGCGGGAGACATTTTCGACTAGATAGCAGTTGAAAAACGTTGAATATAGAATCTTTGTCGCTCTCATTTTTTTGGTGAATACTGGAAAATTTTCAAAAAATTGCTAAAATGTTTATTTTTAGGAATTTAGAAATTCTAATTACACTTTTGGATAGCTGACGTCGATCCGATTCCAGCAATATAAGTTGTGTTCTGAAATATTGATTTTGATTTTTCACTTTTTTTCGCATTTTGGTCAAAAACGGTAAGGCTTATTTTTTTAAAACCACTCCAACGATTTTCCTGAAACTTTGGTAAGATGAACAGAGATGTCTGAATTGTTCCTTAAACTATAAATGAAAATCCTCTAATCACCAGAAGTGGTCAAGAAAGGTATCCAAACTTTGACAAAATTCAGAAAAATGGGTGCCTGTGCGACAAATAAGATGTATCGATTGGTTGTTTACCGAGTAGTTAATGCATTATATCGTTTGATAGCCACGTGAATTACCTACAAGATGGTACTATAGCCACAAGTTTCTATCAAAAAATAAAAAAGTTATCTGAGTTTGAAAAGTAAGGTATTTTGCTATTTCGATCAAATTTAGACGCGTATTTCTCGAAAACGCCGCCTACGATTTTTTTTAAACTTTCTCATTCGAGAGTCTTATAGGTGGTGTATTGTGTGAAACCATTGTACAATTTCTCTAAATGTCATGAGTAGTCGAAAAACGAGATTGAAAATCCAAAACGTCGTATTTTTACCATTTGGAGCATTTTTAGACGTCTTTTTCTCGAAAAGTCAACGTAATTGTTTTTGGGAACTTCTTCTACAGAGAGTTTTATCGGAAGTCTTAGGTATGAAACTATTGCGCAACATTTAGAAATATCAGGAGTATGAGAACAAAGGGATCGAAAACTGAAAACGTCACCTTTCATTGTTAAGCGAAACATGCATTAAGAGTTGATACAATCTGTACGTTTTACCAACGTTTAGAGCATATTCAAAATTCCCCATTTCTATCACAGTGACGATATTTGAGCTAAAAGTATTTCAACTTTGAGTGTTTACTTATATTCAAAATATGGGTTTAGTGACCCTGTAACAGAAATAATTGATTTCTGTATGTAATAATTAGTCTTTGAATTAATATTGTTTCTTCTTTGTCAAAATTATCCCTCAACCGCAATCATCTCGACACAAATCGACGGCTCCCGCTGTTTATAAGGAAATCCAATTATCTATAGGTTGCAGTTGTATCTTGCAGTAGTATCGTGCAGAAGTACGAATATTGCACCTGTGATAGAAAGCATGATGTAGTTTAAGCTTGGGCCCTATCTCTAATTAAAGATAAATTTTTATATGTTAGTGACGTCAAATCATTAACGTGCACGAAATCAGAGTTTTATCGGTAGTCTTAGGTATGAAACCATTGCGCAACAGTTAGAAATATCAGGAGTATGAGAACAAAGGGATCGAAAATTGAAAACATCATCTTTCATTGTTAAGCGAAACATACAGTAAGAGTTGATACAATCTGTACGTTTTACCAACGTTTAGAGCATATTCAAAATTCCCCATTTCTATCACAGTGACGATATTTGAGGTAAAAGTATTTCAACTTTGAGTGTTTGCTTATATTCAAAATATGAATTTAGTGACCCTGTAACAGAAATAATTGATTTCTGTGTGTAATAATTAGTCTTTGAATTAATATTGTTTCTTCTTTGTCAAAATTACCTCATAACCGTAATCATTTCGACACAAATCGACGGCCCGCGCTGTTTATAAGGAAATCTAATTATCTATAGGTTGCAGTTGTATCTTGCAGTAGTATCGTGCAGAATTACGAATATTGCACCTGTGATAGAAAGCATGATGTAGTTTGATCTTGGGCCCTATCTCTAATTAAAGATAAATTTTTATATGTTAGTGACGTCAAATCATTAACGTGCACGAAATCAGAATATTGTCGATATTTCATTGAATATTCAATTTAGTTTTGAACCAGTTACATATTTGAGTAGCTGACCTGAACGCGATTCCACAGTTCCGTGTAACACATTGGTGTGACATCGACAAAAGTCCGAATTGGTTATTAATCGAACGTTTTGCATACGTATAAAGTATATATATATAGAGCTTTTTTAAAACTGGCAATATTTGAACAAAGGGTGTTTGAATTTTAACCAATATCTGGTATTGGTGCTTCTAGAATGAAAATAATTCATTTTAGTAATTAACAGTTACTCCTGAAATTAATATCCCAGGTTTAATGTCTACATGACGTCATCATTTGATACCAGTGAAAATGAAGCTCTCTGTTGAAGCTATTTATAAATAAAGTACCCCTCAATTACAATGTTGGAAAATTAATGTTGAAAGGTGCGATTAGGGTTTTGGTTATTACCTGATACTTAAGGTATTTTTTTTTGTCTCATTCGGAAAACTGTTTTTTTTTTTCTGTAGTCGTTTAGATTTCTGAAACTAAAACTGATAGAATTCTGAATATTGTTTTTTTCTATGTTTTAAACATTTAGTACTTAGATCTATTGCGAAAGTTGTGAACAGACCGGAAGTGATGTAAATCTTTAATGTGCGCGAATGAAAATCGGTCCTAATTATGTCAATTCCCAACCGATTTTCGAAAAAGTTATATTTTTGTACTGCGGGTGATATTGTGGATGAGATAACGATCGAATTGAGATACCACGTCGTTTTCTTTTTTTCTTGAAAATGAACTAAAATTAAAATTTCTTGGAATTTTTCAGTTTTTGATTGCGTGCTTAGATAACGATCGAATTGAGATACCACGTCGTTCTCTTTTTCCTTGACAATTTTGAAAATGTACTAAAATTAAAATTTCTTGGAATTTTTTAGTTTTTGATAGCGTGCTTAGATTTCCGGCGTCTGTGCGGTTCTACCGATCCAAGTTCATTATGTTGGAAATTATTCAACTATTTTTTTCACTTTCCTTCTATCGTAATGCGCATGCACATAAAGTGACAATATCTGAGCTGTTTAAGTGTGTGTGTCTGTGTGTTTTAAGGGGTGAGTGGTGGGCATTTTGTGCTGCCTTGGGTAAGGTGAAAGCCTTCAGCCTTGCAAGCAAGTCTAGTTATTATTATTATTATTTACCGCGGGAGCCTAGATCACCATGATCGAAAACAGATATCGATCTGGAATTAAATTTTACATATGAAAGCTTATTGTTTCTGTTAAGATTATTAAGCTTTCATATTACATATGAAAGCTTATTGTTTCTGTTAAGATTAATAGGCTTTCACCTTCGGTGAAAGACTATTGTTATTACTAAGATTATTATTATTTTTTTTTTATTGGGGGAAGCTAGATCTCAGCAACTATAAGAGATAGAGGTTTGCAATTTGATCTTCTGTCGGAAAAGTGGTGTGCAGCTACTGCTTAAAGCTATTTTGAAATCTGTGCGCATACCGGAAGTGACGTTTAATACGAAAAACTAAAAACGGCCGTAATTCTGTTAATTCTCAAACAATTTTTTTGATATTTACATTTTTGGATAGCTGGAGACATTTCTGAGCCGATAGCAGTTCAAAAATGTCGAATTTAGAAACTTTGTCGCTTTATTTTTTTTGGTGAAAATTTGAAAATTTTCAAAAATTTCCCAAAATTTTTATTTTTGGGAATTTTGAATTTCTGCTTATATTTTAGGATTGTTGACATCGATCCGATTCCAACAATATAAGTTTTGTTCCGAAATGTTAACTTTGATTTTTCACTTTTTTTCGCATTTTGGTCAAATCGTAGAGTTCTTATTTTTTTTAAAACGGCTCCAACGATTTTTCTGAAACTTCAGGAATATGAAGTCGAAGGACCAAACCAGTCCATGAACTATAAATGAAAATCCTCTAATCACCGGAAGTGGTCAAGAAAGGTATCCAAAGTTTGACAAAATTCAGAAAAATGGGTGCCTGTGCGTCAAATAAGATGTATCGATTGGTTGTTTACCGAGTAGTTAAAGTATTATATCGTTTGGTAGCCACGTGAATTATCTACAAGATGGTACTATAGCGACAAGTTTCTATCAAAAAATAAAAAAGTTATCAGAGTTTGAAAAGTAAGGTATTTTGCTATTTCGATCAATTTTAGACGCGTATTTCTCGAAAACGCCGACTACGATTTTTTTAAAACTTTCTCATTCGAGAGTCTTATAGGTGGTGTATTGTGTGAAACCATTGTACAATTTCTCTAAATGTCATGAGTAGTCAAAAAACGAGATTGAAAATCCAAAACGTCGTATTTTTACCATTTGGAACATTTTTAGACGTCTTTTTCTCGAAAAGTCAACGTAATTTTCTTTTTGAACTTCTTCTACAGAGAGTTTTATCGGTAGTCTTAGGTATGAAACCATTGCGCAACAGTTAGAAATATCAGGAGTATGAGAACAAAGGGATCGAAAATTGAAAACGTCACCTTTCATTGTTAAGCGAAACATGCAGTAAGAGTTGGTACAATCTGTACGTATTAGCAACGTTTAGAGCATATTCAAAAGTCTCTTTTTCTCTCACAGTGACGATATTTGGGCAGAAAGTATATCAACTTTGAGTCTTTACTTCTATTCAAAATAAGGGTATAGTGACCCTGTAGCAGAAATATTTGATTTATGTGTGTAATAATTAGTCTTTGAATTAATATTGTTTCTCTTTGGCCAAAATTACCTCATAGCCGTAATCATCTCGACACAAATCGACGGCTCGCGCTGTTAATAAGCAAATCCAATTTTTAAGAGGTTGTAGTTGTATCTTGCAGTAGTATCGTGCAGAAGTACGAATATTGCACCGGTCATAGAAAGTTTAATGTAGTTAGAGCGTGGACTCTGTTTCTAATAAATATCGAACATTTATATGTTGGTGACGTCAAATCTTTAACGTGCACGAAATGCGAAAATTGGCGATATTTCATTGAATATAAAATCAATTTTTGAACCAGTTACATATTTGAGTAGCTGACATGAAAACGCGAATCCAAAGTCCCGTGTACACCTTGGTGTGACATCGACAAATGTCCGAATTGGTTATAAATGGAACGTTTTGCATACGTATAAAGCATATATAGAGAGCTTTTTTTAAAAACTGGCAATATTTGAACTAAGGGTGTTTGAATGGTAACCAATATCTGGTATTGGTGCTTCTAGAATGAAAATAATTCATTTTAGTAATTAACAGTTACTCCTGAAATTAATATCCCAGGATTTTTGTCTACATGACGTCATCATTTGATACCAGTGAAAATGAAGCTCTCTGTTGAAGCTATTTATAAATAAGGTACCCCTCAATTACAATGTTGAAAAATTAATGTTGAATGGTGCGATTTTGGGTTTTGGTTATTATTACCTGATACTTAAGGTATTTTTCTGTCTCATTCGGAAAACTGTTTTTTTTTAATACTCGTTTAGATCTCTGAAACTAAAACAGATATAGAGTTCTGAATATTGGTCTTTCCTGTGTTTTAAACATTTAGTACTTAGATCTATTGCGAAAGTTGTGAGCAGACCGGAAGTGATGTAAATCTGTAACGTCCACGAATGAAAATCGGTCTTAATTATGTCAATTCCCAACCGATTTTCGAAAAAATTATATTTTTGTACAGCCCGGGATATTGCGGATGGGATAAAGGTCGAATTGAGATAACCATGTCGTTCTCAGTTGAGATAACCAGTTTGAGCATGGACTCTATCTGTAATAAATATTAAATTTTTATATGTTACATGTAGTGACGTCAAATCTTTAACGTGCACGAAATCAGAAAATTGTAGATATTTCATTGAATATTTAATCAATTTTTGAACCAGCTACATATTTGAGTAGTTGATATGGACGTGATTCCAAAGTCCCGTGTACACATTGGTGTGACATTGACAAAGGCCGAGTTGGTCATAATCGGAACGTTTTGCCTATGTATAAAGCATATATAGAGAGATTTCGTTTAAAGAAGCAATATTTGAACTAAAGGTGTTTTGCTGCTGACCAATATCTGGTAATACTGCTTCTAAAGTGAAAATAATTCATTTTAGTCAGTTACTCCTGAAATTATTACCCCAGGTTTTTTGTCTTCATGACGTCATCATTTGATACCAGCGAAAATGACGCTATTTACTGAAGCTATTTATAAGGAAGGAACCCCTCTGTACAAATGTCGAAAAGTTGATGTTGAAAGGTATGATTCTTGGTTTTGGTTATTATCTGACACGATCTTTTTTTTGTCCCATTCGGAAAACTGTTTTTTTTTTATTCTCGTGCAGATTTCTGAAACTAAAACAGATAGAGTTCTGAATAATGATTTTTCCTATATTTTAAAGAGTAAGTACTTAGAACTATTGCGAAAAATAGGTTCTGATAATGTCAATTCACAACCGATTTTCGAAAAAGTTATATTTTTGTAGAGCCGGGGATATTACGGATGCGATAAAGGTCGAATTGCAAAATTTAGCCGTTTTCTTTTTTTCCTGGAAATTTGAAAATGTACTAAAATTGTAATTTTTTAGGAATTTTTGAGTGTTTGATTGCGTATTTAGATTTAAGGCGTATGTAAGATTCTACCGATCCAAGTTCATAATGTTGTAAATTGTTAAACTATATTTTTCACTTTTCTTCTATCGTAATGCGCATGCACAGAAAATGTCAATATCTGAGTTTCTTAAGTGTGTGTGTGTGTTTTAAGGGGTGAGTGGTGGGCATTTTGTGCTGCCTTGGGTAAGGTGAAAGCCTTCAGCCTTGCAAGCAAGTCTAGTTATTATTATTTTTTTTTTTGTGTGTTTTCTGCAAATCGGATTTCTCAGAATCTATCCGTGGGATCTTTCTGAAATTTTGACCTACCCCCCCCCCCCCAAAAAAATGGGGTGCGAACCTTGATTAAATATATTTTCAAAACGTTTTACGAATCCGAAATCACCGAAATTTACGAACGACGAAATTGACAAAGCATAATCGTAACTTTGTTATTTTTTGACCGATTTTACTAATTCTTTTTTCTTTGAATACCTTGAAAAAAATCATTTTCATCTGCAGTTTCACATTTTCGAATTTCGAAAATTCGTCGCTGTGATTTCGAACCGGAAGTTTAGACCAATTTGACAACTTCTTTAATAGTTGTACGATTGTCATGAAATTTGGGATATATGTAGACCTTACCGATGTGACTTCAAAAATATAATTAGAAATTTTCTAAATTATCTCCCCTTGACGAAATTAAAGATCAAAATTTTCAAAAAAATCATCGAAATATAGGTCAGAAGGACCTGATTTTTTTTTTGGATACTAGACAAGTAATTACTGATTTGTACACAAAATATAAAGTTTGTTGATCGAACCGGAAGTGCCACCATCTTGAAACGTGAAAAATCCCTAAGGCTTTTTTGCTATTTTACTTACAGACACGGGAGTTATATTTTCTGAATCCTTGAAAGATGGCCTAAAAATTGTTCAGAGAAGAATTTTGATTTAGGTCAATTGATGGTTGCCATTTTGAAGTGAATATGAAAAGTATTAGCAATTTGAAGGGCCGAAACTTTGAAACACAATAACTCTCCTTCTAATTGAGCTAGAATGTTCAATCTTGGTGTAGACGTTCACTATGTCAATGTCATGATTGAGTTCAAAGATGAGCACTTTCTGCCTAGGGTAAGCAGAAATAAGCATGCTGATTTGTTGATTCTTTAGGGCAAGATAACTTCGGTTATAATGAAGGGAGGGCGGTGAAACTCTTGTTAATCGAGAGGGTAATAGCTGGCCTGTTGTGTGAAATCGTTGTATCTTTTTTTTAAATATCAGGGATAGCTGAAAAAAAGAGATCGAAAATCCAAAAAGTCGTATGTTTACGATTTGGAGCATCTTTAAAGGTTCTTTTCTCTTAAAGTCAACATAATACTTTTTGGGAACTTCTTCTACAAAGAGTCTTATCGGTAGTCTTTTATATGAAAACTTCGATCAACAGTCCAAAATATCTGGAGTAGAAGAATAAAACGGCACCCTTTCATTGTTAAGCGAAACATGCAGTGTGTGTGACTACAATCTGCACATTTAGTCATTGTATAGAGCTTATTCAACAGTATCGAATTCCAACTGCTTAGGGATATTTTACGTGCACTCCAATGTGTACACGCGACCTTGGTTTTTCGTCCCACCCCAAACGACTAGACAGCTGTCCTTGTCAGGCCCTCCGTTCTGCCTCACTGACAATGGGGACCACGCCGGAAAATCGAGATGATCTTCCTCGTTGCAGAACTTTCAATTCAGGCCAAACGTTTATTGCATACGATTAAGCTGGTCAGTTGGAGCTTATTTTCAAAAGTTTTGTAATAATCGGTTGGTAATTAAAATACCGTGCGAATTAAACTGTTAAAACATAAAATTTCGCCCGGTTATAATGTTTCCCCACTTTAAAGTCAGCAATTTGCCGATTTTAGAGGGCAAATGTTTATTGCGAACAATTAAGCTGGTCAGGGGGAGCTTATTTTTAATGGAGGCTGAATGGCTGAATGGTTAGCATGTGCACGCTGTATCGTAACGTCTGTCATTGAGTCAACGGGCGTCGTTTCGATTTCGAGATTGCACGTGACATGGAGTATGGTGTCCAACCTCGTGGGTTTTCTCCGTACCATTCGGTTTCCTCCCAACAGCTAAAGACCAGTACGCGCAAGGGGAGTTTTTAAAAAACATATGTTAGTCCCGAAATGACCTAGTTTGTGTCGAATGGACGTTAAGCCGCATTTCTCTCTTTTTTTCTATTTTTAAAGTTTTGTAATAATCGGTTGGTAATCAAAGATACTGTAAAAGTGATAAAACAGAAAAATTCACCCGGTTGTAATGTTTCTCACTTTAAAGTCAGCAATTTGCCGATTTTAAGGGGAAAACGTTTATTGCGAACGATTTAGCTGGTCAGGGGGAGCTTATTTTTAAAAGTTTTGTAATATTCGGTTGATAACTAAAGGTACCGTGCAAATTAAACTAATAAAATAGAAGATTTCGCCCGGTTGAAATGTTTCTATCTGTAGGTCAGCAATTTGCAGATTTTAGGGAGGTTGTGTGACTGACTGGTTAGCACGTGCGCTCTGTATCATAACGTCTGTCATTGAGTCAACTGGCGTTGTTTCGATTTCTTGGTTGTACGTGACAAGGAGTATGGTCGCCTGTCCAACCTCGTAGGCCGTAACGCCGCTGCCCGGGTAAAATTTCCCTCACTGCACACTTTATGGCGTATGCCTGTCTTCATTAGCCCATTTTAGGAACAAAACAGTAGGACGTTAAACAGCCATTCAATTTGATTTCATTTTCTCTATGTTGCTTATTTATTATAGGGGGGGTTGGGATGGCCTAGTGGTCTAGAGTGCCGCGCTTCGACCTCTAGCTGGCCGGTCACCTCTGGCTTGCGGCTGTGGTTTCGAGCCCTGGTGTGAGCGTATGTGGCATGGAGATAGGGGCGCCTTCTCAACCTCGTGGGTTTCCTCCGGGCACTCCGGTTTCCTCCCACGGCTAAAGAACCCTACGCGCAAGCGAATTATTGAAATAAAGTTGAAACCGTATGTTAGTCCCGAAATGACCTGGTTGTGTTGAGTGGACGTTAAACCCCATTTCTCTCTCTCTCTCTCTCTATTTATTATAGTGGATAAATGTTTTTCTGGTTCTATTAATTATTTCATTTCTGCATAGAAATCTTGCTTTGAGCAGTTTTTTTTTATTGCAAAGTGCCATTCTTATATATTGCAGTCTATGACCCTTTGTTTAAAACATGCTTAAGAAGTTGTCACGATTTCCTACTTATAACCAAACATATTGGAAACCATAATTATATAACATATCTCTAATTTTGGAAGCCCGATTACAGCTATACAAGTTTAGGTTATTTCCCTTTAGTTTAAAGATTATTTTTTTGCCGAGGGTGCAATGTTTCTCACTACATTTAAATTTGTAACTTTGTGAGTTTTGACCGATTTTGATAATTATGTCTTTATAATTTTCCAAATTTACATATTTAACGTAAATATTCAAACAATTGGAATCAACCTGATTCAAAAGTTTTTAGTTTTGTTCAAAGTTTTCTCATTTAATTTTTCGATGTTTTCTTACCATTTTCATTTCATTTTTCTGAAAGTTTTGAAGTGGGAAGTCATCCCGATTACAGCAACACAAGTATCAGTTATTTCCCTTAGTTTTCAGATTATGCAATGTTTCATACTATATTTAGACTTGTAACTTCGCGAGTTTTTGACCAATTTTGATAGTTTGTTATTCTTATCCTTTTATTTGAGATACTTGATATAATCTATGACACGTGACGATGAATATGAAAGCTTTCATATCTGCATGGGACAGTAGCAGATCTAGTTATTATTTTTTTTTTCTGTGTATTTTCTGCAAATCGGATTTCTCAGAATCTAACCATGGGATCTTTCTGAAACTTTGACCTACCCCCCCAAAAATGGGATGCGAACGTTGTTTAAATATATTTTCAAAACGTTTTACGAATCCGAAATCACCGAATTTTACGAACGTAAAAACTAACAATGCATAGTCGTAACTTTGTTATTTTTTGACCGATTTTACTAATTCTTTTTTCTTTGAATACCTTGAAAAAAATCGTTTTCATCTTCAGTTTCACATTTTCGAATTTCGAAAATTCGTCGCTGTGATTTCGAACCGGAAGTTTAGACCAATTTGACAACTTCTTTAATAGTTGTACGATTTTCATGAAATTTAGTATACAAGTAGATCTTACCAATGTGACTTCAAAAATATAATTAGAAATTTTCTAAATTATCTCCCCTTGGTGAAATTAAGGATCAAAGTTTTCAAAAAAATCGTCGAAATATAGGTCAGAATGACCTAAAAAAAATTTTCGATACTCGACAAGTAATTACTGATTCCTACACAAAATATGGAGTTTGTCGATCGAACCGCAAGTGCCACCATCTTGAAACATGAAAAATCCCTAAGGCTTTTTTGCTATTTTACTTACAGACACGGGAGTTATATTTTCTGAATCCTTGAAGGATGGCCCAAAAATCATAGGGAGCAGAATTTTGATTTCGGTCACGTGATGGTCACCATTTTGAATTGAAAATGAAAAGTAGTAGCAATTTGAAGGGCCGAGACTTTGAAACACAATAACTCTCCTTCTAATTGAGCTAGAATGTTCAAACTTGGTGTAGACGTTCACTAGGTAAATGTCATGATTGAGTTCAAAGATGAGCATTTTCTGTCTAGGGTAAGCAGAGATAGGCATGCTGATTTGTTGATTCTTTAGGGCACGATAACTTCGGTTATAATGAAGGGAGGGCTGTGAAACTTTTGTCAATAGAGAGTCCAATAGCTAGCCTGTTGTGTGAAATCATTGTATCATTTATTTTAAATATCAGGGATAGGCGAAAAAAAGAGATTGAAAATCCAAAAAGTCGTATTTTTACAATTTGGAGCATGTTTAGAGGTCTTTCTCGTAAAGTCAACTTAATATTTTTGGGGAACTTCTTCTACAAAGAGTCTTATTGGTAGTCTTTTATATAAAACCATCGATCAACAATCCAACATATCAGGAGTAGAAGAACAAAAGGATCGAACATTGAAAACGGCATCCTTTCATTGTTAAGCGAAACATGCAGTGTGGGTGACTACAATCTACACATTTAGTCATCGTATACAGCTTATTCAACAGTATCGAATTCCAACTGCTTAAGGATATTTTTTTTTCGTCCCATCCGAACGACTAGACAGCTGTGCTTGTCAGGCCCTCCGTTCTGCCTCAATGACAACGGGGAACCACGCCGGGAAATCAAGATGAACTTTTTCCGTGCAGAACTTTCAATTCAGGCCAAACGTTTATTGCATACGATTAAGCTGGTCAGTTGGGGCATATTTTCAAAAATTTAGTAATAATCGGTTGGTAATTAAAGTACCGTGCACATTAAGCTGTTAAAACAGAAAATTTCGCCCGGTTGAAATGTTTCTTGCTATAAGTCAGCAATTTTCCAAATTCAGTGAGGCTGAATGACTGAATGGTTAGCATGTGCGCGCTGTATCGTAACGTCTGTCATTGAGTCAACGGGCGTCGTTTCGATCTCCAGGATGCACGTGACATGGAGTATGATGTCCAACCTCGTGGGTTTTCTCCGTGTCCTTAGGTTTCCTCCCAACGGCTAAAGACCAGTAAGCGCAAGGGGAGTTTTTAAATAAAATTAAAAAACATATGTTAGTCACGAAATGACCTAGTTTGTGTCTAATGGACATTAGTCCGCATTTCTCTCTTTCTCTTTTATTTTTAAAGTTTTGTAATAAACGGTTGGTAATCAAAGGTACTGTAAAAGTGATACACTTATTATTTTGACGTTTTCCGAGATTCTATCCGGATTATCGCCCTTATTGTTGAAATTGTTTGACGTTTTGACATCTGACGTCAACTGGCAGACTATCGCCATTGAAGAGACGACCATTATCAAGATCGGTCGCATTATTTCTGTTACCTCTTTTTTTTTTCAAATCATTTTTAGTGAAGCCTGTACCATAACAGGCCCGGGACTGTACAGCGCAGTGGACGCTTACGGCTGGCCCCCGGATCCATTCGCTTGATTTGATATTTTTAGCAGGTTAATCTTATAGGTTTTTGTTTTTCGTGTAGTGCGGTCCCCCTGCACTTACTATTAGAGTAGAGTTTTAGCCCTTCGTACTGTAGAATGTTCTCGTTGTCGGGCTTTGCTCCTGTTTGCTCGCTACACTTATTATTTTGACGTTTTCCGAGATTCTATCCGGATTATCGCCCTTATTGTTGAAATTGTTTGACGTTTTGACATCTGACGTCAACTGGCAGACTATCGCCATTGAAGAGACGACCATTATCAAGATCGGTCGCATTATTTCTGTTACCTCTTTTTTTTTTTTTTTTTTCAAATCATTTTTAGTGAAGCCTGTACCATAACAGGCCCGGGACTGTACAGCGCAGTGGACGCTTACGGCTGGCCCCCGGATCCATTCGCTTGATTTGATATTTTTAGCAGGTTAATCTTATAAGTTTTTGTTTTTCGTGTAGTGCGGTCCCCCTGTACTTACTATTAGAGTAGAGTTTTAGCCCTTCGTACTGTAGAATGTTCTCGTTGTCGGGCTTTGCTCCTGTTTGCTCGCTACACTTATTATTTTGACGTTTTCCGAGATTCTATCCGGATTATCGCCCTTATTGTTGAAATTGTTTGACGTTTTGACATCTGACGTCAACTGGCAGACTATCGCCATTGAAGAGACGACCATTATCAAGATCGGTCGCGTTATTTCTGTTATTTTTAAAAGTTTTGTAATATTCGGTTGATAACTAAAGGTACCGTGCAAATTAATCTGTTAAAATAGAAAATTTGGCCCGGTTGAACTGTTTCTCGCTGCAGGTCAGCAATTTGCCGATTTTAGGGAGGTTGCGTGGCTGAATAACGTCTGTCTTTGAGTCAACTGGCGTTGTTTCGATTTCTTGGTTGTACGTGACAAGGAGTATGTTCGCCTGTCCAACTTCGTAGGCCGTAAACATGTTGTTTACGAGACAATTTTTGTTATTTTTCAAAATTTTCAAATTTGACCTACATTTTTGGATACCTGAAGTCCATGCGATTCCAGTAATATAAGTTTCATTCAGAGTTATCGCCCTTTATTTTTCGATTTTTTCGAATTTTCTTCCCATTTTGTGAGCTCGGGTTTCGTTTTATGGCAGAATTGACGTTTCTGAAACTTCTGGAACATGAAGTTATAGTCCAATACCAACGAATAAAGCAATTTCGACAAAAAAACATTTCGACCGGAAGTGGTCAAAATAATTTGCAATATTTTGAAAAAAATGCAAAAAATGGATATTTGGGGAAAAACGCGATTTCTCCGCCCGATATCATTGGACTGCACTAGGATTGTACTATCGTATGATACCAAATTCATACGGATACTATGAACAGGTAGCAAAATATGGCACGCTGAAAATCAAGTATTTTCTGATTTTTAGCATTTTTCGACGCCTGTATCTCGAAAACTACTACAGCGATTTTTATGAAACTTTCTCTATCGAGAGACCTTGTGGTAGTCTTATGTAAGAAACATTCTATTACGACATTGAAATATCTGGAATATGTGAAATAACGGACTGATAATCGAAAAAAGTCGAAAAATCGTGAAATTTGGGAAAAGGCTCTACTATTTTTTTTTTATTTTAAGAGATTTTTAAAAAAAAAGGTTGTATATTCAGATAGCTGACCTAATTACGAATCTAACAATGTATAATTTGTATGTAATTATTGAAATTTAATTTTCGATATTTTAAATTTTTGGCATTTTTGACACTTTTGAACATAGGATTTCTCAGGGGCATTTTATCTGATCAGATAATGTAATATATCATTACAGAGCCCTGTGGCTATTTTAGTGCCCAAACCGGCTATTAAAACTATTCCGACAATAATAACAATACCGGAAGTATTCAAAAAATAAAAAAAAGGTTGATTTCTCCCTTAGGTAATACCGGACCAAACGAACTAAAGTGTCGTTGGATAGCCCTATTAATGGTATCTAAATAATACGATTTCGATGATAAGGAAATAAATTATTGTATGCCAAACATTCTGAGACGCCCTTTTCTCGAAAACGACGCCTACGAATTTTCTGAAACTTTTCTTACTCATAGTCCTATCGGTTGTCTATATAGTGAATCCAAAATGAAAAGCTTTGAAATAATATAGGTGGTCCAAAAATGGCACCAAACTGAAAAAAATTGAAAAATCGTTAAATTTTTGTAAACGCTCTTTAATTTATCTTTTTTTCCAAAACTACTCAATGGATGTTTCTGACACTTCTGTTACAGAAAGTTAAGTATCCAAAGAACTTCGTAAAGCTATCACAACAACGATCGTAAAACCGGAAGTAGTCGAAAAAATGTCCGATATTTTGAAAAAAAATATTTTTTTTACGAAAACCTTTTTTATTTATGAATATTTTTTGATGATATTTTACACAGCTTTAAAATATCACCCTACTTGAGCAGAAATGAGAAAAAAAATGTCTCGGTAATTTGTGTTAGCCGCCATCGGCTAATTTAGTTTTTCGTATCCAGAAAAATTATTTATTTTTCGATTTGTATAAAAAAAGTTCATATGCTCCGTGGTCCGAATTGTAATTTTTTTTTGTTACGGGGAAATTTTTCTGTCTGCAACGGAAGTGACGTATTATTAACAAAAACTACAATTTTGACAGTTCAGTACCACTTTTTGAAAGCAAATATTAATTTGTTTCAAAATTGATATAACTAGAAGGATGCACCCTTAGCTCAGATTTTTTAATTTCAATTTCATTTTCGGGCAATTTCGAATAAAATGTAAAATAAAGTATGCACCCTGCAAAGGTGCACAATATCCTTAGCTCAGATTTTTAAATTTCGATTTCATTTTCGGGCAATTTCGAATAAAATGTAAGATGAAGTGTAAAATTCAGTTGTTTACAATTTATTCAGCGTCTTCATATTTTGAAATATTTATTTGTAATTTTCATAAATTCGTAGCAATAATCCAGACGAAGAGAATGTATGCGAAATTATTTTGTAATTTGAGCAGTTGCCTAGAAATATGCAATTTTGCATGCATCACTTTTCACGTTATTTTGCCTATAAAAGAGTGAATTATTATTCGATTTGCAATATTTGTTTTTTCCATTTGATGCTTAATGCCAATTTGGACTAGGTCAAGCCAATTTTACAATTTCACTGTGACCGGAAATGACGTCATTTGGACAAAACTGTATTTTTAACCTAAAAAACGAATATTTTATTCAAATGAGTCTGCCTTATAATATTTTTAAAATTATGATATTTGATTCCCATCAAGGGAATAGAATGAAGCCATACGACCATACAGGTACCACAAAATGGTTCCTAACTTGTACAATTACAGAGAAATAAGCGATCTTCGATAAGTCACTTTTCAAGGCTTTTGGTCTATAAAAGTGTCAATTATTATTCGATTTTTATAATTTTTTTACCATTTGATGCCTTATGCCATTTATGACTTCTATGAACTAAATTAACATTTTCAATATCACCGGAAGTAATGTAATTTTTACAAAAAAACGTATTTTTGGCCTTCAAAACAAATATTTTTTTGAAGTGATTTATGTTTATTATTGGTTAATTATTTATTGCCCGATATGTATAAAACAAAGTTTGTATTTTGTATGTTGCGAATTTTCGACTTATTTTTCACCTATAAAAATTTCTTTCGGCACCGGAAGTGACGTAATTTTGCCACAATTTACAATTTTGACCGGTCTTTTCGCCAGCAAATATTACTTTTACATATGATAGAGGGTGTCACTGAAGCAAAACAATTAAAGTATAGTTTGGTAGCTCATTGGATCGACTATGGTATAATAAACTTCCTGTATGATTCCTGAAAGCCGGTTCAGTGCTGCTTGCAGGTCTAGTTATTATTTATTATTATTATTTACCGCGAGGGCCTAGATCTCCATGATCGAAAACAGATATCCATCTGGAATCAGATTTTCTATTGGGAAACAATGTGGTGGCTACTTGATGAAATATTTTTGAAATTTCTGCGCATACCGGAAGTGACCGAACTTTGGACGTTATCTAAAAATTGAAAATCGGCCATAGTTTCGTCAATTCTTTATCCATTTTCAAACAAATTAGATTTTTGGAATCCCTGAATCTTTTCTGAGAAAATCTTTTCTGAGACATTTTTCTATTTCGAACATTCGTCTATGACTTTTATCGTTTGAAAATTGAAAACATGTTGTTTACGAGACAATTTTTGTTATTTTTCAAAATTTTCAAATTTGACCTACATTTTTGGATACCTGAAGTCCATCCGATTCCAGTAATATAAGTTTCATTCAGAGTTATCGCCCTTTATTTTTCGATTTTTTTCGAATTTTCTTCCCATTTTGTGAGCTCGGGTTTCGGATTATGGCAGAAATGACAACTTATAAAGCAATTTCGACAAGAATCCTTAAACCGGAAGTGGTCGAAATAATGGGCAATATTTTGAAAAAAATGAAAAAAAATGGATATTTTGGGGAGAAACGCGATTTCTCCGCCCGATATCAAATGGTGTAAAGAAATTAGGGTACCATTGGACTGCACTAGGATTGTACTATCGTATGATACCTATTTCATACGGATACTATGATCTGGCATCAAAATATGGCACGCTGAAAATCAAGTATTTTCTGATTTGGAGCGTTTTTGGACGCCTGTATCTCGAAAACTTAACCTACAATTTTTTTTTAATTTTTTCTATCGAGAGTCCTTTTGGAAGTATTTTGCATGAAGCCATCCAATAAGACTTTGAAATGTCTGGAATAGGATAAAAAAAAAAGGGACGGAAAATCGAAAAAAGTCGAAAAATCGTGAAATTTTGGAAAATGCTCTACTATTTTTTTATTTTAAGAGATTTTTTAAAAAAAAGGCTGTTTATTCAGATAGCTTACCTAATTACGATTCTAACGATGTATAATATGTATGTAATTATTGAAATTTAATTTTCGATATTTTAAATTTTTGGCATTTTTGGCACTTTTGAACATAGGATTTCTCAGGGGCATTTTATCTGATCAGATAATGTAATATATCATTACAGAGCACTGTGGCTATTTTAGCGCCCAAACTGGCTATTAAAACTATACAATAATAACCATATCGGAAGTATTCAAAAAATTAAAAAAAAAGGTTAAAAATATTGTCGCACTTGCGAAAAACTTGATTGCTCACTTAGGTAATAGCGGACCAAAAGAACTAAAATGTCGTTGGGTAGCCCTATTAATGGACCATCATATGGTATCTCAATAATATGATTTTCATGGTAAGGAAATAAATTATTGCATGCCAACAATCTAGTATTTTCCGATTTTTTAACATTCTGAGACGCTCTTTTCTCGAAACCGACGCCTACGATTTTTCTGAAACTTTTCTTACTCATAGTCCTATCGGTTGTCTATATAGTGAATCCAAAATGAAAAGCATTGAAAGAATATAGGTGGTCCAAAAATGGCATCAAACTTTGAAAAAAAATTTTGTAAATTTTTGTAAACGCTCTTTAATTTATCTTTTTTTCTAAAAATACTCAATGGATGTTTCTGACACTTCTGGCACAGAAAGTTAAGTATCCAAAGAACTTCGTAAAGCTATCACGACAACGATTGTAAAACCGGAAGTAGTCGAAAAAAAAATACATTTTTTACGAAAACCTTTTTCATTTATGAATATTTTTTGATGATATTTTACACAGGGTTAAAATATCATCGTACTTGAGGAGAAATGAGAAAAAAAATTGTCTCGGTAATTTGCGTTAGCCGCCATCGGCTAATATAGTTTTTCGTACCCAGAAAAATTATTTATTGTTCGATTTGTATAAAAAAAAGTTCATATGCTCCGTGGTCCCAATTGTAATTTTTTTTGTTACGGTGAAATTTTTCTGTCGGCATCGGAAGTGACGTAATATTAACAAAAACTACAATTTCGACAGTTCGGTACCACTTTTTGAAAGCAAATATTATTTTTTTTCAAAAATGATATAACTAGAAGGATTCACCCTTAGCTCAGATTTTTTAATTTCATTTTCGGGCAATTTCGAATAAAATGTAAAATAAAGTGTAAAATTCAGTTATTTACAATTCATTCAGCGTCTTCATATTATGAAATATTTATTTGTTATTTTCATTAACTCGTAGCATTAATCCAGACGAAGAGAATGTATGCGAAAATTAGTTTGTAATATGAGCAGTTGCCGAGAAATATGCAATTTTGCATGCATCACTTTTCACGATATTTTGCCTACAAAAGAGTGAATTATTATTCGATTTGCCATAATTTTTTTTCCATTTGATGCTTAATGTCAATTTGGACTATGTCAAGCCAATTTTACAATTTCACTGTGACCGGAAATGACGCCATTTGGGCAAAAACTGTATTTTTAACCTAAAAAACAAATATTTTATTCAAATGAGTCTGCCTTATAATATTTTTAAAATTATGATAATTGACCCCCATCAACGAATAGAATGGAGCCATACGACCATACAGATACCACAAAATGGTTTCTAACTTGTACGGTTACAGAGAAATAGGCGATCTTCGATAAGTCACTTTTCAAGGTTTTTGGTCTATAAAAGTGTCAATTATTATTCGATTTTTATATTTTTTTACCACTTGATGCCTTATGCTATTGATGACTTCTATGAACTAAATTAACATTTTCAATATCACCGAAAGTAATGTAATTTTTGCAAAAAACGTATTTTTGGCCTTCAAAACAAACATTTTTTTGAAGTGATTTATGTTTATTATTCGTTTAACTTTATAACGTCTGACTCTAATGGGCAGTAAGATTGAATCAATACCATCATATTGATATCAAGAAAGGGCTTCTAGCATGTTCCCTTGTCGAAAAATAGCCAATTGTCCCAGGGTCACTTTTAAGTTTTTTACCTTCTTAATTTTAGTTGATTGGTTATAGGTTAATTATTTATTGCCCGATATGTTTGTATTTTGTATGTTGCGAATTTTTGACTTATTTTTCACCTATAATAATTTCTTTCGGCACCGGAAATGACGTAATTTTGCCATTATTTTCAAATTTGACCGGTCTTTCCGCCAACAAATATTACTTTTACATAAGATAGAGGGTGTCACTGAAGCAAAACAATTAAAGTTTGGTAGCTCAATGGATCGGCTATGGTATAATAAACTCCCTGTATGATTCCTGAAAGCCTGTTCAGTGCTGCTTGTAGGTCTAGTTATTATTATTATTATTATTATTCAGGTTCCAATTTGAATAAATCTCAGCAACTACGTGTCGCATCGTTACGATTTCTTCGGTTTTACTGGGAAAGTGGGTGTGACTTAGAGGATAAAGCTATTTTGAACGTTCTGCGACAATGCGAAATGTCCGAAATCCCCGAAGTTATCGTTTTTGAAAATATTGCAATAATTTTAACAATAATCATTGGATTTTAACATTCGATACATTTTGGCATAGCCGGAGACAGGGCACATAGCTACGCTACTTTCGATTTTTGATTTTCGGCAAATCTTCGAAGATATTAGGCGCCAAATTTCGAAAATTTTACAAAAAACTTTATTAGGCGCTAAATTTCGAAAATTTAAAATTTTACAAAAAACTTTTTTATTTATGAATATTTTTTAGTCGCATTGTGCACAGAATTAAAGAGTCATCTGACTAGTGCAAAAATGTTAAAAAAATTTGTCTTAGTAATTTTTCTTGGCCGCCATTGGATAATTCAGTTTTTCAGTCCTAGATTAATTTTTATAAAAGTGACATCATTTGATACAAAAAGCATGTAGCGTCATATTAAGTTGATTACAATTTTAAAATTGACACCGGAAGTGACGTCATTTGGTCAAAAATTGCAAATCAATGTTTTATTCAACCAAGAATAATTTAATATGTATTAATAATTTTAACTTTTGGTTTAAATTCACATATAAACACAACTCATATGATCATATAGATATCATAAAATTGTTTCTAACTTGTTCGGTTGCCGAGAAATAGACGGTTTTCTACAGGTCACTTTTGAAGGTTTCGGGGCCATAAAAGTGTCAATTATTATTCGATTTTCATAAACGTTACACCATGTTATATCTAATGCCATTTGAGATTTCATACAAGTAATTTAAGATTTTCATTATCACCGGAAGTAACGTCATTTTGGCAAAAACTGTATTTTTAGTCTTCAAAACAGATATTTTATTCAAATGAGTCTGTTTTGAAATCTTTTTCAAATTATGGTATTTGATGCCAATCAACAAATAGAATTAACCCATACGATCATACAGATACCACAAAATGGTTTCTAACTTGTATGGTTGCAGAAAAATAACCGATTTTCTACAAGTCACTTTTCAAGTTTTTTTGATCTTTAAAAGTGGCAATTATTATTCGATTTACATAAAATTTTCACTATATGATATCGTATGCCATTTCTGATTTCATAAAACTAATTGAACATTTTCATTAACACCGGAAGTAATTTAATTTTGTCAAGATCATTTACAAGTAAGAAATGCATAAAATGAATTGATATTGCTGGATTGATTGGTTGATTCTGCGTCCATTTTATTTGTGTGCAATGTTAATTTGGAAACCTGTTTAGTGGTTTCGTTGGTACCGGAAGTGACATATGTTCAAGGGTAACTTGGCACCGGAAGAGACATGTTTAAGAGTAACGTGGCACCAGTGAAACCCGTCATTCCTGCATGGAGGTCTAGTTCCTATTGAGTTCATTAAAAGGGGTGGTTTCACGACATTGCGTTTAGTGGAGAAGGTTAAAGTTTCTGTCTTGAGGGGGTTAAAGGTCACTAGCCATGTTTCGTAGGATGTTTGATTTTATATTATTGACAATAATAACCTCGAATACTTACAGCTTGACGCACTGTTTGCGGGGCAGTTAGTCCGTAATAAATCACCCTTCACACCCAATCCAGGTAGAGATGTTCACCTTGACAATTATATTCATACAATATTAGATCAGGGTATCCAGGCAAAGGCTTGAAAGAAGTAGCTTACAGAAACTTTCAAATAATCAGAATATTATTATCAAAGAAGCCGATAAAGGAGGTGCTATTGTGTTGATGAACAGGCTGTACTATAGACAGAAAATCATAGAATTATTAGGGGATTCCAATTACTATAAATTGTCAAATTTAAATAAGGAACAGAAAGTGAAAAATATAGTAATTAGATTTATCGAAAGTCATAGAGGAGAAATAACAGAAAAAGAATATGCTTACTTGACCAAATTTGAGCCTAACCATGCGAATTTTTATGGATTACCAAAGATTCATAAAAGCCAGGAAATTCGAAATGCAGTAATGGAACAAAGACAGGAAGTGATTACCATTCCAGACCCTACTGTTTTGAAATTTAGACCGGTTGTAGGTGGACCAAATAGCTCAACACAACGTTTAAGTAATTTTATAGACATTATTCTCAAACCTCTATATAAGCACATCAAGAGCTACATACGGGATGATATAGATTTCTTATGTAATTTACCTAGTAAAGCTGAACCAAATAGCGTGCTTGTCACGTTTGATGTTGAAAGCTTGTATAGCAATATTGAAATTGAACTGGGCATAAGATCTATACATTTCTGGCTCGATAGATTCGAATCCGAAATACCCACACGTTTCTCCAATACTTTTATCATAAATGCAGTCACGTTAGTCATTTCCAATAACATTTTTTATTTTGATAAACACAATTACGAACAAATTAAAGGTGTGGCTATGGGAACAAAAATAGGCCCAACATACGCGACTTTAACACTAGGCTACCTTGAAGAAATTTGGTACACTAATATTGGAGAACGTTTCGGTTTGGAATTAAAATTACAGATTGAACATTCATGGAAACGTTTCTTAGATGATTGCTTTATCATATTTGTTAAGGATAATGTTTTATTAAATGAATTATATCTCATGCTTAACTCACTAAATGAAAGTTTAAATTTTATAATAGAAAAAAACTTTAAATCAATTAACTTTTTAGATGTAACGATAACATTATCTGAAAATGGGGACATTACAACGGATCTATATTATAAAACTACTGACACGCACCAGTATTTAGATTTCAATTCATGTCACCCTTCACATACAAAAAGAAACATCCCGTTTAATCTTGCTAGGAGAATTTGTACAATCGTATCATGTGAAAAGAAAAAACTCATAAGGTTACAAGAATGAAAACAATTCCTTCGAAATCAAAACTATCCTTTTGGTTTAATAGAAAATGGTATTAAACAAGCATTAAAAATAGATCAGGAAATTTTAAGAAAACCTAAAGTTTTAGGTAAACAAAATGAAATTTTGACTTTAGTTACAACACATAATCCTTCTCAAGAACGGGGTATGGACATAATTAGATCACATTTACCACAGTTATTTAAAAGTGAAAAACTTAAATATATTATCAACAAAACAAATGTGGTCAACAGTCTAAAACAACCCCCGAACTTGAGACGAATTCTCACTTCCTCAAAATTTGATTTAGAAACTAAACAACCTGTTGTTTCCAAATGTGGGGATGAAAGATGTTTAACTTGTAATATGATAGTCGAAGGAAGCTCCATTAAAATAAATGAATCCAATGATTTTCATGTAAAACAAAGCATGACATGCAAATCAAAAAATGTAATTTATCTCATCATATGCTATGGTTGTAAAGGGAAATACATTGGTAAAACAGAAGGTCAACTAAACCTTCGAATGAACCTTCATAGATCTCAAATTAAGATACCCAGTAATCGAACGATACCTTTAAGTGCACACATCGAAACATGTGGAGGTGGAAAATTCGATGTATTTCCCTTGTACAAATTGAATTTTTTAAATAATGATTTACTTAAATGTAAAGAAAATTATTTCATCAAAAAGTAGAAACCCGAATCAAATAAACGGATACTATAATAAGAGATGAAGTAATTCTCTTTATTATGGTGTATTTGATATATTTATAGTAACGTCATGACGTTGCGTCTATTGTTCTACGTAATTCTTCATAAATAAAAATGGTCTGATGATGTTCAGTACGAACAGAAGGCGCTAACCGTCAAATTAGTATTTTGGTGTCTTTCTTTAATTTAGTTTATATATATATATATATACAATATATATACAATTAAAATTGGTAATAAAACTTTGTCTCTTTTAAAAAATTTAACAATTTTCCATATAGCTCCGGTTGTGCAAATAGTTGACTTAGTGACTGCACTGAAAAAAAACTTGTGTTGGATCTCAACACAAGTACTTGTGTTAAAACTAACCTACACAAGTTTGTGTTGTTTTGCATTGCATTAACACAAACTTGTGTAGATTTATACAATCTTGTGTGTTTTCATATAATTAACACAAGTAATGTGTTGTTTTAATCTATTATTAATTACAGGTATGTCGTGAAATATAAAATTGCATAATAACCCCTAGGTATTGTTTATATTCAGAGCAAACTTTTGTGAAGTTTTGTGAAGAAAATTCTAACGTATCATGTTTTTTAAACGAAAACTAAAATAAGAGGTCGAATTATGTCAACTTATATTATTTCTTTGTTTCTGTTTTTTTAAATGTTTTAGTTACTTAACAAAAGATTATTAAGACAATATCCACCATTTAGTTCGACATTTGTTGCACAGACAATGGCTTGACAGAAATTAATTGGATGTTAATTGGTGTTAAGATGTCTGTTATAGTTAAAATGTCTGCAAGTTGAGGATTTTTATTGGCCCTATAAACTGGTAGATCAAAGGAATATATAATCTAAATGTGATTTAAGTACATTGTTGTTTTTACAGTTGATTCAGCCTGCGTGGGAAAAATTAGTTAAAGTCTTATTTAATTTAATTGGTTGTTAAAATCGAAATTAAATATTATTGGTTCACTAAAAAATAACCAATGAAATTTATTCTTTCATGCGTCAATTAACATTCATTACCAAATGTATCTTCTCTAAGTTTAATATACCTCTAGTGGCAAATTCTTTTTGTGGAAGCAGACGTTAAACAGCCCGACGGCTGCTACTATTGGATTATAATATAATACCGACGATCAGTTTAGCTACACTGAATCCAATCAGCCATTTTCTACAGATGTTTGCCGATTTCTACAGCCATGGGACACCGGAAGTAACGCATGTATTTCTAAAATGGCGGACAAAGCAAGGGGAAGAAAAGGTAGGTTAATTCTGTAATCATAATAATCTACTTTTTCTGAAATTTTACACGATTATCACTAGAATTCCAAATATTCAACAAAAAAATCGTTCGACTAGGGTTAGTAGGTAAGAATTTGTACGTTCCACGAGAGTCAATTCATTTATTTTTCTTCTACGCCGCCATTTTGATTTGGAAAATTTGGCCAAAATAGAAATTAACTTGTGCATAAACTAAATAATATGTTATTGCTCTTTTGTGTTAGTTCTTTGGTTGAAATGAAATCTACATTATGTGAAAAATTTCAGCCACAGTCAATATGATAAGATTATTTTTTTTCAGACAATGATGTAGTACATGTACATATGGCCCTCCAGTGTTAAGCAGATCGTTTAGAATTTGCAAAGAAGGACCGGTAACATTTTTATATTATTAGTTTTTTTTAACAATAATGCCCTTTGCCTATAATTATCATTTTATATAAAGATACAGGAAAATGAATTTATGTAAGCCCATTCTTGTTTCCGATCCCACAACTAAATACTGTATCTTCTAACCAGGCGCGGGTCCAGGGGGAGCCCCCCCCCCCCCCCGTCAGCCCTAGTGTGACATAGTTGATTTTCGTTTTCGTTTGCCTTGTTACTGTTGTAGTTCACATATCTGCTCTTTAATATATGATTTAAACATGATTTTCGCATTATCTCCGCTGGGGACTAGACCAAACCTGATTATTACCATTTGCTCCAATGTATGGCCCCTCCCTCGACAAAATCCTAGATACGGGCCTGGTTATTGACTGAATAAAAGTTAGAATAAAGATAATAAAAGTATGACATACTACAAATATGATTTTCTGCATATTATAATAAAGGAATTACATACTTAAAAATCTTACTACAAAAATATTGGATTCTCTAAAACAACATTCATGTACAGAAGAAAAATGTGAGGGTATCAGCATATGATTATGGTTTTGAACTTATATTTTACACGTTTTAACTGATCATGGGTAATTGTGAATATGATCAAATCAAAACTGTCAACTTAATTCAAGTCAACTACTATCTGGCATATTTATTTCAGTGACCAACCGCCAAAGGGACAGTTGAAAATGGCTGTGGAAATTTTATTCTCAGAGATTGCCAATCAGTTAAAGGCTATGTAAGTACCATGCATATTTGTTTTTGAATGAGGAACCGGGACCATACTCTCCACAATCTAGTTGTTCTTCGACATGCAATGTCTTAGGCTTTGTCATTTCAAGTACGAACACCAAGAAACTTTTGACAATTGAATTTCTTTGACTTTTGTTAATTGAATTTAATGAAATTTCCTGGCTCATGTAGTACGCTGTCATATACACGTATTAAGCTTTTACTTGTTCAAATGTTAAAAAAACAACAGTCCCTAAAAGCGTTAAAATGCATCAAAATTTGTTAGAGCCAAAAGCGCTAAAATATAAATAATATACTAAAATACTGTTTGCAAATATTGTATTCCCAACTGCCATGGTGGAACTAATTGATGAAACATGTCAATTTGTCAAGGGGCTTCTGACTTCATCTTCAGTTGTTATTATCCATTTTTGAGCAATAATATATTTTTATCCAGGAGCCGAGAACAGTTTCATTACAAACCAAACAAGGGAACTATACAGAAGATATGACAAAAGTCAAGAAATAATGCTTGGTATGTTGATTTTACCTAAATGCATAATAACTAAAATATCACTCTTGCTTTATTAAGTAATGACCACAACAACTTTATTCTACAGTTGGTTGATGTTCCTACTATAATTGTAGTTTACATAAATTAGCGGTGCTTGAAGCAAAAAGCTTAAAATAAATAATCACATTTGATCACTTTGATGCACCGAGAACTAGTGTTGTAGAAAAGTTCTCTTCTGCTTATTTCAGATGTTAAAGAATAATATGACATTATTGACAAGAAAGAACTACAGTTAAAGAAATTTCAAAAGACATTTGTGGTGCCAAGACTTAGTTTAATTTTGGGATATAATAATACGTTGGTAAAGTCGTCCACACGACATAGTTTACTTTCGCGACATGGGTATTCCTTTCTTATTAGTAATAGTATACGTTTTTTGTGCCGAGTTCTGCGTGATCATCCTCACTCGTTGATGGAGTCGTCCACACAACTTAGTTTAATTTCCGGATATAATAGTACGATGATACAGTCGTCCACAAGCTTGATCGGCCCCGTTCATGAATAAATAACAAAGTAAATCATTTTATTCAATAAAACAATTCTAATTTCATCAAAATAAACCCCATGCAGAAATATATTCCTACACCGCTACCAAACGACCCACGCTTTAAATTTGTTTTCTGAAACCCGCGTTTTTATACGCCCACATTTTTATGTGGACGTATATATATTGTCGTCGCCCCCGTCCGTCCGTCCGTCCGTCCGTCCACAATTGTTTGTGAACAGTCTACAGGTCACAATTTATATCCGATTTCAATGAAATTTAAAATATAGGTTTATCACCCTAAGATCTCGGTTCCTTTCGATATTGGCATGTATCGGACTGTAACTTCATGGGTTATGGCCCCTGATTGTACGAAAAATCACGTTTTTAGCTTGTGAACAGTGTAGAGGTCACAATTTTGAACCGATTTCGATGAAACTTGAAATGCATGTTTATAACCCAAAGATCTTGGTTCCTTTCGATATTTGCGCATATCGGATCGTAACTTCCTGAATTATGGCCCCTGATTGTCCGAAAAATCACCCTTTTTAGCTTGTGGTACCTCTGGAGGTCAAAATTGTTATCCGATTTAAAAAACCGTTTGATTATATCACCGTTACATGGTTATGGAGGTTGAGTTCGAATTTCGTGAAAATCGGACCAAAATTGACAGACAAAATGGCCGCCGTTTGTATGCGAATAGTGTGAAAATTTGTTATATTAAGGTTGTGGACCCTATAGAGGTCACAATTTTGAACCGATTTTCATGAAACTTGACATGTATGTTTATAACCCAAAGGTCTTGGTTCCTTTCAATATTTGCGCCCATCGGATCGTAACTTCCTGAATTATGGCCCCTGATTGTCCAAAAAATCACCCTTTTTAGCTTGTGGTCCCTCTGGAGGTCAAAATTGTTATCTGATTTAAAAAAACGTTTGATTATATCACCGTTTCATGGTTATGAAGGTTGAGTTTGAATTTCGTGAAAATCGGACCAAAATTGACGGACAAAATGGCCGCCGTTTGTACGCGAATGGTGTGAAAATTTGTTATATCAAGGTTGTGGACCATATAGAGGTCACAATTTTGAACCGATTTTGATGAAACTTGACATGTATGTTTATAACCCAAAGATCTTGGTTCCTTTCGATATTTGCGCCCATCGAATCATAACCTCATGAATTATGTCCCCTGATTGTCCGAAAAATCGCTTTTGTTAGCTTGTGGTCCCTCTGGAGGTCAAAATTATTATTCGATTTAAAAAAACGCTTGATTATATCACGGTTTCATGGTAATGAAGAGAGAATTTGAATTTCGTGAAAATCGGACCAGAGTTGACGGATAAAATGGCCGCCGTCTGTACGCGAATTGTGTAAAAATATGTTATATCAAGGTTGTGGACCCTACAGAGGTCACAATTTTGAACTGATTTTGATGAAACTTGAAATACATGTTTATAACCTAATGATCTTGGTTCCATTGCATATTTGCCCATATCGGATCGTAACTTCCTGAATCATGGCCCCTGATTGTACGAAAAATCACCCTTTTTAGCTTGTGGTCCCTCTGGAGGTCACAATTATTATCCGATTTAAAAATATGTTTGATTATATCACAGTTACACCGTAGTTATGGGTGAGTTTGAATTATGATTTTCTGGTGATTACTTAAAATGCAACAACTCTTGTTGACTGCCCGGACGATTTGGCTGCTGTGTGGGCGGATGTTTCGTTGCCTGGCAACCTATTTTTTTTATACTTCGTACCGTAGGCGGGCTGAGGTTATTTATACATATATTTGTCTTTTTTGTCGGTTTAATGTCTTTACATATTATCATGCTTACCTTTGAACTATAAATGTACGTGTCGGTATAACACTACTTGCTTCAGATTTTAATATCCCTAAACATATCATTTTTTTTATATTATTAAAAGTTCGAATATCATATAATATACTATCTATATAATAGCTGTCTTTGTTGGTTTATTTTTTGCAATATTTTGGATGAAAGAACGCTTTAAGCGGTTCTTGTTTCACGTGCTACACTCATGCTCAGGGGCGCCGAAACAATTTTCATGTGCGGATGCAGGACCAATTTTACCCCCACCTCTCAGAGTACGGCATCAGGTATCGGACCGCGGGCTCTGCTGCACAAATAATGGCCATGTCGACGTAAATAAAATTTAACAGATCTTTATGGGCCTCCAGGGGCTTCATAGGCCCGGGGCGATGTATCGCCTGCACACACCCCTTTAGGGGCCCGCCCATGTTTTCCAACGAATGTCGTGTTAGGGTTGCGCTGATCGTTATGGTTGATTAAATTACAAGCTGAGATGGTATATTATGCACAAGAGATTAAATTACATCCTGATTGGTTGTTTCGGTTAGGTCCATGAATATTTAATCAGGTAAACATGTTTAAAGACATGACAAAATGTCTGATATTTTCGTTATCTGAAAATACTACACAATCTGTAGCATACAATCCAAATAAAGAATATTACATGGTATATGAAACACTACAATCTATAATATACACTCGAAATAAAGAATATACCTACATGCTAAATGAAACGCAATGGTTCAAAATGTAGCCTATGAATAGGTAAAGAACGCAAGCTTGTGTAGCGTGCCCAAGGGCTAATATTAACGCAATACGCAACCCCTTTCCGCTAACATAAAATCCTGATCGATAGACGAGGGCAAGGGGTCAGCCAAAAGGTAACACTTCCCTGAACAGATCAACACAGATATTTGGTCTAGACACTTTAATATAAATCAAGTCAACATAAAATGTGAAGAGAAACAAAACAGTTATAAGATGTAAAATAGATCTGCAATAGGTGTTGAATGTAATTACGAATTGTACTTCCGTCGGCCACGACGTACTAATCAATTAGTAAAGGGATTGGGGAAACTTCCGAAAGTTGTAGAGTAGGTACACGCTGCCACTACCCGAAAACTATCGTACCAGTTTATTTAGAGTGGTTGAAACTTTCAACCGCTTACCAAGTACGAATATACAAACAATACGATTAACTTTATTACAAGTCATCGGTGATTCGATCTGAAATCAAAATAAATAGTCAACAAGTACTAGCTATTTCTTCTATGCGATTAAATTGTGTACGAGTCTTATTCTTAGTTGTTTTACTTATCCTATTCTTAGTTGTGGACGACATCACCAATAATTGTGGAAGACATCACTAACAGTTGTGGACGACTCCACCAACGGGTGTGGACGACTTCACTGTGGACGACTTTGCTTGTGGACGACTTGCTTGGTACCTCTAACATGTACATATACATTTAGAAACAGACATATATGAATAAACCAGGTTCCCCTTCTCTGAGAGAAATTCAACATATCATCAGATTTGGATGTCCCTAATGCATAAGAAATTTAGATGCAAGGATGCATTTATAGGAGAAGAAATATTAAGATGGTTGGAAATAGCTACTTATATTGTGGAAACTATTCTCACACAGCTTGATAAACAGGAAAATGTAACTAACATTTGATATGAGTAGACCTTAGGGTCGAGAGGTACCTGGAAAAATTGCTCTCATACCACACTGTTTGGCATATGCCAAGTGGGAGCCGAACAACAGGACGCTAAACTCCATTTCATTTCATTTTTTCATCTCGTTTCATCTGTTGAGTCTATTTAAGTCGACTAATATAGTATATTTTTTTCTCAGTTAACTACATCAGAAAGATTAAGACAGTTTGAAATGGCTATTCATATTGTGGAAATTTTTTCTCACAAAATTTGATAATCGGGCAAAATGTAAGTACCATACATATTTGTATTTTTAATTAAGGAACTAGTTCTATACACTTGCTTGGTAATCGTTGTTTTTCTAATCGGGGCAATGCCTAGGACTCTGCCCTTTCAAGTACTTGGCATGCTTGATTTTTAACAATCACATCCATAGTTGTGATAAGTGTTTTTTTAAATGTAAATAGCAGTATAAATTTGTTGGACAATATTTAACTTTTCAAATAGATTTTAAAAGGTAATATCTAATTTGTTGCCAATGGAAAAAAAATATGAATGGGCCAAAATAATTAGACATTGCCAAGTAAATAGGCGTTGTCCTGATGTAGTAGAGAATTTGGATTTGGAAACTCAATACATGTTGAAACCGGATGAATTGTTGACCTATTTTGAGGTTTCAGTCCCAGATCTCCCGATTTTTTTCTGACTTCTAAGTTCTAACCCATTTGATTTGAATATAATAATCTGCCCGGGCCTGTAACTGGACAAGACATACTAAGTGTTACGCAAAGTTAAAACAAAATAGAGACTCACTCTGGATGTTGCAAAATGAATTGTTTATTTAAACATTGTGAACCATAAACAAGTATTCTTATTGCTTATTTTTTTTTAATTTTTTAGACTGGAACACCATTGAAAGAGATTTTGATGTATCATAACAACGACAGAACCCAGGCATCAATTTATTTTATAATTCTGGAAAAGAATGCATTTGACCCAATTTTTAAATATTTATTTTTGTTTTTAATGTTAAATATTCTCCCAAACACAATCAGATTTTAATTCTCTTTACAAATTTATGTATCATATAGACAGTAAAGTGACATATAACTCACTTAGAAATATGTTCGGAAATCATAAAGTATTTAACAGGCAATATTTAGAAACCAAATGTAGATAAAATATACCCAGAATTACAAAAAGCCTTTACCTGCATTAAGGTGACTTTCCCGTTCTACTTTTCTGTGTTATTAGGGTGATCCTGTCCTACAACTAACCTACTCTTATATCAAATATTTCAACTGTCAAGGGAACCCGAGAGGGGGCGCAAATGGTAAACACACCCTCATTGGATCAGAAGGTCTTGTCATTGAGTCAAATAATTCAATTATCTAGGGTCCTTAAAGTGAACAAAATGGGGAGGGAGGAGGGTCGATTCCTGGCTTGTGCCCAATTATACCTTGCCATGTCCTACACTAATGACATGATGGACCTATGACCGAAAATCTAGCTGAAAATTCTCGGCCAACGTCTTATACTCATTGAACCATTATGCCTCCCCTCCCTTGCTTATGTACATATTATTTAATACATGTATTTGCTACTTTCTTTTAAATTATGTAATCTTGATGCTTTGCTCCATTTATGTAAAAATGTCATAAAATATTAGTGCATAATTAATCTTATTAGTGCTTGGTTTGGATGTTATTAAATTTAGACATTTTTGAATTATATATTTTAGGGGTATGGGGTAGAAATACTGTGTATATATCTTTATATTTTCTCAGTTCTTGTTTTAGTGTAAAAAAAATAACTTTTTTATATTTTGGCATGGGGAAAGGGGGAGGGGGGGCATTATATAACACAATTTTGTTAGTATAATAATTATTTTTCTGTTTTTCTGTTAACATTCAAATGTATATTATTTACTTTTTTTCATCATGTTTGAATAAATAATAATTTAACCAAAAAAATATTATTGTTACCTCATTATTCAAACATTACAGGTTAAACAGAGTAAAGGGGGTGGGGGTACTGCAAGGGAAAGCTTGCTATAATGGATACAAATTGGGTGAAAATACAACACAAGTTTTTGGTTGGTAGTGATACACAAGTTTGTATTGATCCACACAAGTTTCAAAAATTTCAACACAAGTTTCAGAAATTTCAACACAAGTTTCAGAAATTTCACATGTATTGTGTAACTTTTCACACAAGTTTCAACACAAGTTTGTGTTGTTTGCTAAATTTTAACACAAGTCTTGTGTTGTTTCAACATTTAACACAAGTTTGTGTTGTTAAATAGTAACACCCAACTTGTGTTGAAAACAACACAAGTTTGTGTTGTTTCAACACAAGTTTTTTTTCAGTGTGGCAACGGTAATAGTGTGATCTAACATTCTGTTTAAATATTTTGTATTCATAATATTTCATAATATACTATATATAATTCTTACTGTGCCAGTCGTATAATAAACGTTCAACCTTCATCAGCGTATGTAATTTATTTGGAACTGTATATTATTTTTAGATCCCCCAGAATATCCAGAATATACTGTGAGAACGTGCAAAATCCTTTCACTAATAGTACTGAGCTACACTCCAAACTACGTAACGTAAACAGTCATTTATTCAACAAAATAGCACGGGCCCAGTTGGTGGACGATGTCAAGATCATGAACGGTGCCTCATTAAGCAGTAGAAACAGGAAAGGACTAATAACCATAAACGAAATTGACAGAGGACCCAATCGAGTTCAGAGAAGTACATACCGAAACAAATAGTATGACGGGGCTGATACAAAAATTACTGGATGTAAGGGAAAAACTTACAGAAATAGACAAAATTATAGAAGTTATATATAACCGGATTACAGATATGTGTGACACCTTAAATTAAAATTTAAGGTAAAAGCTTATCTGAGTTCGCTATTCCGGGGAGTTACATGACCAACAGTGTTTCATTTGACAATTTGCGATTTAATAACAGGGAAACCAGTGTAAATACAGATGGAATTCACAGAAAATAAGTAATATATTAACATTACCTAAGGAAATGTGCGTAACGCCCCAACATAATTAGATCTTCAGACAATGAAATTTTGAGTGGGATGATGAGTTTCCCCCATATACCTGCGTGTATACTAATGTGCTAGAAGTCTTAGTATGGATCCTACTTTTTCTTCACCCAAGACTTATCATCTCACTATCTCTTTCAGTCATTGGAACTTATTGTTAAGAAGTGTTGTAATTTTAGATTTTTACTTGAGAAACAAAATTCTAAGCTTATTGAGCTATCTCAAACAAACTTATTTTAACTTGTCCTACCAGTAAGCAGATTTTACCAGGTTGTACATTTTGTGTTGTCAATGTTCCCTGCTTGTGTCAGTTAAGTACTTCGCAATTTTCTTATCCGGCTTACTTGGGTTCTTGTAAGGAAATTACTAAAGACAACGTGACCTTCTTGCATCCAGTTAACCTTGCTCTTATACAACATTTCTTTGATGATTCATACGTAAATAATATTTCAGCTCATTCACTGTTTAGCAAACCTATAACGGTCAAAATTCCACATTTCCATTTGTATTCAAATAATTTTAGTAAAGTTGTTGCTCGTGATCCATGATTTTATTTTTGCTTACATGATATGTTTAGTTATTACACTTATTGCAATTTAAGTTTATCTTTATTTTAATCTGTTTGTATATTCTTGATACACATATCTTGATTCTATTTGCTTACATGATATGTTTAGTTGTAACCTTAATTAAGTTATCTTCACAATTCGCCCTATTATATTGTATACATTATTATCTTAATCTTTAAATATGGTTATGGTATATTTAACCTCAGTTCAGAATACTTTCGCTTTCGCGGACGAAAGCTTGTCGGGGTGGTGGGTATTGATATAGTATAGATATTTTTGTTTTTCAAAATAATTGTTTCAAAATTAATATGGCAGTAGTAAATCTCTCGCGTCTTTATTGTTATCTTACAACTTGACCAGAGTTCAATATGTCATATTATATTACATAATATAGTCTACGTGTATCACCTATGGTACAAAATTTATCAAATAATATGCATGAAGGGTTAACTTTACCTATTGTGATGTTTCAATGGTCTTACGACGGAAGACATACGGTCAGTATTCTTACTGTGCCAGTCGTATAATAAACGTTCAACCTTCATCAGCGTATGTAATTTATTTGGAACTGTATATTATTTTTAGGTGAGTTAATATTTCGTATAAGTAATAATTTGCCTGTATTATTCTTGTTTTATTAAGGTTACTATTTTTATATTAAGCATAGTATGTGAAATGTTATATTGGCAATGACATCACGTGATATATGCAATTTATACATAATTATGCACATACGTTTAATATCAAACGTCGCATATAATATGCTATATTAATTCGAACAATGCCAGTCGTAAGGCAAATATTTATATGTTCTTTTTCGAATCGCAATATTGTAATTATAATGTATTCTGAACCGTAGTATTATAACCGGACTTATCTGTATTATTCATGCATATTGTTTAAATATTTTGTATTCATAATATACTATATATACTATTCAAAAAAAGTAGGGGATATTTGATTTTGGGGGCATAATACTAAAATATGCAAATGACAACGAAAAAAGTCACTATAGAACCTAACAGAAGAAACATTTCCAGTTACATGTGACGCCCAAACGCACCAATAGCTACCGCATGGAATGCAGGCGATGGTTGGGATCATCATGGGGGTCCAACCCAAGATTTGCACGACTCTGAATGTTACAGTCATTGTGGCATTGAATTCCAGGGTGGAAACATCAGTTTAATTGTTTTAGTGACCAGAAAACAAATTTTGATATGCGTCGGCTTACCCAGAATGAAAGGTTACGTGCCCTTGACATGCTACAGATCGGCACAACACAGGCGGTTGTGGCGCGGACGATGAATGTTTCTCAGTCTGTCATAAGCAGGCTATGGTCCAGATACCGTGATACACAATCTGTGCAGGACAGACCACGCTCAGGTCGACCAAGGGCGACAACTCAAACCCAGGATCGATTTATCTGTACCTTGGCCTTGAGAAATCGTGTCATCAGAGCAAATCAGATCAGCGTTCGTCTTCAAACAGACACTGGTGTGAGAGTGAGTTGCCAGACGATTCGGAATCGACTGCATAGGGGTCACCTTCGCGTGATCCCTTGTTTGAGAGATCATCACATTCAGGCAAGACGTCGTTGGTGTAGGGATCGTCAGCACTGGGATAATCGACGCTGGAGCAATGTGATGTTTTCAGAGGAGTCAAGGTTCACTGTTGATTTCTTGAACAGACGTAGGAGGGTGTGGCGTCGTCGAAACGAGCGCTTCCAAGACGTTTACGTCATCAGACATGATCGATTTGGGGGTGGTTCTGTTATGGTGTTGGGAGGCATCACGGTTGCTGGAAGAACGGCTTTACATGTTGTTGCAGGGCGTGTTACAGGCCAGTACTACCGGGACAACATCTTGGCAGTCCATGTTGTGCCGTTCACACGACGTCATGGCCGCCGTTTCATCTTCCAGGATGACAACTCAAGAAGTCACAGGGCCAGGATCGTTACAGATTACCTCCAACAACAGAACATCACCACATTACCTTGGCCAGCACTGAGTCCCGACCTCTCCCCCATCGAGTATGTCTGGGGCATGCTTGGACAGAGGTTACGTCAACGTCAACAACGTCCTGTCAATGTCCAAGAACTTGCTGCTGCGTTGCAACAGGAATGGGACAATCTGGACCAAAATGACCCTAGACGTCTCATTAGGAGTATGCCACGTCGGATGAATGCTTGTTTGGCAAACAGAGGAGGATTTACTCGTTACTGACTTTGTTGTGATGCTGTGGTAACTTTGCTGTTTGACCCCAGGTATCATTTTACCCTTATAATGGTCAGTCTGTGCCTTACTTAGTCTAACGATCATTTGGAATAAATCGATGAATGTGAACTTCATTTCATTTTGTCATTTGTTTCTTCGTCAGTTTCATTAGGTGACTTTAATAACACTTAAAAATCAAATATCCCCTACTTTTTTTGAATAGTATATAATTCTTACTGTGCCAGTCGTATAATAACCGTCATCAGCGTATGTAATTTATTTGGAACTGTATATTATTTTTAGATCCTCCATATCCAAAATATACTGTGAGAACGTGCAAAATCCTTTCACTAATAGTACTGAGCTACACCCCAAACTACGTAACGTAAAAAGTCATTTATTCAACAAAATAGCACGGGCTCATGTGTAAAGATCAAAGACAAATTATCGCCTAAATAACTCAGCGAACGTTACTATTAATGATGTATATACCCAGGTCGCGTATAAAAAAACGAACTCGTGGCCCAAATGTCATTCATTCATCTACGAATGATCGCCATCTTATACAAAGCGAATTCATCTAAAAGGGGCTGAGGCGCAATTTAAGGAATTATTTTTGACCCGATGTTAACCATTGCCAAATATTTTAAATCACGAGATAACGTCGATCAACAAACCAAACAATACGAGTTTACTTTATTACAAAAACATTGGTGAATCTATTATCATGATTAAAGTCATAAAGCTAATCAGCAAATAATACTATTGCTCTTTATTACAAAAACATCGGTGAACTCATCTCGGTTTGATCGGCTTGCCGAGATAATGGATTATTGGGTTAATAAAACAATCTAAACAACCAGTGAGTAATACAATTAAATTATTAAACAAAAACAACGACGGCGGGGTGGGGGGGGGTAATAAAGGCTATGCCCGTTCCCTAATACAAATCTGAATAAAAAATATTGCTTATAAAAAAAACAATACTCCCTATGGATGACCTAACTGCGAACCTGTTTGCTTGTGGACGAGTTTACTGACACCCGTTCAATATATGAATGAAACATACAAACATTTGACCGTATTCATCCAATAGACCATAAATATCCTTATTAATAAAACCGTTTTAGTTTCCAAAAATTATCATGTCATATTAACTTTGATTGTTTTACCCCTCAACACGATCTCACGGCCATTTCTTATGAATTGAAGCCTCTTTGATAGTGAGATTAATAATAGTAGTATTAGAGTTATGGAGGTGTCAGTTAGTCTAGAATACAACACATCAAACCGAAGAGAGGAGATTGCCGAACAGTAAAAAACGTGCTTTTTAAGTAAGTTGTTAAAGGTGCCTGGTGCTATTTAAGGACTGACATTTGTGCACAATGTAAATAAATTATCAATGAGCACAAGAATAGAAGTGCGACAGATGGTGTTGAGTAGATGTGGTTGATCTTACTTCAACGATGCCATTAGAAATTTTCTAACTCACCTCCCATTTTGGGGGGAATTTGACTTATATCTTTGGATAGCTGACATCAATCCGATTGCAACAGTATAAGTATTGTTTAAAACGGCGCCTACGATTTTTCTCAAACTTATGGAATATGAAGTCGAATGACCAGGGGAAGAGCCACGCCCATTTTCTTTTGTGTGCCTGTGTGTGGCCTAAAGGCCACAATTTTTAATCAATCATCTTGAAACATTACATACTTTTTCCTTATACCCCAAGGATGGCCCCTATTGTTTTGGGTGCATGCCCGATCCACAGGAACAGGGAACGATTAATTTTTGGCATTTGTTTGTTTGGCGTCTACAGGCTACATTTCTTTACGTATTAATTTGAAACTTTGCCAACTTATTCTTTACACCCTAAGGAACATTACTATTGTTTGGGGTGCATGCCCCACCCCAAGGGGAAGTGCCTCGCCCATTTTCTTTTTGTGTCTGTCTGTCGCCAAAGGACACAATTTTTAATCGAAAATTTACATACTTATTCCTTATAACCCAAGGATGATCCCTATTGTGTTGGGTGCATGCCCGACTCCCAGGGACAGAGCCTCGATTATTTTTTTTGTATTTGTTTGTTTGGCGTCTACAGCGTATTATTTTGAAACTCTGCCTACTTATTTTTTGTACCATAAGGAACATTACTATTGTTTGGGGTGCATGCCCCACCCCCAGGGAAAGTGCCACGCCCATTTTTCTTTTGTGTGTCTGTGTGTCGGAAAAGGACACAATTTTTAATCAATCATCTTGAAACTTTGAAGGCTTTTTCTTTGTACCCTAAATATCCCTATCGTTTGGGGTGCATGCCCAAACCCCAGGGACAGTGCCACGCCCATTTTCATTTTCTGTGTCTGTGTGTCACCTACATGCCACAATTCTTAATCTATCGTCTTAACAATTTTGTTAATAGTTATTCCTTATACCCTAAGGCTGACCGCTATTATATTTGGTGCATGCCTAACCCCCTAGGACAGAACCACGCCCATTGTTTGTGTGTCTTGTGTTCGCCTACACAGGATGGAATTCTTACCAAATCCTTTTAAAACTTTGCATACATATTCCTTATACCCTAAGGATGACCGCAAATATTTTTGGTGATTGCCCAACCCCCAGGGGCAGAGCCATGCCAATGTTTACGTTATGTCTGTGTGTGTTGCCTACAGGCCACGATTCTTAATGGATCGACTTTAAACTTGGGATATGTATTCCTTATAGTCTAAGGACAACAACTGCATATCCCGACACACTGAGGCTAGCCACGCCCTATTTTTGTGTTTGTCGTTAACAGGCCGCAATTCTGAATGAATCAGCTTCGTACTTGGCATATGTATTCCTTATAGCCTGAGGGCGTCCACTATTGATTTTGGTGAATGTCCCGAAGCCCAGGGGCAGAGCCACGCCCACTGATTGCCTTTAGCGTTTGAAAGTCACAATTCTGAATGGATTATCTTGGTATACTTATTCCTTATACTCTAAGGATAGCAACTACTGATGTTGAAACTAAACAAATCAAACTTCTTCACAAAGTGCCATTTTAATCAAAACAGGAATGTGCATGCATACATATTCCTTATACCCTAAGGATGACCGCAAATATTTTTGGTGATTGCCCAACCCCCAGGGGCAGAGCCATGCCAATGTTTACGTTATGTCTGTGTGTGTTGCCTACAGGCCACGATTCTTAATGGATCGACTTTAAACTTGGGATATGTATTCCTTATAGTCTAAGGACAACAACTGCATATCCCGACACACTGAGGCTAGCCACGCCCTATTTTTGTGTTTGTCGTTAACAGGCCGCAATTCTGAATGAATCAGCTTCGTACTTGGCATATGTATTCCTTATAGCCTGAGGGCGTCCACTATTGATTTTGGTGAATGTCCCGAAGCCCAGGGGCAGAGCCACGCCCACTGATTGCCTTTAGCGTTTGAAAGTCACAATTCTGAATGGATTATCTTGGTATACTTATTCCTTATACTCTAAGGATAGCAACTACTGATGTTGAAACTAAACAAATCAAACTTCTTCACAAAGTGCCATTTTAATCAAAACAGGAATGTGCATGTATAGTGTAGCGTTAGAGTTATGTTTTTTTCTATACTAAGTACTAAACTACCGATTCGTACACAAAAAGTGGAATTTGTAGCTCAATCCGGAAGTGCCACCATCTTGAAATGTGAAATTATTTTTTTTTGATGTGTTTACTGCAAATCGGATTTCTCAGAATATAACCATAAGATGTTTTTGACACTTTGACCCATCCCTAAAGAATGGGTGGTTAGTATTGCTTAAATATTTACTCTCCCAAAAAAGAAACGCAACGTTACATTTCGTCGTCAGTATATCCTCACTCTACTATCGCCTTGTTGCAACAAGAACGGCGACACGTCGCTGAACCAAACTGCTCTCCAGTGCTGCTGTGACCATACCCTCGGTGCCTAAACCCATTAAAGTTGGATTTCATGGTGTCGGCGTATTTCAAAACAGAAGCTCTAACGGGGACGTCTGCCTCGTTATTCGGTTTCACGTAGGCGTTTGCCTACTGTCTGGTACGAGATTCTACGCCGTCCGGGAATTGCTGCTGCAGTAGAGGTCGCTGTTAAAAACCAATTACGCCAATGACGTAACCGGAAGTGACGACCCAGGACAAGTGGGACCACACTTGTTTGGCCTGAGCTTGGGCGTTCACGTGTTGAACTTCGCTGTCGGTACCTATCCCAAAGGCGAGAAATGGAACTAAGGGAAACATTCAGCAGCCTGGCTACATCTGTCTTGGAGTCATCTGCTTGTAATCCACCAATAGCGTTGTTGCGTTGGTCTTCGTTCGGATGTGGCATCACTTGGGTCTTTGAGTGTTTACATGTGCAACTGATTTGGAAACCGAGAACCCCGGGATTTTAAAGACCTTAGATTTAGGTTCCATGCGAAAAGCTCGCGAAGTTGTTAAATTCATGTTTCTTGGTGCAATCAAGCGATAAAAAATTTCGACAAAAAGGATGACCAGTCACAATTAGTGACCCTACCTTTAAAATCAATAATGAATTTCTTTTATCCTTACATAATGGCATTAAAAACAAGTAAGATTTACCGAAACAAAGACCTGGTTCAAATAAAAAAATGATGAAAAACGGGTTGTGCGTTTCTTTTTTTGAAGAGTATATTTCCAAAACGTTTTAAACATTCGAAATCACCGAATGTTACGAACGAAAAAACAAAACTGACAATACATAGTCGTAACTGTGTTATTTATAATTCTTTTTTCTTTGAGTACCTTAACAACAACCATTTTTACATGCAATTTCAAATTTTTGAATTTCGAAAATCGTCGCTGTGATTTCGTTTCGGAAGTTAAGACCAATTTGACATTTTTTTACGATTTTCATGAAATTAGGAATGCAAGTAGATCTTACTGATGTGACTTGAAAAATACTTCAGAAATTTTCTCACTTATCTCCCCTTGGAGAAATTCAGGATCAAAATTTTCAAAAAAATTGACGAAATACAGGTTCGATCACTTTCATTTTTTTTCTGTGCTGGCTACGAGACTACTGACTCATATACACAAAATGGTGTTTGTAGCTCAATACGGAAGTGCCACCATCTTGAAATTTGAAATATCCACAAGGCTTTTTTGATAATTTACTTAGACACGGGAGTTGTATTTTCCGAATCCTTGATGGAAAGCCTATAAAATGTAGGGCTCAGAATTTTGATTTCTGGCAAATGATGGATGTCATAATGAAAAATAGTAGCAATTTGATTGGCTGAGTCTTTGGAACACAGTAACTCTCCATCTGATTGGGGTACAATGTTCAATCTTTGTGTAGCCTTTCACTAGGTCAATGTCTTGATGGAGTTCGAAGATGAGCATTTTCTGCTTAGGCTAAGCTGTTTTAGAGTAGTAGTATTGAGTTGAGCGTGTAGACTGCTCCTCAAGTGCTCTGCAGTTTTTTTATATTTTTATGTCTGTTCAAATTATTTTTATATTGTAATTTTAGTACCAAAACGTGTGTCTTAGATAGGTGCATATTGTGAGGAACTTTTACTTAGTTTCAATTTAATTGGGAACTTATGTGTTTTTGGAGGAAACTATTTGGATATCTCTGGTAGGTAAATAATACTCAGTATAAAATTGTAGTAACCATGCAGTGAACCATTGACTTGTTAGTGGTTTTTACTATGTTGGTTAACAGTGAACATAATTCACATGATAATCTTATCAGATATACTCGTCTTCAACTCTTACAACTTAAAGGGACTGTTCCACTAAAAGACAATAAATTATACCTGGATATCAAAACAACAGTGTCTTCAATATTAAAATATACGGTCACTCGGCGTAGAAAATGGTCAAAAATACCAAGTTTAATTTCTTCGTATCGCTACAATGATCATCATACTGATAACCAACCCGGCAATATAAACCTTGCAAATTCTATTGTAATATCTCCCAAAGAGAGTGTCCAGTCTTTAAGACGTGCCAAGAATTACCCTAGACATATTCAATTGGATAATTTAGTAACCATCAAATATTCGTCTTGCTATCACTTCCCGAGTAACACACAGCTATCTGTTTGGAACGCTAGATCAGTATGCAACAAGCTTCCTTCCATATGTTCCTCTATATTCAGTCAGAAAACAGATATTTTCATCATCACGGAAACATGGTTGAGTGAAAATGCCAAGCAGCAAACGGTTCTAGGAGAGTTTAAGTCACTGCTCTCGGAATATGACTTCATCAGTAATCCTCGTCGGAATCGAAAAGGCGGAGGAGTTGGTGTTATTGTTCGTCAGGGGCTCAAGGTTAAGATTAACAGGGGCGTTTGCTATGAGTCATTTGAACACTTAGACGTAAATATTTCCATGAAATCAAACGTGATCCATCTCATTAACATCTATAGACCCCCTCAGTCAAAAAACAACGGCCAATCGACACAACAGTTCATTCTAGATTTTGCCTCCTTTCTAGAATCTGCAATAATATCAAGTGGAATACTTCTAATAACAGGGGATTTCAATCTTCACTTTCAATATGACACTATTTCGGACGTGAAACAGTTTAAATACATTCTCGATTCATTTGGGCTAGTACAGCATATTCATGTTCCTACTCACGAGAAAGGTCACACCTTGGACTTGGTGATCACGAGTGCCTCTGAGAATTATTTCAGCTGTTTCAGTGTAGATTTCTCCCTCCCGTCAGATCATGGTGTTATTAACTTCTTTTCTGAGTTGAGCAAGCCTTGTCCCCAAAATATTGCACGTGTCTCAAGAAACTTTCGCCCGGTTACTCCTGCACAACTCGCATCATCTATAGAAAACCACACCCTATCACAACCAGAGGACGCACCTGTCGACCAACTCGTTGATGAATACAATACCAAACTATCATTGGTGCTCGATGAATTGGCTCCCACTAAGGAGAAGGTCATAACAGCGAAATCTAGAGCACTCAGGTTTAATGACACAGACTTCAAGGCCAGGGCCCAACGTCGTTCAGCTGAGAGAAAATGGGAGCAGGATAATCTTCAAATTCACAAGCAGATCTTTCTTGTGTGGTAGTGTCGCCCTTTTTGCTAAATGTATTTCAAACCACTCGCCCAAACTCACCAACTTCTCTACTTGCTTGGCGTATTTGAGCCAATCAACTGTCATGCACGTGCATGCTTCGACTATAAAACTGGGTGCGTATCATTCATCGGGGGGAGTTTCAGTTAGCAACTCCCTAGGTAAGGTAACCTTATCATAATTAAGACACAGGTTGGTTGTCAGTGTCGATAATCGCCTCATATCAACCAGATTGTGTTGATTTTCATCCGTTTCATATTTCGGTTAGATTATTTTAGCGCATTTCTTACCCTTAGATAATAGTTCTGATTCGGGGAAAAATAGTATAATTTATATCTACTTGTCACTTCGCTGTGGGGAGCGCTAAATCGATACTCGTACTTAACCATATCGTAATTTGGTCACTTGATTCGTGGGGAAGAATTCGGTGATTTCGTTTTTAATGGTGTTCTAGCAGTTTAGACATGGCGTTCTACTGTCAGACACTGGAGATATAGGCATTGCGGCTTTTTCACTTGATTCGCGAGGAAGAATTCGGTGATTTCGTTTTAAATGGTGTTCTAGCAGTTTAGACATGGCGTTCTACTGTCAGGCACTGGAGATATAGGCATTGCCGCCTTTTCACTTTTTCGGTGATTTAGTTTGTAATTGTAGGTTAATAGTAAGTGCAGGAGGGTTGCACCACACACAATTTTACACAAAAACAAATATATAGACAAGACATCATACTCAAAGACCACAAACATAAACAAATCAAAGAGAGTGAATGGATCCGGGGGCTAGCCGTAAGCGTCCACTGCGCTGTACAGTCCCTACTGTACAGGATCGATGAATCGATTCACCACAGTGGGTTAATTTATTCCGTAGTTTGAGAAATAGACTTTGGCGTATAAATTTCATGATTTCTATTTAGTATTTCGGGCAAATCAGTTAGTCGAGAAATTAAGGGCACCCGTCACATTTCCAGAATCCATTGCTGTTTAATTTATAATAAAAAGTATCAAATTATATCTTGTTTATTGTTTGTTTCACGACATTAGCTGCCGCTGCATCCAGTATCCGAACCCTGTCCTACTACACTTTTGGCGAGCTTGCCAGGATGCAGTTGTGTCGGTAAATGTTGTGAGCAAGCGATTCCCGATATCGTTAATTTGATACGGGTCTACACCTAACCGACTAAATTGAATTACGGGCTAGAAAGTTAAACATGTTCAAAGAAGCGTCTACTAGGGACTGGGGGACTGACACTAATGAACAAGAACTGCGAGTTTGTGGGGGTGGATATACACATAAACCCTTTTATTCTCGAGAGGTCAATCCCAACTCTTCTAATCTTTGTTCTCCGAGATACGCACCTGAAACGTTTACATACGCGTCCGCGAAATGTCAAGAACCTGCGGATTATACGCAGAGTATTCCGTCAAATAATTACCGTAATGTAGAACGGCCGGTAACAGGAAATAGGGTATCATTTGCGGAGGAGGTAGCCTCGTTGGGTGATACTGATGATACGTCTGATCAAGAAGGTAATCGGGGGATCGATGAATATCGGGAGATATCAGGACCTGCAACACGTCCACCCGACTTCTTTGATCAACCGAGGTCACCTTTCACTCTTGCATCTACTCCGATGAAACGCAACCCAAGGACTTCCATAAACCGGATGAGTTCGAATTATTCTCACACGACAATTAGGCGAGAAAAAGAACCCGACAAATACGACGGACAGAGTAGCGAATGGACCGATTATGTAATACATTTTGAACAAGTAGCGGGATGGAATCAGTGGACCGATCGCGAAATGGCACAACAATTGGTGATGAGCTTGAGGGGAGAGGCTCAGAAACTTTTAAGTAACTTGACCCCTTCCGAATTAGGGAGTTTGGGCAATAACTCGACATCTTTCGCAAAGATTTAATCCAAGAGAGCGCCTGGTTGCTTATAAATGTGAATATCGAAATCGTAAGCGTGGTCCAGGTGAATCTGTCGCGGATTTTGGCTACCAATTAAAGCGGTTGTCTCAAAGAGCATATCCGCAAATTCCGTATACCAATTTGGAGGAACACGTCGTTGACCAGTATATTCAGGGTCTTGGGCATCATGACCTAAAGAAACACGTTCAATTTCGTCATCCAATCAATCTTGAACAAGCCATTGCTTTGGCCATTGAATATGAATCTGTAGAGGGACCAATTGATAAAATCAGAAAACCTAATGAGAATAGAAATTATTTCCCCCAACGCTCGGACGTTAGTTCTAGTTTAATTAATATGGACGCTGTGGAATCATTGATAGATAGAAAGATGCGAACCGCCAGCAGGGACGATAGGTCCGGATTTAATTTCGCTTGGCAACCACCCTCTAGACCACCACCCCGTTGCTATTTTTGTAACGAGCTCGGTCATATTAGATCACAATGTTCAAAATTTAGTCAATATATAAGCCAAGCCAATCGTGTAAATACGAATCCCGATAATTTATACTAAACCCGGCTGGTGTGGAAGCCGTCAGACCAGCCCAGGATACTTTATTCAAAAATCGGCACATAGCTCCAACTCTTAAGGAGAATAATCCTGCTCCTGAAGTACATCCGTTACACAAATTAAAATCTACTTGTTTTTATGCTCGCGGTAAAATCGCGGTATCGACTTGCCAGCAATATTGGGCATTGATTTTATTCATGAAAACGGTGGGGAAATAAACTTTGAAAAATCAGTCATGAAAACTAAAAAGGGGCCTATTGATCTTGTCACGAGTTGGACTAATCACTGTGCGCGGATTAAAATCAAAGACTCGGTTATTATATCCCCTCGTTCGGAACTTTTTGTCGAAGGATGTGTTGACGGGTTTTGTGATGGTTTGGGAATAGTGGAACCATCAGGAACAGTTCTGGATAAGAAATTATGGCTTGCAAAATCCCTGTTTGATCCAACCGAAAAGTCAATAGTCCTGTGCGTTCTTAATCCGGGGACACAGGGTATAAAATTAAAAGCTAATAGTATTTTAGGAGAAGTACACAATGTTAGTGAGGTTTTTGATGAGGAAGGAGATACGTTCTCTGAAGAGGACCCACTCCCTCCGCATCTAAATCCTCTTCTTGACAATACTTCAAATGACTTGTCTGGGGGTCAAAAGGATCAGATTAGAAAGTTATTATGTGACTATCAGGATATATTTATGATACCAGATGGACAGTTGGGAAAAACTACAATTACAGAACATTTTATTGATACAGATAATGTAAAGCCAATAAAGCTTCCCCCTCGCAGAATACCTCTTGCACAACATGAATTGGTAGATCTAGAACTGAATAAAATGCTAAAAAATGACATTATTGAGCCGAGTGATAGTCCGTGGTCTTCTCCTATTTGCTTGGTTCGTAAAAAGGATGGTACCCTTAGATTTTGCGTTGATTTTAGGAAAGTTAATTCGGTTACCCGCCACGATGCATACCCGCTTCCTAGAATCGACCACATTCTAGATACATTGAACGGTTCAAAGTGGTTCAGTACTTTGGATCTAGCCAGCGGATATTGGCAAAATGCCATGTCAGAGCAAGACAAACCCAAGACTGCATTTGCCACTCACTGTGGTCTTTTCCAATTCAAAGTCATGCCATTTGGCCTCACGAATGCGCCGGCAACATTCGAACGGTTAATGGAGCTTGTATTAAAACATCTACAATGGAAACAATGTCTTTGTTACATCGATGATGTCATCGTATTTGGCCAAGATTTTGAATCTGCCCTTCGTAATTTAAAATCTGTGTTTATGCGTTTCCGGCAGGCCAATTTAAAGCTCAAACCATCCAAATGTCAGTTGTTTCAAAACGAAGTTATTTTTCTTGGACATAAGGTAACGGATCAGGGTGTTACATGTGATCCGGCGAAGACAAGCGCTGTTTCCTGTTGGCCGCGACCTGAAAATCGAAAGGAGGTGCGCAGTTTTTTAGGTTTAACCGGGTATTACCAAAAGTTCATACCCAATTTTGCAGAAATCGCTTCTCCATTAACACGACTTACCAGTAAGACTAAATGTTTTAGGTGGGATGACAATTGCGAAACCGCTTTCGTAAATTTAAAAGAATCTCTTCTATCTCCACCTGTACTGGTGTTTCCGAATAACTCGGATAGGTTTATCTTAGACACCGATGCAAGCGGAGCAGGTATTGGTGCAGTTTTGTCACAAATACAGTCGGGTAATGAAAAAGTCATAGCCTATGGCAGCCTAACCCTTTCGAGAACACAGCGTAATTACTGTACCACTAAACGAGAATTATTCGCGGTAGTTGTTTTTATGAGAATGTTTCATTGTTATTTATACCGCAAGAAGTTTCTTTTGCGCAGCGACCACGCTTCGCTTAAATGGCTGCAAAATTTTAAAGAGCCCGAGGGAATGTTGGCGCGTTGGATCAGTATCATACAGACGTACGATTTCGACTTTGAATATCGCAAAAGCACGCGTCATATAAATGCTGATGTCTTGTCACGAAAACCGTACAGGAAATGCCCAAATCGAGAGTGTCCGGAATGTACGGAGAAAGATGCTCATAGTAGGGACGGTGAACCGGACCATGTAATGAGAAATCTTTCTAACGGAACTTCTAACAATGAATCAAAATCGGAAGCAACTTCTAATATTATCGCTGTATTGCCTCAGGTGGATGAGACGGGGAGTAACTGGTTAAGGCATTGGACAAATGATGAATTATATAAAATGCAAACCGAGGACGGTATAATTGGACCGATACATGCGGCATATGTTGAATCTGAAATAAAACCACCCCGCGCAACTATTATAAACCTCCATAAAGAATCTATAGATCTTTGGGTCCAATGGGATTCCCTTACCACAATAAATAATTTATTGTATCGGAGAAAGTCCCTTGAAAATGGTAGATCGGTACTACAATTGGTCGCCCCGCAGATAGTTCGCGATCTTATATTCCAAGAACTACATACTGGTAAAGTGGGGGGTCATTTCGGACGAGATCGTACGATTGACGTCATCAAGTGAAGATTCTATTGGCCAGGCATGACAAAAAGTATAAAACGATGGTGTCAAACATGTGAAACTTGTTCCCGGTGTAAACGCGGTTCTGGAAGAGGGAAATCGCCACTTCAGCAATTTGAAATTAATGCTCCGATGCAGTGTTTAGCCGTCGATATATTTGGTCCACTCCCAGTTACCGCCGATGGCAATGAATATATCATCGTCGTTGGTGATTATTACACAAAATGGGTAGAAGCATTTGCCGTCCCGAATCATTCAGCTCTGACTGTAGCAGATAAATTAATGACTGAAATATTTTGTCGTTTTGGCTGTCCACAACAGATACACTCAGACCAGGGGCGGGAGTTTGAATCCCAATTATTTACGGCCGTATGTTCAAAACTTGGCGTCAACAAAAGTAGGACAACGCCCTATCACCCACAAAGCGATGGGCTAGTAGAACGTTTTAATCATACTTTAAAACAGATGTTGACTATATTTTGCTCCGAAAATTCGTCCAACTGGGATGATTATTTACCGTTTGTACTCATGGCATACCGTAGTACGGAACATAAGTCCACCAAATGTACACCTAGTCTGCTAATGCTAGGGCGAGAACTAAGATGTCCCATCGATTTAATGTTCGGTACACCTCCAGATCAGTCCGATTTTTGTCAAATTGAATACGTTCATTGGTTAACTTCTGCCATGAAGTCGTCGTATAGTTTTGTTCACGAACAGTTAGGAATATCGGCATCACGTCAAAAAGAGGGATATGATAAGAATCTGAAAGCGCGGGAATTTGAAATAGGGTCTTTTGTGTGGCGGTGGTACCCACCTTCTGCAAATCAAAAATTTGGCTATAAATGGAGAGGACCATATAAAATTGTAGGGAAACTCTCTACTGTTACTTATGTGATACAAGAATCGCCAAACCATAAAGCAATTTCTACCCACGTAGATAACTTAAAACCATTTGAGGGATCGGAACTAACGGAACCTTGGAAAAATACCAGTTCAGCTGAATTTATCGAAGGAACCGTGAACGGTTTCACGGTTGGGTCAGATATTACTCCTTCCCCAACATTTACTCGAACGCGTAGTGGACGGACCGTTAAACCAAAAGTGATTTTTTTCACCTTCTTAAAAGAAGTAAATATAATATATGTATTTTCGCAATAGGCATAAAGCTGGTAGTTTGTTGTTTTGTCTTATGCGAGTGAAATGCGCTGAAATATCATAAACCAAATAGTTAAAAAAAAAATGGGTGGGGTTTGTTAATACTACGGAAAGTTCGTGGTAACATTTTTGTTATGTTTTTACTCTAGTTTGCAGACATAAAATGGAGTTCGAAGTCCAAGTTGATCCTGAGGAACTTTACGAGTTCCGAAACTCTTTAAGAGAACCGTTTCCGGAATCGGGCATGGCCTGCAAAGTTCGAGGGTGTAAACAAATACTTTTTACAAAATTAGGAAAGTATCTAGAACATTGGCGTTCAGTTCACGTTAAAACCACAACCCTCTTTGCTCGCCCTGTGTGTCATCGGCGCTCCCGGAAAAGAACTAGGGCCATGAAACACAAACGATTGCATGGTGTGTTTGAGTTCAACCTTGAGGAAATAAAATTTCCAAATGTTAATTTTATCGACCCGGAAGATGTCCTCCCTCCACGCCCAGGTAATCTGTGTGAGAAGAAAGAAAGCATGGAAAAAGAACTTCCGTCTGATGATTACATGGTTACACCAACGACTCATCTAACCTATTGGAATGCTCGTGACGTATCTCTTGAACTGTACCAAGCAGGAGAACAGACCATAATGATGGACCAGTCCAGTAAAGAGATTCTCTACGCTCCAACTATCGATGACGAATTATCCGTATTAAATTTCATGACATTGTCCATTTCGGCAACAGAGAATATTTTTGTATATATTATTGTAATGCATTTGTATTTTTATTTTTGACAAGTGTTCCTTAAAGAAATGAATACTTTACGTCACACAGTCTTAAGGGTGGGGGAATGTGGTAGTGTCGCCCTTTTTGCTAAATGTATTTCAAACCACTCGCCCAAACTCATCAACTTCTCTACTTGCTTGGCGTATTTGAGCCAATCAACTGTCATGCACGTGCATGCTTCGACTATAAAACTGGGTGCGTATCATTCATCGGGGGGAGTTTCAGTTAACAACTCCCTAGGTAACCTTATCATAATTAAGACACAGGTTGGTTGTCAGAGTCGATAATCGCCTCATATCAACCAGATTGTGTTGATTTTCATCCGTTTCATATTTCGGTTAGATTATTTTAGCGCATTTCTTACTCTTAGATAATAGTTCTGATTCGGGGAAAAATAGTATAATTTATATCTACTTGTCACTTCGCTGTGGGGAGCGCTAAATCGATACTCGTACTTAACCATATCGTAATTTGGTCACTTGATTCGTGGGGAAGATTTCGGTGATTTCGTTTTTAATGGTGTTCTAGCAGTTTAGACATGGCGTTCTACTGTCAGACACTGGAGATATAGGCATTGCGGCCTTTTCACTTGATTCGCGAGGAAGAATTCGGTGATTTCGTTTTTAATGGTGTTCTAGCAGTTTAGACATGGCGTTCTACTGTCAGGCACTGGAGATATAGGCATTGCCGCCTTTTCACTTGATTCGTGAGGAAGAATTCGGTGATTTAGTTTGTAATTGTAGGTTAAGGTACTGTACAGGATCGATGAATCGATTCACCACAGTGGGTTAATTTATTCCGTAGTTTGAGAAATAGACTTTGGCGTATAAATTTCATGATTTCTATTTAGTATTTCGGGCAAATCAGTTACTCGAGAAATTAAGGGCACACGTCACATTTCCAGAATCCATTGCTGTTTAATTTATAATAAAAAGTATCAAATTATATCTTGTTTATTGTTTGTTTCACGACATTAGCTGCCGCTGCATCCAGTATCCGAACCCTGTCCTACTACACTTGAAAAGCGCGCCGAATATAATCGTCTTACCAATCAAACAAAGGTAGAATACTTCAGGTTACGCATTGAAAATTTTGATCAACGTCAGCTTTTCTCTGAAATTGACAACCTGACTGGTGACAAATCGGTTCGCAGTACACTTCCAGATTATACTGATCCCGTAGAACTTGCACAAAAGTTTGCAGACTTCTTCACAAACCTTGGCCATGTTTTTCCCAGTTTCTCCAATGTGTCATCGAACAATGTTTTGGGTTTGTTGAAATCGACGAAACCTAAGTCATGCGAGCTGGACCCGATCCCAACACATCTGCTCAAGCTATGCTTGTCGAGCACTATTCCATATATTACTAAGGGTGATCAACGCTTCTCTCGCAGAGGGTGTATTTCCGTCCTCGGAAAAGTATGCGATTGCCAGACCACTCGTAAAGAAACCAGGACTTAATCCTAATAAACTAAAGCATTACCGACCTGTGTCCAATATCTCGTTCCTTGGCAAACTTATAGAAAAGGTTGTTTTTAATCAAGTCGATAAGTATATATCCGATAACTCTATGTACTGCAAATTCCAATCGGCATATCGCAAATTCCATTCAACTGAGACTGCGCTGATAAAGGTTTTTAATGATATTTTAATCTCATTGGAAAATCACCAAGAAGTCGTTCTGGTAATGCTTGACCTTTCAGCAGCTTTTGGCACGATAGACCATTCCATCCTATTACAACGTTTGAATAGGCGCTTTGGATTCAGTTGTAAAGCCCTCTCTTGGTTTGAAACTTACTTAGTCGGTAGAAAACAATCAGTGAAAGTAGGCAGTACATCATCAGAAAAATGTCTTTTGAAATGTGGCGTTCCGCAAGGCAGTGTGTTAGGTCCAGCTTTGTTCAATTTGTACTGCACACCACTTGAGGACATTATAAATCAGCATGGTCTTGACATCATGGTTTACGCCGATGACACTGAGAACTATTTTTCATTTAAAGCCGGTGATCTGTGTACTGATTCAATAGAAAAGTGTGTAGATGAAATCAGAGCATGGATGGCAGCAAACAGACTTGTACTTAACGACAATAAGACAGAGGTCATACATTTTTATTCTAAATTTCATAATCAGTCTATTTTAAACAATGTTCGTATTGGTAGTGAATTTGTACATCCTGTAAATAGTGTTAGAAATCTTGGTTTTAATCTTGACAACGTATGCTCATTGTCTTCACATATTACTTCTGTATGTAAATCTGCGAGTTTTGCTCTGTATCGAATAGGTCGAATTAGAAATATCTTAGATCGCACTAATACTGAAAAACTTGTCCATGCTTTTATCACTTCTCGTTTAGACTATTGTAACAGCTTACTTCTTAATGCACCTGACTACCTAATCAAGCGTATCCAATGTCTTCAAAACTCTGCTGCACGAGGCGCCTCGTCTGTCGCACTAAAAAATCTTCACATACCACTCCCATTCTTTTCTCAATACACTGGTTACCCGTCGCACAACAAATCCATTTTAAAGTACTTGTCATGGTTTTTAAAATTCTACAAAGTCAAGCACCCTTGTACTTATGTGATCTTATCTCATATCGTCAGTCAACTAGAACCACCAGATCTTCACGAGGAATACAACTTTTCGAGCCAAGATAGAAGCAGGAGTTTTATGGCAGGCGAGCTTTTTATGTTGCCGCCCCTCGTCTTTGGAACGCCACACCTTTAAACATCCGTAATACACCATCACTTGAATCTTTTAAATCCTTACTAAAAACTCAACTTTTTAACATAGCATTTTAACAGTTTTAATTATTATATTTGAGTCATTTAAGCAATTTCAAAATTTTGTTTTGTTCTTAAACTATTTTCTGAATTTCTTCTTTTAATTGTGTATTTACTTTTAGCGTAAATGTTCATTATATACGTGCATCTTTTTATTCAGGATGCCCTGTGATAATTTTATTGCTTTTGATTTTATGTTTATGTTGCACCGCCTATTGAGATCTATGTTGATGTATTTGGCGTTGAATACTAAATATTATTATTATATTATTATTATTTAAGACACGATAGCTTTGGTTATTATAAAGGGAGGGCGATAAAATTCTTGATATAGATTCATTATAGCAATACTTTGACTAAGTTCGATGGTGAGAATTTTTTTTCTGCTTAGGCTAAGGAGCAACAAGTAATTTGATTGGTCATGACTTTTGAACATATTTGATGTAGATATTACATTAGTCGATGCTTTGGGACAAGATAACCTTGATTCTATCTGATAGTGAGAGACGAAACTTAGTGTATAATGTGATTGCTTGATACTTTTGAAAAAAAAATAAATGTGCGTCATCTGTTTATTTGGGATTTCAACAGTTTCCTTAATTACTTCTAGACTTATGACCAGTGTTCGACAAGAAATTGTAAGCCAACAGGACCCGCTGGTAGATGACATTCATAAAAGTTGTAGGTCTTAACATTAAACTCGTGGGCCCAATAAATATTAACAAAATACATATACAATACCCCTTTCCAAATGCCTTGAATTTTTAAGTTCCATTTTTGTCTTCTATAGCAATGTGGGACAGGTTTAAAAGTTAAAATATGTATTCAATATGTATTCAATATTAGCTGTCTGTTCACATAGAAAGACAAAAATCATTCCACCCCAGGTTTGATATTTATTTTTTCTGTAATAATAATTATTCACATGTAATAATCTTAATGAATATAATGTAGGTCTACTTTAAAATGGCTCTTCATATTCTCCGAAAATTAAGTGATGAATAATGGCCGAAGACTGTCCCGAAGTTTATCTTCGTATTTACATAATGGACAGTCTTGGGCTATTATCAAACTTAAAACATAGCACCATAGACAAATAATGGATAGTTTTCTAAAAGAACAAGCCAGAAAATAATGGAATGTTCTTAAAACAATATGCACATGTCCAAGAATGCATGTGAGAAGCACTCATGTCATACAATGCAAGCAAACACAGACAGTCCAAAATATTCAACATGGAGACGACATGTCTATAACAAGTCGAAAACAAATATCTATAATGAGAATAAATGTGATAAGCATGTGGATACTGATTACATTTGGTAATGTACTCGATGTGGACGATAATAGCCATAAAAATTGTGATATTCTTGATATGAGGGATAATAACAGTCAAAGTTGTAATGGAAAAGCTGCTCGCGAAAAACAGTTAAATATTGATAATATTCTTAGTACTGTTGTTAATATGGAGATACTCGCTATCCAAATTTTGATTTGAAAATTAAATATACTCTGATAAAAGTGACAGGACACTGAATCAAAGGCACAAACCAATTTACAAAATTCGAGCTCATTTTCGCGTAACGGCGATATGTTTGAGCGGTTTTTAAAATCGGATAAAAATTGTGGCCTGTATAGGTTACACCGGCTGAAAACACCTTTTTTGTTCAATCAGGGGCAATACTCAAGGAAGTTACGTTCCTATATGTGCTAATATTGCAAGGAATCGAGATCGTTGGGTAGTTTCACCAAAATGAGCTGAAAATTGTGAGCTCAAGTGTGTACAACCAGGGATCATATTGTGGAATTGTTCATGGAGTATAAATCAAAAATGTATATAAATACAGAGCATGGATTTATTTTCCCATGCTCTCATTATTTCTTTTTGGAAGTTTCAGATATATTTGCATTTACATGTATACATTATGTACTACAAGCAGATTAGTGATTATTGAATTCACAAATGTCAATTCCAGGAACATGTTAACTAAGCGAAACATCCAAGACTTAAAAAGTTGAATTATAAAGCATTTGTAATTTTTCACTGTTCTCAGCTTTCATAAATTTACCATATATGGACATGAACATTATCATAAGGACACAGCTCACTTAATATTTCTACGCCGACACCTACGAAACAAGGAAGTTATCTTTAGTTCCTCTCTCTTTCCCTTTCCCCCCTTTCACATGGTGATTTTTGTTGAATTTTCGGCGTAGAATTGAAGAAAATGTGTTTCAAAATATATTTTTTGCCAGGTTTTATGATTTTTGAGGCGGAGGGATACAAAAGTTGTGAGGTTGGTTAGGTTGAAATGAAGGGCCTAAAATTGCATGCATACTTGTTTCTACTTCCAGCTTGTGTTTCTCAAATTTTTCATGGTGAACCACATACATGCATTTGGGCAAGAGTTTGCCACATGTTGCTCCATCTGTGACAGAAAACGTTCTACCCAACAAATTTGTGAAAAAGTTAGAGCCTATCTAAGAATTAACATTAAAGTCAATGGGGAAATCATTAATGGTCAGTGGCCATATATCATATTGATTACACCGAGAGTTATTAGAGATATTAAGGCGTAAAGGTCATTCCATGTTTACTGTCAATCATTGCTGATGTATCAAAACTTGAATGAGTTCTGCTCTGGGCCACTTGCTTGTGTTTCTAGGCAACAGGCTTTTAAATTTGTATATGTACCTTCAGTGCCACAATTCTGTTTGGTCTTTCATATTTTTCTCTGTGAAATATTTATTGAAATTTGTTCTGTGCTTTTAATGGATAATCAATGGTTGGCCATCCAATAAAGTGGTGAGTGCCCGTATTGATTAAATTACATTGGACCTGACATACATACTGTTGCTGATTAGATTGTCATTGTCATTCTATTTCCTTTTTATCCCTGTTTTGAAATTTTGTTAAGTTCATCATGTCCCTCAGGGTATCATCCAAAGGCTGTTTATTATACACTTTCCACCATAATTAGAAATTGTATCTGTAGGCTATTTATTATAATACATGTGGTTGATGATATTATAGGCTATATTTGACATATGTTTGTTTCCTGTTTGATTTGTTATTAACTTAATTTTTTCACGTTTCTCTTCCTTTTGTAAATAATATTTCAGTCACATAATTTCATAAAGGGGTTTATATTGTAGAATTACGTACCTGGATATAAATTTATCTATAGACACATGCTCCAATTATGCTACTTGCATGAAAATCTGTATGCAGCGGTCAGCCAAGGGAATTGTCATAAGAAAATAGCAGTGTTTTTGTCCTGATGTTAACTAAATGTTTACTAAATTTATGTATCAGTAAATTTGTCGGTCGCCCAAAGTCGCTATTATAAAAATTATTTCACTGACATTTTCAATATTAATTTTGTAGTCATTTACTACGCATTTTTACGGAGCCCCTTAAGTGCACGATTCCACTCTTATATGGTTTTTTTCGTATATGATTCCACTCTTATATAATTATGTCGTTTAAACGAAATATTAATTTGTTTAAACGAAATAGTAATTCTTTGTAACGAAATAATAATTCCTTATAACAAAATAGTAAAATAAATTCGTTATAACAATACTCTTGTATCTTCTGAATTTGTCAAGTGTCCGAAATCTGTGCTTGGTGCGGGTAAATTGTACACAGATTGACCGATTGATGTTTTCTCTTTTTTCCCCAATACGGAAAGCCCTCTCTAACAGAAAAGTCATGTCATCACTGGATTCAATTTTCAGTGTTTCACAGAGAAAATTTCTAATTCTTAACTCACTTTTATCTGGACCTTCTGGATTGTGCTCCTTTAAATTGAAGAAGATCAAATTGTTCTGCTTTTAAATCCTTTCAATCTTTTAATTTTCTCTTCAATGTTCTTGGTTGTAGTCTACAGTATAGATACATCGTCTGTTAGTTTGACATATTTTGAGAGTTCCTTCTTTTCTTCACTAATTTCTGACCTTAACAAAGAGAATTGTTTATTCATATTATTGTCTGGCGACTTAATGCAATCGAGGAATTCAATATGTGGTTCATGTTCATTATTAGCATTACTAATGCCCCTCCACTTGCACTATTTCTGCCAGTAATTTTGTTTGATTCTGTCCTCTCGTTTCAGGACCCGGGTTCTGTTCAATCCCATCCTTATCGCCCTGCTTACCCTGAGCACAAAATGTTCATCTTCGAAGTCCATCAAGACAATGACCTAATAAACACGTACACCAATTTATTAATGATATTAAACATGTGCGCTCTTCTCTGAGGAAAAGAAAAAGAAATAATAATAATAACCAATGCAGTGGAATATCTGTTAGACTTAAAAGTCATTGAAGAAGTAGAGTTTTGTGCCAATCAATATTTATCCCAAATTTTCACCATCCCCCAAAAAGATGGTGAACATAAAATGGTTTTAAATTTGAAAGATTGATAACACCTAATTCATATACGGTGTCCATTGATGTTCGCCATGCTTATTATTCAGTGTCAATAGCTGAAGAACAAAGAAAATTTTAAAAATTCAGATGGAAAAATAGAATTTTTCAGTACACCAGTCTTCCAAACGGAATAGCATGTGCACCTAGATTGTTCACAAAATTACTCAAACCAGTGTATGCCACACTGCGGCAGCTTCGGTATGTGAATCTCAAAAAAACTTAAAAAAACAGAAATCAATAGAAAAATGGGAATGACTACTTAATATCGAACTAAACAAAGAAGACACAAAAAAAAATATTTTAAATATCGAGAACTACATGTTATAACATTAAATTGCGTTGTTTTATATATAAATATATTCACAACGTTATCTACACTAATACACGTTTATGTCAATTCTCGCTAACGGAATTAACTCTATGCAGTTTATATTACTCATGTTATTGAGGATGTTAACCACCTATTCTACCTATGTACCCACTCGCAAAATATCTGGCAAGAAATCATCACTATATTACACGACCATAACATCAACTTTAAACCAAAACCAATCGATGTACACCGTGGGGTTTATAAACGAGATGATCAAAATTATAATCAATTGCCAACACCATCTGTCGCACTTCTAAACCACACAATAATATTAACAAAATTCTATATAATATAAATGTAAACTAAAAACGCCATACCAAATAAAAATGAATATACATGATACATAAACAACATTAAAAAATTAGAACTAGAATCTGCAAATACCCATCATCTCCATGAAAAGTAGAAAACACAAACTGAAATAGACCTGCGATGCAGTTATGACGGGTTTCACCGGTGCCACGTTACCTTTGAACACATGTCACTTCCGGTACCAATGAAACCGTTAAACAGGTTTCCAAATAAGCATTGCACACATCAAATTAAATGAACGCTGATTCCACCAAATCCAGCAATATCAATTCATATTATACATGTGTTATATGTAACTGCTCCTGGCAGAATTACAATACTTCCGGTGATAATGAAAATGTTTGATTACTTTTATGAAATCCGAAATGGCATAAGGCATCACATGTAAATCGAATAATAATTGCCACTTTTATAGACAAAAAAAACCTTGTGCAAATTCCCCTTCTATCTGGGATAAGGACGCGAAAGCTGGGGACCAGGGTGAAATGGCCAAAACTGACGATAAGCCAACTTCAGCCTTCAAATATCATCATTCCTCAGATAGCATCCAAAACTCTGCTTAAGTGGAACCCTGACCCATTCTTCACCCCTTAAGAATGCACCTTTACCTATCAGAGATGAGTTGAATTCAACAACCGCGTACAACAATATGTTTTGTTAAAAGTTTCACTAATAGTCCATGGGTTTTATATAGCTCAGCTCTCAGAAAAGGGAATTGATTTAGTTGAGCTAAAAACTCCATACGTGCATTTACCTAAACCTAAATAGAATCTGTAGGATTCGTCATGCTAATGATATTCATAAATCCTCCAGACATTTCATTGAGGTCTCCAATAAATCGACAACTTTCTACACCACTGGATACATCACTACAAATTGATATCATTATTCCTTTAATCAAGCAACGCCTGGAATCCACATACTTCACATGGGAAACAACTATTATGGACTGATCCATGGTTTGCCGATGGGAAATCCTTTATCCCCGCTGATTTTCTACATTTACATGTTGTCACCACAAGATGGCACTCTAACCGCTCCTTTTCGACCTATTGTCTGGTGGATAAAACCTTCGTCATGTGTTACACAAAGATGATACTGTCGCCTTCTGAATCACTTGAACAACCAACATCCATGAATGAAGTTGTCAATGGAGAATAAAACCATCAGCAGCCTCCCATTTCTTAATGTTCTGGTAAGAAGAAAACCAATACACGTGGACGAATATATCTTCTACGAAAATAATCGGCCAAATGTATAAAAAGCATGCATAATCACCACCTTTACTAAATTGTGACCCCGAATACCTCAACCTTGGAGTACAACACCTAAATAATGTATTCATCCAACACAACGACTATTCAGAACATATGGTAAACAAGTTCATCAACGCCACATTATCCAACTTTTCAAAACTTGACAAACCAAAAAAATCATACACCCCCAAATTGAGTCTTTATATACTTCTGCGGCAACATCTTCCACCAATTTAGAAGGTTATTTAGTTTAAACAATATTTTATTCATTTGAAAAGGATTGAACAACAGGCAAAGCCTATATAAGTTCTTTCCCGGGGATACAGAAAAAAATAAACAATATATCTACATCAAAATAAGATTAAATACTATAAATGGTAAAACCGAACATATATACAGTTTCATGTGGAAATGATATATATATGAAATATAGTAAAAGGGAATCAGAACCTTTTGCTACATTTAATGAAATTATGGACTGCTTCAAAAATTAAAATATTAGAGGTGCTCGAAAGGTCGGTAGAGCCTTTGAAAATTAAATCTAGATTAATAATTTCTGTGAATACCTTTAATGAATTGAATAGTTCGTTTCTAATAGTTGAATAAGATGGACAAGAGAAGAAAAAGTGATGGTTATCTTCATCCGCAGAATTGCATTTTGGACATATTTTTGATTCAGATAGGTACTGGTGGAAAAGGTGATTATTGAGATTACTAGATTTATTTCTTAGTTGGCAGTGAATGATATTTTCTTTGCGGTTTCCATAATGAAAGTAACTAGGTTTTCTATTTATAGGATATTGGCTGAGGAGACTGGATGTAAAAGTACTGAGAGACGGCGATAACTGCACGTGTGTTGGAAGACTATTCCATAGTTTTATTGTTTTGGGAAAAAAACTTTTTATATAAGAGGAAGTTTTACATTGTGGTATTTTCAGTTTGTGGTTTCTAAGATTATAATAATTTGTTTCGGGTTGAATTTTTATTAGAATATCAGACAAATACTGGGGACTATAGCAATTAAGGATTTTATAAAAATGGACTAGTTTATGCTTTTGACGGCGTTTGAACAGTGGTTCCCACCCCAATTCGTCATAAACATACTTTCTGTGGGATTTTCGGCGCATACCAGTTGTGATTCGCCCTGCTTCAAGTTGAATATTCTCAAGTAACTCTGAATATTATCCCATATAATATCCCCATACTCTATAAGAGGACGTATAAATGACGTAAATATCGTACATAACGTAAGATCTATTTAATTTGAATTTTAGTTGGCGTAGTATGTTCAGTCTGTTGAAAGCTTTTTTTGTGAATTTTAGATATATGTTCTGCCCATGTTCCGTTTAGATGAAATTTTAGTCCCAGGTGACTGTGTGAGGTAACTTTATCTATAATTTAATTTTATTTTCAAACATAAGATTAGGATGATTAGTTTTTTTACGTGTGAATATTAAGTTTTTAGTTTTATTTTGGTTAAATTTTATTTGCCATTTATTTGCTTACACTGATATTAGCTTTAGATCACTATTGATTGAATTGACAGTTTCTAATGGTTTATCATTTACTATTGCAAATAAGGACGTATCGTCAGAAAATAATCGTACATTGTTATCTAGGTTGTCTGAAATATCATTTATGTATATTAAAAATAAAAAAGGACCGAGTATTGATACCTGGGGAACCCCAGATTCAACTGACAAATGAGGTGATTGAAAACCTTCAAGAACAACAGATTGTTTACGATTTGTTAAATAATTGTATATCCAATCACATAAGTTAAGACTAATACCATACTTTCGCAGCTTATATATAATTCCCATGTGCCACACTTTATCAAACGCTTTGGAAATATCGCAGAATACAAAACTAAGCTCTTTCCCTTTATCTAGATTACTTATGATTATATTGTATATCTCAAGAAGTTGGTTTATCGTTGAATCGTTTTTTTTTTAAAATCCTAACTGATGTTTAGATAATAGATCATTATTTTTAATAAAGTTGTACGTTGTACGGGTGTTTTAGGATAATTTTTTCAAAAATCTTACAAATTGTGCACGTTAAGGAAATGGGGCGATAATTTTCTGGTAATTGTGGATCAACCTCTCTTTTAAAGGCGGCTGTGACATGTGAAGTTTTCCATATGTCTGGAAGTTGTTTAGTTGTAAGGCACAGGTTAAATAGAAGAGTTAATGGGGATACGATGGTTGGAGATATGTTTTTTAGAATTAATGGGCTAATTGCATCTGGCCCTGGTGGCTTTGAAGAGTCGAGTATTTTTAATTGTTCTTTGACCTCTTGTTCTGTTACGATCAAATCATCCATTGTGATGTCTGAGCGTGCATCAAAGGGGGGTAATTCATGCGACTTGTCTAGTTTTGAAACAGATGTGAAATACGAATTTAATACTGTTGCTTTGTCAAATGGATGGGAATAAATTTGGCCATTGTGGTTAATAGGGGTTTGATTATTACTGTTTACATTTTCCATTTTTACAACTGATTTTACTAATTTCCACCACTGATTTGATGTTACTTTATGATTATTTATTTTATCAGTGATTTTAGTTTTAAAATCATCTTTCGCTTGACGTATGATTGAAATTACCTCATTTCTAATTTTACGGAACTTTGTCCAATGGTTTGGGTTATTTGACTTTTTGGCACGCTTATGGGCTCGGTTTCTTTGTCGAATTTTTAGGCGGATGCAGTTGTTCATAAAAGGTTTATCGTTGGGTCTAATTGTGACTTCTTTAGTAGGGATGAATATGGATGCGTTTTCTTCAAGGATATTTTAAAATCATTATATAATTGATCTATATCCTTACTATTGAAAACCGTACATGACCATTCTATTTGTTTAAGAGAATTACATAATCCTTCAAAATTAGCCTGATTATAATTTCTGATTTTCCGTTTATATGATAATTGTTTATATGTTTTAAAATTAATCTCTACGGTTATTAACGAATGAGTACTACATATAGGGTGCAATACTGTATATTTAGAAGACACCTTTTATTTGTAATAAACAGATCTATGCATGTACCAGTATGGGTTGTAAAGTTAGTTGGTTCATATATAAGATTAACTAAATCAAAGCATTGTAATATTACGTCTAGTTTTTTGGCATTACTGGAATTAGATAAAACATTGATATTGAAATCCCCTGTTAATATAGTACTCCTAATTAAAAATTACTCTTAGAATTACTGACACTGACAAAAATTATTTCTAAATCGTTATGGCGCAGGTCATCTCGTACATGAAAGGAAAGATTACTTTTCATAGATAGTATTATACCACCACCGTGTCTGTTGCGAACTAACCGTACAGGAGTATGATAACCTGGTAAGCATACTCTGGAATCAGGAATAGAATGATCTAAGTGTGACTCAGTTATAGATATGATATCATAATTACTTAATTCTGTTTCAAGTGTTGATATTTTCGGTAATATACTACATACATTGTTATGAACAATTGATATTTTTTTCGAGACTATTCGTTTTCCATCTGGTCCTGGGTTTAATTCAATACACGCCCTTAATAATAATGTCTTAATTAGGAGTAAAGATATATTACATACATATTTTAAGAATTTTACCTGGTATGCTATGACATGTGTCGGATTGTCCTGTTGCTTTATACTGTAATGATACACTTTAATCGTGTGTATCGGAGACTATGAACATAACCAGGACAGGGCAATTCGACACATTACATAGTTTGTATAATTTATAAGTGATAACATTTCCAAATACAAAGTAATTGTTTGAGACATTTGAACATATATACATGAGCTGATTAACAACAAGATTATATTTACAATGGTTTGATGCATTAACAAGACACATGTGGTGTCCGAAATGATAGAATCCTGGGAGAGGATTTTATTTCATTATTATTTCTATTTTTTTTCTTCTTCAAATTTTGTTTAAATTTTGTATTATAGAAAGTAGACAATTGATTTGCATATTAAACAAACATTATGTAAGATTTAGATAAAGAACTTGCCATTCTTGCTATACTATTAAAAAAAAGTAGGGGATATTTGATTTTTAAGTGTTATTAAAGTCACCTAATGAAACTGACGAAGAAACAAATGAAAAAATGAAATGACGTTCACATTCATCGATTTATTCCAAATGATCGTTAGACTAAGTAAGGCACAGACTGACCATTATAAGGGTAAAATGGTACCCAGGGTCAAACAGCAAAGTTACCACAGCATCACAACAATGTCAGTAACGGGCAAATCCTCCTCTGTTTGCCAAACAAGCATTGATCCGTCTAAGGTCATTTTGGTCCAGATTGTCCCATTCCTGTTGCAACGCAGCAGCAAGTTCTTGGGCATTGGCAGGACGTTGTTGACGTTGACGTAACCTCTGTCCAAGCATGTACCAGACATGCTCGATGGGGGAGAGGTCAGGACTCAATGCTGGCCAAGGTATTGTGGCGATGTTCTGTTGTTGGAGGTAACCTGTAACGATACTGGCCCTGTGACATCTTGCGTTGTCATCCTGGAAGATGAAACGGCGGCCATGACGTCGTGCGAACGGCACAACATGGACTGCCAAGATGTTGTCCCGGTAGTACTGGCCTGTAACACACCCTGCAACAACATGTAAAGCCGTTCTTCCAGCAACAGTGTTGCCTCCCTACACCATAACAGAACCACCCCCAAATCGATCATGTCTGATGAAGTTAATGTCTTGGAAGCGCTCGTTTCGACGACGCCACACCCTCCTACGTCTGTCCAAAAAATCAACAGTCAACCTTGACTCATCTGAAAACATCACATTGCTCCAGCGTCGATTATCCCAGTGTTGACGATCCCTACACCAACGACGTCTTGCCTGAATGTGATGATCTCTCAAACAAGGGATCACGCGAGCGAGGACGTCGGGCGCGAAGGTGTCCCCTATGCAGTCGATTCCGAATCGTCTGGCCACCAGTGTCTGTTTGAAGACGGGCGCTGATCTGATTTGCTGTGATGACACGATTTCTCAAGGCCAAGGTACGAATAAATCGCCCTTGGTCGACCTGAGCGTGGCCTGTCCTGTACAGATTGTGTATCACGGTATCTGGACCATAGCCTGCTTATGACAGACTGAGAAACATTCATCGTCCTCTCCACAACCGCCTGTGTTGTGCCGATCTGTAGCATGTCAAGGGCACGTAACCTTTCATTTTGGGTAAGCCGACGCATATCAAAATTTGTTTTCTGGTCACTAAAACAATTAAACTGATGTTTCCACCCTGAAATTAATTCAATACCACAATGACTGTAACAGAGTCGTGCGAATCTTGGGTTGGACCCCCATGATGATCCAAAGCATCACCTGCATTCCATGCGGTAGCTATTGGTGCGTTTGGGCGTCACATGTAACTGGAAATGTTTCTTCTGTTAGGTTCTATAGTGACTTTTTTCGTAGTCATTTGCATATTTTAGTATTATGCCCCCAAAATCAAATATCCCCTACTTTTTTTGAATAGTATATAATAGGTCGAAAGTAGATAATGTAAAGTGAATAATTTGAAAATTTCATTCAAATTACTTTATTGCAAGCAAAGATATTAGCCTTTGAATGTTTCACAGGCGTGTGCGATAATTTCAACTACCGTCCTGGTAGATCGAAGCTAAGTCTCGTTCCTCCATATTTGATTAAATCAAAGTATCACTGAACCGTTTTAATCCATTTGATATCGGAGAGAACTGAGGCAATCGAGAGTTGATTATGGCCTGATATAAGTTAATTAATGTTTAGTTAATAATTTAGATAACATTTCAGACCTAAAGAAAGATCTGTAATAGACAGATTTAGCTCTTGCATAATGCATGTTTAGATAAATATACATTTAAACATATATTAATTGTTCCCTTTATACAGTAAGTATATGACATCTAGTCTTAAGTAATTCAGTTTTTGCCAAAATGACGTTACTTCCGGTGATAATGAAAATCTTAAATTACTTGTATGAAATCACAAATGGCATTAGGTATAACATGGTGTAACGTTTATGAAAATCGAATAATAATTGACACTTTTATGGCCCCGAAACCTTCAAAAGTGACCTGTAGAAAACCGTTTATTTCTCGGCAACCGAACAAGTTAGAAACAATTTTATGATATCTATATGACCATATGAGTTGTATTTATATTTGAATTTAAACCAAAAGTTAAAATTATTAATACATATTAAGTTATTCATGGTTGAATAAAACATTGATTTAAAAAGTTTAAAATGCAGTTTTTGACCAAATGACGTCACTTCCGGTGTCAATTTTAAATTGTAATCAACTTGATATGACGCCACATGCTTTTTGAATCAAATGATGTCACTTTTATAAAAATCCAATAATAATTGACTATTTTACAGGCAAAATAACGAAAACAGTGACTTGTACAGAACTGCCCATTTCTTGGGAACTGCTTATATTACAAACTAATTTTAACATACATTTTCTTCGTATGGATTATAGCTACAAGTTTATAAAAGTTACGAAGAAATATTTTAAAATCTGAAAAGCCTGAATAGGTTGTAAATAGATCAATTTTACACCATTTGTAGCCATTTAATCGAATTTGCTCGAAAATGAAATCGAAATTAAAAAAACTGCTTCCGACATTTTTTGCGCCTTGAAAGGGCACACTCTTTGAGTCAAATAATTTTTTCAAAAAATAATATTTGTTTTCGAAAAATGGTACCTAACTGTCAAAATTGTAGTTTTTGGTAAAATTATGCCCCTTCCGGTGCCGACAGATAACACTCCCGGTAATAAAAAAAATGACAATTGAGACAACGAAGCATATGAACTTTGTTTCATACAAATCGAACAATAAAAAATTAATCTAGGACTGAAAAACTGAATTAGCCAATGGCGGCCAAGGAAAATTACTGAGACAAATTTTTTTAACATTTTTGCACTAGGCAGATGACTCTTTAATTCTGGGCACAATACGACTAAAAAATATTCATAAATAAAAATGTTTTTTGTAAAATTTTAAATTTACGAAATTTGGCGCCTAATATCTTCGAAGATTTGCCGAAAATCAAAAATCGAAAGAAGCGTAGCTATGTGCCCTGTCTCAGGCTATGCCAAAATGTATCGAAAGTTAAAATCCAATGATTATTGTTAAAATTACTGCAATATTTTCAAAAACGATAACTTCGTTGATTTCGGACATTTCGCATTGTCGCAGAACGTTCAAAATAGCTTTATCCTCTAAGTCACACCCACTTTCCCAGTAAAACCGAAGAAATCGTAACGATGCGACAAGCAGTTGCTGAGATCTACTCAAAACAAAAGAAGAATAATAATAATAAGAATAATAATTTTAACAAAAACAATAGTGTTTCACACAAGCTTCGCAGTGTGAAACCCTAATAAAGATTATCATATAAATATAATGAATATATGCATGTAATACATAAATGATATGGTCACAATTTCATTTTATTGACTTTTCTTGTGATTTATCCATTATACAAGTCTTATGTAGATTTCTTGTGTTATAATGAGTTTTCAACTTAGTTGGATTGTACCGCGAACGTTTTCGTTACTTAATAGCATGTTCAAATTGAACATATAAATGTATATATTGTTTGCATTATACAAAATCCAAATGCAAAGTAATGCTGAACTATTGATGTTATACGATTTTAACTAAGATGAAGACAGTATACGGTCATGACATGTAGGCCTACTTATTAATGTAGTCTTAAATTGACTATTAGTAAAGTTATTTGATATACACGTTTCGGAAGACTGCAAAATACAACTATTAAATTTATGAAAGGCCAAACAATGGTTAAATTGTTATTGAAAATACTGGGCAGATTACATATAATTAAGAGACAGTGAAAAACGTTATTATTCACAATAGATTTTATATATTATTATAATCTATTATATGGTATCTTGGACTTTACTTAAAGACATGTTTAAGTATCATTTACGGTAGATTTAGGAGTAGAGGTAGCTGGAAACAGACCGACGTCTAACAAAGATTGTTGTCTTAAGGTTGTATTTGGCCCGACAGATTTTACGGCACATCCAATTTGTTCACTTGCTGTTGGGTTGATGACATTTGTGGCTATGTTGACCTCTGGCCTATTTCTATCTTCTGATGGACAGACTACTGTTTCTTGACGGGTCCTTTGTATATAATCACGATTGTTGTTTTGATTAGTAGCAATCAGACTTTGGAGATCAATTTCTGAGTTTATAACCTTGTTGTCGCCAACTAGCGGCTGGACATAGATACGACCATCGTATGCCCAGCAATTAGTAATGTGCTTTGATTTTAGCAGATCTCTAGTCTTCTTGTACAACAGCGATCGTTTATGCTTTAATGCTTTGTTAACAAATATTTTAGAACTACGTCCTTCGTTGAAGGGTTTTAATTTACGGTTGTTACCAAAAACAGCGGCCCTGTCACGATCGCTGATAAATCGGACAATGATATCCCTGGTTTTATTAGGAACTCGCTTTCCAACTCGGTGGCTGCGTCCAATTTGGTTTATTGTAATTTGTGGATAATCACCACCCAGGATTTTATTATTAATTAGGTCTAATACCAAGTGGTCCGTATTTTCGCTGCTGTTTTCTATCAGTCCAGAGAATTTGAGACACGTCCTTCTTGATTATTGCTCAAGATCATATACGTTCTTCTAGTGATGAAATCTTTTCAATCAATGGCGTGGTTAGAGTGGGCTGGATGAGGGTGACCAAATTTATTTACTATTGCGTCCCTTTTTAAGAGTTCAACTAAAAAAGTATCGTATTGATTCACCATCCTTTATCACACTATCCAAGAAATTAGTTACACTAGTATTGGTGGAATTTGTACTTGAATGGTCTTGTCTTTGTCGTTTTTTTTTCTGTCTTTACCTATTATATGTAGACGCTTGCTTGTGTTAACAAGCTAAACTATACTCACAAAAACTCAGGTGTGCTGAATTCAGACTGTATATACACTCGGCAAACCTCGGAAGATTTCGGGAATCTAAACTCGGCTGTATGATGAATTCCGCCATATTGGAACTACTTTAAAAGTCCCGGATGAAACATGGCTGCGCCCATTCCAAACACAAGTTGGCGAGCTATTTGGCTAGCGACCTATTCGACCGATCCAGCTGTAAGATAATGACGAAATTACACTTCTATTCTGAGCTGAAGGAATGGATAAAAAATAATATATTCTACTTTCATTTGATGACATAACGTTGGATTTTTTTGGTTGATACATAGAGACTGTTGTCTTTACTCTAAATAGGTTTCCAACGAACAGGTTGCAGCTCGATCGGTCGAATAGGTCGCTAGCCGAATAGGTTCCCAATTTGTGTAATAGCGTCAAGTTTTCCTGTTAAAGTAAACCGGTAGCCGCATCGCAAATGTATGGGCGTAGGTACACATCACTTACTGTCATACATCCAAGACTAGATGTAGTTTACGGAATCTGTCGAGATTAGCCGAGTGACTGTATATATTCAGAAAAGTTGATATATTAAATAATCTGGTATATATAGTAGTGAAATACATGTATAATCCGTGTCACTGGGGTGTAATAATCATCCTACCTATTTTCATATTATTTCCCTCGTTTGACGTAGGAATTAGAGGGGAATTATTTTCATATTGTTGCAAGTGTGTTTCCATAGTTGTGTATGGGCTTCCGTAGATTACGTGTAAATGCATGTACATTGAGCTGTGTAAGTCACTACAGGTGACACTAGTTGACACGTCAACACTGATTTTGATCACAACGCTGTCTTATCAACATCATGTCTTCCGATGAGAGTATGGATCGAGATCAGCCATCAGATTCTGTAAATTTAACAGACATTTTACATCAGTTGAAGTCTCAGAAGAGGGATCTGAAAGAATTTTTACGGTCTAGATTAGATACAGAAATCTCTGCACTGAAGAATGAAGTAACGGGGACTTCTAGTAGTGTGAAAAAATTGAAAGAAGAAAAGTAACGTGTATGGAGAATTAACGGAAACAAAGATTAATTTAATTATAATTCAGATCTTTCCGAAAATCTGACTCAAGCTTTATGGGCTATTAATGTTAACAAACTTGATTATGCTAAAGAATTGTTAAAGGATTGTATAGAGAAAATACATAAACGTACTAAGTTGATCAAAATTGCAGACGCCTCTGAAGGGGGGTGGGAAACTGTAAAGCTTTATGAGACCCATCATTTAGCAGATGATTCAGATGACGATAAGAAGATTAAAGAAAAAAGACAGAATCTCTAAACAAAAATTCAAAAGGTCTTCTTATAATCCATCTTTTTCTTTTGGAGCTTCTTCGTCAGGAACTAAGTCAAATGGTGGAGGGCAAAATTATTCATTTCGTCCCTTTAAGAGAAATTATGGCGCCTGTTTTTCCTGTGGAGAATTCGGTCATTTTAGAAGAGACTGTCCCAACACAGTCAGAGAAACCAACTATCAAGCCCAGCAGAGTTCAACATGAGGATTTTGTAAAAGATGAGTATTGTAATATCTAAACTAAAGACAATTTTGCATATGATTTTTATGAATATGAAAGTGGTTCTTCTGAAATCTATGTAAAGGGAAGACTAGTTAAAAATTTAGATTTTTGGAGGGCTATTGGGTCTTCCGAGTATGTCTGTGAATGCATTAAATATGGGTACAAAATTCCTTTCTATTCAGATCCGGGAATCATCTACGAAAGTAATAATAAATCTGCTTTTGTTAATCAGGCCATATTAGATCTTGAGGCTAGAAATTTAATTGAGAGGTGTATTGGTAAACCTAAGGGAGTAATCCATTATCGGTCGCAATCCAAAGTAGTGGTAAAAAACGTTTGATTTTAGATTTGCGGTTAGTAAACAAGCATCTTTGGAAAAAGAGTATTAAGTATGAGGATCTTAGAACTGCATTAATTTATGTAAATAATCATTCTTGGATGTTTAATTTCGATATTCATTCAGCTTATCATCACATTGATATTTATTATCCTCATACAGAGTACTTAGGGTTTTCGTGGAAATTTCATAATGAAATACGATATTTTAAATTTACAGTGTTACCTTTTGGCCTTAGTAGCGCACCTTTAATTTTTACTAAAATAACCCGACCTTTGATTGCTAAATGGCGGGGGGAAGGAAAACAAATTTTAATGTATTTAGACGATGGTTTAGGAGCTCCTCATAGTTGCAGAGAAACTTTAATGGTGCAAGCTACAGAGGTAAAAAATGATTTGATAAGTTCAGGATTTGTCCCTAAAGTTATTAAATCATGTTGGGATCCTGTACAGAAGTTAACGTTTCTTGGTATTATCATAGATACAAAGCATGGTATTTTGCAAGTCCCTGAACGACGTATTAATAAGTTGTCCAAATGTTTAAATGAAGCGAATAATTTAGCCTCAAAAAATAGAAGAATACATGTAAAATTTCTTGCCAGTATTGTTGGTCAAATTATTTCAATGTCGATTATTTTAGGTAATTTAACACAAATTATGTCTCGTTTTATGAGTCAAGCAATAGCTTCCGCGCATTCCTGAAATGCGCGATTGGTGATAACTCCAGACGTTTTTCAGGAGTTCGAATTTTGGGTTTCAAAAATATCTAATTGTCCGTCCAAACGTATAAACTACAAACCTTCTTGTGATGGAATAGTATACAGTGATGCCAGTAATTCTGGTTACGGTGATTATTGTTTAGAAACACCGGCGGGTATTTCACATGGTATGTGGACAAAAAAGGAAAGTGAAAAGAGTTCCACATGGCGTGAGTTATCGGCTGTTTTAAGGGCGTTGAGTAGTCTAAAATGCAAATTTTAAAGCTAGCACTGTAATTTTTGTTGATAAGATATGACATTTTTTGTTATTTGGGGTGATAAACTACATATTAATCACCAAATAAATACCAATTTTATTTACCAACTATGTTCCAAACTTGGCCCAAAAGCATGATAAAAAGGGGTATTGATGACAACAAAAGTAGAATTTTCTCAGTTATGCCTGCAGATATTTTCATCAAATTTCGCATGAACAATGCTAATAGCAAGTCCCAAAAATACACTGGTCAATTTTTGGCTATAGGTTTTGGTTTGTCTTGTATCCATGGAAACGCAAAAAAACGATGCGTTTTCTTGGAAATTCTATTAGTACAAGCTCAAAAGATTTATTGATAATCCCACCAGTAGATCGAAAGTGGAGGTTATAAGCTACATTTCGACACCAAAAACGTTAAAAAATACCAACTCAAAGTATTTTAAAATTGTTGTTCATTATTTACCTTCAAACGAGATTTTGCGATTTTGGGTTAATTCTTTGAATACGTCGACAACAAGTATTAAAATACAACAATTCGGATGTAAAAGTAAATAATTACTTCACTGCACTACTCCACCGCACTCTAAATCATGTTATGCATTCAAAAAATAGTAATCTTTGACCATAAAAAAAAAATCCGTCATGTTCCTTTCGTGATAGATAAATAGACCTGGATAATCGCGTCATACAGGGAATTCCTTCTGGTCACGTGACATCTTCCACTCCCGTTGAAGCCATAGAACTGTACTAGAAAGGAAGTCCGACTGGCGGTTTATGTTATACATCGCATGCGCGAAGTCAATATCCCTCAAGTAACTTCCGGTTAAACAAAACCCTGAAGAAATGCGTATGGAGTCTTGTGAGCTTCTGAATAAAATAAGAAAAAAAACATCGTCTGCACATCTTCCAATTACCAAGATATATTGGAAATGAATGTTTAACCATGTGTAAGTTATTTTGTATCAAAACGGTTAGTTGTCAGTACATTTTCGTTCGTATAGAAGGATACTACGGTACACAGCCCTTACAATACTGATAGTAGTAATAGTCAATAACATTATTAATGTGACATAAAAATATGATAAGTTATTGAATTTTCATTCTATTGCAATATAAAACCTAAATTTGTTTCTATTTGATTATAAATAATATTTCATCAACGTAATAAAAACTATGCAGCTAGTCTAGAATCTACAATTTTCTAATTATACAGGCCTATACTACATGTAGGCCTATAGTCATGTTTTATCTTTACTTTTTAGGCCTACGTTTTGGGTTTTTTTTTTTTTGGTGTATCAATATTCATTACTTCAAGGTGTCTTCATAGCTCCACCCCCCCAAAAAAGTAGATTTATAGCTAAAATTTCCCTTTTAGTTTTAGATTGTAAGAAATACTGTTTTGTTTGTAACATTATTAGATATATGGTACCATATACGTCTTTACCTTGTGTATAAATAAATAAAAAAATCTGTCTTTATTAATTAAATATGTAGGAAAATTCAAATAATATTTTAAGGAAATTTTCTATAAAATTCAGACCTTAATAAATGGTCTCAGCAATTTCTCAATTTCAAATGTGCTATCAGTATTTTAAAACAATATGTATGCACACTGAAATTTCAAGGTAAACTTTTTAAAAAAATCATTTGAATGGATGTCTGTTTCTCTAAGCCCTCATTTAATATTGAAAACATTATAATGTGTAGGTGGAAAATATTGATCGCTATCAAGTACAGCACATAGGCCATTCAATGTATTATAGACCTTTCAAGTAACGGAAATCGATTTTCAGGTCACCCAACGAAAAAAAAATACCCGAAATTTTAAAAGCGTTACGTGTCCGGATAAGCAACTTAGCCATTCTTAGTCAAAGCAACTCAATATTTTGAGCTCAAATTTTGAGACAAGGTATACTATACGCCATTGCTCTATATTTTTACGCTGAAATTTCATACGTACTCAGACCTTTATTTTTGCGACTCTGTTCAAATTAGGATATTGGTCGTATTGACATTATAAAATTAGCATGAATGTAAATAAATATCAGATAGTATCGTGGTCTTTTTTCCATTCTTACACAATATTTATTTAATGAATGAGTATAACATTATCTAATAATACATAATTATTGGATCTGAAAACTATCTGTTGGGATTATGTTGAAAATATTATTATTAATACCCCTTTAAACTCCCCAATTTCTTTATGAATATGTTAATACCCCTTGAAACCCTGCACTTTATTTCATTTTAGGCCTCTGAATATATGATGAGCTCTTCACTGCTACAACTCTCCATAAATAACAAAGTGTGAAAAAGACTATGTCAGTAATTTCGGAAGAGCGTCTGGCAAGGTCATTGTCTATTCGATTCGTTGGAGTACATGTAAAAGAATCCTTGACAGAATTTGAAATAAGAGTAGGTAATTAATGAGTCTGCTGTCTGGGCAAAATTTACTTCATAGCACACTGTTTGTCATTATTTGCCAAACCATGCAGAAAAATAGGAGATAAACCTCCATCTGTTAAAATATGCAGCCTGATCTTCTATTGCTATTTGGAGGTTTTCGGGTTATTTTTTGTTAATGTCTGTAATTGAATGAATAAAGAGTTCTTTTTTTTATGTATCTTATTGTTGTTGAAATATTTGTTAGTAATATTGTTCTAACAAGAAAAGACCCCTGTACATATGTACTTCAAAATTGAGGGGTTGGGATGGTCTAGAGGACTCTAAGAGTGCTGTGCATCAACCTCTAGCTGGCCGTTCACCTCTGGCTTGCTGTTGTGGTTTCGATCCCCGGCGTGAGCATATGTGGCTTGGAGATAGGGGCTCTTTCTCAACTTCATGGGGGGGTCATGGTTGCTAAGTGGATAAGGCGCTAGTTCGCTAGCTTGGAGGTCGGGTGTTCGATCCCTGCATTGGCCGAGAAAGTTCATCTCAATTTTCCGGCGTGATTTCCCCTTGGCAGTTGGAATTCGATATAAGAGTGCCCGGGCAAAATTTCCCCCATAGCACACTGCATGACGTATGACCGTCTTCCATTAGCCCAGGTTAGGTGCAAAAGAGTAGGACGTTAAACCCCATTTCATTTTATTTCATTTCAACTTCATGGGTTTACTTCCACTCGAAAGCGTGTGCGCTTTGATAATAACAATGCAAAATAAGACTTGTCTGCTATATTACCTTCTATGGAAGTTGACATTTAACTCTAAGAACAACAGTTCAACATTGAAGAAGCATGGACAGAAAGATGCTGTCCGGGCAAAACTCTCCTTCCTCGCATTTTGCAAATAGTCATAGAATAAAGATTACCATATGAAATACTGAAGGATTGCATGTGTTGACAAAATAATGTTAAAACCCAATTCCATATATATGTTTTGGATTATGTACAATTTAATAGCAGCATAACAGCATTATTGATATAAAATTATAATTTCATGATTACTTTTTGTCTATTTTTTGTATGTCATATCAAATTTTCTACCAATTGAATCAGTGAAATGGGGTTTAACTTCCTACTTTTTTTTCATTGAAAATAGTTTTGAAGAATCAGTTTGTTTACAAAATTATGATGCCAATGTGTACAAATGAGCTTGTGGTTTTTGTCCCATCTACACAACTAGACACTGTTCTTTGGCATGCTGTCCCTCCTACACTACCGACTGGGAGAAACCATGCTGCAAAATGCTAGCGAACTTTATTGACTAACACCAGCATACATAATCCTTATATATTCAGATTATTATTTTTTTTTCTTGGGAAAAAATTATAATGAATCAATTTGAATTAAAAAGATCAAGCATGAAGACAATGATTCTAATATCAAGATTTTATTTTTGTATGAATATATTTTAAGTGCATCTTTTCTTTTCTGTGAAAATAGATTTGAAGAATCGGTTTGGTTACAAAAATTATCATGATATTTACATCCTTCAATAATGGGGGGGTGGGATGGCCTAGTGGTCTAGAGTGCCGCGCTTCGACCTCTAGCTGGCCGGTCACCTCTGGCTTGCGGCTGTGGTTTCGAGCCCAGGTGTGAGCGTATGTGGCATGGAGATTGGGGCGCCTTCTCAACCTTGTGGGTTTCCTTCGGGCACTCCGGTTTCCTCCCACGCGCAAGCGAATTATTGAAATAACAATTTAAAAACCATGTTAGTCCCAAAATGACCTAGTTTGTGTTGAGTGGTGAAACCCCATTTCTCTCTCTCTCTCTCTCTTAAATAATGGACCCCAAACAAAAAATTAGTTTTATTTTTGCATCGATGAAATATAAAAAATTATTTATATACGAAAATATTTTAAGTGCATTTTTTTTCTGTGAAAATAGATTTAAAGAATCAGTTGTTACAAAAATACACATGATATTTACATCTGTAAATAATGAACCCAAAACAAAACAGTATTTTCATTTTTACAAAAAATTCAAGAAAATCTGTAGATCGATAAAATATAAAAAATGAAGTAAAAAAAATACAGTCTTCATGTTATTATTAACTTAATAAATAAAATTGTCTCAAAATTTCCAGTCGCTATTTCAAAATTATTACAAAATAATAACGCCAAATATCAGTTCACCGGCATAGGCTTTGCAATGTACTGCTCTATATGGCCTATATTTAAGTACTTTTTTAAAATATAAATACTGAAGTAAAAAATACTGTCTACGTGATATTATTAGCTTCATAAATATAGGAACGTTGTCTCAAAATTTCCAGTCGCCATCTCAATTACAATTATTTCAAAATAATAACATTAATATCAGCTCACACGACCCGGCTTCATTATAAACAATAGCAAAGCCTTCGACCGGAAGTAACTTGGGGGATAATGACTTCGCGCATGCGATGTACAACATAATTCATCGTTCAATGACAGAAACTGCAGGGTCAGTTATCCATATTATATACGATCTATGTTGAAGCCACGTCTGTGTTGGTCACGTGACTGGCGTGCACGACGTCATAATTTATTCAAAACCTGATCTAGGTCGGGGAATCAGTCTCGTTTGCTATAAATAGTTTTATTCCTCCGCCTCGTATCTCCATTGTTACACATAAAACGACGCGACTTTCGAGAGTTTTCTGAGTTATTTTATAAGTGGAACAAGTTTGCAAAGACTTAATAAGATTGGCGTTGAAAAGTTAGTGCGAATCTTAGACTGCTCAACGCCCTTAAGGGTATTAAAATCTATCGGCCATATTGTAAGGGGGCATAGAATCAAGTGGTTTACCGATAATCAGAATGTGGTTAAGATAGTTGAGAAAGGGAGTATGACTTGTGATTTGCATAGTATTGCTTTAAATATATTTGAATTTTTAATACAAAATACAATATCATTGGAAATGGACTAGGTCCCGAGGCGAGAAAATGAAAGAGCCGATTTTTTGTCACGTTTGATTGATTATGATGACTGGGGTATTGCTAGTTCTATATTTAATGACTTAAATATGAGGTGGGACGTCATTCCATAGATTGGTTTGCGTGATCTCATATTGCCAAATTACCAAAATTTTATTCCAAATTTTGGAATCCAGGATCTTTCGGCATTGATGCGTTTACAATGAATTGGTCTGAATCTAGAGGGTGGTTTGTTCCACCAGTATATCTGATAGAACGTGTTTTAAAACACATGGCACTGTGTCGTGCTTATGGAACGTTAATTATACCTTTTTTGTATTCAGGGCGATTTTGGCCGCTGTTATGTCCAAGTGGGGACGAATTTATATTTGCTGTAAAAAGTTATATTGTATTATCTGGTGATAGAAAAGGTTTTACACCTAGCAAATCTGGCAAAGGGATTTTTGGAAATGTTGACTTAGCTTTCCAAATGCTTGCTTTGGATTTGGATTTTAGATTATGAATGTCTTTAAGGACATAGCCGTTTAGGCGTTTTAGGCTGAAAAGCCTTGAGAGTACTTGTTTGGATGAATTAAAAGTACTAAGATAATTTTGTTATTATATTTTAATATGTTGTTGACTTTATAAATCTGTTTTTTCAGACTTATGGAAAAGAGTATATAGTTTTACCTACTCGGATTATTAATCAGTTAACTTCAATTCCTAATTTATTATATGGTTCCAGGGCACATAACACTTCGAAGAAGTATCACAGAGGTTACATTAAATGGAAAAGATGGGCTGCGTGCAATGACATTGAAATACAGCTACCTGTTAATCCTCTTGTATTTTCGTTATATTTGGCTTATATGGTTGATAATAATGTATCAGTGCATAGTCTTAATGAGGCTTACTTTGGAATGCGATGGGTTCACAATCTAATGGGTAAAAGTTCTCCTACAGAGCATATGATGGTAAAGCATGTGTTCGAAGGCGCTAAACGTAAATTAATTAAGCCTATTAATAAGAAAGAAATCCTTACTGTAGATCAGCTTAATCGGATGTATGATTTGCATTTTGATCAGAAAAATTTGTATAAAATGAGAATTATTGTTATTAGTTTACTATGTTTTGCGGTATTTTTTCGTATTTCGGAGGTGTTGAATTTATGTCGTTCTGATATTGTAATAATATCCTACTTATATGTCAATTTTCGTTGAAAAGTCTAAGACAGACGTTTATAGAGATGGCGCTTGGGTTGTTATTTCTAGGCAAAATTCTTTGTCCTGTAACTAATCTTTTGTTGTATTTAGAATGCGCTAATATAGCTCCTGAATCCAATTGTTATATATTTCGAAGCCTATATAATTGTAAAGGAGGGTATTTTTTGAGAAAATGTAATAAGCCTATAAGTTATACACGTATAAGGGAGCAGTTTATTGAATCTTTTAGACCAATCGTCGGCGATATTAAAAGTTTCGGTTTACATAGTTTACGTGCTGGCGGTGCGTCAGCCGCGGCTAACGCTGGAATTCCTGATAGGCTTTTTAAAAGGCACGGGAGGTGGAAGTCAGAATCGGCTAAGGATGGCTATGTTAAAGATGAATTGAATATTCGTTTATCTGTATCTAAACATTTAGGTTTATAGTTTGGTTCTATGTGTAACTGCTATCTATATATATTGTTTAAATTTGTCTATATTTATACTGCACCATTCCCCGTTCTTTAAACGTTTCAGCTGGTTTCTAGTGTCGCCACAATGCCATTATTGTGTTATGTTATTTGTTGGTCGTACGAGGAAGTACGGGGTTTATAATGTGAAATATTATTTCCCTCGTTTGACGTAGGAATTAGAGGGAAATTATTTTCATACTGTTGCAAGAGTGTTTCCATAGTTGTGTATGGGCCTCCGTAGATTACGTGTAAATGCATGTGCATTGAGCTGTGTAAGTCACTTCAGGCGACACTAGTTGACACGTCAACGCTGATTTTCTAGGGGAATTTATGTAAATTGTTCAAAATAATATAATGGGGAATTGTTTGTATATTATGTATTTATGTTCTTTTTGATATAGTTTGTACTTGCATATTGTAAATACAGCTGGTTTCTAGTGTCGCCACAATGCCATTATTGTGTTATGTTATTTGTTGGTCGTACGAGGAAGTACGGGGTTTATAATGTGAATAGAAGTTGTCCTAATGTTATCACTGAACTTTTTGGAAAACTCCCCCTGACTATCTACTCAACCTCTCTAGTCCGCCATCTCAAGGTTATTTAAATCAGAAGCATCCATAGGAACTAAATTCACCAAAGACGCACCAACTACGTATTTAGTAAATGCTAATGAAAAGTCAAACCTCACAAAGTCTACCTTCATGAAAGGCTGTGTTTATCAAATTAACCATATATGTGCAGAATATTACATTGGTGAGTTCAAACGTCCATAGATCCCAAATTAAGGAGCAAATGTCCAAAGCCCCAACCAACATCATGTTTCTTAGCCCCGTTGCTATAATCTTACCCAATGCTCCTTTAATATTTTTAAAATGAAATATAATTGATTTAAACGTTTCGTCGACACTCAGTCATTTTGGGACAACCACACAGGCCTGGGTTATCATTTCTATTGTGAAACTTTGCTAAGGCTCTCGCAATTAAGTCCATAAGTATAACATGAGAAATCTGTTATGAAAATATAAAACACGACCCTTCGACAAGATTTCAGTGGTGGCTATCAAACAAACAAATTTACTAATAAGAATCGTCAGTTTTGGCCATTTCACCCTGGCCCTCGCTTTCGCAGAGATAGAAGGGGAATTCACACTCTTAATGGGACTATCCCGATTTGAACAGTCTCAAAAATGAGCGCCAAAATATGGAGGAATTGTGTATTTACCTTGTCTCAAAATTTCTATTGTGAAACTTTGCTAAGGCTCTCGCAATTAAGTCCATAAGTATAACATGAGAAATCTGTTATGAAAATATAAAACACGATCCTTCGACAAGATTTCAGTGGTCGCTATCAAACAAACAAATTTACTAATAAGAATCGTCAGTTTTGGCCATTTCACCCTGACCCTCGCTTTCTCAGAGATAGAAGGGGAATTCACACTCTTAATGGGACTATCCCGATTTGAACAGTCTCAAAAATGGGCGCCAAAATATGGAGGAATTGTGTATTAACCTTGTCTCAAAATTTCAGCTCAAAATATTGAGACGTTTGGACGTGAACTGCTTATCCGGACACGTAACCCTTTTAAAATTTCGTGTCAATTTTTTTTGTTGGGTTACCTGATAATCGATTACCGTCCCTTTTGAGGCCCATAAGTGCATGACCCACGTGCTGTACTTGATAACGAACGATACATTTCACCTACACATTATTTATTTATTTTTATTTTTTTTTAAAAAAAAAGTCTAGTTTTATCAAATCACCGCACAATACAGCTTGAGACGCCGATCGCCATTTCCAGATGAAGACTTACAGGTTTTTGTTTTTCAAAAAAACGTATCACATATATTGCGTTAGTTGATCGTCCCTAACGTAATTTTGCCCAAACAGCAGCGCTAGAGCCTACTCATATCGAATTGCTACTGCCAAGGTATCTTAGTAACACACGCCAATCTGTACACGGAACCTCGGATTTTTCGTGCCATCCGAACGACTAGACAACTGCCCTTGTCAAGCCCCCCTCCCTGCATCACTCACAACTGAACAATCCAGATAAACTTTCTCCGCCAACACCGGGCGAACCAGCGACATCCTTGCTAGCGAGCTAGCGTCTTACCACTTAGCCACCGTGCTCCTGCATACGCTTATAAACCCAACGGATGATACCCAAAAACATACGTTAAAAGCTATGCTGATATCGGGTTAACAAAGTTTTCGTTATGGGGATGATATGCGGGGCACAGGATCTCACATTGAATCAAGTGGCGTTGTTACAATTGATCGCTTCTACGTGGAGCATGGTCGCTTTTCTAACCTCGAGTGTTCTTTATGGGTCCACTTGTTTCCCCCTCCGTAAAATACCATTACACGCAAACGAATTATTGAAATAAAATTGAACCATGTATCAATTTCGAAATAACCTAGTTTGTCTCGCACCCAGGGTTACCACGCAAGCCCTACGTCATATCGATAACGATAGAGACCAAAACTGTTTTTTTTTAACAGATTTTTTTTCGAATTCTGTGTTTGGACACTGGGATCATTCGTCTACGTGATAAATCGTAAACAAATTAACCAATTAATTATTTGTTTAAACGAATTAATTATTTCGTTTAAGCCAATTGATTATTTCGTTTAAACCAATTAATTATTTCGTTTAAACCAATTAATTATTTCGTTTATGTTTTAATTATTACATTTGTTAAAGTTATTATTTCATAAAGTTATTATTAAGCTTTCATATGTTATTGTTTCTGTTAAGATTAATATTATTAAGCTTTCATATGTATTACATATGAAAGCTTATTGTTTTTGTTAAAATTATTATTAAGCTTTCTGTTAAAATTATTATCAAGCTTTCATATGAAATATGAAAGCTTATTGTTTCTTTTAAGATTATTATTTTATTTGTATTTTTTTGTGTAGTTTCTGGAAATTGGATTTCTCAGAATCTAACCATAGGATCTTTCTGAAACTTTGACCTATGCCCCCCCACCACCCACCCCCCCAAAAATGGGGTGCGAACGTTGATTAAATATATTTTTCAAAACGTTTTAAGCATTCGAAATCACCAAATTCTACGAACGAAAAAACTGACAATGCATAATCGTAACTTTGTTATTTATTGACTTATTTTACTAATTCTTTTTTCTTTGAGTACCTTGACGAAAGCCAGTTTCACCTGCAGTTTCAAATTTTCGAATTTCAAAAATTCGTCGCTGTGATTTCTTTCCAGAAGTTCTGACCAATTTGACAACTTCTTTAATAGATGCACGATTTTTTTTATGAAATTTGGAATGTAAGTAGATCTTACCGATGCGACTTGAAAACTTTCTAACTTATCTCTACTTGGAGAAATTGAGGGTCAAATGTTTTTAAAATAAATCGACTAAATATAAGTCAGATCACATTGATTTTTTTTCTTTACTAGCTACGAGACTACTGATTAGTACACAAAAAATGGAGTTTGTAGCTCAATCCGGAAGTGCCACAATCTTGAAATGTGAAAATCTACAAGGCTTTTTTGATATTTTACTTACAGACACGGCAGTTATATTATCTGAATCCTTGAAAGAATGTCTAAAAAACGTTCAGAGCAGAATTTTGATTCGGGGTAACTGGTATTCACCATTTTGAATTGAATATGAGAAATAGTGAAAAATCTACATTTACGGTCATGTAATTAAACATAATTAACTGTAGACCTCATGGTATTTGAAATCTTATCATCAACTTGTCAAAGACTAAACTTTGTAGCCTAATTATCTGATACAGGTGGTCTATTAAGTATCATATAACATTGCTGTATGTTTAGATTGTACAAGTTTAATGTATAGTTTTATTTTTTCTATACACTATTTATGCACAGAGACTGGATTGGAGAACAAACAGAAGCCGTCTGTCTGTCTGTCTTACTGTCCGTCTTCGCAGAAACTGTATTGGAGAACAGACAGGCGCCGATAGATCCCCTAGTGGGGGACTATTGAAATAGGTCTGTCTGTCTGTCGGTCTGTCTGTCCGTCTCCTCCATCCGTCTGTCTATCCGTCTTCGCAGAAACTGTATTGGAGAACAGGAAGACACCCTATTGGGGCCTGTATGTCTGTCGGTCTGTCTGCCCGTCCCCGTCCGTCTCCGTCCGCCCGTCCGTCTGTCCGTCTCAGACCGTCAGTCCGTCTTTTATCGTCATTCAGTCCTTCCGTCTCCGCCCGTCCTTTCGTCTCCGTCAGTCCGTTTAAGGTCTCCATTAATCCGACTCTGTCTCCCACAACGACTCCGTCCGTCAGTCAGTCTCCGCCTCCGTCCGCCCGTTTGTCTGTCTCCGATCGTCCGTCCGTCCGTCCTTCCGTCTCCGTCCCTCCCCCTGTCTGTCTTTTGAATTGAATATGACAAATATAACAATGAAAAATCACATTTACTTCACTAGATTGTGACTGATTTTATTGATTTTTTTTTTGTTCGGATTATTTATTGTTTCTGTTAAAGTTGTTATTAAGGTTTCACATGTTTTACATATGAAAACTTTTTGTTTCTGTTAAGATTATTATTAAGCTTTCATATTTTATTGTTTCTGTTAAGATTATTGTTATTTGTTTGTGTATTTCCTGCAAATAGGATTTCTCAGAATCTAACCATACGATCTAAATTATCTCCCCATGGCGAAATTAAGGATCAAAGTTTTGGTGAAATTAAGGATCAAAGTTTTCAAAAAAAAATTGTCGAAATATAGGTCAGAATGACCTTATTTTTATTTTTCAATACTAGACAAGTTATTACTGATTCGTACACAAAATATGGAGTTTGTAGATCGAACCGGAAGTGCCACCATCTTGAAACGTGAAAAATGAATAGAACTTTTGCGATATTGTACACACAGACATGGGAGTTATATTTTCCGAATCCCTGAAGGAAGGCCCAAAAACGTTCAGAGCAGAATTTTTATTTAGTTCAACTGATGGTCGCCATTTTGAAGTGAATATGAAAAGTAGTAGCAATTTGAAGGGCCGAGACTTTGGAACGCAATAACTCTCCTTCTAATCGAGCTAGAATGTTCAATCTTTTTGTAGACGTCCACTAGGTCAATGTCATGATTGATTTCAAACATGAGCATTTTCTGCTCAGGGTAAGCAGAGACAAGCAAGCTGCTTTGTTGATTATTTAGGGCACGATAATGAAGGGAGGGCGATGAAACACTTGTCAATCGAGAGTCTAACAGTTAGCCTGTTGTGTGAAATCAATGTTTCATTTTTTTTAAAATGTCCATGGTAGTCGAAAAAAAAAGAGACCGAAAATCCAAAGAGTCGTATTTTTACGATTTGGAGCTTTTTTAGAGGTCTTTTTCTCGTAAAGTAAACACAATATTTTTTTTGGAACTTCTTCTACAAAGACTCTTATCGGTAGTCTTTCATATGAAACCATCGATCAACAGTCCAAAATATCAGGCGTAGAAGAACAAAAGGATCGAAAATTCAAAATTGCACCCTTTCATTGTTAAGCGAAACATGCAGTGTGGGTGACTACAATCTGCACATTTAGTCATCGTATAGAGCTTATTCAACAGTATCGAATTCCAACTGCTAAGGGATCTTTTACGTGCACTCCAATGTGTACACGGGACCTTGGTTTTTCGTCCCATCTGAACGACCAGACAGCTGTCCTTGTCAGGTCCTCCGTTCTGCCTCACTGACAAGGGGGAACCACGCTGGAAAATCTAGATGAACTTTCTCGGTGCAGAACTTTCAATTCAGGCCAAACGTTTATTGCAAACGATTAAGCTGATCAATGGGACCTTATTTTCAAAACTTTTGTAATAATCGGTTGGTAATTAAAGGTACCGTGCAAATTAAACTGTTATAACAGAAAATTTCGCCCGGTTGAAATGATTCTCGAGATAAGTCAGCAATTTGCCGATGTTAGGGAGGCTGAATGGCTGAATGGTTAGCATGTGCGCGCTGTATCGTAACGTCTGACATTGAATCAACCGGTGTCGTTTCGATTTCCAGGTTGTACGTGACATGGAATATTGTCGCCTGTCCAACCTAGTGGGTTTTCTCTGTGTCCTTTGGTTTCCTCCCACGGCTAAAGACCCCTACGCGCAAGGGAAGTTTTTAGATAAAATTAAAAGTCATATGTTAGTCCCGTAATGACATAGTTTGTGTCGAATGGGCGTTAAGTCCCATTTCTCTCTCTCTCTCTTTTATTTTTAAAGTTTTGTATTAATCGGTTGGTAATCAAAGGTACTGTAGAAATTAAAGTGATAAAACAGAAAATTTCGCCCGGTTGTAATGTTCCCAACTTTAAAGTCAGCAATTTGCCGATTTTAGGAGGCTTGGATGGCTGAATGGTGCAGAACTTTCCGTTCAGGCCAAACGTTTATTGCGAACGATTAAGCTTATTTATTGTTATAATAGAAAAATTTCGCCCGGTTGAAATGTTTCTCGCTCTAGGTCAGCAATTTGCCGATTTTAGGGGGCTTGGATGGCTGAATGGTGCAGAACTTTCCGTTCAGGCCAAACGTTTATTGTGAACGATTAAGCTGGTCAGTGGGAGCTTATTTATTGTTATAATAGAAAATTTCGCCCGGTTGAAATGTTTCTCGCTCTAGGTCAGCAATTTGCCGATTTTAGGGAGGTTGGATGGCTGAATGGTTAACACGTGCGCGCTGTATCGTAACGTCTGTCATTGAGTCAACTGGTGTTGTTTCGATTTCTCGGTTGTACATGACAAGGAGTATTATTATTATTATTATTACAGCATATTAATAGTGCACCCTTTCATATAACATGTTCAGGGGCACTTTACAAAGTGACAATGTAATCATAAATAAACAACAAGATGTTAACGATTGCATACAGAGTCAGTTAAAAGCCTGATTAAATAAACGTGTTTTAAGTTGTTTTTTAAAAGAATATAGAGATGTACAACATCTGAAACTAAATGGTAGATTATTCCATAAAACATGTGCTTGATAACTAAAAGAGCGCTGACCATAAGAGACTAGTTGAATAGTTTGGGGCTTTAAAAGTAGTTTATCTGATGTACGTAATGTTCGACCGGGTGTATAAAGTTCTAAAAGATCTGAGAGGTAAACAGGAGCTAGATTATTTAAGCATTTTAAAAAGTAAGTAACAAAATCTTAAAATCAATTCGATATTTAACAGGTAACCAGTGTAAATTGTATAAAACAGGAGTTATGTGGTCACATTTTTTAGTTAAAGTAACAAGTCTAGCAGCAGTATTCTGTACTTTTTGTAATTTATCTATAACCTTTAACGGTAAACCAACTAAAAGTGAATTAAAGTTATCTAATCGATAAGTGACAAGAGAATTAACAAGTGACTTAGTGGCCTTTTCAGTTACAAATTTACGTATTTTACCTATATTTCTAATATTAAAATAGCACAATTTACAAATATTATTTACTTGAGCTCCCATAAGCATAAAACTATCAAAGATTGCGCCAATATTACGAGATGAATCAGATGAAAATATATCACAATTACCTATTACAACAGGGGGATTATCATGTGCAAATTTCCTTAAGTGATGCCTTGAGCCTAATAACAAATATTCAGTTTTATCATCATTTAATTTTAGAAAGTTCTTTGACATCCATTTTCTAATTTCACTAATACAGTTCTCAAGTTGCAGTTTTGATAAATTGAAAGAGGATGGACAATTAGGTTTAAATGAAATATATAATTGAGTATCATCGGCATACAATTGAAAGCTGAGACCATATTTTCTAACAATATCACCTAATGGTGACGTATAGAGGGTAAATAAAATCGGTCCAAGAACAGAACCCTGGGGAACCCCAGATGACAAAACAGATCCAGAAGACGATTTACAATTAACTAAAATACAGTGTTTTCTACCCAAAAGATAGCTGTCTAAAAGATTTAATGCAGAGCCACAAATACCGAATTTAAGCTGTAGTCTACGTAGAAGAATGGAATGGTCCACTGTGTCGAAAGCAGCTGATAGATCCAATAAAATTAAAAATGTACATTTTCTATTATCAATTTCCATCAAAATATCATTTGAAACCCGGGTTAAGGCTGTTTCGGTGCTGCGAAATTGTTTATAAGCACTTTGAAATGGTTCATACAAACAGTTATCGTCTAGATGGGCCTTTATCTGAGAAGCAATACATTTCTCTAATATTTTAGAAATAAAACAGGTCTGTAATTTTTAAAAATATTAGGATCCAGTGTAGACTTTTTAATTAAAGGGGTAACATAAGCTTGTTGGAAAATTTTGGGAGCAGTAGAGGATGATATACAAGAATTAATAATATTAGTGAAAACTGGAATAACTTCGTCTAGACAGTCCTTAAGAACAGGAGTCGGAATGGGATCTAATAAACAAGATTTAGGAGCAGACGATTTAACTAACTTTAAAACAAAAGATTCACTAACCAAGTTAAATTTTTCTAAATAAACAGAGTTTTCTAACTTATCAAAATCACGAACGTTAAAGTCAATAGCTTTATTTAAATCATCAAGTTCAGTTCGTATTTTCTGTATTTTTATTTGAAAGAAATCAGAGAATAAATTCGCAAGTTCAGCATCATCATCATTATCCGGGAGAATAGTCCGCTCAGCATTATAATCCAAAAGGGAATTCACAACTTTATACAGGTCTTTTTGTCTGTTTTCGCCATTTTCTATTTTATCAGGGTAAAATTTAATTTTAGCGTCTTCAATTAATTTATTCACATTGTTTTTTAAAGATTTATAAATCTGTTTATGGACATGTAGATTTGTTTTACGCCATAGATGTTCGGCCTTATTACGATCCCTTTTGGCTTCTAAAATAGACTCATTAAACCACTGCGTATTGGGACGAATGGTAAATGTATGGTCGCCTGTCCAACCTCGTAGGCGGTAACGCCGCTGCCCGGGTAAAATTTCCCTTATTGCTCACTTTATGGCTTATCCCCGTCTTCATTAGCCCATTTTAGAAGCAGAACAGTAGGACGCTAAACCCCATTCAATTTCATTTCATTTTCTCGATGTTGCTTATTTATTATAGTGGATAATTTTTTTTCTATTTCTAGCAATTATTTAATTTCTGCAAATAAATCTTGCTTTGAACAGTTTTTTCTTGTATATTGCAGTCTATCCCCCTTTGTTTAAAACATGCTTAAGCATTTGTCACGATTTCCTACTTATAACCGAACATATTGGAAACCATAATTATATAACATATCCCTAATTTTGGTAGCCCGATTACAATGCATAGTCGTAACTTTGTTATTGATAGTCCTATTTTATTAAAAAAAATTTCACCTGCAATTTCAAATTTTCGAATTTCGAAAATTCGTCGCTGTGATTTCGTTCCGGAAGTCATGACCAATTTGACAACTTCTTTAATAGATACACGATTTTTTTAATGAAATTTGGAATGTATGTAGACCTTGTATGTAATGACATCAACACTAAAAGCAACACAAAGAGAAATTGGCGATTCATCAACACAGAGAATTAATAACCAAGAAGCACAGGCACAGAAATGAGGCAAAATTCTATGTTAGGTTTTAGTGATATGTCAGCAACAAGAACACACCCAAGAGAAACTACAGATTTATTACCACATGGAACTCAACAACAAGAGAACACATAGGTATTTAAATAGTGTATTTAACATAAATAGAAGTAACTAATCTTTCAATAATTGTAATCAAATATAAATGATTGAAATCACACTTTATCCCTTTAATTATCATACGCTCATGATAATCTGTATATTGAACTTTTTTTTAAAAACGTTTTTCATATGATTAAACTTATACAAGTTACCTTTAAATATCACACAGTGATCATAATGTTTCATACTCATATTGTAGGGTCGCCTGTAGAACCCCGCGGGTTTTCGCCGGGTCATCCGGTTTCCTCCCACTACTAAAGATCCCTTCGAGCAAGCGAATTAACACAGAAAATTAAACCATATTTTAGTCTCTCTCTCTCTCTCTCTCTCTCTCTCTCTCTCTCTCTCACACACACACTAAACCCTGCTTAATTGATTAAAATTTTAAAGACTCCTACGAGCAAATGAATTAATAGAAAAAATTAAACCATATTTTAGCCCCGAAATGACCCAGTCTGTGTCGAGTGTACGTCAAACTCTATGTCTCTTTTCTCTCTCTCTTCTATCTCTCTCGCTTTCTCTCTTAAACACGTTTAACCCTTGATTGAAATTATAAAGCTTGGTTGTCTTAAATGATTTATCTCATACAATTTATCTTTGAATATCATACAGTATTAGTTCGATAAACCCCAATGATTGAAATCATACAATATCCCTTTCATTATAAAGCTTGGTTGTCTTAAATGATTTATCTCATACAATTTATCTTTGAATATCATACAGTATTAGTTCGATAAACCCCAATGATTGAAATCATACAATATCCCTTTCATTATCATATAATGTTCATGATTATCAGTATAGTGAAATTTTGTTTCACATAAATAGTACCTTCAAATAACTTACCTCCATAATTATAAAACTTACCTTTTTATATCATGCTGTGTTCATATTAGTTTCTACATCATATTGAACTTGTCTAAATGAACTAAGTTACTCAACTTACCTTCAAATATTATACACTGTTAAAATAGTTTCTATGCTATATTGAACTCTGCTTCAATAATTAGAGTTATTCACCTTGTTTTTATGCATTGTCAAAATAGGTTTATTTCATTTGAACTTTTGTCTAATTGATTAGATTTATACAATTTGCCTTTACATGCCATACAATGTTTCAGAATAGGTATATACCATAATCAACATTGAACTTTGTTTATATAATTAGATATACACACCTTACCTTACATATCAGTGTTTCATAATAATCTACCATATTAAAACTTGCATTGAAGAATGAATTTATACAAATTACTTTAGATAGCATACAGTTTACACAATATTTCTACATATTGAACTATGGTTGTATTATTAAAGTTGTTAAACATGTCTTTAAATTGTCACATAGAGATTCATAATAGTTATATATCAATAGCATACAGTTTACTCAAAAGTTTACATATTGAACTATGGCTGCATGATCCAAGTAGTTAAACATGTCTTTGAATGGCATATATTGATTCATAATATATCATATTTAAAATTATAATTGTAAGAAGTATATTAATACAATTTACCCTTAAATATCATGCAATAAGTCTACATCATACACCTTTAGAATGTCATATAGTGATTCATAATAGTTATATAGCATATTTAAAATTGTAATTGTAAGAAGTATATTAATACAATTTACCCTTAAATATCATGCAATAAGTCTACGTCATAGTGAACTTTGTTCCAAATTTTTGAAATCATACACCGTACCTTTATTTACCATACAGTGTTCAAATTTGACCTATATCATATAGAACTTTGATTGTAACTATAAAACTTATACAAACTATAAGTGAAATATCACACAGTGTCACAATCGTGTATATCATATTGTACTTTGTAAGCTATATCGACTACTAAACACTATTTTGAACTTAACGTAAAATACCACAAGGTATATTATATTATATTATATTATATTAAATCTGAACTTTGTGTTATTTACTAGAATATTACAACTTACCTTAAACTATCATACTGAGTACTTATTCCGTTTCAAATATGTTTATTAAGTGGAAATATATAGATTATAGATTATTTGAATATATTAAACTTACTTGTACCTTGAAATTGTCAAAATTTTAATACACCCTATTTTTGGTTTTATAAAATTGACATTGCAAGTTATACGTATATTACAAATACTTTAAAATTAAGTAAAATAGAATTGTATTCTGCCGTTAAGTGCAGCATTGTATGCACAACTCAAGAATACTGTCGACTTAATTTCAAACGCCCCAAGCGCTCATGCTTTAAACGTACTATCTGGCTATATGATAAAACTGACTATGACGGGCTTAGACAAGACGTTATGACATATGACTGGGAGTCCATTGTTGATGATTCCGCGGAGCTGTCCTGTGCTGCTTTTACATGTGAACTGACTAAGATTGCAAAGAAAAATATTCCAAATAAAGAAGTTATTATTAGACCACGTGATAAATTTTGGATGAATAACACTATTATAAAACTTGCAAGAAAGAAAAACAAAATTCACAAGCGCGCTGTAAAATCAAATTCTGACCGGGATTGGCAAAACTTCAGACAAATTAGAAACATATATATTGACTTAATTAGGAGATGTAAGAAAGAATATTTTCAAAAATTGGACGATAAAATCAATGATCCAAAAAACTTTGGCAGTAAAGATTGGTGGCACCTTGTCAATTCATATGTAAAAAGTGAACAATCCACAAACACTGATTTACCCCCAATTGTCAACAATGGAGCCACGGCGTTTTCTGACCTTGAAAAGGCAAACACTCTTAACAAATTTTTTATCCAACAATCACAGCTCGACACAGCCAATGCACATCTTTCAATTCTTAAGCAAAATCCATCTTCACTGTGCAATATTAAGCTAATACCCCAGGAGGTTAAAGACATGCTTCTATCTATTGATGTTTCCAAAGCTATTGGACCAGATGAAATCAATGGAAAACTTTTGAAGTGGATCGTTCTTGAAATTTCCGTACCACTTTGTAATTTATTTAACTTGTCTTTATCGTCTAAAACAGTACCCTCTATTTGGAAAATGGCCAATGTAATAGCTATTTTTTAAAAAGGTGACCCAGCGGAATGTGGCAATTATAGACCTGTTTCCTTTCTGAGTATAGTCGCTAAAATATTTGAAAAATGTGTATATAAACATGTTTTTAACTTCTTTCGGGAACACTCCGTTATAACTAATCTGCAAAGCGGTTTTCTGCGCGGCGAATCTACGACTTATCAACTAATTGATCTGACACATTTCTTTTGTCAAGCCATTGATGAAGGCAAGTACACCAGGGCAGTGTTCTGTGATATCAGCAAGGCTTTTGACAGGGTCTGACACGAAGGACTCTGCCATAAGCTTGGGGCGGTGGGGATAAGAGGAGGTCTACTCGACTGGTTCAAAAGTTATTTAACCAATAGAAGCCAATCTGTGATTGTCAGTGGAACCTCTTCGTCTCCCTGCTAGTATTCCACAGGGTTCTGTCCTCGGACCGCTCCTGTTCCTTATATATATATAAATGATATTGTTGAAAACCTTAATTCTAATGTTAGATTATTTGCAGATGATACGAGCTTGTACTTGAGAATCCATGACCCAACTGCATGCGCGGCTGTCCTAAATGAAGATCTAGATAAGATTAATACTTGGGCAAAGACTTGGCTGGTCTCCTTCAACCCACTGAAAACTGAAACACTGACAGTATCTACTAAAAAGGACCCTACATTGCCAACACTTTCACTAGACAACACTGCAATAAAGGAAGTATTTGAGCACAAACATTTGGGGTTGACATTTCAAAATGACTGTAAATTTGATAGACATATCGACAATATCTTGACGAAAACTTCAAGGCTTGCAAACGTTCTCCGCTCTCTGAAGTACAGACTAAATAGAAAATCTTTGAAAACACTGTACATATCCTATATTCTTCTGCATTTCGACTATTGTGATGTAATATGGGATGGGTGCACCGATGAACTTACTAATAAACTAGAATCATTACAACTTGATGCACTCAGGACTATATGTGGTGCTGTTAGGGGGACCAGCCATAGACTTTTATACCAGGAAACGGGTTTTATCACACTACAGGAGTGGCGAAGGCGTCACAAACTTATACTCTTTTACAAAATTATGAATCACCTCACACCACCATATCTTCATGAATTACTATTACTATCGGATAAGCATTATAATCTTCGAAACAAAACTAATTTATCAGAGTAATTTTGCAGAACATCTTTATTTTCGAAATCATATATACCATCTACGATTAAGGAATGGAACAGACTTTCTGACTTTGTAAAATCCTCCCCCTCTATTTTACTTTTCTGGTTAGCCTCCTTTCAAAAATTGGCGGTGGCCTTGGAATCAATATATTTACAAAACGTTTTGCGAATCCAAAATCACCAAAAATAACTGATGAAAAAATTGAGCTTGGATGGAAACTATATAGAAAAATAAAAGGAAACATCAACATTATATAGGTCTTGCACACATAGACTTAGAACTTTGCAACCAGTCCTCATATTAATTGAAATTGAATAGGTTTGATTTGATATAATTATTTGTTTTCTACATTAAATCTATCTAAAAAAAATTGTAATCGTTTAGATTTAGATTAATACTGTGTATATTTTGTACATTTTAACACATTCATCAAATAATAATGGTTTGCATAGTCATCGTATAGAGCTTATTCAACAGTATCGAATTCCAACTGCTTAGGGATATTTTACGTGCACTCCAATGTGTACACGGGATCTCGGTTTTTCGTCCAATCCGAACGACAAGACAGCTGTCCGTTCAGCCTCACTGACAAGGAGAAACCACACCGGAAAATCGAGATGAACTTTCTCGGTGCAGAATTTTCAATTCAAGCCAAACGTTTATTGCATACGATTAATCTGGTCAACTTATTTTCAAAAGTTTTGTAATAATCGGTTGGTAATTAAACTGTTGAAACAGAAAATTTCGCCCGGTTGAAATGTTTCTTGCAATTTCCGGATTTTAGGGAGGCTGAATGGTTAGAATACGCGCGCTGTATCGTAACGTCTGTCATTGAGTCAACCGGCGTCGTTTCGATTTTCAGGTTGCACGTGACATGGAGTATGGTGTCCAACCTCGTGGGTTTTCTCCGTATCCTTCGGTTTCGTCCCACGGCTAAAGATCCGTACGCTCAAGGGAAGTTTTTAAATAAAATTTTAAAAAATATGTTAGTCCCGAAATGGACGTTAGTGTCGAATGGACGTTAAGCCGTATTTCTCTCTTTCTCTTTTATTTTTAAAGTTTTGTAATAATCGGTTGGTAATCAAAGGTACTGTAAAAGTTATAAAACAGAAAATTTCGTCCGGTTGTAATGTTTCTCACGTTAAAGTCAGCAATTTGCCGATTTTAGGGGGCAAACGTTTATTGCGAACGATTAAGCTGGTCAGAGGGAGCTTATTTTTAACAGTTTTGTAATATTCGGTTGATAATTAAAGGTACCGTGCAAATTAAACTGTTAAAATAGAAAAATTTCGCCCGGTTGAAATGTTTCTCGCTGTAGGTCAGCAATTTGCCAAATTTAGGGAGATTACGTGGCTGAATGGTTAGCACCTGCGCTCTGTATCGTAACGTCGTTGAGTCTACTGGCGTTGTTTCGATTGAAATGCCCGGTTGAAATGTTTCTTGCTATAAGTCAGCAATTTCCCGATTTTAGGGAGGCTAAATGGCTGAATGGTTAGCATGTGCGCGCTGTATCGTAACGTCTGTAATTGAGTCAACATGCGTCGTTTCGATTTCCGGGTTGCACGTGACATGGAGTATGGTGTCCAACCTCGTGGGTTTTCTCCGTGTCCTTCGATTTCCTCCTACGACTAAAGACCAGTACGCTCAAGGGAAGTTTTTAAATAAAATTAAAAAAACATAAGTTTGTCCCGAAATGACCTCGTTTGTGGCGAATGGACGTTAAGCCGCATTTCTCTCTTTCTCTTTTATTTTTAATGTTTTGTAATAATCGGTTGGTAATCAAATAGTAAGTGCAGGAGGACCGCACTACACGAAAAACAAAAAATGGTTAGAATGTGCAGGATGTATCGTAACGTCTGTCATTGAGTCAACCGGCTTCGTTTCGATTTCCAGGTTGCACGTGACATGGAGCATGGTGTCCAACCTCGTGGGTTTTCGCCCGGTTGAAATGTTTCTTGCTATAGGTCAGCAATTTGCCGATTTTAGGGAGGTTGCGTGGCTGAATGGTTAGAACGTGCGCTCTGTATCATAACGTCTGTCATTGGTTGTACGTGACAAGGAGTATGGTCGCCTGTCAAACTTCCTAGGCCGTAACGCCGCTGCCCGGGTAAAACAGTAGGACGTTAAACCCCATTTAATTTCATTTCATTTTCTCTATGCTGCTTATTTATTATAGTGGATAAATATTTTTCTGGCTCTGGCAATTATTTCATTTCTGCATAGAAATCTTGCTCTTTTTTTTTTGCAGAGTCCCCCCTGGGGTGTAGGGGGTGATAAGAATATACCCTTCGTATGTCCTGCGTGTCGTAAAAGGCGACTAAAAGGGTCCCTGTAATGGGGCAACGTGTTTGCCGTGCGTTGCGACCCGTGTCGGTGGAGAGTGGAATCCTGGTAATTGAGTGGGGATTTGGCTTGCGAGCCCTTTTTCTGCAACACATTACTTTGGCCCATGGTTCACCTAGACGGGAGGTCAGAGTGGCCCACTCTGATCAATCGGCTTTGGTCGTTTTTAGCTCTGTAGAATGTAAGTTTTTCAAATTTCTTTGCTTTGTTGTTTCCACTCAGCAAGTTTACCTTTGTGTCCTGAGTACATTCTACAGAGCGGCGGCTCGGGTCAATCGGGTTGGCTAAGTATTTATACTTACTGGCTTGAGTATACCCCTCGTCGAGCCCTGAGGCAATGCACTGGTAGTCCGTGCTAGTCCTCCCCCTGGTAGGCAGGGAAGTAACCTGGGGGACGACGAGGGGTGAATCATTAAAAATTTATTTCATGGATTCCCCAATCCCCCCCACACCAATTAATAAAAAGAAACAGAAACGTTCTAGTACAGAGGACGTTTCTGATTTATTTCAAAATACATTAAAAATATCAAAGACATGGCCGAGGTTTCTCTTAATTGAGAGTCCCTCTACGGACCTATCCAAAGTATCACCATTTTTAATATCCAAGGGCATAACTGGCTTGGCCGGTGAGCCCAAGGCTATTAAAAAACTTAAAAACGGAACACTTTTGATAGAATGTGCTAAGGAACAGCATGCTACCATGCTGCTTAAATCAACATCCTTAGCGGACATTCCAATCAAAGTGTCTCCACATAGGTCATTAAACTCAAGTAGAGGTGTAATTCGCTGTCGGGATCTTGAAGGCAGCAGTGAGGAAGAAATGGTGGAATACCTTTCTTCCCAATGCGTCCAACATGTTAAAAGAATAAGTGTACGCCGAGGAGAAAAGGTGATTCCTACAAGCACCTATATCCTCACTTTCAATCGTCCCGACATTCCAAAGACTCTCAAGGCAGGTTATCTGAACATACCTGTTGATTCTTACATCAGTAACCCACTTCGGTGTTATAAATGCCAGAAATTTGGACACAGTAAAACCGTCTGTAGAGGTAAGGACACCTGCGCTCGCTGTGGTCATGATGGCCACGAGAGCGCTACCTGCCAGGCGGAATTTTGCTGTATCAATTGCAAGGGTAAGCACTTTGCTTATTCTCGCGAATGTCCAGTATGGCAAAAAGAAAAAAGAATTCAACAGGTAATGTCTGAGCGAAAAATATCTTATTTCGATGCTCGAAAGCAAGTGGACCTAACTGCGCTCTTTCCCGTTCCATCCCAAGGGAAATCTTTTGCAGGCGCAGTAAAGGTATCTTCCAAAAGCATCTCTGTTCAGACAGATATAACCTGGCCAGATAAAGGGAAATTGTCTATCATATCATCAGATCATGATAAAGGGGTATCGAGCTCCTCTCAAACAAATGAGAGCTCGAATGAAACAACAATTTCTTTGACTGGTGAGGATTCATCCTCCTTGCCTCAATCTGAAGTTGGGATTATTCCTAACACTTCTACTCAGAATGGCAAGGGTCCATCTCCCTCGCCTCCCCTTGAAGCTGTCATCCTTGGCTCAAGTTCTACTGGGTCAGGATCGCAGTCAAAGGGTAATTCTTCGTCAAAGGAAGAAAAATTAGCAAAGTTTAAGGAGGGAGGAAAGAAGGGTTCAAAAGACCCTATTTCCCTCTATAATAGATATGGGGATGATCTGATGGACGGTGTTGCCTATGCGGATGTCCATACGGACCCACATGGGAAGCCGTCAAAAAATAAAATTCCCTGACAATGTTAAATTCCATTATTCAATGGAATTGTCGTGGTTTAAAACCAAATTTTAATGAAGTCCAATTATTAATTCAAAAGCACAATCCTTTAGCTATTTGTTTACAAGAAACTTTTTTACGGAATTCTGACAATTTGTCTTTTAGACATTTTGTTGGTTATCATCATCACGCAGTTGGTGATGGTAGAGCTCATGGGGGTGTTTCTATTATTCTAAATGGAGATGTTCCTCAGAGTCAAGTCACTCTCAACTCGCCTTTACAGGCAGTTGCAGTTCGGGTGACTTTGCATATTCCTATAACACTCTGCTCTGTTTATCTTCCACCAAGTTTACATCTTAATCCCAGAGATCTTGATGACCTTGTTGCACAACTTCCTCTCCCGTTTATTATTACGGGAGATTTCAATGGTCATCATTCCCTCTGGGGTAGTTCAGATGATAACAACAGAGGTAAACAAATAGCGGACTTCATTAACATTAATAATTTGTGTTTACTAAATGATGACTCGCCTACTTATCTACATCCTGCCACAGCTTCTTTTTCTTCGCTGGATCTCACCATTTGCTCTCCGGTCCTGTTTCAGGATTTTACATGGAGAGTAAATGAAGATCTGTGTGGTAGTGACCACTTTCCTATCATAATTGATAATAATGGTCCCTCTCCGGTCGAAAGACCCCAGAGGTGGAAGTTGCATAAGGCCGATTGGGCCCTGTTTGAATCTTTGTGTCTCTTCTCCTTTGATGCAAAGGAGTTAGAAGATGCAGATGAGCCTATGGCCTTATTCACTTCAATTCTTCAAGATGTAGCTGAGCAGGCGATTCCAAAAACCACGACAGAACCAAAACGTTTCAATAAACCATGGTTTAACGACGATTGCAAATCCGCTCTCAAAGAGCGTGATCGTATCCTGAGACGACTAAAAAACCATCCTTCCATGGAGAATATTGCAGCATACCAAATGGTCCGGGCGAAGGCCCGTAGAACCATACGCCAGGCAAAGAAAGCTTCATGGCAAAGTTATGTCTCCAGGATCAATTCCCGTACCACATCTAAGTCGGTATGGGATAGGATTCGTAGGATTAAAGGTAAAAGTAGTGCTTTATCAGTTAACCATCTCAATGTTGATAACACCACCTTAACAACATTTCCTGATATTGCTAATTCTCTGGCCAGTACTTTTTCATTCAATTCATCATCCAATTTCTCCTCCGATGCTTTTCGAGGCATTAGACAACAACAGGAGAAAAGGCGACTTAATTTCAAGTCCCGCAATGATGAATGTTATAATGATCGTTTTTCCATTGCAGAGCTCCGTGATTTGTTAAAGCGAGCTCGGGACACTGCATCTGGTCCAGATGAAATACACTACCAAATTTTAAAACATTTACCTTATCCAACACTTCTAATTTTACTGGATCTTTTCAACCGGATTTGGGTTGATGGGAATTTCCCTCCTTCGTGGCATGAAGCCACAATAATTCCCATCCCTAAACCGGGAAAAGATCATACGAATCCTACCAACTATCGTCCGATCGCTTTAACTAGCTGTATTTGCAAAACCATGGAGAGATTGATCAATCGAAGGCTTGTTTGGTACCTTGAGTCCAACAACCTCATTACTGACCTCCAATGTGGATTTCGGTCCCAAAGGAGCACTCTTGATCATCTCGTTAGATTTGAAACGTTCGTCAGGGATGCTTTCATCCAGAAGCAACATTTAGTTGCAATATTTTTTGATCTGGAGAAAGCTTATGATACTACATGGAAACATGGTATCATGCGCGACCTCCATAACCTCGGCCTACGAGGTCGCTTACCTATCTTCATTAAAAATTTCCTGGAAGATAGGTCATTTAAGGTACGACTGGGATCAATATTCTCTGACCCATTTCCTCAGGAAATGGGAGTTCCCCAGGGAAGCATATTATCTCCAACACTTTTTGCGATAAAAATTAATACAATCCCAGCGTGCCTTAAACCAGGTACAAATGGCGCTCTTTATGTTGATGACTTTCAGATGTGCTATGGTTCTACAGACATGCGGATAATCGAACGTAAGTTGCAGCTTTGTTTGAATTCACTTCAACAATGGGCAACCGAAAATGGATTTCGTTTTTCGAAATCCAAGACTGTCTGCATGCATTTCTGTCAGAAACGAGGTTTACATCCAGATCCAGAACTCTTCTTGGATGGCAATCGCCTACCAGTCGTGGATGAAACCAAATTTCTGGGGCTGATATTTGATAAGAAATTATCATTTATCCCCCACATTAAAAACCTTAAAAAGAAATGTCTGAAAGCCCTCAACATATTGAGAGTCTTATCAAATACTGACTGGGGAGCAGACCGTAAGGTCTTGCTCAGATTATATCGAGCTTTAATAAGATCAAAACTCGATTATGGGTGTATTGTGTATGGGTCTGCCCGCGAGTCTTATCTCAAAGAGCTCGACACCATACACAATCAGGGACTTAGAATCAGTTTAGGAGCATTTCGTACATCTCCAGTGGACAGTTTATACGTCGAGGCGCACGAGCCCTCACTGCACAACAGACGTGATAAACTGGCCCTGCAGTATGCTACGAAAATTGCATCACTTCCGAATCACATTTCATTTAACACCATATTTAGACCTCTTCATGAGCATTTGTATCTTGTAAAGACAAATGTTGTTCCATCATTCGGTATTCGCATACAACCCCTTTTGTCTGAGGCTGGTATCAGCCTTGACAGTATTGCGAATACCCCGGTCTTTAGGACTCCGCCGTGGGCTATATCTCCTCCAAAGATCGATTTCGATCTTACTCAACATAAAAAGAGAGATACTAGCTCTACGGTGTTCCAATCTCTGTTTAGAGAGTTAAGGTCTAAGTATGGTGATTATGCTCCTATTTACACAGATGGTTCTAAAGATGGTGATCGGGTAGCTTCAGCTACTGTGACGCCATCTGAGACTATTTCTGTGTGTCTTCCACCTGCTGCTTCAATATTTACAGCTGAACTACAGGCCATTCTTCAGGCCTTGGCGTTCATTCAGTCCTCTTCAGCTTTAAAGCATATCATTTTTACTGATTCTTTGTCCTCGCTTCAAGCAATTAACAATAAACAGCTTGAACACCCATTAGTAGCAGATGTTTATCGTCTGCTACTATCGTACGAGCTCAGCAGCAAAGACGTCGTCTTCTGCTGGCTTCCCAGTCACGTTGATATAAGGGGGAATGATAAAGCAGATTTTGCTGCCAAAGCTGCTTTAGATCTTCCCCAATCACAATTTTTATTACCATTTAAAGATTTTAAATCGGCAATAAATCATTTTATTTATGACCGCTGGCAACGGTCTTGGGATCTTGCAGGCACAAACAAACTTCATCATATTAAGCCTCTCTTAGGAGATTGGCCAAACTCCTATAGAACCAACAGGAGAGATGAAGTTGTTCTGTGTCGCTCTCGTATAGGTCATACTTTTTTAACACACTTTTTCATCTTGAAACGAGAGCCTCAACCAGAATGTGAACATTGTCATGTTCCTTTGACAGTGAAGCACATTTTGATTGAGTGCAAGCATCTCAAAAACCTAAGATCGAAATATTACCGTTGCCAGACTCTGCACCAATTATTTGCCCAACCGGGCTTATATTGTAACTTGTTATCCTTTTTAAAAGAGACAAGCTTTTATTATAAATTTTAATTGTATATTTATCATTTCATTTTGTATGTTTTAAATATTTATATGCATAACAGATTTATTTGATTTTTTAATCTTATTTACTGTGATACTGTTTTTATTTATGCATATAAAACTTTTTCTGTGATATTTATTTAACTTGTCTCGCATAAATCTTTGTAGGTTTGGCGCAATATAGCCCGGTTGGTGCCGAAGTGCCATAAAACCACATTTCATTCATTCATTTTTGCAGAGTGCTATTCTTGTATATTGCAGTCTATGACCCTTTGTTAAAAACATGCTTAAGAAGTTTTCACGATTTCCTACTTATAACCAAACATATTGGAAACCATAATTATATAACATATCTCTAATTTTGGAAGCCCGATTACAGCTATACAAGTTTCAATTATTTCCCTTTAGTTTAAAGATTATTTTTTTGCCCGGGTGCAATGTTTCTCACTACATTTAAATTTGTAACTTTGTGAGTTTTTGACCGATAATTATGTCTTTATAATTTTCCAAATTTACATATTTAACGTAAATATTCAAACAGTTGAGTTCAACCTGATTAAAAAAATTTAGTTATCTCATTTAATTTTTCGATGTTTTCTTACCATTTTCATTACATTTTTCTGAAAGTTTTGAAGTGGAAAGTCATCCCGATTACAGCAACACAAGGCTCAGTTATTTTCCTTTAGTTTTAGTATCAGTTATTTCCCTTTAGTTTTCAGATTATGCAATTTTTCATACTATATTTAGACTTGTAACTTCGCGAGGTTTTCACCAATTTTGATATAAAAGCTTATTGTTTCTGTTAAGATTATTATTATTTTTTTTGTGTGTTTTATCCACTAATCGTATTTCTCAGAATCTAACCACGGTATCTTTATGAAACTTTTACCTATCACCCCAAAAATGAGTGGTGGCTGTTGACTAAATATATTTTCAAAACGTTTTACGAATCCGAAATCACCGAAATTTACGAACGACAAAATGGACAATGCATAGTCGTAACTTTATTGTTTTTTGACCGATTTTACTAAATCTTTTTTCTTTGAATGCCTTGAAAAAAAATCATTTTCATCAGTAGTTTCACATTTTCGAATTTCAAAAATTCGTCGCTGTGATTTCGAACCGGACGTTTAGACCAATTTAATAACTTCTTTAATAGTTGTACGATTTTCATGACATTTAGTATATAAGTAGATCTTACCGATGCAACTTCCGGAAGTGACTGTGAATATGAAAGCTTTCATATCTGCATGGGACATGTGACAGGAAGTGACTGTGAATATGAAAGCTTTAATATATATTTATTTTTTGTGTGTGTGTTTTATCCAGAAATCGGATTTCTCAGAATCTAACCACAGTATCTTTATGAAACTTTTACCTATCCCCCCTAAAATGGGTGGTGGCTGTTGATTGAATATATTTTCAAAACGTTTTACGAATCCAAAATCACCGAAATTTACGAACGACAAAATGTACAATACATAGTCGTAACTTTGTTGTTTTTTCACCGATTTTACTAAATCTTTTTTCTTTGAATACCTTGAAAAAAATTATTTTCATCAACTGTTTCACATTTTCGAATTTCGAAAATTCGTCGCTGTGATTTTGAACCGGAAGTTTAGACCAATTTGACAACTTCTTTAATAGTTGTACGATTTTCATGAAATTTAGTATATAAGTGATCTTACCAATGTGACTTCAAAAATATGGTTAGAAATTTTCTAAATTATCTCCCCTTGACGAAATTAAGGATCAAAGTTTTCAAAAAAAATCAACGAAATTTAGGTCAGAATGACCTAATTTTTTTTTTCGATACTAGATAAGTAATTACTGATTTGTACACAATATATGAAGTTTGTCGATCGAACCGGAAGTGCCACCATCTTGAAACGTGAAAAGTCCGTAAGGCTTTTTTGCTATTTTACTTACAGACTTAGGAGTTATATATTCTGAATCCTTGAAGGAAGGCCTAAAAACGTTCAGAGTAGAATTTTGATTTATGTCAACTGATGGTCGCCATTTTGAAGTGAATATGAAACTTAGTGAAAAATCGACATTTACGGACTTGTAAACAAACACAATAGGGCATATGTATGTTCAATGCATCTCCTATGTCTGAAATTAATACATTTCAGGATAGCCGGGATACGGGTCGAATTTTTGGTATTTGAATATTTCAAAAATTCGATTTTTGTCTTTGATGCTTTTCGTGCCGACAAAGTTCTTTATGAGTGAAAAATCACTTTAACTTCACGAGATTGTGACCGATTTTAATTATTTTTTTTTCTTGTTCGGATTATTCATATGACCCATGACATGTGACAGGAAGTGACTGTGAATATGAAAGCTTTCATATCTGCATGGGACAGTAGCAGATCATGTTATTATTATTATTTTTTTTGTGTGTGTGCGTGTGTGTTTTCTGCAAATCGGATTTCTCAGAATCTATCCATAGGATCTGTCTGAAATTTTGACCTCCCCCCCCCCCCCAAAAAAAAAAAAAAAAATCGGGTGTGAACTTTGAATAAATATATTTTCAAAACGTTTTACGAATCCGAAATCACCGAATTTTACGAACGAAAAAACTGACAATGCATTTATTTTTAATGCATAGTCGTAACTTTATTATTTTTTGACCGATTTTACTAATTATTTTTTCTTTGAATAACTTGAAAAAAAAATCATTTTCATCTGCAGTTTCACATTTTCGAATTTCGAAAATTCGTTGCTATGATTTCGAACCGGAAGTTTAGACCAATTTGACAACTTCTTTAATAGTTGCACGATTTTCATGAAATTTAGTATATAAGTAAATCTTACCGATGTGACTTCAAAAATATAATTAGAAATTTTCTAAATTATCTCCTCTTGACGAAATTAAGGATCAAATTTTTCTAATTTTTTTTTCGATACTAGACAAGTAATTACTGATTTGTACCCAACATATGAAGTTTTTCGATCGAACCGGAAGTGCTTCCATCTTGTAAAGTGAAAAATACCTAAGACTTCTTTGCTATTTTACTTACAGACACGGGAGATATATTTTCTGAATCCTTGAAGGATGGCCTAAAAAACGTTGGGTGTAGAATTTTGATTTAGGTCAATTGATGGTCGCCATTTTGAAGTGAAAGTGAAAAAAAAAAAGCAATATGAAGGGCCGAGAATTTGGAACACAATAACTCTCCTTGTACAAAAAATATGAAGTTTTTCGATCGAACCGGAAGTGCCACCATCTTGTAACGTGAAAAATCCCTAAGACTTCTTTGCTATTTTACTTATAGACACGGGAGTTATATTTTCTGAATCCTTAATGGATGGCCTAAAAACGCTTGGAGTAGAATTTTGATTTAGGTCAATTGATGGTCGCCATTTTGAAGTGAAAGTGAAAAAAGAAGCAATTTGAAGGGCCGAGAATTTGGAATACAATAACTCTCCTTCTAATTGAGCTAGAATGTTCAAACTTGGTGTAGACGGTCACTAGGTCACTGCCTTGATTGAGTTCAAAGATGAGCATTTTCTGCTTAGGGTAAACGGAGATAAGCACGCTGATTTTTTGATTCATTAGGGCACGATAACTTTGGTTATAATGAAGGGAGGGCGATAAAACTCTTGTCAATCGAGAGTCTAATAGCTAGCCTGTTGTGTAAAATCATTGTATCATTTTTTTAAAAAGTCCAGGATAGCCGGAAAAAAAAAGAGATTGAAAACCCCAAAAAGTTGTATTTTTTACAATTTGGGGCATGTTTAGAGGTCTTTCTCGTAAAGTCAACATGTGTTTCCTGCAAATCGGATTTCTCAGAATCTAATCATAGGATTTTTCTGAAACTTTGACCTACCCCCCCCCCCCCCCGAAAAAAATGGGTGTGAACTTTGAATAGTAATGATTAGATGTATTTTCAAAACGTTTTAAGCATTCGAAATCACCGAATATTACCAACGAATGAATTTGACCTGTATCACTGTAACTATTTAACCTATTTTACTAATTCTTTTGTCTGTGAGTACGTTGACAAAAATCATTTTCAACTGCAGTTTCAGATTTTCGAAAATTCGTCGATGTGATTTCGAACCGGAAGTTGAGACCAACTTGACAACTTCTTTTATAGTTGTACGATTTTCAAGAAATTTAGTATGTAAGTAGATCTTACCGATACAACTTTAAAGATGTCCTTATAAATTTTTTAAATTATCTCCCCTTGGTGAAATTAAGGATTTTTTTTTTTCGATACTAGATAAGTAATTACTGATTCGTACACAAAATATTGAGTTTGAGACTTGAACCGGAAGTGCCGTCACCTTGAAACGTGAAAAATCATAATGGCTTTTGCGATATTTTACTTACAAACATGGGAGTTACATTTTCGGAATCCTTGAAGGAATGCCTAAAAATATATCTTATCAGAATTTTGATTTCGGTCACGTGATGGTCACCATTTCGAACTGAATATGAGAAAAGCCATAGGCCGTAGTTTGGAGAATATGTCTCCTATTTCCAAAATGAATACATTTCTGGATAGCCGGGATCAGGGTCGAAATGTTGTTATTATTGTGAGATTTGTCCGTAGAGATGAAAGACAGTTGGTTTTAACTAACCGAAAAAACTAAAGCATTCCGGCTTAACTATATCGGAAGATATGACAACTGAGAATATAAAACTTTTGACAAACGTCCAGAAGCACAGTTTAGTCAAATCTGCATGGTTTGCTAATGGTAAAATACGCGCCGAAGGGCATAATGGTAAAGTTTGTCGTGTGAAGTTGTATCCAGATTTAGAAGAGCAATACTCAAATTGAAATCCAGTTGAATCTGAAACCTATTATGTCTGGTATTGTCCTCCGTAGTTTGATTAGTTTTATTCACCACGCAATGATATAGTTTTGTAATAGTTACTAGTACTCATGTGAGTTTCAAGTTCCTATGACTGATTACTTCTCTGTGACAAAATGTCGTTGCACACGTTAAATCATAACATTTCCTAATCATTTCAATTTTTAAAGTCCTAAATTATACATTATAACCATTTAAGTTTACATATTATAGCGCTATTATATTCCACATTAAACGAAACATTCGTGAGCTTTACTTTTGCAATTGATATCACACTTTCGTTATGAATTTTCGGCTAGAATATCCATTCGTGTTTAATATATTTAATTAATTTGAAGTAGCAGGTGATAACAGTTAAGGCGATAGAAAATGAGCTTATAAGTTATACTGTCATATGATATCAATTAATTTTCATCTTATAAGTGATCTATAACGGTATTTAATTCGTAGTATTTTTAATGTGGCCTGTGGGCCAATTTATTTATTTATAAACTAGCTAATAACCATTTATTCTATAGAACCTGCTATCACACTGCTATATTGACCAGTGATTATTTTCATGTGCTTCAGTGATTCTAAGTAGCAAGAGATAGCAGTTCAAAGATAGAAAATTATCCGGTTTAAATAATCAAAACCTAAAAGCATATATATGATAATAAATATGAATGATAGACGGTCGAGAATAATATTGTCCATGTTATACCTCCATATTTGAAATAGTCTAGTGTTATGAATGTGAAACCATTATAGCTAAAATAATTTGTCCTCGACTGAGTTGCTTTTTACACAAATCCTAAACAACCTATATGTTTTATATCATCCACATAACGGTTGTTTGTGTATAATTATATGTTTTCTGTTGCTTGTAGTTTTTATATTGTATTTATGTTTTTGTCCCTGCACACGCACCAAGGAACTACAAATAATATATCAAATTGAAATGTCGAAGCCCACTTTATTCTGTAAAACACATTTAAAATTTTCTGATGTTACTCCTGTACTGGCGTATTTCACAGTCATTACTTAGGGCTAACATCCGTAATTTAAGTGACTTCGGCTATAAGTTTCACATTTCATTAAATTGTATCAATATCCGATTGATACTCCTCCAAACAGGTGACGTAGAACAAAATCCGTGTCCGAATTCTTTGTCGTATGAACAGCTATCCCTTGTTCATCTAAACTCCCGTAGTATAAGAAATAGATTAGATATTATATTCGATGTACTGAACGGACATCATTTAATAGGTTTTACAGAAACTCATCTAAATGATAAAATAAGCGACCATTCTTTAATTCGCACCGGGTTTCAAGCCCCATTCCGACGAGATAGAAATTCTTTTGGAGGCGGTGTCTTAGTTTATGTCAGTGAACATTTAATATGTAAAAGACGCTTAGATTTAGAAAATATCAATAATGAATCCATCTGGATCGAAATCAAATTAAAACATTATATCATTTTGGTTGCCATTGTCTAACGGCCACCAAACGCGTCAAATGAATTTTGGACAATCCTAGACTCATCGGTAGAATTAGCCTATCAGACGACAAACAAGATTATAATTTTGGGTGATCTGAATGTTGATCTCATATCAATAGAAAGTAGCAAGTTACACGATTTGATGCTAACCAATACCCTCAGTAATGTCATTAACACCCCTACAAGAGTTACAGCCTTGTCGTCAACTCTATTAGATGTTATTTTAGTACAAGAAGAGATTAAAATCTGTTTGAGTGAAACTATAGAGTTTGATAAAAATATCTCAGACCACAAGGCTGTAACAACAGAGAAGTGGTACTATACAAGGAAGGCAACTACGACAAGTTGAATTCTCTTATTTTGAATTTTGATTGGTATTCTAAATTTTATTGTCTTGAGATAAACTAGGCTTGTGATCAGTTTTACCATACACTGAACTCATTTATTAATGAGTGTGTTTCAAAAAGGACAGTAGTTATCAGACCTAATGAGAAGCCTTGGTTTAATTCTGAAATCCGTAAAGAAATTAGAATAAGAGATAGACTTAGGAAACAGGCTATACGTACAAATAACTTCAAAAAATTACTTAAATCCCAGTATAATGAAGATATCAAATCAAAACTAACAAATCCTTACAGTTCTCATGGGGATTTTTGGAAATCAATTAATCGCCTTTTATTTGATAAGAATAATGTTATACCACCCTTAGTATCAAATGATATTGATACAATCGCATACTCTAATTACGAAAAGGCCGAAATATTGAACTTGTTTTTTGGATCTGTCTCCGATAATATAGATTCCACCGACCGCCCCCCCTCCGTTTGAAAAAAGAACAAACTCGAAATATCAGAAACTGAAATCAAAGATATAATAGCAAGTCTTAACACAAAAAAGGCCAATGGACCGGATAAGATCAGTAGTCAATTGTTAAAATATATTTCTGAATCTATTTGTATACCCCTTAAACTTTTATTTAACAAGTCGTTAGCGGTAGGCACCTTCCCATCGAAATGGAAATATGCGAATGCAATGCCCCTATTTAAGAATGGCAGAAGAACACACGTTGAAAACTACACGCCAATATCATTATTGAACTTTATCAGTAAAATATTTGAAAAAATTGTTTTTAAGTATTTTTACAACTTTTTTCACACTACTCAATTGCTAAATCAGACAGGTTTTAGACCAAAACATGCCACTGTTCATCAACTTATTGAAGTATATGATAATATATTATCAGCCTTAGAAAATAAAGAATGTTCAAGCTACGTCTCTGTGACATCTCTAAAGCATTCGACCGGGTTTTCCACGTACGTTTGTTACAAAAGCTTTCAAGTTACGGAATTTCTGATCCACTCATAGCATGGACACGCGATTATCTTACGGATAGAAAACAAACCGTTTTTGTAAAGAATGCAAATTCAAAATATATAACTCCAAAATCCGGTGTCCCTCAAGGTTCTGTTCTTGTGTCGTTTTTGTTCTTGATCTACATAAATGATGTACAAGATGTATTACAAAATAAAGCAAGGTTATTCGCTGACGTTACTGCAATAGGGTGTAACAAAATCTCCGTAAATCACATAGAGCGTTCATTGAACAATGACCTTTCTAATTTACACGATTGGTCCAATGCGTGGCTTATAAAATTCAACCCTTTAAAAACTAATGTTGTAAATTTTTTTTCCTAAATGTCATGAACAGTCACCTAAACTAATTTTTGGAAATCAAGTCTTATCAAGTGTTGATCACCATAAACACCTTGGTGTAACCTTATCTCGGGACTGCAAGTGGTCTGAACACATCGATCGGATATGCAAATCTGCGTCAAAAAGTTTAAATATTCTAAGAAAAATTAGATATTCAATTGATAAAAATCTCTAGATATTATATATAAAACTCATATTAGATCACTATTTGAATATGCATGCGAAGTTTGGGATGGGTGTAACATCAACGATTCTGATAAATTAGAAAAGATACAGTTAGAAGCAGCTAGAATTGTGACCGGTCTTCCTAAATACACAAGTAGGGAGTCATTATATTATGAGACAGGTTGGACCAAACTATCAAAGCGCCGTGTTATTCGCCGGCTCTCGCTCTTTCATGACATTTTAAATAATAGGTCACCGTCATATTTAGTCGACATACTGGCCAAGCTTAATGTGACAAGGCACAATCATAACTTAAGAAACAATCAAAACATCACTATTCCATTATGTAGGACCACTCAATACAAAAAATCATTTTTTTCTTCTACTATAACCGATTGGAATTAATTGGATATAACTTTAAGAAACGTCAATGACCCAAAAGAATTTAGATCAAAACTGAAAAAGAAATACAAAAATAATCATTCCTCTCCTAATTATTATATTTATGGAAATCGCTTTGTAAATATCATCCATACTAGACTGCGTCATGGGTGTAGTGTGTTAAATCATGATCTGTATAGGGTAAAATTAATTCAGAGTCCAAAATGTGAATGTGGCTGGCACGACGAAAATGCTGAACATTACTTCTTTCAGTGCAAGAAACTTGCACTTGTGATTTCAAAATCACAGATGTATCTGCGTTACTATGGGGTGACGTGGATCTGCCCGAAGAAAAGAATACTTATATATTTTCTCAAGTTCATACTTTTATAATCAACTAAACGATTTGTCTAACTACAATTATACTATTATAATAAAATTATGCGTATAGTAGTTCCTGTGCACTCTTTGTATGTATGTTTTGTTTATTTTGTACGTGTAAATGTGATTAGTTCATATTCCCCAAAATTAGAAGTGTTATTTATCCAAACATTGCATTTATATACCAAAAAATGAAATATATTAATGATTAGTTCAATGAAATGAATTTAATTAATGATTAGTTCAATGAAATGAATTTAATTTTGTATCTATCATTTGAAATATTCTCATCAATTGATATTTTTTTAATGAGAAGATGTTTATAAGTTGTTAGAACTTTTGTTTAATCCTCTTGTATTGTACAATGATATGTCGATGCAATAAAATATGTTTAAACTAAACTAAATGTTGTTATTTGAAAATATCACATTTTCCAATTTTGCAAATCGGATTTCTCAGAATCTAACCAAGGGATCTTCTGAAACTTTGACCTACTCCCCCCCCCCCAAAAAAAATGGGGTGCGAACGTTGTTTAAATATATTTTTAAAACGTTTTACGAATCCGAAATCACCGAATTTTTCGAACGAAAAAACTGATAATGCATAGTCGTAACTTTGTTATTTTTCGACCGATTTTACTAAATCTTTTTTCCTTGAATATCTTGAAAAAAAATCATTTTTATCAGCAGTTTCACATTTTAGAATTTCGAAAATTCGTCGCTGTGATTTCGAACCGGAAGTTTAGACCAATTTCACAACTTCTTTAATAGTTGTACGATTTTCATGAAATTTAGTTTATATGTAGATCTTACCGATGCGACTTTTCTAAATTATCTCCCCTTGACGAAATTAAGGATCAAAGTTTACAAAAAAATCAACGAAATGTATTTCAGAATGACCTAATTTTTTTTTTCGATACTAGATAAGTAATTACTGATTTGTACACAAAATATGAAGTTTTTCGATCGAACCGGAAGTGCCACCATCTTGAAACGTGAACAGTCCGTAAGGCTTTTTGCTATTTTACTTACAGACTTGGGAGTTATATTTTCCGAATCCTTGAAGGAAGGCCTAAAAAACGTTAAGAGTAGAATTTTGATTTAGGTCAACTGGTAGTCGCCATTTTGAAGTGAATATGAAACATAGTGAAAAATCGCCATTTACGGACTTATAAACAAACGCAATAGGGCATAGTATGTTCAAGCGGTTTTCGGTTCACAGGAATACACTATTACATTCCCTAACTGATTTCAAAATCACAGATGTATCTGTGTTACTATGGGGTGACGTGGATCTGCCCGAAGAAAAGAATACTTATATATTTTCTCAAGTTCATACTTTTATAATCAACTAAACGATTTGTCTAACTACAATTATACTATTATAATAAAATTATGCGTATAGTAGTTCCTGTGCACTCTTTGTATGTATGTTTTGTTTATTTTGTACGTGTAAATGTGATTAGTTCATATTCCCCAAAATTAGAAGTGTTATTTATCCAAACATTGCATTTATATACCAAAAAATGAAATATATTAATGATTAGTTCAATGAAATGAATTTAATTAATGATTAGTTCAATGAAATGAATTTAATTTTGTATCTATCATTTGAAATATTCTCATCAATTGATATTTTTTTAATGAGAAGACGTTTATAAGTTGTTAGAACTTTTGTTTAATCCTCTTGTATTGTACAATGATATGTCGATGCAATAAAATATGTTTAAACTAAACTAAATGTTGTTATTTGAAAATATCACATTTTCCAATTTTGTTTTTCATGTTTTGCGTGCCGATAAAGTTGTTTACGAGTGAAAAATCATAAAAACTTCGCTATATTTTGACCGATTTTAATGATTTTTTTTTCTTGATGAGATTATTTACATGACCTGTGAATATGAAAGCTTTAGTTATATTTTTTTTTTTTTTTTTTTTTTTTTTTGTGTAGTTTCTGCAAATCGGATTTCTCAGAATCTAACCAAGGGATCTTCTGAAACTTTGACCTACCCCCCCCCCCCAAAAAAAAAAAATAGGTGCGAACGTTGTTTAAATATATTTTTAAAACGTTTTACGAATCCGAAATCACCGAATTTTTCGAACGAAAAAACTGATAATGCATAGTCGTAACTTTGTTATTTTTCGACCGATTTTACTAAATCTTTTTTCTTTGAATATCTTGAAAAAAATCATTTTTATCAGCAGTTTCACATTTTAGAATTTCGAAAATTCGTCGCTTTGATTTCGAACCGGAAGTTTAGACCAATTTCACAACTTCTTTAATAGTTGTACGATTTTCATGAAATTTAGTTTATATGTAGATCTTACCGATGCGACTTTTCTAAATTATCTCCCCTTGACGAAATTAAGGATCAAAGTTTACAAAAAAATAAACGAAATGTATTTCAGAATGACCTAATTTTTTTTTCGATACTAGATAAGTAATTACTGATTAGTACACAAAGTTTTTCGATCGAACCGGAAGTGCCACCATCTTGAAACGTGAAAAGTCCGTAAGGCTTTATTGCTACTTTACTTACAGACTTGGGAGTTATATTTTCCGAATCCTTGAAGGAAGGCCTAAAAAACGTTAAGAGTAGAATTTTGATTTAGGTCAACTGGTAGTCACCATTTTGAAGTGAATATGAAACATAGTGAAAAATCGCCATTTACGGACTTATAAACAAACACAATAGGGCATAGTATGTTCAATGCGTCTCCTATGTCTGAAATTAATACATTTCAGGATAGTCGGGATACGGGTCGAATTTTTGGTATGAATATTTCAAAAATTCGATTTTTGCCTTTGATGTTTTTTGTTGCCGACAAAGTTCTTTACGAGTGAAAAATCACATTAACTTCACTAGATTGTGACCGATTTTAATGATTTATTTTCGTGTTCGGGTTATTCATATAGCCCACGACATGTGACCGGAAGTCACTGTGAATATGAAAGCTTTCATATCTGCATGGGACATGTGACAGGAAGTGACTGTGAATATGAAAGCTTTAATTATATTTTTTTTGTGTGTGTGTTTTATCCAGAAATCGGATTTCTCAGAATCTAATCACAGTATCTTTGTGGAACTTTTACCTATCCCCCAAAAAATGGGTGGTGGCTGTTGATTAAATATATTTTCAAAACGTTTTACGAATCCGAAATCACCGAAATTTACGAACGACAAAATTGGACAATGCATAGTCGTAACTTTGTTGTTGTTTCACAGATTTTACAAAATCTTTTTTCTTTGAATACCTTGAAAAAATTCATTTTCATCAGCTGTTTCACATTTTCGAATTTCGAAAATTCGTCGCTGTGATTTTGAACTGTAAGTTTAGATCAATTTGACAACTTCTTTAATAGTTGTACGATTTTCATGAAATATATAAGTGATCTTACCGAGGATCAAAGTTTTCAAAAAAAATCAACGAAATTTAGGTCAGAATGAACTAATTTTTTTTTCGATACTAGATAAGTAATTACTGATTTGTACACCAAATATGAAGTTTGTCGATCGAACCGGAAGTGCCACCATCTTGAAACGTGAAAAGTCCGTAAAGCTTTTTTGCTATTTTACTTACAGACTGTGGAGTTATATATTCTGAATCCTGAAAGGAAGGCATAAAAAACGTTCAGAGTAGAATTTTGATTTATGTCAACTAATGGTCGCCATTTTGAAGTGAATATGAAACTTAGTAAAAAATCGACATTTACGGACTTGTAAACAAACACAATAGGCATAGTATGTTCAATGCGTCTCCTATGTCTGAAATTAATACATTTCAGGATAGCCGGGATACGAGTCGAATTTTTGGTATTTGAATATTTCAAAAATTCGATTTTTGTCTTTGATGTTTTTCGTGCCGACAAAAATCGACATTTACGGACTTGTAAACAAACACAATAGGGCATAGTATGTTCAATGCGTCTCCTATATCTAAAATTAATACATTTCAGGATAGCCGGGATACGGGTCAATTTTTTGGTATTTGGATATTTCAAAAATTCGAATTTTGCCTTTGATGTTTTTCGTGCCGACAAAGTTCTTTACGCGTGAAAAATCACATTAACTTCACTAGATTGTGACCGATGTTAATGATTTTTTTTTCTTGTTCGGATTAATACATTTCAGGATAGCCGGGATACGAGTCGAATTTTTGGTATTTGAATATTTCAAAAATTCGATTTTTGTCTTTGATGTTTTTCGTGCCGACAAAAATCGACATTTACGGACTTTTAAACAAACACAATAGGGCATAGTATGTTCAATGCGTCTCCTATATCTGAAATTAATACATATTTTTGGGTATTTGGATATTTCAAAAATTCGAATTTTGCCTTTGATGTTTTTCGTGCCGACAAAGTTCTTTACGCGTGAAAAATCACATTAACTTCAATAGATTGTGACCGATGTTAATGATTTTTTTTTCTTGTTCGGATTATTCATATGACCCATGACATATGACAGGAAGTGAATGTGAATATGAAAGCTTTCATATCTGCATGGGACAGTAGCAGATCTAGTTTTTTTTGTGTTTTATCCACAAGTCGGATTTCTCAGAATCTAACCATAGGATCTGTCTGAAACTTTTACCTATCCCCCCAAAATAGGTGTTGGCTGTTGATTAAATACATTTTCAAAACATTTTACGAGTCCGAAATCGCCGAATTTTACGGACGAAAAAACTGTCAATGCATAGTCGTAACTTTCTTATTTTTTGACCGATTTTACTAATTCTTTTTTTTTTTTTTTTTTTTGAATACCTTGAAAAAAACCCATTTTCATCTGCAGTTTCACATTTTCGAATTTCGAAAATTCGTCGCTGTGGTTTTGAAACGAAAGTTTATATCAATTAGACAACTTCTTTAATAGTTGTACGGTTTTCATGAAATTTAGTATACTAGTAGACCTTACCGATGTGACTTCATAAATATAATTAGAAAATTTCTAAATTATCTCCCCTTGATGAAATTAAGGATCAAATTTTAAAAAAAAATCAAAGAAATATAGATCATAATGACCTAATTTTTTTTCCTGATACTACTAGTATCATACTAGACAAGTAATTACTGATTCGTACACAAAATATGAAGTTTGTAGATCGAACCAGAAGTGCGGCCATCTTGTAACGTGAAAAATCCCTAAGAATTTTTTGCTATTTTACTTACAGACACGGGAGTTATATTTTCTGAATCCTTGAAGGATGGCCTAAAAAACGTTGGGAGTAGAATTTTGATTTTGGTCGGTTGATGATCGCAATTTTGAAGTGATTGTGAAAATTAGAAGCAATTGGAAGGGCCGAGAATTTGGAACACAATAATGTTCAAACTTAGTGTAGACGGTCACTAGGTCACTGTCTTGATTGAGTTCAAAGATGAGCATTTTCTGCCTAGGGTAAGCAGTGATAAACACGCTGATTTGTTGATTCATTAGGGTACGATAACTTTGGTTATAATGAAGGGAAGGCGATGGAACTCTTGTCAATCGAATGTCTAATAGCTAGCCTGTTGTGTAAAATCATTGTATCAGTTTTTTTTAAATATCTGGAGAAAAAAAAGAGATCGAAAATCCAAAAAGTCGTATTTTTACGATTTGGAGCATTTTGAAAGGTCCTTTTCTCTTAAAGTCAACATAATATTTTTGGGAACTTCTTCTACAAAGAGTCTTATAGATAGGCTTTTATATGAAAGCATCGATCGGCAGTCCAAAATATCAGGGGTTGGGAGGGGGGCACGCCAGAAAATCGAGATGAACTTTCTTGGCCAATGCAGGTATCGAACACCCGACCTCCTGGCTAGCAGGCCAACGCCTTAGCCACTTAGTGTGGACACCCATCGTACATTTCATCCGTCAAATCAAAACACTGAATTGCCATCAGACCAATAATTAATTATTCTTAATTTAAAACTTTATTTTAAATTTAAGTCTGACATTATTAAATCCTAATTTTACTAGTAGACGTTCGTCTTATCTAAAATTAAACTTTCATTTAATTATGAACAACACTTAACGTGTCTCTTTAAAACAATTAAATACTCTATAACAGTAGCTTAACCTTTTGACCTAAACTCATTAATTTACCATTTTGTATGTGAGCGACTTGCTATTCTTCCTATATGACATATTGCACTGGTCTGATTCCAAAGGGGGCGGGGGGCTGAATGGTTAGCACGCACGCGCTGTATATCTAGCGTGTTTTCGAATGCCCAGTTGTACGTGACATGGAGTAAGGTCGCCTTCCAACCTGTCATTTTTAGTTCTTTCCCGCCAGCGAGGGCGATGAAACTCTTGTCAATCGAGAGTCTAATAGCTAGCCTGTTGTGTGAAATAATTGCATCATTTTTTTTTAAATGTTCGGTGTAGCCGAAAATCCAAATGGTCGTATTTTTACGATTTGGAGCATTTTTAGAGGTTTTTTTTCTCGTAAAGTAAAGATGATATTTTTTGGGAACTTCTTCTACAAAGAGTCTTATCAGTAGTCTTTTATATGAAACTTTAGATCAACAGTCCAACATATCAGGAGTAGAAGAACAAAAGGATCGAAAATTGAAAACGGCACCCTTTTATTGTTAAGCGAAACATGCAGTGTGGGTTACTACAATCTACACATTTAGTCATCGTATAGAGCTTATTCAACACTATCGAATTCCAACTGCTTTGGGATATTTACGTGCACTCCAATGTGTACACGGGACCTCGGTTTTTCGTCCCATCCGAACGACTAGACGGCTGTCCTTGTCAGGCTCTCCGTTCTGCCTCACTGACAAGGGGAACCACGCCGGAAAATCGAGATAAACTTTCTCGGTGCAGAACTTTCAATTCAGGCCAAACGTTTATTGCATACGATTAAGCTGGTGAGTTGCACCTTATTTTCAAAAGTTTTGTAATAATCGGTTGGTAATTAAAGTATCGTGCAAATTAAACTTTTAAAACAGAAAATTTCGCCCGGTTGTAATGTTTTTTGCTATAAGTCAACAATGGCTGAATGGTTAGCATGTGCGCGCTGTATCGTAACGTCTGTAATTGAGTCAACATGCGTCGTTTCGATTTTCGGGTTGCACGTGACATGGAGTATGGTGTCCAACCTCGTGGGTTTTCTCCGTGTGCTTCGATTTCCTCCCACGACTAAAGACCAGTACGCTCAAGGGAAGTTTTTAAATGAAATTAAAAAACATAAGTTTGTCCCGAAATGACCTCGTTTGTGGCGAATGGACGTTAAGCCGCATTTCTCTCTTTCTCTTTTATTTTTAATGTTTTGTAATAATCGGTTGGTAATCAAATACTAAGTGCAGGAGGACCGCACTACACGAAAAACAACCGGCGTAAAATATCAAATGAAATGAATGGATCCGGGGGCCAACCTTAAGCGTCCACTGCGCTGTACAGTCCCGGGCCTGTTATGGTACAGGCTTCACTAAAAATGATTTGAAAAAAAAAGAAGTAACAGAAATAATGCGACCGATCTTGACAATGGTCGCCTCTTCAAAGCCGATAGTCTGCCAGTTGACGTCAGGTGTTTGAACGTCAAACAATTTCAACAATAAGGGCGATAATCCGGATAGCATCTCGAAAAACGCTAAAATAATAAGTGTAGTGAGCAAACAGGAGCAAAACCCGACAATGAGAACATTCTGCAGTACGAAGGGCTAAAACTCTACTCTAATAGTAAGTGCAGGAGGACCGCACTACACGAAAATAAAAAAAAAACATATAAGATTAACCTCCGTAAAATATCAAATCACGTGAATGGATCCGGGGGCCAGCCGTAAGCGTCCACTGCGCTGTACGGGTTCTGTAAAAGTGATAAAACAGAAAATTGCGCCCGGTTGTAATGTTTTTCACTTTAAAGTCAGCAATTTGCCGATTTTAAGGGGTAAACGTTTATTGCGAACGAGGGGCTTATTTTTAAACGTTTTGTATCATTAAATGTACCGTGTTAAAATAGAAAATTTCACCCGCTTGAAACGTTTCTCGCTGTAGGTCAGCAGTTTGCCGATTTTAGGGAGGTTGGGTGGCTGAATGGTTAGCACGTGCGCTCTGTATTGTAACGTCTGCCACTGAGTCAACTGGCGCTGTTTCGATTTTTTAGTTGTACGTGACAAGGAGTATGGTCGCCTGCCCAACCTCGTAGGCCGTAACTCCGCTGCCCGGGTAAAATTTCCCCCATTGCACGCTTTATAGCGTATGCCCGTCTTCATTAGCCGATTTTAGGAGCAGAACAATTTCATTTCATTTTCTCTATGTTGCTTATTTATTATAGTGGATAAATATTTTTCTGGTTCTAGCAATTATTTAATTTCTGCATAGAAATCTTTCTTTGAACAGTTTTTTTTTCATTGCAGAGTGCCATTCTTGTATATTGCAGTCTATGACCCTTTGGTTAAAACATGCTTAAGAAGTTCTCACGATTTCCTACTTATAACCAAACATATTGGAAACCATAATTATATAACATATCCCTAATTTTGGAAGCCCGATTGCCTTTGATGTTTTCCGTGCCGACAAAGTTGTTTTCGCGTGAATAACTCCGATTAACAGCTTGAAAATAATCAAATAGATCGCAGTTTCGCTATTTGGTCTCAAATCTGGGAAATCAATACATTTCTGGTTAGCCTGCTTTCAAAAATGGGTGGTGGCCTTGGAACCAATATATTTTCAAAACGTTTTGCGAATCCAAAATCACCGAAAACAATTGATGAAAAAATTGACCATGACAGCTGAGTTACTTCGTGATTTTGTGATCTATTTTACTTTTCTGGTTAGCCTCCGTTTAAAAAAGGGCGGAGACCTTGGAATCAATATACATGTATTTTCAAAACGTTTTGCGAATCCAAAATCCCCGAAAACAACTCAAATTGAGCTTGGATGGAAACTATATAGAAAAATAAAAGGAAACATCAACATTATATAAGTCTTGCACACATAGGCTTAGAACTTTGCAGCCAGTCCTCATATTATTTGAAATTGAATAGGTTTGATTTGATATAATTATTTGTTTTCTATTTTAAAACTATCTAACAAAAATTGTAATCATTTATGTTATTGATTTAGATTAATACCGTTTATTTTAACACATTCATCAATTAATAATGGTTTGCATAGTCATCGTATAGAGCTTATTCAACAGTATCGAATTCCAACTGCTTAGGGATATTTTACGTGCCCTCCAATGTGTACACGGGATCTTGGTTTTTCGTCCCAACCGAACGAATAGACAGCTGTCCTTGTCAGGCCCTCCATTCTGCCTCACTGACAAGGGGGGACCACGCCGGAAAATCGAGATGAACTTTCTCGGTGCAGAACTTTCAATTCAGGCCAAACGTTTATTGCATACGATTAAGCTGGTCAGTTGGAGCTTATTTTCAAAAGTTTTGTAATAATCGGTTGGTAATTAAAGTACCGTGCAAATTAAACTGTTAAAACAGAAAATTTCGCCCGGTTGAAATGTTTCTTGCTATAAGTCAGCAATTTCCCGATTTTAGGGAGGCTGAATGGCTGAATGGTTAGCATGTGCGCGCTGTATCGTAACGTCTGTCATTGAGTCAACCGGCGTCGTTTCGATTTCCAGGTTGTACGTGACATGAAGTATGGTGTCCAACCTCGTGGGTTTTCTCTGTGTCCTTCGGTTTCCTCCCACTCCTAAAGACCCGTACGCGCAAGGGAAGTAAAAGTGATAACCCAGGAAATTTCGCCCGGTTGTCATATTTCTCACTTTTAAGTCAGCAATTTGCCGACTTTAGGTGGCAAACGTTTATTGCGAACGATTATGCTGGTCAGGGGGAGCTTATTTTTGAAAATTTTGTAATATTCGGTTGATAATTGAAGGTACCGTGCAAATTAAACTGTTAAAATAGAAAATTTCGCCCGGTTGAAATGTTTCTCGCTGTAGGTCAGCAATTTGCCAAATAAAGAGAGGTTACGTGGCTGAATGGTTAGCACCTGCGCTCTGTATCGTAACGTCTGTCATTGAGTCAACTGGCGTTGTTTCGATTGAAATGCTCGGTTGAAATGTTTCTTGCTATAAGTCAGCAATTTTCCGATTTTAGGAAGGCTGAATGGCTGAATGGTTAGCATGTGCGCGCTGTATCGTAACGTCTTTCATTGAGTCAACCGGCGTCGTTTCGATTTCCAAGTTGCACGTGACATGGAGTATGGTGTCCAACCTCGTGGGTTTTCTCCGTGTCCTTCGGTTTCCTCCCACGGCTAAAGACCCGTACGCGCAAGGGAAGTTTTTCAATAAAATTAAAAGACATATGTTAGTCCCGAAATGACCTCGTTTGTGTCGAATGGACGTTAAGCCGCATTTCTCTCTTTCTGTTTTATTTTTACAGTTTCGTAGTAATCGGTTGGTTTTCAATGGTACTGTAAATATGATAAAACAGAAAATTTCGCCCGGTTGTATTGTTTCTCATTTTAAAGTCAGCAATTTGCCGATCTTATTTTTAAAAGTTTTGTAATATTCGAAAATTCGTCGCTGTGTTTTCGAACCGGAAGTTGAGAACAACTTCACAACTTCTTTAATAGTTGTACGATTTTCATGAAATTTAGTATGTAACTAGACATTACTAATGTGACTTGAAAAATGACTTTTAAAATTTTCTAAATTATCTTTCCTTGGTGAAATTAAGAATCAAATTTTTCCAAAAAATCGTCGAAATAAAAGTCAGAATGACCTATTTTTTTCCGATACTAGACAACTAATTAAAGCTGAACTCCGGTTACAAAAATACTGAAATAATGTAATAAAAAAAAAGTAAACGCCCGCAAGCCGCCATACTTGTTTCCAATGGCGGACATGGAGGCTTATGACCTGGAAAGGTTAGCCGATCTCACTTCCAGTTTGTTTCTCGTCAGCTAGCTATACACATCCGGCTTTATTCTCTTCACACGGTTCACTGATTGCTGTATTTCGGCTAACCTTTCAAGGTCATAAGCCTCCATGTCCGCCATACTTATTTCACAAGTTGGAAACAAGTATGGCGGCTTGCGGGCGTTAACTTTTTTTTTATTACATTATTTCGGTATTTTTGTAACCGGAGTTCAGCTTTAATGATTCGTACATAAAACATGGAGTTTGTCGATCGAACCGGAAGTGCCACCATCTTGAAAAGTGAAAAACAATAGAACTTTTGCGATATTTCACTTACAGACATGGGAGTTACATTTTCTGAACCCTTGAAGGAAAACCTAAAACACGTTCAGAGCAGAATTTTGATTTAGGTCAGCTGATGGTCGCCATTTTGAAGTGAATATGAAACATAGTGAAAAATCTACATTTACGGACTTATAAGGTATAGTATGTTCAATGCGTGTCCTATGTCTAAAATTTAATACATTTTAATTTCAGGATACTCGGGATACTGGTCGAATTTTTGGTATTTGAATATTTCAAAAATTCGAATTTCGCTTTTGGTGTTTTTCGTGCCGACAAAGTTGTTTATGAGTGAAAAATCACATTAATTTCGCAAGATTTTGACCGATTTTAATGATTTATTTTTTCTTCTTCGGATTATTTATATGACCCATGACATGTGACAGGAAGTGACAGTGAATATGAAAGCTTTCATATCTGCATGGGACAGTAGCAGATCTAGTTATTATTAAGTTTCCATATTACATATGAAAGCTTATTGTTTCTGTTAAAGTCATTATTATTAAGCTTTCATATTACATATGAAAGCTTATTGTTTCTGTTAAGGTTATTATTAAGCTTCCATATTACATATAAAAGCTTATTGTTTCTGTTAAAGTTATTATTAAGCTTTCATATTACATATGAAAGCTTATTGTTTCTGTTAAGATTATTATTATTTTTTTTTGTGTTTTATCCACAAATCGGATTTCTCAGAATCTAACCACAGTATCTTTATGAAACTTTTACCTACCCCCCCAAAAATGGGTGGTAGCTGTTGATTAAATATATTTTCAAAACGTTTTACGAATCCGAAATCACCGAAATTTACGAACGACAAAATGGAAATTGCATAGTCGTAACTTTATTGTTTTTTGACCGATTTTACTAAATCTTTTTTCTTTGAATACCTTGAAAAAAATCATTTTCATCAGCAGTTTCACATTTTCGAATTTCGAAAATTCGTCGCTGTGATTTCGAACCGGAAGTTTAGACCAATTTGACAACTTCTTTAATAGTTGTGCGATTTTCATTCAATTTAGTATATAAGTAGATCCTACCAATGTGACTTCAAAAATATAATTAGAAATTTTCTAAATTATCTCCCCTTGGTGAAATTAAGGATCAAAATTTTCAAAAAAATCGGCGAAATATAGGTCAGAATGACCTAATTTTTTTTTTTGATACTAGACAAGGAATTACTGATTCGTACACAAAATATGGAGTTTGTCGATCGAACCGGAAGTGCCACCATCTTTAAACGTGAAAAATCACTAAGGCTTTTTTGCTATCTTACTTACAGACACGGGAGTTATATTTTCTGAATCCTTGAAGGATGGCCCAAAAATCGTAGGGAGCAGAATTTTGATTTCGGTCATGTGATGGTCACAATTTTGAATTGAAAATGGAAAATAGAAGCAATTTGAAAGGCCCGGACTTCGGAACACAATAACTCTCCTTCTAATTAAGCTAGAATGTTCAAACTTGGTGTAGATGTTCACTAGGTCAATGTTATGATTGAGTTCAAAGATGAGCATTTTCTGCTGAGGGTAAGCCGAGATAAGCATGCTGATTTGTTGATTCTTTAGGGCACGATAACTTCGGTTATAATGAAGGGAGGGCGGTGAAACTTTTGTCAATAGAGAGTCTAATGGGTAGCCTGTTGTGTGAAATGATTGTATCATTTTTTTTAAATATCAGGGATAGCCGAAATAAAGAGATTGAAAATCCAAAAAGTCGTATTTTTACAATTTGGAGCATGTTTAGGGGTCTTTCTCGTAAAGTCAACATACTATTTTTTGGGAACTTCTTCTACGAAGAGTCTTATTGGTAGTCTTTTATATGAAACCATCGATCAACAGTCCAACATATCAGGAGTAGAAGAACAAAAGGATCGAACACTGAAAACGGCACCCTTTCATTGTTGAGCGAAACATGAAGTGTGGGTGACTACAATCTACGCATTTAGTCATCGTATAGAGCTTATTCAACAGTATCGAATTCCAACCGCTTAGGGATATTTTACGTGCACTCCAATGTGTACACGGGACCTTGGTTTTTCGTCCCATCCGAAGGACTAGACAGCTGTGCTTGTCAGGCCCTCCGTTCTGCCTTACTGACAAGGGAACCACGCCGGGAAATCGAGATGAACTTTCTCTGTGCAGAACTTTCAATTCAGGCAAAACGTTTATTGCCAACGATTAAGCTGGTCAGTTGGAGCTTATTTTCAAAAGTTTTGTAATAATCGGTTGGTAATTAAAGTACCGTGCACATTAAACTGTTAAAACAAAAATTTCGCCCGGTTGAAATGTTTCTTGCTATAAGTCAGCAATTTTCCGAATTCAGGGAGGCTGAATGGTTAGCATGTCCGCGCCGTATCGTAACGTCTGTCATTGAGTCAACGGGCGTCGTTTCGATCTTCAGGTTGCGCGTGACATGGTGTATGATGTCGAACCTCGTGGGTTTTCTCCGTGTTCTTCAGTTTCCTCCCAACGGCTAAAAACCAGTACGCGCAAGGGGAGTTTTTAAATAAAATTAAAAAAAATATGTTAGTCCCGAAATGACCTAGTTTGTGTCGAATGGACGTTAGGCCGCATTTACTGTAAAAGTGATGAAACAAAAAATTTGGCCCGGTTGTAATGTTTCTCACTTTAAAGTCAGCAATTTGTCGATTTTAAGGGGCAAACGTTTATTGCGAACGATTAAGCTGGTCAGGGGGAGCTTATTTTTAAAAGTTTTGTAATATTCGGTTGATAACTAAAGGCACCGTGCAAATTAAATTGTTAAAATAGAAAATTTGGCCCGGTTGAAATGTTTCTCGCTGTAGGTCAGCAATTTGCCGATTTTAGGGAGGTTACGTGGCTGAATGGTTAGCACGTGCGCTCTGTATCATAACGTCTGTCATTGAGTCAACTGGCCTTGTTTCGATTTCTTGGTTGTACGTGACAAGGAGTATGGTCGCCTTACCAACCTCGTAGGCCGTAACGCCGCTGACCGGGTAAAATTTCCCTCATTGCACACTTTATGGCGTATGCCCGTCTTCATTAGCCCATTGTAGGAGCAGAACAGTAGGACGTTAAACCCCATTCAATTTCATTTCATTTTCTCTATGTTGCTTATTTATTATAGTGGATAAATATTTTTCTGGTTCTAGCAATTATTTAATTTCTGCATAGAAATCTCTGGCCAGTTTTTTTTTATTGCAGAGTGCCATTCTTGTATATTGCAGTCTATGACCCTTTGTTTAAAACATGCTTAAGAAGTCGTCACGATTTCCTACATATTGGAAACCATAATTATATAACATATCTTGGAAGCCCGATTACAGCTATACAAGTTTCAGTAATTTCCTTTAGTTTAAAGATTATTTTTTGCCCGGGTGCAATGTTTCTCACTACATTTAAATTTGTAACTTTGTGAGTTTTTGACCGATTTTGATATTATGTCTTTATAATTTTCCAAATCTACATATTTAACGTACATATTCAAATAGTTGAGTTCAACCTGATTCAAAAAGTTTTAGTTTTGTTCAAAGTTATCTCATTCATCTCGATTACAGCAACACAAGTATCAGTTATTTCCCTTTAGTTTTCAGATTACTCAATGTTTCATACTATATTTAGACTTGTAACTTCGCGAGTTTTTGACCAATTTTGATAGTTTGTTATTCTTATCCTTTTATTTGAGATACTTGATATAATCGATGACACGTGACGATGAATATGAAAGCTTTCATATCTGCATGGGACAGTAGCAGATCTAGTTATTATTATTATTTTTTTTTGTGTATTTTCTGCAAATCGGATTTCTCATATTTTCAAAACGTTTTACGAATTCGAGATCACCGAATTTTACGAACGAATGCATTTGACCTACAATGCTTTTTGACTATTTGACCTATTTAATTAATTCTTTTTTCTATGAGTACCTTGAGACATTTACTTCAAATCTGCAATTTCGGATTTTCGAATTTCGAAAATTCGTCGCTGTGATATCGAACCGGAAGTTTAGACCAACTCGACAACTTCTTTAGTAGTTGTACGATTTTCATGAAATTTAATATGTAAGTAAACCTTAATGCTGCGACTTGAAAAATGACTTTAGAAATTTTCTAAATTATCTCCCCTTGGAGAAATTGAGGATCGAAATTTTCAAAAAAATCGACGAAATGTAGGTCAAATCATCTTGAATTTTTTTTTTGGTTACTAGCTACGAGACCACTGATTCGTACACAAAAAAATGGAGTTTGTAGCTCAACCCGGAAGTGCCACCATCTTGAAATGTAAAAACCTCGAACGCCATTTTGCTATTTTACTTTAAGACACGGGAATTATATTTTCTGAATCCTTGGAGGAAGGCCTATAAAACGTCGGGAGTAGAATTTTGATTTAGGTCAGCTGGGAGTCACCATTTTGAATTGAAAATGAAAAATAGAAGCAATTTGAAGGGCCGAGACATTTCATCCGTCAAATCAAAGCATTTCATTGCATTAAACCAATAATTAATTATTCTTAATTTAAAACTTTATTTTAATATTATTAAATCCTAATTTTATTGGTAGACGTTCGTCTTATTTAAAATTAAACTTTCATTTAACTATGAACAACCCTTAGCGTGTCTCTTTAAAACAATTAAATACACTAAAACAGTAGCTCAACCTTTTGACCTAAGCTCATTAATTTACCATTTTGTATGTGAGCGACTTGTTATTCTTCTTGTATGACATATTGCACGTGTCTGATTTCAAAGGGGGGATTCGTGTCTGAATATTTAGCAAGCGCGCGCTGTATCATAAAGCTTTCATATTTATATGGGGCAGTAGCAGATCTAGTTATTATTCTTTTTTTTGTGTGTCTGCTTTCGGCAAATCGGATTTCTCAGAATCTATCTATAGGATCTTTCTGAAATTTTGACCTACCCCCCCCCCCCCCAAAAAAAAAAAATGTGTGCGAACGTTGTTTAAATATATTTTCAAAACGTTTTACGAATCCGAAGTTACCGAATTTTACGAACGAAAAAACTGACAATGCATAGTCGTAACTTTGTTATTTTTTGACCGATCTTACTAATTCTTTTTTCTTTGAATACCTTGAAAAAACTATTTTCATCTGCAGTTTGACATATTTGAATTTCGAATATTCGTCGCTGTGTTTAGACGAATTTGACAACTTCTTTAATAGTTGTACGATGAAATTTAGTATATAAGTAGATTTTTTTCTGGTTACTAGATAAGTAATTACTGATTTGTACACAAAATATGAAGTCTGTCGATCGAACCGGAAGTGCCACCATCTTGAAACGTGAAAAATCCCTAAGGCTTTTTTGCTATTTTACTTACAGACACGGGAGTTATATTTTCTGAATCCTTGAAGGTTGGCCCCAAAATCGCTGGGAGTAGAATTTTGATTTAGGTCTACTGATGGATTCCATTTTGAAGTGAATATGAAAAGTAGTAGCAATTTGAAGGGCCGAGACTTTGAAACACAATAACTCTCCTTCTAATTGAGCTGGAATGTTCAATCTTAGTTTATACGTTCAGTAGGTCAATGTCGTGATTGGGTGCTAAGATGAGCATTTTCTGCTTAGGGTAAGCAGAGATAAGAATGCTGATTTGTTGATTATTTAGGGCACGATAACTTCAATTATAATGAAGGGAAGGCGGTGAACCTCTTGTCAATCGAGACTCTAATAGCAAGCCTGTTATGTGAAATAATTGTATCATTTTTTTTAAATGTCCGGTGTAGCCGCAAAAAAGAGATTGAAAATCCAAAAAGTCGTATTTTTACGAATTGGAGCATTTTTAGATGTCTTTTTCTCTAAAGTAAACGTGATATTTTTTTGGAACTTCTTCTACAAAAAGTCTTATCAGTAGTCTTTTATATGAAACCATCGATCAACATTCCAGCATATCCGGAGTAAAAGAACAAAAAGATCGAACATTGATAACGGCACTCTTTCATTGTTAAGCGTAACATGCAGTGTGGGTGACTACAATCTACACATTTAAACATCGTATAGAGCTTGTTCAACACTATCGAATTCCATCTGCTTAGGGATATTTTACGTGCACTCCAATGTGTACACGGGACCTTGGTTTTTCGTCCAATCCGAACGACTAGACAGCTGTCCCTCCGTTCTATCTTACTGACAAGGGGGAACCACGCCGGAAAATCGAGATGAACTTGCTCGATGGAGAACTTTCAATTCAGGCCAAACATTTACTGCATACGATTAAGCTGGTGAGTTGGAGCTTATTTTCAAAAGTTTTGTAATAATAGGTTGGTAATTAAAGTACCGTGCAAATCAAACTGTTAAAACAGAAAATTTCGCCATGTTGAAATGTTTCTTGCTATAAGTCAGCAATTTCTCGATTTTAGGGAGGCTGGCGTTGTATCGATTGAAATGTCCGGTTGAAATGTTTCTTGGTTATAAGTCAGCAATTTCCCGATTAGGGAAGCTGAATGGTTAGCATGTGAGCGCTGTATCGTAACGTCTTTCATTGAGTCAACCGGCGCCGTTTCGATTTCCAGGTTGCACCTGACATGGAGTATGGTGTCCAACCTCGTGGATTTTCTCCGTGTCCTTCGGTTTCCTCCCATTCCTGAAGACCCGTACGCGCAAGGGAAGTTTTTAAATAAAATTTAAAAACATATGTTAGCCCCGAAATGACCTAGTGTGTGTGGAATGGACGTTAAGCCGCATTTTTCTCTTTCTCTTTTATTTTTAAAGTTTTGTAATAATTGGTTGGTAATCAGAGGTACTGTAAAAGTGATAAAACAGGAAATTTCGCCCGGTTGTAATGTTTCTCACTTTAAAGTCTGCAATTTACCGATTTTAGGGTCAAACGTTTATTGCGAACGATTAAGCTGGTCAGGGGGAGCTTATTTTTAAAAGTTTTGTAATATTAGGTTGATAATTAAAGGTACCGTGCAAATTAAACTGTTAAAATAGAAAATTTTGCCCGGTTGAAATGTTTCTCGCTGTAGGTCAGCAATTTGCCAAATTTATAGATGTTGCGTGGCTGAATGGTTAGCACCTACGCTCTGTATCCTAACGTCTGTCATTGAGTCAACTGACGTTGTTTCGATTGATATGCCCGGTTGAAATGTTTCTTGCTATAAGTCAGCAATTTCCCGATTTTAGGGAAGCTGAATGGCTGAATGGTTACCATGTGCGCGCTGTATCGTAACGTCTGTCATCGAGTCAACCGGCGTCGTTTCGATTTCTAGGTGGCACTTGACATGGAGTATGGTGTCCAACCTCGTGGGTTTTCTCCTTGTCCTTGGGTTTCCTCCCAACGGCTAAAGACCAGTAAGCGCAAGGGAAGTTTTTGAATAAAATTTAAAAACATATGTTAGTCCCGAAATGATCTCGTTTGTGTCGAATGGATGTTAAGCCGCATTTCTCTCTTTCTCTTTTATTTTCAAAGTTTTGTAATAATCTGTTGGTAATCAAAGGTACTGTAAAAGTGATAAAACAGAAAATTTCGCCCGGTTGTAATGTTTCTCAGCTGGTCGGGGGGGGGGGCTTATTTCTAAAAGTTTTGTAATATTCGTGGCTGAATGGTTAGGACCTGCGCTCTGTATCGTAACGTCTGTCATTGAGTCAACTGGCGTTGTTTCGATTGAAATGTCCGGTTGAAATGTTACTTGCTATAAGTCAGCAATTGCCCGATTTTAGGGAAGCTGAATGGCTGAATGGTTACCATGTGCGCGCTGTATCGTAATGTCTGTCATCGAGTCAACCGGCGTCTTTTGGATTTCTAGGTGACACGTGACATGGAGTATGGTGTCCAACCTCGTGGGTTTTCTCCGTGTCCTTGGGTTTCCTCCCAACGGCTAAAGACCAGTACGCGCAAGGGAAGTTTTTAAATAAAATTTAAAAACATATGTTATTCCCGATAAAACAGAACATTTCGCCCGGTTGTAATGTTTCTCACTTTAAAGTCAGCAATTTGCCGATTTTAAGGGCAAACGTTTATTGCGAACGATTAAGCTGGTCAGGGGGGAGCTTATTTTTAAAAGTTTTGTAATATTCGGTTGATAATTAAAGGTACCGTGCAAATTAAACTGTTAAAATAGAAATTTTTGCCCGGTTGAAATGTTTCTCGCTGTAGGTCAGCAATTTGCCAAATTTAAGGAGGTTGCGTGGCTGAATGGTTAGCACCTACGCTTTGTATCGTAACGTCTGTCATTGAGTCAACTGGCGTTGTTTCGATTGAAATGCCCGATTGAAATGTTTCTTGCTATAAGTCAGCAATTTCCCGATTTTAGGGAAGCTGAATGGCTGAATGGTTAGCATGTGCGCGCTGTATCGTAACGTCTGTCACTGAGTCAACCGGCGCCGTTTCGATATCCAGTTTGCACCTAACATGGAGTATGGTGTCCAACCGCGTGGGTTTTCTCCGCGTCCTTCGGTTTCCTCCCACGGCTAAAGACCCATACGCGCAAGCGAAGTTTTTAAATAAAATTAAAAGACATATGTTAGTCCCGAAATGACCTCGTTTGTGTCGAATGGACGCTAAGCCGCATTTCTCTCTGTCTCTTTTATATTTAAAGTTTTGTAATAATCGGTCGGTAATCAATGGTACTGTAAGTGTGATAAAACAGAAAATTTCGTCCGGTAGTAATGTTTCTCACTTTAAGAAATTTGCCGATTTTAAGGGGTAAACGTTTATTGCGAACGATTAAACCGGTCAGGAGGAGTTTATTTTCAAAACTTTTGTAATATTCGAAAATTCGTCGCTGTGATTTCTAACCGGAAGTTGAGACCAACTTGACAATTCTTTAATAGTTGTACAATTTTCATGAAATTTAGTATGTAAGTAGACATTACTGATGCGACTTGAAAAATGACTTTTAAAATTATCTCCCCTTGGTCAAATTTTTCCAAAAAATCGTCGAAATAAAGGTCAGAATGACTTAAACAAAAAATTTCGATACTAGACAGGTAATTACTAATTCGTACACAAAACGCGAAGTTTGTCGATCGAACCGGAAGTGCCACCATCATGAAACGTGAAAAAACAATAGAACTTTTGCGATATTGTACTTACAGACATGGGAGTTACATTTTCTAAATCCATGAAGGAAAACCTAAAAAAACGTTCGGAGCAGAAGTTTCATTTAGGTCAGATGATGTTCGCCATTTTGAAGTGAATACGAAACATAGTGAAAATTCGACATTTACGGACAACAAACACAATAGGGCATAGTAGGTTCAATGCGTCTCCTATGTTTAAAATTTAATACATTTCAGGATAGCCAGGAGACGGGTCGAATTTTTGGTATTTGAATATTTCAAAAATTAGATTTTCGCCTTTGATGTTTTTCGTGCCGACAAAGTTCTTTACGAGTGAAAAGTCACATTAATTTCGCTAGATTGTGACCGATTTTAATGATTTATTATTTCTTGTTCGGATTATTTATATGACCCATGACATGTGACAGGAAGTGACTGTGAATGTGAAAGCTTTCATATCTGCATGGAACATGAATACCTTGAAATCATTTTCATCTGCAGTTTCACTGAAGGTTGGCCCAAAAATCGCTAGGGCAGAATTTTGATTTAGGTCTACTGATGGATTCCATTTTGAAGTGAATATGAAAAGTAGTAGCAATTTGAAGGGCCGAGAATTTGAAACACAATAACTCTCCTTCTAATTAAGCTAGAATATTCAAACTTGGTGTAGACGTTCACTAGGTCAATATCATGACTGAGTTTAAAGATGAGCATTTTCTGCCTAGGGTAAGCAGAGATATATATGCTGATTTGTTGATTCTTTAGGGCGCGATAACTTCGGTTATAATGAAGAGAGGGTGGTGAAACTCCTGTCGAACGAGAGTCTAATAGCTAGCCCGTTGTGTGAAATCATTGTATCCTTTTTTTTTAAATGTCAGGGATAGCAGAAAAAAAGAGATCGAAAATTTTTTTACGATTTTGAGCATTTTTAAAGGTCCTTTTCTCTTAAATCAACATAATATTTTTGGGGAACTTCTTCTACAAAGAGTCTTATCGATAGTCTTTTATATGAAACCATCGATCAAAAGTCCAAAATATCGGGAGTAGAAGAATAAAAGGATCGAAAATTGAAAACTGCACCCTTTCATTGTTAAGCGAAACATGCAGCGTGGGTGACTTCAATTTGTACATTTAGTCATCGTATAGAGCTTATTCAATAGTATCGAATTCCAACTGCTTAGGGACATTTTACGTGCACTTCAATGTGTACAGGGGACCTTGGTTTTTCGTCCCATCCGAACGACTAGAGAGCTGTCCTTGTCAGGCCCTCCGTTTTACCTCACTGACAAGAGGGAACCACGCCGGAAAATCGAGATGAACTTTCTCGGTGCAGAACTTTCAATTCAGGCCAAACGTTTAATGCATACGATTAAGCTGGTCAGTTGGAGCTTATTTTCAAAAGTTTTGTAATAATCGGTTGGTAATTAAAGTACCGTGCAAATTAAACTGCTAAAACAGAAAATTTCGTCCGGTTGAAATGTTTCTTGCTATAAGTCAGCAATTTCCCGATTTTAGGGAGGCTGAATGACTGAATGGTTAGCATACGCGCGCTCTATCGTAACGTCTGTCATTGAGTCAACCGGCGTCGTTTCGATTTCCAGGTTGTACGTGACATGGAGTATGGTGTCCAACGTCGTGGGGTTTCTCCATGTCCTTCGGTTTCCTCCCACGGCTAAAGACCCGTGCGCGCAAGGGAAGTTTTAAACCGTGCAAATAAAACTGTTAAAACAGAAAATTTCGCCCGGTTGAAATGTTTCTTGCTATAAGTCAACAATTTCCCGATTTTAGGGAGGCTGAATGGCTGAATGGTTAGCATACGCGCGCTGTATCGTAACGTCTGTCATTGAGTCAACTGGCGTCGTTTCGATTTCCATGTTACACGTGACATGGAGTATGGTGTCCAACCTCGTGGGTTTTCTCCGTGTCCTTCGGTTTCCTCCCACGGCTAAAGACCCGTGCGAGCAAAGGAAGTTATTCAATAAAAATTAAAGACATATGTTAGTCCCGAAATGACCTCGTTTGAGTCGAATGGACGTTAAGCCGCATTTATCTCTTTCTGTTTTATTTTTAAAGTTTCGTAATAATCGGTTGGTAATCACTGTAAAAGTGATAAAACAGAAAAGTTCGCTCGGTTGTAATGTTTCTCACTTTAAAGTCAGCAATTTGCCGATTTTAAGAGGCAAACGTTTATTGTGAACGCTTAAGCTGGTCAGGGGGAGCTTATTTTTAAAAGTTTTGTAATATTCGAAAATTCGTCGCTGTGATTTCGAACCGGAAGTTGAGAGTAACTTGACAAGTTCTTCAATAGTTGTACGATTTTCATGAAATTTAGTATGTAAGTAGACATTACTCATATGACTTGAAAAATGACTTTTAAAATTTTCTAAATTATCCCCCCTTGCTGAAATTAAGAATCAAATTTTTCAAAAAAAAATCGTCGAAATAAAGGTCAGAATGACCTAGAAATTTTTTCCGATACTAGACAAGTAATTACTAATTCGTACACAAAACATTGAGTTTGTCGATCGAACCAGAAGTGCCACCATCTTGAAACGTGAAAAAACAATAGAACTTTTGCGATATTGCACTTACAGACATGGGAGTTACATTTTCTGGACCCTTGAAGGAAAACCTAAAAAACGTTCAGAGCAGAATTTTGATTTAGGTCAGCTGATGGTCCCCATTTTGAAGTGAATATGAAACATAGTGAATAATCGACATTTACGGACTTGTCAAGAAACACAATATGGCATAGTATGTGCAATACGTCTCCTATATCTAAAATTTAATACATTTCAATTTCAGGATAGACGGGATACAGGTCGAATTTTTGGTATTTGAATATTTCAAAAATTTGAATTTCGCTTTTGATGTTTTTCGTGCCGACAAATTTGTTTACGAGTGAAAAATCACATTAATTTCGCTAGATTGTGACCGATTTTAATGATTTATTTTTTCTTCTTCTGATTATTTATATGACCTATAACATGTGACAGGAAGTGACAGAGAATATGTGAAAGCTTTCATATCTGCATGGGACAGAAGCAGATCTAGTTATTTTGTGTGTGTTTTCTGCAAAACGGATTTCTTAGAATCTAACCATGGGATCTTTCTGAAACTTTGACCTAACTCCCCAAAAAGGGGTGCGAACGTTGTTTAAATATATTTTCAAAAAGTTTTACGAATCCGAAATCACCGAATTTTACGAACGAAAAAACTGACAATGCATAATCGTAACTTTGTTATTTTTTGACCGATTTTACTAATTCTTTTTTTCTTTGAATACCTTGAAAAAAAGTCATTTTCATCTGCAGTTTCACATTTTCGAATTTCGGAAATTCGTCGCTGTGATTTCGAACCGGAAGTTTAGACCAATTTGACAACTTCTTTAATAGTTGTACGATTTTCATGAAATTTAGTATATAAGTATATCTTACCGATTTGACTTTTGAGCAATTTTCTAAGTTATCCCTCCTTGGTGAAATTAAGAATCAAAGTTTAAAAAAAAAATCGTCGAAATATAGGTCAGAATGACCTAAAAAAAATTTCGACACTCAAAAAGTAATTAGTGATTCCTACACAAAACATGGAGTTTGTCGATCGAACCGTAAGTGCCACCATCTTGAAACGTGAAAAATCCCTAAGGCTTTTTTGCTATTTTACTTATAGACACGGGAGTTATATTTTGATTTAGGTCAAATGATGGTTGCCACTTTGAAGTGAATATGAAACGTAGTAGCAATTTGAAGGGCCGAGACTTTGAAACACAATAACTCTCCTTCTAATTGAGCTAGATGTTCAATCTTTATGTAGACGTTTACCAGGTCAATGTCATGATTGAGTGCAAAGATGTGCATTTTCTGCCTAGGGTAAGCAAGAGATAAGCATGCCGATTTGTTGATTCTTTAGGGCACAATAACTTCGGTTATAATGAAGGGAGGGTGGTCATATTCTTGTCAATCGAGAGTCTAATAGCTAGCCTGTTGTGTGAAATCATTGTATCATTTTTTTTTAAATATCAGGGGTAGCAGAAAAACGAGATCGAAAATCCATAAAGTTTTATTTTTACCAATTGGAGCATTATTTAAAGTCCTTTTCTCTTATCAGGAGTAGAAGAATAAAAGGATCGAAAATTGAAAACGGCACCCTTTCATTGTTAAGCAAAACATGCAGTGTGGGTGGCTACAATCTGCACATTTAGTCATCGTATAGAGTTTATTCAACAGTATCGAATTCCAACTGCTAAGGGATCTTTTACGTGCACTCCAATGTGTACACGGCGGGTGGGGGGGACGCCAGAAAATCGAGATGAAATTTCTCGGCCAATGCAGGGATCGAAAACCCGACCTCCTGGCTAGCAGGCCAACGCCTTAGCTACATAGTGTGGACACCCATCGTACATTTCATCCGTCTAATCAAAGCATTTCATTGCATGAGACCAATAATTAATTATTCTTAATTTAAAACTTTATTTTAATATTAGTTTGGCATTATTAAATCCTAATTTTATTGGTCTCATTTAAAATTAAACTTTCATTTAACTATGAACAACCCTTAACGTGTCTCTTTAAAACAATTAAATACTCTAAAACAGTAGCTCAACCTTTTGACCTAAACTCATTAGGATACTTGATACAATCAATGACACGTGACGATGAATATGAAAGCTTTCATATCTGCGTGGGACAGTAGCAGATCTAGTTTTTTTTGTGTGTATTTTCTGCAAATCGGATTTCTCAGAATCTAACCTTTGGATCTTTCTGAAACTTTGACCGCCCAAAAATGGGGTGCGAACGTTGTTTAAATACATTTTCAAAACGTTTTACGAATCCGAAATCACCGAATTTTACGAACGAATAAAAAGTGACAATGCATAGTCGTACCTTTGTTAATTTTTGACCGATTTTACTAATTCTTTTTTCTTTGAATACCTTGAAAAAAATAATTTTCATCTGCAGTTTCACATTTTCGAATTTCGAAAATTCGTCGCTGTGATTTCGAACCGGAAATTTAGACCAATTTGACAACTTCTTTAATAGTTATACGATTTTCATGAAATTTATCATATAAGTAGATCTTACAGATGTGACTTCAAGAATATAATTAGAAATTTTCTAAATTATCTCCCCTTGGCGAAATGAAGGATCAAAATTTTCAAAAAAATCATCGAACAAGATCAGCACTATTTCACTGGATGCCCTTTTGGAAATTATCCAAGAACCATTAGGGCCAGATGATATACGTACTAAATTATATTCTATTCCACTCACTATTTTGAAATTACTTAAAACTGAATGTTTGGATTCTATTTGTACTTATCCTGCGTCCACTGAATACAGGGTTGTATCCATTGTGCTTGACATTGCCCAACGTCGTTTGGACGTTGCGACCGAGCCCGATGTGTCTAACACCACCAACAGTGCATTCCTAAAACTGAAATTTGCTAATAAAGGCATTGACGCTATCGGGTTAAGTCAAATATTACATCATAAGCAAGTCACAGCACACATCGCCCCTACTTCAAAACTGTTACTGTTCCTAGGATTTCGTATACATATACAAAACCCATTGCATCTAAAATATTTAATTACAGAAACGCATTATCTGACATCAATGCGAAACACTTATACGACAACCCTCCACACTGTTCTTGCTCTACGTCGTCCTTCCTTTATCAACCAGCTGGGCATGTGGTCACTGGTGATTTGAATATAGTCCAGAATAGTAAGCTGCGTTAAATTTTGTCCAAAGGGCCCAAATACCGGGAACCGCAACCATTTTCATGGGATCAAAATTTCAAACTTATTATGGATGCCGTAGAGGACTATGCTAGATCATGGGCTAAGAGGGAAGATGTTATCTCTGATACTCTCTCTGATTGGACTAAGTCTATTAGTCGTTTACTAAAACGAAGAACTTACATGCAACGTTTGTCAGTTGACACAAGGCCTAAGTCTATTTTCAATGATGTTAGCATCGTTGAAAATCTCAAAGCCTTGCATGACAAGTATGTCATTGTTCCGTCTGACAAAGCGTCCAATAACTTTGTGTTTATATGTAAACGATATTTTTATGACTGTCTCTTCAAAGAACTTAATTTCGGCAAATCAACCGACAGTGCTACGTATAAACGATCTACTCTTAGTAAGAATGAAATTATATCCAATCACAAATCTGTACTCACTTCATTTGGTACTCCATGCGGAGATACCTATACAGATTTGCCCCTGTTATATTGGATACCTAAACTACATAAAATCCCTACAAACAACGTTTTATAGCAGGTTCATCCCGATGTTCCACAAAACCACTTTCAAAAGTATTGACATCTATACTAACTGCAGTTAAAGAGGGTATTCAAAAATACCGTGACAAAATATACTCTCGTAGTGGTATTAATCAAATGTGGATATTAAAAAATTCCAAAGAATTACTTGATGGTTTACAATCTAGATCCCTTGCTTCGATCTCATCTATTCAAACTTTTGACTTTTCCACCTTGTACACTAAAATTCCTCATAGTAAATTAAAAGCTCAGTTGAAAGATATTATTCACAGTGTCTTTTCATCTAAATCGGGAACTGCTAGATATCAATATTTAGTTGTTAATTACAATTCTTCATATTTCGTTAAGTACCATAGTGATTGAAAAAATAAATTCACCGCCATCAAGATAATTGAGATGTTGGATTTTTTAATTGATAACATCTTTATTGAATTTGGAGGGGAAATATATCAGCAAGTGGTTGGTATCCCCATGGGCACCAACTGTGCACCTTTGCTTGCTGATTTATTTCTGTATTCCTATGAAGCTGAGTACATACAGGCACTAGTTAAAACAAATAAACGACTAGTCAGACATTTTAATTTTACTTATCGGTATATCGATGATGTTCCATCACTGAATAATCCTAAATTTAGTGATTATGTAGAATTCATATATCCCGATGAGCATGAAATTAAAAATACTACTGACAGTGACAATTACGCTTCCTACTTGGATCTGCGTCTCGATTCTGACAATTGCCATAGACTCAGTGTTAAATTCTATGATAAACGTGATGACTTTGACTTTCCGATTGTTAACTTTCCATTTATTAGTAGTAACATTCCTGTGTTTGTGTCTCAGCTAATTCGTTACGCGAGAGCTTGTTCTTTTTATTCTGATTTTTTAAGTAGATCGAGACATTTGTCAACTAAGCTTCAACTACAAGGATACTTACGCACTAAACTTATAAAATCCTTTAAAAAGTTTTATGGCCGTCATATTGACTTGATTGGTAAATATAACATGTCGCTCTCAGCTATTATTCTTGATATATGTAATTGACACGTATCCTATTTACTATCTCTCTGATTATGTCTACTACACCGTTAACAATGTTCATCACGTGCATTTTGCATACCGATAGTCCATTGGCCAATCACGTTATTTTACCTACATTCTGCCTAGTAGTTTGGATGCAGCGATGGCGGGTGTGGCGCGCCAGGCAGAGTAAGCTTACTCTTCCGGACAGCTGTTACCGCTGTTTGTTGTGTATTTCGTACACGATGAACAGTCTATTTGCTGATTACACTACATTGCCTAACTATTTTGCCTATAACGTTTTTTAGGACTTCGAATTTTGCCTAAAGGTTTGGATTGTTCGTACTTGGTTTTATTTTATGTCAGAATGACCTCATTTTTGGGGGAGGGGGGGGGGGGGTACTAGATAAGTAATTACTGATTTGTACACAAAATATGAAGTTTGTCGATCGAACCGGAAGTGCCACCATCTTGAAATTGAAAAATCGGTAAGGCTTTTTTGCTATTTTACTTACAGCCACGGGAGTTATATTTTATGAATCTTTGAAGGATGGCCCAAAAATCGCAGGGAGCAGAATTTTGATTTAGGTCAACTGATGGTTAACATTTTGAAGTGAATATGAAAAGTAGTCGCAATTTGAAGGTCCGAGAATTTGAAACACAATAACACTCCTTCTAATTGAGCTACAATGTTCAATCTTGGTGTAGACGTTCAATAGGTCAATGTCGTGATTGAGTGCAAAGATGAGCATTTTCTGCTTAGGGTAAGCAGAGATAAGCATGCTGATTTGTTGATTCTTTAGGACACGATAACTTCGTTATAATGAAGGGACGGTGGTGAAACTCCTGTCAATCGACAGTATAATAGCTAGCCCGTTGTGTGAAATCATTGTATAATTTTTTTTTAATATCAGGGATAGCAGAAAAAAGAGATCGAATACCCAAAAAGTCGTATTTTTACGATTTGGAGCATTTCTAAAGGTGCTTTTCTCTTAAAGTCAACATAATTTTTCGGGGGAACTTCTTCTACAAAGAGTCTTATCGGTAGTCTTTTATTTGAAACCATCGACCAACAGTCCAAAATATCAGGAGTAGAAGAATAAAAGGATCGAAAATTGAAAACGGCACCCTTTCATTGTTAAGCAAAACATGCAGTGTGGGTGGCTACTATCTGTACATTTAGTCATCGTATAGAGCGTATTCAACAAGTCATTTTGACCTATATTTCGTTGATTTTTTTGAAAAATTTGATCCTTAATTTCATAAGGAGGAGATAATTTAGAAGATTTCTAAATATAATTTTGAAGTGTCATCGGTATGATCTACTTACTAAATTTCATGAAAATCGTACAACTATTAAAGAAGTTGTAAAATTGATCATAACTTCCGGTTCGAAATCATAGCGACCAACTTTCGAAATTCGGAAATCTGAAACTGCAGACGAAGTTATTTTTTTCAAGGTACCTAAAGAAAATTTTGTTAATAAAATCGGCCCAAAAAACAGAAAGTTACGACTACGCATTGTAATTTTTTTTGTTCGTAAAATTTGGTGATTTCGTAAAAGGTTTTGAAAATATATTTAATCAACAGCCACTACCCATTTAATCAAGGTTCGCACCCCATTTTTTGTTGGGGGACGGGGTAGGTCAAAGTTTCAGAAAGATCCTATGGTTAGATTCTGAGAAATCCGATTTGCAGAAAATACACAAAAAAAAAAAAAAAAAAAAAAAAAATAACTAGATCTGCTACTGTCCCATGCAGATATGAAAGCTTTCATATTCACCGTATCCTAAATAACAGGATAAGAAGAAAAAATTATCAAAATTGGTCAAAAACTCGCGGGAAAGAACTAAAAATGGCAGGTTGAAATACGACTTTTTGGATTTTCGATCTCTTTTGTTTCGGTTACACCGGACATTTGAAAAAAAAGTTACGACTATGCATTGTTAGTTTTTTCGTTCGTAAAATTCGGTGATTTCGAATTCGTAAAACGTTTTGAAAATATATTTAAACAACTTTCGCACCCCATTTTTTTTGGGGGGGGGGGGTAGGTGAAAATTTCAGAAAGATCCTATGGTTAGATTCTGAGAAATCCGATTTGCAGAAAATACAAAAACAAAAAATAAAAAAATAATAATAATCTTAACAGAAACAATAAGCTTTCATATGTAATATGAAAGCTTAATAATAACTAGATCTGCATAGCAGATGCAAAAGGGGTATTTGAATCTATTGAAACAATAAGTATAATGTCACCAGGTATCTGAAAAATTACATCTACCTTATGAACAAGATGGGAAATTTGCAAAACAAAAACTTAGGACAGTTTATTATATACAGGGTATTTTAGCTCTTCAATAGACCTTTTAGTAGTTTCGCGTACGTATGACAGGAAGTAGTTGTGCTTCAATGTAAACAGACCTGTTCCTTGCATTTAGTTAGGTGTGATTTTCAAAGGATTTGATAGGAAATCTCTCAAAAAAAAATAAGCTTCTTCATCGCATGACCTTAAACACTGTGTATAAATCAAACATTAACTTTAGCCTGTAGAACATCCACGAAAATTTTGAAAGTGGCCAAGGGCCATACCTCTGACAGTAATTACCGGAAATTATTGAAAATAACTAGTCTTGGGACTTTACACACTGTGTATCGATTTAAAGTCAATCGGTTATTAGCTTTAACCTTTAGAACGTCCATAATATATTTCAAAGAAATCAAGGGCCATAACTCTGGCACTCGCAGTGTTGGCAGAGAAAGCTCATCAGTATCTTCCGACGCGGTTTGTCCTTGTTCGTAATGCTGAAAGGAGGGACTGACAAGGACAGCTGTGTAATCCCTTGGATTGGACAAAAAAATGTGGTCCGTGTATGCATTGGCGTGCAAGTAAAAGATCCCTTGACAGATGGATTTCGGTACATTAGTCCAGTTGGAGCAGAACAGTAGGGCGTTAAACCCCTTTTCATTTCATTTTCGATACACTTATGACAATTTTAAAAGACCCATTTTGCTGGATTTCATGGTAAGTCATGTCGGTGTATCATAAGGTCTGTCATTTAGGCAACTGGCGTGATTTAGATTTTATCTTAGATTGTACTAAAATGCAAATACATCTAGTACATGTATGTTGTTCGAAGTTACAAGGTATAATCTCTGAGTGAGATAAGCCTCTTTTATTATGTTTTGAACCAATGGACTAGAGAAACTATTGTGAATACAATTGTTGTACCGTTTCTCTAGTCAAGAAATCATGGTTATTTTATTCGATATTTCAAAAACACATACATGTAAAATTAACATTTTTGAAGTTGAGAGCAATTATGAGGAACTCTCAAAAAATAATTTCATCAATCAAAATTTATTTTTGTGTTAGTTGATCTATACTGAATAAAGATTACACAAATGTACAAAAATGTGTTTGATATGTGAACAGCTCAATTGGAAATAGTATTAAATGCTTAAGAGAGAATACGGAAATATTCAAGCTATTGTATTACATGGTGGTGGTGGTGAGGGAGGATGAGGTCTTCTATTGGTAATGATTTTTTTGGTGGTATTATGCCTTGACTACAAAATATGCTCGAACACATTATTCCATTATTTTGGATGATACTGAGTTAGAGACTTAGCTACTTTAAATAAAGCTAGCCTGGAGGTCGGGTGTTCGATCCTTGCATTGGCCGAGAAAGTTCATCTCGATTTTCCGGCGTGATTTTCCCTTGTCAGTGATGCAAAAACGGAGGGCCTGACAAGGACAGCTGGCTAGTCGTTCGGATTGGACGAAACACTGAGGTCCCGTGTACACATTGGCGTGCACGTAAAAGATTCCTTGGCAGTTGGAATTCGATATAAGAGTAGGTCGTAGCGCCGCTGCCCGGGCAAACTTTCCCTCATAGCACACTGTATGGCGTAGGCATATGTCCGTCTTCCATTAGCCTAGGCCAGGTGCAGAAGTGTAGGACGTAAAACCCCATTTCATTTCATTTCTCAATCATGAATATTCACCAAAACCTTGCAGAAAATATTAATTCAAACCCTCTTCATCCACTCTTGACCAAATGACACACAAATGGGGAGAAAAGAGAGAGAGAGAATTGCTATAAACAAAGAAACTACATTTTAATGGTCGTCTGCGGGTTAGATCTACTAGATAAGGCCAACTTCAAGTTAGTCAAAGGTCAAGAGATCTAAGCAGGGCCAGCGGTAATCTAAACCTTATTTCAGACAAAATCCACCAAAGTAAGCTGAAAGAAAGATACCCACGTACAATATGGTAATTATATTCTTGACGGCCCAGGATACACATTTGACGTCATTTACCAGAGTTATCTACCTTGCATCGCAAAGACGTTAATGCCTATTTTACACAACTTTGTAATATGTTCAGAGTCGAAATTAGAAATTTTAAATGTTTCAAATAACAAAAATTCGACCATGAGCCAGTTTATCCAGAAATGTATTAATTCAAAAAATACTAGACGAATTCGGTGATTACAATGAAAATGCACGTAAAGTACCGTATATTGCTCCTGCAAATGATAGCATGTGATAGTATAATTATGCATGTATGAATATAACGCGTGCACCAAAACAATCACGGTTTTGTTTAAACTGCAAATCTGAATGAAATGAAATGGAGTTTAACGTCCCATTCTTCTGCACATAACCTAGGCTTATGGAGGACGGGCATACGCCATACAGTGTGCTATGAGGAAAATTTTTCCAGGGCAGCGACGCTACGGCCTACTCTTATATCGAATTCCAACTACCAGGGGGTGTTTTACGTGCACACCAAAGTTTACACGGGACATCCGTTTTTCGCCCCATACGAACTTAGCCACTGACAAAGATATAATTCAAGCAAACAATTTCAGAAATGTTAATGCAAATATTATAACTATACATGTGCTTCAATGTAAACAGGGCCGTTCCTTGCATTTAGTTTTAGAGTGAGGTGTGCTAAAATTTAGGGAGAGAGAGAGAGCGCGAAATGGGGTTTATCTACCATCCGACACAAACTAGTTCATTTTGAGACTAACGTATGGTTCAATTTTATTTCGATAATATGCTGCGCGTAGGGGTTGATTAGTGGGAGAAAACCAGGGGTCCCTGAGAAAACCAACGAGGTTGGACGTACGAGCCTACTCCTTCTCACGTAGAATCAAGGAATCGATGCTGAAATTGGAAACAACATCGGGGGTGATACGGATGGCAAATACTATTTCAAATAAAAGCTTAACAATAATTTATCATTCTTTTTGATTCGATCCTTCACTGACTGGTTCACGAAATTTCAACTAACTTAAAATCCAAATATTAGTAATTTGATTGAATAATATAAGATTGATTGTAGTGCTTAGACAATCAAAATTGAAGTATCTACTAAAATTTGGATTTTACCTTTAGTTAATATTTCGAGAAACAAGGCCCAGACTAACTTTATGGTAGTGTTTTTCCAACAATATTTATTCAAGTTGCATGAAGCGATACATAATCGTCATACTTTCCTAAAACATTTGGCTAACGAAGACGGATTTATGCCCTAAGGCGTGCCATCTGTAAAATTTAGCTCGGGTAGACGGTCTACTTTTATTTCGAATGACAGCTGCCAGGGGTTTTCGTGCCATCCGAACGACTAAATACTGTCCCTGCCGACAAGAACGGCAGCATTCGCAAATCACAGGGACGGAACTAATAATGTCAGCGATGTAAGCGGGGCTACACATTTGACGTCATTTACCAGACTTATCTACCTTGCATTGCTAAGACGTTACGTTAGTTGACCAAACAACGGTCTATTGTGTTTATTTACAAGATCGTTAACGTAGACTTTTCAACGTTTTTCATATTCAATTCAATGGATGGTGACAATCAGTAACCCTAAATCAAAAGTCTACTCTGTACGTTTTTTTAGCCATTCTTTCAAGGATTCAAAAAATATAACTCCCGTGTCTGTAAGTCAAACATCAAAAAAGCCCTGTAGATTTTTCACATTTCAAGATGGTGACACATCCGGTTGATCGACAAACTCCATATTTTGTGTACGAATCAGTAATTACAAAACTAGTACACAAAACAAATTTCAAGCAATTCTGACCTATATTTCGTTGATTTTTTTGAAAAATTTGATCCTCAATTCATCAAGGGGGAATAATTTAGAAAATTTCTAAATATATTTTTGAAGTTGCATCGGTAAGATCTACTTACATACTAAATTTCATGAAAATCGTACAACTATTAAAGAAGTTGTAAAATTGATCATAACTTCCGGTTCGAAATGACAGCGACGAACTTTCGAAATTCGAAAATCTAAAACTGCAGAATTGGTAAAAGTTTCAGAAAGATCCCATGGTTAGATTACGAGAAAACCGATTTGTGAATAAAACACAAAAAAAACCCTAGATCTGCTACTGTGCCATGCAGATATGAAAGCTTTCATATTCATCGTCACGTGTCATCGATTGTATCAAGTATCCTAAATAAAAGGATAAAAAGAAAAAAATATCAAAAATGGTCAAAAAATCGAGAAGTTTAAAGTCTAAATATAGTATGAAACATTGCAACCACGCATAACAATAATCTGAAAACTAAAGGGAAATTACTGAAACTTGTATTACTGTAATGAGACGGATGAAATGAAATGCCGGGAAAGAACTAAAAATTGCAGATTGGACAGGCGACATTACTCCTTGTCACGTACAACCGGGCATTCGAAAACACGCTTGTTAATTCAATGACAGGCGCGCGTACTAACCATTCAGCCACCCAACCTCCTTTGGAATCAGACACGTGCAATATGTCATATAGGAAGAATAACAAGTCGCTCACATACAAAATGGTAAATTAATGAGTTTAGGTCAAAAGGTTGAACTACTGTTTTAGAGTATTTAATTGTTTTAAAGAGACACGTTAAGGGTTGTTCATAGCTAAATGAAAGTTTATTTTTTAAAAAAATTAGGATTTAATAATGCCAGACTAATATTAAAATAAACTTTTAAATTAAGAATAATTAATTATTGGTTTAATGCAATGAAATGCTCTGATTTGACGGATGAAATGTACGATGGGTGTCCACACTATGTGGCTAAGGCGTCGGCCTGCTAGCCAGGAGGTCGGGTGTTCTATCCCTGCATTGGCCAAGAAATCTCTCTCGATTTTCTGGCGTGTCCCCACCCACCCCCGTGTACAGATTCGAGTGCACGTAAAAGATCTCTTAGAAGTTGGAATTCGATACTGTTGAATAAGCCCTATACGATGACTAAATGTGCAGATTCTAGCCACCCACACTGCATGTTTTGCTTAACAATGAAAGGGTGCCGTTTTCAATTTTCGATCCTTTTATTCTTCTACTCCTGATATTTTGGACTGTTGATTGATGATTACGTATAAAAGACTACAGATAAGACTGATATTTAAAAACAATGATACAATGATTTCACACAACAGACTAGCTATTAGACTCCCGATTGACAAGAGTTTCACCGCCCTCCCTTCATTATAACCGAAGTTATCATGCCCTAAATAATCAACAAATCAGCAAGCTTATCTCTGCTTACCCTGAGCAGAAATTGCTCATCTTTGCACTCAATCATGACATTGACCTAGTGAACGTCTACACCAAGATTGAACATTCTAGCTTAATTAGAAGGAGGGTTATTGTGTTTCAAAGTCTCGGCCCTTCAAATTGCTACTACTTTTCATATTCGCTTCAAAATGGCAACCATCAGTTGACCTAAATCAAAATTCTATTCTCGACGTTTTTTAGGCCTTCCTCCAAGGATTCGGAAAATATAACCCCCGAGTCTGCAAGTAAAATAGCAAAAAAGCCTTAGGGATTTTTCACATTTCAAGATTGTGGCACTTCCGGTTATTATTAAACATATTTTATTGACAAGTATCAAAATGATTGAGCACAAGTTTCAAAAACTTAGAAAAGCCCTTTCCATACATACAAATAATAGTCAAAATTTAGTATAAACAAGATTGCGAAATAGTATATACAATAATAAATAATTTGTAATTAATATATGTAATATCAGATGAATTATATCATATAGCTCTATATAAAAAATAAGTGAAGAGGTGATGAAGAGAATATATAATTATATTTAAAATTGTATCCCAATATCACTGTTATACATTTTTTCATTATATTTAAAACAATGAAAAATAAAGTTTAATAAATGGGATATAATTGAACTGAACGAAATTTTGTAAAAAGTGCAAGGGAACAGTTATCCACCAAAAAAAAAAAAAAAAAAAATTGCTAACAATATATACTAAGAAGTAATTAATATTATTAAGTTTTATTTAAATCGATTTGAAAGTTTGATATATTTGTGAACTCCAAGGAAAAGGTTTGTATTCATCTCAATTGACAATTCTGAATTGCCGAACAATAGGGTATCTATATTTATTACAGAATAATTTGACAATGTATTTAATAGCTCGGCACGAATTACATCATATAAGTGACATTTCAGAAAATAGTGTTCAGCATTTTCTATAGATTTGCCACAAGAGCATGTGGGATCATTTACAACGTTTATTTTATACAAATCATTTTGCAACGAACTACACCCATGCCGTATTCTAGTGTGAATAATATTTTCATGTCTATTACCTTTACAGAAGTAGATTGGCGCTTTATGTATTAAGGAACGCAATTTTTGTTTGTATAGATATTTGAAGGATTTAATGTTGGTTGATTGCTTTAAGGGGTCCTCTAATAATTCCCAATCACGAATTGTTGTAGGGAAGTACGAAGTTTGGTGTAATGTTGTTCTACAATAAGGATTTCTATATTCGCTGATTTTTCTTAAATTGTATTGTTGAGGTGTTTGTTGGTAATATTCTAAAATGTCATATAAATATGATGGGTTTTTCTGATTTCTAATTTGAAAAAATGTAGTTAGTCGCTTTTGTGTACGTCTGTCTGATAATTTATTCCATCCGGTTTCAAAATAGAGCGCTTCACGAGAACAAGTTTTAGTTAGTCCAGTGACAATCCTGGCAGCTTCTAGCTGTACCTTTTCGAGTTTTTCGGTATCGGAAGCGTTACACCCATCCCACACTTCACATGCGTATTCCAGTTTTGGCCTTATGAATATCAAATAAACGTTATTTAAAGTCTGTCTATTAAAGGAGAATTTTAGTTTACGCAAAATATTTAATAGTTTTGAGGTGGACGTGATAATAGTTTCTATATGGATGGTCCATTTGGCGTCATTTGAAAGGGTAAGGCCCAAGTGTTTGTGACATTTAACCACTTCAAGTGCTTGATTATTGAATACCAGATTTGGATAATTTTCTTTATTTTTAGAACTAAATAAAATAGCTTTTGTTTTGTTTGGATTAAAGTTTATAAGCCAATTATTCGCCCAAATGTTGAGATTTGTCAGATCGTAGTTTAGGGACTGTTCTATCTCTGTAACTGTCTGTTTGTTACACCCGAGTGCCGTATCGTCTGCAAATAATCTAGCCACATTGGTAAGCACATCTTGTACATCATTGATATAAGTCAAAAACAAAAAGGGACCCAGAACTGATCCCTGTGGAACTCCTGATTGAAGAGTAATTTCTGATGACACAGACCCATTTACAAATACCCGTTGAGTCCGGTCTTGGACATAACTTGACAACCATGTAATTAGCATGCCTGAAACCCCATATTGACTTAATTTGTGTATCAAACCGGGTAAGAATACGCGGTCAAACGCTTTAGATATATCGCAAAAAACATAACAGGAATATAGTTGCTTATCAATTGCAGATGAGATATCATGGTACACTTCTAAAAGTTGAAGAACAGTAGAGTAGTTCGGTCGAAATCCTGATTGGTATTTGTACAGGAGATTGTTTTGATGGAAGTAGTTAAACAGGTGTTTGAAAACTACCTTTTCTAATAATTTACTCAAATTACTTAAAAGGCTTATAGGTCGGTAGTTTGAAGCTAGAGAGCTGTCTCCTTTTTTATAGAAAGGTAGGACATTTGCTTTTTTCCAAATTGTTGGGAAAACGCCTGATTTTAACGATTTATTAAAGATATATTTTAATGGTATACATATTGAGGTTTTCGTATATTTTAGTAACTTGTTGCTAATATTATCAAATCCATTGGCTTTTTTTAATTTCAGTGTATTTATAAGATCTGCGATTTCCTTTTCTTCGACTAGAGGAATATCAAGAAGACAATTTGTTCGCTTATTGAATTTTGGTAGTTCACCTTGCTGACTATTATCTGAGATTGATCCGAAATAGTTATTTAGTAATTCAGCTTTATCAAAATTTGAATGAGCAATTCTTCCATTTGGGTCTAATAGTGGAGGAATATCATTTGATACATTTTGGCCTAATACTTTCCTTAGATTATTCCAGTAAATCTGGCTATTTGTCTCGGTAGAATTCAGAGAATTTGTGATTTTTTCTTTGTATTTTGCTTTCAACGCTTTTTTAAAATTATTTACTTTATTTCTTTGAACTTTATATTTTCTTAAATCGAACCCATTTTGTGTTTTCAAAGCTTTTTTGTGTAACCTGTTTCTGATTCTTATCGCTCTACGTATTTCTGTGTTGAACCATGGTTTGTCAGTTAGTCTTATAGTTATTGATTTCTTTGGTATGCACAATGTAATATAGCTATTAAGAATTTCATAAAATTTTGAACATATTACGTTAATATATCTGAACCTGCAAAGGTACTCTCCCAATCGTGTTCTTTGATAAGAGTATTTAACCTATTATAATTACCATCCTTATATACAAATATCTCCCGTTTAAAATTCCTAAGAGTTGTCACTGGGAAATCTAATAAAGCATAAACACCCTTATGATCGGATATATCAGGAGTGACATTAATCGTTTCACTGGAACTAATCTGAATTTCATCATTTACTAAAATTACATCTAATAAGGTTGATGACGTCAGAGTAACGCGTGTAGGTTCATCAATAACATTTCTGAGATTATTTAAAGATAAAACATCCCGTAGCTTGCAGCGCGGTGCTAGCAAGTCATCATTTAGATCACCTAAAATTACAACCTTAAGCGTGGTTTGATAGGCTTGTTCAATGGATCTTTCGAACAATGACCAGAATTCGAATGTGCTGTTTGGCGGGCGGTAAAATAAACCAACAAGTAAAACGGTGTTTGGAAATTTGCATTCCACCCAAATACTCTCTATACCTGTAGCCTCAAGATCATCACGCCGTTGGCAATAAATGTTTTTTTTAACATATAGTAATAAACCGCCACCATGCGACGTCCGATCCTTCCGGTACGGAGAATGGAAACCGTCCCATTGCAGAGATGAATCCAACACGTAGTTATCAAGATGAGTCTCAGTGAAACTACAAATATGGTAATCATTGACATCGTCGAATATTGTTTCAAGTTTGTGTCTTATACTACGTGCATTTAAGTGATAGACTGATAGGTTTTCATTTGAATCTTGATTTAAAGGTCCAGGATTTTTATGAACGTCTCCTGATTTAGGAACTAATAAGACTAAAACAGTACTTAACAGAAATAAATTATCAAGTTCACATAAAAGTAATAATGTTATTCGACATTGCGATTTCTCAGATGCCTCGTGTTTTACTGTGTAGTGAATGTCAACTATTACAATAGTGATGAAAATATAACGAGTGTTGCACTTGCGCCAGTATTTCACGAGGGGACTGAGAAATCATCAAATAGCTAGATCTTGAGTATTTAGTCGTTAGTTTTGGTGGATATAGAGACTTGAGGACGTGAAGTAAATAAATAGTAAACAAATAAAACATATATATAGACAAATAAAGAAAATAAAAATGAATAACGCTAAGTAAATAAGAACATACATAAAAAAATGACATAACACAGGACAGATATTACCCTCGTATGAAGATATAACGGTGTCTCCACATAAGTCACGTCCATTTTGATGGTCAATGTAGACTAATAATGTTCGAACAAGATAATTAAGATCATATTAACTTGCAGTATGGATGACGGATTGGGAACATTAAATATACGCCTTTCGTTGCTGTTACGTATGCTTGAAGCTAAATGTTGTACTATTTCAAATAGCTCAAGGAAATAGTTTATATTTGCATATGTCATATGGCATATGTAGGTATATAATCAACATCACAAATCTGTCATTTGGCCATTACTGTAAAACTGGGGAATTTAAATTATACAGGTAATAATGTAGCTCTACATGGTAAATAATGTTTGGTAAATAAGTTATCGGCTTGATTTAGGTGAAAGTGGCGGGAGAGGGAATCTCCTTTCACAGGAGCTATCGGAAATCATCATCAGGCCACAATCCAACGCACATAGATTATAGAAGTATGCCTCGAATATATTTGGGATTGAAGATTTGTGTTTTCAAATCAATTAGTTGATGGTCGAAATAACTCGAAAGATGATAGCGACTTCGGGAGATACTCTACATTCAAGAAACCTTTTTGTTTTGCTTTTTTTCTCGCACAAATGACGAATTTGAATAGATAATTTGGTAAGTATACGTGTAACATGGTTGTTTAGCATTACATATTTCCGCTTAACTTTCATCACATCGTCAAGTAGATAATCTTACAAAACTGGCCAATTATGGTAGCTATATACAGGGTAAATATTAATTTCATATACAGGGTAAATAGTATTTACATATTTCATCATATGTACGTATCTAATCTTTTCTACTAAGATGTGAGGTATATTTTATATTTATTACAGCTGACCAATTGACATTGGACATGTGGTAGTTATGCAAGTTTCAACATATAGTAAAAGTAGTCATGCCAATGTACTTCACTTTATGCAACAGTTTTAGCTAATCCTTTCTATAAAAATGATCAATGATAAAGGTTAAGTGGTAGGTATAATGTGTAAGTTGTTAATTCTTATTTAAGTTAATCTTTCTATTAGGAAGGTCAATTGATATATTCAATATGGTTTGCATACAAGATAGCTCGTTTATACATGTTATATTTCACCAATCTTATAAGGTTATTTTCTATAAAAATGATTAACATATATAGGTAAAGTATGTGTGTGGGGTGAGGAGGGTGGGGAGGGGCGAAGGGAGGTTGTAGTACTTAATTGTTAGTTCATGTTATATTTCATCAGATAATCCTGCAAATCTTAATATAAAATTTATCAACTGTTATAGGTAAGGTGGGCGGGGGATGGGGATACATGTATACAACATAAGTTTTTAATTCGTATTATACAATAAGACCATATATTCCAACAATGGTTTTCTATAAAAAAGATCAACTGGTATCGGTAATGTGGTAGGTATGCAGGGTAAGTTGTTAATGTTTATACAAGTTGTCTGTTTACCATAAGTGCAAGTTACACTTGCCATAAAATGAACAGTTGATGTAGGTTAGGTAGTGAGTTTACAGATAAACATGTCTTCAATTAAAAAAAAATGGGAATTTTGTATAAGTAGTACAAGAATGTAATGGTAAAGACATGGTATTCAGAGTAATTTTCACTACATATTCAAACAAACTTTTTAACAGAAATGATTAATTGATATAGGTTAAGTATTGGTACGTATCATTTAATGGGGACACGCAAAATATAAAGTAATATGACTTGTGTCATTTAAATGCTGGGTCGATCGAGGTTGTGTTTTTATTTCTAAAGTAATGAGTTGATTTCCAGGTTTACTGTTACACGTGTGGATAACCGTTGTTACGAAGACTGTGATCACTGTATAGAAAAGAAATGAAGACATGTAGGTCAGGACACTGTGACAATCAGTTCAGTCAGTCTTCTTATCACTTAATTTCCTAATTAACTGATCATCTAATTCTGGAACTAACTCCACTCTACAAACAGTATTATTATGTCCCTGTGCTTTAACTTTTCCATTTGAGAACCATGATGACTTTACGAGTGGGTGATTTTGAAGTTCATCTAAGAGTCTAATGTTCTCCACTGTCATATCTTCAACGATAGAAACACCTGATTTGGCCAGTTTTCGTTTGTTTGACACAACCAATTGTCGCTCGTCCCTTCTCAAAAATCTGACGATAATTCCCCTGGGTTTCACCGATTTTGGAATAGATTCACCACTTGAAGCACGGGGAAAAGGACCGACACGATGAGCTGCCTCAATCGAGATTGGTTTATCAATTTTTAGCTTATCTTTGATTAAGTTGGAGACAATTTCAACGCAGTCTTCATTTGGCGTTTCTTAACCCCAAATACTCACAAATGGGCTTTCCTTGTATATTGTTCTAAATTGTTTAATCTGTTTGCTAATAATTTACACTCACGTTCCTTCGCTTTTATATTAGCCTCTATTTCCTCGAACCGTTCGTGGAAATTATCAACGTCAAGTCCTATGCTTCTTTGTGTTAGCTCAACCTCAGATAGTCTTTCATCGAATGCATGGAATTGATCCTTGACATATGATAGAAGAGTTTGTTCAATTCCAGCAACTGCAGTTTGTACAGCTTGTTCAATGACTTGGTGAAAGGCTTTACTATCAAAAAATGTGTTGTCAACTGTACCTGGTTGATTTAGTGATGACTCTTCATTGATTATTGGCTGACTCGATTGTTCACCCGATATTTTCGCAGTTTTGGGTTGAAGTGGAGATTCCTGGCTAGAAGTACTTGACATACTGTGACGATAATTTTTACCATAATCATTTGTCCTAGATGATAACTTGATCCTAGTTTCTTTGGTTTTTATTGGTAGTGAGCTCTTAGTCACAGTGTGACGATCGTCCGCCATGTTTAGACAATGACTGAGTCTCAATATCTCCCCCGATATGTAACTTACACAAATGTAGGGGCCACGGGTTTCAAATTCACATAAATAATGGTCTTAATATTGCACAGAAACATACAGAACCTATCGATTAGAACATATTTAACCGTAGTTCCTTCATACGAGGATAAAATAAATTTTTACTCAGACCGAATTTTCAAGCGTCCTCTCACATCCGCCATCTTTATCCCTTTTCACTTCCGGTTCGATCTACAAACTCCATATTTTGTGTTCGAATCAGTAATTATTTGTCTAGTATCGAAAAAACAATTAGGTCATTCTGACCTATATTTCGACGATTTTTTTGAAAATTTTGATCCTTAATTTCACCAAGAGGAGATAATTTAGAAATTTTCCAAGAGCATCATTGGAATCGCATTGGCAAGATCTACTAACATTCTAAATCTCACGAAGTTGTCAAATTCGTAATAACTTCCGGTTCAAAATGACAGCAAACAATTTTCGAAATTCCAAAATTGCAGATTTGAAGTAAATCTTTCAAGATAAAATAGGTCAAATAGTCACAAAGTTAGAGCATTGTAGGTCAAATTTATTCGTTCGTAAAATTCGGTGATTTCGGATTCGTAAAACGTTTCGAAAATTTGGTCAAAAACTCGAGAAGTTAAAAGTCTAAATATAGTATGAAACATTGCACCCCCGCATAACAATAATCTGAAAACTAAAGGGAAATTACTGAAACTTGTATTACTGTAATGAGACGGATGAAATGAAATGCCGGGAAAGAACTAAAAATAGCAGATTGGACAGGCGACATTACTCCTTGTCACGTACAACCGGGCATTCGAAAACACGCTTGTTAATTCAATGACAGGCGCGCGTACTAACCATTCAGCCACCCAACCTCCTTTGGAATCAGACACGTGCAATATGTCATATAGGAAGAATAACAAGTCGCTCACATACAAAATGGTAAATTAATGAGTTTAGGTCAAAAGGTTGAACTACTGTTTTAGAGTATTTAATTGTTTTAAAGAGACACGTTAAGGGTTGTTCATAGTTAAATGAAAGTTTATTTTTAAATAAGACCAATAAAATTAGGATTTAATAATGCCAGACTAATATTAAAATAAACTTTGTAATTAAGAATAATTAATTATTGGTTTAATGCAATGAAATGCTCTGATTTGACGGATGAAATGTACGATGGGTGTCCACACTATGTGGCTAAGGCGTCGGCCTGCTAGCCAGGAGGTCGGGTGTTCGATCCCTGCATTGGCCAAGAAATCTCTCTCGATTTTCTGGCGTGTCCCCACCCACCCCCGTGTACAGATTCGAGTGCACGTAAAAGATCTCTTAGAAGTTGGAATTCGATACTGTTGAATAAGCTCTATACGATGACTAAATGTGCAGATTCTAGCCACCCACACTGCATGTTTTGCTTTACAATGAAAGGGTGCCGTTTTCAATTTTCGATCCTTTTATTCTTCTACTCCTGATATTTTGGACTGTTGATTGATGATTTCGTATAAAAGACTACAGATAAGACTGATATTTAAAAAAAATGATACAATGATTTCACACAACAGGCTAGCTATTAGACTCCCGATTGACAAGAGTTTCACCGCCCTCCCTTCATTATAACCGAAGTTATCATGCCCTAAATAATCAACAAATCAGCAAGCTTATCTCTGCTTACCCTGAGCAGAAAATGCTCATCTTTGCACTCAATCATGACATTGACCTAGTGAACGTCTACACCAAGATTGAACATTCTAGCTTAATTAGAAGGAGGGTTATTGTGTTTCAAAGTCTCGGCCCTTCAAATTGCTACTACTTTTCACATTCGCTTCAAAATGGCAACCATCAGTTGACCTAAATCAAAATTCTATTCTCGACGTTTTTTAGGCCTTCCTCCAAGGATTCGGAAAATATAACCCCCGAGTCTGCAAGTAAAATAGCAAAAAAGCCTTAGGGATTTTTCACATTTCAAGATTGTGGAACTTCCGGTTCGATCTACAAACTCCATATTTTGTCTTCGAATCAGTAATTATTTGTCTAGCACCGAAAAAACAATTAGGTCATTCTGACCTATATTTCGACGATTTTTTTGAAAATTTTGATCCTTAATTTCACCAAGAGGAGATAATTTAGAAAATTTCCAAGGGCATCATTGGAGTCGCATTGGCAAGATCTACTAACATTCTAAATCTCACGAAAATCGCACAACTATTAAAGAAGTTGTCAAATTCGTAATAACTTCCGGTTCAAAATGACAGCAATCAATTTTCGAAATTCCAAAATTGCAGATTTGAAGTAAATCTTTCAAGATACCCCTCCCCCCCCCAAAAAAAAAGAATTAGTAAAATAGGTCAAATAGTCACAAAGTTAGAGCATTGTAGGTCAAATGTATTCGTTCGTAAAATTCGGTGATTTCGGATTTGTAAAACGTTTCGAAAATATATTTAATCAACAGCCACAACGCATTTTTGGGGAGGAGGTAAAAGTTTCAGAAAGATCCTATGGTTAGATTCTGAGAAATCCGTTTTGTGGATAAAACACACAAAAAAATAACTAGATCTGCAAAGCTTTCATATTCATAGTCACTTCCTGTCACATGTCATAGGTCGTGTAAATAATCTCATCAAGAAATTTTTTTTATTAAATTGGGTCAAAATATAGCGAAATTTTTATGATTTTTCACTCCTAAACAACTTTATCGGCACGAAAAACATCAAAGACAAAATTCGAAAAAGTGACATTTTCAAATAACAATATTTCGACCCTGATCCCGACTATCCAGAAATGTATTCATTTTGGAAATAAGAGACATATTCTCCAAACTACGGCCTATTGCTTTCATTTACGTGCTCGTTAATGTCGATTTTTCACCTTTTCTCATATTCAGTTCGAAATGGTGACCATCACGTGACCGAAATCAAAATTCTGATCCGATAGATTTTTAGACATTCCTTCAAGTATTCCGAAAATGTAACTCCCATGTCTGTAAGTAAAATATTGCAAAAGCCTTAATGATTTTTCACGTTTCAATAAGGCGGCACTTCCAGTCCAAGTCACAAACTCAATATTTTGTGTACGAATCGGTATTTACTTATCTAATATCCAAATAAAAAATCAGGTCATTCTGACCTATATTTCTTCAATTGTTTTTTAAAACTTTGATCCTTAATTTCACCAAAGGGAGATAATTTTAAAAAATTCTAAGGACATCTTTTAAGTTGCATTGGTAAGATCTACTTACATACTAAATTTCATGAAAATCGTACAACTATTAAAGAAGTTGTCAAGTTGGTCTGAATTTCCGGTTCGAAATTCACATCAACGAATTTTCGAAATTCGAAAATCTGAAACTGCAGCTGTAAATAATTTTTGTGAAGGTAATCACACAAAAAAGAATTAGTAAAATAGGTTGAATAGTCACAGAGTTACAGTAATGCAGGTCAAATTCATTCGTTCGTAAAATTCGGTGATTTCAAATGCTTAAAACGTTTTGAAAATATATTTAATCAATACTCAACACCCATTTTTTAAAAAAAAAAAAAAAAAAATTTGGGGGGGGGGGGGGGGTAGGTCAAAGTTTCAGAAACATCCTATGGTTATATTCTGAAAAATCCAATTTGCAGGAAACGCGGTGAATTTACGAGAAAGACCTTTAAACATCTCCAAATTGTAAAAATACGACTTTTTGGAATTTCAATCTCTTTTTTTCGGCTACCCCGGACATTTAGAAAAAAAATGATACAATGATTTCACACAACAGGCTAGCTATTAGACTCTCGATTCACAAGAGTTTCATCGCCCTTCCTTCATTATAACCAAAGATATCGTGTCCTAAAGAATCAACAAATCACCGTGCCTATCTCTGCTTACCCTAAGCAGAAAATGCTCATCTTTAATCTCAATCAAGACAGTGACCTAGTGAATGTTTACACCAAGTCTGAATATTCTAGCTCAATTAGAAGGAGAGTTATTGTGTTCCAAATTCTCGGCGCTTCAAATTGCTTCTATTTTTCACTTTCCCTACAAAATGGCGATCATAAATTGACATAAATCAAAATTCTACTCCCAAGGATTCAGAAAATATAACTCCCGAGTCTGTAAGTAAAATAGCAAAAAAGCCTTTGGGATTTTTCACCTTACAAGATGGTGGCATTTCCGGCTCGATCTACAAACTTCATGTTTTTTGTACGAATAAGTAATTTTTTGTCTAGTATCTTTCTGACCTATATTTCGACGATTTTTTTCAAAAATTTGACCTTTAATTTCGTCAAGGGGAGATAATTTAGAAAATTTCTAATTATATTTTTGAAGTCAAATCGATAAGATCTACTTATATACATAACTTCATGAAAATCATACAACTATTAAAGAAGTTGTCAAATTGGTCTAAACTTCCGGTTCGAAATCACAGCGATGAATTTTCGAAATTCGAAAATGTGAAACTGCAGATGAAAATGATTTTTTTCAAGGTATTCAAAGAAAAAAGAATTACTAAAATCGGTAAAAAAATAACAAAGTTACGACTATGCATTGTCAGTTTTTTCGTTCGTAAAATTCGGTGATTTCGGATTCGTAAAACGTTTTGAAAATATATTTAATCAAGGTTCGCACCCCATTTTTGGGGGGTAGGTCAAAATTTCAGAAAGATCCTATGGATAGATTCTGAGAAATCCGATTTGCAGAAAACACACACACAAAAAAAACTAGATCCGCTACTGTCCCATGCAGATATGAAAGCTTTCATATTCATCGTCACGTGTCATCGATTGTATCAAGTATCATAAATAAAAGGATAAGAAGAAAAAATTATCAAAATTGGTCAAAAACTCGCGAAGTTACAAGTCTAAATATAGTACGAAATATTGCACCCAGACATAACAATAATCTGAAAACTAAAGGGAAATAACTGAAACTTGTATTACTGTAATGAGACAGATGAGAAAATGAAATGAAAATGGCGGGAAAGAACTAAAAATGGCAGGTTGGACAGGCGACCTTACTCGTTGTCACGTACAACCGGGCATTCGAAAACACGCTAGATAACTCAATGACAGGTGCGTTTGCTAACCATTCAGCCACCGCCCCCCCCCCCTTTGAAATCAGACACGTGCAATATGTCATATAGGAAGAATATCAAGTCGCGCACAACAAAATGGTAAATTAATGAGTTTAGGTCAAAAGGTTGAGCTACTGTTTTAGAGTATTCAATTGTTTTAAAGAGACACGTTAAGGGTTGTTCATAGTTAAATGAAAGTTTAATTTTAAATAAGACCAATAAAATTAGGATTTAATAATGCCAGACTAATACTAAAATAAAGTTTCAAATTAAGAATAATTAATTATTAGACTAATGCAATGAAATGCTTTGATTTGACGGATGAATTGTACGATGGGTGTCCACACTATGTGGCTAAGGCGTTGGCCTGCTAGCCAGGAGGTCGGGTGTTCGATCCATGCATTGGCTGAGACAGTTAATCTCGATTTTCTGCCGTGCCCCCCCCCCCATTGGAGTGCACGTAAAAGATCCCTTTGCAGTTGGAATTCGATACTTGAAATTTGTTTTGAAAACTAGTTTAGTAATTACGGAATAGCACACAGAATATGGAATTTGTCGATCAACCAGAAGTGCCACCATCTTGAAATGTGAAAAATCTACAAGGCTTTTTTGATATTATACTTACAGATACGGGAGTTATATTTTCCGAATCCTTGAAAGAATGCCCAAAAACGTTCAGAGTAGAACTTTGATTTAGTTCAACTGATGGTCACCACTTTGAGTTGAATGTGGAAAACGTTGAAAAGTCTACGTTAACGAGCTTGTAAATGAACACAATTGGCCGTAGTTTTGTCAATTCGTCTAATATTTCTTAATTAATACATTTCGGGATAGCCTAGCCCATGGTCGAATTTTTGGTATTTGAATATTTCAAAATTTCAAATTTCACGTTTGACGTTTTCAGTGCCGACAAAGTTGTTTACGAGTGAAAAATTCCCCCAAATACTCGGAATATCCCGTCATTACCCGTGAATACGTCTCCTATTTCCGAAATTAATGCATTTCCGGATAGCCTTATTCCGTGAATGAATTTTCGAACGATAGAAGTCAGCGACGAAGTTTCGTAATTGCAAATTGTGAGATTGCTATTGTCTCGGAAAAGTCTCAGGCTTTCCAAAAATGTTATTTGTTTGAACATAGGTAGAGAATTGACGAAACCACGGCCGATTTTTAATTTTTTCACAACGTTCAAAATTCTACCACTTCCGTTCTGCGCAGAAGCTCAAAAATTGCTTTATTGAGTAACCACCACATGGTTTCCCGATAGAAAGATGAACCGCAGATCGGTATCTCTTTTCGATCATAGAGAAATAGGCTCAGGCGGAAAAGAATAATAATAAAAAAAATAATAATTTTAGTAATTTCAATAGGCTTTCAGACGAAAGTCTGAAAGCCTAATAATAATTTTAGTAATCTTAATAGATCTGCTCCTGTCCAATGCAGATATGAAAGCTTTCATATTCATTGTCACATCCTGTCACATGTCATGGGTCATATAAATAATCCAAAGAAGAAAAAATAAATCATTAAAATCGATCACAATCTAGCGAAATTAATGTGTTTTTTCACTCGTAAACAACTTTGTCTGTACGAAAAACATCAAAAGCGAAATTCGAATTTTTGAAATATTCAAATACCAAAAATTCGTACTCCGTCTATCCTGAAATTGAAATGTATTAACTTTTAGAAATAGGAGACGCATTGAACATACTATGCCCTATTGTGTTTGTTTACAATTCCGTAAATGTCGATTTTTCACTATGTTTCATATTCACTTCAAATAGGCGGCCATCAGCTGACCTAAATCAAAATTCTGCTCTGAACGTTTTTTAGGTTTTCCTTCAAGGGTTCAGAAAAAGGAAGTCCCATGCCTGTAAGTGCAATATCGCAAAAGTTCTATTGTTTTGTCAGGTTTCAAGATGGTGGCACTTCCGGTTCGATCGGTAAACTCCATGTTTTGTATACGAATCAGTAATTACTTGTCTAGTATCTAAAAATAAATTAGGTCATTCTGACCTTTATTTCGACGATTTTTTTTGAAAAATTTCACTCTTAATTTTACCAAGGGGAGATAATTTTGAAAATTTTAAAAGTCATTTTTCAAGTCGCACCAGTAATGTCTAGTTCCCTTCTAAATTTCATGAAAATCGTACAACTATTAAAGAAGTTGTCAAGTTGGTCTCAACTTCCGGTTCGAAGTCAAAGCGACGAATTTTTCGAATATTACAAAACTTTTAAAAATAAGCTCCCCCTGACCAGCATAATCGTTCGCAATAAACGTTTGCCCCCTAAAATCGGCCAATTGCTAACTTTATCACCTTTACAGTAACTCTGATTACAAACCGATTATAACAAAACTTTGAAAATAAAAGAGAAAGAGTGAAATGCGGCTTAACGTCCATTCCACACAAACTAAGACACCTCGGGGCTCACATTTATATTTCTTGATTTTATTTAAAAACTTCCCTTGCGCGTACGGATCATTAGGAGTGGGAGGAAACCGAAGGACACGGAGAAAACCCACGAGGTTGGACACCATACTCCATGTCACATGCAACCTGGAAATCGAAACGACGCCGGTTGACTCAATGACAGACATTACGATACAGAGCACAGGTGCTAACCATTCAGCCACGTAACCTCCCTAAATTTGGCAAATTGCTGACCTACAGCGACAAATATTTCAATCGGGCGAAATTTTCTATTTTAACAGTTTAATTTCCACGGTACCTTTAATTATCAACTGAATATTACAAAACTTTTAAAAATAAGCTCTCCATGACCAGCATAATCGTTCGCAATCAACGTTTGCCCCCTAAAATCGGCAAATTGCTAACTTTAAAGTGAGAAACATGACAACCGGGCGAAATTTCCTGTTTTATCACCTTTACAGTACCTCTGATTACCAACCGATTATTAGAAAAATTTAAAAATAAAAGAGAAAGAGAGAAATGCGGCTTTACGTCCATTACACACAAACTAGGACATTTCGGGCCTCACATATATTTTATAATTTTATTTAAAAACTTCCCTTGCGCGTACGGGTCTTTAGGAGTGGGAGGAAACCGAAGGACACGGAGAAAACCCACGAGGTTAAACACCATACTCCATGTCCCGTGCAACCTGAAAATCGAAACGACGCCGGTTGACTCAATGGCAGACGTTACGATACAGCGCGCACATGCTAACCATTCAGTCATTCAGCCTCCCTAAAATCGGGAAATTGCTGACGTATAGCAAGAAACATTTCAACAGGGCATTTCAATCGAAACAACGCCAGTTGACTCAGTGACAGAGGTTACGATACAGAGCACAGGTGCTAACCATTCAGCCACGTAGCATCCCTAAATTTGGCAAATTGCTGACCTACAGCGAGAAACATTTCAACCGGGCCAAATTTTCAATTTTAACAGTTTAATTTGCACGGTACCTTTAATTATCAACCGAATATTACAAAACTTTTATAAATAAGCTCCCCCTGACCAGCTTAATCGTTTCGCAATAAACGTTTGCCCCTTAAAATCGGCAAATTGCTGACTTTAAAGTGAGAAACATTACAACCGGGCGAAATTTTCTGTTTTATCACTTTTACAGTACCATGGATTACCAACCGATTAATACAAAACTTTAAAAATAAAACAGAAGGAGAGAAATGCGGCTTAACGTCCATTCGAGACGAACTAGGTCATTTCGGGACTAACTATGTGTTTTAATTTTATTTATAAACTTACCTTGCGCGTACTGGTCTTCAGGAGTGGGAGGAAACAGAAGGACACGGGGAAAACTTATAGCAAGAAACATTTCAACCGGGCGAAATTTTCTGTTTTAGCAGTTTAATTTGCACGGTACTTTAATTACCAACCGATTATTACAAAACTTTTGAAAATAAGCTCCAACTGACCAGCTTAATCGTATGCAATAAACGTTTGGCGTGAATTGAAAGTTCTGCACCGAGAAAGTGCATCTCGATTTTCCGGCGTGGTTCTCTCTTGTCAGTGAGGCAGAAAGGAGGGCCTGACAAGGACAGCTCTCTAGTCGTTCGGATGGGACGAAAAACCAACGTCCCGTGTACACATTTAAGTGCACGTAAAATATCCCTAAGCAGTTGGAATTCGATACAGTTGAATAAGCTCTATACGATGACTAAATGTGCAAATTGTAGTCACCCACGCTGCATGTTTCGCTTAACAATGAAAGGGTGCGGTTTTCAATTCTCGATCCTTTTATTCTTCTACTCCTGATATTTTGGTCTGTTGATCCATGGTTTCATATAAAAGACTATCGATAAGACTCTTTGTAGAAAAAGTTCCCCAAATATATTATGTTGATTTAAGAGAAAAGGACCTTTAAAAATGCTCAAAATCGTAAAAATACGACTTTTTGGATTTTGGATCTCTTTCTTTTCTGCTATCCCTGACATTTAAAAAAAATGATACAATGATTTCACACAACGGGCTAGTTATTAGACTCTCGGTTGACAGAAGTTTAACCACCATCTCTTCATTATAACCGAAGTTATCGTGCCCTAAAGAATCAACAAATCAGCATATTCATCTCTGCTTACCTTATGCAGAAAATGCTCATCTTTGTTCTCAATCATGACATTGACCTAGTGAACGCCACACCAAAATTGAACATTCTAGCTTAATTCGAAGGAGAGTTATTGTGTTTCAAAGTCTCGGACATTCAAATTGCTACTACTTTTCATATTCACTTCAAAAAGGAATCCATCAGTAGACCTAAATCAAAATTCTGCTCCCAGCGATTTTTGGGCCAACCTTCATGGATTCAGAAAATATAACTCCCGTGTCTGTAAGTAAAATAGCAAAAAAGCCTTAGGGATTTTTCACGTTTCAAGATGGTGGCACTTCCGGTTCGATCGACAAACTTCAGATTTTGTGTACAAATCAGTAATTACTTATTAGTATCCCAAAAAATTAAAAAAAAAATCAGGTCATTCTGACCTATATTTCGATGATTTTTTTGAAAATTTTGATCCTTAATTTCGTCAAGGGGGCATAATTTTGAAAATTTCTAATAATATTTTTTGAAATCACATCGGTAGGATATAATTATATGCTAAATTTCATGAAGATCGTACAACTATTAAAGAAGTTGTCAAATTGGTCTAAACTTCCGGTTCGAAATCACAGCGACGAATTTTCTAAATTCAAACATGTGAAACTGCAGATGAAAATGATTTTTTTCAAGGTATTCAAAGAAAAAAGAATTAGTAAGATCGTTAAAAAAAACAAAGTTACGACTATGCATTGTCTGTTTTTTCGTTCGTAAAATTCGGTGATATCTGATTCGTAAAACGTTTTGAAAATATATATATACTTTCGCACCCCATTTTGGGGGGGATAGGTCAAAATTTCAGAAAGATCCTATGGATAGATTCTGAGAAATCCGATTTGCAGAAAACACACAAAAAAAATAACTAGATCTGCTACTGTCCCATGCAGATATGAAAGGTTTCATATTCAACGTCATGTTTCATCGATTGTATCAAGTATCCTAAATAAAAGGATAAGAAGAAAAAAAAATATCAAAATTGGTCAAAAACTCGCGAAATTAAAAGTCTAAATTTAGTATGAAACATTGTACCCAGGCATAACAATAATCTGAAAACTAAAGGGAAAAAACCGAAACTTGTATTACTGTAATGAGACGGATGAGAAAATGAAATGAAAATGGCGGGAAAGAACTAAAAATGGCAGGTTGGACAGGCGACCGTACTCCTTGTCACGTACAACCGGGCATTCGAAAACACGCTAGTTAACTCAATGACAGGCGCGCGTGCTAACCATTAAGCCAACCCTCCCCCTCCCCCTTTTGAAATCAGACACGTACAATATTTCATATAGGGAGAATAACAAGTCACTCACAACAAAATCGTAAATTAATGAGTTTAGGTCTAAAGGTTGAGCTACTGTTTTAGAGTATTTATTTGTTTTAAAGAGAGACGTTATTGGTTGTTCATAGTTAAATGAAAGTTTAATTTTAAATATGATCAATAAAATTAGGATTTAATAATGCCAGACTAATATTAAAATAAAGTTTTAAATTAAGAATAATTAATTATTGGTCTAATGCGAGAGAGAAAGAGAGAGAGAGAGAGAGAGAGAGAGGTCTTTAGAATTGGGAGGAAACCGGAGTTCCCGGAGGAAACCCACGATGTTGAGAAGTTGCCCCTATCTCCATGCCACATACGCTCACACAAGGGCTCGAAACCACAGCCGCAAGCCAGAGGTAACCGACCAGCTAGAGGTCGAAGCGCGGCACTCTAGTCCACTAGGCCACCCCCCCCCCCTCTGGTCTAATGCAATGAAATGCTAAGATTTGACGGATGAAAGTACGATGGGTGTCCAGACTCTGTGGCTAAGTCGTTTGCCTGCTAGCCAGGAGGTCGGATGTTCGATCCCTGCATTGGCCGAGGAAGTTCATCTCGATTTTCTGGTGTGCCCCCCCCCTCTGTGTACACATTAGATTGCACATAAAAGATCCCTTTGCAGTTGGAATTCGATACTGTTGAATACGCTCTATACAATGACAAAATGTGCAGATTGTAGCCACCCACACTGCATGTTTTGCTTAACAATGAAAGGGTGCCGTTTTCAATTTTCGATCCTTTTATTCTTCTACTAGTGATATTTTGGACTGTTGGTAGATGGTTTCATATAAAAAAACTACCGATAAGACTCTTTGTAAAAGAAGTTCCCCAAAAATATTACATGTATGTTGACTTTAAGAGAAAAGGACCTTTAAAAATGCTCCAAATCGTAAAAATACGACTTTTTGGGTTTTCGTAAAATATCCCTAAGCGGTTGGAATTCGATACTGTTGAATAAGCTCTATACGATGACTAAATGTGCAGAATGTAGTCACCCACACTGCATGTTTCACTTAATAAAGAAATTGTGCCATTTTCGACCCTTTTTTTGCACTCCTGATATTTTGGACTTTTGATGGAATTTTTCATATAAAAGACTACCGATAAGACTCTTTGTAGAAGAAGTTCCCAAAAAATATTATATTGACTTTAAGAAAAAAGAACCTTTAAAGATGCTCCAAATCGTAAAAATACGACTTTTTGGCTTTTCGATCTCTTTTTTTTCTGCTATCGCTGATATTAAAAAAAAATTATACAATGATTTCACACAACGGGCTAGCTGTTACACAGTCGATTGACAGGAGCTTCATTATAACTGAAGTTATTGTGCCCTAAAGAATCAACAAATCAGCATGCTTATCTCTGCTTAACCTAGGCATAAAATGCTCATCTTTGCACACAATCACGACATTGACATACCGAACGTCTACACCAAGATTGAACATTCTAGCTCAATTAGAAGGAGAGTTATTGTGTTTCAAAGTCTCGGCCCTTCAAATTGCTACTACTTTTCATATTCACTTCAAAATGGTAACCATCACTTGACCTAAATCAAAATTCTGCTCCAGCGATTTTTGGGCCATCCTTCAATGATTCAGAAAATATAACTCCCGTGTCTGTAAGTGAAATAGTAAAAAAGACTTAGGGGTTTTTCACGTTTCAAGATGGTGGCACTTCCGGTTCGATGGATAAACTTCATATTTTGTGTACAAATCAGTAATTAATTATCTAGTATCCAAAAAAAAAAATCAGGTCATTCTGACCTATGTTTCGATGATTTTTTTGAAAATTTTGATCCTTAATTTCATCAAGGGGAGATAATTCAGAAAATTTCTAATTATATTTTTGAAGTCACATCGGTAAGATCTACAAATATAGTAAATTTCATGAAAATCGTACAACTATTAAAGAAGTTGTCAAATTGGTCTAAACTTTCGGTTCAAAATCACAACAACGAATTTTCGAAATTCGAAAATGTGAAACTGCAGATCAAAATGATTTTTTCAAGGTATTCAAAGAAAAAAGAATTAGTAAAACAAGTCAAAATATAACAAAGTTACGACTATGCATTGCCAGTTTTTTCGTTCGTAAATTTCGATGATTTTGGATTCGTAAAACGTTTTGAAAATATATCTAAGCAACGTTTGCACACCATTTTCGGGGAGGGGGGGGGGGTAGGTCAAAATTTCAGAAAGATCCTATGGATAGATTCTGAGAAATCCGACTTGCAGAAAACACAAAAGCCTTAGGGATTTTTTACGTTTCAAATGGTGGCACTTCCGGTTCGATCAACAAACTTCATATTTTGTGTACAAATCAGTAATTATTTATCTAGTATCAAAAAATTTTTTGAAAATTTTGATCCTTAGTTTCGTCAAGGGGAGATTATTCAGAAAATTTCTAATTATATTTTTGAAGTCACATCGGTAAGATCTACAAATATACTAAATTTCATGAAAATCGTACAACTATTAAAGAAGTTGTCAAATTGGTCTAAACTTCCGGTTCGATATCACAGCGACGAATTTTCGAAATTCGAAAATGTGAAACTGCAGATCAAAATGACTTTTTTCAAGGTATTCAAAGAAAATAAAATTAGTAAAATCAGTCAAAATATAACAAAGTTACGACTATGCATTGCCAGTTTTTTCGTTCCTAAAATTCGGTGAAAATATATTTAAACAACGTTCGCACCCCATTTGTTAATGGGGGGGGGGGTAGGTCAAAATTTCAGAAAGATCCTATGGATAGCTTCTGAGAAATCCCATTTGCTGAAAACACACACAAAAAAAAAAAAAAAAAAAAAAAATAATAACAAGATCTGCTACTTTCCCATGCAGATATGAAAGCTTTCATATTCATCGTCACGTGTCATTGATTGTATCAAGTATCCTAAATAAAAGGATAAGAAGAAAAAATTATCAAAATTGGTCAAAAACTCGCCAAGTTACAAGTCTAAATATAGTATGAAAATATTTTTTAATTTCAATTTCATTTTCGGGCAATTTCGAATAAAATGTCAAAAAAAGTGTAAAATTCAGTTATTTACAATTCATTCAGCGTCTTCATATTTTGAAATATTTATTTGTAATTTTCATAAATTCGTAGCATTAATCCAAACGAAGAGAATGTATGCGAAAATTAGTTTGTAATATGAGTAGTTGCCGAGAAATATTTTTAACCTAAAAAACAAATGTTTGATTTAAATGAGTCTGCCTTATAATATTTTTAAAATTATGATATTTGATTCCTACCAACGAATAGAATGAAGCCATACGACCATACAGATACCACAAAATGGTTTCTAACTTGTACGGTTACAGAGAAATAGGCGATCTTCTATAAGTTACTTTTCAATGTATTTGGTTTATAAAAGTGTCTATTATTTGATTTTCATAAAATTTGCACCATTTGATGCTTTATGCCATTTATAAATCCTGTGAACTAATTTCACATTTTCAATATCACCGGAAGTAATGTAATTTTTGCAAAAGATGTATGTTTAGCCTTCAAAACAAACATTTTTTTGAAGTGATTGATATTTATTATTCGTTTAACTTTATAACGTCTGACTCTAATGGGCAGTAAGATTGAATCAATACCATCATATTGATATCAAGAAAAGGCTTCTAGCATGTTCCCTTGTCGAATAATAGCAAATTTTCCCAGGGTCACTTTTAAGTTTTTTACCTTCTTAATTCCAGTTTATGGTTTATAGGTTATTTATATATCGATCTGGAATTATTATTTCTATGAGGAAACCATGTAGTGGCTACTTGATAAAATATTTTTGAAATTTCTGCGGATACCGGAAGTGACCGAACTTTGTACGTTGTTTAAAAATTGAAAATCGGCTATAGTTTCGTCAATTCTTTATCCATTTTCAAACAAATTACATTTTTGGAATCCCTGAATCGTTTCGGAGACAATGGCTATCTCACATTTTTCAATTTCAAACATTCGTCTATGACTTTTATCGTTCGAAAATTGAAAACGTGTTCTTTACGACAAAATGTTTGTTATTTTTCAAAATTTTCAAATGTGACCTACATGTTTGGATACCTGAAGTCCATCCGATTCTAGTAATATAAGTTTCATTCAGAGTTATCGCCCTTTATTTTTCGATTTTTTCGAATTTTCTTCCGATTTTGTGATGTCGGGTTTCGTTTTATGGCAGAATTGACGTTTCTGAAACTTCTGGAACATGAAGTTATAGTTCAGTACCAATGTATAAAGCAATTTCGACAAGAATCGTTTAACCGGAAGTGGTCGAAATAATGTGCAATATTTTGAAAAAAATGCAAAAAATGGATATTTTGGGGAAAACGCGATTTCTCCGCCCGATATCAACAGATTAAAGAAATTAGGGTATCATTGGACTGCACTGGGACTGTGCAATCGTATGGTACCCAAGTCGCACGTATACGATGAGCAGGCAGCAAAATATGGCACGCTGAAAATCAAGTATTTTCTGATTTGGAGCGTTTTTGGACGCCTATATCTCGAAAACTTAAACGCACCTTTTTTTTTTAAATTTTTTCTATCGAGAGTTCTTTTGGAGTTAATTTGCATGAAACCATCCAATAAGCCTTTGAAATATCTGGAATAGGTGAAATAACGAAAAAGGTCGAAAAATCGTGAAATTTTGGAAAATGCTCTGCTATTATTTTTCATTTTAAGAGATTTTCAAAAAAATATTGCATATTCAGACAGCTGACCTAACTACGATTCTAACAATGTATAATATGTATGTAGTTATTGAAATTTAATTTTCGATATTTTAATTTTTTTGCATTTTTGGCACTTTTGAACATAGGATTTCTCAGGTGGATTTTATTTGATCAGATAATGTACATGTAATATATCATTACAGAGCCCTGTGGCTATTTTAGTGCCCAAACCGGTTATTAAAACTATTCCGACAATAATAACCATACCGGAAGTATTCAAAAAAATGAAATAAAAAAAGGTTAAAAACATTGTCGCACTTGCGAAAAACTTGATTTTTCCCTTAGGTCATAGCGGACCAAAAGAACTAAAGTGGCGATGGATAGAACTATTAATGGGCCATCATATGGTATCTAAATAATACGATTTCGATGGTAAGGAAAAAAATTATTGTATGCCAAAAATCTAGTATTTTCGGATTTTTTGAACATTCTGAGACGTCCTTTTCTCGAAAACGACGCCCCAGATTTTTCTTAAACTTTTCTTACCCAAAGTCCTATCGGTTGTCTATATAGTAAATCCAAAATGAAAAGCATTGAAATGATACAGGTGGTCCAAAAATGGCATCAAACTTTGAAAAAAAAAATGAAAAATCGTTAATTTTTTGTAAACGCTTTTTAATTTATCTTTTTTTTCTCTCCAAAACTACTCAATGGATGTTTCTGACACTTCTGGTACGGAAAGTTATGTATCCAAAGAACTTCGTTAAGCTGTCACGGCAACGATCGTAAAACCGGAAGTAGTCTATAAAATGTCCGATATTTTGAAAAAAAAAATTTTTTTTTACGAAAACCTTTTTTATTTATGAATATTTTTTGATGATATTTTACACAGGTTTAAAATATCATCCTACTTGAGCAGAAATGGGAAAAAAATTGTCTCGGTAATTTGCGTTAGCCGCCATCGGTTAATTTCGTTTTTCTTTCCCAGAAAAATTATTTATTGTTCGATTTTTTATTGTTCGATTTGTATAAAAAAAAGTTCATATGCTCCGTGGTCCCAATTGTAAATTTTTTCCATTTGATGCTTAATGCCAATTTGGACTTGGTCAAGCTAATTTTTCAATTTCACTGTGACCGGAAATGACGTCATTTGGACAAAAAATGTATTTTTAACCTAAAAACAAATATTTTATTCAAATGAGTGTGCTTTATAATAGCCAATTTTCCCAGGGTCACTTTTAACTTTTTTTACCTTCTTAATTTCATGTTAATTATTTATTTCCCGATATGTATAAAACAAAGTTTGTATTTTCTATGTTGCGAATTTTCGACTTATTTTTCATCTATTTTTCACCGGAAGTGACATAATTTTACCATAATTTACAATTTTGACCGGTCTCTTCGCCAGCAAATTATTATTAAGCTTTCATATTACATATGAAAGCTTATTGTTTCTGTTAATATGTATTATTATTATTTTTTTGTGTGTGTGTTTTCTGCAAATCGAATTTCTCAGAATCTATCCATAGGATCTTTCTGAAATTTTGACCTACCCCCACAAAAATGGGGTGCGAACCTTGATTAATAGAGCTTTTTCAACAATATCGAATTCCAACTGCTAAGGGATCTTTTAAATGCACACCAATGTGTACACGGCGGGTGGGGGCACGTCAGAAAATCGAGATGAACTTTCTTGGCCAATGCTGGGATCGAACACCCGACCTCCTGGCTAGCAGGCCAACGCCTTAGCTACACAGTGTGGACACCCATCGTACATTCCATCCGTCAAATCAAAGCATTTCATTGCATTAGACCAATAATTAATTATTCTCAATTTAAAACTTTATTTTAATATTAGTCTGGCATTATTAAATCCTAATTTTATTGGTCTTATTTAAAATTAAACTTTCATTTAACTATGAACAACCAATAACGTGTCTCTTTAAAACAAATAAATACTCTAAAACAGTAGCTCAAACTTTTGACCTAAACTCATTAATTTACGATTTTGTTGTGAGCGACTTGTTATTCTCCCTATATGACATATTGCACGTGTCTGATTTCAAAGAGGCGGGGGGGGGGGTAGGGTTGGCTGAATGGTTAGCACGCGCGCCTGTCATTGAGTTAACTAGCGTGTTTTCTCCTGTCCAACCTGCCATTTTTAGTTCTTTCCCGCCATTTTCATTTCATTTTCTCATCCGTCTCATTACAGTAATACAAGTTTCGGTTATTTCCCTTTAGTTTTCAGATTATTGTTATGCCTGGGTGCAATGTTTCATTAGGCTTTCACCATTGAAAATGGTGAAAGGCTATTGTTATTACTAGGTATTATTAAGCTTTCATATTACATATGAAAGCTTATTGTTTCTGTTAAGATTATTATTTTTTTTTTTTTTTTTGTGTATTTTCTGCAAATCGGATTTCTCAGAATCTAACCACGGGATCTTTCTGAAACTTTGACCTACCCACCCAAAAATGGGGTGCGAACGTTGTCTAAATATATTTTCAAAACGTTTTACGAATCCGAAATCACCGAATTTTACGAACGAAAAAACTGACAATGTATAGTCGTAACTTTGTTATTTTTTGACCGATTTTACTAATTCTTTTTTCTTTGAATACCTTGAAAAAAATCATTTTCATCTGCAGTTTCACATTTTCGAATTTCGAAAATTTGTCGCTGTGATTTCGAACCGGAAGTTTAGACCAATTTGACAACTTCTTTAATAGTTGTACGATTTTCATGAAATTTAGTATATAAGTAGATCTTACCGATGTGACTTCAAAAATATAATTAAACATTTTCTAAATTATCTCCCCTTGGTGAAATTAAGGATCAAATTTTTCAAAAAAATCGTCTAAATATAGGTCAGAATGACCTAATTTTTTTTTTCGATACTAGACAAGGAATTACTGATTCGTACACAAAATATGGTGTTTGTCGATCGTGCCACCATCTTTAAACGTGAAAAATCACTAAGGCTTTTTTGCTATTTTACTTACAGACTCGGGAGTTATATTTTCTGAATCCTTGTAGGATGGCCTAAAAATCTATCTGATCAGAATTTTGATTTTGGTCACGTGATGGTCACCATTTTGAATTGAAAATAAAAAATGGAAGCAATTTGAAGGGCCGGGAATTTGGAACACAATAACTCTCCTTCTAATTAATTTAGAATGTTCAAACTTGGTGTAGACGTTTACCAGGTCAATGTCATGAATGACTGCAAAGATGAGCATTTTCTGCCAAGGGTATGCAGAGATAAGCATGCTGATTTGTTGATTATTTAGGGCACGATAACTTCGGTTATAATGAAGGGAGGGCGGTGAAACTCTTGTCAAATGAGAGTCTAATAGCTTGCCTATTGTGTAAAATCATTGTATCATTTTTTTGAATATCAGGCATAGCAGAAAAACAGACATTGAAAATCCAAAAAGTCGTATTTTTACGATTTGGAGCATTTTAAAAGGTCCTTTTCTCTTAAAGTCAACATAATATTTTTGGGGAACTTCTTCTACAAAGACTCTTATCGATAGTCTTTTATATGAAACCATCGAACAACTGTCCAAAATATCAGGAGTAGAAGAATAAAAGGATCGAAAATTGAAAACGACACCCTTTCATTGTTAAGCAAAACATGCAGTGTGGGTGGCTACAACCTGCTCATTTAGGCATCGTATAGAGCTTATTCAACAGTATCGAATTCCAACTGCTAAGGGATCTTTTACGTGCACTCCAATGTGTACACGGGGGTGGGGGGCACGCCAGAAAATCGAGATGAAATTTCTTGGCCAATGCAGGGATCGAACACCCGACCTCTTGGCTAGCAGGCCAAGCCTTAGCCACTTAGTGTCAACACCCATCGTACATTTCATCCGTCAAATCAAAACATTGCATTGCCATCAGACCAATAATTAATTATTCTGAATTTAAAACTTTATTTTAATATTATTAAATCCTAATTTTATTGATAGACGCTCGTCTTATTTAAAATAAAGCTTTCATTTAACTATGAACAACCCTTAACGCCTCTCTTTAAAACAATTAAATACTCTAAAACAGTAGCTCAACCTTTTGACCTAAACTCATTAATTTACCATTTTGTTGTGAGCGACTTGTTATTCTTCCTACATGACATATTGCACGTGTCTGATTTCAAAGGGGGGGGGGCTGAATGGTTAGCACGCGCGCCTGTCATTGAGTTAACTAGCGTGTTTTCGAATGCCCGGTTTTACGTAACAAGGAGTAAGGTCGCCTGTCCAACCTTCCATTTTTAGTTCTTTCCCGCCATTTTCATTTCATTTTCCCATCCGTCTCATTACAGTAATACAGGTGTCAGTTATTTCTCTTTAGTTTTCAGATTATTGTTATGCCTGGGTGCAATGTTTCATATTATATTTAGACTTGTAACTTCGCGAGTTTTTGACCAATTTTGATATTTTTTTCTTCTTATCCTTTCATTTAGGATACTTGATACAATCAATGACACGTGACGATGACTATGAAAGCTTTCATATCTGCATGGGACAGTAGCAGGTCTAGTTAAGCTTTCATATGTATTACATATGAAAGCTTATTGTTTCTGTTAAGATTAATATTATTATTTTTTTTTTTTTGTGTTTTATCCACAAATCGGATTCCTCAGAATCTAACCATAGGATCGTTCTGAAACTTTTACCTATCCCCCCAAAAATGGGTGGTGGCTGTTGATTAAATATATTTTCAAAATGTTCTACGTATCCGAAATCACCGAATTTTACGAACGAATGCATTTGACCTACAATGCTGTAACTTTGTGACTATTTGACCTATTTTACTAAATCTTTTTTCTTTGAGTACCTTGAGACAATTACTTTAAATCTGCAGTTTCAGATTTTCGAATTTCGAAAATTCGTCGCTGTGATTTTGAAACGGAAGTTTAGACCAATTTGACAACTTCTTTAATAGTTGTACGATTTTCATGAAACTTAGCATGTAAGTAGATCTTGCTGATGCGACTTCAAAAATATGATTAGAAATTTTTTAAATTATCTCCCCTTGATGAAATTAAGGATCAAAATTTTCAAAAAAATCATCGAAATATAGGTTGGTACTAGACAAGTAATTACTGATTTGTACACAAAATATGAAGTTTGTAGATCGAACCGGAAGTGCCACCATCTTGTAACGTGAAAAATCCCTAAGGCTTTTTTGCTATTTTACTTACAGACTCGGGAGTCATATTTTCGGAATCCTTGAAGGAATGCCTAAAAATCTATCGGATCAGAATTTTGATTTCGGTCACGTGATGGTCACCATTTTGAATTGAAAATGAAAAATAGAAGCAATTTGAAGGGCCGGGAATTTGGAACACAATAACTCTCCTTCTAATTAAGCTAGAATGTTTAAACTTGGTGTAGACGTTCACTAGGTCAATGTCATGATTGAGTTCAAAGATGAGCATTTTCTGCCTAGGGTAAGCAGAGATAAGCATGTTGATTTGTTGATTCTTTAGGGCACGATAACTTCTGTTATAATGAAGGGAGGGCGGTGAAACTCTTGTCAATAGAGAGTCTAATAGCTAGCCTAATGTGTGAAATCATTGTATCATTTTTTTTAAATATCAGAGATAGCCGAAAAAAAGAGATTGAAAATCCAAAAAGTCGTATTTTTACAATTTGGAGCATGTTTAGAGGTCTTTCTCGTAAAGTCAACATACTATTTTTTGGGAACTTCTTCTACAAAGAGTCTTATTGGTAGTCTTTTATGTGAAACCATCGATCAACAGTCCAACATATCAGGAGTAGAAGAACAAAATGATCGAACATTGAAAACGGCACCCTTTCATTGTAAGCGAAACATGCAGTGTGGGTGACTACAATCTACGCATTTAGTCATCGTATAGAGCTTATTCAACAGTATCGAATTCCAACTGCTTAGGGATATTTTACGTGCACTCCAATGTGTACACGGGACCTTGGTTTTTCGTCCCATCCGAAAGACTAGTCAGCTGTGCTTGTCAGGCCCTCCGTTCTGCCTCACTGACAAGGGGAACCACGCCGGGAAATCGAGATGAACCTTTTCCGTGCAGAACTTTCAATTCAGGCAAAACGTTTATTGCATGCGATTAAGCTGGTCAGTTGGAGCTTATTTTCAAAAGTTTTGTAATAATCGGTTGGTAATTAAAGTACCGTGCACATTAAACTGTTAAAACAGAAAATTTCGCCCGGTTGAAATGTTTCTTGCTATAAGTCAGCAATTTTCCGAATTCAGGGAGGCTGAATGGCTAGCATGTGCGCGCTGTATCGTAACGTCTGTCATTGAGTCAACGGGCGTCGTTTCGATCTACATGTTGTACGTGACATGGTGTATGATGTCCAACCTGGTTTTTCTCCGTGTTCTTCGGTTTCCACCCAACGGCTAAAGACCAGTACGCGCAATGGGAGTTTTTAAATAAAATTAAAAAACATATGTTAGCCCTGAAATGACCTAGTTTGTGTCGAATGGACGTTAGGTCGCATTTCTCTCTTTCTCTTTTTAAAGTTTTGTAATAATCGGTTGGTAATCAAAGGTACTGTAAAAGTGATAAAACAGAATATTTGGCCCGGTTGTAATGTTTCTTACTTTAAAGTCAGCAATTTGTCGATTTTAAGGGTCAAACGTTTATTGCCAACGATTAAGCTGGTCAGGGGGAGCTTATTTTTAAAAGTTTTGTAATATTCGGTTGATAAATAAAGGTACCGTGCAAATTAAACTGTTAAAATAGAAAATTTGGCCCGGTTGAAATGTTTCTCGCTGTAGGTCAGCAATTTGCCGATTTTAGTGAGGTTGCGTGGCTGAATGGTTAGCACGTGCGCTCTGTATCATAACCTCTGTTATTGAGTCAACTGGCGTTGTTTCGATTTCTTGGTTGTACGTGACAAGGAGTATGGTCGCCTGTCCAACCTCGTAGGCCGTAACGCCGCTGTCCTGGTAAAATTTCCCTCATTGCACACTTTATGGCATATTCCCGTCTTCATTAGCCCATTTTAGGAGCAGAACAGTAGGACGTTAAACCCCATTCAATTTCATTTCATTTTCTCTATGTTGCTTATTTATTATAGTGGATTAATATTTTTCTGGTTCTAGCAATTATTCAATTTCTGCATAGAAATCTTGCTTTGGCCAGTCTTTTTATTGCAGAGTGCCATTCTTGTTTAAACAAACATGATCCTTTGTTTAAAACATGCTTAAGAAGTCGTCACGATTTCCTTCTTATAACCAAACATATTGGAAATATACTCTCCCAAAAAATAAAACGCAACGTTACATTTCGTCGTCAGTATATCCTCGCTCTACTATCGCCTTGTTGCAGCAAGAACGGCGACACGTCGCTGAACCAAACTGCTCTCCAGTTTTGTTGTGACCATACCCTCAGTGCCTGAACCTATTAAAGTTGGATTTCATGGTGTCGGCGTATTTCAAAACAGAAGTTCTGACGGGGACGTCTGCCTCGTTATTCGGTTTCACGTAGGCGTTTGGCTACTGTCTGGTACGAGATTCTACGCCGTCCTGGAATTGCTGCTGCAGTAGAGGTCGCTGTTGAAAACCATTTACGCCAATGACGTAACCGGAAGTGACGATCCAGGACAAGTGAGACCACACTTGTTTGGCCTGAGCTTGGGCGTTCACGTGTTGAACTTCGCTGTCGGTACCTATACCAAAGGCGAGAAATGGAACTAAGGGAAACATTCAGCAGCCTGGCTACATCTGTCTTGGAGTCACCTGCTTTTAATCCACCAATAGCGTTGTTGCGTTGGTCTTCGTTCGGGTGTGGCATCACTTGGGTCTTTGAGTGTTTACATGTGCAGCTGATTTGGAAACCGAGAACCCCGGGATTTTAAAGGCCTTAGATTCAGGTTCCATGCGAAAAGCTCGCGAAGTTGTTAAATTCATGTTTCTTGGTGCAATCAAGCGATAAAAAGGAAGACCAGTCACAATTAGTGACCCTACCTTTAAAATCAATAATGAATTTCTTTTACCCTTACATAATGGCATCAAAAACAAGTAAGATTTACCGAAACAAAGACCTGGTTCAAATAAAAAAATGATGAAAAATGGGTTGTGCGTTTCTTTTTTTGAAGAGTATATTAGTCTGGCATTATTAAATCCTAATTTTATTGGTCTTATTTAAAATTAAACTTTCATTTAACTATGAACAACCCTTAACGTGTCTCTTTAAAACTATTAAGTACTCTAAAACAGTAGCTCAACCTTTTGACCTAAACTCATTTATTTACCATTTTGTTGTGAGCGACTTCTTATTCTTCCTATATGACATATTGCACGTGTCTGATTTCAAAGGGGGGTTGGGTGGCTGAATGGTTAGCACACGCGCCAGTCATTGAGTAAACCAGCGTGTTTTCGAATGCCCGGTTGTACGTGACAAGGAGTAAGGTCGCCTGTCCAACCTGCCATTTTTAATTTTTTTCCCGCCATTTTCATTTCATTTTCTCATCCGTCTCATTACAGTAATACAAGTTTCAGTTATTTCCCTTTAGTTTTCAGATTATCGTTATGCCTGGGTGCAATGTTTCATACTATATTTAGACTTGTAACTTCGCGAGTTTTTGACCAATTTTGATAATTTTTTCTTCTTATCCTTTTATTTAGGATACTTGATACAATCAATGACACGTGACGATGAATATGAAAGCTTTCATATCTGCATGGAACAGTAGCAGATCTAGTTAAGCTTTCATATTACATATGAAAGCTTATTGTTTCTATTAAGATTATTAAGCTTTCATATATGAAAGCTTATTGTTTCTGTTAAGATTATTAAGCTTTCATATTACATATGAAAGCTTATTGTTTCTGTTAAGATTATTAAGCTTTCATATTTCATATGAAAGCTTATTGTTTCTGTTAAGATTATTATTATTTTTTTTTTTTGTGTTTCTCCTGCAAATCGGATTTCACAGAATCTATCCTTAGGATGTTTCTGAAACTTTGACCTACCCCCCCAAAAATGGGTGGTGGCTGTTGATTAAATATATTTTCAAAACGTTTTGCGAATTCGAAATTACCGAATTTTACGAACGAAAAAACTGACAATGCATAGTCGTAACTTTGCTATTTTTTTACCGATTTTACTAATTCTTTTTTCTTTGAATACCTTGAAAAAAATCATTTTCATCTGCAGTTTCACATTTTCGAATTTCGAAAATTCGTCGCTGTGATTTCGAACCGGAAGTTTAGACCAATTTGACAACTTCTTTAATAGTTGTACGATTTTCATGAAATTTAGTATTTAAGTAGATCTTACCAATGTGACTTCAAAATTATAATGAGAAATTTTCTAAATTATCTCCCCTTGGTGAAATTAAGGATCAAAGTTTTAAAAAAAATCGTCGAAATATAGGTCAGAATGACCTGAAAATTTTTTTCGATACTCGACAGGTAATTACTGATTCCTACACAAAATATGGAGTTTGTCGATCAAACCGGAAATGCCACCATCTTGAAACATGAAAAATCCCTAAGGCTTTTTTGCTATCTTACTTACAGACACGGGAGTTATATTTTCTGAATCCTTGAAGGATGGCCCAAAAATCGTAGGGAGCAGAATTTTGATTTAGGTCAACTGATGGTTGCCATTTTGAAGTGAATATGAAAAGTAGCAGCAATTTGAAGTGCCGAGACTTTGAAACACAATAACTCTCCTTCTAATTGAGCTAGAATGTTCAATCGTGGTGTAGACGTTCACTAGGTCAATGTCATGATTCAGTGCAAAGATGAACATTTTCTGCTTAGGGTAAGCAGAGATAAGCATGCTGATTTGTTGATTCTTTAGGGCACAATAACTTCGGTTATAATGAAGGGAGGGTGATGAAACTCTTGTCAATCGAGAGTCTAATAGCTAGCCCGTTGTGTGAAATCATTGTATCATTTTTTTTAAATATCAGGGGTAGCAGAAAAAAGAGATCGAAAATCCAAAAAGTCGTATTTTTACGATTTGGAGCATTTTTAAAGGTCCTTTTCTCTTAAAATCAACATAATATTTTGGGGGAACTTCTTCTACAAAGAGTCTTATCGGTAGTCTTTTATATGAAACCATAGATCAACAGTCCAAAATATCAGGAGTAGTAGAATAAAAGGATCGAAAATTGAAAACCGCACCCTTTCATTGTTAAGCAAAACATGCAGTGTGGGTGGCTACAATCTGCACATTTAGTCATCGTATAGAGCTTATTCAACAATATAGAATTCCAACTGCTAAGGGATCTCTTACGTGCACTCCAATGTGTACACGGCGGATGGGGGGACACGCCAGAATATCGAGATGAACTTTCTCGGCCAATGCAGGGATCGAACACCCGACCTCCTGGCTAGCAGACCAACGCCTTAGCCACATAGTGTGAACACCCATCGTACATTTCATCCGTCAAATCAAAGCATTTCATTGCATTAGACCAATAATTAATTATTCTTAATTTAAAACTTTATTTAATATTAGTCTGACATTATTAAATCCTAATTTTATTGGTCTTATTTAAAATTAAACTTTAATTTAACTATGAACAACCCTTAACGTGTCTCTTTAAAACAATTAAATACTCTAAAACAAAAAACAAAACAAAAAATCAATAAGCGGGTCAATTCAGGTAAGTATAACTACGGGTTCTGTCCAGCTTCTCTCGTCTACGGCCATACCACGTTGAAAGCACCAGTTCTCGTCCGATCACTGAAGTTAAGCAACGTCGGGCCCGGTTAGTACTTGGATGGGTGACCGCCTGGGAACACCGGGTGCTGTAGACGCCTTTTTGCCCTGATTCTTCGTGAAAAAAATCAATTTTCCGCCAATCATACCACAGCGCGCACTCTTTTGCACCACTCCAGCTCTCCCCAGGGAATAAGACACAAAAAGAATTTGAGTAAGCACAAGTATGGGTTCTGTCCACCTTCTCTCGTCTACGGCCACACCACGTTGAAAACACCAGTTCTCGTCCGATCACTGAAGTTAAGCAACGTCGGGCCCGGTCAGTACTTGGATGGGTGACCGCCTGGGAACACCGGGTGCTGTAGACGCCTTTTTAAAACCGACACCCCCCCACCCAAAAAAAAAAAAATCAATAAGCGGGTCAATTCAGGTAAGTATAACTACGGGTTCTGTCCACGTTCTCTCGTCTACGGCCACACCACGTTGAAAACACCAGTTCTCGTCCGATCACTGAAGTTAAGCAACGTCGGGCCCGGTCAGTACTTGGATGGGTGACCGCTGTAGACGCCTTTTTAAAACCGACACCCCCCCCCCCCCCCACAAAAAAAAATCAATAAGCGGGTCAATTCAGGTAAGTATAACTACGGGTTCTGCCCACCTTCTCTCGTCTACGGCCACACCACGTTGAAAACACCAGTTCTTGTCCGATCACTGAAGTTAAGCAACGTCGGGCCCGGTTAGTACTTGGATGGGTGACCGCCTGGGAACACCGGGTGCTATAGACGCCTTTTTAAAACCGACAAAAATCGCCCCAATAAGCGGGTCAATTCCGGTAAGTATAACTACGGGTTCTGTCCACCCCCTCTCGTCTACGGCCATACCACGTTGAAAACGCCAGTTCTCGTCCGATCACTGAAGTTAAGCAACGTCGGGTCCGGTCAGTACTTGGATGGGTGACCGCCTGGGAACATCGGGTGCTGTAGGCGCCTTTTTAAAACCGACAAAAAACAAAAAAAAAATCAATAAGCGGGTCAATTCAGGTAAGTATAACTACGGGTTCTGTCCACCTTCTCTCGTCTACGGCCACACCACGTTGAAAACACCAGTTCTCGTCCGATCACTGAAGTTAAGCAACGTCGGGCCCGGTCAGTACTTGGATGGGTGACCGCCTGGGAACACCGAGTGCTGTAGACGCCTTTTTAAAACCGACAAAAACCCCCCAAAAAATCAATAAGCGGGTCAATTCAAGTATGTATAACTACGGGTTCTGTCCACCTTCTCTCGTCTACGGTCATACCATGTTGAAAACACCAGTTCTCGTCCGATCACTCAAGTTAAGCAACGTCGGGCCCGGTTAGTACTAGGATGGGTGACCGCCTGGGAACACCGGGTGCTGTAGACGCCTTTTTGCCCTAAACTCACCATTTTGTTGTGAGTGGCTTGTACGTGTCTGATTTCAAATGGGGGTTGGGCGGCTGAATGGTTAGCACGCGCGCCTGTCATTGAGTTAACTAGCGTGTTTTCGAATGCTCGGTTGTACGTGACAAGGAGTAAGGTCGCCTGTCCAACCTGCCATTTTTAATTTTTTTCCGGCAATTTTCATTTCATTTTCTCATCCGTCTCATTACAGTAATACAAGTTTCGGTTATTTCCCTTTAGTTTTCAGATTATTGTTATGCCTGGGTGCAATGTTTCATACTATATTTAGACTTTGCGAGTTTTTGACGAATTTTGATAATTTTTTCTTCTTATCCTTTTATTTAGGATACTTGATACAATCAATGACACGTGGCGATGAATCTGAAAGCTTTCATATCTGCATGGGACAGTAGCAGATCTAGTTATTATTTTTTTTTTGTGTTTTATCCACAAATCGGATTTCTCAGAATCTAACCACAGTATCTTTATGAAACTTTTACCTACCCCACCAAAAATGGGTGGTAGCTGTTGATTAAATATATTTTCAAAACGTTTTACGAATCCGAAATCACCGAAATTTACGAACGACAAAATGGACATTGCATAGTCGTAACTTTATTGTTTTTTGACCGATTTTACTAATTCTTTTTTCTTTGAATACCTTGAAAAAAATAGTTTTCATCTGCAGTTTCACATTTTCGAATTTCGAAAATTCGTCGCTGTGATTTCGAACCGGAAGTTTAGACCAATTTGACAACTTCTTTAATAGTTGTACGATTTTCATGAAATTTAGTATACAAGTAGATCTTACCGATGTGACTTCAAAAATATAATTAGAAATTTTCTAAATTATCTCCCCTTGGTGAAATTAAGGATCAAAGTTTTCAAAAAAATAGTCGAAATATAGGTCAGAATGACCTGAAAATTTTTTTCGATACTCGACAGGTAATTACTGATTCCTACACAAAATATGGAGTTTGTCGATCAAATCGGAAATGCCACCATCTTGAAACATGAAAAATCCCTAAGGCTTTTTTGCTATCTTACTTACAGACACGGGAGTTATATTTTCTGAATTCTTGAAGGATGGCCCAAAAATCGTAGAGAGCAGAATTTTGATTTCGGTCATGTGATGGTCACAATTTTGAATTGAAAATGAAAAATAGAAGCAATTTGAAAGGCCCGGACTTCGGAACACAATAACTCTCCTTCTAATTAAGCTAGAATGTTCAAACTTGGTGTAAACGTTCACTAGGTCAATGTTATAATTGAGTTCAAAGATGAGCATTTTTTGCTTAGGGTAAGCCGAGATAAGCATGCTGATTTGTTGATTCTTTAGTGCACGATAACTTCGGTTATAATGAAGGGAGGGCGGTGAAACTTTTGTCAATAGAGAGTCTAATGGGTAGCCTGTTGTGTGAAATGATTGTATCATTTTTTTTAAATATCAGGGATAGCCGAAAAAAAGAGATTGAAAATCCAAAAAGTCGTATTTTTACAATTTGGAGCATGTTTAGAGGTCTTTCTCGTAAAGTCAACATACTATTTTTTGGGAACTTCTTCTACAAAGAGTCTTATTGGTAGTCTTTTATATGAAACCTTCGATCAACAGTCCAACATATCAGGAGTAGAAGAACAAAAGGATCGAACATTGAAAACGGCACCCTTTCATTGTTGAGCGAAACATGAAGTGTGGGTGACTACAATCTACGCATTTAGTCATCGTATAGAGCTTATTCAACAGTATCGAATTCCAAATGCTTAGGGATATTTTACGTGCACTCCAATGTGTACACGGGACCTTGGTTTTTTCGTCCCATCCGAAGGACTAGACAGCTGTACTTGTCAGGCCCTCCGTTCTGCCTTACTGACAAGGGAACCACGCCGGGAAATCGAGATGAACTTTCTCTGTACAGAACTTTCAATTCAGGCAAAACGTTTATTGCATACGATTAAGCTGGTCAGTTGGAGCTTATTTTCAAAAGTTTTGTAATAATCGGTTGGTAATTAAAGTACCGTGCACATTAAACTGTTAAAACAGAAAATTTCGCCCGGTTGAAATGTTTCTTGCTATAAGTCAGCAATTTTCCGAATTCAGGGAGGCTGGATGGCTGAATGGTTAGCATGTGCTCGCTGTATCGTAACCTTTGTCATTGAGTCAACGGGCGTCGTTTCGATCTCCAGGTTGCACGTGACATGGTGTATGATGTCCAACCTCGTGGGTTTTCTCCGTGTTCTTCGGTTTCCTCCCAACGGCTAAAGACCAGTACGTGCAAGGGGAGTTTTTAAATAAAATTAAAAAACATATGTCAGTCCCGAAATGACCTAGTTTGTGTCGAATGGACGTTAGGCCGCATTTCTCTCTTTCTCTTTTTAAAGTTTTGTAATAATCGGTTGGTAATCAAAGGTACTGTTAAAGTGCTAAAACAGAAAATTTGGCCCGGTTGTAATGTTTCTCACTTTAAATTCAGCAATTTGTCGATTTTAAGGGGCAAACGTTTATTGCGAACGATTAAGCTGGTCAGGGGGAGCTTATTTTTAAAAGTTTTGTAATATTCGGTTGATAACTAAAGGTACCGTGCAAATTAAACTGTTAAAATAGAAAATTTGGCCCGGTTGAAATGTTTCTCGCTGTAGGTCAGCAATTTGCCGATTTTAGGGAGGTTGCGTGGCTGAATGGTTAGCACGTGCGCTCTGTATCATAACGTCTGTCATTGAGTCAACTGGCCTTGTTTCGATTTCTTGGTTGTACGTGACAAGGAGTATGGTCGCCTTACCAACCTCGTAGGCCGTAACGCCGCTGACCGGGTAAAATTTCCCTCATTACACACTTTATGGCGTATGCCCGTCTTCATTAGCCCATTGTAGGAGCAGAACAGTAGGACGTTAAATCCCATTCAATTTCATTTCATTTTCTCTATGTTGCTTATTTATTATAGTGGATAAATATTTTTCTGGTTCTAGTAATTATTTAATTTCTGCATAGAAATCTCTGGCCAGTTTTTTTTTTATTGCAGAGTGCCATTCTTGTATATTGCAGTCTATGGCCCTTTGTTTAAAACATGCTTAAGAAGTCGTCACGATTTCCTACTTATAACCAAACATATTGGAACCCATAATTATATAACATATCTTGGAAGCCCGATTACAGCTATACAAGTTTCAGTTATTTCCCTTTAGTTTAAAGATTATTTTTTGCACGGGTGCTATGTTTCTCACTACATTTAAATTTGTAACTTTGTGAGTTTTTGACCGATTTTGATATTATGTCTTTATAATTTTCCAAATCTACATATTTAACGTACATATTCAAATAGTTGAGTTCAACCTGATTCAAAAAGTTTTAGTTTTGTTCAAAGTTATCTCATTCATCCCAATTACAGCAACACAAGTATCAGTTATTTCCCTTTAGTTTTCAGATTACTCAATATTTCATACTATGTTTAGACTTGTAACTTCGCGAGTTTTTGACCAATTTTGATAGTTTGTTATTCTTATCCTTTTATTTGAGATACTTGATATAATCGATGACACGTGACGATGAATATGAAAGCTTTCATATCTGCATGGGACAGTAGCAGATCTAGTTATTATTATTATTTTTTTTTTTTTGTGTATTTTCTGCAAATCGGATTTCTCAGAATCTAACCATAGGATCTTTCTGAAACTTTGACCTACCCCCCCCATAAATGGGGTGCGAACCTTGATTAAATATATTTTCAAAACGTTTTACGAATCCGAAATCACCGAATTTTACGAACAAATGCATTTGACCTACAATGCTGTAACTTTGTGACTTTTTGACCTATTTAATTAATTCTTTTTGCTATAAGTACCTTGAGACATTTACTTCAAATCTGCAATTTCGGATTTTCGAATTTCGAAAATTCGTCGCTGTGATATCGAACCGGAAGTTTAGACCAACTCGACAACTTCTTTAGTAGTTGTACGATTTTCATGAAATTTGATATGTAAGTAAACCTTAATGGTGCGACTTGAAAAATGACTTTAGAAATTTTTTATATTATCACCCCTTGGAGAAATTAAGGATCGAAATTTTCAAAAAAATCGACGAAATATAGGTCAAATCATCTTGAATTTTTTTTTGGCTTACTAGCTACGAGACCACTGATTCATACACAAAAAATGGAGTTTGTAGCTCAACCCGGAAGTGCCACCATCTTGAAATGTAAAAACCTCAAACGCCATTTTGCTATTTTACTTACAGACACGGGAATTATATTTTCTGAATCCTTGGAGGAAGGCCTAAAAAACGTCGGGAGTAGAATTTTCATTTAGGTCAACTGGGAGTCACCATTTTGAATTGAAAATGAAAAATAGAAGCAATTTGAAGGGCCGAGGTTTTGGAACACAATAACTCTCCTTCTAATTAAGCTAGAATGTTTAAACTTGGGGTAGACGTTCACTAGGTCAATGTCATGATTGAGGGTAGAGATGAGCATTTTCTGCGTGGGGTAAGCAGAGATAAGCATGCTGATTTGTTAATTCTTTAGGGCACAATAACTTCGGTTATAATGAAGGGAGGGTGATGAAACTCTTGTAAATCGAGAGTCTAATAGCTAGCCTGTTGTGTGAAATCATTGTATCATTTTTTTTAAATATCAGGGATAGCAGAAAAAAGAGATCGAAAATCCAAAAAATCGTATTTTTACGATTTAGAGGATTTTTAAAGGTCCTTTTCTCTTAAAGTCAACATAATATTTTTGGGGAACTTCTTGTACAAAGAGTCTTATCGGTAGTATTTTATATGAAACCATCGATCAACAGTCCAAAATATCAGGAGTAGAAGAATAAAAGGATCGAAAATTGAAAACGGCACCCTTTCATTGTTAAGCAAAACATGCAGTATGGGTGGCTACAATCTGCACATTTAGTCATCGTATAGAGCTTATTCAACATTATCGAATTCCAACTGCTAAGGAATCTTTTACGTGCACTCCAATGTGTACACGCCGGTGGGAGTACACGCCAGAAAATCGAGATGAACTTTCTCGGCCAATGCAGGGATCGAACACCCGACCTCCTGGCTAGCAGGTCAACGCCTTCGCCACATAGTGTGTACACCCATCGTACATTTCATCCGTCAAATCAAAGCATTTCATTGCATTAGACCAATAATTAATTATTCTTAATTTTTAAATTTTAGTTTAATATTATTAAATCCTCATTTTATTGGTAGACGTTCGTCTTATTTAAAATTAAACTTTCGTTTAACTATGAATAACCCTTAACATGTCTCTTTAAAACAATTAAATATTCTAAAACAGTAGCCCAACCTTTTGACCTAAGCTCATTAATTTACCATTTTGTATGTGAGCGACTTGTTATTCTTCTTATACGACATATTGCACGTGTCTGATTTCAAAGGAGAGTTTGGTGGCTGAATGGTTAGCACGCGCGCGCTGTATCATAAAGCCTGTCATTGAGTCAGCTAACGTGTTTTCGAATCTCCGGTCGTACCTGACAAGGAGTAAGGTCGCCTGTCCATCTTGGTGGGTTTTCTTCATTTCCTCCGGTTTCCTTCAACTGCTAAAGATCTCTACGCGCCAGTGAAATAATGAAATAAAATCGAACTATATGTTAGGCCCGAAATGATCTAGTTTGGGACACAATAACTCTCTTTCTAATTCAGCTAGACTTGGTGTGGGTGTTTATTAGGCCAATACCTTGATGACTCTGGAACACAATAACTCTTCCTCTAATTGGGGTACAAAGTTCAAACTTGGAATAGGCATTCACTAGGTCAATGTCTTGATGAAGTTCGAAGTAGAATTTTGATTTAGGTCAACTGGTAGTCACCATTTTGAAGTGAATATGAAACATAGTGAAAAATCGACATTTACGGACTTGTAAACAAACACAATAGAGCTAGTATGTTCAATGCGTCTCCTATGTCTGAAATTAATACATTTCAGGATAGTCGGGATACGGTATTTGAATATTTCAAAAATTCGATTTTTGCCTATGATGTTTTTCGTGCTGACAAAATTCTTTACGAGTGAAAAATCACACTAACTTCACTAGATTGTGACCTATTTTAATGATTTTTTTTCTTCGTTCGGATTATTCATATGACCCATGACATGTGACAGGAAGTGACTGTGAATATGAAAGCTTTCATATCTGCATGGGACAGTAGCAGATCTAGTTATTATTTTTTTTGTGTGTGTTTTCTGTAAATCGGATTTCTCAGAATCTATCCATAGGATCTTTCTGAAATTTTGACCTACTCCCCCAAAAATGGGATGCGAACCTTGATTAAATATATTTTCGAAACGTTTTACGAATCCGAAATCACCGAATTTTACGAACGAAAAAAATGACAAGGCATAGTCGTAACTTTGTTATTTTTTGACCGATTTTACTAATTCTTTTTTCTTTGAATACCTTTAAAAAAACCATTTTCATCTGCAGTTTCACATTTTCGAATTTCGAAAATTCGTCGCTGTGATTTCGAACCGGAAGTTTAGACCAATTTGACAACTTCTTTAATAGTTGTACGATTTTCATGAAATTTAGTATCTAAGTAGATCTTACCGATGTGACTTCAAAAATATAATTAGAAATTTTCTAAATTATCTCCCCTTGACGAAATTAAGGATCAAAATTTTCAAAAAAATCATCGAAATACAGGTCAGAATGACCTGATTTTTTTTTTGGATACTAGATAAGTAATTACTGATTTGTACACAAAATATGGAGACTGTCGATCGAACCGGAAGTGCCGCCATATTTAAAAGTGAAAAATCAATAAGGCTTTTTTGCTATTTTACTTACAGACTCGGGAGTTATATTTTCTGAATCCTTGTAGGAAGGCCTAAAAAATGTCGCGAATAGAATTTTGATTTCGGTCACGTGATGGTCACCATTTTGAATTGAAAATGAAAAATAGAAGCAATTTGAAGGGTCGGGACTTTGGAACACAATTACTCTCCTTCTAATTAAGCTAAAATGTTCAAATTTGGTGTAGACGTTCACTAGGTCAATGTTATGATTGAGTTTAAATATGAGCATTTTCTGTTTAGGGTAAGCAGAGATAAACATGCTAATTTGTTGATTCTTTAGGGCATGATAACTTCGGTTATAATGAAGGGAGGGCGGTGAAACTTTTGTCAATAGAGAGTCTAATAGCTAGCCTGTTGTGTGAAATCATTGTATCATTTTTTTTAAATATCAGGGATAGCCGAAAAAAAGAGATTGAAAACCCAAAAAGTCGTATTTTTACAATTTGGAGCATGTTTAGAGGTCTTTCTCGTAAAGTCAACATAATATTTTTGGGGAACTTCTTGTACAAAGAGTCTTATTGGTAGTCTTTTATATGAAACCATCGATCAACAGTCCAACATATCAGGAGTAGAAGAACAAAAGGATCGAACATTGAAAACGGCACCCTTTCATTGTTAAGCAGTGTGGGTGACTACAATCTATACATTTAGTCATCGTATAGAGCTTATTCAACAGTATCGAATTCCAACTGCTTAGGGATATTTTACGTGCACTCCAATGTGTACACGGGACCTTGGTTTTTCGTCCCATCCGAATGACTAGACAGCTGTGCTTGTCAGGCCCTCCGTTCTGCCTCACTGACAAGGGGAACCACGCCGGGAAATCGAGATGAACTTTCTCCGTGCAGAACATTCAATTCAGGCGAAAACGTTTATTGCATACGATTAAGCTGGTCAGTTGGAGCTTATTTTCAAAAGTTTTGTAATAATCGGTTGGTAATTAAAGTACCGTGCACATTAAACTGTTAAAACAGAAAATTTCGCCCGGTTGAAATGTTTCTTGCTATAAGTCAGCAATTTTCTGAATTCAGGGAGGCTGAATGGCTGAATGGTTAGCATGTGCGCACTGTATCGTAACGTCTGTCATTGAGTCAACGGGCGTCGTTTCGATCTCCAGGTTGCACGTGACATGAAGTATGATGTCCAACCTTGTGGGTTTTCTCCGTGTTCTTCGGTTTCCTCCCAATGGCTAAAGACCTGTAAGCGCAGGGGGAGTTTTTAAATAAAATTAAAAAACATATGTTAGTCCCGAAATGACCTAGTTTGTGTCGAATGGACATTAGGCCGCATTTCTCTCTTTCTCTTTTATTTTTAAAGTTTTGTAATAATCGGTTGGTAATCAAAGGTACTGTAAAAGTGATAAAACAGAAAATAATCGGTTGGTAATCAAAGGTACTGTAAAAGTGATAAAGCAGAAAATTTCGCCCGGTTGTAATGTTTCTCACTTTAAAGTCAGCAATTTCCCGATTTTAAGGGGCAAACGTTTATTGCGAACGCTTAAGCTGGTCAGGGGGAGCTTATTTTTAAAAGTTTTGTAATATTCGGTTGATAACTAAAGGTACCGTGCAAATTAAACTGTTACAATAGAAAATTTGGCCCGGTTGAAATGTTTCTCGCTGTAGGTCAGCAATTTGCCGATTTTAGGGAGGTTGCGTGGCTGAATGGTTAGCACGTGCGCTCTGTATCATAACTTGGAATAGGCATTCACTAGGTCAATGTCTTGATGAAGTTCGAAGTAGAATTTTGATTTAGGTCAACTGGTAGTCACCATTTTGAAGTGAATATGAAACATAGTGAAAAATCGACATTTACGGACTTGTAAACAAACACAATAGAGCTAGTATGTTCAATGCGTCTCCTATGTCTGAAATTAATACATTTCAGGATAGTCGGGATACGGTATTTGAATATTTCAAAAATTCGATTTTTGCCTATGATGTTTTTCGTGCTGACAAAATTCTTTACGAGTGAAAAATCACACTAACTTTACTAGATTGTGACCTATTTTAATGATTTTTTTTCTTCGTTCTCATTATTCATTTGACCCATGACATGTGGCAGGAAGTGACTGTGAATATGAAAGGATCAAAATTTTCAAAAAAATCATCGAAATACAGGTCAGAATGACCTGATTTTTTTTTTGGATACTAGATAAGTAATTACTGATTTGTACACAAAATATGGAGTTTGTCGATCGAACCGGAAGTGCCGCCATATTTAAAAGTGAAAAATCAATAAGGCTTTTTTGCTATTTTACTTACAGACTCGGGAGTTATATTTTCTGAATCCTTGTAGGAAGGCCTAAAAAATGTCGCGAATAGAATTTTGATTTCGGTCACGTGATGGTCACCATTTTGAATTGAAAATGAAAAATAGAAGCAATTTGAAGGGTCGGGACTTTGGAACACAATTACTCTCCTTCTAATTAAGCTAAAATGTTCAAACTTGGTGTAGACGTTCACTGGGTCAATGTTATGATTGAGTTTAAATATGAGCATTTTCTGTTTAGGGTAAGCAGAGATAAACATGCTAATTTGTTGATTCTTTAGGGCATGATAACTTCGGCTATAATGAAGGGAGGGCGGTGAAACTTTTGTCAATAGAGAGTCTTATAGCTAGCCTGTTGTGTGAAATCATTGCATCATTTTTTTTTAAATATCAGGGATAGCCGAAAAAAAGAGATTGAAAACCCAAAAAGTCGTATTTTTACAATTTGGAGCATGTTTAGAGGTCTTTCTCGTAAAGTCAACATAATATTTTTTGGGAACTTCTTGTACAAAGAGTCTTATTGGTAGTCTTTTATATGAAACCATCGATCAACAGTCCAACATATCAGGAGTAGAAGAACAAAAGGATCGAACATTGAAAACGGCACCCTTTCATTGTTAAGCAGTGTGGGTGACTACAATCTACACATTTAGTCATCGTATAGAGCTTATTCAACAGTATCGAATTCCAACTGCTTAGGGATATTTTACGTCCACTCCAATGTGTACACGGGACCGTGGTTTTTCGTCCCATCCGAATGACTAGACAGCTGTGCTTGTCAGGCCCTCCGTTCTGCCTCACTGACAAGGGGAACCACGCCGGGAAATCGAGATGAACTTTCTCCGTGCAGAACTTTCAATTCAGGCGAAAACGTTTATTGCATACGATTAAGCTGGTCAGTTGGAGCTTATTTTCAAAAGTTTTGTAATAATCGGTTGGTAATTAAAGTACCGTGCACATTAAACTGTTAAAACAGAAAATTTCTCCCGGTTGAAATGTTTCTTGCTATAAGTCAGCAATTTTCTGAATTCAGGGAGGCTGAATGGTTAGCATGTGCGCACTGTATCGTAACGTCTGTCATTGAGTCAACGGGCGTCGTTTCGATCTCCAGGTTGCACGTGACATGAAGTATGATGTCCAACCTTGTGGGTTTTCTCCGTGTTCTTCGGTTTCCTCCCAATGGCTAAAGACCTGTAAGCGCAGGGGGAGTTTTTAAATAAAATTAAAAAACATATGTTAGTCCCGAAATGACCTAGTTTGTGTCGAATGGACATTAGGCCGCATTTCTCTCTTTCTCTTTTATTTTTAAAGTTTTGTAATAATCGGTTGGTAATCAAAGGTACTGTAAAAGTGATAAAACAGAAAATAATCGGTTGGTAATCAAAGGTACTGTAAAAGTGATAAAGCAGAAAATTTCGCCCGGTTGTAATGTTTCTCACTTTAAAGTCAGCAATTTCCCGATTTTAAGGGGCAAACGTTTATTGCGAACGCTTAAGCTGGTCAGGGGGAGCTTATTTTTAAAAGTTTTGTAATATTCGGTTGATAACTAAAGGTACCGTGCAAATTAAACTGTTACAATAGAAAATTTGGCCCGGTTGAAATGTTTCTCGCTGTAGGTCAGCAATTTGCCGATTTTAGGGAGGTTGCGTGGCTGAATGGTTAGCACGTGCGCTCTGTATCATAACGTCTTTCATTGAGCCAACTGCCGTTGTTTCGATTTTTTGGTTGTACGTGACAAGGAGTATGGTTGCCTGTCCAACCTCGTAGGCCGTAACCGCCGCTGCCCGGGTAAAATTCCCCTCATTGCACACATTATGGCATATGCCCGTCTTCATTAGCCCATTTTAGGAGCAGAACAGTCGGAAGTTAAACCCCATTCAATTTCATTTCATTTTCTCTATGTTGCTTATTTATTATAGTGGATAAATATTTTTCTGGTTCTAGCAATTATCTAATTTCTGCATAGAAATCTTGCTTTGGCCAGTTTTTTTTATTGCAGAGTGCCATTCTTGTTTAAACAAACATGATCCTTTGTTTAAAACATGCTTAAGAAGTCGTCACGATTTCCTACTTATAACCAAACATATTGGAAATATTAGTCTGGCATTATTAAATCCTAATTTTATTGGTCTTATTTAAAATTAAACTTTCATTTAACTATGAACAACCCTTAACGTGTCTCTTTAAAACTATTAAGTACTCTAAAACAGTAGCTCAACCTTTTGACCTAAACTCATTAATTTACCATTTTGTTGTGAGCGACTTCTTATTCTTCCTATATGACATATTGCACGTGTCTGATTTCAAAGGGGGGTTGAGTGGCTGAATGGTAAGCACGCGCGCCTGTCATTTAGTTAACTAGCGTGTTTTCGAATGCCCGGTTGTACGTGACAAGGAGTACGGTCGCCTGTCCAACCTGCCATTTTTAATTTTTTTTTCCCGCCATTTTCATTTCATTTTCTCATCCGTCTCATTACAGTAATACAAGTTTCAGTTATTTCCCTTTAGTTTTCAGATTATTGTTATGCCTGGGTGCAATGTTTCATACTTTATTTAGACTTGTAACTTCGCGAGTTTTTGACCAATTTTAATAATTTTTTCTTCGTATCCTTTTATTTAGGTTACTTGATACAATCAATGACACGTGACGATGAATATGAAAGCTTTCATATATGCATGGGACAGTAGCAGATCTAGTTATTGTTATTTTTTTGTTTGTGTTTTATCCACAAATCGGATTTCTCAGAATCTAACCACAGTATCTTTATAAAACTTTTACCTATCCCCCCAAAAATGGGTGGTAGCTGTTGATTAAATATATTTTCAAAACGTTTTACGAATCCGAAATCACCGAAATTTACGAACGACAAAATGGACCATGCATAGTCGTAACTTTATTGTTTTTTGACCGATTTTACTAAATCTTTTTTCTTTGAATACCTTGAAAAAAATCATTTTCATCAGCAGTTTCACATTTTCGAATTTCGAAAATTCGTCGCTGTGATTTCGAACCGTAAGTTTAGACCAATTTGACAACTTCTTTAATATTTGTGCGATTTTCATTCAATTTAGTATATAAGTAGTTCCTACCGATGTGACTTCAAAAATATAATTGGAAATTTTCTAAATTATCTCCCCTTGGTGAAATTAAGGATCAAAGTTTTCAAAAAAATCGTCGAAATATAGGTCAGAATGACCTAATTTTTTTTTTCGAAACTAGACAAGGAATTACTGATTCGTACACAAAATATGGAGTTTGTCGATCGAACCGGAAGTGCCACCATCTTTAAACGTGAAAAATCACTAAGGCTTTTTTGCTATTTTACTTACAGACTCGGGAGTTATATTTTCTGAATCCTTGTAGGAAGGCCTAAAAAAATGTCGCGAATAGAATTTTGATTTAGGTCAACCGGGAGTCACCATTTTGAATTGAAAATGAAAAATAGAAGCAATTTGAAGGGCCGAGACTTTGGAGCACAATAACTCTCATTCTAATTAAGCTAGAATGTTCAAACTTGGTGTAGACGTTCACTAGGTCAATGTTATGATGGGGTTCAAAGATGAGCATTTTCTGCTTAGGGTAAGCAGAGATAAGCATGTTGATTTGTTGATGCTTTAGGGCACGATAACTTCGGTTATAATGAAGGGAGGGCGGTGAAACTTTTGTCAATAGAGAATGTAATAGCTAGCCTGTTGTGTGAAATCATTGTATCATTTTTTTTTAAAATATCAGGGATAGCCGTAAAAAAGAGATTGAAAATCCAAAAAGTCGTATTTTTACAATTTGGAGCATGTTTAGATGTCTTTCTCGTAAAGTCAACATAATATTTGTTGGGAACTTCTTCTACAAAGAGTCTTATTGGTAGTCTTTTATATGAAACCATCAATCAACAGTCCAACATATCAGGAGTAGAAGAACAAAAGGATCGAACATTGAAAACGGCACCCTTTCATTGTTAAGCGAAACATGCAGTGTGGGTGACTACAATCTACACATATAGTCATCGTATAGAGCTTATTCAACTGTATCGAATTCCAACTGCTTAGGGATATTTTACGTGCACTCCAATGTGTACACGGGACCGTGGTTTTCGTCCCATCCGAACTAGACAGCTGTGCTTGTCAGGCTCTCCGTTCTGCCACACTGACAAGGGGGAACCACGCCGGGAAATCGAGATGAACTTCCTACGTGCAGAACTTTCAATTCAAGCCAAACTTTTATTGCATACGATTAAGCTGGTCAGTTGGAGCTTATTTTCGAAAGTTTTGTAATAATCGGTTGGTAATTAAGGTACCGTGCACATTAAACTGTTAAAACAGAAAATTTCGCCCGGTTGAAATGTTTCTTGCTATAAGTCAGCAATTTTCCGAATTCAGGGAGGCTGAATGGCTGAATGGTTAGCATGTGCGCGCTGTATCGTAACGTCTGTCATTGAGTCAATGGGCGTCGTTTCGATCTCCAGGTTGCACGTGACATGGGATATGATGTCCAAGCCCGTTTATTGCGAACGATTAAGCTGTTCAGGGGGAGCTTATTTTTAAAAGTTTTGTAATATTCGGTTGATAACTAAAGGTACCGTGCAAATTAAACTGTTAAAATAGAAAATTTGGCCCGGTTGAAATGTTTCTCGCTGTAGGTCAGCTAGAATGTTCAAACTTGGTGTAGACGTCATTGTCATTGTCTTGATCGAGTTCACAGCAGAAATAACAGTGAAACGATCAACGAACTCATAGCAGAAATAACAGTGCAAAACTTAACGAATTCATAGCATAAATAGCAGAAATGAAATGGGGTTTTACGTCCTACTCTTCTGCACCTGACCTGGGCTAATGGAAGACGGGCATACGCCATACAGTGTGCTATGAGGGAATTTTTGCCCGGGCAGCGGCGCTACGGCCTACTCTTATATCGAATTCCAACTGCCAAGGGATCTTTTACGTGCACTCCAATGTGTACACGGGACCTCGGTTTTTCGTCCCATCCGAACGACTAGGCAGCTGTCCTTATCAGGCCATCCTTCTGCATCACTGAGAAGAGGAAACCACGCCGGAAAATCGAGATGAACTTTCTCGGCCAATGCAAGGATCGAACACCCGACCTCCAGGCTAACGAGCCAGCGCCTTGCCCACTTAGCCACCGTGATTCCCATAAATAGCAATGAAACGATCAACGAATTTATAGCAGTAATAACACTTCAACAATTAACGAATTCGTAGCAGAAATAACAATGAAACGTTCAACGAAATCATAGCCGAAATAAGAGTGAAACAATCAACGAATTAATAGTAGACGAGTTCATAGTAGAAAAAACAGTGAAACAATGAACGAATCATAGCAGAAACCAGAAGGCTATCAATACACCGTGAAATTTGAAACCTAAATGGCCCGGCTAGGAACAATATCTACATGCCCGTAAAAGACTACTTAACAGTTGGAATTCGAAAGAAAAGACCGTAACGACGCTGTCCGATCAAAATTTAGTTAATTCAGTCGGCGCAGAAAGATAGGTCGTTAAAACCATTTCTGTTCAGTTCATTCCATTTCCTTAAATCTATGAAAGTTGCGTGAATTGGGAATCGCGTATTACTCAACAGTTTCAGGGGAGATAAGCCGTCTTTGAGATTGGAAATCAATTTTTGATACCGACTGTGTATGATTGCTACTAGATCGATTGTGATTCAGGTTCTAATCAGTTTGGATTGAAGAATCGGGGTGGTATATGCTGACAATCAAACCACGTGATCTAAATAATTAGCCATGCGGTGTGAATTGGTCCACAGCGGACTGTTCAGTGTGAGTGAATTTACGCGACGGCTTTGTGTACTAAACGTTAAAAAAACATAAATTCGTGTTTATAATATCCTAACAAACAGTCCATTTCATCAGATTTTTGGCCCAAGGACGAGACGTGAATACAATACATCAGTAAACTTATGCCAAATCTGTATGCTTTCTATAGAGCCCAGTGAGCGTGTTGAACCAACTATGTCACTTCCGGTTTTAATGAAAATTAATTTCTCGTTCACAAAAACTTTTTTAATTTTTTTAAAAGTGGGGATTCTTTCTGAATATATATTTCAGATTTATGGAAACCTTGTTGAAAATCGTTGGTCTTCCCCTTTAACAGTGGGAGGAAACTGCAGGTCCCGGGGTAAACCCAGGAGATAGGACAGGCGAGATTGTAGGTTAGGGTTAGGGTAAGCGCTAAGGCTAGGTCTTGGGTTAGGATTAGGATTAGCGATATCCCTATTTACATCTCGTGACCTTTGACCAAACGTAATGAAGACAGGATATGCACATTGAGGTTATCAAGCTATAGACCGGACTAGTAGTAAGCTATAAAACGGATAAATAACAAGAGTTTATATGTATATTATTTTATTAAATTTATATATATCTTAACTCCCTGATTTACGTATATACATTATGCATGAACAGTAGAAACTATATACTAGTATTTATAAGTATTAAAGCTATGGTAATATTATGCTATCAAATAGCCGTATTGTCTTAATATTTGTTGTAACCGCAACCTTGATAGTTATTGTAAGAAGGATAACGGTTGTAGTTGTTGTATCCGTTACCGTAACCGTTGTTATTGTAGTTGTTATATCCCTTCCCATATTCGTTGTTATTGTGGCCATTGTTGTAACCGTTGTTGTAATTGTAGGGGCCGTTGTAACTATTGTATCCTTTATTATTGTATTGGTTGTACTTGTATGGTCCGTTGTTGTATCGGTTGTATGGCCCGTTGTAGTTGTATGATTGTTTGTAAGCTCCAATCTTTCCATGTCCAACAAGTCCGTTTCCAATTATACCGTGTCCGATACCGTAACCAACGATGTCATGCCCAATGCCGTTACCAATCTTTCCATGTCTAATAAGTCCGTGTCCGATTCCGTTTCCAATGATACCATGTCCGATACCGTTACCAACGATACAATGACCAATTCCGTTTCCAACAATACCGTGTCCGATACCGTTACCAACGATGCTATGCCCAATGCCGTTACCAATCTGTCCATGTCCAATAAGTCCGTGTCCAATGATACCATGTCCGATACCGTTACCAACGATACCATGACCAATTCCGTTTCCAACAATACCGTTTCCGATACCGTTACCAACGATACCATGACCAATTCCGTTTCCAACAATACCGTGTCCGATACCGTTACCAACAACACCATGACCAATTCCGTTACCAATAACACCGACTTTGCGAGGGTTTATTTATAACCAAAAACTTGACAATCAAGAAATTTTACTGTGCCGCCATTATTTAGTACATGATCGAGTTTTGGCGTTACCAGGCAAATCACAAATAATGTTCAAATCTGGGTAATAATTTACACTTTTTATAATTTACCGTTCTGGCCCTATGAATATAAAACTGCCTGTAATACAATGTCAAGGGCGATAAGCAATAATACAACGGTGACGATGCAATACCATGTTCAACCCTCGGTAATTTCTAGCAGTTTTAAATTTAAAGATGGACCTATGGGTATGAATGCCAAGTGCGATAAGCAATCATATAAAAATTTAGTATGTAATGAAACTTATTAGTGCTATACCAAATTAGATATCAGGTTTCTTGTCTAGAAAGTTCAAGTATATCCCATCTGGGTCACGATCCTTGTCACTACATACTGCTAATTGGAAGTATTGAAGATTATTTAGTCAACCAGTTAAATTTACTCTCTGTAGATTGTTACAATGTTTTATTGTATTAGCCCAGTCTGTACAGAACAGAAGGGCGAAAAAGCAAGTCCCGTTTAAGATTTCAGGGACCGGGTATACTTATCTTAAAACTTCAAAGATTTGAAATCTTATACGGAGTAGGGCAAAAGTCCTACTTTATACACCGACTGGACCAATGAAGACAAACAGATAGATTTTGCCCGGACATCTACATTACGATATATTCTATCAAGGAATCTTTTACGTGCACGCCAATGTGTACACTGAACATTGCTTTTCGTGCCATCCTGACAATTAGACACTATTCCCTGTCAGGCCGGGCAGACCTACTGTCCTGTACAATTGACTTTCTGGTCAAACCCCGGGAATGAGAGAGAGAGAGAGAGAAATGGGGTTTAACGTCCACTCAACACAACCAGGTCATTTCGGGACTAACATATGGTTTCAATTTTATTTCAATAATTCGCATGCGCGTAGGGGTCTTTAGAGGTGGGAGGAAACCGGAGTGCCCGGAGGAAACGCACGAGGTTGAGAAGACGCCCCTATCTCCATGCCACATACGCTCACACCGGGGCTCGAAACCACAGCCGCAAGCCAGAGGTGACCGGCCACCTAGAGGTCGTAGCGCGGCACTCTAGACCACTAGCCCCCCCCCCCCCCCGCGGAGAGAGCCCAAGACCTACTGGTTAGTTAATCAGTGTGTCATATCACTGAGCCACCATCATGATCCCCATACATTAAAAACATGGAGTTCGAAGATGAGCATTTTATGCTTAGGGTAAGCAGAGATAAGCAATTAGATTGGTTGATGATTTCGGACACTTTCACTTCAGTCAGATTGATGAAACTTGGTGTATAGTTTCATTACATCAATACCTTGAATACGTTCGACAATGAGCATTGTCTGCCCTGGATAAGCAGAGCGATGAGCAATTTGATTGGTCGAGAATTTGAAACAAAATAACTCTCCTTCTAATTGGGGCAGAATGTTCAATCTTCGTGAAGGCGTTCATTAGGTCAGTGCCATGAAGGAGTGCGAAGATGAGCATTGTCTGCTTACAGTAAGCAGAGATAAGCAATCTGATTGGTTGATTCTTTGGGGCACGATAACTTTGGTTATAATGAAGTGAGAGTGACAAAATTCCAAATATAGATTCATTATGTCATTACCTTGACTAAGTTTGATGTTGAGAATTTCTGCGTAGACTTAGGAGCAATAAGCAATTTGACTGATCACATTGGAACATAACACCTCTAATGTGAACCGGTGGAATTGTTTCTCGTTATAACTCGGTGAGTTTTTGGCGGATTTCATTAATTCTTTTTCCTTTTTAAGATTCTTTATATAACTCATGAGATGCGACAGAAACTGACCGTGAATATGAAAGCTTTAATATCTGCTTAGCAGATCTAGTTATTAAGCTTTCATATGTATTACATATGAAAGCTTATTGTTTCTGTTAAGATTAATATTATTAAGCTTTCATATTACATATGAAAGCTTATTGTTTCTGTTAAGATTATTAAGCTTTCATATTACATATGAAAGCTTATTGTTTCTGTTAAGATTATTATTATTATTTTTTTTTTGTGTGTTTTCTGCAAATCGGATTTCTCAGAATCTATCCGTAGGATCTTTCTGAAATTTTGACCTACCCCCCCAAAAATGGGGTGCGAACCTTGATTAAATATATTTTCAAAACGTTTTACGAATCCGAAATCACCGAAATTTACGAACGACAAAATGGACAATGCATAGTCGTAACTTTTTTATTTTTTGACCGATTTTACTAATTCTTTTTTCTTTGAATACCTTGAAAAAAAATCATTTTCATCTGCAGTTTCACATTTTCGAATTTCGAAAATTCATCGCTGTGATTTCGAACCGGAAGTTTAGACCAATTTGACAACTTCTTTAATAGTTGTACGATTGTCATGAAATTTAGTATATATGTAGACCTTACCGGTGTGACTTCAAAAATATAATTAGAAATTTTCTAAATCATCTCCCCTTGACGAAATTAAAGATCAAAATTTTCAAAAAAATCATCGAAATATAGGTCAGAATGACCTGATTTTTTTTTGGATACTAGACAAGTAATTACTGATTTGTACACAAAATATAAAGTTTGTTGATCGAACCGGAAGTGCCACCATCTTCATACGTGAAAAAACCCTAAGGCTTTTTTGCTATTTTACTTACAGACACGGGAGTTATATTTTCTGAATCCTTGAAAGATGGTCTAAAAATTGTTCAGAGAAGAATTTTGATTTAGGTCAATTGATGGTTGCCATTTTGAAGTGAATATGAAAAGTAGTAGCAATTTGAAGGGCCGAAACTTTGAAACACAATAACTCTCCTTCTAATTGAGCTAGAATGTTCAATCTTGGTGTAGACGTTCACTATGTCAATGTCATGATTGAGTTCAAAGATGAGCATTTTCTGCCAAGGGTAAGCAGAAATAAGCATGCTGATTTGTTGATTCTTTAGGGCAAGATAACTTCGGTTATAATGAAGGGAGGGCGGTGAAACTCTTGTTAATCGAGAGTGTAATAGCTGGCCTGTTGTGTGAAATCGTATCTTTTTTTTTAAATATCAGGGATAGCAGAAAAAAAGAGATCGAAAATCCAAAAAGTCGTATGTTTACGATTTGGAGCATCTTTAAAGTTTCTTTTCTCTTTAAGTCAACATAATACTTTTTGGGAACTTCTTCTACAAAGAGTCTTATCGGTAGTCTTTTATATGAAAACTTCGATCAACAGTCCAAAATATCTGGAGTAGAAGAATAAAAGGATCGAACATTGAAAACGGCACCCTTTCATTGTTAAGCGAAACATGCAGTGTGTGTGACTACAATCTGCACATTTAGTCATTGTATAGAGCTTATTCAACAGTATCGAATTCCAACTGCTTAGGGATATTTTACGTGCACTCCAATGTGTACACGCGACCTTGGTTTTTCGTCCCACCCGAACGACCAGACAGCTGTCCTTGTCAGGCCCTCCGTTCAGCCTCACTGACAAGGGGGGACCACGCCGGAAAATCGAGATAAACTTTCTCGTTGCAGAACTTTCAATTCAGGCCAAACGTTTATTGCATACGATTAAGCTGGTCAGTTGGAGCTTATTTTCAAAAGTTTTGTAATAATCGGTTGGTAATTAAAATACCGTGCGAATTAAACTGTTAAAACAGAAAATTTCGCCCTGTTAAAATGTTTATTGCTATAAGTCAGCAATTTCCAGATTTTAGGGAGGCTGAATGGTTAGCATACGCGCGCTGTATCGTAACGTCTGTCATTGAGTCAACCGGCGTCGTTTCGATTTCCAAGTTGCACGTGACATGGAGTATGGTGTCCAACCTCGTGGGTTTTCTCCGTGTCCTTCGGTTTCCTCCCACGGCTAAAGACCCGTACGCGCAAGGGAAGTTTATAAATACAATTAAAAAACATATGTTGGTCCCGAAATGACCTAGTTTGTGTCGAATGGACGTTGAGCCGCATTTCTCTCTTTCTCTTTTATTTTTAAAGTTTTGTAATAATCGGTTGGTAATCAAAGGTACTGTAAAAGTGATAAAACATAAAATTTCGCCCGGTTATAATTTTTCTCACTTTAAAGTCAGCAATTTTCCGATTTTAGAGGGCAAATATTTATTGCGAACAATTAAGCTGGTCAGGGGGAGCTTATTTTTAAGGGAGGCTGAATGGCTGAATGGTTAGCATGTGCACGCTGTATCGTAACGTCTGTCATTGAGTCAACGGGCGTCGTTTCGATTTCGAGATTGCACGTGACATGGAGTATGGTGTCCAACCTCGTGGGTTTTCTCCGTGCCATTCGGTTTCCTCCCAACAGCTAAAGACCAGTACGCGCAAGGGGGGTTTTTAAATAAAATTAAAAAACATATTTTAGTCCCGAAATGACCTAGTTTGTGTCGAATGGACGTTAAGCCGCATTTCTCTCTTTTTTTTATTTTTAAAGTTTTGTAATAATCGGTTGGTAATCAAAGATACTGTAAAAGTGATAAAACAGAAAAATTCGCCCGGTTGTAATGTTTCTCACTTTAAAGTCAGCAATTTGCCGATTTTAAGGGGAAAACGTTTATTGCGAACGATTTAGCTGGTCAGGGGGAGCTTATTTTTAAAAGTTTTGTAATATTCGGTTGATAACTAAAGGTACCGTGCAAATTAAACTAATAAAATAGAAGATTTCGCCCGGTTGAAATGTTTCTATCTGTAGGTCAGCAATTTGCAGATTTTAGGGAGGTTGCATGAGTGAATGGTTAGCACGTGCGCTCTGTATCATAACGTCTGTCATTGAGTCAACTGGCGTTGTTTCGATTTCTTGGTTGTACGTGACAAGGAGTATTGTCGCCTGTCCAACCTCGTAGGCCGTAACGCCGCTGGCCGGGTAAAAATTCCCTCATTGCACACTTTATGGCGTATGCCCGTCTTTATTTTAGGAGCAAAACAGTAGGACGTTAAACAACCATTCAATTTGATTTCATTTTCTCTATCTGGCTTATTTATTATAGTGGATGAATGTTTTTCTGGTTCTATTAATTATTTCATTTCTGCATAGAAATCTTGCTTTGACCAGTTTTTTTTTTTTTGCAAAGTGCCATTCTTGTATATTGCAGTCTATGACCCTTTGTTTAAAACATGCTTAAGAAGTTGTCACGATTTCCTACTTATAACCAAACATATTGGAAACCATAATTATATAACATATCTCTAATTTTGGAAGCCCGATTACAGCTATATAAGTTTGGGTTATTTCCCTTTAGTTTAAAGATTATTTTTTTTGCCGAGTGCAATGTTTCTCACTACATTTAAATTTGTAACTTTGTGAGTTTTGACCGATTTTGATAATTATGTCTTTATAATTTTCCAAATTTACATATTTAACGTAAATATTCAAACAATTGGGATCAACCTGATTCAAAAGTTTTTAGTTTTGTTCAAAGTTTTCTCATTTAATTTTTCGATGTTTTCTTACCCTTTTCATTCATTTTTCTGAAAGTTTTGAAGTGGGAAGTCATCCCGATTACAGCAACACAAGTATCAGTTATTTCCCTTTAGTTTTCAGATTATGCAATGTTTCATACTATATTTAGACTTGTAACTTCGCGAGTTTTTGACAAATATTGATAGTTTGTTATTCTTATCCTTTTATTTGAGATACTTGATATAATCTATAACACGTGACGATGAATATGAAAGCTTTCATATCTGCATGGGACAGTAGCAGATCTAGTTATTATTATTTTTTTTTTGTGTGTTTTCTGCAAATCGGATTTCTCAGAATCTATCCGTAGGATCTTTCTGAAATTTTGACCTACCCCCCCCCCCCAAAAAAAAAAATGGGGTGCGAACCTTGATTAAATATATTTTCAAAACGTTTTACGAATCCGAAATCACCGAAATTTACGAACGACGAAATGGACAAAGCATAGTCGTAACTTTGTTATTTTTTGACTGATTTTACTAATTCTTTTTTCTTTGAATACCTTGAAAAAAATCATTTTCATCTGCAGTTTCACATTTTCGAATTTCGAAAATTCGTCGCTGTGATTTCGAACCGGAAGTTTAGACCAATTTGACAACTTCTTTAATAGTTGTACGATTGTGATGAAATTTAGTATATATGTAGACCTTACCGATGTGACTTCAAAAATATAATTAGAAATTTTCTAAATTATCTCCCCTTGACGAAATTAAAGATCAAAATTTTCCAAAAAATCATCGAAATATAGGTCAGAATGACCTGATTTTTTTTTGGGTACTAGACAAGTAATTACTGATTTGTACACAAAATATAAAGTTTGTTGATCAAACCGGAAGTGCCACCATCTTGAAACGTGAAAAATCCCTAAGGCTTTTTTGTTATTTTACTTACAGACACGGGAGTTATATTTTCTGAATCCTTGAAAGATGGTCTAAAAATTGTTCAGAGAAGAATTTTGATTTAGGTCAATTGATGGTTGCCATTTTGAAGTGAATATGAAAAGTAGTAGCAATTTGAAGGGCCGAAACTTTGAAACACAATAACTCTCCTTCTAATTGAGCTAGAATGTTCAATCTTGGTGTAGACGTTCACTATGTCAATGTCATGATTGAGTTCAAAGATGAGCATTTTCTGCTTAGGGTAAGCAGAAATAAGCATGCTGATTTGTTGATTCTTTAGGGCAAGATAACTTCGGTTATAATGAAGGGAGGGCGGTGAAACTCTTGTTAATCGAGAGTGTAATAGCTGGCCTGTTGTGTGAAATCGTTGTATCTTTTTTTTAAATATCAGGGATAGCTTAAAAAAGAGATCGAAAATCCAAAAAGTCGTATGTTTACGATTTGGAGCATCTTTAAAGGTTCTTTTCTCTTAAAGTCAACATAATACTTTTTGGGAACTTCTTCTACAAAGAGTCTTATCGGTAGTCTTTTATATGAAAACTTCGATCAACAGTCCAAAATATCTGGAGTAGAAGAATAAAAGGATCGAACATTGAAAACGGCACCCTTTCATTGTTAAGCGAAACATGCAGTGTGTGTGACTACAATCTGCACATTTAGTCATTGTATAGAGCTTAATCAACAGTATCGAATTCCAACTGCTTAGGGATATTTTACGTGCTGTCCTTGTCAGGCCCTCCGTTCTGCCTCACTGACAAGGGGGGACCACGCCGGAAAATCGAGATGATCTTCCTCGTTGCAGAACTTTCAATTCAGGCCAAACGTTTATTGCATACGATTAAGCTGGTCAGTTGGAGCTTATTTTCAAAAGTTTTGTAATAATCGGTTGGTAATTAAAATACCGTGCGAATTAAACTGTTAAAACAGAAAATTTCGCCCGGTTATAATGTTTCTCACTTTAAAGTCAGCAATTTGCCGATTTTAGAGGGCAAATGTTTATTGCGAACAATTAAGCTGGTCAGGGGGAGCTTATTTTTAAGGGAGGCTGAATGGCTGAATGGTTAGCATGTGCACGCTGTATCGTAACGTCTGTCGTCGGGCGTGGTTTCGATTTCGAGATTGCACGTGACATGGAGTATGGTGTCCAACCTCGTGGGTTTTCTCCGTGCCATTCGGTTTCCTCCCAACAGCTAAAGACCAGCACGCGCAAGGGGAGTTTTTAAATAAAATTAAAAAACATATGTTAGTCCCGAAATGACCTAGTTTGTGTCGAATGGACGTTAAGCCGCATTTCTCTCTTTTTTTTTATTTTTAAAGTTTTGTAATAATCGGTTGGTAATCAAAGATACTGTAAAAGTGATAAAACAGAAAAATTCACCCGGTTGTAATGTTTCTCACTTTAAAGTCAGCAATTTGCCGATTTTAAGGGGAAAACGTTTATTGCGAACGATTTAGCTGGTCAGGGGGAGCTTATTTTTAAAAGTTTTGTAATATTCGGTTGATAACTAAAGGTACCGTGCAAATTAAACTAATAAAATAGAAGATTTCGCCCGGTTGAAATGTTTCTATCTGTAGGTCAGCAATTTGCAGATTTTAGGGAGGTTGCATGAGTGAATGGTTAGCACGTGCGCTCTGTATCATAACGTCTGTCATTGAGTCAACTGGCGTTGTTTCGATTTCTTGGTTGTACGTGACAAGGAGTATGGTCGCCTGTCCAACCTCGTAGGCCGTAACGCCGCTGCCCGGGTAAAATTTCCCTCATTGCACACTTTATGGCGTATGCCCGTCTTCATTAGCCCATTTTAGGAGCAAAACAGTAGGACGTTAAACAACCATTCAATTTGATTTCATTTTCTCTATGTTGCTTATTTATTATAGTGGATAAATGTTTTTCTGGTTCTATTAATTATTTCATTTCTGCATAGAAATCTTGCTTTGACCAGTTTTTTTTTATTGCAAAGTGCCATTCTTGTATATTGCAGTCTATGACCCTTTGTTTAAAACATGCTTAAGAAGTTGTCACGATTTCCTACAGTAGTATGACCGCTTGTATGGCAACGCACGTGCGCGCATGCGCGTGCGTGCATGCGCGTGCACGTGACCTTGCACTGGATGACCTTTAGCACGTGCGTGACCCCCTTGCACGTGTGATTGCACGTGCGTGACCCCCTGGCACGTGTGTGACCCCTTGCGTGACCTTGCACGTGCGTGACCCCTTGCACGTACGGAGAAAGAGGGCGCGCGCGCGCGGGAAAAGAGAGAGAGAGAGAGAGAGAGAGAGAGAGAGAGAGAGAAAAGAAGAAGGAGAAGAAAGGGGAAGAGAGGGAGGGAAGGGGAAACAACTCTTTTCCATTGATTAAGTTGGCCCTGACAAGGGCCGTTGTCCTCACTCGAATGCGAGCACTAGAATGTGAGGGTACGACGCACTTTATGTCGGTTGCGTCTAATGGCCTCCACTAATTCGGGAGGAGGTCTTTTCCTGGGAGGTGTTTTTAATACCTCGTCAGGTAAGACAAAGATATCGTCAGGGGTAATCACGGCAAGCGTGTGACCCCTGAGATACATGAGAGTATCCGTGCTGTGGTTGTCTTCGATGCGTAACACCGGAGCATCCATTCTGATACTGATAGAAAGACGGGTGTTGTACCGTTTTATGATCGTAAGGACGAATCCATTTGATATGACGTCACGGACGAGTCCATTCATGGGTGACGTCACGGACGAATCCATTTGAAGGGTATGACGTCATAGACGAGTCCATTCATGGTGACAGGAATAAAAGGCCAGGAAGCGACAGCTTCAGTCATTGATAAGCGATCAGCGAGCAAAGCAAGATGAGTTTTACATTACGACCCGTGGATAGACGCTACAGCCGATTATTTCGAACCGAATCACTGTGTGTGGAGATAGACTTTTTGGAAGATTGATCCCACGTTCCAGCCAACGATGTACCACAACAACTACACGACACCTTTGAGGCCATCATCGAGGAAATTCGTCGAACCTTGGACGCCAGAGAAAGTGACTATGTTAGAATCGCCATCAGTCACCCGGGACTCAAAACACCTATTTGGTTACCCTTCCGTGAACATCGTTTGTTAAAGGCCGAAGACGTGTTGCAGAAAGTGGCTGCCGTATTACAGAGTAACGAAGAATTCAGATTAGATCAACGTATGTCCATGAGTATATGTCACGTGTCCCCTCCCGATGGTCGAGGTAACGGTGGAACAAACATGAAGAAAAGACACAGTGCTAATTTCGAAGAATATTTGAAGAAAAAGAGATGCCTCGTCACCATAAAGAATGCCGACGAACTGTGTTTTCAGCGAGCCATTGTCGTCTCTCGTCACTTTGCCAACAAACAAGACACACCTGAATGGATAAGGGAGAAGAAGAGATTAACCAACAACACAGGACCCCACTCGTGGCAGACGAAGAAAACGGAAGCCCTTATCGATGCCGTCGGTGGAGCCAGGCAAGCCTGCGCGGGGATGGAAACCTGGGAATTGTACGCCAAGTATTTAGGAGAGCAAGGTTATCAGCTCAATGTTTTCTCTCGGGCCATCTTTGGGAAGGCGATCTATCGGGGAACAAAACACGTCACCGGGACCCCAAAACATCTCAACCTGTATTTACACGACAGACATTATGACGTCATTGCCTCCATGCCCGCCTTTGTAGAAAGGTCGTATTTTTGTGACACCTGTCAAGTGGGATACGATCATACCGAAGAACATTCGTGTCACGTCATGTGTCATGGATGTAAGACAGTGGGTCCACCCTGTCCACCTGATCCCAACACAAAGACGTGTTACCGTTGTCATCGCGTGTTTGTAAGCCGCCAATGTTTCGACAACCATCTCGCCACCCGTTCCAGAGCCAAGTGCAGTGTCTGTCATCGATGGAAGAAATGCGAGAAATGTCAAAAAGAGTGGGACGTCATCAAGGCCAAGCGAAATTTGGAAGAACACCGATGCGGAGAATACGAGTGTTCCATCTGCCGAGAGTGGCACACGGCCGAGAAACAGTTTTGTTACATCCAACCACTGAAATCACCCATCGACATGAACAAAAACCGAAAGACCCAAATCGACAAACTACAGAAATCAACGTTGACCCGTTTCGTCTTCTTCGACTTTGAATGCCAGCAAGATACCGGTGAACACATTCCCAACCTATGTGTCCTGCAAACCTGCTGTCACTTTTGTATCGACAATCAAGATCCCTGCGAGCACTGCGACACGTACTGGAATCACCAACGAGAAATTGTGTTTAAAGGTCAAGACACGCTGGACAATGTGGGAAAATGGTTTCTACAACTCGCTGCTCACGGTACGGTGGTAGATGGTCGGAAACATGACAGTCACGAATCGAGTCCCGTGATTGCCGTGGCTCACAACTTTAAAGGTTACGACGGACTGCTGATTTTACAGACGCTGCACAAACATATTGTGGCGCAACCCGAAGTGATTATGAATGGTGGTAAAGCGATGACGATCACTGTCGGTACGGTAAAATTCATCGATTCCCTCAACTTTCTACCGATGGCTTTACGGGACATGCCCAAGACCTTTGGCCTGCAAGAACTCAAGAAAGGTTATTTCCCTCACCACTTTAACAGACCGGAGAACGAAGAATACGTGGGCGCCTATCCTCCCGACACCGATTACGATCCGGATGGCATGAGTGTGACTGAACGAGAAAAATTTCACGAGTGGTACCAACAACACAGTCACGACGTCTTTGATTTTCGCCAGGAAATTCTCGCCTACTGTAAGAGTGACGTCGATGTCCTCCGCCGATGCTGTGGCGTGTTTCGAGAGATATTTCTCATGGACACGGGAATCGATCCCTTCGAAAAAAGTTTGACCCTGGCCTCTGCCTGCAGTCGCGTGTTACGCACGCACTACCTCAAGAAAGACACCCTCGAGCCCTGATGCAAGAGCCAAAACTTGGTAAGGACTGGCACCGCTTCCAGCCTCGACAACAGTCCAACAAAGCCCTTCGATGGTTGGAATGGGAACAACATCGACAGACCATGGCAGCTTTCCGAAACCAGACCCCACTACCCAACATTCGACACGCCCGTAACGGTAGTGAATGCCGAGTTGGCCCTTATAGCTTAGATGGCATGGACACGACCACAGGTACGGTGTACGAATTTCACGGGTGTGCCTTTCACGGTTGTCCCAAATGTTATCCGGGTCCCGTCCAAGACCTTCAGCATAAACATCCCTACGATCCATCTCGCAGTATGAGGGACTTGTACCAGAAGACCCAAGAACGTCACCGTCGACTCCAGGAACAGTACGGTATGCAGACCATCCGCGTCATGTGGGAGTGTGAGCTAGAGGAAGAACGACGCCATGATCCCGAGATGGACGAATTTTTACAAGGCTTGGAAGATCAGCAATGGCCCGCTCCCGAACCTCTGATGCCCCGCAACGCTTTCTTCGGCGGAAGAACCAATGCCATCCAACTGTTGGTGAACGAATCGGTGGAAGACATGCGCTACATCGACGTGGTGTCCTTGTACCCTTACATCTGCAAGTACGGTACCTTTCCCATCAAGGAACCCACGATCGTCACACAGCCCGATCAAGACCAGTGGCAACAGTACGAAGGGTTGATCCAGTGTTCCGTCTTGCCGCCCCGTGGCCTGTACCATCCAGTGCTCCCGTTTCGGCGCAAACAGAAATTGGTGTTTGCCCTATGTCGAAGCTGCGTCGACGAACACATGCAACAAGGGGAGATTGCCGAATACCAACCGTGTGAGCACACCGACGAACAGCGAGCCTGGGTGGGTACGTTTGTCACCCTGGAACTCAAGAAAGCGGTGGCCCTAGGATACCAAATACTGAAAGTCTACGAAGTTTGGCACTGGAAAGAATTCAGCACTTACGATCCCGAGGCCAAAACGGGTGGTCTGTTTACTGGGTACATCAATCACTACCTGAAGAAGAAGATGGAAAGCAGCGGTTATCCCGACACCTGTCACACCGAAGAAGACAAGACCCGCTTCGTCAACGACGTGTACGACACCGAAGGTATTCGTCTGGATCCCACGTCGATAAAACCTAACAAAGGGATGCGGGCGTTTAGCAAGTTACAATTGAACACAGCATGGGGTAAATTCGGACAGAGAGACAACTTTCCCAAGACCGAGTACATCACGGAGCCCAGCGTCTATTTTGAAAAAATGTTGGACGTGACCCAGACCGTACGAGATGTGCAGTTAGTCAACGATAACATGGTCTTGATGGAAACGTTGAAAAAAGAAGAACACGTCGCACCCTGCCCCATCACCAACGTGGTTATCGCCGCCTTTGTCACTGCCCAGGCCCGTTTGAAACTCTATTCCGTCTTGGAAAAGTTGGGAGAAAGGGTATGCTATTTTGACACCGACAGCGTCATCTACCAATACAACGCCACGTCATGGAATCCCCCGGAAGGTTCTAGTTTGGGTCAGTGGAAGAACGAGTTGCCCGAAGATGTCACCATTCGAGAATTTGTTAGCGGAGGGCCAAAGAATTACGCGTACCGCCAGAGCGATGGAAAAACTGTATGTAAAGTCCGGGGATTCACCTTGAATTACCGTGCCTCCCAGCAGCTGAATTACGCCATCATGAAGGAGAATGTACGGCACGTCAATCAAAACGAGCCTCTGGTCATAGCCAATCCGTTCAAGATTACAAGATCACGTGACCGCCGTCTTTGGACACGCCCCGAGAACAAAAGATATAAAATCGTGTATGACAAGCGGTTTGTTCAATTCAATGACGATGGCCAACCGAGCAACACTTACCCCTATGGATACTGACTTGCGGGTCTCGGGAACATGGCGAACGAACGGAGAAGAGGACGAACCGGCAGAAAATACGGATATGATCGAGAAACTCAGAAGACGATGGCTCAACTTTCGAGTGTTGAAATGTTTCCGACCCATTATAGAAGAAAGGCAACACGGAGAGTGTATCGGCTGCACGTACGGATACCACAAGTGCACGTGCAGTGACTACCTCTGGGCGGACGAGCCGAAATCAAAAGACATCGATAGCGTGCTAGGCAGCATGGTGAATGATCCACAGGGTCAAGTTAAGACGTGGGAAACCGAACAACGATGGCAGGAAGACGTCATACAAACCTTGAGAAAGTCCTGGGAGATCGTTCCTGGCTATAAGACACCTATGATCAAACGCAAAGATGGACTTACCCCTACGGATACTGACTTTCGGGTCTCGGGAACATGGCGAACGAACAAAGAAGATGACGAACCGGCAGAAAATATGATCGAGAAACTTAGACAACGATGGCTCAACTTTCGAGTGTTGAAATGTTTCCTGCCCATTATAGAAGAAAGGCAACACGAAGAGTGTATCGGCTGCAAGTACGAACATCCCAGTCAGAGATACCACTCGTGTCTGGGACTAGGCGTTTCTTCCATAACGGGTCAACCCTCACACCCCGTGGACGATTACAGTCACTACCTTTGGGTGGACGAGCCGAAACTGCAAGACATCGATAACGTGCTAGGTAGTATGATGGACGATCCACGGGATCAAGTCAAGACGTGGGAGGACGAACAACGATGGCGAGAAGACGTCGACAAAGCCTTGAAAAAGTTCTGGACGGTAGTGTCAGGCTTTAAGACGGTGTTGATCAAACGCAAAGACGAGTTTGTCGAACAGAAAGAAGACCCCATACGCCAGTGGATGGACGGCTTGCCGAAGAAAAAGAAACGATGGTCTCTGGATCAAATGGATATCAATGTCATGTCCGGTAAACTGGGAGAAGGCTGGGAATGTATTGGCAGACATCTGGGGATCAGAGAAGCGCGAATCAGTCAAGCCAAGATGAGTCATCCCAACAACGCGCGCATGCAAATCTTCACCGTGTTCAACCAATGGCGACAAAAACACGGTAATCGAGCCGACCTGATGACGTTGTTGGAAGCCTGTCACGTGAGTGAAGCCTTGATCGATTGGGACGAAGTGAAAAAGTACGTGGACAGCCTGGAAATCATAGACTAAACAAAGAACCAATCAAAACGAAGGAAAAGAAAGAACCAATCAAAAGCGAGTGACGTCACGACCAAGACTATAAGAAGCGAAGTGTCAGACTGAAATTTCATTCTGCTCTCGATGGCTAGTCAAGCTTGTTTCTCCTGTAACAATGTCGGACACTGGTATAGAGACTGCCCTACTCGTTCCCAACAACAGCAACGAAAACCAAGACAAGACAGACCAGCCTATGGTTCCTATGGAAGTTGTTACCTCTGCGGAGAACCAGGACACTGGGCACCCCAGTGTGGAAAACGAACAGAAGCCCAAAAAGCGAAGAGTGATGAAGAAAGAAAAGAAACTGTCAAAAGAAAGTGTTACGGAATCAAGAGACCCACCGACGAAAATCACAAGTGCCTCAACTGTGGACAGCTTGGACACGGTCTGCTCGAGTGCCAAGAAGAAATCCAAACAGAAAACAACTTTGAAGCCGTTGCCAGTCGCATGTTCGACAACAACATCGACATGCCCAGAGACAACACCCGCAGTCAGCGATACTGGTACTGGTGCGGAGAAGCGTTCGAGCTCTACAGACGATACAAAGAAAAAAAGAAAACAGCCGACGAAGCTTTCCATTCCACCTACTATTCTCCCGACTACCAGTGAAAACGGTGAAACTTCGAACGGTGAAATCCCGAAGCCGGCTGTTCTGTTGTTGGCAGAGAAGGAAGCAGAAAGTTTTTCCCGAGCACTCATCCAATATGCGGGTCCGAGAGATATGACCGAAGTCTTGTCGTATCCCCCTTGTTTGAGTGAATGGATACCCGTCGTCGTCACGTTTGCTGAAGTGGAAGACTGGCACCCACACGACACGATGCAGAAGCTTTTGGGACATGTGTATTGGATTCCTCGCATCCTGAGAAATGTACCCTGGGTGAGACAAGAGATCCTGAAGAGAGAACGCGATAACTAACAGTTTTTTCTTTTCCTTTGTATGATATGTTCTATTGAATGTTCTTTTCCTTTGTATGATATATTTGTTGCATTGAATGTTCTTTTTGTATTTTTTGTAAAATAAATTGTGTTCTAATTTCACTCCATGTCTGTTGTTCTGGCGCGAAGGTATAAAAGGCGGGGGAAGAGGGAATGGGGGAAAACAGTGCAAGATGGATGTGACGTTCAAACATCCCTTTACCATGTTAGTCAGTGGTCCAACGGGTGTTGGGAAAACGGTCTTTGTGCAGAAGTTTCTTCAAGCGCACCTGTTCGACGTCCCTCCTCAACGCATCGTGTGGGCTTATGGCGAATGGCAAGAGAGTTACGATCGCTTTCCCTACACTTATGTCAAAGGTTTGACGGATATTGACGACGTGATGGGTCAAGTCAAGGGTCCACAAGTCTTAGTCGTGGACGATTTAATGGGAGAAGACACGGAGATATTGCAAAAGTGGTTCACGAAAAAGAGTCATCACCACGACACGAGTGTCATTTACATTGTGCAAAACTTGTTTGACAAGCAACAGCGTACCATCAGTCTGAATGCCCATTACCTGGTCTTGTTCAAAAATCCCCGTGACGCCTCGCAAATTGGTGTGTTGGCCCGTCAGATGTACCCTTCCCGTTCCAAGTATATGCAAGAGGCATATGAAGATGCGACGAGTACCCCTCGCAGTTACTTACTCGTTGATTTGAAGCCCGACACACCCGAAGCTTTGCGACTGAGATCCAACATTTTACCCCAAGAGGAACCACCCATCGTCTACGTCCAAAAAGTATAAAAGGGGGACCTGTACCTCGAATTGACTCTTGTTTGTCACGATGGCTCGTACGAAGAATACGCAGAGGAAACACCCACCTCCCACCCTTCCCAGGGCGACGTTCCCGACGTTGGCACCGGACCTCCGTGATCCTACGGTACGAAGTCAGACTCGCCCGAGAATGAGGGCCCCCAGAACACAGTGGTCACCCCCGTCGTTGACACCACCCACGAGTCCCATGTCTCCCTTACCGGCCACACCACCACGTTTCACCTTACCGGTCACACCTCCACGTCCCACGTCACCACCTTCCCTTGCTCGGTCTCTCTCCCCGATCTTTCGCAGACCACGAAGAGAAAAGAAGAGTTCTATGAAAGGACTCAAGTCCTTCATTCGCAAATTACAACATCTGACTCCCGATATGGCTTATGGGCAGTTGGTCAAGAATACGGGCCGGGCACGTATTGGATTGTTGCAGTGGTTCAAGTTGGCGGCCAACCATTTGCTGAAGGGTAACATTCAGCCACTGCACGCTCAACACAAGAAATGGGTGGAACGAAATCGACAAGTGTTGACCCAACTGACGGAGAGAAACATGCCGACGACCGAAAAACTCTCCCTGATCATGAAACCTGGGGGACGTGGATTTTTTGGGGGTGTGTTGATTCGTATCTTGCTGCGATGGAAGGAAAGGCTGCAAGAGGAAAGAAACAAGAAACGAAATCAATTCGTTCGACGGACCGCACAGCGCGGAAGGGAACTGAGTACCGAAGAATTGAACAAACATCGAGCATTGCTCCGCAAACCGAGTAATGTTCCACCCGACGTCAAACGGCGACTTGTCGATCAACAGGGCGGTGCCATCGGGGCATTGCTGGCCATGGCCCTCCCAGCTTTGGCCCCCTTGGTATCTAATCTATTGGGTGGACAAAAGGGTGGTAAACATCCCTTCCTTAGAAGGCGCGATAGAGCGAACGCTATGGCTGCCGAGCTATCTAAACTATTTGGTGGATAACCCAGGGAACAGAAAGGTATAAAAAGGGGACCGGAGAACGACCCCGAGCTCAGTCATGGACACACTGCGGTATCTCTTGAACACTGCACCGAAAGACCGTCCCCTTTTACTCGAGACCCAACCCATTGTCGACGGTGTGTGTGAGTGTATTGGAAACCTGATTCGCAGCAACGTTCCTGTGACCGACAAAGAAGTCAAGCGCTTGAAAAAGGACGCCCCCTTGTTACGACGTTTGGGCACGTCTAAAACACCTTGGAAGACCCGTCGGCGACTTTTGAAGCAACAGAAAGGGGGATTCTACACTCGTTTGTTTCGGTCCTTTCCCAAAGATGAAATTCGCCAAGAAAATGAAACTGGTACCCTTCGACGGGCTCCCCGACGTCAAACCCGTCGAAGTCAGGCCAGTCGAACCCGCGTACGATCGAGATCCACTGCAGCAGGCCGTCGAGAATGTCCACCAAGACATGCAACACGTGCTAAACGATCCCACCCTAACCGACGAAAAAATAATGCAACGGTACGGACAGTTGTTACATCGTTATCAAACGATGCAAAGGAAAAGAAAACAGGTTGTTCCCTTGTTGGATGAAAACATACCCGAGCCAAGAGAAGAAGAAAATTCGGAGGCACCCATCCTGGAGTCGGTCCCTCGACCCTATCAACATCGAGCTCGCCTTTTGTTGAAACACATGAAAGAGAAGACACCTTGGTCTTGGAACGAGAACTTGGAATTGGTTCGGAATGGGGTACCCGTACCCTACACCAATGCCATTGACATTGTGAACGATTTGGTTCGTCGACGAAAGAATACACAGGCTCCCGTGGGATGGTTTGGCGTGATGCAAAGTTTGAAGGCCACGAACGCACCGCGCGAAGCCATCGGGAATCAAGAACGATGGAACGTGTTGTCCACACCACCGACACGGACTCCGCCGCGACGCCCGAGAAAGAAGAAAATCTCCAGTACGGATACCCCTAGCATACCTACCAGAAGATGGCTCTCCTTGCAAAAACTATAAATAGCCTGTTCATAGGGACACCTGCTGAAACATGGAACGAAAGCTGAAGAAAGTGTATTACGACCCGAACCACCCGGCCGCTTTCGGTGGCGCTCTGGGACTTCACAAAGCCACCGGCGTGTCCTTGGACAAAGTCAAGGCATGGTTGAAACAACAAAGGGCGTATACCTTGCACAAACCATTGAAAAAGAAATTCTCGCGGTCTCCCACGGTGGTGGCCGGCATAGATCATCAGTGGCAAGCCGACTTGAGCGATATGTCGGCCTTGGCCAAACAGAATGAGGGATACAGGTATTTGCTGTGCGTCATCGATGTGTTTTCCAAGTACGCTTGGGTGTTGCCCCTCAAAAACAAGACGGGGACAGTTTGGTGGAGGCCTTTCGTCAAATCTTTCAAAGTCGACAACCCCTGCGACTTCAAACGGACAAAGGTACCGAATTCCTCAATCGAAAAATGCAAGCGTACCTGAAGAAGAGAAAGATTCATTTTTTCGTGACACACAACGTCGAAACCAAAGCCAGTGTGGTCGAACGATTTCAACGGACTCTGAAAGAACGCATGTGGCGATACTTTACTCATCGACAAACACAACGGTACATCGACGTGCTAGACGACCTGGTTCGGGCTTACAATGCTAGACGACATCGGACCATCGGAATGGCGCCCAAAGACGTTCGCCCCGAACATGAGTGGATGTTGACAATGCCTCCTCCACGTCGCCCGAAAAAGAAAAAATCAATGGACATTGGTACGACCGTACGTTTGGCTTTACCGAAACATGGTGCCTTCGACAAAGGTTACTGGCCCAACTGGACTCTGGAAACGTTCAACGTCGCACCCAACGTCGGTCCCGGTTACAAACTGTTGGACGAAAGGGGCGAACCCATACAGGGCACCTTCTATCCCGAAGAATTGCAAGCGGTCCAAGTCAACGACGATGAGATCTTTCCCATCGAAAGAGTACTCGAAAGAAAAAAAGACAAAGTATTGGTGAAATGGTTGGGCTATCCGGCAAGTTTTAATTCGTGGATCGACAGGACCAGTCTCCAAAACGTATAAATAGGAGCGAGAGACGCCGACATCAGTCAACATGCAAGACGAAACCACGTCTACGTCCGCGAGTGCCCACAATTGGTCACTCTTGGGAAAACGTGTGCCACAAGCGGAAATCGTCTTTTTCTGTCAAGTGATTTTAGTGTACGTCGTGGCGGGAGTTTCTTTGTCCCAACTGGCTTTCAAACCCGACGGATCGCAGACCACGTTGTGGACGGCCTTGCTCTCCAGTACCTTGGGTTACCTGTTACCTTCTCCAACCTTGAAAACCAAACATAATGAACAACGACCGGCCCTTTTACCTCACGCTCCCTAGTGACAGTTCCATGTCGTGGTATCCCGACAACAAAGTCTCCACGTATCATACACATCTGGACCCGCCACTTCTCGTCGATCATCGGGAGTGGGAAGTGGGTCTGTCCATGATCACGTTACCTGACCAATGGCAAAACATCGATCAACGAGACAACACGATCGGCTTACGTATTCATCCATGGTCGCCGTCGAGCGACGAACCCGAAGTAAAGATATGCCGGGACCGCCACAGAATCGACCCGTCGAATTGTTTCAAAGGTGTAAAGGGTGATGAGATCAAGGGATCCATCGAAATGGAAACGCACATCAAGAGTGACGACTACGAGTCGCTGAGGCATATCCTGACTGTCCTGAACACCAGACTGAATGATTTGTGGAACCTGCCTCCCATCTACAACCATTTGGCCCATAAACCCGTTCGTTTGGATCCCAATAACAAGGACATGACCGACCACCAGACCGAGTACGAAACTCGAGAGGTAATGCGCCAAGGGGCCGTATCAAGAGGTCCCTTCGTGTCTTTCAAGAGAGACAACACCAACGACAAAGTGTATCTGAAGATCAATCACGTGCAGTCGCTTTTCTGGTTTGACGTGTTGCCGAAAATCGAACTTCGTCTGTGTGGACCCATCGTGGCCATGTTGGGATGGCCTGGAAACGAACTGTTGGTTGCCCTGCAGTCAATCGATATGACCGGCGATGATGGCCAAAGTCTACGGTATTTCTACGCCCACCACACCCCAAATCTTCAAATCCAGTACGATCTGTTTTACATCTACACGGACATTATCGAACCCCAGACCGTGGGTGACGTGAAGGCTACCTTGTTGGACGTGATTCCCAGTCGACGATTGTATCACCGCCCCGCCAGGATTCACTACTTACCTCTGAAGTACAGTCGACTAAGCTCCATTGGTCTCTATATAAGGAACGGAATGGGGAAAGCCGTGCCATTTCTCGACGGTAAGGTGGTGACCCAACTTCATTTTCGCCGCCGATGATGATTCGAGTGTACAAAGGTGGAGTGCTCAGACAGCGAGGGGCTGGCAATGGTCTGGTGGTGTACAGGGGAGGAATTCTGAGACAACAGGGTGCCGGTCGATGGTCCGGGTTATTGAATGCCGTCAAATCGGTTGGGAAGACCTTATGGTCGGCCGGTAAAGCTGCCGTGAAAAAGAATGTGGCCCAAGTGTTACCCAAAGTGGGGCAAAGCGTGCTCGACGCCGTCAGTGGTCGTGAAAAATGGAACTGGAAGAAAGTCGCCCAGGACACGCTTCGCCCCGCGGTGTCAAACACGATGTCCGACACTCTCAAGAACGTGGTCGCCCACCTGGAACCTATAAAAGACCCCTCACGAACCCCGTCCACTTCACATCGTCCGAAGAGGAAGAAGAAGACACAGGTCACCTCTCACAAGCGACGTAAACTAGATATCTTCGACCATGGCTACGCAGGTAATGCGCAATGATTCCTGTCCCTGCGCGCGAGACGAATTGCAGGATTTGTTCAGTGTACCCGACACGCAGACGGCCATAAACAAGGTGACGAAAATCAGAAAGTATCCACTGACGCCCGACTTGAACCACGACGGACCCATCGAATTTTATATTTCCAATGCCACCACCGATTTCATCGATCTGGCCAACATGACACTGCACGTGGCCCTGAAGGTGACCAAGAACAACGGGGATGACCTGGACGCGGATAGTCAAGTCGCACCCATTAACAACTTGTTTCATTCGTTGTTTAAAGACGTCAAATTACGCTTGGGAAAGGATGCCGAAACTTTGGTCACCACCTCTCTGCCCACCTATCCCTACCGGGCTTACCTGGAGAATTTGCTGAGTTTCGGTAAGGGAGCCAAGAACGACCACCTGTCGAAACAAGTCCTGTGGGAAAAAGATACCGCCGGGCAGTTCAATTCCACGAAATCTGTCGCCACCGCCGGGGATGGTGGACGACAGGCTCCGAATAACAAAGGATTGGAACAACGCCAGAAAACCATCGCTGCCAGTCGCACCTTTGAATTGCAGTCGCGTCTACACTTGGACATGTGTTTACAAGATCGGTATCTACTGGACGGTGTGGACCTGCGGTTGAAATTGGAAAAGCAATCCCCGAAATTTTTTCTGATGTACGGCGAAGGCAACGATGCCGAAGACTACAAAGTCGAGTTCACCAAAGCCTACCTGGATATCCCGTTCGTCACTCTGGCTCCCAGTACCTACACACGGGTGGCCGCGCAACTTCAATCGTCCAACGCCAAGTATCCCCTGAAACGCGTGGTGGTCCGCGACATGGTCATTCCCGACAATCGTGCCAGTCACGTCCTAGACAATTTGTTTGTCAACGAAAGTCTGCCCAAGAGATTAATCGTGGGTATGGTACGCAACACCGCCTACGACGGAAGAAAAAACAGAAATCCCTTCCAATTCGAACACAATCAATTGCAAAACATCAAATTGACCAAGAACGGGGAAATTGTGGACGAATACGACGTCAACTTTCCCGAACGACAAGCCATCGCACCTTACCTGGATTTGATGAAAAGGCCGTCTTAAACACCCGAGAAGACCTGGACCTCCCTTTCAACGATTATATCAATGGGTACACTTTGTATTGTTTCGATTTGACCAACGACCACGGAGCCGACGGTAACTACTTTCATCCTAAAGCAGCGGGTAACCTGTCTTTGGAACTCAAGTTCGGTGCGGCCCCGACCAATCACCTCAGTCTTGTTCTGTTTGCCGAATACGACAATGTCTTGGAAATCGACGCCAACCGACAAGTCATCACAGATTGGTGAGGCTCTCTCCAATCGACAACTGACACGGGCTTTAGAAAAACATCTCCCCTCTAACGTGTTCGGAGGCGTGTGGGCTCGTAATCATCTGGATATACTGCGCCCAACCTCGTACCCCAAAGCCTACGTCATCAACACGGACGACGAAGACCAACCCGGTAGACACTGGACCGTGTTTGTGTGCGAAGGACCAGATCACATTACCTTCTTCGATTCCTACGGGTGTCCCCCTGATGTTTACGGAGAAGCCTTTCGACGTTTCGTCCAAGATCTACAACTCCACTACCAACCCCGATGGATTCAGGGACTCGAGAGTGTCGTCTGCGGCCATTATTGTTTGTATTATTTGTGTCATCGGTTTCACGTTCCCTCCCCGCACGCCCTTTCGGTGTTCGGGCACGTGTATCGTGTGAACGATATACTCGTCGAACAATGGGCTAGGGATCATTTTCCCGACTTGCAAAAAGACCAGAAGAAGGGACAACGATGTCGATGCTTTTTTGCTCTGTAAATATGTTTTTTGTGTTCAATTCAAGTTCAATTAAATTTGTGTTCTATGCCTTTGTGTTCAATTTTGTGTTGAATAAAATACTTTGTAAATATGTTCAATAAAATGTCGACAACATATCACGTGTCTGTTGTTTGTGACGTCATGTGACGTCATGCTATTCTGATTGGTGGAAAATGGTATCGCCCCAACACCTTAGACTCGTCCCGTCCCGAGCTATAAATAGGAGTGTCAAAGCCCAAAGAAGTCACAAGCAAAATGGATCGAAACGATAAAAGATTTTGCGCTACTTGTCGGGGGTATTACCCCATGTTTAAGGGGAATCGGCCCGATGCCGATTACTTGGTGTGTTTCTGGTGTGGGGTAGATGTGTCGAACACCTGTCATAGGCGGTCAAAGCATTCGGTGAAATGCACCAAGAAGCCGAATCGGTGGGAGCAGCCGAAGTGCTCCTGCTAACCCACACATTGTGTGGACCAACGGCCCTTTTCAGGGCCAACTTAATCAATGGAAAAGAGTTGTTTCCCCTTCCCTCCCTCTCTTCCCCTTTCTTCTCCTTCTTCTTCTCTCTCTCTCTCTCTCTCTCTCTCTCTCTCTCTCTCTCTCTCTCTTTTCCCGCGCGCGCGCGCCCTCTTTCTCCGTACGTGCAAGGGGTCACGCACGTGCAAGGTCACGCAAGGGGTCACACACGTGCCAGGGGGTCACGCACGTGCAATCACACGTGCAAGGGGTCACGCACGTGCTAAAGGTCATCCAGTGCAAGGTCACGTGCACGCGCATGCACGCACGCGCATGCGCGCACGTGCGTTGCCATACAAGCGGTCATACTACTCCTACTTATAACCAAACATATTGGAAACCATAATTATATAACATATCTCTAATTTTGGAAGCCCGATTACAGCTATACAAGTTTGGGTTATTTCATTTAGTTTAAAGATTATTTTTTTGCTGAGGGTGCAATGTTTCTCACTACATTTAAATTTGTAACTTTGTGAGTTTTGACCGATTTTGATAATTATGTCTTTATAATTTTCCAAATTTACATATTTAACGTAAATATTCAAACAATTGGAATCAACCTGATTCAAAAGTTTTTAGTTTTGTTCAAAGTTTTCTCATTTAATTTTTCGATGTTTTCTTACCATTTTCATTTCATTTTTCTGAAAGTTTTGAAGTGGGAAGTCATCCCGATTACAGCAACACAAGTATCTTAGTTTTCAGATTATGCAATGTTTCATACTATATTTAGACTTGTAACTTCGCGAGTTTTTGACCAATTTTGATAGTTTGTTATTCTTAACCTTTTATTTGAGATACTTGATATAATCTATGACACGTGACGATGAATATGAAAGCTTTCATATCTGCATGGGACAGTAGCAGATCTAGTTATTAAGCTTTCATATTACATATGAAAGCTTATTGTTTCTGTTAAGATTATTAAGCTTTCATATTACATATGAAAGCTTATTGTTTCTGTTAAAGTTATTATTATTATTATTTTTTTTTTTGTGTGTTTTCTGCAAATCGGATTTCTCAGAATCTATCCATAGGATCTTTCTGAAATTTTGACCTACCCCCCCAAAAATGGGGTGCGAACCTTGATTAAATATATTTTCGAAACGTTTTACGAATCCGAAATCACCGAATTTTACGAACGAAAAAAATGACAATGCATAGTCGTAACTTTGTTATTTTTTGACCGATTTTACTAATTCTTTTTTCTTTGAATACCTTTAAAAAAACCATTTTCATCTGCAGTTTCACATTTTCGAATTTCGAAAATTCGTCGCTGTGATTTCGAACCGGAAGATTAGACCAATTTGACAACTTCTTTAATAGTTGTACGATTTTCATGAAATTTAGTATCTAAGTAGATCCTACCGATGTGACTTCAAAAATATAATTAGAAATTTTCTAAATTATCTCCCCTTGACGAAATTAAGGATCAAAATTTTCAAAAAAATCATCGAAATATAGGTCAGAATGACCTGATTTTTTTTTTGGATACTAGATAAGTAATTACTGATTTGTACACAAAATATGGAGTTTGTCGATCGAACCGGAAGTGCCGCCATATTTAAAAGTGAAAAATCAATAAGGCTTTTTTGCTATTTTACTTACAGACTCGGGAGTTATATTTTCTGAATCCTTGTAGGAAGGCCTAAAAAATGTCGCGAATAGAATTTTGATTTCGGTCACGTGATGGTCACCATTTTGAATTGAAAATGAAAAATAGAAGCAATTTGAAGGGTCGGGACTTTGGAACACAATTACTCTCCTTCTAATTAAGCTAGAATGTTCAAACTTGGTGTAGACGTTCACTAGGTCAATGTTATGATTGAGTTCAAAGATGAGCATTTTCTGCTTAGGGTAAGCAGAGATAAACAAGCTAATTTGTTGATTCTTTAGGGCACGATAACTTCGGTTATAATGAAGGGAGGGCGGTGAAACTTTTGTCAATAGAGAGTCTAATAGCTAGCCTGTTGTGTGAAATCATTGTATTATTTTTTCTAAATATCAGGGATAGCCGAAAAAAAGAGATTGAAAACCCAAAAAGTCGTATTTTTACAATTTGGAGCATGTTTAGAGGTCTTTCTCGTAAAGTCAACATAATATTTTTTGGGAACTTCTTGTACAAAGAGTCTTATTGGTAGTCTTTTATATGAAACCATCGATCAACAGTCCAACATATCAGGAGTAGAAGAACAAAAGGATCGAACATTGAAAACGGCACCCTTTCATTGTTAAGCGAAACATGCAGTGTGGGTGACTACAATCTACACATTTAGTCATCGTATAGAGCTTATTCAACAGTATCGAATTCCAACTGCTTAGGGATATTTTACGTGCACTCCAATGTGTACACGGGACCTTGGTTTTTCGTCCCATCCGAATGACTAGACAGCTGTGCTTGTCAGGCCCTCCGTTCTGCCTCACTGACAAGGGGAACCACGCCGGGAAATCGAGATGAACTTTCTCCGTGCAGAACTTTCAGACGCCCCTATCTCCATGCCACATACGCTCACACCGGGGCTCGAAACCACAGCCGCAAGCCAGAGGTGACCGGCCACCTAGAGGTCGGAGCGCGGCACTCTAGACCACTAGCCCCCCCCCCCCCCCCCGCGGAGAGAGCCCAAGACCTACTGGTTAGTTAATCAGTGTGTCATATCACTGAGCCACCATCATGATCCCCATACATTAAAAACATGGAGTTCGAAGATGAGCATTTTATGCTTAGGGTAAGCAGAGATAAGCAATTAGATTGGTTGATGATTTCGGACACTTTCACTTCAGTCAGATTGATGAAACTTGGTGTATAGTTTCATTACATCAATACCTTGAATACGTTCGACAATGAGCATTGTCTGCCCTGGATAAGCAGAGCGATGAGCAATTTGATTGGTCGAGAATTTGAAACAAAATAACTCTCCTTCTAATTGGGGCAGAATGTTCAATCTTCGTGAAGGCGTTCATTAGGTCAGTGCCATGAAGGAGTGCGAAGATGAGCATTGTCTGCTTACAGTAAGCAGAGATAAGCAATCTGATTGGTTGATTCTTTGGGGCACGATAACTTTGGTTATAATGAAGTGAGAGTGACAAAATTCCAAATATAGATTCATTATGTCATTACCTTGACTAAGTTTGATGTTGAGAATTTCTGCGTAGACTTAGGAGCAATAAGCAATTTGACTGATCACATTGGAACATAACACCTCTAATGTGAACCGGTGGAATTGTTTCTCGTTATAACTCGGTGAGTTTTTGGCGGATTTCATTAATTCTTTTTCCTTTTTAAGATTCTTTATATAACTCATGAGATGCGACAGAAACTGACCGTGAATATGAAAGCTTTAATATCTGCTTAGCAGATCTAGTTATTAAGCTTTCATATGTATTACATATGAAAGCTTATTGTTTCTGTTAAGATTAATATTATTAAGCTTTCATATTACATATGAAAGCTTATTGTTTCTGTTAAGATTATTAAGCTTTCATATTACATATGAAAGCTTATTGTTTCTGTTAAGATTATTATTATTATTTTTTTTTTGTGTGTTTTCTGCAAATCGGATTTCTCAGAATCTATCCGTAGGATCTTTCTGAAATTTTGACCTACCCCCCCAAAAATGGGGTGCGAACCTTGATTAAATATATTTTCAAAACGTTTTACGAATCCGAAATCACCGAAATTTACGAACGACAAAATGGACAATGCATAGTCGTAACTTTTTTATTTTTTGACCGATTTTACTAATTCTTTTTTCTTTGAATACCTTGAAAAAAAATCATTTTCATCTGCAGTTTCACATTTTCGAATTTCGAAAATTCATCGCTGTGATTTCGAACCGGAAGTTTAGACCAATTTGACAACTTCTTTAATAGTTGTACGATTGTCATGAAATTTAGTATATATGTAGACCTTACCGGTGTGACTTCAAAAATATAATTAGAAATTTTCTAAATCATCTCCCCTTGACGAAATTAAAGATCAAAATTTTCAAAAAAATCATCGAAATATAGGTCAGAATGACCTGATTTTTTTTTGGATACTAGACAAGTAATTACTGATTTGTACACAAAATATAAAGTTTGTTGATCGAACCGGAAGTGCCACCATCTTCATACGTGAAAAAACCCTAAGGCTTTTTTGCTATTTTACTTACAGACACGGGAGTTATATTTTCTGAATCCTTGAAAGATGGTCTAAAAATTGTTCAGAGAAGAATTTTGATTTAGGTCAATTGATGGTTGCCATTTTGAAGTGAATATGAAAAGTAGTAGCAATTTGAAGGGCCGAAACTTTGAAACACAATAACTCTCCTTCTAATTGAGCTAGAATGTTCAATCTTGGTGTAGACGTTCACTATGTCAATGTCATGATTGAGTTCAAAGATGAGCATTTTCTGCCAAGGGTAAGCAGAAATAAGCATGCTGATTTGTTGATTCTTTAGGGCAAGATAACTTCGGTTATAATGAAGGGAGGGCGGTGAAACTCTTGTTAATCGAGAGTGTAATAGCTGGCCTGTTGTGTGAAATCGTATCTTTTTTTTTAAATATCAGGGATAGCAGAAAAAAAGAGATCGAAAATCCAAAAAGTCGTATGTTTACGATTTGGAGCATCTTTAAAGTTTCTTTTCTCTTTAAGTCAACATAATACTTTTTGGGAACTTCTTCTACAAAGAGTCTTATCGGTAGTCTTTTATATGAAAACTTCGATCAACAGTCCAAAATATCTGGAGTAGAAGAATAAAAGGATCGAACATTGAAAACGGCACCCTTTCATTGTTAAGCGAAACATGCAGTGTGTGTGACTACAATCTGCACATTTAGTCATTGTATAGAGCTTATTCAACAGTATCGAATTCCAACTGCTTAGGGATATTTTACGTGCACTCCAATGTGTACACGCGACCTTGGTTTTTCGTCCCACCCGAACGACCAGACAGCTGTCCTTGTCAGGCCCTCCGTTCAGCCTCACTGACAAGGGGGGACCACGCCGGAAAATCGAGATAAACTTTCTCGTTGCAGAACTTTCAATTCAGGCCAAACGTTTATTGCATACGATTAAGCTGGTCAGTTGGAGCTTATTTTCAAAAGTTTTGTAATAATCGGTTGGTAATTAAAATACCGTGCGAATTAAACTGTTAAAACAGAAAATTTCGCCCGGTTAAAATGTTTATTGCTATAAGTCAGCAATTTCCAGATTTTAGGGAGGCTGAATGGTTAGCATACGCGCGCTGTATCGTAACGTCTGTCATTGAGTCAACCGGCGTCGTTTCGATTTCCAAGTTGCACGTGACATGGAGTATGGTGTCCAACCTCGTGGGTTTTCTCCGTGTCCTTCGGTTTCCTCCCACGGCTAAAGACCCGTACGCGCAAGGGAAGTTTATAAATACAATTAAAAAACATATGTTGGTCCCGAAATGACCTAGTTTGTGTCGAATGGACGTTGAGCCGCATTTCTCTCTTTCTCTTTTATTTTTAAAGTTTTGTAATAATCGGTTGGTAATCAAAGGTACTGTAAAAGTGATAAAACATAAAATTTCGCCCGGTTATAATTTTTCTCACTTTAAAGTCAGCAATTTTCCGATTTTAGAGGGCAAATATTTATTGCGAACAATTAAGCTGGTCAGGGGGAGCTTATTTTTAAGGGAGGCTGAATGGCTGAATGGTTAGCATGTGCACGCTGTATCGTAACGTCTGTCATTGAGTCAACGGGCGTCGTTTCGATTTCGAGATTGCACGTGACATGGAGTATGGTGTCCAACCTCGTGGGTTTTCTCCGTGCCATTCGGTTTCCTCCCAACAGCTAAAGACCAGTACGCGCAAGGGGGGTTTTTAAATAAAATTAAAAAACATATTTTAGTCCCGAAATGACCTAGTTTGTGTCGAATGGACGTTAAGCCGCATTTCTCTCTTTTTTTTATTTTTAAAGTTTTGTAATAATCGGTTGGTAATCAAAGATACTGTAAAAGTGATAAAACAGAAAAATTCGCCCGGTTGTAATGTTTCTCACTTTAAAGTCAGCAATTTGCCGATTTTAAGGGGAAAACGTTTATTGCGAACGATTTAGCTGGTCAGGGGGAGCTTATTTTTAAAAGTTTTGTAATATTCGGTTGATAACTAAAGGTACCGTGCAAATTAAACTAATAAAATAGAAGATTTCGCCCGGTTGAAATGTTTCTATCTGTAGGTCAGCAATTTGCAGATTTTAGGGAGGTTGCATGAGTGAATGGTTAGCACGTGCGCTCTGTATCATAACGTCTGTCATTGAGTCAACTGGCGTTGTTTCGATTTCTTGGTTGTACGTGACAAGGAGTATTGTCGCCTGTCCAACCTCGTAGGCCGTAACGCCGCTGGCCGGGTAAAATTTCCCTCATTGCACACTTTATGGCGTATGCCCGTCTTTATTTTAGGAGCAAAACAGTAGGACGTTAAACAACCATTCAATTTGATTTCATTTTCTCTATCTGGCTTATTTATTATAGTGGATGAATGTTTTTCTGGTTCTATTAATTATTTCATTTCTGCATAGAAATCTTGCTTTGACCAGTTTTTTTTTTATTGCAAAGTGCCATTCTTGTATATTGCAGTCTATGACCCTTTGTTTAAAACATGCTTAAGAAGTTGTCACGATTTCCTACTTATAACCAAACATATTGGAAACCATAATTATATAACATATCTCTAATTTTGGAAGCCCGATTACAGCTATATAAGTTTGGGTTATTTCCCTTTAGTTTAAAGATTATTTTTTTGCCGAGTGCAATGTTTCTCACTACATTTAAATTTGTAACTTTGTGAGTTTTGACCGATTTTGATAATTATGTCTTTATAATTTTCCAAATTTACATATTTAACGTAAATATTCAAACAATTGGGATCAACCTGATTCAAAAGTTTTTAGTTTTGTTCAAAGTTTTCTCATTTAATTTTTCGATGTTTTCTTACCCTTTTCATTCATTTTTCTGAAAGTTTTGAAGTGGGAAGTCATCCCGATTACAGCAACACAAGTATCAGTTATTTCCCTTTAGTTTTCAGATTATGCAATGTTTCATACTATATTTAGACTTGTAACTTCGCGAGTTTTTGACAAATATTGATAGTTTGTTATTCTTATCCTTTTATTTGAGATACTTGATATAATCTATAACACGTGACGATGAATATGAAAGCTTTCATATCTGCATGGGACAGTAGCAGATCTAGTTATTATTATTTTTTTTTTTGTGTGTTTTCTGCAAATCGGATTTCTCAGAATCTATCCGTAGGATCTTTCTGAAATTTTGACCTACCCCCCCCCCCCCAAAAAAAAAATGGGGTGCGAACCTTGATTAAATATATTTTCAAAACGTTTTACGAATCCGAAATCACCGAAATTTACGAACGACGAAATGGACAAAGCATAGTCGTAACTTTGTTATTTTTTGACTGATTTTACTAATTCTTTTTTCTTTGAATACCTTGAAAAAAATCATTTTCATCTGCAGTTTCACATTTTCGAATTTCGAAAATTCGTCGCTGTGATTTCGAACCGGAAGTTTTGACCAATTTGACAACTTCTTTAATAGTTGTACGATTGTGATGAAATTTAGTATATATGTAGACCTTACCGATGTGACTTCAAAAATATAATTAGAAATTTTCTAAATTATCTCCCCTTGACGAAATTAAAGATCAAAATTTTCCAAAAAATCATCGAAATATAGGTCAGAATGACCTGATTTTTTTTTGGGTACTAGACAAGTAATTACTGATTTGTACACAAAATATAAAGTTTGTTGATCAAACCGGAAGTGCCACCATCTTGAAACGTGAAAAATCCCTAAGGCTTTTTTGTTATTTTACTTACAGACACGGGAGTTATATTTTCTGAATCCTTGAAAGATGGTCTAAAAATTGTTCAGAGAAGAATTTTGATTTAGGTCAATTGATGGTTGCCATTTTGAAGTGAATATGAAAAGTAGTAGCAATTTGAAGGGCCGAAACTTTGAAACACAATAACTCTCCTTCTAATTGAGCTAGAATGTTCAATCTTGGTGTAGACGTTCACTATGTCAATGTCATGATTGAGTTCAAAGATGAGCATTTTCTGCTTAGGGTAAGCAGAAATAAGCATGCTGATTTGTTGATTCTTTAGGGCAAGATAACTTCGGTTATAATGAAGGGAGGGCGGTGAAACTCTTGTTAATCGAGAGTGTAATAGCTGGCCTGTTGTGTGAAATCGTTGTATCTTTTTTTTAAATATCAGGGATAGCTTAAAAAAGAGATCGAAAATCCAAAAAGTCGTATGTTTACGATTTGGAGCATCTTTAAAGGTTCTTTTCTCTTAAAGTCAACATAATACTTTTTGGGAACTTCTTCTACAAAGAGTCTTATCGGTAGTCTTTTATATGAAAACTTCGATCAACAGTCCAAAATATCTGGAGTAGAAGAATAAAAGGATCGAACATTGAAAACGGCACCCTTTCATTGTTAAGCGAAACATGCAGTGTGTGTGACTACAATCTGCACATTTAGTCATTGTATAGAGCTTAATCAACAGTATCGAATTCCAACTGCTTAGGGATATTTTACGTGCTGTCCTTGTCAGGCCCTCCGTTCTGCCTCACTGACAAGGGGGGACCACGCCGGAAAATCGAGATGATCTTCCTCGTTGCAGAACTTTCAATTCAGGCCAAACGTTTATTGCATACGATTAAGCTGGTCAGTTGGAGCTTATTTTCAAAAGTTTTGTAATAATCGGTTGGTAATTAAAATACCGTGCGAATTAAACTGTTAAAACAGAAAATTTCGCCCGGTTATAATGTTTCTCACTTTAAAGTCAGCAATTTGCCGATTTTAGAGGGCAAATGTTTATTGCGAACAATTAAGCTGGTCAGGGGGAGCTTATTTTTAAGGGAGGCTGAATGGCTGAATGGTTAGCATGTGCACGCTGTATCGTAACGTCTGTCGTCGGGCGTGGTTTCGATTTCGAGATTGCACGTGACATGGAGTATGGTGTCCAACCTCGTGGGTTTTCTCCGTGCCATTCGGTTTCCTCCCAACAGCTAAAGACCAGCACGCGCAAGGGGAGTTTTTAAATAAAATTAAAAAACATATGTTAGTCCCGAAATGACCTAGTTTGTGTCGAATGGACGTTAAGCCGCATTTCTCTCTTTTTTTTTATTTTTAAAGTTTTGTAATAATCGGTTGGTAATCAAAGATACTGTAAAAGTGATAAAACAGAAAAATTCACCCGGTTGTAATGTTTCTCACTTTAAAGTCAGCAATTTGCCGATTTTAAGGGGAAAACGTTTATTGCGAACGATTTAGCTGGTCAGGGGGAGCTTATTTTTAAAAGTTTTGTAATATTCGGTTGATAACTAAAGGTACCGTGCAAATTAAACTAATAAAATAGAAGATTTCGCCCGGTTGAAATGTTTCTATCTGTAGGTCAGCAATTTGCAGATTTTAGGGAGGTAGCGTGACTGAATGGTTAGCACGTGCGCTCTGTATCATAACGTCTGTCATTGAGTCAACTGGCGTTGTTTCGATTTCTTGGTTGTACGTGACAAGGAGTATGGTCGCCTGTCCAACCTCGTAGGCCGTAACGCCGCTGCCCGGGTAAAATTTCCCTCATTGCACACTTTATGGCGTATGCCCGTCTTCATTAGCCCATTTTAGGAGCAAAACAGTAGGACGTTAAACAACCATTCAATTTGATTTCATTTTCTCTATGTTGCTTATTTATTATAGTGGATAAATGTTTTTCTGGTTCTATTAATTATTTCATTTCTGCATAGAAATCTTGCTTTGACCAGTTTTTTTTTATTGCAAAGTGCCATTCTTGTATATTGCAGTCTATGACCCTTTGTTTAAAACATGCTTAAGAAGTTGTCACGATTTCCTACAGTAGTATGACCGCTTGTGTGGCAACGCACGTGCGCGCATGCGCGTGCGTGCATGCGCGTGCACGTGACCTTGCACTGGATGACCTTTAGCACGTGCGTGACCCCTTGCACGTGTGATTGCACGTGCGTGACCCCCTGGCACGTGTGTGACCCCTTGCGTGACCTTGCACGTGCGTGACCCCTTGCACGTACGGAGAAAGAGGGCGCGCGCGCGCGCGGGAAAAGAGAGAGAGAGAGAGAGAGAGAGAGAGAGAGAAAAGAAGAAGGAGAAGAAAGGGGAAGAGAGGGAGGGACGGGGAAACAACTCTTTTCCATTGATTAAGTTGGCCCTGACAAGGGCCGTTGTCCTCACTCGAATGCGAGCACTAGAATGTGAGGGTACGACGCACTTTATGTCGGTTGCGTCTAATGGCCTCCACTAATTCGGGAGGAGGTCTTTTCCTGGGAGGTGTTTTTAATACCTCGTCAGGTAAGACAAAGATATCGTCAGGGGTAATCACGGCAAGCGTGTGACCCCTGAGATACATGAGAGTATCCGTGCTGTGGTTGTCTTCGATGCGTAACACCGGAGCATCCATTCTGATACTGATAGAAAGACGGGTGTTGTACCGTTTTATGATCGTAAGGACGAATCCATTTGATATGACGTCACGGACGAGTCCATTCATGGGTGACGTCACGGACGAATCCATTTGAAGGGTATGACGTCATAGACGAGTCCATTCATGGTGACAGGAATAAAAGGCCAGGAAGCGACAGCTTCAGTCATTGATAAGCGATCAGCGAGCAAAGCAAGATGAGTTTTACATTACGACCCGTGGATAGACGCTACAGCCGATTATTTCGAACCGAATCACTGTGTGTGGAGATAGACTTTTTGGAAGATTGATCCCACGTTCCAGCCAACGATGTACCACAACAACTACACGACACCTTTGAGGCCATCATCGAGGTAATTCGTCGAACCTTGGACGCCAGAGAAAGTGACTATGTTAGAATCGCCATCAGTCACCCGGGACTCAAAACACCTATTTGGTTACCCTTCCGTGAACATCGTTTGTTAAAGGCCGAAGACGTGTTGCAGAAAGTGGCTGCCGTATTACAGAGTAACGAAGAATTCAGATTAGATCAACGTATGTCCATGAGTATATGTCACGTGTCCCCTCCCGATGGTCGAGGTAACGGTGGAACAAACATGAAGAAAAGACACAGTGCTAATTTCGAAGAATATTTGAAGAAAAAGAGATGCCTCGTCACCATAAAGAATGCCGACGAACTGTGTTTTCAGCGAGCCATTGTCGTCTCTCGTCACTTTGCCAACAAACAAGACACACCTGAATGGATAAGGGAGAAGAAGAGATTAACCAACAACACAGGACCCCACTCGTGGCAGACGAAGAAAACGGAAGCCCTTATCGATGCCGTCGGTGGAGCCAGGCAAGCCTGCGCGGGGATGGAAACCTGGGAATTGTACGCCAAGTATTTAGGAGAGCAAGGTTATCAGCTCAATGTTTTCTCTCGGGCCATCTTTGGGAAGGCGATCTATCGGGGAACAAAACACGTCACCGGGACCCCAAAACATCTCAACCTGTATTTACACGACAGACATTATGACGTCATTGCCTCCATGCCCGCCTTTGTAGAAAGGTCGTATTTTTGTGACACCTGTCAAGTGGGATACGATCATACCGAAGAACATTCGTGTCACGTCATGTGTCATGGATGTAAGACAGTGGGTCCACCCTGTCCACCTGATCCCAACACAAAGACGTGTTACCGTTGTCATCGCGTGTTTGTAAGCCGCCAATGTTTCGACAACCATCTCGCCACCCGTTCCAGAGCCAAGTGCAGTGTCTGTCATCGATGGAAGAAATGCGAGAAATGTCAAAAAGAGTGGGACGTCATCAAGGCCAAGCGAAATTTGGAAGAACACCGATGCGGAGAATACGAGTGTTCCATCTGCCGAGAGTGGCACACGGCCGAGAAACAGTTTTGTTACATCCAACCACTGAAATCACCCATCGACATGAACAAAAACCGAAAGACCCAAATCGACAAACTACAGAAATCAACGTTGACCCGTTTCGTCTTCTTCGACTTTGAATGCCAGCAAGATACCGGTGAACACATTCCCAACCTATGTGTCCTGCAAACCTGCTGTCACTTTTGTATCGACAATCAAGATCCCTGCGAGCACTGCGACACGTACTGGAATCACCAACGAGAAATTGTGTTTAAAGGTCAAGACACGCTGGACAATGTGGGAAAATGGTTTCTACAACTCGCTGCTCACGGTACGGTGGTAGATGGTCGGAAACATGACAGTCACGAATCGAGTCCCGTGATTGCCGTGGCTCACAACTTTAAAGGTTACGACGGACTGCTGATTTTACAGACGCTGCACAAACATATTGTGGCGCAACCCGAAGTGATTATGAATGGTGGTAAAGCGATGACGATCACTGTCGGTACGGTAAAATTCATCGATTCCCTCAACTTTCTACCGATGGCTTTACGGGACATGCCCAAGACCTTTGGCCTGCAAGAACTCAAGAAAGGTTATTTCCCTCACCACTTTAACAGACCGGAGAACGAAGAATACGTGGGCGCCTATCCTCCCGACACCGATTACGATCCGGATGGCATGAGTGTGACTGAACGAGAAAAATTTCACGAGTGGTACCAACAACACAGTCACGACGTCTTTGATTTTCGCCAGGAAATTCTCGCCTACTGTAAGAGTGACGTCGATGTCCTCCGCCGATGCTGTGGCGTGTTTCGAGAGATATTTCTCATGGACACGGGAATCGATCCCTTCGAAAAAAGTTTGACCCTGGCCTCTGCCTGCAGTCGCGTGTTACGCACGCACTACCTCAAGAAAGACACCCTCGAGCCCTGATGCAAGAGCCAAAACTTGGTAAGGACTGGCACCGCTTCCAGCCTCGACAACAGTCCAACAAAGCCCTTCGATGGTTGGAATGGGAACAACATCGACAGACCATGGCAGCTTTCCGAAACCAGACCCCACTACCCAACATTCGACACGCCCGTAACGGTAGTGAATGCCGAGTTGGCCCTTATAGCTTAGATGGCATGGACACGACCACAGGTACGGTGTACGAATTTCACGGGTGTGCCTTTCACGGTTGTCCCAAATGTTATCCGGGTCCCGTCCAAGACCTTCAGCATAAACATCCCTACGATCCATCTCGCAGTATGAGGGACTTGTACCAGAAGACCCAAGAACGTCACCGTCGACTCCAGGAACAGTACGGTATGCAGACCATCCGCGTCATGTGGGAGTGTGAGCTAGAGGAAGAACGACGCCATGATCCCGAGATGGACGAATTTTTACAAGGCTTGGAAGATCAGCAATGGCCCGCTCCCGAACCTCTGATGCCCCGCAACGCTTTCTTCGGCGGAAGAACCAATGCCATCCAACTGTTGGTGAACGAATCGGTGGAAGACATGCGCTACATCGACGTGGTGTCCTTGTACCCTTACATCTGCAAGTACGGTACCTTTCCCATCAAGGAACCCACGATCGTCACACAGCCCGATCAAGACCAGTGGCAACAGTACGAAGGGTTGATCCAGTGTTCCGTCTTGCCGCCCCGTGGCCTGTACCATCCAGTGCTCCCGTTTCGGCGCAAACAGAAATTGGTGTTTGCCCTATGTCGAAGCTGCGTCGACGAACACATGCAACAAGGGGAGATTGCCGAATACCAACCGTGTGAGCACACCGACGAACAGCGAGCCTGGGTGGGTACGTTTGTCACCCTGGAACTCAAGAAAGCGGTGGCCCTAGGATACCAAATACTGAAAGTCTACGAAGTTTGGCACTGGAAAGAATTCAGCACTTACGATCCCGAGGCCAAAACGGGTGGTCTGTTTACTGGGTACATCAATCACTACCTGAAGAAGAAGATGGAAAGCAGCGGTTATCCCGACACCTGTCACACCGAAGAAGACAAGACCCGCTTCGTCAACGACGTGTACGACACCGAAGGTATTCGTCTGGATCCCACGTCGATAAAACCTAACAAAGGGATGCGGGCGTTTAGCAAGTTACAATTGAACACAGCATGGGGTAAATTCGGACAGAGAGACAACTTTCCCAAGACCGAGTACATCACGGAGCCCAGCGTCTATTTTGAAAAAATGTTGGACGTGACCCAGACCGTACGAGATGTGCAGTTAGTCAACGATAACATGGTCTTGATGGAAACGTTGAAAAAAGAAGAACACGTCGCACCCTGCCCCATCACCAACGTGGTTATCGCCGCCTTTGTCACTGCCCAGGCCCGTTTGAAACTCTATTCCGTCTTGGAAAAGTTGGGAGAAAGGGTATGCTATTTTGACACCGACAGCGTCATCTACCAATACAACGCCACGTCATGGAATCCCCCGGAAGGTTCTAGTTTGGGTCAGTGGAAGAACGAGTTGCCCGAAGATGTCACCATTCGAGAATTTGTTAGCGGAGGGCCAAAGAATTACGCGTACCGCCAGAGCGATGGAAAAACTGTATGTAAAGTCCGGGGATTCACCTTGAATTACCGTGCCTCCCAGCAGCTGAATTACGCCATCATGAAGGAGAATGTACGGCACGTCAATCAAAACGAGCCTCTGGTCATAGCCAATCCGTTCAAGATTACAAGATCACGTGACCGCCGTCTTTGGACACGCCCCGAGAACAAAAGATATAAAATCGTGTATGACAAGCGGTTTGTTCAATTCAATGACGATGGCCAACCGAGCAACACTTACCCCTATGGATACTGACTTGCGGGTCTCGGGAACATGGCGAACGAACGGAGAAGAGGACGAACCGGCAGAAAATACGGATATGATCGAGAAACTCAGAAGACGATGGCTCAACTTTCGAGTGTTGAAATGTTTCCGACCCATTATAGAAGAAAGGCAACACGGAGAGTGTATCGGCTGCACGTACGGATACCACAAGTGCACGTGCAGTGACTACCTCTGGGCGGACGAGCCGAAATCAAAAGACATCGATAGCGTGCTAGGCAGCATGGTGAATGATCCACAGGGTCAAGTTAAGACGTGGGAAACCGAACAACGATGGCAGGAAGACGTCATACAAACCTTGAGAAAGTCCTGGGAGATCGTTCCTGGCTATAAGACACCTATGATCAAACGCAAAGATGGACTTACCCCTACGGATACTGACTTTCGGGTCTCGGGAACATGGCGAACGAACAAAGAAGATGACGAACCGGCAGAAAATATGATCGAGAAACTTAGACAACGATGGCTCAACTTTCGAGTGTTGAAATGTTTCCTGCCCATTATAGAAGAAAGGCAACACGAAGAGTGTATCGGCTGCAAGTACGAACATCCCAGTCAGAGATACCACTCGTGTCTGGGACTAGGCGTTTCTTCCATAACGGGTCAACCCTCACACCCCGTGGACGATTACAGTCACTACCTTTGGGTGGACGAGCCGAAACTGCAAGACATCGATAACGTGCTAGGTAGTATGATGGACGATCCACGGGATCAAGTCAAGACGTGGGAGGACGAACAACGATGGCGAGAAGACGTCGACAAAGCCTTGAAAAAGTTCTGGACGGTAGTGTCAGGCTTTAAGACGGTGTTGATCAAACGCAAAGACGAGTTTGTCGAACAGAAAGAAGACCCCATACGCCAGTGGATGGACGGCTTGCCGAAGAAAAAGAAACGATGGTCTCTGGATCAAATGGATATCAATGTCATGTCCGGTAAACTGGGAGAAGGCTGGGAATGTATTGGCAGACATCTGGGGATCAGAGAAGCGCGAATCAGTCAAGCCAAGATGAGTCATCCCAACAACGCGCGCATGCAAATCTTCACCGTGTTCAACCAATGGCGACAAAAACACGGTAATCGAGCCGACCTGATGACGTTGTTGGAAGCCTGTCACGTGAGTGAAGCCTTGATCGATTGGGACGAAGTGAAAAAGTACGTGGACAGCCTGGAAATCATAGACTAAACAAAGAACCAATCAAAACGAAGGAAAAGAAAGAACCAATCAAAAGCGAGTGACGTCACGACCAAGACTATAAGAAGCGAAGTGTCAGACTGAAATTTCATTCTGCTCTCGATGGCTAGTCAAGCTTGTTTCTCCTGTAACAATGTCGGACACTGGTATAGAGACTGCCCTACTCGTTCCCAACAACAGCAACGAAAACCAAGACAAGACAGACCAGCCTATGGTTCCTATGGAAGTTGTTACCTCTGCGGAGAACCAGGACACTGGGCACCCCAGTGTGGAAAACGAACAGAAGCCCAAAAAGCGAAGAGTGATGAAGAAAGAAAAGAAACTGTCAAAAGAAAGTGTTACGGAATCAAGAGACCCACCGACGAAAATCACAAGTGCCTCAACTGTGGACAGCTTGGACACGGTCTGCTCGAGTGCCAAGAAGAAATCCAAACAGAAAACAACTTTGAAGCCGTTGCCAGTCGCATGTTCGACAACAACATCGACATGCCCAGAGACAACACCCGCAGTCAGCGATACTGGTACTGGTGCGGAGAAGCGTTCGAGCTCTACAGACGATACAAAGAAAAAAAGAAAACAGCCGACGAAGCTTTCCATTCCACCTACTATTCTCCCGACTACCAGTGAAAACGGTGAAACTTCGAACGGTGAAATCCCGAAGCCGGCTGTTCTGTTGTTGGCAGAGAAGGAAGCAGAAAGTTTTTCCCGAGCACTCATCCAATATGCGGGTCCGAGAGATATGACCGAAGTCTTGTCGTATCCCCCTTGTTTGAGTGAATGGATACCCGTCGTCGTCACGTTTGCTGAAGTGGAAGACTGGCACCCACACGACACGATGCAGAAGCTTTTGGGACATGTGTATTGGATTCCTCGCATCCTGAGAAATGTACCCTGGGTGAGACAAGAGATCCTGAAGAGAGAACGCGATAACTAACAGTTTTTTCTTTTCCTTTGTATGATATGTTCTATTGAATGTTCTTTTCCTTTGTATGATATATTTGTTGCATTGAATGTTCTTTTTGTATTTTTTGTAAAATAAATTGTGTTCTAATTTCACTCCATGTCTGTTGTTCTGGCGCGAAGGTATAAAAGGCGGGGGAAGAGGGAATGGGGGAAAACAGTGCAAGATGGATGTGACGTTCAAACATCCCTTTACCATGTTAGTCAGTGGTCCAACGGGTGTTGGGAAAACGGTCTTTGTGCAGAAGTTTCTTCAAGCGCACCTGTTCGACGTCCCTCCTCAACGCATCGTGTGGGCTTATGGCGAATGGCAAGAGAGTTACGATCGCTTTCCCTACACTTATGTCAAAGGTTTGACGGATATTGACGACGTGATGGGTCAAGTCAAGGGTCCACAAGTCTTAGTCGTGGACGATTTAATGGGAGAAGACACGGAGATATTGCAAAAGTGGTTCACGAAAAAGAGTCATCACCACGACACGAGTGTCATTTACATTGTGCAAAACTTGTTTGACAAGCAACAGCGTACCATCAGTCTGAATGCCCATTACCTGGTGTTGTTCAAAAATCCCCGTGACGCCTCGCAAATTGGTGTGTTGGCCCGTCAGATGTACCCTTCCCGCTCCAAGTATATGCAAGAGGCATATGAAGATGCGACGAGTACCCCTCGCAGTTACTTACTCGTTGATTTGAAGCCCGACACACCCGAAGCTTTGCGACTGAGATCCAACATTTTACCCCAAGAGGAACCACCCATCGTCTACGTCCAAAAAGTATAAAAGGGGGACCTGTACCTCGAATTGACTCTTGTTTGTCACGATGGCTCGTACGAAGAATACGCAGAGGAAACACCCACCTCCCACCCTTCCCAGGGCGACGTTCCCGACGTTGGCACCGGACCTCCGTGATCCTACGGTACGAAGTCAGACTCGCCCGAGAATGAGGGCCCCCAGAACACAGTGGTCACCCCCGTCGTTGACACCACCCACGAGTCCCATGTCTCCCTTACCGGCCACACCACCACGTTTCACCTTACCGGTCACACCTCCACGTCCCACGTCACCACCTTCCCTTGCTCGGTCTCTCTCCCCGATCTTTCGCAGACCACGAAGAGAAAAGAAGAGTTCTATGAAAGGACTCAAGTCCTTCATTCGCAAATTACAACATCTGACTCCCGATATGGCTTATGGGCAGTTGGTCAAGAATACGGGCCGGGCACGTATTGGATTGTTGCAGTGGTTCAAGTTGGCGGCCAACCATTTGCTGAAGGGTAACATTCAGCCACTGCACGCTCAACACAAGAAATGGGTGGAACGAAATCGACAAGTGTTGACCCAACTGACGGAGAGAAACATGCCGACGACCGAAAAACTCTCCCTGATCATGAAACCTGGGGGACGTGGATTTTTTGGGGGTGTGTTGATTCGTATCTTGCTGCGATGGAAGGAAAGGCTGCAAGAGGAAAGAAACAAGAAACGAAATCAATTCGTTCGACGGACCGCACAGCGCGGAAGGGAACTGAGTACCGAAGAATTGAACAAACATCGAGCATTGCTCCGCAAACCGAGTAATGTTCCACCCGACGTCAAACGGCGACTTGTCGATCAACAGGGCGGTGCCATCGGGGCATTGCTGGCCATGGCCCTCCCAGCTTTGGCCCCCTTGGTATCTAATCTATTGGGTGGACAAAAGGGTGGTAAACATCCCTTCCTTAGAAGGCGCGATAGAGCGAACGCTATGGCTGCCGAGCTATCTAAACTATTTGGTGGATAACCCAGGGAACAGAAAGGTATAAAAAGGGGACCGGAGAACGACCCCGAGCTCAGTCATGGACACACTGCGGTATCTCTTGAACACTGCACCGAAAGACCGTCCCCTTTTACTCGAGACCCAACCCATTGTCGACGGTGTGTGTGAGTGTATTGGAAACCTGATTCGCAGCAACGTTCCTGTGACCGACAAAGAAGTCAAGCGCTTGAAAAAGGACGCCCCCTTGTTACGACGTTTGGGCACGTCTAAAACACCTTGGAAGACCCGTCGGCGACTTTTGAAGCAACAGAAAGGGGGATTCTACACTCGTTTGTTTCGGTCCTTTCCCAAAGATGAAATTCGCCAAGAAAATGAAACTGGTACCCTTCGACGGGCTCCCCGACGTCAAACCCGTCGAAGTCAGGCCAGTCGAACCCGCGTACGATCGAGATCCACTGCAGCAGGCCGTCGAGAATGTCCACCAAGACATGCAACACGTGCTAAACGATCCCACCCTAACCGACGAAAAAATAATGCAACGGTACGGACAGTTGTTACATCGTTATCAAACGATGCAAAGGAAAAGAAAACAGGTTGTTCCCTTGTTGGATGAAAACATACCCGAGCCAAGAGAAGAAGAAAATTCGGAGGCACCCATCCTGGAGTCGGTCCCTCGACCCTATCAACATCGAGCTCGCCTTTTGTTGAAACACATGAAAGAGAAGACACCTTGGTCTTGGAACGAGAACTTGGAATTGGTTCGGAATGGGGTACCCGTACCCTACACCAATGCCATTGACATTGTGAACGATTTGGTTCGTCGACGAAAGAATACACAGGCTCCCGTGGGATGGTTTGGCGTGATGCAAAGTTTGAAGGCCACGAACGCACCGCGCGAAGCCATCGGGAATCAAGAACGATGGAACGTGTTGTCCACACCACCGACACGGACTCCGCCGCGACGCCCGAGAAAGAAGAAAATCTCCAGTACGGATACCCCTAGCATACCTACCAGAAGATGGCTCTCCTTGCAAAAACTATAAATAGCCTGTTCATAGGGACACCTGCTGAAACATGGAACGAAAGCTGAAGAAAGTGTATTACGACCCGAACCACCCGGCCGCTTTCGGTGGCGCTCTGGGACTTCACAAAGCCACCGGCGTGTCCTTGGACAAAGTCAAGGCATGGTTGAAACAACAAAGGGCGTATACCTTGCACAAACCATTGAAAAAGAAATTCTCGCGGTCTCCCACGGTGGTGGCCGGCATAGATCATCAGTGGCAAGCCGACTTGAGCGATATGTCGGCCTTGGCCAAACAGAATGAGGGATACAGGTATTTGCTGTGCGTCATCGATGTGTTTTCCAAGTACGCTTGGGTGTTGCCCCTCAAAAACAAGACGGGGACAGTTTGGTGGAGGCCTTTCGTCAAATCTTTCAAAGTCGACAACCCCTGCGACTTCAAACGGACAAAGGTACCGAATTCCTCAATCGAAAAATGCAAGCGTACCTGAAGAAGAGAAAGATTCATTTTTTCGTGACACACAACGTCGAAACCAAAGCCAGTGTGGTCGAACGATTTCAACGGACTCTGAAAGAACGCATGTGGCGATACTTTACTCATCGACAAACACAACGGTACATCGACGTGCTAGACGACCTGGTTCGGGCTTACAATGCTAGACGACATCGGACCATCGGAATGGCGCCCAAAGACGTTCGCCCCGAACATGAGTGGATGTTGACAATGCCTCCTCCACGTCGCCCGAAAAAGAAAAAATCAATGGACATTGGTACGACCGTACGTTTGGCTTTACCGAAACATGGTGCCTTCGACAAAGGTTACTGGCCCAACTGGACTCTGGAAACGTTCAACGTCGCACCCAACGTCGGTCCCGGTTACAAACTGTTGGACGAAAGGGGCGAACCCATACAGGGCACCTTCTATCCCGAAGAATTGCAAGCGGTCCAAGTCAACGACGATGAGATCTTTCCCATCGAAAGAGTACTCGAAAGAAAAAAAGACAAAGTATTGGTGAAATGGTTGGGCTATCCGGCAAGTTTTAATTCGTGGATCGACAGGACCAGTCTCCAAAACGTATAAATAGGAGCGAGAGACGCCGACATCAGTCAACATGCAAGACGAAACCACGTCTACGTCCGCGAGTGCCCACAATTGGTCACTCTTGGGAAAACGTGTGCCACAAGCGGAAATCGTCTTTTTCTGTCAAGTGATTTTAGTGTACGTCGTGGCGGGAGTTTCTTTGTCCCAACTGGCTTTCAAACCCGACGGATCGCAGACCACGTTGTGGACGGCCTTGCTCTCCAGTACCTTGGGTTACCTGTTACCTTCTCCAACCTTGAAAACCAAACATAATGAACAACGACCGGCCCTTTTACCTCACGCTCCCTAGTGACAGTTCCATGTCGTGGTATCCCGACAACAAAGTCTCCACGTATCATACACATCTGGACCCGCCACTTCTCGTCGATCATCGGGAGTGGGAAGTGGGTCTGTCCATGATCACGTTACCTGACCAATGGCAAAACATCGATCAACGAGACAACACGATCGGCTTACGTATTCATCCATGGTCGCCGTCGAGCGACGAACCCGAAGTAAAGATATGCCGGGACCGCCACAGAATCGACCCGTCGAATTGTTTCAAAGGTGTAAAGGGTGATGAGATCAAGGGATCCATCGAAATGGAAACGCACATCAAGAGTGACGACTACGAGTCGCTGAGGCATATCCTGACTGTCCTGAACACCAGACTGAATGATTTGTGGAACCTGCCTCCCATCTACAACCATTTGGCCCATAAACCCGTTCGTTTGGATCCCAATAACAAGGACATGACCGACCACCAGACCGAGTACGAAACTCGAGAGGTAATGCGCCAAGGGGCCGTATCAAGAGGTCCCTTCGTGTCTTTCAAGAGAGACAACACCAACGACAAAGTGTATCTGAAGATCAATCACGTGCAGTCGCTTTTCTGGTTTGACGTGTTGCCGAAAATCGAACTTCGTCTGTGTGGACCCATCGTGGCCATGTTGGGATGGCCTGGAAACGAACTGTTGGTTGCCCTGCAGTCAATCGATATGACCGGCGATGATGGCCAAAGTCTACGGTATTTCTACGCCCACCACACCCCAAATCTTCAAATCCAGTACGATCTGTTTTACATCTACACGGACATTATCGAACCACAGACCGTGGGTGACGTGAAGGCTACCTTGTTGGACGTGATTCCCAGTCGACGATTGTATCACCGCCCCGCCAGGATTCACTACTTACCTCTGAAGTACAGTCGACTAAGCTCCATTGGTCTCTATATAAGGAACGGAATGGGGAAAGCCGTGCCATTTCTCGACGGTAAGGTGGTGACCCAACTTCATTTTCGCCGCCGATGATGATTCGAGTGTACAAAGGTGGAGTGCTCAGACAGCGAGGGGCTGGCAATGGTCTGGTGGTGTACAGGGGAGGAATTCTGAGACAACAGGGTGCCGGTCGATGGTCCGGGTTATTGAATGCCGTCAAATCGGTTGGGAAGACCTTGTGGTCGGCCGGTAAAGCTGCCGTGAAAAAGAATGTGGCCCAAGTGTTACCCAAAGTGGGGCAAAGCGTGCTCGACGCCGTCAGTGGTCGTGAAAAATGGAACTGGAAGAAAGTCGCCCAGGACACGCTTCGCCCCGCGGTGTCAAACACGATGTCCGACACACTCAAGAACGTGGTCGCCCACCTGGAACCTATAAAAGACCCCTCACGAACCCCGTCCACTTCACATCGTCCGAAGAGGAAGAAGAAGACACAGGTCACCTCTCACAAGCGACGTAAACTAGATATCTTCGACGATGGCTACGCAGGTAATGCGCAATGATTCCTGTCCCTGCGCGCGAGACGAATTGCAGGATTTGTTCAGTGTACCCGACACGCAGACGGCCATAAACAAGGTGACGAAAATCAGAAAGTATCCACTGACGCCCGACTTGAACCACGACGGACCCATCGAATTTTATATTTCCAATGCCACCACCGATTTCATCGATCTGGCCAACATGACACTGCACGTGGCCCTGAAGGTGACCAAGAACAACGGGGATGACCTGGACGCGGATAGTCAAGTCGCACCCATTAACAACTTGTTTCATTCGTTGTTTAAAGACGTCAAATTACGCTTGGGAAAGGATGCCGAAACTTTGGTCACCACCTCTCTGCCCACCTATCCCTACCGGGCTTACCTGGAGAATTTGCTGAGTTTCGGTAAGGGAGCCAAGAACGACCACCTGTCGAAACAAGTCCTGTGGGAAAAAGATACCGCCGGGCAGTTCAATTCCACGAAATCTGTCGCCACCGCCGGGGATGGTGGACGACAGACTCCGAATAACAAAGGATTGGAACAACGCCAGAAAACCATCGCTGCCAGTCGCACCTTTGAATTGCAGTCGCGTCTACACTTGGACATGTGTTTACAAGATCGGTATCTACTGGACGGTGTGGACCTGCGGTTGAAATTGGAAAAGCAATCCCCGAAATTTTTTCTGATGTACGGCGAAGGCAACGATGCCGAAGACTACAAAGTCGAGTTCACCAAAGCCTACCTGGATATCCCGTTCGTCACTCTGGCTCCCAGTACCTACACACGGGTGGCCGCGCAACTTCAATCGTCCAACGCCAAGTATCCCCTGAAACGCGTGGTGGTCCGCGACATGGTCATTCCCGACAATCGTGCCAGTCACGTCCTAGACAATTTGTTTGTCAACGAAAGTCTGCCCAAGAGATTAATCGTGGGTATGGTACGCAACACCGCCTACGACGGAAGAAAAAACAGAAATCCCTTCCAATTCGAACACAATCAATTGCAAAACATCAAATTGACCAAGAACGGGGAAATTGTGGACGAATACGACGTCAACTTTCCCGAACGACAAGCCATCGCACCTTACCTGGATTTGATGAAAAGGCCGTCTTAAACACCCGAGAAGACCTGGACCTCCCTTTCAACGATTATATCAATGGGTACACTTTGTATTGTTTCGATTTGACCAACGACCACGGAGCCGACGGTAACTACTTTCATCCTAAAGCAGCGGGTAACCTGTCTTTGGAACTCAAGTTCGGTGCGGCCCCGACCAATCACCTCAGTCTTGTTCTGTTTGCCGAATACGACAATGTCTTGGAAATCGACGCCAACCGACAAGTCATCACAGATTGGTGAGGCTCTCTCCAATCGACAACTGACACGGGCTTTAGAAAAACATCTCCCCTCTAACGTGTTCGGAGGCGTGTGGGCTCGTAATCATCTGGATATACTGCGCCCAACCTCGTACCCCAAAGCCTACGTCATCAACACGGACGACGAAGACCAACCCGGTAGACACTGGACCGTGTTTGTGTGCGAAGGACCAGATCACATTACCTTCTTCGATTCCTACGGGTGTCCCCCTGATGTTTACGGAGAAGCCTTTCGACGTTTCGTCCAAGATCTACAACTCCACTACCAACCCCGATGGATTCAGGGACTCGAGAGTGTCGTCTGCGGCCATTATTGTTTGTATTATTTGTGTCATCGGTTTCACGTTCCCTCCCCGCACGCCCTTTCGGTGTTCGGGCACGTGTATCGTGTGAACGATATACTCGTCGAACAATGGGCTAGGGATCATTTTCCCGACTTGCAAAAAGACCAGAAGAAGGGACAACGATGTCGATGCTTTTTTGCTCTGTAAATATGTTTTTTGTGTTCAATTCAAGTTCAATTAAATTTGTGTTCTATGCCTTTGTGTTCAATTTTGTGTTGAATAAAATACTTTGTAAATATGTTCAATAAAATGTCGACAACATATCACGTGTCTGTTGTTTGTGACGTCATGTGACGTCATGCTATTCTGATTGGTGGAAAATGGTATCGCCCCAACACCTTAGACTCGTCCCGTCCCGAGCTATAAATAGGAGTGTCAAAGCCCAAAGAAGTCACAAGCAAAATGGATCGAAACGATAAAAGATTTTGCGCTACTTGTCGGGGGTATTACCCCATGTTTAAGGGGAATCGGCCCGATGCCGATTACTTGGTGTGTTTCTGGTGTGGGGTAGATGTGTCGAACACCTGTCATAGGCGGTCAAAGCATTCGGTGAAATGCACCAAGAAGCCGAATCGGTGGGAGCAGCCGAAGTGCTCCTGCTAACCCACACATTGTGTGGACCAACGGCCCTTTTCAGGGCCAACTTAATCAATGGAAAAGAGTTGTTTCCCCTTCCCTCCCTCTCTTCCCCTTTCTTCTCCTTCTTCTTCTCTCTCTCTCTCTCTCTCTCTCTCTCTCTCTCTCTCTCTCTTTCTCTCTCTCTTTTCCCGCGCGCGCGCGCCCTCTTTCTCCGTACGTGCAAGGGGTCACGCACGTGCAAGGTCACGCAAGGGGTCACACACGTGCCAGGGGGTCACGCAATCACACGTGCAAGGGGTCACGCACGTGCTAAAGGTCATCCAGTGCAAGGTCACGTGCACGCGCATGCACGCACGCGCATGCGCGCACGTGCGTTGCCATACAAGCGGTCATACTACTCCTACTTATAACCAAACATATTGGAAACCATAATTATATAACATATCTCTAATTTTGGAAGCCCGATTACAGCTATACAAGTTTGGGTTATTTCATTTAGTTTAAAGATTATTTTTTTGCTGAGGGTGCAATGTTTCTCACTACATTTAAATTTGTAACTTTGTGAGTTTTGACCGATTTTGATAATTATGTCTTTATAATTTTCCAAATTTACATATTTAACGTAAATATTCAAACAATTGGAATCAACCTGATTCAAAAGTTTTTAGTTTTGTTCAAAGTTTTCTCATTTAATTTTTCGATGTTTTCTTACCATTTTCATTTCATTTTTCTGAAAGTTTTGAAGTGGGAAGTCATCCCGATTACAGCAACACAAGTATCAGTTATTTCCCTTTAGTTTTCAGATTATGCAATGTTTCATACTATATTTAGACTTGTAACTTCGCGAGTTTTTGACCAATTTTGATAGTTTGTTATTCTTAACCTTTTATTTGAGATACTTGATATAATCTATGACACGTGACGATGAATATGAAAGCTTTCATATCTGCATGGGACAGTAGCAGATCTAGTTATTAAGCTTTCATATTACATATGAAAGCTTATTGTTTCTGTTAAGATTATTAAGCTTTCATATTACATATGAAAGCTTATTGTTTCTGTTAAAGTTATTAAGCTTTCATATGTATTACATATGAAAGCTTATTGTTTCTGTTAAAGTTATTATTATTATTATTTTTTTTTTTGTGTGTTTTCTGCAAATCGGATTTCTCAGAATCTATCCGTAGGATCTTTCTGAAATTTTGACCTACCCCCCCAAAAATGGGGTGCGAACCTTGATTAAATATATTTTCAAAACGTTTTACGAATCCGAAATCACCGAAATTTACGAACGACAAAATGGACAATGCATAGTCGTAACTTTGTTATTTTTTGACCGATTTTACTAATTCTTTTTTCTTTGAATACCTTTAAAAAAAACATTTTCATCTGCAGTTTCACATTTTCGAATTTCGAAAATTCGTCGCTGTGATTTCGAACCGGAAGTTTAGACCAATTTGACAACGTCTTTAATAGTTGTACGATTTTCATGAAATTTAGTATATAAGTAGATCTTACCGATGTGACTTCAAAAATATAATTAGAAATTTTCTAAATTATCTCCCCTTGACGAAATTAAAGATCAAAATTTTCAAAAAAATCATCGAAATATAGGTCACAATGACCTGATTTTTTTTTTGGATACTAGATAAGTAATTACTGATTTGTACACAAAATATGGAGTTTGTCGATCGAACCGGAAGTGCCGCCATATTTAAAAGTGAAAAATCAATAAGGCTTTTTTGCTATTTTACTTACAGACTCGGGAGTTATATTTTCTGAATCCTTGTAGGAAGGCCTAAAAAATGTCGCGAATAGAATTTTGATTTCGGTCACGTGATGGTCACCATTTTGAATTGAAAATGAAAAATAGAAGCAATTTGAAGGGTCGGGACTTTGGAACACAATTACTCTCCTTCTAATTAAGCTAGAATGTTCAAACTTGGTGTAGACGTTCACTAGGTCAATGTTATGATTGGGTTCAAAGATGAGCATTTTCTGCTTAGGGTAAGCAGAGATAAGCATGCTAATTTGTTGATTCTTTAGGGCACGATAACTTCGGTTATAATGAAGGGAGGGCGGTGAAACTTTTGTCAATAGAGAGTCTAATAGCTAGCCTGTTGTGTGAAATCATTGTATTATTTTTTCTAAATATCAGGGATAGCCTAAAAAAAAAGAGATTGAAAATCCAAAAAGTCGTATTTTTACAATTTGGAGCATGTTTAGAGGTCTTTCTCGTAAAGTCAACATACTATTTTTGGGGAACTTCTTCTACAAAGAGTCTTATTGGTAGTCTTTTATATGAAACCATCGATCAACAGTCCAACATATCAGGAGTAGAAGAACAAAAGGATCGAAAATTGAATACTGCACCCTTTCATTGTTAAGCGAAACATGCGGTGTGGGTGACTACAATCTACGCATTTAGTCATCGTATAGAGCTTATTCAACAGTATCGAATTCCAACTGCTTAGGGATATTTTACGTGCACTCCAATGTGTACACGGGACCTTGGTTTTTCGTCCCATCCGAACGACTATACAGCTGTGCTTGTCAGGCCCTCCGTTCTGCCTCACTGAAAAGGGGAACCACGCCGGGAAATCGAGATGAACTTTCTCCGTGCAGAACTTTCAATTCAGGCAAAACGTTTATTGCATACGATTAAGCTGGTCAGTTGGAGCTCATTTTCAAAAGTTTTGTAATAATCGGTTGGTAATTAAAGTACCGTGCACATTAAACTGTTAAAACAGAAAATTTCGCCCGGTTGAAATGTTTCTTGCTATAAGTCAGCAATTTTCCGAATTCAGGGAGGCTGAATGGCTGAATGGTTAGCATGTGCGCACTGTATCGTAACGTCTGTCATTTTGAGTCAATGGGCGTCGTTTCGATCTCCAGGTTGGACGTGACATGAAGTATGATGTCCAACCTCGTGGGTTTTCTCCGTGTCCTTCGGTTTCCTCCCAACGGCTAAAGACCTGTAAGCGCAAGGGGAGTTTTTAAATAAAATTAAAAAACATATGTTAGTCCCGAAATGACCTAGTTTGTGTCGTATGGACATTAGGCCGCATTTCTCTCTTTCTCTTTTATTTTTAAAGTTTTGTAATAATCGGTTGGTAATCAAAGGTACTGTAAAAGTGATAAAACAGAAAATTTCGCCCGGTTGTAATGTTTCTCACTTTAAAGTCAGCAATTTGCCGATTTTAAGGGGCAAACGTTTATTGCGAACGCTTAAGCTGGTCAGGGGGAGTTTATTTTTAAAAGTTTTGTAATATTCGGTTGATAACTAAAGGTACCGTGCAAATTAAACTGTTACAATAAAAAATTTAGCCCGGTTGAAATGTTTCTCGCTGTAGGTCAGCAATTTGCTGATTTTAGGGAGGTTGCGTGGCTGAATGGTTAGCACGTGCGCTCTGTATCATAACGTCTGTCATTGAGTCAACTGGCGTTGTTTCGATTTCTTGGTTGTACGTGACAAGGAGTATGGTCGCCTGTCCAACCTCGTAGGCCGTAACCGCCGCTGCCCGGGTAAAATTTCCCTCATTGCACACTTTATGGCATATGCCCGTCTTCATTAGCCCATTTTAGGAGCAGAACAGTCGGACGTTAAACCCCATTCAATTTCATTTCATTTTCTCTATGTTGCTTATTTATTATAGTGGATAAATATTTTTCTGGTTCTAGCAATTATTTAATTAGAAATCTTGCTTTGGCCAGTTTTTTTTATTGCTGAGTGCCATTCTTGTTTAAACAAACATGATCCTTTGTTTAAAACATGCTTAAGAAGTCGTCACGATTTCCTACTTATAACCAAACATATTGAAAATATTAGTCTGGCATTATTAAATCCTAATTTTATTGGTCTTATTTAAAATTAAACTTTCATTTAACTATGAACAACCCTTAACGTGTCTCTTTAAAACTATTAAGTACTCTAAAACAGTAGCTCAACCTTTTGGCCTAAACTCATTAATTTACCATTTTGTTGTGAGCGACTTCTTATTCTTCTTATATGACATATTGCACGTGTCTTATTTCAAAGGGGGGTTGGGTGCCTGAATGGTTAGCACGCGCGCCTGTCATTGAGTTAACTAGCGTGTTTTCGAATGCCCGGTTGTACGTGACAAGGAGTAAGGTCGCCTGTCCAACCTGCCATTTTTAATTTTTTTTCCCGCCATTTTCATTTCATTTTCTCATCCGTCTCATTACAGTAATACAAGTTTCAGTTATTTCCCTTTAGTTTTCGGATTATTGTTATGCCTGGGTGCAATGTTTCATACTATATTTAGACTTGTAACTTCACGAGTTTTTGACCAATTTTAATAATTTTTTCTTCTTATCCTTTTATTTAGGATACTTGATACAATCAATGACACGTGACGATGAATATGAAAGCTTTCATATCTGCATGGGACAGTAGCAGATCTAGTTATTATTATTATTTTTTTTTTGTGTGTTTTCTGCAAATCGGATTTCTCAGAATCTATCCATAGGATCTTTCTGAAATTTTGACCTACCCCCCCAAAAATGGGGTGCGAACCTTGATTAAATATATTTTCGAAACGTTTTACGAATCCGAAATCACCGAATTTTACGAACGAAAAAAATGACAATGCATAGTCGTAACTTTGTTATTTTTTGACCGATTTTACTAATTCTTTTTTCTTTGAATACCTTTAAAAAAACCATTTTCATCTGCAGTTTCACATTTTCGAATTTCGAAAATTCGTCGCTGTGATTTCGAACCGGAAGATTAGACCAATTTGACAACTTCTTTAATAGTTGTACGATTTTCATGAAATTTAGTATCTAAGTAGATCCTACCGATGTGACTTCAAAAATATAATTAGAAATTTTCTAAATTATCTCCCCTTGACGAAATTAAGGATCAAAATTTTCAAAAAAATCATCGAAATATAGGTCAGAATGACCTGATTTTTTTTTTGGATACTAGATAAGTAATTACTGATTTGTACACAAAATATGGAGTTTGTCGATCGAACCGGAAGTGCCGCCATATTTAAAAGTGAAAAATCAATAAGGCTTTTTTGCTATTTTACTTACAGACTCGGGAGTTATATTTTCTGAATCCTTGTAGGAAGGCCTAAAAAATGTCGCGAATAGAATTTTGATTTCGGTCACGTGATGGTCACCATTTTGAATTGAAAATGAAAAATAGAAGCAATTTGAAGGGTCGGGACTTTGGAACACAATTACTCTCCTTCTAATTAAGCTAGAATGTTCAAACTTGGTGTAGACGTTCACTAGGTCAATGTCATGATTGAGTTCAAAGATGAGCATTTTCTGCTTAGGGTAAGCAGAGATAAACAAGCTAATTTGTTGATTCTTTAGGGCACGATAACTTCGGTTATAATGAAGGGAGGGCGGTGAAACTTTTGTCAATAGAGAGTCTAATAGCTAGCCTGTTGTGTGAAATCATTGTATTATTTTTTCTAAATATCAGGGATAGCCGAAAAAAAGAGATTGAAAACCCAAAAAGTCGTATTTTTACAATTTGGAGCATGTTTAGAGGTCTTTCTCGTAAAGTCAACATAATATTTTTTGGGAACTTCTTGTACAAAGAGTCTTATTGGTAGTCTTTTATATGAAACCATCGATCAACAGTCCAACATATCAGGAGTAGAAGAACAAAAGGATCGAACATTGAAAACGGCACCCTTTCATTGTTAAGCGAAACATGCAGTGTGGGTGACTACAATCTACACATTTAGTCATCGTATAGAGCTTATTCAACAGTATCGAATTCCAACTGCTTAGGGATATTTTACGTGCACTCCAATGTGTACACGGGACCTTGGTTTTTCGTCCCATCCGAATGACTAGACAGCTGTGCTTGTCAGGCCCTCCGTTCTGCCTCACTGACAAGGGGAACCACGCCGGGAAATCGAGATGAACTTTCTCCGTGCAGAACTTTCAATTCAGGCGAAAACGTTTATTGCATACGATTAAGCTGGTCAGTTGGAGCTTATTTTCAAAAGTTTTGTAATAATCGGTTGGTAATTAAAGTACCGTGCACATTAAACTGTTAAAACAGAAAATTTCGCCCGGTTGAAATGTTTCTTGCTATAAGTCAGCAATTTTCTGAATTCAGGGAGGCTGAATGGCTGAATGGTTAGCATGTGCGCACTGTATCGTAACGTCTGTCATTGAGTCAACGGGCGTCGTTTCGATCTCCAGGTTGCACGTGACATGAAGTATGATGTCCAACCTTGTGGGTTTTCTCCGTGTTCTTCGGTTTCCTCCCAACGGCTAAAGACCTGTTAGCGCAGGGGGAGTTTTTAAATAAAATTAAAAAACATATGTTAGTCCCGAAATGACCTAGTTTGTGTCGAATGGACATTAGGCCGCATTTCTCTCTTTCTCTTTTATTTTTAAAGTTTTGTAATAATCGGTTGGTAATCAAAGGTACTGTAAAAGTGATAAAACAGAAAATAATCGGTTGGTAATCAAAGGTACTGTAAAAGTCATAAAACAGAAAATTTCGCCCGGTTGTAATGTTTCTCACTTTAAAGTCAGCAATTTCCCGATTTTAAGTGGCAAACGTTTATTGCGAACGCTTAAGCTGGTCAGGGGGGAGCTTATTTTTAAAAGTTTTGTAATATTCGGTTGATAACTAAAGGTACCGTGCAAATTAAACTGTTACAATAGAAAATTTGGCCCGGTTGAAATGTTTCTCGCTGTAGGTCAGCAATTTGCCGATTTTAGGGAGGTTGCGTGGCTGAATGGTTAGCACGTGCGCTCTGTATCATAACGTCTGTCATTGAGTCAACTGCCGTTGTTTCGATTTTTTGGTTGTACGTGACAAGGAGTATGGTTGCCTGTGCAACCTCGTAGGCCGTAACCGCCGCTGCCCGGGTAAAATTTCCCTCATTGCACACATTATGGCATATGCCCGTCTTCATTAGCCCATTTTAGGAGCAGAACAGTCGGACGTTAAACCCCATTCAATTTCATTTCATTTTCTCTATGTTGCTTATTTATTATAGTGGATAAATATTTTTCTGGTTCTAGCAATTATTTAATTTCTGCATAGAAATCTTGCTTTGGCCAGTTTTTTTTATTGCAGAGTGCCATTCTTGTTTAAACAAACATGATCCTTTGTTTAAAACATGCTTAAGAAGTCGTCACGATTTCCTACTTATAACCAAACATATTGGAAATATTAGTCTGGCATTATTAAATCCTAATTTTATTGGTCTTATTTAAAATTAAACTTTCATTTAACTATGAACAACCCTTAACGTGTCTCTTTAAAACTATTAAGTACTCTAAAACAGTAGCTCAACCTTTTGACCTAAACTCATTAATTTACCATTTTGTTGTGAGCGACTTCTTATTCTTCCTATATGACATATTGCACGTGTCTGATTTCAAAGGGGGGTTGAGTGGCTGAATGGTAAGCACGCGCGCCTGTCATTGAGTAAACTAGCGTGTTTTCGAATGCCCGGTTGTACGTGACAAGGAGTAAGGTCGCCTGTCCAACCTGCCATTTTTAATTTTTTTTTCCCGCCATTTTCATTTCATTTTCTCATCCGTCTCATTACAGTAATACAAGTTTCAGTTATTTCCCTTTAGTTTTCAGATTATTGTTATGCCTGGGTGCAATGTTTCATACTATATTTAGACTTGTAACTTCGCGAGTTTTTGACCAATTTTAATAATTTTTTCTTCGTATCCTTTTATTTAGGTTACTTGATACAATCAATGACACGTGACGATGAATATGAAAGCTTTCATATCTGCATGGGACAGTAGCAGATCTAGTTATTATTATTTACCGCGGGGGCCTAGATCTCCATGACCGGAAGTGGTCGAAATAATGTTCAATATTTTGAAAAAAATGCAAAAAATGGATATTTTGGGGAAAAACGCGATTTCTCCGCCCGATATCAACGGATTAAAGCAATTAGGGTACCATTGGACTGCACTAGGATTGTACTATCGTATGATACCCAATTCATACGGATACGATGAGCAGGAAGCAAAATATGGCACGCTGAAAATCAAGTATTTTCTGATTTGGAGCATTTTTGGACGCCTGTATCTCGAAAACTTAACCGCAACTTTTTTTTAACTTTCTCTATCGAGAGTCCATTCGATAGTCTTGTGAATTATGCCACCCAATAAGACTTTGAAATGTCTTGAATAGGTGAAATAACGGACTGAAAATCGAAAAAAGTCGAAAAATCGTGAAATTTTGGAAAATGCTCTACTATTTTTTTATTTTGAGAGATTTTCAAAAAAAGATTGTATATTCAGATAGCTGACCTAATTACGATTCTAACGATGTATAATATGTATGCAGTTATTGAAATTTAATTTTCGATATTTTAAATTTTTTGCATTTTTGGCCCTTTTCAACATAGGATTTCTCAGGGGCATTTTATCTGATCAGATAATGTAATATATCATTACAGAGCCCTGTGGCTATTTTAGTGCCCAAACGGGCTATTAAAACTATTCCGAAAATAATAACCATACCGGAAGTACTCAAAAAATGAAAAAAAAAGGTTAAAAACATTGTCGCACTTGCGAAAAACTCGATTTCTCCCTTAGGTAATAGCGGACCAAAAGAACTAAAGTGTCGTTGGAAAGTCCTATTAATGGACCATCATATGGTATCTAAATAATACGATTTCGATGGTAGGGAAATAAATTATTGTATGCCAAAAATCTAGTATTTTCCGATTTTTTAACATTCTGAGACGCTCTTTTCTTGAAAACGACGCCGCAGATTTTTCTTAAACTTTTCTTACTCAAAGTCCTATCGGTTGTCTATATAGTGAATCCAAAATGAAAAGCATTGAAATAATATAGGTGGTCCAAAAATGGCATCAAACTTTGAAAAAAATTGAAAAATCATTAAGTTTTTGTAAACGCTCTTTAATTTATCTTTTTTTCCAAAACTACTCAATGGATGTTTCTGACACTTCTGGTACAGAAAGTTAAGTATCGAAAGAACTTCGTAAAGCTATCGCGACAATGATCGTAAAACTGGAAGTAGTCGAAAAAATGTCCGATATTTTGAAAAAAATTAATTTTTTTATGAATACTTTTTTTATTTATGAATATTTTTTCATGATATTTTACACAGGGTTAAAATATCATCGTACTTGAGCAGAAATGAGAAAGAAAATTGTCTCGGTAATTTGCGTTAGCCGCCATCGGCTAATTTAGTTTTTCGTACCCAGAAAAATTATTTATTGTTCGATTTGTATAAAACAAAGTTCATATGCTCCGTGGTCCCAATTGTAATTTTTTTTGTTGCGGTGAAATTTTTCTGTCGGCAACGGAAGTGACGTAATATTAACAAAAACTACAATTTTGACAGTTCGGTACCACTTTTTGAAAGCAAATATTTTTTTTTTCAAAACTGATATAACTAAAAGGATGCACCCTGCAAAGATGCACAAAATCCTTAGCTCAGATTTATTAATTTCAATTTCATTTTCGGGCAATTTCGAATAAAATGTAAAATAAAGTGTAAAATTCAGTTATTTAAACAATTCATTCAGCGTCTTCTATTTTGAAATATTTATTTGTAATTTTCATAAACTCGTAGCAATAATCCAGACGAAGAGAATGTATGCGAAAATTAGTTTGTAATATGAGCAGTTGCCGAGAAATATGCAATTTTGCATGCATCACTTTTCACGTTATTTTGCTTATAAAAGAGTGAATTATCATTCGATTTGCAATATTTTTTTTCCATTTGATGCCTAATGCCAATTTGGACTAGGTCAAGCCAATTTTACATTTTCACTGTGACCGGAAATGACGTCATTTGGACAAAAACTGTATTTTTAACCCAAAAAACAAATAATTTATTCAAATGAATCTGCCTTATAATATTTTTAAAATTATGATATTTGATTCCCATCAACGAATAGAATGAAGCCATACGACCATACAGATACCACAAAATGGTTTCTAACTTGTATGGTTACAGAGAAATAGGCGATCTTCTATAAGTCACTTTTCAAGGTTTTTGGTCTATAAAAGTGTCAATTATTATTCGATTTTTATAATTTTTTTACCATTTGATGCCTTATGCCATTTATGACTTCTGTGAACTACGTTAACATTTTCAATTATCACCGGAAGTAATGTAATTTTTGCAAAAAACGTATTTTTAGCCTTCAAAACAAACATTTTTTTGAAGGGATTTATATTTATTATTCGTTTAACTTTATAACGTCTGACTCTAATGGGCAGTAAGACTGAATCAATACCATCATATTGATATCAAGAAAAGGCTTCTAGCATGTTCCCTTGTCGAATAATAACCAATTTTCCGAGGGTCACTTTTAAGTTTTTTACCTTCTTAATTTCAGTTCATGGGTTATAGGTTAATTATTTATTGCCCGATGTCTATCAAAAAAAGTTTGTATTTTGTATGTTGCGAATTTTCGAATTATTTTTCACCTATAAAAATTTCTTTCGGCACCGGAAGTGACGTAATTTTGCCATAATTTACAATTTTGACCGGTCTTTTCGCCAGCAAATATTACTTTTACATATGATAGAGGGTGTCACTGAAGCAAAACAACTAATGTATAGTTTGGTAGCTCAATGGATCGGCTATGGTATAATTAACTTCCTGTATGATTTCTGAAAGCCGGTTCAGTGCTGCTTGCAGGTCTAGTTAAGCTTTCATATTTCATATGAAAGCTTATTGTTTCTGTTAAGATTATTATTATTTTTTTTTGTGTGTTTCTCCTGCAAATCGGATTTCACAGAATCTATCCATAGGATGTTTCTGAAACTTTGACCTACCCCCCCAAAAATGGGTGGTGGCTGTTGATTAAATATATTTTCAAAACGTTTTGCGAATTCGAAATCACCGAATTTTACGAACGAAAAAACTGACAATGCATAGTCGTAACTTTGCTATTTTTTGACCGATTTTACTAATTCTTTTTTCTTTGAATACCTTTAAAAAAATCATTTTCATCTGCAGTTTCACATTTTCGAATTTCGAAAATTCGTCGCTGTGATTTCGAACCGGAAGTTTAGACCAATTTGACAACTTCTTTAATAGTTGTACGATTTTCATGAAATTTAGTATTTAAGTAGATCTTACCAATGTGACTTCAAAATTATAATGAGAAATTTTCTAAATTATCTCCCCTTGGTGAAATTAAGGATCAAAGTTTTATAAAAAAATCGTCGAAATATAGGTCAGAATGACCTGAAAATTTTTTTCCATATTCGACAGGTAATTACTGATTCCTACACAAAATATGGAGTTTGTCGATCAAACCGGAAATGCCACCATCTTGAAACATGAAAAATCCCTAAGGCTTTTTTGCTATCTTACTTACAGACACGGGAGTTATATTTTCTGAATCCTTGAAGGATGGCCCGAAAATCGTAGGGAGCAGAATTTTAATTTAGGTCAACTGATGGTTGTCATTTTGAAGTGAATATGAAAAGTAGTAGCAATTTGAAGGGCCGAGAATTTGAAACACAATAACTCTCCTTCTAATTGAGCTAGAATGTTCAATCGTGGTGTAGACGTTTACTAGGTCAATGTCATGATTGAGTGCAAAGATGAACATTTTCGTAGGGTAAGCAGAGATAAGCATGCTGATTTGTTGATTCTTTAGGGCACGATAACTTCGGTTATGATGAAGGGAGGGCGATGAAACTTTTGTCAATAGAGAGTCTAAAAGCTAGCCTTTTGTTTGAAATCATTGTATCATTTTTTTTTAAATATCAGGGATAGCCGAAAAAAAGAGATTGAAAATCCAAAAAGTCTTATTTTTACAATTTGGAGCATGTTTAGAGGTCTTTCTCGTAAAGTCAACATAATATTTTTTGGGAACTTCTTCTACAAAGAGTCTTATTGGTAGTCTTTTATATGAAACCATCGATCAACAGTCCAACATATCAGGAGTAGAAGAACAAAAGGATCGAAAATTGAAAACGGCACCCTTTCATTGTTAAGCGAAACATGCAGACTACAATCTACACATTTAGTCATCGTATAGAGCTTATTCAACAGTATCGAATTCCAGCTGCTTAGGGATATTTTACGTGCACTCCAATGTGTACACGGGACCTTGGTTTTTCGTCCCATCCGAAGGACTAGACAGCTGTGCTTGTCAGGCCCTCCGTTCTGCCTTACTGACAAGGGAACCACGCCGGGAAATCGAGATGAACTTTCTCTGTGCAGAACTTTCAATTCAGGCCAAACGTTTATTGCATACGATTAAGCTGGTCAGTTGGAGCTCATTTTCAAAAGTTTTGTAATAATCGGTTGGTAATTAAAGTACCGTGCACATTAAACTGTTAAAACAGAAAATTTCGCCCGGTTGAAATGTTTCTTGCTATAAGTCAGCAATTTTCCGAATTCAGGGAGGCTGAATGGCTGAATGGTTAGCATGTGCGCACTGTATCGTAACGTCTGTCATTGAGTCAATGGGCGTCGTTTCGATCTCCAGGTTGGACGTGACATGAAGTATGATGTCCAACCTCGTGGGTTTTCTCCGTGTCCTTCGGTTTCCTCCCAAGGGCGCAAGGGGAGTTTTTAAATAAAATTAAAAAACATATGTTAGTCCCGAAATGACCTAGTTTGTGTCGAATGGACATTAGGCCGCATTTCTCTCTTTCTCTTTTATTTTTAAAGTTTTGTAATAATCGGTTGGTAATCAAAGGTACTGTAAAAGTGATAAAACAGAAAATTTCGCCCGGTTGTAATGTTTCTCACTTTAAAGTCAGCAATTTGCCGATTTTAAGGGGCAAACGTTTATTGCGAACGCTTAAGCTGGTCAGGGGGAGCTTATTTTTAAAAGTTTTGTAATATTCGGTTGATAACTAAAGGTACCGTGCAAATTAAACTGTTACAATAGAAAATTTGGCCCGGTTGAAATGTTTCTCGCTGTAGGTCAGCAATTTGCCGATTTTAGGGAGGTTGCGTGGCTGAATGGTTAGCACGTGCGCTCTGTATCATAACGTCTGTCATTGAGTCAACTGGCGTTGTTTCGATTTCTTGGTTGTACGTGACAAGGAGTATGGTCGCCTGTCCAACCTCGTAGGCCGTAACCGCCGCTGCCCGGGTAAAATTTCCCTCATTGCACACTTTATGGCATATGCCCGTCTTCATTAGCCCATTTTAGGAGCAGAACAGTCGGACGTTAAACCCCATTCAATTTCATTTCATTTTCTCTATGTTGCTTATTTATTATAGTGGATAAATATTTTTCTGGTTCTGGCAATTATTTAATTAGAAATCTTGCTTTGGCCAGTTTTTTTATTGCAGAGTGCCATTCTTGTTTAAACAAACATGATCCTTTGTTTAAAACATGCTTAAGAAGTCGTCACGATTTCCTACTTATAACCAAACATATTGAAAATATTAGTCTGGCATTATTAAATCCTAATTTTATTGGTCTTATTTAAAATTAAACTTTCATTTAACTATGAACAACCCTTAACGTGTCTCTTTAAAACTATTAAGTACTCTAAAACAGTAGCTCAACCTTTTGGCCTAAACTCATTAATTTACCATTTTGTTGTGAGCGACTTCTTATTCTTCTTATATGACATATTGCACGTGTCTGATTTCAAAGGGGGGTTGGGTGCCTGAATGGTTAGCACGCGCGCCTGTCATTGAGTTGACTAGCGTGTTTTCGAATGCCCGGTTGTACGTGACAAGGAGTAAGGTCGCCTGTCCAACCTGCCATTTTTAATTTTTTTTCCCGCCATTTTCATTTCATTTTCTCATCCGTCTCATTACAGTAATACAAGTTTCAGTTATTTCCCTTTAGTTTTCAGATTATTGTTATGCCTGGGTGCAATGTTTCATACTATATTTAGACTTGTAACTTCGCGAGTTTTTGACCAATTTTAATAATTTTTTCTTCTTATCCTTTTATTTAGGATACTTGATACAATCAATGACACGTGACGATGAATATGAAAGCTTTCATATCTGCATGGGACAGTAGCAGATCTAGTTAAGCTTTCATATTACATATGAAAGCTTATTGTTTCTGTTAAAGTTATTATTATTATTATTTTTTTTTTTGTGTGTTTTCTGCAAATCGGATTTCTCAGAATCTATCCATAGGATCTTTCTGAAATTTTGACCTACCCCCCCAAAAATGGGGTGCGAACCTTGATTAAATATATTTTCGAAACGTTTTACGAATCCGAAATCACCGAATTTTACGAACGAAAAAAATGACAATGCATAGTCGTAACTTTGTTATTTTTTGACCGATTTTACTAATTCTTTTATCTTTGAATACCTTTAAAAAAACCATTTTCATCTGCAGTTTCACATTTTCGAATTTCGAAAATTCGTCGCTGTGATTTCGAACCGGAAGATTAGACCAATTTGACAACTTCTTTAATAGTTGTACGATTTTCATGAAATTTAGTATCTAAGTAGATCCTACCGATGTGACTTCAAAAATATAATTAGAAATTTTCTAAATTATCTCCCCTTGACGAAATTAAGGATCAAAATTTTCAAAAAAATCATCGAAATATAGGTCAGAATGACCTGATTTTTTTTTTGGATACTAGATAAGTAATTACTGATTTGTACACAAAATATGGAGTTTGTCGATCGAACCGGAAGTGCCGCCATATTTAAAAGTGAAAAATCAATAAGGCTTTTTTGCTATTTTACTTACAGACTCGGGAGTTATATTTTCTGAATCCTTGTAGGAAGGCCTAAAAAATGTCGCGAATAGAATTTTGATTTCGGTCACGTGATGGTCACCATTTTGAATTGAAAATGAAAAATAGAAGCAATTTGAAGGGTCGGGACTTTGGAACACAATTACTCTCCTTCTAATTAAGCTAGAATGTTCAAACTTGGTGTAGACGTTCACTAGGTCAATGTTATGATTGAGTTCAAAGATGAGCATTTTCTGCTTAGGGTAAGCAGAGATAAACAAGCTAATTTGTTGATTCTTTAGGGCACGATAACTTCGGTTATAATGAAGGGAGGGCGGTGAAACTTTTGTCAATAGAGAGTCTAATAGCTAGCCTGTTGTGTGAAATCATTGTATTATTTTTTCTAAATATCAGGGATAGCCGAAAAAAAGAGATTGAAAACCCAAAAAGTCGTATTTTTACAATTTGGAGCATGTTTAGAGGTCTTTCTCGTAAAGTCAACATAATATTTTTTGGGAACTTCTTGTACAAAGAGTCTTATTGGTAGTCTTTTATATGAAACCATCGATCAACAGTCCAACATATCAGGAGTAGAAGAACAAAAGGATCGAACATTGAAAACGGCACCCTTTCATTGTTAAGCGAAACATGCAGTGTGGGTGACTACAATCTACACATTTAGTCATCGTATAGAGCTTATTCAACAGTATCGAATTCCAACTGCTTAGGGATATTTTACGTGCACTCCAATGTGTACACGGGGCCTTGGTTTTTCGTCCCATCCCAATGACTAGACAGCTGTGCTTGTCAGGCCCTCCGTTCTGCCTCACTGACAAGGGGAACCACGCCGGGAAATCGAGATGAACTTTCTCCGTGCAGAACTTTCAATTCAGGCGAAAACGTTTATTGCATACGATTAAGCTGGTCAGTTGGAGCTTATTTTCAAAAGTTTTGTAATAATCGGTTGGTAATTAAAGTACCGTGCACATTAAACTGTTAAAACAGAAAATTTCGCCCGGTTGAAATGTTTCTTGCTATAAGTCAGCAATTTTCTGAATTCAGGGAGGCTGAATGGCTGAATGGTTAGCATGTGCGCACTGTATCGTAACGTCTGTCATTGAGTCAACGGGCGTCGTTTCGATCTCCAGGTTGCACGTGACATGAAGTATGATGTCCAACCTTGTGGGTTTTCTCCGTGTTCTTCGGTTTCCTCCCAACGGCTAAAGACCTGTAAGCGCAGGGGGAGTTTTTAAATAAAATTAAAAAACATATGTTAGTCCCGAAATGACCTAGTTTGTGTCGAATGGACATTAGGCCGCATTTCTCTCTTTCTCTTTTATTTTTAAAGTTTTGTAATAATCGGTTGGTAATCAAAGGTACTGTAAAAGTGATAAAACAGAAAATAATCGGTTGGTAATCAAAGGTACTGTAAAAGTCATAAAACAGAAAATTTCGCCTGGTTGTAATGTTTCTCACTTTAAAGTCAGCAATTTCCCGATTTTAAGTGGCAAACGTTTATTGCGAACGCTTAAGCTGGTCAGGGGGGAGCTTATTTTTAAAAGTTTTGTAATATTCGGTTGATAACTAAAGGTACCGTGCAAATTAAACTGTTACAATAGAAAATTTGGCCCGGTTGAAATGTTTCTCGCTGTAGGTCAGCAATTTGCCGATTTTAGGGAGGTTGCGTGGCTGAATGGTTAGCACGTGCGCTCTGTATCATAACGTCTGTCATTGAGTCAACTGCCGTTGTTTCGATTTTTTGGTTGTACGTGACAAGGAGTATGGTTGCCTGTCCAACCTCGTAGGCCGTAACCGCCGCTGCCCGGGTAAAATTTCCCTCATTGCACACATTATGGCATATGCCCGTCTTCATTAGCCCATTTTAGGAGCAGAACAGTCGGACGTTAAACCCCATTCAATTTCATTTCATTTTCTCTATGTTGCTTATTTATTATAGTGGATAAATATTTTTCTGGTTCTAGCAATTATTTAATTTCTGCATAGAAATCTTGCTTTGGCCAGTTTTTTTTATTGCAGAGTGCCATTCTTGTTTAAACAAACATGATCCTTTGTTTAAAACATGCTTAAGAAGTCGTCACGATTTCCTACTTATAACCAAACATATTGGAAATATTAGTCTGGCATTATTAAATCCTAATTTTATTGGTCTTATTTAAAATTAAACTTTCATTTAACTATGAACAACCCTTAACGTGTCTCTTTAAAACTATTAAGTACTCTAAAACAGTAGCTCAACCTTTTGACCTAAACTCATTAATTTACCATTTTGTTGTGAGCGACTTCTTATTCTTCCTATATGACATATTGCACGTGTCTGATTTCAAAGGGGGGTTGAGTGGCTGAATGGTAAGCACGCGCGCCTGTCATTGAGTAAACTAGCGTGTTTTCGAATGCCCGGTTGTACGTGACAAGGAGTAAGGTCGCCTGTCCAACCTGCCATTTTTAATTTTTTTTTCCCGCCATTTTCATTTCATTTTCTCATCCGTCTCATTACAGTAATACAAGTTTCAGTTATTTCCCTTTAGTTTTCAGATTATTGTTATGCCTGGGTGCAATGTTTCATACTATATTTAGACTTGTAACTTCGCGAGTTTTTGACCAATTTTAATAATTTTTTCTTCGTATCCTTTTATTTAGGTTACTTGATACAATCAATGACACGTGACGATGAATATGAAAGCTTTCATATCTGCATGGGACAGTAGCAGATCTAGTTATTATTTTTTTTTGTGTTTTATCCACAAATCGGATTTCTCAGAATCTAACCACAGTATCTTTATGAAACTTTTACCTACCCCCCCAAAAATGGGTGGTAGCTGTTGATTAAATATATTTTCAAAACGTTTTACGAATCCGAAATCACCGAAATTTACGAACGACAAAATGGACATTGCATAGTCGTAACTTTATTGTTTTTTGACCGATTTTACTAAATCTTTTTTCTTTGAATACCTTGAAAAAAATCATTTTCATCAGCAGTTTCACATTTTCGAATTTCGAAAATTCGTCGCTGTGATTTCGAACCGGAAGTTTAGACCAATTTGACAACTTCTTTAATAGTTGTGCGATTTTCATTCAATTTAGTATATAAGTAGATCCTACAAATGTGACTTCAAAAATATAATTAGAAATTTTCTAAATTATCTCCCCTTGGTGAAATTAAGGATCAAAATTTTCAAAAAAATCGGCGAAATATAGGTCAGAATGACCTAATTTTTTTTTTTGATACTAGACAAGGAATTACTGATTCGTACACAAAATATGGAGTTTGTCGATCGAACCGGAAGTGCCACCATCTTTAAACGTGAAAAATCACTAAGGCTTTTTTGCTATCTTACTTACAGACACGGGAGTTATATTTTCTGAATCCTTGAAGGATGGCCCAAAAATCGTAGGGAGCAGAATTTTGATTTTGGTCATGTGATGGTCACAATTTTGAATTGAAAATGAAAAATAGAAGCAATTTGAAAGGCCCGGACTTCGGAACACAATAACTCTCCTTCTAATTAAGCTAGAATGTTCAAACTTGGTGTAGATGTTCACTAGGTCAATGTTATGATTGAGTTCCAAGATGAGCATTTTCTGCTTAGGGTAAGCCGAGATAAGCATGCTGATTTGTTGATTCTTTAGGGCACGATAACTTCGGTTATAATGAAGGGAGGGCGGTGAAACTTTTGTCAATAGAGAGTCTAATGGGTAGCCTGTTGTGTGAAATGATTGTATCATTTTTTTTTAAATATCAGGGATAGCCGAAATAAAGAGATTGAAAATCCAAAAAGTCGTATTTTTACAATTTGGAGCATGTTTAGAGGTCTTTCTCGTAAAGTCAACATACTATTTTTTGGGAACTTCTTCTACAAAGAGTCTTATTGGTAGTCTTTTATATGAAACCATCGATCAACAGTCCAACATATCAGGAGTAGAAGAACAAAAGGATCGAACACTGAAAACGGCACCCTTTCATTGTTGAGCGAAACATGAAGTGTGGGTGACTACAATCTACGCATTTAGTCATCGTATAGAGCTTATTCAACAGTATCGAATTCCAACCGCTTAGGGATATTTTACGTGCACTCCAATGTGTACACGGGACCTTGGTTTTTCGTCCCATCCGAAGGACTAGTTGTTATTATTATTATTTTTTTTTTGTGTGTATTTTCTGCAAATCGGATTTCTCAGAATCTAACCATAGGATCTTTCTGAAACTTTGACCTACCCCCCCAAAAATGGGGTGCGAACCTTGATTAAATATATTTTCGAAACGTTTTTCGAATCCGAAATCACCGAATTTTACGAACGAATGCTTTTGACCTACAATGCTGTAACTTTGTGACTATTTGACCTATTTAATTAATTCTTTTTTCTATGAGTACTTTGAGACATTTACTTCAAATCTGCAATTTCGGATTTTCGAATTTCGAAAATTCGTCGCTCTGATTTCGAACCGGAAGTTTAGACCAACTCGACAACTTCTTTAGTATTTGTACGATTTTCACGAAATTTAATATGTAAGTAAACCTTAATGATGCGACTTGAAAAAATACTTTAGAAATTTTCTAAATTATCTCCCCTTGGAGAAATTGAGGATCGAAATTTTCAAAAAAATCGACGAAATATAGGTCAAATCATCTTGAATTTGTTTTTTAGGTACTAGCTACGAAACCACTGATTCGTACACAAAAAATGGAGTTTGTAGCTCAATCCGGAAGTGCCACCATCTTGAAATGTAAAAACCTCAAACGCCATTTTGCTATTTTACATACAGACACGGGGGTTATATTTTCTGAATCCTTGAAGGGATGGCTATAAAATGTTGGCAGTAGAATTTTGATTTAAGTCAATGGATAGTCACCATATTGAATTGAATATCAGAAATAGTGAAAAATGGACATCAACGGGCATGTAAATTATCAGAACAGACCGTAGTTTGTTGAATTCGTTTCTTATCTTTGAAATTAATACATTTGGGGATAGCCTGGCTCATTGTCGAATTTTTGGTATTTGCAAATTTCAAAATTTCAAATTTCGCCTTTGATGTTTTCCGTGCCGACAAATTTGTTTTCGCGTGAATAACTCCGATTAACAGCTTGAAAATAATCAAATGGATCGCAGTTTCGCGATTTCGTCCCAAATCTGGGAAATCAATACATTTCTGGTTAGCCTCCTTTGAAAAATGGGTGGTGGCCTTGGAATCAATATATTTTCAAAACGTTTTGCGAATCCAAAATCACCGAAAACAACTGATGAAAAAATTGACCTTGACAGCTGTGTTACTTCGTGATTTTGTGATCTATTTTACTTTTCTGGTTAGCCTCCTTTCAAAAATGGGTGGTGGCCTTGGAATCAATATATTTTCAAAACGTTTTGCGAATCCAAAATCACCGTAAATAACTGATGAAAAAATTGAGCTTTGATGGAAACTATATAGAAAAATAAAAGGAAACATCAACAATATATAGGTCTTGCACACATAGGCTTAGAACTTTGCAGCCAGTCCTCATATTAATTGAAATTGAATAGGTTTGATTTGATATAATTATTTGTTTTCTATTTTAAAACTATCTAAAAAAAATATTTGTAATCATTTATGTTATTGATTTAGATTAATACTGTTTATATTGTGTACATTTTAACACCTTCATCGATTAATAATGGTTTGCATAGTCATCGTATAGAGATTATTCAACAGTATCGAATTCCAACTGCTTAGGGATATTTTACGTGCACTCCAATGTGTACACCGGACCTTGGTTTTTCGTCCCATCTATATGTTAGTTTGTGTCGAATGGACGTTAAGCCGCATTTATCTCTTTCTCTTTTATTTTTAAAGTTTTGTAATAATCGGTTGTACTGTACTGTACTGTAAAAGTTATAAAACAGAAAATTTCGCCCGGTAGTAATGTTTCTCACTTTAAAGTCACCAATTTGCTCATTTTAGGGGGCAAACGTTTATTGCGAACGATTAAGCTGGTCAAGGGGAGCTTATTTTTAAAAGTTTTGTAATATTCGGTTGATAATTAAAGGTACCGTGCAAATTAAACTGTTAAAATAGAAAATTTCGCCCGGTTGAAATGTTTCTCCTTGTAGGTCAGCAATTTGCCAAATTTAGAGAGGTTGCGTGGCTAAATGGTTAGCACCTGCGCACTGTATCGTAACGTCTGTCATTGAGTCAACTGGCGTTGTTTCGATTGAAATGCCCGGTTGAAATGTTTCTTGCTATACGTCAGCAATTTATCGATTTTAGGGAGCCTGAATGGCTGTATGGTTAGCATGTGCGCGCTGTATCGTAACGTCTGTCATTGAGTCAACCGGCATCGTTTCGATTTCCAGGTTGCACGTGACATGGAGTATGGTGTCCAACCTCGTGGGTTTTCTCCGTGTCCTTCGGTTTCCTCCCATGGCTGATTTCAGATTATTGTTATGACTGGGTGCAATGTTTCATACTATATTTAGATTTGTAACTTCGCGAGATTTTGACCAATTTTGATAATTTTTTCTTCTTATCCTTTTATTTAGGATACTTGATACAATCAATGACACGTGACGATGAATATGAAAGCTTTCATATCTGCATGGGACAGTAGCAGATCTAGTTATTTTTTTTTTGTGTATTTTCTGCAAATCGGATTTCTCAGAATCTAACCATGGGATCTTTCTGAAACTTTGACCTACCCCCCCAAAAATGGGGTGCGGACGTTGTTTAAATATATTTTCAAAACGTTTTACGAATCCGAAATCACCGAATTTTACGAACGTAAAAACTGACAATCCATAGTCGTAACTTTGTTATTTTTTGACCGATTTTACTAATTCTTTTTTCTTTGAATACCTTGAAAAAAATCGTTTTCATCTGCAGTTTCACATTTTCCAATTTCGAAAATTCGTCGCTGTGATTTCGAACCGGAAGTTTAGACCAATTTGACAACTTCTTTAATAGTTGTACGATTTTCATGAAATTTAGTATACAAGTAGATCTTACCAATGTGACTTCAAAAATATAATTATAAATTTTCAAAATTATCTCCCCTTGGTGAAATTAAGGATCAAAGTTTTCAAAAAAATCGTCGAAATATAGGTCAGAATGACCTAAAAAAAAATTTCGATACTCGACAAGTAATTACTGATTCCTACACAAAATATGGAGTTTGTCGATCGAACCGGAAGTGCCACCATCTTGAAACATGAAAAATCCATAAGGCTTTTTTGCTATTTTACTTACAGACACGGGAGTTATATTTTCTGAATCCTTGAAGGATGGCCCAAAAATCGTAGGGAGCAGAATTTTGATTTCGGTCACGTGATGGTCACCATTTTGAATTGAAAATGAAAAGTAGTAGCAATTTGAAGGGCCGAGACTTTGAAACACAATAACTCTCCTTCTAATTGAGCTAGAATGTTCAAACTTGGTGTAGACGTTCACTAGGTCAATGTCATGATTGAGTTCAAAGATGAGCATTTTCTGTCTAGGGTAAGCCGAGATAGGCATGCTGATTTGTTGATTCTTTAGGGCACGATAACTTCGGTTATAATGAAGGGAGGGCTGTGAAACTTTTGTCAATAGAGAGTCCAATAGCTAGCCTGTTGTGTGAAATCATTGTATCATTTATTTTAAATATCAGGGATAGGCGAAAAAAAGAGATTGAAAATCCAAAAAGTCGTATTTTTACAATTTGGAGCATGTTTAGAGGTCTTTCTCGTAAAGTCAACTTAATATTTTTTGGGAACTTCTTCTACAAAGAGTCTTATTGGTAGTCTTTTATATAAAACCATCCATCAACAATCCAACATATCAGGAGTAGAAGAACAAAATGATCGAACATTGAAAACGGCATCCTTTCATTGTTAAGCGAAACATGCAGTGTGGGTGACTACAATCTACACATTTAGTCATCGTATAGAGCTTATTCAACAGTATCGAATTCCAGCTGCTTAGGGATATTTTACGTGCACTCCAATGTGTACACGAGACCTTGGTTTTTCTTCCCATCCGAATGACTAGACAGCTGTGCTTGTCAGGCCCTCCGTTCTGCCTCACTGACAAGGGGAACCACGCCGGGAAATCGAGATGAACTTTCTCCGTGCAGAACTTTCAATTCAGGCGAAAACGTTTATTGCATACGATTAAGCTGGTCAGTTGGAGCTTATTTTCAAAAGTTTTGTAATAATCGGTTGGTAATTAAAGTACCGTGCACATTAAACTGTTAAAACAGAAAATTTCGCCCGGTTGAAATGTTTCTTGCTATAAGTCAGCAATTTTCTGAATTCAGGGAGGCTGAATGGCTGAATGGTTAGCATGTGCACACTGTATCGTAACGTCTGTCATTGAGTCAACGGGCGTCGTTTCGATCTCCAGGTTGCACGTGACATGAAGTATGATGTCCAACCTCGTGGGTTTTCTCCGTGTCCTTCGGTTTCCTCCCAACGGCTAAAGACCTGTAAGCGCAAGGGGAGTTTTTAGATAAAATTAAAAACATATGTTAGTCCCGAAATGACCTAGTTTGTGTCGAATGGACATTAGGCCGCATTTCTCTCTTTCTCTTTTTTTTTTAAAGTTTTGTGATAATCGATTGGTAATCAAAGGTACTGTAAAAGTGATAAAACAGAAAATTTCGCCCGGTTGTAATGTTTCTCACTTTAAAGTCAGCAATTTGCCGATTTTAAGGGGCAAACGTTTATTGCGAACGCTTAAGCTTTTCAGGGGGAGCTTATTTTTAAAAGTTTTGTAATATTCGGTTGATAACTAAAGGTACCGTGCAAATTAAACTGTTACAATAGAAAATTTGGCCCGGTTGAAATGTTTCTCGCTGTAGGTCAGCAATTTGCCGATTTTAGGGAGGTTGCGTGGCTGAATGGTTAGCACGTGCGCTCTGTATCATAACGTCTGTCATTGAGTCAACTGGCGTTGTTTCGATTTCTTGGTGGTACGTGACAAGGAGTATGGTCGCCTGTCCAACCTCGTACGCCGTAACCGCCGCTGCCCGGGTACAATTTCCCTCATTGCACACTTTATGGCATATGCCCGTCTTCATTAGCCCATTTTAGGAGCAGAACAGTCGGACGTTAAACCCCATTCAATTTCATTTCATTTTCTCTATGTTGCTTATTTATTATAGTGGATAAATATTTTTCTTGTTCTAGCAATTGTTTAATTTCTGCATAGAAATCTTGCTTTGGCCAGTTTTTTTATTGCAGAGTGCCATTCTTGTTTGAACAAACATGATCCTTTGTTTAAAACATGCTTAAGAAGTCGTCACGATTTCCTATTTATAACCAAACATATTGGAAATATTAGTCTGGCATTATTAAATCCTAATTTTATTGGTCTTATTTAAAATTAAACTTTCATTTAACTATGAACAACCCTTAACGTGTCTCTTTAAAACTATTAAGTACTCTAAAACAGTAGCTCAACCTTTTGACCTAAACTCATTAATTTACCATTTTGTTGTGAGCGACTTCTTATTCTTCCTATATGACATATTGCACGTGTCTGATTTCAAAGGGGGGTTGGGTGGCTGAATGGTTAGCACGCGCGCCTGTCATTGAGTTAACTAGCGTGTTTTCGAATGCCCGGTTGTACGTGACAAGGAGTAAGGTCGCCTGTCCAACCTGCCATTTTTATTTTTTTTCCCGCCATTTTCATTTCATTTTCTCATCCGTCTCATTACAGTAATACAAGTTTCAGTTATTTCCCTTTAGTTTTCAGATTATTGTTATGCCTGGGTGCAATGTTTCATACTATATTTAGACTTGTAACTTCGCGAGTTTTTGACCAATTTTAATAATTTTTTCTTCTTATCCTTTTATTTAGGATACTTGATACAATCAATGACACGTGACGATGAATATGAAAGCTTTCATATCTGCATGGGACAGTAGCAGATCTAGTTAAGCTTTCATATTATGAAAGCTTATTGTTTCTGTTAAGAATATTAAGCTTTCATATTACATATGAAAGCTTATTGTTTCTGTTAAGATTATTATTATTTTTTTTTTGTGTTTTATCCACAAATCGGATTTCTCAGAATCTAACCACAGTATCTTTATGAAACTTTTACCTACCCCCCCAAAAATGGGTGGTAGCTGTTGATTAAATATATTTTCAAAACGTTTTACGAATCCTAAATCACCGAAATTAACGAACGACAAAATCGACATTGCATAGTCGTAACTTTATTGTTTTTTGACCGATTTTACTAATTCTTTTTTCTTTGAATATCTTGAAAAAAATCATTTTTATCTGCAGTTTCACATTTTCGAATTTCGAAAATTCGTCGCTGTGATTTCGAACCGGAAGTTTAGACCAATTTGACAACTTCTTTAATAGTTGTACGATTTTCATGAAATTTAGTATACAAGTAGATCTTACCGATGTGACTTCAAAAATATAATTAGAAATTTTCTAAATTATCTCCCCTTGGTGAAATTAAGGATCAAAATTTTCAAAAAAATCGTCGAAATATAGGTCAGAATGACCTGAAAATTTTTTTCGATACTCGACAGGTAATTACTGATTCCTACACAAAATATGGAGTTTGTCGATCAAACCGGAAATGCCACCATCTTGAAACATGAAAAATCCCTAAGGCTTTTTTGCTATCTTACTTACAGACACGGGAGTTATATTTTCTGAATCCTTGAAGGATGGCCCAAAAATCGTAGAGAGCAGAATTTTGATTTCGGTCATGTGATGGTCACAATTTTGAATTGAAAATGAAAAATAGAAGCAATTTGAAAGGCCCGGAATTCGGAACACAATAACTCTCCTTCTAATTAAGCTAGAATGTTCAAACTTGATGTAGACGTTCACTAGGTCAATGTTATCATTGAGGTCAAAGATGAGCATTTTTTGCTTAGGGTAAGCCGAGATAAGCATGCTGATTTGTTGATTCTTTTGTGCACGATAACTTCGGTTATAATGAAGGGAGGGCGGTGAAACTTTTGTCAATAGAGAGTCTAATGGGTAGCCTGTTGTGTGAAATGATTGTATCATTTTTTTTAAATATCAGGGATAGCCGAAAAAAAGAGATTGAAAATCCAAAAAGTCGTATTTTTACAATTTGTAGCATGTTTAGAGGTCTTTCTCGTAAAGTCAACATACTATTTTTGGGGAACTTCTTCTACAAAGAGTCTTATTGGTAGTCTTTTATATGAAACCATCGATCAACAGTCCAACATATCAGGAGTAGAAGAACAAAAGGATCGAAAATTGAATACTGCAACCTTTCATTGTTAAGCGAAACATGCGGTGTGGGTGACTACAATCTACGCATTTAGTCATCGTATAGAGCTTATTCAACAGTATCGAATTCCAACTGCTTAGGGATATTTTACGTGCACTCCAATGTGTACACGGGACCTTGGTTTTTCGTCCCATCCGAACGACTATACAGCTGTGCTTGTCAGGCCCTCCGTTCTGCCTCACTGAAAAGGGGAACCACGCCGGGAAATCGAGATGAACTTTCTCCGTGCAGAACTTTCATTTCAGGCAAAACGTTTATTGCATACGATTAAGCTGGTCAGTTGGAGCTCATTTTCAAAAGTTTTGTAATAATCGGTTGGTAATTAAAGTACCGTGCACATTAAACTGTTAAAACAGAAAATTTCGCCCGGTTGAAATGTTTCTTGCTATAAGTCAGCAATTTTCCGAATTCAGGGAGGCTGGATAGCTGAATGGTTAGCATGTGCTCGCTGTATCGTAACCTTTGTCATTGAGTCAACGGGCGTCGTTTCGATCTCCAGATTGCACGTGACATGGTGTATGATGTCCAACCTCGTGGGTTTTCTCCGTGTTCTTCGGTTTCCTCCCAAGGGCTAAAGACCAGTACGTGCAAGGGGAGTTTTTAAATAAAATTTAAAAAGATATGTTAGTCCCGAAATGACCTAGTTTGTGTCGAATGGACGTTAGGCCGCATTTCTCTCTTTCTCTTTTTAAAGTTTTGTAATAATCGGTTGGTAATCAAAGGTACTGTTAAAGTGATAAAAGAGAAAATTTGGCCCGGTTGTAATGTTTCTCACTTTAAATTCAGCAATTTGTCGATTTTAAGGGGCAAACGTTTATTGCGAACGATTAAGCTGGTCAGGGGGAGCTTATTTTTAAAAGTTTTGTAATATTCGGTTGATAACTAAAGGTACCGTGCAAATTAAACTGTTAAAATAGAAAATTTGGCCCGGTTGAAATGTTTCTCGCTGTAGGTCAGCAATTTGCCGATTTTAGGGAGGTTGCGTGGCTGAATGGTTAGCACGTGCGCTCTATATCATAACGTCTGTCATTGAGTCAACTGGCCTTGTTTCGATTTCTTGGTTGTACGTGACAAGGAGTATGGTCGCCTTACCAACCTCGTAGGCCGTAACGCCGCTGACCGGGTAAAATTTCCCTCATTGCACACTTTATGGCGTATGCCCGTCTTCATTAGCCCATTGTAGGAGCAGAACAGTAGGACGTTAAACCCCATTCAATTTCATTTCATTTTCTCTATGTTGCTTATTTATTATAGTGGATAAATATTTTTCAGGTTCTAGTAATTATTTAATTTCTGCATAGAAATCTCTGGCCATTTTTTTTTATTGCAGAGTGCCATTCTTGTATATTGCAGTCTATGACCCTTTGTTTAAAACATGCTTAAGAAGTCGTCACGATTTCCTACTTATAACCAAACATATTGGAAACCATAATTATATAACATATCTTGGAAGCCCGATTACAGCTATACAAGTTTCAGTTATTTCCCTTTAGTTTAAAGATTATTTTTTGCCCGGGTGCTATGTTTCTCACTACATTTAAATTTGTAACTTTGTGAGTTTTTGACCGATTTTGATATTATGTCTTTATAATTTTCCAAATCTACATATTTAACGTACATATTCAAATAGTTGAGTTCAACCTGATTCAAAAAGTTTTAGTTTTGTTCAAAGTTATCTCATTCATCCCGATCACAGCAACACAAGTATCAGTTATTTCCCTTTAGTTTTCAGATTACTCAATGTTTCATACTATGTTTAGACTTGTAACTTCGCGAGTTTTTGACCAATTTTGATAGTTTGTTATTCTTATCCTTTTATTTGAGATACTTGATATAATCGATGACACGTGACGATGAATATGAAAGCTTTCATATCTGCATGGGACAGTAGCAGAACAGTAGCAGTACAAAATCGAAAATGCATAGTCGTAACTTTGTTATTTTTTGACCGATTTTACTAATTCTTTTTTCTTTGAATACCTTTAAAAAAAACATTTTCATCTGCAGTTTCACATTTTCGAATTTCGAAAATTCGTCGCTGTGATTTCGAACCGGAAGTTTAGACCAATTTGACAACTTCTTTAATAGTTGTACGATTTTCATGAAATTTAGTATATAAGTAGATCTTACCGATGTGACTTCAAAAATATAATTAGAAATTTTCTAAATTATCTCCCCTTGACGAAATTAAAGATCAAAATTTTCAAAAAAATCATCGAAATATAGGTCAGAATGACCTGATTTTTTTTTTGGATACTAGATAAGTAATTACTGATTTGAACACACAATATGGAGTTTGTCGATCGAACCGGAAGTGCCGCCATATTTAAAAGTGAAAAATCAATAAGGCTTTATTGCTATTTTACTTACAGACTCGGGAGTTATATTTTCTGAATCCTTGTAGGAAGGCGTAAAAAATGTCGCGAATAGAATTTTGATTTCGGTCACGTGATGGTCACCATTTTGAATTGAAAATGAAAAATAGAAGCAATTTGAAGGGTCGGGACTTTGGAACACAATTACTCTCCTTCTAATTAAGCTAGAATGTTCAAACTTGGTGTAGACGTTCACTAGGTCAATGTTATGATTCAAAGATGAGCATTTTCTGCTTAGGGTAAGCAGAGATAAGCATGCTAATTTGTTGATTCTTTAGGGCACGATAACTTCGGTTATAATGAAGGGAGGGCGGTGAAACTTTTGTCAATAGAGAGTCTAATAGCTAGCCTGTTGTGAGAAATCATTGTATTATTTTTTCTAAATATCAGGGATAGCCGAAAAAAAAGAGATTAGAGTAGAAGAACAAAAGGATCGAACATTGAAAACGGCACCCTTTCATTGTTAAGCGAAACATGCAGTGTGGGTGACTACAATCTACGCATTTAGTCATCGTATAGAGTTTATTCAACAGTATCGAATTCCAACTGCTTAGGGATATTTTACGTGCACTCCAATGTGTACACGGGACGTTGGTTTTTCGTCCCATCCGAACGACTAGACAGCTGTGCTTGTCAGGCCCTCCGTTCTGCCTCACTGACAAGGGGGAACCACGCCGGGAAATCAAGATGAACTTTCTCCGTGCAAAACTTTCATTTCAGGCCAAACGTTTATTGTATACGATTAAGCTGGTCAGTTGGAGCTTATTTTCAAAAGTTTTGTAATAATCGGTTGGTAATTAAAGTACCGTGCACATTAAACTGTTAAAACAGAAAATTTCGCCCGGTTGAAATGTTTCTTGCTATAAGTCAGCAATTTTCTGAATTCAGGGAGGCTGAACGGCTGAATGGTTAGCAAGTGCGCGCTGTATCGTAACGTCTCTCATTGAGTCAACGGGCGTCGTTTCGATCTCCAGGTTGCACGTGACATGGAGTATGATGTCCAACCTCGTGGGTTTTCTCCGTGTCCTTCGGTTTCCTCCCAACTGCTAAAGACCAGTAAGCGCAAGGGGAGTTTTTAAATAAAATTAAAAAACATATGTTAGTCACGAAATGATCTAGTTTGTGTCGAATGGACATTAGGCCGCATTTCTCTCTTTCTCTTTTATTTTTAAAGTTTTGTAATTATTGGTTGGTAATCAAAGGTACTGTAAAAGTGATAAAACAGAAAATTTCGCCCGGTTGTAATGTTTCTCACTTTAAAGTCAGCAATTTGCCAATTTTAAGGGGCAAACGTTTATTACGAACGATTAAGCTGGTCAGGGGGGGGGGGGGCTTATTTTTAAAAGTTTTGTAATATTCGGTTGATAACTAAAGGTACCGTGCAAATTAAACTGTTAAAATAGAAAATTTGGCCCGGTTGAAATGTTTCTCGCTGTAGGTCAGCAATTTGCCGATTTTAGGGAGGTTGCGTGGCTGAATGGTTAGCACGTGCGCTCTGTATCATAACGTCTGTCTTTGAGTCAACTGGCGTTGTTTCGATTTCTTGGTTGTACGTGACAAGGACTATGGTCGCCTGTCCAACCTCGTAGGCCGTAACGCCGCTGCCCGGGTAAAATTTCCGTCATTGCACACTTTATGGCATATGCCGGTCTTCATTAGCCCATTTTAGGAGCAGAACAGTAGGACGTTAAACCCCATTCAATTTCATTTCATTTTCTCTATGTTGCTTATTTATTATAGTGGATAAATATTTTTCTGGTTCTATCAATTATTTAATTTCTGCATAGAAATCTTGCTTTGTCCATTTTTTTTTATTGCAGAGTGCCATTCTTGTATAATTCAGTTTATGATCCTTTGTTTAAAACATGCTTAAGAAGTCGTCACGATTTCCTACTTATAACCAAACATATTGGAAATATTAGTCTGGCATTATTAAATCCTAATTTTATTGGTCTTATTTAAAATTAAACTTTTATTTAACTATGAACAACCCTTAACGTGTCTCTTTAAAACTATTAAATACACTAAAACAGTAGCTCACTCAACCTTTTGACCTAAACTCATTAATTTACCATTTTCTTGTGAGCGACTTCTTATTCTTCCTATATGACATATTGCACGTGTCTGATTTCAAAGGGGGGTTGGGTGGCTGTCATTGAGTTAACTAGCGTGTTTTCGAATGCCCGGTTGTACGTGACAAGGAGTAAGGTCGCCTGTCCAACCTGCCATTTTTAATTTTTTTTCCCGCCATTTTCATTTCATTTTCTCATCCGTCTCATTACAGTAATACAAGTTTCAGTTATTTCCCTTTAGTTTTCAGATTATTGTTATGCCTGGGTGCAATGTTTCATACTACATTTAGACTTGTAACTTCGCGAGTTTTTGACCAATTTTGATAATTTTTTCTTCTTATCCTATTATTTAGGATACTTGATACAATCAATGACACGTGACGATGAATATGAAAGCTTTCATATCTGCATGGGACAGTAGCAGATCTAGTTATTATTATTTTTTCTTATTGGGGGAAGCTAGATCTCAGTAACTATAAGAGATAGAGGTTTAAAGTTTGGTTTTCTCTCAAAAAAATGGGTAGTGGTTAGTGCTTAAATGTAAAACCAAATTTGTGCGCATAGCGGAAATGCGTCAAATCTTTAACGTGCACGCAAATTGAAAATTGGCCATAATTCTTCTAATTCTCATCCGACTTTTCCGAGATTTACATTTTTGGATAGCTGGCGACATTTCTAAGCAGATGGCAGTTCAAAAATATCGAGTTTAGAAATTTGTAGCTCTCATTTTTTTGGTGAAAAATGGAAAATTTTCAAAATTTTTCTAAAATTGTTATTATTGGGAATTTTAAAATATGATTTATATTTTTGGATAGCTGACATCAATCCGATTCCAACAATATAAGTTTTGTTCAGAAATGTTAATTTTGATTTTTCACTTTTTTACGCATTTTGGTCAAATCGTAGAGTTCTTATTTTTTTAAAACAGCGCCTACGATTTTTCTGAAACTTCAGGAATATGAAGTCAGTAGTTGTCTCCAGTCCTTAGACTATGGATGAAAATGCTCTAATCACCGGAAGTGGTCAAGAAATGTATCCAAACTTTGACAAAATTCTGAAAAATCGGTGCCTGTGCGCAAAATGCGATGTTTCAATTGGCTGAAAAATGGGTGCCTGGTGCGATGTTTCAATTGGCTGTTTACTGAGTAGCTAAAGTACAACGTCATTTGATAGCCACATAAAATATCTACAAGATGGTACCACAGCGACAAGTTTCTTTTTCAAACTTAAAAAGTTATAGGACTTTGAAAAGTAAGGTTTTTTTACGATTTCGAGCAATTTTAAACGCATGTTTCTCGGAAAAGCCGCCTACAATTTTTTTAAAACTTTCTCATTCGAGAGTCTTATAGGTGGTGTATTGTGTGAAACCATTGTACAATTTCTCTAAATGTCATGAGTAGTCGAAAAACGAGATTGAAAATCCAAAACGTCGTATTTTTACCATTTGGAGCATTTTTAGACGTCTTTTTCTCGAAAAGTCAACGTAATTTCTTTTTTTGAAATTCTTCTACAGAGAGTTTTATCGGTAGTCTTAGGTATGAAACCATTGCGCAACAGTTAGAAATATCAGGAGTATGAGAACAAAGGGATCGAAAATTGAAAACGTCACCTTTCATTGTTAAGCGAAACATGCAGTAAGAGTTGATACAATCTGTACGTATTAGCAACGTTTAGAGCATATTCAAAAGTCCCCCTTTCTCTCACAGTGACGATATTTGGGCAAAAAGTATTTCAACTTTGAGTCTTTACTTCTATTCAAAATAAGGGTATAGTGACCCTGTAGTAGAAATATTTGATTGATGTGTGTAATAATTAGTCTTTGAATTAATATTGTTTCTCCTTGGCCAAAATCACCTCATAGCCGTAATCATCTTGACACAAATCGACGGCTCGCGCTGTTTATAAGCAAATCCAATTTTTAAGAGTTCCAGTTGTATCTTGCAGTAGTATCGAGCAGAAGTACGAATATTGCACCGGTCGTAGAAAGTTTAATGCCGTTAAAGCATGGACTCTGTTTCTAATAAATATCAAATTTTATATGTTGGTGACGTCAACGTGCACGAAATCCGAAAATTGGCGATATAAAATCAATTTTTGAACCAGTTACATATTTGAGTAGATGACATAAAAACGCGATTCCGAAGTCCCGTGTACACATTGGTGTGAGATCGACAAAAGTCCGAATTGGTCATAATTGGAACGTTTTGCATACGTATAAAGCATATATAGAGAGCTTTTTTTAAAAGTGGCAATATTTGAACTAAGGGTGTTTTAATAGTAACCAATATCTGTTACTGTTTTAGTTAATAATAGTTACCCCTGAAATTAATATCGCAGGATTTTTGTCTCCATGACGTCATCATTTGATACCAGTGAAAATAAACCTCTCTGTTGAAGCTATTTATAAGAAAGGCACTCCACTATATAAATGCTGAAAAATTAATGTTGAAGGAGATAGGGGCTCCTTCTCAACCTCGTGGGTTTCCTCCGGGCACTCCGGTTTCCTCCCACAGCAAAGACCCCTGCGCGTGCGCTAAGATAATGAAAATCAAAAATAAGACTTGTCTGCGATATCACCTTCGGTGGAAGCGGACGTTTAACACCAAGAACAACAACAATGTTGAATGTATGATTCTGTGTTTTGGTTATTGTTTGACACTTACGATACTTTTTTGTCCCAATCGGAAAACTTGGGGTTTTTTTATTCTCGTGTAGATCTCTGAAACTAAAACAGGTAGAGTTTTGAATATTGATTTTTCCCATGTTTTAAACATTTAGTACTTAGAACTATTGCGAAAGTTGTGAACCAGACCGGAAGTGATGTAAATCTTTAACGTGCACGAATGAAAATCAGTTCTAATTATGTCATTTCCCAACCGATTTTCGAAAAAATTATATTTTTGTACAACCGGGGATATTGCGGATGGGATAAAGGTCGAATTGAGATTACCATGTCGTTCTCAGTTGAGATAACCAGTTTGAGCATGGACTCTATCTGTAATAAATATTAAATTTTTATATGTTACATGTAGTGACGTCAAATCTTTAACGTGTACGAAATCAGAAAATTGTTGATATTTCATCGAATATTAAATCAATTTTTTAACCAGTTGCATATTTTTTAGTAGTTGATATGGACGTGATTCCAAAGTCCCGTGTACACATTGGTGTGACATTGACAACAGTCCGAGTTGGTCATAATCGCAACGTTTTGCCTACGTATAAAGCATTATATAGAGAGCTTTTTTTTGAAAGAGGCAATATTTGAACTAAAGGTGTTTTACTGGTAACCAATATCTGGTAATGCTGCTTGTAGAGTGAAAATAATTCATTTTAGTCAATAACAGTTACTCCTGAAATTATTATCTCAGGTTTTTTGTCTACACGACGCCATCATATGATACCAGCGAAAATGACGCTATTTACTGAAACTATTTATAAGGAAGGCACCCTTTTGTACAAATGTTGAAAAGTTGATGTTGAAAGGTATGATTCTTGGTTTTGGTTATGATCTGACACGATCTTTTTTATTTGTCCCATTCGAAAAACTGTTTTTTTTTTTTCATTCTCGTGTAGATCTCTGAAACTAAAGCAGATAGAGTTCTGAATAATGATTTTTCCTATGTTTTTAGCAGTAAGTACTTAGAACTATTGCGAAAATTCTGAACAGACCGGAAGTGAAGTAAATCTTTAACGTGCATAAATGAAAATAGGCCCTAATAATGTCAATTCCCAACCGATTTTGGAAAGAAGCCATATTTTTGTAGAGCCGGTGATAAAGGTCGAATTGCAATATCACGCCGTTTTCCTTTTTTCATAAAAATTTGAAAATGTCCTGAAATTGTAATTTTTTCTTTTAGAATTTTTGAGTTTTTGATTGCGTATTTAGATTTCTGGCGTCTGTAGAATTCCACCGATCCAAGTTCATAATGTTGCAAATTGTTCAACTATATTTTCCACTTTCCTTCTATCGTAATGCGCATGCACAGAAAGTGTCAATATCTGAGTTGTTTAAGTGTGTGTGTGTGTGTGTTTTAAGGGGTGAGTGGTGGGCATTTTGTGCTGCCTTGGGTAAGGTGAAAGTCTTCAGCCTTGCAAGCAAGTCTAGTATTATATTTAGACTTGTAACGTTGAATATGAAAGCTTTCATATCTGCATGGGGCAGTAGCAGATCTAGTTATTTATTATTATTATTTACCGCGAGGGCCTAGATCTCCATGATCGAAAACAGATATCGATCTGGAATTAGATTTTCTATTGGGAAACTATGTGGTGGCTACTTGATAAAATATTTTTGAAATTTCTCCGCATACCGGAAGTGACCGAACTTTGTACGTTATCTAAAAATTGAAAATCGGCCATAGTTTCGTCAATTTTTTATCCATTTTCAAACAAATTAAATTTTTGGAATCCCTCAATCTTTTCTGAGACAATCTTTTCTGACACATTTTTCAATTTCGAATATTCGTCTATGACTTTTATCGTTTGAAAATTGAAAACATGTTGTTTACGAAACAATTTTTGTTATTTTTCAAAATTTTCAAATTTGACCTACATTTTTTTATACCTGAAGTCTATCCGATTCCAGTAATATAAGTTTCATTCAGAGTTATCGGCCTTTATTTTTCGATTTTTTTCGAATTTTCTTCCCATTTTGTGAGCTCGGGTTTCGGTTTATGGCAGAATTGACGTTTCTGAAACTTCTGGAACATGAAGTTATAGTCCAATACCAAGGAATAAAGCAATTTCGACAAGAATCCTTAAACCGGAAGTGGTCGAAATAATGTGCAATATTTTGAAAAAAAATGCAAAAAATGGATATTTGGGGGAAAAACGCGATTTTTTCTCCGCCCGATATCAATGGATGAAAGAAATTAGGGTACCGTTGAACTGCACTAGGATTGTACTATCGTATGATACCCAATTCATACGGATACTGTGAAAAGGCAGCAAAATATGGCACGCTGAAAATCAAGTATTTTCTGATTTGGAGCGTTTTTGGATGCCTGTATCTTGAAAACTACAATTTTTTTCAATTTTATCTATCGAGAGTCCTTTCGGTGGTATTTTGCATGAAGCCATCCAATAAGACTTTGAAATGTCTTGAATAGGATATAAAATGGACTGAAAATCGAAAAAAGTCGAAAAATCGTAATTTTTTGGAAAATGCTCTATTTTTTTTTATTTTTAAAGATTTTCAAAAAATGGTTACAAATTCGGATATCTGACCTAAATCCAATTCTAACGATGTATAATATGTATTGAAATACTGAAATTTTTAATTTTCGATATTTTGATATTTTTGCATTTTTATAACTTTTGAACGTAGGATTTCTCAGGTGTATTTTATATGATTAGATAATGTAATAATGTGCTGCCTTGGGTAAGGTGAAAGCCTTCAGCCTTGCAAGCAAGTCTAGTATTATATTTAGACTTGTAACGTTGAATATGAAAGCTTTCATATCTGCATGGGACAAGAAATGTATCCAAACTTTGACAAAATTCTGAAAAATCGGTGCCTGTGCGCAAAATGCGATGTTTCAATTGGCTGAAAAATCGGTGCCTGGTGCGATGTTTCAATTGGCTGTTTACTGAGTAGCTAAAGTACAACGTCATTTGATAGCCACATAAAATATCTACAAGATGGTACCACAGCGACAAGTTTCTTTTTCAAACTTAAAAAGTTATAGGACTTTGAAAAGTAAGGTTTTTTACGATTTCGAGCAATTTTAAACGCATGTTTCTCGGAAAAGCCGCCTACAATTTTTTTAAAACTTTCTCAATCGAGAGTCTTATAGGTGGTGTATTGTGTGAGACCATTGTACAATTTCTCTAAATGTCATGAGTAGTCGAAAAACGAGATTGAAAATCCAAAACGTCGTATTTTTACCATTTGGAGCATTTTTAGACGTCTTTTTCTCGAAAAGTCAACGCAATTTCTTTTTTTTTTTGAAATTCTTCTACAGAGAGTTTTATCGGTAGTCTTAGGTATGAAACCATTGCGCAACAGTTAGAAATATCAGGAGTATGAGAACAAAGGGATCGAAAATTGAAAACGTCACCTTTCATTGTTAAGCGAAACATGCAGTAAGAGTTGATACAATCTGTACGTATTAGCAACGTTTAGAGCATATTCAAAAGTCCCCCTTTCTCTCACAGTGACGATATTTGGGCAAAAAGTATTTCAACTTTGAGTCTTTACTTCTATTCAAAATAAGGGTATAGTGACCCTGTAGCAGAAATATTTGATTTATGTGTGTAATAATTAGTCTTTCAATTAATATTGTTTCTCCTTGGCCAAAATCACCTCATAGCCGTAATCATCTTGACACAAATCGACGGCTCGCGCTGTTTATAAGCAAATCCAATTTTTAAGAGTTCCAGTTGTATCTTGCAGTAGTATCGAGCAGAAGTACGAAAGTAAATTAGATCTTTTTAATTCCGAACCACTGGTATGGTGGGATAATCTGAAGTTTAAAATAAAATCTACAGCACGCACCTATTCAAAAAATACTAAAAGGAAAGAGAGGGAACTATATTGGGATAAACAAAATAAATTAACAAGGGAATATGCAAGAATTGATAGAACGAACAGTACAAATTATGATACAATATTAGAATTAGAAGCCAGACTCGAACAAATAGAAAACGATTTATGTAAAGGGGCCATCTTAAGATCTAAAGTGAAACATGCTGTAGAAAGTGATAGGAATACATCATATTTTTTAAATTTAGAAAAACAGAGGCAAAATAATAAATGTTTTAAAGAATTGATTAACGACAATGATGATATTTTAAATGATACTAGTTCTATTTTATATGAGTGTACTTCCTTTTATAGTAATCTATATGCTAAAGATGATGATAATTTAAGTGCTATAAATGATTTATCTAAAGTAATACAGAATAATATTCTACCTATAGACAGAGATTTTTGCGATAAAAGTATTACTTTAGATGAATTATCTAAAACACTTAAAAGTTTGACTAAAAATAAAAGCCCAGGTTTAGACTCTCTTACTCCAGAATTTTATTTAAAGTTTTGGGATTTGATAGGCCCTTTATATCTACATGTACTTAATTTTATATATGTAAATCAAATTATGTCTCGCTCTATGCGAAAAGGAATGATAACCCTTATTTATAAAGATAAAGGAGATAGAAGGAATCTTAAGAATTATAGACCCATTACACTTTTAAATACAGATTATAAGATTTTATCCAAATGTTTGTCTATTAGATTAAGAAAAATTATACATACTTTTATATCCCCCGAACAGACTTGCTCTGTTCCGGGCAGAAATATTTTAGATACAGTAGCTTCTATTAGAGATGTGATTAATTATACCGATGATGAAGATATCGAGGGATTTATTTTAAAATTAGACGCAGAAAAGGCTTTTGATAGAGTATCTCATGCATATTTATTCCATGTGTTAAAGTGCTTTGGGGTGGGGGATAATTTCATAAATTGGATCAAGACTTTATACTCAGATATATATAGTACAGTTAAATGCAATGGCCATTTATCTCCATTTTTTAAAGTAGAGAGATCTGTTAGACAGGGTTGTCCTTTATCAGCAATTTTATATGTTATCACTGCAGAGCCTTTAAATTTGTTAATTAAGCAATCTCCTTTAAAAGGAATACCCATATATAATTCTGATGTTGTCTCCTTAATATACCAACATGCAGATGATACTAATTTAACTTTATCCAATATAGACTCTGTCAATTCGGTTTTTAAGGTTTTAAATATATTTTGCTCAGCTTCCGGAGCAAAAATCAATACATCTAAGTCAGAATTACTGCCTATAGGTAAAAGCGAATATTTGGACTATGATTATAATATTGATGTTAAAGTTGTATCTGATTCTATTGAAATTTTAGGTGTCTATTTGGGATCGAATAAAAATGTGTGTAATAGTTTGAATTGGGACAGTAAGGTTAATAAAATTAAACAACTTCTAGGCCTATGGAGCAGGCGACGTATTACCCTTGCAGGTAAAGTGACTGTGATACAATCCCTATTGTTATCAAAACTGTGGTATACAGCGAGTGTTTTACCGTTACCTGACTCTGTAGAGCGTGAAATCACATCACTTATCAATAAATTTCTCTGGCGAGGCAAGCCACCCCGTGTTAAGTACACAACTCTTGTCAAAACAAAAGCAGACGGTGGTCTAAATCTACCTAATATTAAATTAAAATGCCAATCTTTATGTTTAAAATGGATTATTAAGTTGTGTGATGTTAATTATAAACATGTATGGAAAAGCATTATGAAATATTATCTATCTAAAGCTACATGTTCAAATAATTGTATTGATATTTTTAAACTGAATATAGATAAGCTTACTTTATCAAATCTACCCGCTTTCTACAAATATATTTTAATTGCCTGGAATGACTTAAATAATGGAACGAGACCAGATCCTATAAATTTTAATGATATTTCCATTCAACCATTATTTAATAATAACCTAATAAAACATAATGGACGAAGGCTGAATTTTAAATTATTTCAGTCATTTGGTATTAATTATATTTATGACATTATATATTATGTTAAACCCGGTTTTATTCCAAACCATACTGTTCTGGATATTTTTCAAGATGCTTATGATAATTTTGATAATGATAAACTTTTAAAGAATTATGATGTAATAAAATCCTCAATTCCTGAGAAATGGGGACATATTATTGAAAATAACTCGTATGATAGCACCTGTGATATCCACGATGAAATTTCTTTTAAAATTAATGATGTATTAGTTAAATCCAAAGATATTACTTCTAAATATTGTTATAAATTATTGATTAAGAATAATAGTTCCGATCCCACTTCTTATCATTTTTGGGAGAAGAATGGTATAACGGTGAATTGGCCTCTTGTATGGAAAAATCTTTTTAAATATTATAAGAATCCCTTTAGCATTGACCTAGATTTTAAAATAGCGCACAATATAATTTGGACTATGGATAAATTGTACAAAGTAAATATTATTGATCCAAATGTATGCCCCGTATGTAAAGTAGATATAGAAAATATTGTTCACATGTTTTTAGAATGTAATTGTCTGGTAAATATTATAGATCGCCATTGAAGAGACGACCATTATCAAGATCGGTCGCATTATTTCTGTTACCTCCTTTTTTTTCAAATCATTTTTAGTGAAGCCTGTACCATAACAGGCCCGGGACTGTACAGCGCAGTGGACGCTTACGGCTGGCCCCCGGATCCATTCACTTGATTTGATATTTTTAGCAGGTTAATTTTATAGATTTTTGTTTTTCGTGTAGTGCGGTCCCCCTGCACTTACTATTAGAGTAGAGTTTTAGCCCTTCGTACTGTAGAATGTTCTCGTTGTCGGGCTTTGCTCCTGTTTGCTCGCTACACTTATTATTTTGACGTTTTCCGAGATTCTATCCGGATTATCGCCCTTATTGTTGAAATTGTTTGACGTTTTGACATCTGACGTCAACTGGCAGACTATCGCCATTGAAGAGACGACCATTATCAAGATCGGTCGCATTATTTCTGTTACCTCCTTTTTTTTCAAATCATTTTTAGTGAAGCCTGTACCATAACAGGCCCGGGACTGTACAGCGCAGTGGACGCTTACGGCTGGCCCCCGGATCCATTCACTTGATTTGATATTTTTAGCAGGTTAATTTTATAGATTTTTGTTTTTCGTGTAGTGCGGTCCCCCTGCACTTACTATTAGAGTAGAGTTTTAGCCCTTCGTACTGTAGAATGTTCTCGTTGTCGGGCTTTGCTCCTGTTTGCTCGCTACACTTATTATTTTGACGTTTTCCGAGATTCTATCCGGATTATCGCCCTTATTGTTGAAATTGTTTGACGTTTTGACATCTGACGTCAACTGGCAGACTATCGCCATTGAAGAGACGACCATTATCAAGATCGGTCGCATTATTTCTGTTACCTCCTTTTTTTTTCAAATCATTTTTAGTGAAGCCTGTACCATAACAGGCCCGGGACTGTACAGCGCAGTGGACGCTTACGGCTGGCCCCCGGATCCATTCACTTGATTTGATATTTTTAGCAGGTTAATTTTATAGATTTTTGTTTTTCGTGTAGTGCGGTCCCCCTGCACTTACTATTAGAGTAGAGTTTTAGCCCTTCGTACTGTAGAATGTTCTCGTTGTCGGGCTTTGCTCCTGTTTGCTCGCTACACTTATTATTTTGACGTTTTCCGAGATTCTATCCGGATTATCGCCCTTATTGTTGAAATTGTTTGACGTTTTGACATCTGACGTCAACTGGCAGACTACGCCGTTGAAGAGACGACCATTATCAAGATCGGTCGCATTATTTCTGTTACCTCCTTTTTTTTCAAATCATTTTTAGTGAAGCCTGTACCATAACAGGCCCGGGACTGTACAGCGCAGTGGACGCTTACGGCTGGCCCCCGGATCCATTCACTTGATTTGATATTTTTAGCAGGTTAATTTTATAGATTTTTGTTTTTCGTGTAGTGCGGTCCCCCTGCACTTACTATTAGAGTAGAGTTTTAGCCCTTCGTACTGTAGAATGTTCTCGTTGTCGGGCTTTGCTCCTGTTTGCTCGCTACACTTATTATTTTGACGTTTTCCGAGATTCTATCCGGATTATCGCCCTTATTGTTGAAATTGTTTGACGTTTTGACATCTGACGTCAACTGGCAGACTATCGCCATTGAAGAGACGACCATTATCAAGATCGGTCGCATTATTTCTGTTACCTCCTTTTTTTTCAAATCATTTTTAGTGAAGCCTGTACCATAACAGGCCCGGGACTGTACAGCGCAGTGGACGCTTACGGCTGGCCCCCGGATCCATTCACTTGATTTGATATTTTTAGCAGGTTAATTTTATAGATTTTTGTTTTTCGTGTAGTGCGGTCCCCCTGCACTTACTATTAAAGAGATCATACTCGATATAACGAATTCCCCCATGAGTAATCAAGCCTTTAAAACAAGTTTACTGTCTGGTATTCAGTCCACCGCCAATAACAACAGTCGTAGAAAGTTTAATGCCGTTAAAGCATGGACTCTGTTTCTAATAAATATCAAATTTTATATGTTGGTGACGTCAACGTGCACGAAATCCGAAAATTGGCGATACAAAATCAATTTTTGAACCAGTTACATATTTGAGTAGATGACATAAAAACGCGATTCCGAAGTCCCGTGTACACATTGGTGTGACATCGACAAAAGTCCGAATTGGTCATAATTGGAACGTTTTGCATACTTATAAAGCATATATAGAGAGCTTTTTTTAAAAGTGGCATAAAAACGCGATTCCGAAGTCCCGTGTACACATTGGTGTGAGATCGACAAAAGTCCGAATTGGTCATAATTGGAACGTTTTGCATACGTATAAAGCATATATAGAGAGCTTTTTTTAAAAGTGGCAATATTTGAACTAAGGGTGTTTTAATAGTAACCAATATCTGTTACTGTTTTAGTTAATAATAGTTACCCCTGAAATTAATATCGCAGGATTTTTGTCTCCATGACGTCATCATTTGATACCAGTGAAAATAAACCTCTCTGTTGAAGCTATTTATAAGAAAGGCACTCCACTATATAAATGCTGAAAAATTAATGTTGAAGGAGATAGGGGCTCCTTCTCAACCTCGTGGGTTTCCTCCGGGCACTCCGGTTTCCTCCCACAGCAAAGACCCCTGCGCGTGCGCTAAGATAATGAAAATCAAAAATAAGACTTGTCTGCGATATCACCTTCGGTGGAAGCGGACGTTAAACACCAAGAACAACAACAATGTTGAATGTATGATTCTGTGTTTTGGTTATTGTTTGACACTTACGATACTTTTTTGTCCCAATCGGAAAACTTGGGGTTTTTTTATTCTCGTGTAGATCTCTGAAACTAAAACAGGAAGAGTTTTGAATATTGATTTTTCCCATGTTTTAAACATTTAGTACTTAGAACTATTGCGAAAGTTGTGAACCAGACCGGAAGTGATGTAAATCTTTAACGTGCACGAATGAAAATCAGTTCTAATTATGTCATTTCCCAACCGATTTTCGAAAAAATTATATTTTTGTACAACCGGGGATATTGCGGATGGGATAAAGGTCGAATTGAGATAACCATGTCGTTCTCAGTTGAGATAACCAGTTTGAGCATGGACTCTATCTGTAATAAATATTAAATTTTTATATGTTACATGTAGTGACGTCAAATCTTTAACGTGTACGAAATCAGAAAATTGTTGATATTTCATCGAATATTAAATCAATTTTTTAACCAGTTGCATATTTTTTAGTAGTTGATATGGACGTGATTCCAAAGTCCCGTGTACACATTGGTGTGACATTGACAACAGTCCGACTTGGTCATAATCGCAACGTTTTGCCTACGTATAAAGCATTATATAGAGAGCTTTTTTTTGAAAGAGGCAATATTTGAACTAAAGGTGTTTTACTGGTAACCAATATCTGGTAATGCTGCTTCTAGAGTGAAAATAATTCATTTTAGTCAATAACAGTTACTCCTGAAATTATTATCCAAGGTTTTTTGTCTACACGACGCCATCATATGATACCAGCGAAAATGACGCTATTTACTGAAACTATTTATAAGGAAGGCACCCTTTTGTACAAATGTTGAAAAGTTGATGTTGAAAGGTATGATTCTTGGTTTTGGTTATGATCTGACACGATCTTTTGTATTTGTCCCATTCGAAAAACTGTTTTTTTTTTCATTCTCGTGTAGATCTCTGAAACTAAAGCAGATAGATTTCTGAATAATGATTTTTCCTATGTTTTTAGCAGTAAGTACTTAGAACTATTGCGAAAATTCTGAACAGACCGGAAGTGAAGTAAATCTTTAACGTGCTTAAATGAAAATAGGCCCTAATAATGTCAATTCCCAACCGATTTTGGAAAGAAGCTATATTTTTGTAGAGCCGGTGATAAAGGTCGAATTGCAATATCACGCCGTTTTCCTTTTTTCCTAAAAATTTGAAAATGTACTGAAATTGTAATTTTTTCTTTTAGAATTTTTGAGTTTTTGATTGCGTATTTAGATTTCTGGCGTCTGTAGGATTCCACCGATCCAAGTTCATAATGTTGCAAATTGTTCAACTATGTTTTCCACTTTCCTTCTATCGTAATGCACATGCACAGAAAGTGTCAATATCTGAGTTGTTTAAGTGTGTGTGTGTGTGTGTTTTAAGGGGTGAGTGGTGGGCATTTTGTGCTGCCTTGGGTAAGGTGAAAGTCTTCAGCCTTGCAAGCAAGTCTAGTATTATATTTAGACTTGTAACGTTGAATATGAAAGCTTTCATATCTGCATGGGGCAGTAGCAGATCTAGTTATTTATTATTATTATTTACCGCGAGGGCCTAGATCTCCATGATCGAAAACAGATATCGATCTGGAATTAGATTTTCTATGGGGAAACTATGTGGTGGCTACTTGATAAAATATTTTTGAAATTTCTCCGCATACCGGAAGTGACCGAACTTTGTACGTTATCTAAAAATTGAAAATCGGCCATAGTTTCGTCAATTCTTTATCCATTTTCAAACAAATTAAATTTTTGGAATCCCTCAATCTTTTTTGAGACAATCTTTTCTGAGACATTTTTCAATTTCGAATATTCGTCTATGACTTTTATCGTTTGAAAATTGAAAACATGTTGTTTACGAAACAATTTTTGTTATTTTTCAAAATTTTCAAATTTGACCTACATTTTTTTATACCTGAAGTCTATCCGATTCCAGTAATATAAGTTTCATTCAGAGTTATCGGCCTTTATTTTTCGATTTTTTTCGAATTTTCTTCCCATTTTGTGAGCTCGGGTTTCGGTTTATGGCAGAATTGACGTTTCTGAAACTTCTGGAACATGAAGTTATAGTCCAATACCAACGAATAAAGCAATTTCGACAATAATCCTTAAACCGGAAGTAGTCGAAATAATGTGCAATATTTTGAAAAAAAATGCAAAAAATGGATATTTTGGGGAAAAACGCGATTTTTTCTCCGCCCGATATCAATGGATGAAAGAAATTAGGGTACCGTTGAACTGCACTAGGATTGTACTATCGTATGATACCCAATTCATACGGATACTATGAAAAGGCAGCAAAATATGGCACGCTGAAAATCAAGTATTTTCTGATTTGGAGCGTTTTTGGATGCCTGTATCTCGAAAACTACAATTGTTTTCAATTTTATCTATCGAGAGTCCTTTCGGTGGTATTTTGCATGAAGCCATCCAATAAGACTTTGAAATGTCTTGAATAGGATATAAAATGGACTGAAAATCGAAAAAAGTCGAAAAATCGTAATTTTTTGGAAAATGCTCTATTTTTTTTTTATTTGTAAAGATTTTCAAAAAATGGTTACAAATTCGGATATCTGACCTAAATCCAATTCTAACGATGTATAATATGTATTGAAATACTGAAATTTTTAATTTTTGATATTTTGATATTTTTGCATTATTGGAACTTTTGAACGTAGGATTTCTCAGGTGTATTTTATATGATTAGATAATGTAATAATGTGCTGCCTTGGGTAAGGTGAAAGCGTTCAGCCTTGCAAGCAAGTCTAGTATTATATTTAGACTTGTAACGTTGAATATGAAAGCTTTCATATCTGCATGGGACAGTAGCAGATCTAGTTATTTATTATTATTATTTACCGCGAGGGCCTAGATCTCCATGATCGAAAACAGATATCGATCTGGAATTAGATTTTCTATTGGGAAACTATGTGGTGGCTACTTGATAAAATATTTTTGAAATTTCTCCGCATACCGGAAGTGACCGAACTTTGTACGTTATCTAAAAATTGAAAATCGGCCATAGTTTCGTCAATTCTTTATCCATTTTCAAACAAATTAAATTTTTGGAATCCCTCAATCTTTTCTGAGACATTTTTCAATTTCGAATATTCGTCTATGACTTTTATCGTTTGAAAATTGAAAACATGTTGTTTACGAAACAATTTTTGTTATTTTTCAAAATTTTCAAATTTGACCTACATTTTTTTATACCTGAAGTCTATCCGATTCCAGTAATATAAGTTTCATTCAGAGTTATCGGCCTTTATTTTTCGATTTTTTTCGAATTTTCTTCCCATTTTGTGAGCTCGGGTTTCGGTTTATGGCAGAATTGACGTTTCTGAAACTTCTGGAACATGAAGTTATAGTCCAATACCAACGAATAAAGCAATTTCGACAAGAATCCTTAAACCGGAAGTGGTCGAAATAATGTGCAATATTTTGAAAAAAATGCAAAAAATGGATATTTTGGGGAAAAACGCGATTTTTTCTCCGCCCGATATCAATGGATGAAAGAAATTAGGGTACCATTGAACTGCAGTAGGATTGTACTATCGTATGATACCCAATTCATACGGATACTATGAAAAGGCAGCAAAATATGGCACGCTGAAAATCAAGTATTTTCTGATTTGGAGCGTTTTTGGATGCCTGGGTGCAATGTTTCATTAGGCTTTCACCATTGAAAATGGTGAAAGGCTATTGTTATTACTAGGTATTATTAAGCTTCCATATTACATATGAAAGCTTATTGTTTCTGTTAAGATTATTATTTTTTTTTTTTGTGTATTTTCTGCAAATCGGATTTCTCAGAATCTAACCACGGGATCTTTCTGAAACTTTGACCTACCCACCCAAAAATGGGGTGCGAACGTTGTTTAAATATATTTTCAAAACGTTTTACGAATCCGAAATCACCGAATTTTACGAACGAAAAAACTGACAATGTATAGTCGTAACTTTGTTATTTTTTGACCGATTTTACTAATTCTTTTTTCTTTGATTACCTTGAAAAAAATCATTTTCATCCGCAGTTTCACATTTTCGAATTTCGAAAATTCGTCGCTGTGATTTCGAACCGGAAGTTTAGACCAATTTGACAACTTCTTTAATAGTTGTACGATTTTCATGAAATTTAGTATATAAGTAGATCTTACCGATGTGACTTCAAAAATATAATTAAACATTTTCTAAATTATCTCCCCTTGGTGAAATTAAGGATCAAATTTTTTCAAAAAAATCGTCTAAATATAGGTCAGAATGACCTATTTTTTTTTTCGATACTAGACAAGGAACTACTGATTCGTACACAAAATATGGTGTTTGTCGATCGAACCGGAAGTGCCACCATCTTTAAACGTGAAAAATCACTAAGGCTTTTTTGCTATTTTACTTACAGAGTCGGGAGTTACATTTTCTGAATCCTTGTAGGATGGCCTAAAAATCTATCTGATCAGAATTTTGATTTTGGATTTTGGTCACGTGATGGTCACCATTTTGAATTGAAAATAAAAAATAGAAGCAATTTGAAGGGCCGGGAATTTGGAACAAAATAACTCTCCTTCTAATTAAGCTAGAATGTTTAAACTTGGTGTAGACGTGCACTAGGTCAATGTCATGATTGAGTTCAAAGATGAGCATTTTCTGCCTAGGGTAAGCAGAGATAAGCATGCTGATTTGTTGATTCTTTAGGGCACGATAACTTCTGTTATAATGAAGGGAGGGCGGTGAAACTCTTGTCAATAGAGAGTCTAATAGCTAGCCTAATGTGTGAAATCATTGTATCATTTTTTTTTAAATATCAGAGATAGCCGAAAAAAAGAGATTGAAAATCCAAAAAGTCGTATTTTTACAATTTGGAGCATGTTTAGAGGTCTTTCTCGTAAAGTCAACATAATATTTTTTGGGAACTTCTTCTACAAAGAGTCTTATTGGTAGTCTTTTATGTGAAACCATCGATCAACAGTCCAACATATCAGGAGTAGAAGAACAAAATGATCGAACATTGAAAACGGCACCCTTTCATTGTTAAGCGAAACATGCAGTGTGGGTGACTACAATCTACGCATTTAGTCATCGTATAGAGTTTATTCAACAGTATCGAATTCCAACTGCTTAGGGATATTTTACGTGCACTCCAATGTGTACACGGGACCTTGGTTTTTCGTCCCATCCGAAAGACTAGACAGCTGTGCTTGTCAGGCCCTCCGTTCTGCCTCACTGACAAGGGGAACCACGCCGGGAAATCGAGATGAACCTTTTCCGTGCAGAACTTTCAATTCAGGCAAAACGTTTATTGCATACGATTAAGCTGGTCAGTTGGAGCTTATTTTCAAAAGTTTTGTAATAATCGGTTGGTAATTAAAGTACTGTGCACATTAAACTGTTAAAACAGAAAATTTCGCCCGGTTGAAATGTTTCTTGCTATAAGTCAGCAATTTTCCGAATTCAGGGAGGCTGAATGGCTGAATGGCTAGCATGTGCGCGCTGTATCGTAACGTCTGTCATTGAGTCAACGGGCGTCCTTTCGATCTCCATGTTTTACGTGACATGGTGTATGATGTCCAACCTCGTGGTTTTTCTCCGTGTTCTTCGGTTTCCACCCAACGGCTAAAGACCAGTACGCGCAATGGGAGTTTTTAAATAAAATTAAAAAACATATGTTAGCCCCGAAATGACCTAGTTTGTGTCGAATGGACGTTAGGCCGCATTTCTCTCTTTCTCTTTTTAAAGTTTTGTAATAATCGGTTGGTAATCAAAGGTACTGTAAAAGTGATAAAACAGAAAATTTGGCCCGGTTGTAATGTTTCTTACTTTAAAGTCAGCAATTTGTCGATTTTAAGGGTCAAACGTTTATTGCGAACGATTAAGCTGGTCAGGGGGAGCTTATTTTTAAAAGTTTTGTAATATTCGGTTGATAAATAAAGGTACCGTGCAAATTAAACTGTTACAATAGAAAATTTGGCCCGGTTGAAATGTTTTTCGCTGTAGGTCAGCAATTTGCCGATTTTAGTGAGGTTGCGTGGCTGAATGGTTAGCACGTGCGCTCTGTATCATCACGTCTGTCATTGAGTCAACTGGCGTTGTTTCGATTTCTTGGTTGTACGTGACAAGGAGTATGGTCGCCTGTCCAACCTCATAGGCCGTAACGCCGCTGCCCGGGTAAAATTTCCCTCATTGCACACTTTATGGCATATGCCCGTCTTCATTAGCCCATTTTAGGAGCAGAACAGTAGGACGTTAAACCCCATTCAATTTCATTTCATTTTCTCTATGTTGCTTATTTATTATAGTGGATAAATATTTTTCTGGTTCTAGCAATTATTTAATTTCTGCATAGAAATCTTGCTTTGGCCAGTTTTTTTATTGCAGAGTGCCATTCTTGTTTAAACAAACATGATCCTTTGTTTAAAACATGCTTAAGAAGTCGTCACGATTTCCTACTTATAACCAAACATATTGGAAATATTAGTCTGGCATTATTAAATCCTCATTTTATTGGTCTTATTTAAAATTAAACTTTCATTTAACTATGAACAACCCTTAACGTGTCTCTTTAAAACTATTAAGTACTCTAAAACAGTAGCTCAACCTTTTGACCTAAACTCATTAATTTACCATTTTGTTGTGAGCGACTACTTATTCTTCCTATATGACATATTGCTCATGTCTGATTTCAAAGGGGGGTTGGGTGCCTGAATGGTTAGCACGCGCGCCTGTCATTGATTAAACCAGCGTGTTTTCGAATGCCCGGTTGTACGTGACAAGGAGTAAGGTCGCCTGTCCAACCTGCCATTTTTAATTTTTTTCCCGCCATTTTCATTTCATTTTCTCATCCGTCTCATTACAGTAATACAAGTTTCAGTTATTTCCCTTTAGTTTTCAGATTATCGTTATGCCTGGGTGCAATGTTTCATACTATATTTAGACTTGTAACTTCGCGAGTTTTTTACCAATTTTGATAATTTTTTCTTCTTATCCTTTTATTTAGGATACTTGATACAATCAATGACACGTGACGATGAATATGAAAGCTTTCATATCTGCATGGGACAGTAGCACATCTAGTTATTATTATTATTTTTTTTGTGTGTGTTTTCTGCAAATCGGATTTCTCAGAATCTATCCATAGGATCTTTCTGAAATTTTGACCTACCCCCCCAAAAATGGGGTGCGAACCTTGATTAAATGTATTTTCAAAACGTTTTACGAATCCGAAATCACCGAATTTTACGAACGAATGCATTTGACCTACAATGCTGTAACTTTGTGACTATTTGATCTATTTTATTAATTCTTTTTCATTTGAGTATCCTAAGACATTTACTTCAAATCTGCAATTTCGGATTTTCGAATTTCGAAAATTCGTCGCTGTGATTTCGAACCGGAAGTTTACACCAACTCGACAACTTCTTTAGTAGTTGTACGATTTTCATGAAATTTAATATGTAAGTAGACCTTAATGATGCGACTTGAAAAATGACTTTAGAAATTTTCTAACTTATCTTCCCTTGGTGAAATTAAGGATCAAAGTTTTCAAAAAAATCGTCGAAATATAGGTCAGAATGACCTAGTTTTTTTTCGATACTAGACAAGGAATTACTGATTCGTACACAAAATGTGGAGTTTGTCGATCGAACCGGAAGTGCCACCATCTTTAAACGTGAAAAATCAATAAGGCTTTTTTGCTATTTTACTTACAGACTCGGGAGTTATATTTTCTGAATCCTTGTAGGAAGGCCTAAAAGATGTCGCGAATAGAATTCTGATTTAGGTCAACCGGGAGTCACCATTTTGAATTGAAAATGAAAAATAGAAGCAATTTGAAGGGCCAAGAATTTGGAGCACAATAACTCTAATTCTAATTAAGCTAGAATGTTCAAACTTGTTGTAGACGTTAACTAGGTCAATGTTATGATTGAGTTCAAAGATGAGCATTTTCTGTTTAGGGTAAGCAGAGATAAGCATGCTGATTTGTTGATTCTTTAGGGCACGATAACTTCGGTTATAATGAAGGGAGGGCGGTTAAACTTTTGTCAATAGAGAGTCTAATAGCTAGCTGTTGTGTGAAATCATTGTATCATTTTTTTAAATATCAGGGATATCCGAAAAAAAGAGATTGAAAATCCAAAAAGTCGTATTTTTACAATTTGGAGCATGTTTAGAGGTCTTTCTCGTAAAGTCAACATAATATTTTTTGGGAACTTCTTCTACAAAGAGTCTTATTGGTAGTCTTTTATATGAGACCATCGATCAACAGTCCAACATATCAGGAGTAGAAGAACAAAAAGATCGAACATTGAAAACGGCACCCTTTCATTGTTGTGCGAAACATGCAGTGTGGGTGACTACAATCTACGCATTTAGTCATCGTATAGAGTTTATTCAACAGTATCGAATTCCAACTGCTTAGGGATATTTTACGTGCACTCCAATGTGTACACGGGACCTTGGTTTTTCGTCCCATCCGAAGGACTAGACAGCTGTGCTTGTCAGGCCCTCCGTTCTGCCTCACTGACAAGGGGAACCACGCCGGGAAATCGAGATGAACTTTTTCCGTGCAGAACTTTCAATTCAGGCAAAACGTTTATTCCATACGATTAAGCTGGTCAGTTGGAGCTTATTTTCAAAAGTTTTGTAATAATCGGTTGGTAATTAAAGTACCGTGCACATTGAACTGTTAACACAGAAAATTTCGCCCGGTTGAAATGTTTCTTGCTATAAGTCAGCAATTTTTCGAATTCAGGGAGGCTGGATGGCTGAATGGTTAGCATGTGCTCGCTGTATCGTAACGTTTGTCATTGAGTCAACGGGCGTCGTTTCGATCTCCAGGTTGCACGTGACATGGTGTATGATGTCCAACCTCGTGGGTTTTCTCCGTGTTCTTCGGTTTCCTCCCAACCGCTAAAGACCAGTACGTGCAAGGGGAGTTTTTAAATAAAATTAAAAAACATATGTTAGTCCCGAAATGACCTAGTTTGTGTCGAATGGACGTTAGGTCGCATTTCTCTCTTTCTCTTTATAAAGTTTTGTAATAATCGGTTGGTAATCAAAGGTACTGTTAAAGTGATAAAACAGAAAATTTGGCCCGGTTGTAATGTTTCTCACTTTAAAGTCAGCAATTTGTCGAATTAAAGGGGCAAACGTTTATTGCGAACGATTAAGCTGGTCAGGGGGAGCTTATTTTTAAAAGTTTTGTAATATTCGGTTGATAACTAAAGGTACCGTGCAAATTAAACTGGTAAAATAGAAAATTTGGCCCGGTTGAAATGTTTCTCGCTGTAGGTCAGCAATTTGCCGATTTTAGGGAGGTTGCGTGGCTGAATGGTTAGCACGTGCGCTCCGTATCATAACGTCTGTCATTGAGTCAACTGGCCTTGTTTCGATTTCTTGGTTGTACGTGACAAGGAGTATGGTCGCGTTACCAACCTCGTAGGCCGTAACGCCGCTGCCCGGGTAAAATTTCCCTCATTGCACACTTTATGGCGTATGCCCGTCTTCATTAGCCCATTGTAGGAGCAGACCAGTAGGACGTTAAACCCCATTCAATTTCATTTCATTTTCTCTATGTTGCTTATTTATTATAGTGGATAAATATTTTTCTGGTTCTAGCAATTATTTAATTTCTGCATAGAAATCTCTGGCCAGTTTTTTTTATTGCAGAGTGCCATTCTTGTATATTGCAGTCTATGACCTTTTGTTTAAAACATGCTTAAGAAGTAGTCACGATTTCCTACTTATAACCAAACATATTGGAAACCATAATTATATAACATATCTTGGAAGCCCGATTACAGCTATACAAGTTTCAGTTATTTCCCTTTAGTTTAAAGATTATTTTTGCCCGGGTGCAATGTTTCTCACTACATTTAAATTTGTAACTTTGTGAGTTTTTGACCTATTTTGATATTATGTCTTTATAATTTTCCAAATCTACATATTTAACGTACATATTCAAACAGTTGAGTTCAACCTGATTCAAAAAGTTTTAGTTTTGTTCAAAGTTATCTCATTTAATTTTTCGATGTTTTCTTACCATTTTCATTTCATTTTTCTGAAAGTTTTGAAATCGGAAGTCATCCCGATTACAGCAACACAAGTATCAGTTATTTCCGTTTAGTTTTCAGATTACTCAATGTTTCATACTATATTTAGACTTGTAACTTCGCGAGTTTTTGACCAATTTTGATAGTTTGTTATTCTTATCCTTTTATTTGAGATACTTGATATAATCGATGACACGTGACGATGAATATGAAAGCTTTCATATCTGCATGGGACAGTAGCAGATCTAGTATTATTAAGCTTTCATATGTATTACATATGAAAGCTTATTGTTTCTGTTAAGATTAATATTATTATTATTTTTAGACTTTCACCATTTTTCAATGGTGAAAGACTATTGTTATTACTAAGATTATTAAGCTTTCATATTACATATGAAAGCTTATTGTTTCTGTTAAGATTATTATTATTTTTTTTTGTGTATTTTCTGCAAATCGGATTTCTCAGAATCTAACCATGGGATCTTTCTAAAACCTTGACCTACCCCCCCAAAAATGGGGTGCGAACGTTGTTTAAATATATTTTCAAAACGTTTTACGAATCCGAAATCACCGAATTTTACGAACGAAAAAACTGACAATGCATAGTCGTAACTTTGTTATTTTTTGACCGATTTTACTAATTCTTTTTTCTTTGAATACCTTGAAAAAAATCATTTTCATCTGCAGTTTCACATTTTCGAATTTCGAAAATTCGTCGCTGTGATTTCGAACCGGAAGTTTAGACCAATTTGACAACTTCTTTAATAGTTGTACGATTTTCATGAAATTTAGTATACAAGTAGATCTTACCGATGTGACTTCAAAAATATAATTAGAAATTAAGGATCAAAGTTTTCAAAAAAATCGTCGAAATATAGGTCAGAATGACCTAATTTTTTTTTTCGATACTAGACAAGGAATTAATGATTCGTTACAAAATATGGAGTTTGTCGATCGAACCGGAAGTGCCACCATCTTTAAACGTGAAAAATCAAAAAGGCTTTTTTGCTATTTTACTTACAGACTCGGGAGTTATATTTTCGGAATCCTTGAAGGAATGCCTAAAAATCTATCGGATCAGAATTTTGATTTCGGTCATCATGTAGTGATGCAATGAGGGAAATTTTACCCGGCCAGCGGCGTTACGGCCTACGAGGTTGGACAGGCGACCATACTCCTTGTCACGTACAACCAAGAAATCGAAACAAGGCCAGTTGACTCAATGACAGACGTTATGATACGGAGCGCACGTGCTAACCATTCAGCCACGCAACCTCCCTAAAATCGGCAAATTGCTGACCTACAGCGAGAAACATTTCAACCGGGCCAAATTTTCTATTTTACCAGTTTAATTTGCACGGTACCTTTAGTTATCAACCGAATATTACAAAACTTTTAAAAATAAGCTCCCCCTGACCAGCTTAATCGTTCGCAATAAACGTTTGCCCCTTTAATTCGACAAATTGCTGACTTTAAAGTGAGAAACATTACAACCGGGCCAAATTTTCTGTTTTATCACTTTAACAGTACCTTTGATTACCAACCGATTATTACAAAACTTTATAAAGAGAAAGAGAGAAATGCGACCTAACGTCCATTCGACACAAACTAGGTCATTTCGGGACTAACATATGTTTTTTAATTTTATTTAAAAACTCCCCTTGCACGTACTGGTCTTTAGCGGTTGGGAGGAAACCGAAGAACACGGAGAAAACCCACGAGGTTGGACATCATACACCATGTCACGTGCAACCTGGAGATCGAAACGACGCCCGTTGACTCAATGACAAACGTTACGATACAGCGAGCACATGCTAACCATTCAGCCATCCAGCCTCCCTGAATTCGGAAAATTGCTGACTTATAGCAAGAAACATTTCAACCGGGCGAAATTTTCTGTGTTAACAGTTCAATGTGCACGGTACTTTAATTACCAACCGATTATTACAAAACTTTTGAAAATAAGCTCCAACTGACCAGCTTAATCGTATGGAATAAACGTTTTGCCTGAATTGAAAGTTCTGCACGGAAAAAGTTCATCTCGATTTCCCGGCGTGGTTCCCCTTGTCAGTGAGGCAGAACGGAGGGCCTGACAAGCACAGCTGTCTAGTCCTTCGGATGGGACGAAAAACCAAGGTCCCGTGTACACATTGGAGTGCACGTAAAATATCCCTAAGCAGTTGGAATTCGATACTGTTGAATAAACTCTATACGATGACTAAATGCGTAGATTGTAGTCACCCACACTGCATGTTTCGCACAACAATGAAAGGGTGCCGTTTTCAATGTTCGATCTTTTTGTTCTTCTACTCCTGATATGTTGGACTGTTGATCGATGGTCTCATATAAAAGACTACCAATAAGACTCTTTGTAGAAGAAGTTCCCAAAAAATATTATGTTGACTTTACGAGAAAGACCTCTAAACATGCTCCAAATTGTAAAAATACGACTTTTTGGATTTTCAATCTCTTTTTTTCGGCTATCCCTGATATTTAAAAAAATGATACAATGATTTCACACAACAGCTAGCTATTAGACTCTCTATTGACAAAAGTTTAACCGCCCTCCCTTCATTATAACCGAAGTTATCGTGCCCTAAAGAATCAACAAATCAGCATGCTTATCTCTGCTTACCCTAAACAGAAAATGCTCATCTTTGAACTCAATCATAACATTGACCTAGTTAACGTCTACAACAAGTTTGAACATTCTAGCTTAATTAGAATTAGAGTTATTGTGCTCCAAATTCTTGGCCCTTCAAATTGCTTCTATTTTTCATTTTCAATTCAAAATGGTGACTCCCGGTTGACCTAAATCAGAATTCTATTCGCGACATCTTTTAGGCCTTCCTACAAGGATTCAGAAAATATAACTCCCGAGTCTGTAAGTAAAATAGCAAAAAAAGCCTTATTGATTTTTCACGTTTAAAGATGGTGGCACTTCCGGTTCGATCGACATATTTTGTGTACGAATCAGTAATTCCTTGTCTAGTATCGAAAAAAAACTAGGTCATTCTGACCTATATTTCGACGATTTTTTTGAAAACTTTGATCCTTAATTTCACCAAGGGAAGATAAGTTAGAAAATTTCTAAAGTCATTTTTCAAGTCGCATCATTAAGGTCTACTTACATATTAAATTTCATGAAAATCGTACAACTACTAAAGAAGTTGTCGAGTTGGTGTAAACTTCCGGTTCGAAATCACAGCGACGAATTTTCGAAATTCGAAAATCCGAAATTGCAGATTTGAAGTAAATGTCTTAGGATACTCAAATGAAAAAGAATTAATAAAATAGATCAAATAGTCACAAAGTTACAGCATTGTAGGTCAAATGCATTCGTTCGTAAAATTCGGTGATTTCGGATTCGTAAAACGTTTTGAAAATACATTTAATCAAGGTTCGCACCCCATTTTTGGGGGGGTAGGTCAAAATTTCAGAAAGATCCTATGGATAGATTCTGAGAAATCCGATTTGCAGAAAACACACACAAAAAAAATAATAATAATAACTAGATGTGCTACTGTCCCATGCAGATATGAAAGCTTTCATATTCATCGTCACGTGTCATTGATTGTATCAAGTATCCTAAATAAAAGGATAAGAAGAAAAAATTATCAAAATTGTTAAAAAACTCGCGAAGTTACAAGTCTAAATATAGTATGAAACATTGCACCCAGGCATAACGATAATCTGAAAACTAAAGGGAAATAACTGAAACTTGTATTACTGTAATGAGACGGATGAGAAAATGAAATGAAAATGGCGGGAAAAAAATTAAAAATGGCAGGTTGGACAGGCGACCTTACTCCTTGTCACGTACAACCGGGCATTCGAAAACACGCTGGTTTAATCAATGACAGGCGCGCGTGCTAACCATTCAGGCACCCAACCCCCCTTTGAAATCAGACATGAGCAATATGTCATATAGGAAGAATAAGTAGTCGCTTACAACAAAATGGTAAATTAATGAGTTTAGGTCAAAAGGTTGAGCTACTGTTTTAGAGTACTTAATAGTTTTAAAGAGACACGTTAAGGGTTGTTCATAGTTAAATGAAAGTTTAATTTTAAATAAGACCAATAAAATGAGGATTTAATAATGCCAGACTAATATTTCCAATATGTTTGGTTATAAGTAGGAAATCGTGACGACTTCTTAAGCATGTTTTAAACAAAGGATCATGTTTGTTTAAACAAGAATGGCACTCTGCAATAAAAAAACTGGCCAAAGCAAGATTTCTATGCAGAAATTAAATAATTGCTAGAACCAGAAAAATATTTATCCACTATAATAAATAAGCAACATAGAGAAAATGAAATGAAATTGAATGGGGTTTAACGTCCTACTGTTCTGCTCCTAAAATGGGCTAATGAAGACGGGCATATGCCATAAAGTGTGCAATGAGGGAAATTTTACCCGGGCAGCGGCGTTACGGCCTATGAGGTTGGACAGGCGACCATACTCCTTGTCACGTACAACCAAGAAATCGAAACAACGCCAGTTGACTCAATGACAGACGTGATGATACAGAGCGCACGTGCTAACCATTCAGCCACGCAACCTCACTAAAATCGGCAAATTGCTGACCTACAGCGAAAAACATTTCAACCGGGCCAAATTTTCTATTGTAACAGTTTAATTTGCACGGTACCTTTATTTATCAACCGAATATTACAACACTTTTAAAAATAAGCTCCCCCTGACCAGCTTAATCGTTCGCAATAAACGTTTGACCCTTAAAATCGACAAATTGCTGACTTTAAAGTAAGAAACATTACAACCGGGCCAAATTTTCTGTTTTATCACTTTTACAGTACCTTTGATTACCAACCGATTATTACAAAACTTTAAAAAGAGAAAGAGAGAAATGCGGCCTAACGTCCATTCGACACAAACTAGGTCATTTCGGGGCTAACATATGTTTTTTAATTTTATTTAAAAACTCCCATTGCGCGTACTGGTCTTTAGCCGTTGGGTGGAAACCGAAGAACACGGAGAAAAACCACGAGGTTGGACATCATACACCATGTCACGTAAAACATGGAGATCGAAAGGACGCCCGTTGACTCAATGACAGACGTTACGATACAGCGCGCACATGCTAGCCATTCAGCCATTCAGCCTCCCTGAATTCGGAAAATTGCTGACTTATAGCAAGAAACATTTCAACCGGGCGAAATTTTCTGTTTTAACAGTTTAATGTGCACAGTACTTTAATTACCAACCGATTATTACAAAACTTTTGAAAATAAGCTCCAACTGACCAGCTTAATCGTATGCAATAAACGTTTTGCCTGAATTGAAAGTTCTGCACGGAAAAGGTTCATCTCGATTTCCCGGCGTGGTTCCCCTTGTCAGTGAGGCAGAACGGAGGGCCTGACAAGCACAGCTGTCTAGTCTTTCGGATGGGACGAAAAACCAAGGTCCCGTGTACACATTGGAGTGCACGTAAAATATCCCTAAGCAGTTGGAATTCGATACTGTTGAATAAACTCTATACGATGACTAAATGCGTAGATTGTAGTCACCCACACTGCATGTTTCGCTTAACAATGAAAGGGTGCCGTTTTCAATGTTCGATCATTTTGTTCTTCTACTCCTGATATGTTGGACTGTTGATCGATGGTTTCACATAAAAGACTACCAATAAGACTCTTTGTAGAAGAAGTTCCCAAAAAATATTATGTTGACTTTACGAGAAAGACCTCTAAACATGCTCCAAATTGTAAAAATACGACTTTTTGGATTTTCAATCTCTTTTTTTCGGCTATCTCTGATATTTAAAAAAAAATGATACAATGATTTCACACATTAGGCTAGCTATTAGACTCTCTATTGACAAGAGTTTCACCGCCCTCCCTTCATTATAACAGAAGTTATCGTGCCCTAAAGAATCAACAAATCAGCAATTCAATCTTTATTAATCAATATATTTATTATCGATAGTTTTACAGCTGTAGATTAGTTTAAGCATGACGTGTTCAATTCGCATACAGTATAGTATGAACGGCTATAATTTAAAGTAGTGCAATTGTGTCATGTATAATATTATTTTCCGTAATATTGTTTATTTGCATTTGGTGTAAATGTTGTTTTGCAGGTCATTTCATTTAACATCATATATTTACTGAGTAACCTGTAATAAAAGAATCTTACATGTCTTTGGCGTGTTATTATAACGACCCCGTGACATAAAACTTTTTTCAAAGATTGAGGTCATTTTTGGCCCCCTTATATTATTTCAAACCTTTTCCTTTTGGATTCACGCCACAGACCACCGATAGAACTTTGCGTTAAAAAAGTTTCAGAAAAATCGTAGATGTCGTTTTAGAGAAGAAGGCGTATAAAAAGGCTCCAAAAACGGAAAATACTAGATTTTCGGCGTACCATAATTTATTTTCTAACCATCGAAATCGTACCATTGAGATGCCATATGATAGTACATTAATGGCGCTATCCAAATACACTTTACTTTTTTTGGTCAGGTAATATCTGACAGAGAAATTCAGTTTTTCGCAAGAGCGCACCTGTTTTTTAACCTTTTCTTTCATTTTTTGAATACTTCCGGTATGGTGATTATTGTCGTGATAGTTCTAATAACCGCTTTGTGCAGTTAAATAGCCGCAGGTGTCTCTGTAAGGATCTATTACATTATCTAATCATATAAAATACACCTGAAAAATCCTACGTTCAAAAGTTCCAAAAATGCAAAAATATCAAAATATCGAAAATTAAAAATTTCAGTATTTCAATACATATTATACATCGTTAGAATCGGATTTAGGTCAGATATCCGAATTTGTAACCATTTTTTGAAAATCTTTAAAAATAAAAAAAAAATAGAGCATTTTCCAAAAAATTACGATTTTTCGACTTTTTTCGATTTTCAGTCCATTTTATATCCTATTCCAGACATTTCAAAGTCTTATTGGATGGCTTCATGCAAAATACCACCGAAAGGACTCTCGATAGAAAAAATTGAAAAAAATTGTAGTTTTCGAGATACAGGCATCCAAAAACGCTCCAAATCAGAAAATACTTGATTTTCAGCGTGCCATATTTTGCTGCCTTTTCATAGTATCCGTATGAATTGGGTATCATACGATAGTACAATCCTAGTGCAGTTCAATGGTACCCTAATTTCTTTCATCCATTGATATCGGGCGGAGAAAAAATCGCGTTTTTCCCCAAAATATCCATTTTTTGCATTTTTTTTTCAAAATATTGCACATTATTTCGACCACTTCCGCGTTTTTCCCCAAAATATCGATTTTTTGCATTTTTTTCAAAATATTGCACATTATTTCGACCACTTCCGGTTTAAGGATTCTTGTCAAAATTGCTTTATTCGTTGGTATTGGACTATAACTTCATGTTCCAGAAGTTTCAGAAACGTCAATTCTGCCATAAACCGAAACCCGAGCTCACAAAATGGGAAGAAAATTCGAAAAAAATCGAAAAATAAAGGCCGATAACTCTGAATGAAACTTATATTACTGGAATCGGATAGACTTCAGGTATAAAAAAATGTAGGTCAAATTTGAAAATTTTGAAAAATAACAAAAATTGTTTCGTAAACAACATGTTTTCAATTTTCAAACGATAAAAGTCATAGACGAATATTCGAAATTGAAAAATGTCTCAGAAAAGATTGTCTCAGAAAAGATTGAGGGATTCCAAAAATTTAATTTGTTTGAAAATGGATAAAGAATTGACGAAACAATGGCCGATTTTCAATTTTTAGATAACGTACAAAGTTCGGTCACTTCCGGTATGCGGAGAAATTTCAAAAATATTTTATCAAGTAGCCACCACATAGTTTCCCAATAGAAAATCTAATTACAGATCGATATCTGTTTTCGATCATGGAGATCTAGGCCCTCGCGGTAAATAATAATAATAAATAACTAGATCTGCTACTGCCCCATGCAGATATGAAAGCTTTCATATTCAACGTTACAAGTCTAAATATAATACTAGACTTGCTTGCAAGGCTGAAGGCTTTCACCTTACCCAAGGCAGCACAAAATGCCCACCACTCACCCCTTAAAACACACACACACACACACACACACACAATTAAACAACTCAGATATTGACACTTTCTGTGCATGCGCATTACGATAGAAGGAAAGTGGAAAATATAGTTGAACAATTTGCAACATTATGAACTTGGATCGGTGGAATCCTACAGACGCCAGAAATCTAAATACGCAATCAAAAACTCAAAAATTCTAAAAGAAAAAATTACAATTTCAGTACATTTTCAAATTTTTAGGAAAAAAGGAAAACGGCGTGATATTGCAATTCGACCTTTATCACCGGCTCTACAAAAATATAGCTTCTTTCCAAAATCGGTTGGGAATTGACATTATTAGGGCCTATTTTCATTTATGCACGTTAAAGATTTACTTCACTTCCGGTCTGTTCAGAATTTTCGCAATAGTTCTAAGTACTTACTGCTAAAAACATAGGAAAAATCATTATTCAGAACTCTATCTGCTTTAGTTTCAGAGATCTACACGAGAATGAAAAAAAAACAGTTTTTCGAATGGGACAAATAAAAAAGATCGTGTCAGATCATAACCAAAACCAAGAATCATACCTTTCAACATCAACTTTTCAACATTTGTACAGAAGGGTGCCTTCCTTATAAATAGTTTCAGTAAATAGCGTCATTTTCGCTGGTATCATATGATGGCGTCGTGTAGACAAAAAACCTGGGATAATAATTTCAGGAGTAACTGTTATTGACTAAAATGAATTATTTTCACTCTACAAGCAGCATTACCAGATATTGGTTACCAGTAAAACACCTTTAGTTCAAATATTTCCTCTTTCAAAAAAAAAGCTCTCTATATAATGCTTTATACGTAGGCAAAACGTTGCGATTATGACCAACTCGGACTGTTGTCAATGTCACACCAATGTGTACACGGGACTTTGGAATCACGTCCATATCAACTACTCAAATATGCAACTAGTTCAAAAATTGATTAACTATTCAATGAAATATATACAATTTTCTGATTTCGTGCACGTTAAAGATTTGACGTCACTACTTGTAACATATAAAAATTTAATATTTATTACAGATAGAGTCCATGCTCAAACTGGTTATCTCAACTGAGAACGGCATGGTTATCTCAATTCGACCTTTATCCCATCCGCAATATCCCCGGTTGTACAAAAATATAATTTTTTCGAAAATCGGTTGGGAATTGACATAATTAGAACTGATTTTCATTCGTGCACGTTAAAGATTTACATCACTTCCGGTCTGGTTCACAACTTTCGCAATAGTTCTAAGTACTAAATGTTTAAAACATGGGAAAAATCAATATTCAAAACTCTACCTGTTTTAGTTTCAGAGATCTACACGAGAATAAAAAAAACCCAAGTTTTCCGATTGGGACAAAAAAGTATCGTAAGTGTCAAACAATAACCAAAACACAGAATCATACATTCAACATTGTTGTTGTTCTTGGTGTTTAACGTCCGCTTCCACCGAAGGTGATATCGCAGACAAGTCTTATTTTTGATTTTCATTATCTTAGCGCACGCGCAGGGGTCTTTGCTGTGGGAGGAAACCGGAGTGCCCGGAGGAAACCCACGAGGTTGAGAAGGAGCCCCTATCTCCTTCAACATTAATTTTTCAGCATTTATATAGTGGAGTGCCTTTCTTATAAATAGCTTCAACAGAGAGGTTTATTTTCACTGGTATCAAATGATGACGTCATGGAGACAAAAATCCTGCGATATTAATTTCAGGGGTAACTATTATTAACTAAAACAGTAACAGATATTGGTTACTATTAAAACACCCTTAGTTCAAATATTGCCACTTTTAAAAAAAGCTCTCTATATATGCTTTATACGTATGCAAAACGTTCCAATTATGACCAATTCGGACTTTTGTCTATGTCACACCAATGTGTACACGGGACAATATATAACTGGTTCAAAAATTGATTTTATATTCAATGAAATATCGCCAATTTTCGGATTTCTTGCACGTTGACGTCACCAACATATAAAATTTGATATTTATTAGAAACAGAGTCCATGCTTTAACGGCATTAAACTTTCTACGACCGGTGCAATATTCGTACTTCTGCTTTTTTTTTTTTTTTTTTTTCTTGTAAAGAATTTATTCAGGATAGTAATATATACTACAGTACATGTTACATTTATACACGTCATGAATGGTACAATAGATGAGATAAAGTAAAAGCATTTTTTTTTTTTTTTTGTTTATGTAAATATTTTTCAGTTATATATATATATATATATATATAATTTTAAAAAAAAAAAAAAAAAAAAAAAAAAAAAATTAAAAACAAGAGCACCATTGCATTGTATCAGTGAATCAAACAATAAGGTGGTAAGTAACTAAAAATAAGTATCTCGTATCTGAAAATTCGGAGAACCCGGCTCTCGAAGGGCGAAAGTCTTGAAAGTTTCGAGATAATTAGGTATTCCGAAAATTTAAAACTTATCGTCTCCATATAACTGTCACAATTATACATGTGTAGTATTAGTTAGAAGATCTCGGATACGATAACCTTTACAAGTCGATAGTTATTGTACCATCTAGTTCATAGCATATGGACAGAGATGGTGTGATGAAAGTTTGAGTAAAATTTAGCTTATTGTTGTTATAGTATTTACTAACAATATACAAAGTATGTTTAAGAACATTTTTGAATAATTTTACAATATCAACCTCTATATAATTATCTATGGATCTCATTCTTCGTTTATAGATTGAAAATCGGGCACAACTAAATATCAGGTTACACAAATCATTAGGATGGGACTTATTGTTAGACTGGAGTCCCAGTAATAAGCAGGTATTAAAATCGGGATCACATAACTTGTATGGTAATATATCATTGATAAATTCTTTAATTCTTAATTTAAAATAACGTAAATCTAAACATTCAATAAATAAATGCTGTAAGTCTTCAGTCTCTTCCTTACATACAGGACACATATCATTATCAGTTTTACCAATTTTATGCAGTTTGGACATTGTCCATATTATATTGTGGGCTATTTTATAATCAAGTTCAACCATTTCTGCTCGATACTACTGCAAGATACAACTGGAACTCTTAAAAATTGGATTTGCTTATAAACAGCGCGAGCCGTCGATTTGTGTCAAGATGATTACGGCTATGAGGTGATTTTGGCCAAGGAGAAACAATATTAATTCAAAGACTAATTATTACACACATAAATCAAATATTTCTGCTACAGGGTCACTATACCCTTATTTTGAATAGAAGTAAAGACTCAAAGTTGAAATACTTTTTGCCCAAATATCGTCACTGTGAGAGAAAGGGGGACTTTTGAATATGCTCTAAACGTTGCTAATACGTACAGGTTGTATCAACTCTTACTGCATGTTTCGCTTAACAATGAAAGGTGACGTTTTCAATTTTCGATCCCTTTGTTCTCATACTCCTGATATTTCTAACTGTTGCGCAATGGTTTCATACCTAAGACTACCGATAAAACTCTCTGTAGAAGAATTTCAAAAAAAGAAATTACGTTGACTTTTCGAGAAAAAGACGTCTAAAAATGCTCCAAATGGTAAAAATACGACGTTTTGGATTTTCAATCTCGTTTTTCGACTACTCATGACATTTAGAGAAATTGTACAATGGTTTCACACAATACACCACCTATAAGACTCTCGAATGGGAAAGTTTTTAAAAAAATGTAGGCTGCTTTTCCGAGAAACATGCGTTTAAAATTGCTCGAAATCGTAAAAAACCTTACTTTTCAAAGTCCTATAACTTTTTAAGTTTGAAAAAGAAACTTGTCGCTGTGGTACCATCTTGAAGATATTTTATGTGGCTATCAAATGACGTTGTACTTTAACTATTCACTAAACAGCCAATTGAAACATCGCATTTTGCGCACAGGCACCGATTTTTCAGAATTTTGTCAAAGTTTGGATACATTTCTTGACCACTTCCGGTGATTAGAGCATTTTCATCCATAGTCTAAGGACTGGAGACAACTACTGACTTCATATTCCTGAAGTTTCAGAAAAATCGTAGGCGCTGTTTTAAAAAAATAAGAACTCTACGATTTGACCAAAATGCGTAAAAAAGTGAAAAATCAAAATTAACATTTCTGAACAAAACTTATATTGTTGGAATCGGATTGATGTCAGCTATCCAAAAATATAAATCATATTTTAAAATTCCCAATAATAACAATTTTAGAAAAATTTTGAAAATTTTCCATTTTTCACCAAAAAAATGAGAGCTACAAAGTTTCTAAACTCGATGTTTTTGAATTGCCATCTGCTCAGAAATGTCGCCAGCTATCCAAAAATGTAAATCTCCTAAAAGTCGGATGAGAATTAGAAGAATTATGGCCAATTTTCAATTTGCGTGCACGTTAAAGATTTGACGCATTTCCGCTATGCGCACAAATTTGGTTTTACATTTAAGCACTAACCACCACCCATTTTTCTGAGAGAAAACCAAACTTTAAACCTCTATCTCTTATAGTTACTGAGATCTAGCTTCCCCCAATAAAAAAAAATAATAATAACTAGACTTGCTTGCAAGTCTGAAGGCTTTCACCTTACCCAAGGCAGCACAAAATGCCCACAACTCACCCCTTAAAACACACACTTAAACAACTCAGATTTTGACACTTTCTGTGCATGCGCATTACGATAGACGGAAAGTGAAAAATATAGTTGAACAATTTACAACATTATGAACTTGGATCGATAGAATCCTACAGACGTTAGAAATCTAAATACGCAATCAAAAACGCAAAAATCCTAAAAAAAATTACAATTTTACTACATTTTCAAATTTTCAGGAAAAAAAAGAGAACTGCGTGGTATTGCAATTCGACCTATATCGCATCCGCAATATCCCCGGCTCTACAAAAATATAACTTTTTCGAAAATCGGTTGGGAATAGAGATTCTTAGGATCTATTTTCATTTATGCACGTTAAAGATTTACTTCACTTCAGGTCTGTTCAGAACTTTCGCAATACTTCTAAGTACTTACTGCTTAAAACATAGGAAAAATCATTATTCAGAACTCTATCTGCTTTAGTTTCAGAGATCTACACGAGAACGAAAAAAAAAAACAACATTTTTTCGAATGGGATAGAAAAAAGATCGTGTCAGATCCTAACCAAAACCAAGAATCATACCTTTCAACATCAACTTTTCAACATTTGTCCAGAGGGGTGCCTTCCTTATAAATAGTTTCGGTAAATAGCGTCATTTTCGCTGGTATCATATGATGGCGTCATGTAGACAAAAACCTGGGATAATAATTTCAGGAGTAACTGTTATTGACTAAAATGAATTATTTTCACTCTAGAAGGAGCATTACCAGATATTGATTACGAGTAAAACACCTTTAGTTCAAATATTGCCTCTTTCAAAAAAAGCTCTCTATATAATGCTTTATACGTAGGCAAAACGTTGCGATTATGAGCAACTCGGACTTTTGTCAATGTCACACCAATGTGTACACGGGACTTTGGAATCAGGTCCATATCAACTACTCAAATATGCAACTAGTTCAAAAATTGATTAACTATTCAATGAAATATATACAATTTTCTGATTTCGTGCACGTTAAAGATTTGACGTCACTACTTGTAACATATAAAAATTTAATATTTATTACAGATAGAGTCCATGCTCAAACTGGTTATCTCAACTGAGAACGGCATGGTTATCTCAATTCGACCTTTATCCCATCCGCGATATCCCCGGCTGTACAAAAATATAATTTTTTCGAAAATCGGTTGGGAATTGACATAATTAGAACCGATTTTCATTCGTGCACGTTAAAGATTTACATCACTTCCGGTCTGGTCCACAACTTTCCCAATAGTTCTAAGTACTAAATGTTTAAAACATAGGAAAAATCAATATTCAAAACTCTGTTTTAGTTTCAGAGATCTAAACGACTACAGAAAAAAAAACAGTTTTCCGAATGAGACAAAAAAAAATACCTTAAGTATCAAGGTAATAACCAAAACCCCAAATCGCACCTTTCAACATTAATTGTTTAACAATGAAATTGAGGGGTACTTTATTTATAAATGACTTCAACAGAAAGCTTCATTTTCACTGGTATCAAATGATGACGTCATGTAGACATAAAACCTGGGATATTAATTTCAGGAGTAACTGTTAATTACTAAAATGAGTTATTTTCATTATAGAAGCACAAGTACCAGATATTGGTTACTATTCAAACACCCTTTGTTCAAATATTGCCAGTTTTAAAAAAAAGCTCTCTCTATATGCTATATACGTATGCAAAACGTTCCATTTATAACCAATTCGGACTTTTGTCGATGTCACACCAATGTGTTACACGGAACTTTGGAATCGCGTTCAGGTCAGCTACTCAAATATGTAACTGGTTCAAAACTAAATTGAATATTCAATGAAATATCGACAATATTGTGATTTCGTGCACGTTAATGATTTGACGTCACTAAAGTATAAAAAATTATCTTCAATAAGAGATACATTAGGGCCCAGGCTCAAACTACATCATGCTTTCTATCACAGGTGCAATATTCGCACTTCTGCACGATACTACTGCAAGATACAACTGCAACCTATAGATAATTAGATTTCCATATAAACAGCGCAAGCCGTCGATTTCTGTTGAGATGATTACGGTTATGAGGTAATTTTGACAAAGAAGAAACAATATTAATTCAAAGACTAATTATTACACACAGAAATCAATTATTTCTGTTACAGGGTCACTAAACCCATATTTTGAATATAAGTAAACACTCAAAGTTGAAATACTTTTAGCTTAAATATCGTCACTGTGATAGAAATGGGGAGTTATGAATATGCTCTAAACGTTGGTAAAACGTACAGATTGTATCAACTCTTACTGCATGTTTCGCTTAACAATGAAAGATGATGTTTTCAATTTTCGATCCCTTTGTTCTCATACTCCTGATATTTCTAACTGTTGCGCAATGGTTTCATACCTAAGACTACCGATAAAACTCTGATTTCGTGCACGTTAATGATTTGACGTCACTAAGAATTTATCTTTGATTAGAGATAGGGCCCCAGCTCAAACTACATCATGCTTTCTATCACAGGTGCAATATTCGTACTTCTGCACGATACTACTGCAAGATACAACTGCAACCTATAGATAATTGGATTTCCTTATAAACAGCGCGAGCCGTCGATTTGTGTCGAGATGATTACGGTTATGAGGTAATTTTGACAAAGAAGAAACAATATTAATTCAAAGACTAACTATTACACAAAGAAATCAATTATTTCTGTTACAGGGTCACTAAACCCATATTTTGAATATCATTAAAATACTTTTAGCTCAAATATCGTCACTGTGATAGAAATGGGGAATTTTGAATATGCTCTAAACGTTGGTAAAACGTACAGATTGTGTCAACTCTTACTGCATGTTTCGCTTAACAATGAAAGGTGACGTTTTCAGTTTTCGATCCCTTTGTTCTCATACTCCTGATATTTCTAACTGTCGCGCAATGTTTTCATACCTAAGACTACCGATAAAACTCCCTGTAGAAGAAGTTCAAAAAAAAAAATTACGTTGACTTTTCGAGAAAAAGACGTCTAAAAATGCTCCAAATGGTAAAAATATGACGTTTTGGATTTTCAATCTCGTTTTTCGACTACTCATGACATTTAGAGAAATTGTACAATGGTTTCACACAATACACCACCTATAAGACTCTCGAATGAGAAAGTTTAAAAAAAATCGTAGGCGGCGTTTCCGAGAAATTCGCGTCTTAAGTTGATCGAAATAGCAAAATACCTTACTTTTCAAACTCAGATAACTTTTTTATTTGTTGATAGAAACTTGTCGCTATAGTACCATCTTGTAGATAATTCACGTGGCTATCAAACGATATAATACTGTAGATCATTCACGTGGCTATCAAACGACATAATACTTGAACTACTCGTTAAACAACCAATTGATACATCGCATTTTCCGCACAGGCACCCATTTTTTGGAATTTTGTCAAAGTTCGGATACCTTTCTTGACTACTTCCGGTGAATAGAGGATTTTCATTTATAGTTCATGGACTGGTTTGGACCTTCGACTTCATATTCCTGAAGTTTCAGAAAAATCATTGGAGCCGTTTTAAAAAAATAAGAACTCTACGATTTGACCAAAATCCGAAAAAAAGTGAAAAATCAAAGTTAACATTTCAAAATAAAAGTTATATTTTTGGAATCGGATTGATGTCAGCTATCCAAAAATATAAGTCATAATTCAAAATTCCAAAAAATAAAAATTTTGGAAATTTTTGAAAATTTTCCAATTTTCACCAAAAAAATGAAAGCGATAAAGTTTCCAAATTTGACGATTGTGAACTGCTATCTTCTTAGAAATGTTTCAAGCTATCCAAAAATATAAATATCAGAGAAATCGGTTGACAATTACCAAAATTACGGCCGATTTTCAAATTTCGTGCACGTTAAAGATTTAACGCATTTCCGCTATGCGCACGAATTTCGTTTTACATTTAAGCACTAACTACTACCCAGTTTCCCGAGAGAAAACTAAATTTCAGACCTCTATCTCTTATAGTTGCTGAGAAATAGGCAAAGTGGAAAAAAAAAGAACTAGACTTGCTTGCAAGGCTGAAGGCTTTCACCTTACCCAAGGCAGCACAAATTGCCTACCACTCACCCCTTAAAACACACACACACACACGCTTAAACAACTCAGACATTGACACTTTCTGTGCATGCGCATTACGATAGAAGGAAAGTGAAAAATATAGTTGAACAATTATGAACTTGGATCGGTAGAATCCTACAGACGCCAGAAATCTAAATACGCAATCAAAAACGCAAAAATTCTAAAAAAAATATTACAATTTTAGTACATTTTCAAATTTTCAGGAAGAAAAGAGAACTGCGTGGTATTGCAATTCGACCTATATCTCATCCGCAATATCCCCGGCTCAACAAAAATATAACTTTTTCGAAAATCGGTTGGGAATTGACATAATTAGAACCGATTTTCATTCGTGCACGTTAAATATTTACATCACTTCCGGTCTGGTCCACAACTTTCGCAATACTTCTAAGTACTAAATGTTTAAAACATAGGAAAAATCAATATTCAAAACTCTATCTGTTTTAGTTTCAGAGATCTAAACGACTACAGAAAAAAAAACAGTTTTCCGAATGAGACAAAAAAAAAAAAATACCTTAAGTATCTAGGTAATAACCAAAACCCAAAATCGCACCTTTCAACATTAATTGTTCAACATTGAATTTGAGGGGTACTTTATTTATAAATGAAGGTAACAGAAAGCTTCATTTTCACTGGTATCAAATGATGACGTCATGTAGACATAAAACCTGGGATATTAACTTCAGGAGTAACTATTAATTACTAAAATGAGTTATTTTCATTATAGAAGCACAAGTACCAGATATTGGTTACTATTCAAACACCCTTTGTTCAAATATTGCCAGTTTTAAAAAAAGCTCTCTATATATGCTTTATACGTATGCAAAACGTTCCATTTATAACCAATTCGGACTTTTGTCGATGTCACACCAATGTGTTACACGGAACTTTGGAATCGCGTTCAGGTAAGCTACTCAAATATGTAACTGGTTCAAAACTAAATTGAATATTCAATGAAATATCGACAATATTCTGATTTCGTGCACGTTAATTATTTGACGTCACTAACATATAAAAATTTATCGTTAATTAGAGATAGGGCCCAAACTCAAACTACATCATGCTTTCTAACACAGGTGCAATATTCGTACTTCTGCACGATACTACTGCAAGATACAACTGCAACCTATAGATAATTGGATTTCCTTATAAACAGCGCGAGCCGTAGATTTGTGTCGAGATGATTACGGTTATGAGGTAATTTTGACAAAGAAGAAACAATATTAATTCAAAGACTAATTATTACACACAGAAATCAATTATTTCTGTTACGGGGTCACTAAACCCATATTTTGAATATAAGTAAACACTCAAAGTTGAAATACTTTTAGCTCAAATATCGTCACTGTGATAGAAATGGGGAATTTTGAATATGCTCTAAACGTTGGTAAAACGTACAGATTGTATCAACTCTTACTGCATGTTTCGCTTAACAATGAAAGATGATGTTTTCAATTTTCGATCCCTTTGTTCTCATACTCCTGATATTTCTAACTGTTGCGCAATGGTTTCATACCTAAGACTACCGATAAAACTCTGATTTCGTGCACGTTAATGATTTGAAGTCACTAACATATAAAAATTTATCTTTAATTAGAGATAGGGCCCAAGATCAAACTACATCATGCTTTCTATCACAGGTGCAATATTCGTACTTCTGCACGATACTACTGCAAGATAGAACTGCAACCTATACATAATTAGATTTCCTTATAAACAGCGCAAGCCGTCGATTTGTGTTGAGATGATTACGGTTATGAGGTAATTTTGACAAAGAAGAATCAATATTAATTCAAAGACTAATTATTACACACAGAAATCAATTATTTCTGTTACAGGGTCACTAAACCCGTATTTTGAATATAAGTAAACACTCAAAGTTGAAATACTTTTAGCTCAAATATCGTCACTGTGATAGAAATGGGGAATTTTGAATATGCTCTCAACGTTGGTAAAACGTACAGATTGTATCAACTCTTACTGAATGTTTCGCTTTAAAACAATGAAAGATGATGTTTCCAATTTTCAATCCCTTTGTTTTCATGCTCCTGATATATCTAACTGTTGCGCAATGGTTTCATACCTAAGACTACCGATAAAACTCTCTGTAGAAGAAGTTCCAAAAAAAAATTACGTTGACTTTTCGAGAAAAAGACGTCTAAAAATGCTCCAAATGGTAAAAATACGACGTTTTGGATTTTCAATCTCGTTTTTCGACTACTCATGACATTTAGAGAAATTGTACAATGGTTTCACACAATACACCACCTATAAGACTCTCGAATGAGAAAGTTTAAAAAAAATCGTAGGCGGCGTTTCCGAGAAATTCGCGTCTTAATTTGATCGAAATAGCAAAATACCTTACTTTTCAAACTCAGATAACTTTTTTATTTTTTGATAGAAACTTGTCGCTATAGTACCATCTTGTAGATAATTCACATGGCTATCAAACGATATAATACTTTAACTACTCTTTAATCAACCAATTGATACATTGCATTTTACGCATCGGTACCCATTTTTCAGAATTTTGTCAAACTTTGGATACTTTTCTTGACCACTTCCGGTGATTAGAGGATTTTTATTTATAGTTCATGGACTGGTTTGGTCCTTCGACTTCCTATTCCTGAAGTTTCAGAAAAATCGTAGGCGCCGTTTTAAAAAAATAAGAACTCTACGATTTGACCAAAATGCGAAAAAAAGTGAAAAATCAAAGTTAACATTTCAGAATAAAACTAATATTGTTGGAATCGGATTGATGTCAGCTATCCAAAAATATAAGTCATAATTCAAAATTCCCCAAAATAAAAATTTTGGAAATTTTTGAAAATTTTCCAATTTTCACCAAAAAAATGAAAGCGACAAAGTTTCTAAATTGGACGTTTGTGAACTGCTATCTTCTTAGAAATGTCTGAAGCTATCCAAAAATGTAAATATCAGAGAAATCGGTTGACAATTACCAAAATTACGGCCGATTTTCAATTTTCGTGCACGTTAAAGATTTAACGCATTTCCGCTATGCGCACGAATTTCGTTTTACATTTAAGCACTAACTACCACCCAGTTTCCCGAGAGAAAATCAAACTTCAGACATCTATCTCTTATAGTTGCTGAGAAATAAGCAAAATGGAAAAAAAAAAAGAATAACTAGATCTGCTACTGTCCCATGCAGATATGAAAGCTTTCATATTCATCGTCACGTATCAAGTATCCTAAATAAAAGGATAAGAAGAAAAAATTATCAAAATTGGTCAAAAACTCGCAAAATTACAAGTCTAAATATAGTATGAAACATTGCACCCAGGCATAACAATAACGTGACGTCTGTCATTGAGTCAACTGGCGTTGTTTCGATTGAAATGCCCGGTTGAAATGTTTCTTGCTATAAGTCAGCACTTTCCCGATTTTAGGGTGGCTGAATGGCTGAATGGTTAGCATGTGCGCGCTGTATCGTAACGTCTGTCATTGAGTCAACCGGCGTCGTTTCGATTTCCAGGTTGCATGGGACATGGAGTATGGTGTCCAACCTCGTGGGTTTTCTCCGTGTCCTTCGGTTTCCTCCCACTCCTGAAGACCCGTACGCGCAAGGGAAGTTTTTAAATAAAATTAAAAAATATATGTGAGCCCCGAAATGTCTTAGTTTGTGTGGAATGGATGTTAAGCCGCATTTCTCTCTTTCTCGTTTATTTTTAAAGTTTTGTTATAATCGGTTGGTAATCAGAGGTACAGTAAAAGTGATAAAACAGGAAATTTCGCCCGGTTGTCATGTTTCTCACATTAAAGTCAGCAATTTGCCGATTTTAGGGGGCAAACGTTTATTGCGAACCATTACGCTGGTCGGGGGGGGGGGGGGGCTTATGTTTAAAAGTTTTGTAATATTCGGTTGATAATTAAAGGTACCGTGCAAATTAAACTATTTCGCCCGGTTGAAATGTTTGTCGCTGTAGGTCAGCAATTTGCCAAATTTAGGGAGGTTACGTGACTGAATGGTTAGCACCTGCGCTCTGTATCGTAACGTCTGTCATTGAGTCAACTGGCGTTGTTTCGATTGAAATGCCCGGTTGAAATGTTTCTTGCTATAAGTCAGCAATTTTCCGATTTCAGGGAGGCTGAATGGTAAGCATGTGGCGCTGTATCGTAACATTGAGTCAACCGGCGTCGTTTCGATTTCCAGGTTGCACGTGACATGGAGTATGGTGTGCAACTTCGTGGGTTTTCTCCGTGTTTCTTCCCACGGCTAAAGAACCGTACACGCAAGGGAAGTTTTTCAATAAAATTAAAAGACATATGTTAGTGCCGAAATGACCTCGTTTGTGTCGAATGGACGTTAAGCCGCATTTCTCTCCTTCTGTTTAATTTCAAAGTTTTGTAATGATCGGTTGGTAATCCATGGTACTGTAAAAGTGATAAAACAGAAAATTTCTCCCGCTTGTAATGTTTCTCACTTTAAAGTCAGCAATTTGTCGATTTTAAGTGGCAAACGTTTATTGCGAACGATTAAGCTGGTCAGGGGGAGCTTATTTTTAAAAATTTTGTAATATTCGAAAATTCGTCGCTGTGATTTCGAACCGGAAGTTGAGACCAACTTGACAACTTCTTTAATAGTTGTACGATTTTCATGAAATTTAGTATGTAACTAGACATTACTGATGTGACTTGAAAAATGACTTTTAAAATTTTCTAAATTATCTCCCCTTGCTGAAATTAAGAATCAAATTTTTCAAAAAAATCGTTGAAATATAAAGATCAGAATGACCTAATTTTTTTTTCGATACTAGACAATTAATTACTGGTTCGTACACAAAACATGGAGTTTGTCGATGGAAATGGAAGTGCCACCATCTTGAAACGTGAAAAAACAATAGAACTTTTGCGATATTGCACTTACAGACATGGGGGTTACATTTTCTGAACCCTTGAAGGAAAACCTAAAAAACGTTCAGAGCAGAATTTTGATTTAGGTCAGCTGATGGTCGCCATTTTGAAGTGAATGTGAATAGGGCATAGTATGTTCAATGCGTCTTCTATGTCTAAAATTTAATACATTTCAATTTCAGGATAGACGGGATACGGGTCGAATTTTTGGCATTTGAATATTTCAAAAATTCGAATTTCGCTTTTGATGTTTTTCGTGCCGACAAAGTTGTTTACGAGTGAAAAATCACTTTAATTTCGCTAGATTGTGACCGATTTTAATGATTTATTTTTTCTTGTTCGGATTATTTATATGACCCATGACATGTGACAGGAAGTGACAGTGAATATGAAAACTTTCATATCTGCATGGGACAGTAGCAGATCTAGTTTATTATTATTTTTTTTCGCCGGAGCCTATTTCTCAGTGCTTGTATTAGATACCGATCTTGGACCTAATTCTCTATCGGGAAACCATGTGTTGCTACTTGATAAACTATTTTTGAAACTTCTGCGCAGACCGGAAGTGGTCGAATTTTGTGCTGTGTCAAAAAATTAAAAAACGGCCTTAGATTCGTCAATTCTGTACCTATTTTCATACAAATGACATTTTCGGAAACCCTGAGTCTTTTCTCGGACGATAGCAGTTGAAAATTTCGATATTTCGAAACTTCATCGCTGACTTCTTGCGATCGAAAAATGAAAAATGTGGTTTGAGAGACAATTTTTATTATTTTTCAAAATTTTCAAATTTGACCTACATTTTCGGATACCTGAAAACCATCCGATTCCAGAAATATAAGTTTTATTCCGAGTTATCGCCTTTTATTGTTCGATTTTTTTCGAATTTTCTACCCTTTTTGTGAGCTCGGGTTTCGTTTTTTGGCAGAATTGACGTTTCTGAAACTTCTGAGGCATGAAGCCAAGTGACCTTTGGAAGGAATAAAGCAATTTCAACAATAATCTGTACACCGGAAGTGGTCGAAATAATGTCCGATATTTTCAAAAAAATGCAAAAAATGGGTATTTTGGGGAAAAACGAGATTTCGCCGCCCCATATCAATGGATTAAAGAAATTAAGGAACCATTGGACTGCACTAGGATTGTGCTATCGTATGATACCCACTTCGTACGGATACGATGAGCAGGCAGCAAAATATGTGACGCTGAAAATCAAGTATTTTCTGATTTGGAGCGTTTTTGGACGACTATATCTCGAAAACTTAACCGTAACTTTTTTTTTAAATTTTTGGCATGAAGCCATCCAATAAGACTTTGAAATATCTGGAATAGGTGAAATAACGGACAGAAAATCGAAAAAAGTCGAAAAAAAAAGTCGAAAAATCGTGAAATTTTGGAAAAAGCTCTGCTATTTTTTTATTTTAAGAGATTTTCAAAAAAAGATTGCATATTCAGATAGCTGACCTAATTACGATTATAACGATGTATAATATGTATGTAGTTATTGAAATTTAATTTTCAATATTTTAATTTTTTTGCATTTTTGGAATTTTGAACATGGGATTTCTCAGGGGCATTTTATCTGATCAGATAAGGTAATATATCATTACAGAGCCCTGTCAATTTCAACTATTCCGACAATAATAACCATACCGGAAGTATTCAAAAAATGAAGAAAAAAAAGGTTAAAAACATTGTCGCACTTGCGAAAAACTTGATTTCTCCCTTAAGTAATAGCGGACCAAACGAACTAAAGTGTCGTTGGATAGACCTATTAATGGACCATCATATGGTATCTTAATAATACGATTTCGATGGTAAGGAAATAAATTATTGTACGCCAAAAATCTAGTATTTTCCGATTTTTTAATATTCTGAGACGCCCTTTTCTCGAAAACGACGCCGCTGATTTTTATTAAACTTTTCTTAATCAAAGTCCTATCGGTTGTCTATATAGTAAATCCAAAATGAAAAGCATTGAAATAATATAGGTGGTTCAAAAATGGTATCAAACTTTGAAAAGTTTAATTTTTGTAAACGCTCTTTAATTTATCTTTTTTTTTCCAAAACTACTCAATGGATGTTTCTGACACTTCTGGTACAGAAAGTTAAGTCTCCAAAGAACCTTCGTTAAGCTGTCACGACAATGATCGTAAAACCGGAAGTAGTCGAAAAAATGTCCGATATTTGGAAAAAAAAAAATTTTTTTGCGAAAACCTTTTTTATTCATGTTGTTTTTTTGATGGTATTTTACGCAGGGTTAAAATATCATCCTACTTGAGCAGAAATGAGAAAAAAAAATTGTCTCGGTAATTTGCATTACCCATTATTTTCGTACCCAGAAAAACTATTTATTTTTCGATTGGTATAAAACAAAGTTCATATGCTCCGTGGTCCCAATTGTATTTTTTTTATTACGGTGAAATTTTTCTGTCGGCAACGGAAGTGACGTAATATTAGCAAAAACTACAATTTTGACAGTTCGGTACCACTTTTTGAAAGCAAATATTATTTTTTTTTTCAAAACTGATATAACTCAGAGTTTTTAATTTCATTTTCATTTTCGGGCAATTTCGAATAAAATGTAAAATAAAGTGTAAAATTCAGTTATTTACAATTCATTCAGCGTCTTCATATTTTGAAATATTTATTTGTAAATTTCATAAACTCGTAGCAATAATCCAGTCGAAGAGAATGTATGCGAAAATTAGTTTGTAATATGAGCAGTTGCCGAGAAATATGCAATTTTGCATGCATCACTTTTCACGTTATTTTGCCTAAAAAGTAGGGAATTATTATTCGATTTGCAATATTTGTTTTCCATTTGATGCTAAATGCCAATTTGGACTAGGTCAAGCCAATTTTACAATTTCACTGTGACCGGAAATGACGTCATTTGGGCAAAAACTGTATTTTTAACCTAAAAAACAAATATTTTATTCAAATGAGTCTGCCTTATAATATTTTTAGAATTATGATATTTGATTCCCATCAACGAATAGAATGAAGCCATACGACCATACAGATACCACAAAATGATTTCTAACTGGTACGGTTACACAGAAATAGGCGATCTTCTATAAGTCACTTTTCAAGGTTTTTGGTCTATAAAAGTTTCAATTATTATTCGATTTTTATAATTTTTTTTACCATTTGATGCCTTATGCCATTTATGACTTCTATGAACTAAATTAACATTTTCAATATCACCTGAAGTAATGTAATTTTTGCAAAAAACGTATTTTTAGACTTCAAAACAAACATTTTTTTGAATTGATTGATATTAATTATTCGTTTAACTTTATAACGTCTGACTCTAATGGGCAGTAAGATTGAATCAATATCATCATATTGATATCAAGAAAAGGCTTCTAGCATGTTCCATTGTCGAATAATAGCCAATTTCCCCAGGGTCACGTTTAATTTTTTTACCTTCTTAATTTCATTTTATGGGTGATAGTTTAATTATTTATTGCCCGATATGTATAAAACAAAGTTTGTATTTTGTATGTTGCGAATTTTCGACTTATTTTTCACCTATAAAAATTTCTTTCGGCACCGGAAGTAACGTAATTTTGTCATAATTTACAATTTTGACCGGTCTTTTCGCCAGCAAATATTACTTTTACATATGATAGAGGGTGTCACTGAAGCAAAACAATTAAGGTATAATTTGGTAGCTCAATGGATCGGTTATGGTATAAGAAACTTCCTGTATGATTCCTGAAAGCCGGTTCAGTGCTGCTTGCAGGTCTAGTTATTTTTATTTTTTTTTCGCCGGAGCCTATTTCTCAGTGCCTGTAACAGATACCGATCTGGGACCTAATTCTCTATTGGGAAACCATGTGTTGACTACTTGATAAACTATTTTTGAAACTTCTGCGCAGACCGGAAGTGGTCGAATTTTGTGCTGTGTCAAAAAATATAAAAAAGGCCGTAGATTCGTCAATTATGTACCTATTTTCATACAAATGACATTTTCGGAAACCCTGAGTCTTTTCGCGGACGATAGCAGTTGAAAATTTCGATATTTCGAAACTTCATCGCTGACTTCTTGCGATCGAAAAATGTAAAAATGTGGTTTAAGAGACAATTTTTGTTATTTTTCAAAATTTTCAAATTTGACCTACATTTTTGGATACCTGAAAACCATCCGATTCCAGAAATATAAGTTTCATTCCGAGTTATCGCCCTTTATTTTTCGATTTTTTTCGAATTTTCTACCCATTTTTGGAGCTCTTGTTTCGTTTTATGGCAGAATTGACGTTTCTGAAACTTCTGAGACATGAAGCCAAATGACCATTGCAAGGAATACAGCAATTTCAGCAATAATCTGTACACCGGAAGTGGTCGAAATAATGTCCGATATTATGAAATCAGACACGTGCAATATGTCATATAGGATGGATGGTTTCATGCAAAATAACTCCGATATCAATGGATTAGACAAATTAGGGAACCACTGGATTGCACTAGGATTGTGCCATCGTATGATACACAATTCGTACGGATACGATGAGCAGGCAGCAAAATATAGCACGCTGAAAATCAAGTATTTTCTGATTTGGAGCGATTTTGGATGCCTGTAGCTCGAAAACTTAACCGCAACTTTTTTTTAAATTTTTTCTATAGAGAGTCCTTTCGGAGTTATTTTGCATGAAACCATCCAGTAAGACTTTGAAATATCTGGAATAGGTGAAATAACGGACTGAAAATCGAAAAAAGTCGAAAAATCGTGAAATTTTGGAAAATGCTCTGCTATTTTTTTATTTTAAGAGATTTTCAAAAATGTATGTAGTTATTGAAATTTAATTTTCGATATTTTAATTTTTTTTTTGCATTTTTGGCACTTTTGAACATAGGATTTCTCAGGGGGATTTTATCTGATCGGATAATGTGGCTATTTTAGTGCCCAAACCGGCTATTAAAACTATTCCGACAATAATAACCATACCGGAAGTATTCAAAAAATGAAAAAAAATGGTTTAAAAACATTGTCACACTTGCGAAAAACTTGATTTCTCCTTTAGGTCTAGTTCTTATTATTATTATTAAGCTTTCATATTATATATGAAAGCTTATTGTTTCTGTTAAGATTATTATTTTTTTTTTTTTCGTGTATTTTCTGCAAATCGGATTTCTCAGAATCTAACCATGGGATCTTTCTGAAACTTTGACCTACCCCCCCCCCCCCCAAAAAAAAAGGGGGTGCGAACGTTTTTTAAATATATTTTCAAAACGTTTTACGAATTCGAAATCACCGAATTTTACGAACGAAAAAACTGACAATGCATAGTCGTAACTTTGTTATTTTTTGACCGATTTTACTAATTCTTTTTTCTTTGAATACCTCGAAAAAAATCATTTTCATTTGCAGTTTCACATTTTCGAATTTCGAAAATTCGTCGCTGTGTTTTCGAACCGGAAGTTTAGACCAATTTGACAACTTCTTTAATAGTTGTACGATTTTCATGAAATTTAGTATATAAGTAGATCTTACCGATGTGACTGCAAAAATATAATTAGAAATTTTCTAAATTATCTCCCCATGGTGAAATTAAGGATCAAAGTTTTCAAAAAAACGTCGAAATATAGGTCAGAATAACTTAAAAAAAAAATTTCGACACTAGACAAGTAATTACTGATTCGTACACAAAATATGGAGTTTGTCGATCGAACCGGAAGTTCCACCATCTTTAAACGTGAAAAATCAATAAGGCTTTTTTACTATTTTACTTACAGACTCGGGAGTTATATTTTCTGAATCTTTATTGTTTCTGTTAAGATTATTATTATTTTTTTTTTCGTGTATTTTCTGGAAATCGGATTTCTCAGAATCTAACCATGGGATCTTTCTGAAACTTTGACCTACCCCCCCCCCCAAAAAAAGGGGGTGCGAACGTTTTTTAAATATATTTTCAAAACGTTTTACGAATTCGAAATCACCGAATTTTACGAACGAAAAAACTGACAATGCATAGTCGTAACTTTGTTATTTTTTGACCGATTTTACTAATTCTTTTTTCTTTGAATACCTCGAAAAAAAAATCATTTTCATCTGCAGTTTCACATTTTCGAATTTCGAAAATTCGTCGCTGTGTTTTCGAACCGGAAGTTTAGACCAATTTGACAACTTCTTTAATAGTTGTACGATTTTCATGAAATTTAGTATATAAGTAGATCTTACCGATGTGACTTCAAAAATATAATTAGAAATTTTCTAAATTATCTCCCCATGGTGAAATTAAGGATCAAAGTTTTCAAAAAAAACGTCGAAATATAGGTCAGAATAACTTAAAAAAAAAATTTCGATACTAGACAAGAAATTACTGATTCGTACACAAAATATGGAGTTTGTCGATCGAACCGGAAGTTCCACCATCTTTAAACGTGAAAAATCAATAAGGCTTTTTTACTATTTTACTTACAGACTCGGGAGTTATATTTTCTGAATCTTTGAAGGATGGTCTAAAAAATGTAGGAAGTAGAATTTTGATTTAGGTCAATTGATAGTCGCCATTTTGAATTGAAAATGAAAAATAGAAGCAATTTGAAGGGCCGGGAATTTGGAACTCAATAACTCTCCTTCTAATTTAGCTAGAATGTTCAAACTTGGGGTGTAGTCGTTCACTAAGTCAATGTCATGATTGAGTTTAAAGATGAGCATTTCCTGCTTAGGGTAAGCATGCTGATTTGTTGATTCTTTAGGGCACGATAACTTCGGTTATAATGAAGAGAGGGTGGTGAAACTCCTGTCAATCGAGAGTCTAATGTATGAAATCATTGTATCATTTTTTTTTTAATATCAGGGGTAGCAGAAGAAAGAGATCGAAAATCCCAAAAGTCGTATTTTTACGTTTTGGAGAATTATTAAAAGTCCTTTTCTCTTAAAGTCAACATGATATTTTGGGGGAGCTTCTTCTACAAAGAGTCTTATCGGTAGTCTTTTATATGAAACCATTGAACAAGAGTTCAAAATATCAGGAGTAGAAGAATAAAAGGATCGAAAATTGAAAACGGCACCTCCTTCATTGTTAAGCAAAACATGCATTTTGGGTGGCTACAATCTGCACATTTAGCCATCGTATAGAGCTTATTCAACAGTATCGAATTCCAACTGCTAAGGGATCTTTTACGTGCACTCGAATGTGTACACGGCGGGTGGGGGGGCACGTCAGAAAATCGAGATGAACTTTCTCGGCCAATGCAGGGATCGAACACCCGACCTCCTAGCTAGCAGGCCAACCCATCGTACATTTCATCCGTCAAATCAAAGCATTTCATTGCATTAGACCAATAATTAATTATTCTTAATTTAAAACTTTATTTTAATATTAGTCTGGCATTATTAAATCCTAATTTTATTGGTCTTATTTAAAATTAAACTTTCATTTAACTATGAACAACCCTTCACGTGTCTCTTTAAAACAATTAAATACTCTAAAACAGTAGCTCAACCTTTTGACCTAAGCTCATTAATCTACCATTTGGTTGTGAGCGACTTGTTATTCTTCCTATATGACATATTGCACGTGTCTGATTTCAAAGGGGGGGGGGGTTGGGTGGCTGAATGGTTAGCACGCGCGCCTGTCATTGAGTTAACTAGCATGTTTTCGAATGCCCGGTTATACGTGACAAGGAGTAAAGTCGCCTGTTCAACCTACCATTTTTATTTTTTTCCCGCCATTTTCATTTCATTTTCTCATCCGTCTCATTACAGTAATATAAGTTTCAGTTATTTTCCTTTAGCTTTCCGATTATTGTTAAGCGGCGTGAAGCTAGCTTGTTGTTCGTTGTTCGGTATTCGCGAATACCGAACAACGAGCTGGTTTGTTGTTCGGTATTCACCAGATATGGAATTAGTAATCTAATAAAGTAACTTTTGTTCGTTATTCGCCAATGTGAAACTGCTCTTTCTTCGGATAGACAGAGAAATTGTTAGAATCTATTTCCTAAGAGTTCGAAGTGTTATAATCCAGTTAGGCTCATAAAAACCCACCTGCGGCGTATTCCCGACAAAAGTAACTTTATTATATTACCAATTCCATACACTGTGAATACCGAACAACAAACCAGCTCGTTGTTCGGTATTCGCGAATACCGAACAACAAACCAGCTCGTTGTTCGTTATTCGCCAATACCGAACAACAAACTGGCTCGTTGTTCGTTATTCGCCAATGTGTAACAGCTCTTTCTTCGGATAGAAAGAGAAGTTGTTAGAATCTATTTCCCAGAAGTTTGAAGTTTTATCGTCTATTTAAGCTCATAAAAACCCGCCTGTAGCTTGTTCCTTACAAAAGTACCTTTATTATATTAATAATTCCATATACGGTGAATACCGAACAACAAACCAGCTCGTTGTTCGTTATTCGCGAATACCGAACAACAAACTGACTCGTTGTTCGTTATTCGCCAATGTGCAACAGCTCTTTCATTCGGATAGAAAGAGAATTGGTTAGAATCTATTTCCCAGAAGTTTGAAGTTTAATTGTCTATTTAAGCTCATAAAAACCCGCCTGTGGCGTGTTCCCTACAAAAGTACCTTTATTATATTACTAATTCCATATACGGTGAATACCGAACAACAAACCAGCTCGTGGTTCGGTATTTGCCATTACCGAACAACAAACCAGCTCGTTGTTCGTTATTCGCCAATACCGAACAACAAACTGGCTCGTTGTTCTTTATTCGCCAATATGTAACAGCTCTTTCTTCGGATAGAAAGAGAAGTTGTTAGAATCTATTTCCCAGAAGTCTGAAGTTTTATTGTCTATTTAAGCTCATAAAAACACGCCTGCGGCGTGTTCCCTACAAAAGTTATTTTATTAGATTACTAATTCCATATCTGGTGAATACCGAACAACAAACCAGCTCGTTGTTCTTTATTCGCCAATATGTACTTACATAAGTACCTTTATTATATTAATAATTCCATATACGGTGAATACCGAACAACAAACCAGCTCGTTGTTCGTTATTCGCAAATACCGAACAACAAACTGACTCTTTCTTCGGATAGAAAGAGAAGTTGTTAGAATCTTTTTCCCAGAAGTTTGAAGTTTTATTGTCTATTTAAGCTCATAAAAACTCGCCTGTGGCTTGTCCCCTACAAAAGTACCTTTATTATATTACTAATTCCATATACGGTGAATACCGAACAACAAACCAGCTCGTTGTTCGTTATTCGCCAATACCGAACAACAAACTGGCTCGTTGTTCGTTATTCGCCAATATGTAACAGCTCTTTCTTCGGATAGAAAGAGAAGTTGTTAGAATCTATTTCTCAGAAGTCTAAAGTTTTATTGTCTATTTAAGCTCATAAAAACACGCCTGGGGCGTGTTCCCTACAAAAGTTATTTTATTAGATTACTAATTCCATATCTGGTGAATACCGAACAACAAACCAGCTCGTTGTTCGTTATTCGCCAATATGTAACAGCTCTTTCTTCGGATAGAAAGAGAAGTTGTTAGAATCTATTTCTCAGAAGTCTGAAGTTCTATTGTCTATTTAAGTTCATAAAAACACGCCTGGGGCGTGTTCCCTACAAAAGTTATTTTATTAGATTACTAATTCCATATCTGGTGAATACCGAACAACAAACCAGCTCGTTGTTCGTTATTCGCCAATATGTAACAGCTCTTTCTTCGGATAGAAAGAGAAGTTGTTAGAATCTATTTCCCAGAAGTTTGAAGTTTTATTGTCTATTTAAGCTCATAAAAACCCGCCTGTGGCGTGTTCCTTACAAAAGTACATTTATTATATTAATAATTCCACATATGGTGAATACCGAACAACAAACCAGCTCGTTGTTCGTTATTCGCGAATACCGAACAACAAACTGGCTCGTTGTTCGTTATTCGCCAATATGAAACTGCTCTTTCTTCGGATAGACATAGAAGTTGGTAGAATCTATTCCAAAGAGTTCGAAGTGTTATAATCCATTTAGGCTCATAAAAACCCACCTGCGGCGTATTCCCTACAAAAGTACCTTTATTATATTACCAGTTCCATATACGGTGAATACCGAACAACAAACCAGCTCGTTGTTCGTTATTCGCGAATACCGAAAAACAAACTGGCTCGTTGTTCGTTATTCGCCAATGTGTAACAGCTCTTTCTTCGGATAGAAAGAGAAGTTGTTAGAATCTATTTCCCAGAAGTTTGAAGTTTATTTGTCTATTTAAGCTCATAAAAACCCGCCTGTGGCGTGTTCCCTTCAAAAGTACCTTTATTATACTACTAATTCCATATACGGTGAATACCGAACAACAAACCAGCTCGTTGTTCGTTATTCGCCAATACCGAACAACAAACTGCCTCGTTGTTCGTTATTCGCCAATACCGAACAACAAACTGGCTCGTTGTTCGTTATTCGCCAATATGTAACAGCTCTTTCTTCGGATAGAAAGAAAAGTTGTTAGAATCTATTTCCCAGAAGTTTGAAGTTTTATTGTCTATTTAAGCTCATAAAAACCCGCTTGTGGCGTGTTCCTTACAAAAGTACCTTTATTATATTAATAATTCCATATATGGTGAATACCGAACAACAAACCAGCTTCATTGTTCGTTATTCGAAAATACCGAACAACAAACTGGCTCGTTGTTCGTTATTCGCCAATATGAAACTGCTCTTTCTTCGGATAGACATAGAAGTTGGTAGAATCTATTCCAAAGAGTTCGAAGTGTTATAATCCATTTAGGCTCATAAAAACCCACCTGCGGCGTATTCCCTACAAAAGTACCTTTATTATATTACTTATTCCATATACGGTGAATACCGAACAACAAACCAGTTCGTTGTTCGTTATTCGCCAATACCGAACAACAAACTGGCTCGTTGTTCGTTATTCGCCAATACCGAACAACAAACTGGCTCGTTGTTCGTTATTCGCCAATATGTAATAGCTCTTTCTTCGGATAGAAAGAGAAGTTGTTAGAATCTATTTCCCAGAAGTTTGAAGTTTTATTATCCAGTTAGGCTCATAAAAACTCGTCTGCGGCGTGTTTCCTACAAAAGTACCTTTATTAGATTACTAATTCCATACCTGATGAATACCGAACAACAAACTGGCTCGTTGTTCGTTATTCGCCAATATGCAACTGCTCTTTCTTCGGATAGAAAGAGAAGTTGTTAGAATCTATTTCCCAGAAGTTTGAAGTTTTATTGTCTATTTAAGCTCATAAAACCCCGCCTGTGGCGTGTTCCCTACAAAAGTACCTTTATTATATTACTAATTCCATATACGGTGAATACCGAACAACAAACCAGCTCGTTGTTCTTTATTCGCCAATACCGAACAACAAACTGGCTCGTTGTTCGTTATTCGCCAATATGTAACAGCTCTTTCTTCGGATAGAAAGAGAAGTTGTTAGAATCTATTTCCCAGAAGTCAGAAGAAAGAGAAGTTGTGAGAATCTATTTCCCAGAATTTTGAAGCTTTATAATCCAGTTAGGCTTATAAAAACCCGCCTGCAAAAAATCTTTTATTACATTACTAATTCCAAATCTAGTGAATACCGAACAACAAACCAGCTCGTTGTTCGTTATTCGCGAATACCGAACAACAAACCAGCTCGTTGTTCGTTATTCGCGAATACCGAACAACAAACTGGCTCGTTGTTCGTTATTCGCGAATACCGAACAAAGAACAACGGGATACTTGATACAATCAATGACACGTGACGATGAATATGAAAGCTTTCATATCTGCATGGGACAGTAGCAGATCTAGTTATTATTATTATTATTATTCAGATTCCAATTTGAATAGATCTCAGCAACTACTTGTCGCATCGTTACGATTTCTTCGGTTTGACTGGGAAAGTGGGTGTGACTTAGAGGATAAAGCTGTTTTGGACGTTCTGTGACTATGCGAAATGTCCGAAATCCCCGAAGTTATCGTTTTTAAAAATATTGCAGTAATTTTAACAATAATCATGTGATTTTAACTTTCGATACATTTTGGCATAGCCGGAGACAGGGCACATAGCTACGCTACTTTCGATTTTTGATTTTCGGTAAATCTTCGAAGATATTAGGCGCCAAATTTTGAAAATTTAAAATTTTACAAAAAACTTTTTTATTTATGAATATTTTTTAGTCGTATTGTACACAGAATTAAAGAGACAAGATGGCCACCGGTACGAAGTCACTGACGAAAGTGCTCTAAGTTTCTGAGAATATATGGGTTAAATGTCATGTTACAATACTGAAGATGTTATAGATTGATATATCATGTGTTTAAGATGTGGTCTGGAATAATTGTTAGTTGTAAATTATTTTAGATCGCCAGTATTTAGCTAAAAATTACAAACTATATAGACATATGTTGGGGTGATGTGATTGTGAGTTGTTTTTATAGTAGAGACAACACCCAACTGTTGAGTCGACGTCCGCTTGTTTTAGCCGTGTTGGACCTTATCAAGATAAGAATCTACAACCCCTCACAGAGTTTGTTGTGCTGGAAATAATACTTTTTATACCAAGTTTGTAAATTCTTGATGGAAATTCTTCGGAAACGTCTTCTGTCGGTTTCAAGTTCATCCCCTGAAAAGATCAAGAAATCAAAAGGTGTGTCTTTATCGGGAGATCCAGACACCGTTTTCGCTGAGGAGGATACAATGGATAGCACAATGACTCAACCTGGAGGTAAGAATTTTATTGACCAGATGATTATCGCTATGCAAGATGAAAGAGTTGTCAAGACAATGGCTATTGCAGTAGCTGATCTTGTTGGTTCAAAATTAAAGGAACACATACGCTGTCTCGAGAATAGAGTTGTTCAACTTGAAAACGAAGTGAAGGAAAAAAACTCCGAAATGACACATATTTATGATAGACTTGATGAACTAGAACAATATGGCCGAAGAGAAGGGATTCGAATTTCTGGAGTAGTTGAAACCGAGGGGGAGTCTACTGATGATTTAGTCGTGACTATCGGGCAACATATCGGAGTAAAAATTTCCAAGAACGACTTAAATCGAAGTCATAGAGTTGGCCATCCTGAGAAGTACAATGCTACACAAAATCCGAGACCCATTATTGTACGGTTTAAGGGCTACTACACGAAACGTGATTTTGTGAAAAATGCGAGTAACCTTCAAGCGATCAAACAATCTAATGCTACGGATGTGCTGAAAAAACATCCCCTCTCTATCAATGATGATCTTACAAAAACCAGAGCAGAACTTGCTTATAAAGTGCGGAAAATGTGCAGAGAGAAAAAATTTGATAAAACGTGGGTACGCGATGGCATCATCTTTGTCAAAACAGCAACAGGAAGAGTTGTGCTTATCAAGTCCCAAAGTGAATTCCAATCTCTCGTTGAAGATACCAGCCTCAAGCTTACAACTTCTCGCGAACCAAACCAACATTCTGCAGAAATAAACCAGTCAATAAATGAATCTTTTGTCGACCTGTCTCCATAATCTGTTATCTGAGTATTTACATTTTACTATATGTTATTTAATTCATAAGTCTACAGAAATTGCCTGGAATAATTTTATGCCCAGCACTCACCAATTAGCAATCATGACCCAAATTTCTTTCCATAGTTGACGTGCAATGACCTAACGGTTCACTTACAACAACACGACTCTAACGGTACCTTAAAGCGACCCCCCCCCCTCATGTTTATTATTCAACGTAATTTACCGGGCATGATTTTATATTCCCCAGACCATTAGATATCTTTTCAGAACTGAATGCAGTATTTATTTTAAGTATGCCGCTTACGTTGGACATCGAATGTCTGCACTTAGTCTTCATTTCCATGACAATACCCTATCGTTCACGAAACTTATCTATTACTGTGTATATATTGTGTATATCATTTGTATTATATGTTATGTTTTATTCTTATTTATTTATATACATGTATTGTGTATATCATTTGTATTATATGTTATGTTTTATTTATTTATTTATTTATTCATTTATTTATCATCCTCACCCCAAACCAAATCGCCTTATCAACATATGTATTACGATTGTTTAATGTCCTATACATAAAGCATATTCGTGTATAAACAAACAATTAAATTAAATTGTCTTCTTGATGCATATGTTGGTCAGGTGATTTATGCTATTTTATGGAGTGCAGCGTGTCTTATATATTTACAAGATATTATTATATACGCTCTTATCATTTGTCTTTTGATTGTTTTGTGTGTAGATATTCACTCTAACCCTGGTCAGAATTTAATCAGAATAGTTCACTTGAACATTAGAAGCTTAAGGTTTAAGATTGATCATATTTCTGCTGAACTATGTGATAATGATATTTTATGTTTCTCAGAAACCTGGCTTACTGATGCAGTGCCGGTTGATTCTTTGTCTATTGATGGGTTTTGTTCGCCCTGTTTACTGAATAGAAATGATAGTAGGGGAGGGGGCATTGCTGTTTATGTTCGTAACAATTTTTACTTTAAACGTAGATATGATCTTGAACTTCCAGGCCTTGAAGCTTTGTGGTTAGAAATTACTTTAAAAAATAAAACATTTTTAATAGGAACTTTTTATCGTCCACCAAACAGCAATTCTGCTTATTGGAATTTAATCGAACACAGTTTCTCGCAAGCTAAATATAATACTAAAAACAATGTCATCATTCTTGGTGATTTTAATGTCGACTTTCTTACAAAAACTAATACTAAACTGCATGATTTTATTAATAGATTTAATTTAACCCAACTTGTAAATGACCCTTCAAGAATAACCCCTGACAAGTGTTCGCTTCTTGACCTTGCGATAGTTTCATGTCCCGACTTTATACAGTCAGTTGAAGTCAACCTATGTGGCTTGAGTGATCACAGCCCTGTTGTTGTTTTCTTAACACTAGAAAAACATAAACCCAGATCTGGGACTATAAGAACATTGATGTTATAGGATTAAATAAAAGTATTTTAGATTTTAATTGGAATCAGATTTTTAATGAAGATACTAATTTGAATATTTTAACTAAAACGTTTTCAGGGAAACTACTTGAAATTATTTCTCAATATGTTCCAAATAAGACCTGGCGATAATCCATGGATGAATTGTCATTTACGTCATATTATTCGCAAGAGAAACAGAATCCACGGCAAAGCCAAAAAACATAATTTACCTTCTAATTGGGAAAACTTTAGGAAATACAAAAACTATGTAATACAAGAGGCCCGAAAGGCAATTAGGTCTTACTACGAAAAGATCGAATCAAATATTAATAAAGACACATTTAATGATTCTGACTGGTGGAAGCTTGTACGCATTTTTTCATTCAGAAATGGCAATTCTATTAAAGATATCCCACCTTTGAAATATGGAAATACAATCAAATACACAAACAAAGACAAAGCAGGACTTTTTAATGACTATTTAGTAAACCAATCTCTATTACCTAATGAAACGGACTACCGACTTCCAGAACTAGCATTACTCGATACTGACATTGAACCGCTTTCTATTGAATATCAAGATGTCGTCGACATTATTCACTGTTTAAAGGGTAAAAAGGCCTCAGGACCAGACAAAATTAATAATGTTATTTTAAAAAATGTTTCAAAGTCTCTTGCTTTCCCGCTGTTAAGATTATTCAATCTGCTTATATCGAAATCCATCTTCCCCGACTGTTGGAAATCGGCGCACGTTATTCCAATTTTTAAAAAAGGCGATAGACATGTATGTTCTAACTACAGACCAATATCACTACTAAGTACCTTGGGTAACGTTTTTGAAAAAATAATATATAAGCATATTTATATCTTCGTTCATTCTAATAAAATTATATATATGTACCAGTCTGGGTTTCGACAAAATGATTGTGCTGTTTACCAACTAACTGATATGTACAACCACGTTTCTTCCTGTTTAAACAAAGGGCGTGAGGTAAAAGCTATATTTTTTGATATAAAAAGCGCACTTGATAGGGTATGGCATCGTGGGTTGATACACAAACTAAAATCAATCGGAATAAGAAATGGTGTTTTAGATCTCCTCATAAATTATTTATCCAATAGAAAGCAATCAGTTATTATTAATAATGATTCCTCAGATTTTCAAAATATATACTCCGGCGTACCCCAGGGGTCCGTACTTGGACCGCTCCTTTTTCTAATTTTCATTAACGATATTACAAATGAAATTATCTCCCGATTAAGATTATTCGCAGATGATACTTCGTTATTCTTGGTTATAGATAATCCCCCCGACACCCTTAATACTTTGAACAATGATCTAAAGAAAATTCATGATTGGTCCGAAAAGTGGAAGGTCGAATTCAACCCAGATAAAACTATCAGTTTTTACATTTAGTAGAAAAAACAACCCAACCTTGCTTGTCGCTTCTTTTAATGATATCCCATTATATGACGCAAATACCCATAAACATTTAGATGTAATTTTTAACAAACATTGTAAGTGGGACAATCACGTGGATTATTTAATTAGTAAAACCTCAAACATGGTCGACTGTCTGAGAAGTTTGAAATATAGACTATCACGTAAGTCATTGAGTATTTTGTATAAATCTTTTATTCTTTCTATTTTTGATTACGCTGAAATAAATTCGCAAAAATTAGAAAAGCTCCACTTGGACGCGTTACGAACGATAACCGGCCTGCCTTGTGGAACCTCCCATAATGCACTTTATACTGAATCCGGATTCTCATCTTTATCAGTGCGACGTCAAGCTCATAAATTAACATTGTTTTATAAAATGGTAAATAACATAGCCCCCAATTATCTTTGTTGTCTTATCCCATCAATTATCTCTTCCAGCAACCCTTACAACCTACGTAACTCCGACCACATTACACAAATTAAATGTAAAACTAATATTTACAAAAACTCCTTTTTGCCGTCTGCAATAAAAGCGTGGAATAGTTTAGACAATGAAATAAAAAAAGCCTCGTCTTTCTCTGATTTTAAAACTAAACTGTATCCAACCTTATTTCCCAAAGTCAACAAACTGTTCTACTACGGTGAACGACAATTCCAAATTATCCACTGTAAACTACGTAATAATAAAAGTGATTTAAGATACCATAAGTTCCTTATGCATATATATGACAATCCTCGATGTGACTGTGATCTCGACCTAGAAACCACCGAACACTTTTTACTCTACTGCCCAAACTACGCACTTCAGCGAAATAATACCATTAATTTATTACCAATGTATTTTAGAAATATCACTTGCCTACTCTATGGTAATGCCGAATTATCTTCAGACGTCAACAGCGATATTTTTAAATGCCTTTACAAATATATTAAAGATACGAAACGTCTTACTCTGTAAAATACAAACTTGGGGTGAGGATTATTATTATTATTTTATTATTATTATTTTTTTTAATTTATTTTTTTTTATTCATTTTTTTTAAAATTTTTTATTTATTTATTTTTTATTTATTTATTTATTTATCTTTTATTAATTGATTTATTTTTCTTTTCTTTTTCTTACTTTTTTATTATTATTCATTTTTTTTTCTATCATTTTTCTTATATATTTTTTTTTCTTATTATTATTTTCTTATTATTTATTTATTTACTCAAAATTAAAATCTTATTTATTTGTTTAATTGTACCATAACTAAAACAATGTAATTAGTTTTTGTCTGTATCATATATAATTCGACATTGCACATGAATTAAGGAAGCAAATTAATATAAGCCTACTTGGCTTGTTTTTGTATCCTATTATTTATGCTCTTTTATATGTATAATATTCTCGAAATAAATACTGTTTAAACCAGAATTAAAGAGTCATCTGTCTTGCGCAAAAATGCTAAATTTTTTTGTCTTAGTAATTTTCCTTGGCTGCCATTGGCTAATTCAGTTTTTCAGTCCTAGATTATTTTTTTATTGTTCGATTTGTATAAAACAAAGTTCATATGCTTCGTTGTCTCAATTGTTATTTTTTGTTTACCAATAGTGTTATCTGTCGGCACTGGAAGTGGCATAATTTTACCAAAAACTACAATTTTGACAGTTATTTTCCTTCTTCGAAAACAAATATTATTTTTTTGAAATATTATATGACTCAAAGAGTGTGTCCTTTCAAGGCGCAAAAAATGGCGGAAGCAGTTTTTTTAATTTCTAATCATTTACCAGCAAATTGGATTAAGAGGTGAAAAAAGGCGTAAAATTAACCTATTTACAACCCATTCAGGCTTTTCAGATTTTAAAATATTTTTACATAACTCTTATAGACTTGTAGCTATAATCAATACGAAGAGAATGTATGTGAAAATTAGTTTGTAATATAAGCAGTTGCCGAGAAATGGACAGTTCTGCATAAGTCACTGTTTTCTTTATTTTGCGTGTAATAAAGTCAATTATTATTGGATTTTTATAAAAGTGACGTCATTTGATTCAAAAAGCATGTAGCGTCATATCAAGTTGGTTACAATTTAAAATTGACACCGGAAGTGACGTCATTTTGTCCAAAACTGCATTTTAAACTTTTTAAATCAATGATTTATTCAACCAAGAATTACTTAATATGTATTAATAATTTTAACTTTTGGTTTAAATTCACATATAAACTCATATGGTCATATATATATCATAAAATTGTTTCTTACTTGTTCGGTTGCCGAGAAATAGACGGTTTTCTACAGGTCACTTTTGAAGGATTTGGGGCCATAAAAGTGTCAATTATTATTCGATTTTCATAAACGTTACACCATGTTATACCTTATGCCATTTGGGATTTCGTACAAGTAATGTAAGATTTTCATTATCACAGGAAGTAACGTCATTTTGGCAAAAACTGTATTTTTAGCCTTCAAAACAGATATTTTATTCAAATGAGTCTGTTTTGAAATCTTTTTCAAATTATGGTATTTGATGTCAATCAACAAATAGAATGAAGCCATACGATCATACAGATACCACAAAATGGTTTCTAACTTGTACGGTTGCCGAGAAATAGCTGATTTTCTATAAGTCACTTTTTAAGTTTTTTGGTCTTTAAAAGTGGCAAATATTATTCGATTTACATAAAATTTTCACTATATGATATCGTATGCCATTTCTGATTTCATAAGACTAATTGAACATTTTCATTAACACCGAGAGTAATTTAATTTTGTCAAGATCATTTACAAGTAACAAATGTATAAAATGAATTGATATTGCTGGATTTGGTTGATTCTGCGTCCATTTTATTTGTGTGCAATGTTAATTTGGAAACCTGTTCAGTGGTTTCGTTGGTACCAGAAGCGACATATGTTCAAGGGTAACTTGGTACCGGAAGTGACATGTTTAAGGGTAACGTGGCACTAGTGAAACCCGCCAATCCTGCATGCAGGTCTAGTTATTATTAAAGTTATTATTATTATTTTGTTAAAGTTATTATTAATGATTTTTTTTTTCTTGTTCAGATCATTTATATGACCCATGACACGGGAGAGTAAGTGACTGTGAATATGAAAGCAGATCTAGTTATTTAATTATTATTATTTTTTTTTTTTTTTTTTTTTTTTTTTTTTGGTGTAATTTCTGCAAATTGGATTTCTCAGAACTAACCATAGGATCTTTCTGAAACTTTGACCTATCCCCCCAAAAATGGGGTGCGAACGTTGTTTGCTTTGGCTTTGCAGATAGTTTCGAAGGCGACAAACTTACAATAAGAAAAACAAGTATGACATATACCAGGGGGCAGTGGTAAAAGAAACAGACTTCAAGTCGAAAAATATGCACTGGACCTGGGTAGACCCACCCATCTTAAAATCTTGCGTAAAAAATTCGCACCATCATTTTTAAGGAAGACCACGATAAAATCTTTCGCAATAAAATGTGTTCTTCACAGTTGCTTAATTGACAACCCAAAAATCATGCGCAAGAAATTGTGTTCCTCATTGTTGCTTATTAGATAGTCTAGGACTGCCCATATGCAGAGCCGGCTGATACATATGAACTGAGACTTGTACCTGTTCATTTATTGTGATTTCCCTGATCCACCCAAATCTACTGATCACAGGTTGAACTTCAATTATTCATGTGTAGACCAGTTTTGACCACAGTGTGAAGAAGTAAAAGATTAGCCAAATCTCACCTCGGCATATGCTGCGGTGTTGTGAGTAAGAGAAGATGTTGACCCTCTCCATACGACGCATTATTCGAGAAGGGCTGATAAACCAAATTGACAGGTCGATCAAATCACGGGATAACACTTGAAATGATAAGGCTTAGAAACGTTAATGAATATTTATGTAAATAAACATATACAAGAAACAGGAGTTGCAGTACAAACATAAACAAGTTGACAGTTTTCTTTGCTGACAGTTCGAATTCAATAATTAGAATACACGAATCATGGAATTCACAGAGTTCATGGTTCACAGAGTTCACGGTTCACAGAGTTCATGATATCTATGGATATCCGCCATGTTAAAAAGCGTGGGGTTTCACGAAATGAAAGTTCTTTTTCCCGGAGGAATTATAAAGTTAATCACCTTACGACACACACATATAATGTCATTCATATAGAGTTCACTATTCACTTGTATATCACAATTGTCATAAAAACCAAGACAGTCACCGAGGCGGTAAAAAAAACGGAATCAACACGCAAGTACTCACAGCCTCATAACGAGGTCACAGGAAGTTCTATAGTCAAGGTCACAAAGTCTCTTTCACACATATTAAAAACAATATTACAGATACGATCACTTAGACACTTAGCACTCTAAAGTACGATTCTATTTGATAATATCTTCTTTCAAACTGCTCAAATGTGAAATTCTGAACGTAACGTTTTTGTTTTTGACGATTTCGACTTGACACTTTCACTATGCATTTCAAATGGTTGGATTAAGCCAAAAATGCAAACACAAATTTTCTCATCATCTCCCCTTTGAAGGTGAAGTCAGCTTTTTAACTTCTTAAACGTTGCCTTATGTAAAATATATGTCAGTAAGAGTCTGATAACTTTTGGAGTAATTTCTTAAAGTTAAAATTTTCCTGGAAGGGCTACCATTTTGAAAATGTAAGTCAATCTTCAAAACAAATTGGTCTCAACTTCCCGGTCGAAAACAAACCACAACAAAAGTTACGACCATGCATAGTTCGTAAAATTCGGTGATTTCGAATTAATAAAATGTTTTGAAAATGGTTTGAATTCACATTCACAGCCACCACCCCCTTTCTTGAGAACGACAAGAGGAACTTGCTGAAACGTAGTGTGAAAAAAACTCAATGATTGTTTTCCATATAAATTTGTATTTTTTTTAGAATATATTAAATAGTTAAAAAGTTACAGCTATATGTAGGTCAATTTTTTCATCAGTAAATTTCGATCATTTGGGATTCGTAAAACGTTTTGAAAATCTATTGAACCAAAGCCATGACCCATTCTTGTAATAGAACGTGTGTAACCAGAAGTGTATTAATTTAGGAAATAGAAGACCAATTCATGAAACGGCGATCGATTTCGATTCTTTTTAAGCCGTTAATGGAAATTTCTCACTCGTAAACAAATTTATCGCAACGAAAAACGTCAAAGGTGGTGGCACTTCCGGTTCTATCAAAAGACTTTATATTTTGTCTAAACTTCAGTATTATCGTTAAGATCTACTTACATTCCAAATTTCATGAACGTGGTATGAATTATTTCTTAACGTGGTATGAATTCCCGATACCTTACCACGAATATAAAACATTAATTTTATTTACAAATTTTCTGTGCATTATCAAAATGACCGACAGTGAAAAATTTTGTTTGAAAATGGAAACCCTGGGTTTAACTTCTAATGCTCTGCTTGAACTATAAATGATTGGACAATGTACTGTGAGTTTGTATTAGCTACATGTGCTATATTGATCCATAACTAAGTTCATTTAATCAGAAGTATTATTTGTAGTAATATAGGGGCAGGGATTTGTGCGAAAGAACACATATTATGCAATTATTTATTCACTATTGTCAAAGTATGCTATGGTATAAGTTTATTCTAAAAACCAAATTGTTTATTAAATATGTTGACAATAACCAGACATGAGTTGAAGGATAAAGAATGAAGGAATATGAGGGTTTAAATCTTTCATATTATTTATCTTACTTCACAACCCAAAAATATAGGAAGTATATGCTGGTTATTTTGATAATTAACTAAGCTATCGATTGAACCATGTTGTTATTCTACAGATATCATATTTGTTTGTAGATATATACAGGTTTGAGGAGCATCACCATTCTACATTCTATATCTGGAATTAAGTTATCAGTTGTTTACGTAAATAACACAGACAAAAGAATACACACAGACAAAGGAATAGGCACCTATAAATTAGGGAGTCCGGGACAGAATAATCAAACGCCATGTAGATATTGGGTTCTTTAGATGACCATTTCACCATGTCGTGTTTTCCAGAGGCTAGACTGTTACAAGAGCGGGATTGGAGGAAAAGATATTTAATTATTTTAATTATTGTACTATAAACTACTGTGTAACTGTTGTGGCATAAATGACATAAAAACATATAGAAAAATAACTATCGTTGTTCCGGTTAATTATTTGATTTCGGTATCGTGAGAAAAGACAACAGTGAAGTCCTATAGAAGAAAGATAATGTCCAGTCCAGAGCCAACCATCCCCTCGCTAGGCGATCAGACCAAAAACTAAGATATGTAGTTGGATAGTACTACATATTACATGTCAAAAATCTTTGGAACAAAGGGGTTTTTTTTTTAATAATATTTTTGATTCTTTAAAATTGATTACTAATATTACTGAACAAAGAAGAATTTTAATTCATTATTATTCAAAAGTTCACATTTAATGTTTCATAACTTCTATTTGGACTTTTCTTCTCGTGTGTCCAGGCCTGGCAAAAATGTTTGGAACAAAGGGTTTTTTTAATAATATTTTTGATTCTTTAAAATTGATTACAAATATTACTGAACAAAGACGAATTTTAATTCATTATTATTCAAAGGTTCACATTCGATGTTTCATAACTTCTATTTGGACTTTTCGTCTCGTGTGTCCAGACCTGCCATAAAGATCAAAAATAAAGCTTCATTATTTTATGGCTATTGGATTTATGTTATACCATACATTTGCATTCATGGCATGGCTATGCTGTTGAACTTTACATCTTCAAGACCCTTTGATGATGGAATCACTTGAAAGAAATTGTTGTACATGAAAAAGGCTGAAATTTAATTCTTCTTCTACGCTTATTGGATTTAGGTTTATTGTGCACTTGATCTTTACTAGAAAATCTTTGAAGTTTAAAAGATTTAGCTTTAGAGTCCTTTTAAAAGAGAGTCTAGTGACTAATTAAGACCCGACTTGCATGAAATAAAATGTTTCTGATTAAAATAAAATTCCTTTGACAGAAATGTAATATTTCTAATTATGAATCTGCCTAACGCACTTCTTTTTATGGAAAGTGCTTCTTTCTCGTTAATTTACATCTTCCTCAGAGTAATTTTTTGATGAAGATGATATAATCATTATGTGATCTTTGTCACATTGTCTTTCAGCCTCTATTTCTTTATCTCTAGACAACATTAATACACTGGCAACTAACCGGCTAAAGTGCAATTCAGTTTTTGTTTGTTTTTTTTTTCTTTCTTGAATATCTGATATCAGTTTTGTGCTACATGTAGTAGAACTATGTATAATACAATTCATGTTTAAACTGCTCTTTATTTCAATTAACAATTATTTTGACAATTAATGTCATTTTCTTTATTTTTCACAAGAGGGAAACTTTAATTTACAATATTGCTCCTTGTCAATGCATATAAAAGATGCAAATCGGGCCCGTATCTAGACACCATTAAGCAGGGGGGGGGTCATTACCTTTCGGTAGGGGGGCGAAAATTTTGAGGAAATTTTCGGAAAGGTCATTCTAACAGACTGCTGTAAGCATCTCATGCTATGTAGTTACCTGGGCTTCTAATAAGCATTTTAAAATAAGCATTCAAACAACAAAAAATAGCATTTTTAGGTTAATATAAGGAACTGTATATACTTTAATGATTGTTAGCAAATTCTGAGGGGGGGGGGCGTCGGGGCGATCATTTCACGCGAGGGGCGGGCATGCCCCCACCCCCGCCACCCTCTGTAGATACGGGCCCGATGCAAATGGAATATCAGGATTGCTTATCAATTTATATGCACCCACATTTTCATGTGATATTCAATAATTAATAGAATACAATATCAATATCGTGAGAATACTAACTTTTTCAGGAATGAAGAACTAAATACAAAAGCCACATCGACGGAATCATTTTTAAAGTTTCATAATTAGTAAACTGCCTACGCTCCTTGAAATATCGCTTAAACAGAAAATCGCTAAATACTTTATATTCCTCATTCATTCTCCCGCACTTTGACTCTGCCGATGTTATTTGCGACGGTTGCACAGACTACTTATCTAATAATCTTGAATCTCTTCAGCTTGATGCACTTAGGGGTACTAGCGATGCTTCCCTCTACGCGGAGACTGGGTTTATTCCACTCAAAGAACGACGAAAACGACACAAAGTAAAATTACTATACAAAATTATAAATAACCTAACTCCTACCTATCTAAAGAATCCCATTAATCTTGGACCAACAAATACATATTCATTTCGAAACGTAGATAAATTAAAAGAAATTCGATGTCGTACTGATTTTTTTTTTTAAATCCTTTATCCCATCCAGTATAAGAGAGTGGAATAAACTTAGCCTCCCCGTAAGAAACTCAAGAACTCTTAAAATATTCTCCGATCATCTGTCCAAATCAGATATAAAAATCCCACCTTTATACTTCAACGGTCAACGGAAGCTTCAGATAATCCATAGCAAATTCAGACTCCGATGTTCTGACCTACAAGGACACAAGTTTCTCAGACATGTTGCTGACAGCCCCGCATGCCTCTGCGGTCATATTTTTGAAGATCCTGATCACTACCTCCTGCGATGCTCTTTATATTCAAATGCACGAAAAGAAACCATAGACAAACTACAATACGACCTCAAAAACATTAATAGTCTCCTGTTCGGGTCCGCAACCCACTGTATCGATGTAAACAACAATATTTTCAATCAACTCCAAAAGTTTATTGGTATGTCAAATAGATTTTAATCATTCTCATCAGCAGTTAAATTAACAAATATTCCTTTAAATCCACGTAACAATGAAACCTATATTGTATATTAATCATTACTACCCATCTCATTATGTATTTATATTTATATATGTATGTGTTTGTCATTTTAACTGTGTATATACACCCATTTTGTTCCTTGTATATTATTTATGTATGTATATTATCTAGGGAGAGGGGTTTCACATAGGCTAAGCCTGTTCCCCAATCCCATTCAGACATCCTGAATAAAATATTGTTTAAAAAAAAAAAAAAAAATACAAAATGACTGGAATGATGACGTTATGGAGCTAGGTACACAACATGACAGGTGTAGACCGTTTTACCGTAGTTGGGGAATGTATCCCATAATGCGTTTCGCGTGCGCATGCGTAAGTCGCGTAGGTCAAGAAAGCGACTTGACCTACATTGCCACTTCCTAATGCCGGCTACTTGTTGTTGTTTTGGGTGTAAAAATAGACACGCACATAGCTCAACCGTGAGATTTTTTAGAATACCTAAAATTAAATATGTTCAGACGAAGTGGATTGCAGCAATAAGAAAGGAAAATTGGACACCAAACGAACACAGTCGAATTTGCAGTGAACACTTTATTCAAGGTAACTAAAAGAATGTGTCGTCTGCCTCTCTTTCACTTTCAGTCTTTGATTTATTTGAATTTGATTTGGTCATTTATTTTAATTTATGAATTAGAGAACTATATAGTTCTAGTATTTAATCATTCTAATTTTGCGAAACGCCTTTAGCCTAAGTCTGTTCAACAATCCCATTCAGGTTGAATAAAAATAATGTTTTTAATTAAGATTAGGCCTAAGTAAAAGTTTTAAAAAAGAAAGAAAAGGGTTTAGGCCTATCCTATTGAATTTGTAGTAGGCCCAAACTGCAATGTCTTTTTATATTGCTCACTAGATAAGGTACCTCATATCTCGACTCACCATTTCTTGAGATAGGGATGGATTTGGATTTCTGAAAACGGGTTACATTAATTAATGACTGATTTTCTACTATTTTATGTATTTCAGAAATGTGTCCATTTAACCATGCTTGAATCATTATGTAACCAGAAGAAAACACCAATAGTATTTAAATAGTTTATTAGGAATATACAGAGACAACAATCTCTGACAAATACAAATATATTATTTTAAGAAAAATAGGTGGAAAAGGTGATTTTGAGATTATGATTATACATTTGATTTTATTAGTTTTTTAAGTATATCTCATCATTCTTTTCACAAAACTTTTTACAGATTCAAAATCGGAAGAAAAATATTTTTTTTATTGAGGTTCAAAGTTGCGATTTTTGACTTTTCGCGGAAGAAAGGTTTTTCAACACTTTGAAAAGGTCATTTTTGGTGTTTTTTGTGAAGCAATATTTCATTTCCTATCCAAACTAACAAAAATGTAGATGTAAAGTCATGAAATACAACTTTAAAGCTAATGATGTTTCAATTTTCACATTTCTGTAATAATTACACCGATTTCCACAGCAACTGCAAATGAGATAGGTTTTCTCAAAAATTCCATTTCTGTCCAAGTGATTTTGGTCAATTTTTTCATCAAAAATGGTATTATCCATGTTACATCTGAAATATTGAACCTGGCTGTTATACATTTTAAAATCAGTAGCTATCAAGTGAGATTAACAGAAAAAAAAAACAGTAAAAATATCTATTTGCCTTTTCTCAAGAGCTGGATTTATGTTCATTTTTTAACAGAATTGAGATGCAGAAGTGAAATTATGGGAATATGTCAAAAAGTTTGTGAATTTTTAAAATTACATATTTCCAACCCGCCATATATTATCAATTTTGGTTGTCATAGCAACCAAAATTGAAAAAAATGCAATTTTTGACCATTTTCAACGCTATTTATCATAACACAAAAGGTGATCACCACATTTAAAAATAAGCATTTTAAAATATTTAAAACCCAAGTAATGTTAAATGATGTGGATTGTATAAGTTTGAGCCAAATATTAGGAAGAAACCACTGTATATTTTTTAAAAAAGCATTATTTTCCAATTATTTTCTCATTAATATTAATTTTTATATTATTTTAAGTTAGTAGCTGTCAGGCAATGATTGAACAAATAAATAATAACAAAATATTTATATGCCATCTCTTTATACGCTGGAAAGGAGTGCATTTTTGAAAAACATTCTGTCATTGGAAATTGCCCAATTTTAGGCTTAAAAAATTCTGAAGGAATTAAGATTTTCAAGTGAAATTTGTGTACCGTACTGTAAATTTAGTGAATTTTAAAAATTACTTATCTTTTCTCTTCTATAATACTTAATATTTGGTTGTTATAGCAATCAAAACAATCCCCCCCCCCCAAAAAAAAGGCAATGTTATTCAATTTTCAAACCGATTGATCACCATTTTAAAGAAAGGACAACTGTTTCATTATCACTGTTCTCAGCATTCGTTGCTTACATTATTGTTAGAATTCTGCTTTTACATATTATATCTACTCAGAAGATAACAGCATTGACCAATAGAAATAAAATAAAACCAAGTACGAACAATCCAATCCATTAGTCAAAACTCGAAGTCCAATAAAAACGGTCGAGGCAAAATAGTGTAATCAGCAGGTGGACTCTTCACCGTGTACAAAATACACGGCAAACAGTGGCAACAGGTGTCCGGAAGAGTAAGCTTACCCTGCCTGGCGCCAACACCCGCCATAGCTGCATCCAAACTATCTCGGTAAAATAGCGTGATTGGCCAATGGACTATCAATGACAGCCTACACCGGTAGCATTCCTAAACAAAAACGGTATAGGCAAAATAGTGTAATCAGTCAAAATAGTGTAATCAGCATATGGACTAAAAATATTCTCTAGCATAGTCCAAGGACTAAATAGTAGAAGTAGGTTACTCAGTTACTGATAGGCTAAGGCCTAGTCATGTTTAAGGCCTGGGCCTGGAACCTACCATTTTGACTAGTCGAAGATATTTTTGTTTTTACTTCACTTTTGAATGTTTATATTATTCCTTCAAATCAATATATGTAGCCTATTGAGCAACTTTCTTATTTTTGTATATTTTAATCAATGTAAATAAATATCAAATAAAGGCCTAAGAGGCCTTACGCTTGCCGTGTCCTTCTATTTCAATTTGTATCGTTAACCGATCAACAAATATGTTATACTCGAGGTGTTAATTAGTTCCCCAAAAAACAAGAATTAAAATTATAATAATTAGTATGACAACTGTTATATAATGCTAAATTATTTAATAAAAAGTTTTGCAAAATTGGGTATCCGTATCGATATATTTATGTATTGTCTTATTGACATGACTGACCTAATTATTCATCTATGTCGGTCGGTTCCATCATCTCAAAAAAAAACAAAATGTTGTAAATCGCCAACGACAAATCCAGAAATAGTCATTCAAATTATTTAAACTGGCGTTGATTCTTTTGTTGGTCTAACTTTATTTGGGTACAATTCTCCTTTTAAGTGGAAAGAAATCGTATGTAGGCTATACGGTAGTCAAGCTAGTTACACGGTACTTCACGCCGACTCATGGCTACAGTCAGAACAGACCACACAGACAGAGACCTGTGTGGATATTTTCCGGTTTCATCTCCATTCGCGTGCACACAAATACATTAACATTGGGCTTCAATAATTCATTAAACATCGAATTCATGATTTCAGAGCATTGAAACAGTAGTTGTCACTTTTACATAATTTTTCCATTCTTGAAATATGTTTGGTGTCGAAAAGTAGAGACGTGTGGTAGCTCGTGGGAAATTTCCGTTCGATCCTCACATCGTGTCACATGGTTATAAAAGCGCGCGAATATGGGTCATGTGATGTAAATAAAGTCTAGCCCGTGAAAGACGTAAAAAAATGGATTTTAACTATGTAATTTATTGTCAGGCAAGTTTGTTTTATACATTTAACATAACATAAATTAACATCGGGTTTGCCTTTCGACGTAATTTACCGCGAATATGAGTCTTGGGAAGTTGAAATACATTTTAGTTTTGGTGTTGAAATGACGTCATAACAAGGCAAAACTACGAGATTTATTTGTCCACAAAATGTCGCGTTGTATACCGGGGCAAGCACTTAACATGCTCCGATTTTATCGATTTTAGTAGCATCGGAAGGGCAATAAAATGAAATTTCGATCGGTAGGTTATGGAATATTGACAAATTGCCTCAAAAAAAGTGTACGTAAATTGTTTTTTCAACTTAAAAAAAATACATGGTATTTTGATATGTCAAAATTCCATAACCGACCGATCGAAAGATCGTTCAATCATCTTTCTAATGGTATTAAAATGAAAATATTTTATGGCCTCAAAAAAAGTGTACGTAAATTGTTTTTTCAACTTAACACGCAAAATTGACGTTTTTTCAACTTACGTTTATGAAATTAATAAAAAGAATAGGTATGTAAAAATTATATCAAACCAAAAAGCAAGATATTGGCTTTCAAAATCTGTTTTAAATATTGAGAAATATTATATAGCAACTGTGTGACGTTAAGTTTAAAAAAGGTTACAAATCGGGAAAAAACGACTTTCTTCCAACGCGAGCAATGGGAATTGTGACACCTAATAAAAATGTTCTAAAAACACATACAACATATACAGATTTACCCAATACAATTTATGCACAACTTATCTCCTTCATCTACATACATTATACATATCATTAATTGACTAATGTAAACTTCTTACCCTAAGTAAGGAAACACAGAAGCAACTAAACTACGGTAAAAACCATCCAGTGGAACCCCTTCGAGGTTGAAATATGGCGTACCACCCTCGAGCTCTTCAGACCCAACTGTAGTTGAGACTTCCCTTCTAACAAATGCTCATGGGATAAACTGGTCACGTGACGCCGTATAGTTTACAATGCGCGAAATTTAAATAATTATACATGTAAACCTGACTAAATCATAATACAGCGTTACTAAATAATTGACTAAACGGAATATTACATGTACATAATTAAATCCGAGTGAATTGACAATTACTATGGAAGCAGATAGCTATCTTAGTTTATGGAAACATAAATTGGAAACAATACATCAATGACAGGTCACAATTAGAACACGAGACGCGAAAGCGTCGAGTTGTTCTAATGGATAATTCAAGCATGGTTAAATGGACAATAAACTCCCTCTAAATACGTAACAGGAACGTGTTTATCGATATTGTAGATCAAATATTTAGGGATTTTCTTCGGAACTATTTATGAAGCATTTTTACACCTATTTTAAAAAGCCGCTATTTGCCCACGTGCTTGCGTTCTTTTTTCAAAATGTTCTCATTTACTATCCTGCAAGTGTTTATCGATATGATATTGTAGCTTAAATATTTAGGGATTTTCTTCCGAACTATTTATGAAGTATTTATACACTTATTTTAAAAAGCCGCTATTTGCCCACGTGCTTGCGTTCTTTTTTCAAAATGTTCTCATTTGCTATCCTGCAAATTTAAAATGCTTGAGTTTCGAGTTGCCATTAAATCAATTATTAAAAGAAAATGTTATTTGGATATCGACAAAGAAAATATTTTTAACGTTTGAAGATTCTTAAAAGAACGGGAAATTAGTCTTATGGTGGTATTCAAAGAGAGGTACGGAAGCCCATATGGGTCAATCAAATGAAAAAAAAAAAAATTCTGACTATCTTGTAATTCTGACTATCTTGTTATTACAAGATAGCCTAAGATAACCTATCTTGTAATTACAAGATAGACTATCATAACAAGATAGGCTATCATAACAAGATAGTCTATCTTGTAATTACAAGATACCGAGATGCCCATGAGTGGAATTTAAAGGTCACTATACACCGATTTCATGCTCCTATAAATACCATTGACTTCATACACCCACCAACTATATATTTATATCATGACTCATCAATTTTAATTCGCTCTTTGAAGCCACAGAACGTTATTTCTATTTTTTCGGAAAACTTCTTTAAATTTTGATTTTTGGAAAGTAAGTAAGGAAAAGGATATTCTGAAAAATGGACCCTCCCTCAATGAAATGAATTGACTGACATAGCGTCTAAAAGCAGTTTATTTATAGCTCGCGGTATCTCCTGACGAAAACAATGTTTTGAAAGGGATTTGAAGCAAACGTTTGATAGATTAATTAGTTTGAATATATTTTTAGCCCAAATATATCATCAAATCACACAGTTTGAAGGTATCTTTAACGAGAACATGAAATCAATGTATCATATATGATATTAATGAGGGAATGAAGTTAATGAGAGTATGAATAGTATTTAATGAGGTCACAACCTGGTGATGCCGATCTCATGACATACAAAAGTACTTCGTTGGGCTGGAGGGTTGGATGGTCGATTTGTTAGTACGTGCGTGCTTTATCTTAAAAGCCTGTCATTGAGCCAACTGGCGTGGTTTCGAACCCCCCTTTGTACGTGACAAGGAGTAGGATCGCCTGTCCAACCTCGCCTGTCCTCCAGTTTCCTCCAACTGCTAAAGAGAGTGGGGGGAAGTGGGTAACGTCCACTCGACACAAACTAGGTCATTTCGGGACTAACATATGGTTTAATTTTATTTCAATAATCGCTTGCGCGTATGGATCTTAAGCAGTGGGAGGAAAGCGGAGGACCCGGAGAAAACCCACGATGTTGGACAGGCGACACTACTCCGTGTCGCGTACAACTGGGGATTCGAAATCACGCCAGTTGACTCAATGACAGGCTTTACGATACAGTGCGCACGTGCTAACAAATCGACCTGTCAACCCTCCAGCTCAACGAAGTATTATTGTATGTTATGGGATCGGCATCATCAAGTTGTCTGTCCTCCGGTTTCCTCCAATTGCTAAACAGAGAGGGGGATGTGATTCAACATCCGCTCGACACAAACTAGGTCATTTCGGGACTAACATATGGTTTAATTTTATTTCAAAAATGCACTTGCGCGTAGGGGTCTTTAGCAGTGGGAGGAAAGAGGAGGACCCGGAGAAAACCCACGATGTTGGACAGGCGACCCTACTCCTTGTCACGGGGGGGGGGGGATTCGAAACCACGCCAGTTGACTAAATGACAGGCTTTATAATACAGCGCGCACGTGCTAACCATTCGACATCCAACCCACTACTAAAGACCTCTACGCGCAAACGAATTATTGAAATTAAATTAAACCATATGTTAGTCCCGAAATGACCTAGTTTGTGTCGAGTAGACCTTAAACCCCATTTCCCCTCTGCCCCCTCTCTCTCTCTCCCACACACACACTTCTTTGGCCTATAACTATCCGATAAATCAGTGTGGGACGACCTTGAAATAGATTTTTTTTTTCATCTGATTGACCCTAACGGGCTTTTCCGTATCTTGTAATACAAGAAAACTAATTTGGCTATCTTGTTATTACAAGATAGTCAGAATATTTTTTTTTCATTTGATTGACCCTTATGGGCTTCCGCTATCTTGTAATTACAAGATAGGCTATCTTGTAACTACAAGATATAGTCAGAATATTTTTTTTCCATTTGATTGACCCTTATGGGCTTCCGTAGAGAGGAGTGTCAGCGTGTCATTCGGCTAATCTCGACAGATTCCGTAAACTACGTCAACTACATCTAGTCTCGGATGTATGACAGTCAGTGATATGTACCTACGCCCATACATTTGCGATGCGGCTACCGGTTTACTTTAACAGGAAAACTTGACGCTATTACACAAATTGGGAACCTATTCGGCTAGCGACCTATTCGACCGATCGAGCTGCAACCTGTTCGTTGGAAACCTATTTAGAGTAAAGACAACAGTCTCTATTTATCAACCAATAAAATCCAACGTTATGTCTATCAAATGAAAGTAGAATATATTATTTTTTATCCATTCCTTCAGCTCAGAATAGAAGTGTAATTTCGTCATTATCTTACAGCTGGATCGGTCGAATAGGTCGCTAGCCAAATAGGTTGCCAACTTGTGTTTGGAATGGGCGCAGCCATGTTTCATCCGGGACCTTTAAAGTAGTTCCAATATGGCGGAATTCATCATACAGCCGAGTTTAGATTCCCGAAATCCTACGAGGTTTGCCGAGTGTCAGCGTGTATAAACTAATTCCGGCCTGCTATCCGAGACTAAAAGATGAGTTACTCTTAGCAACAAAGATGATTTCGCTTCAGCTGGAGTTTCGTGTAAGTTTTCAGCCGTTATTTTTTTATTTGCAGACTGTTATCACAATGTTGTAGCTATTTCTCGTTCAACTAATTGTCGTTCGTACTTATATCCTCAAAATACGCTATAAAACTATGACAGTAACGTTTAGCCTAAGATTCTAGTGGTTGCTATTGTGACGTGTTCTGACGTGTTCACGGTCTTGTCAACAAAATGTCATATTTCAGTTTCTTGTTCGACTCCTGTGACTAATGACTTATTATTAGATAGATCATGCTAACCAGATAGATCAAAGTGTGATTTAATAAAAAAAAAAACGCCTCAATAAGTAACAATTAATGAGTGAAGCTAGGCCTTAGCTAAAGAAAACAAATTTGCTCATACTGTCACTGCCTGAATATACTTGGATACCTGAAAACGGTTAAGATTAATTAATGCCTGATTTTCTACTATTTTATGTATTTCAGAAATGTGTTTTCATAAAAGATGATGTTTGAAAATGTTGTGATGGTCATATGTGCAGAATTTCTTGAAGATATTTGTCAATAAAGATTTGAGTTGAGGAAGATCATTGAGCACAAAAATGAAAAAAAGTACACTGTTATATTTATACGGAGTAATTCGCCTTTCTAATTTAGAGGGGGTTTATTGTCCATTCGACCACACTTTTCGACCAATCAGAATCGAGGAAATTTCTAATTTGTGCTACAATTAGGAGATAAACCCCTCCTGTTTCGCATCGCATTTAGAGGGGTGTTATTGTCCAATAGACATGTCCTGGGATCATTAGGACCCAAGACGCGTTAGCGTCGCGGTTTCTAATGTAAAATATCAGGACATGTCTATTGGACAATAACACCCCTCTAAATGCGAAACAGGAGGGGTTTATCGACATTGTAACATGCTACTTTTCTGGATTTTAAAAGGACTTATTTTATTGTGTAAACTTTAAAATTCGCAAAACAGAAAATCGGTTTGAATGACGTAAAAATAAACAAAAAATCAATTTTGACGTCAGACAGGGTTGTGACGTAACTTGATAACGGACTGCCGTTTTACCGAGGTGTGCCGAATTAGTGGTGGAATCCAAGCAAAGATAAATTCAAGTTTAAAATGCTTGAGTCTTTGGTCTCTGGTAAATAAATTATGGAAGAAAATGTTTTTCGAATATTTCAAATAAAATATTTTTAACGTTTGAAGACTTAAAAAGATAAGTAAATTAGCCTTCGGGTGGTCTTTTTGACCGGCAGTGCCAGTCGTGAACGAATTAGTTACGGTCTGTTGACCGAGACTTCACTGAGGTAACTCTTCTTGGCAACAATGATGGCTTCGTTTTCGCAGTTTGTGATAAATTGGGTGAGTTTTTAGCTTTTAGTTTTATTTGCAAACTGTCAACACAATTTTATTGCTGGTTCTTGTTCGGAGTAGAGCAGCAGTTCTTACACACATCCCACAAAATACCCTATAAAACTATGCGATACCTAGGATTCACGTGGTTGCTATGTATATCGTTCTGACGTATTGTCAATCATTTATTCATTCATCATTGTCAATTTTGGCATAATATCCCGTTATTCTAGGCCCATTCGCAGCTGTTATTTCACATTCCCTATTTACTATATTTCCAAACACTTTCTTTTGATTAATGACTCATTGTCAGGCGGATCATGTTATTCAGAATTTGAGCAAACTTTGATTTAAAATTTCCATTTTAAAGTAAACACTGCGGAGTGCAAAAAACCAAAACAAAATTGTCCACACTGCTTAGTTACGAATAATTTATGTTGCCTGAAAACGGTTTTCATTAATTCATGACTGATATTCTTCTGGTTTATGTATTTCAGAGATGTGTTTGTATAAAAGATGAAGCTTGAAAATAGTGTGATGGTCATTTGAGCAGAATTTCATGAAGATATTTGCCAATAAAAATTTGAGTTGAGGAAGATGGCTGAGGACAAAATGAAAAAAAAGTAAACTGTAATATTTATACACAGTTATTCGCCTTGCTAAAACAGAGGGGTGTTATTGTCAAATTGACGCAGTGTCTAATCGACCAATCAAAACGCAAGATTCACCCTTAAGCATGTTACAATTAGTGATAATATGTATTTACAATATTTCATATGGGTTCGTTCGATATTGTTAGTGTTAGAGTAGCCCCAAACTTCGCAGGCATATAATAATATAGGCTTTCCCTGAAGCAACGGTATACTAGTTTTATAACTATTATCCGTTGCTTTCACAGCCCACTATTCTCGTCACTAATTTTGATTGGTAGAAGGGATATTCCAGTACGGCAGTAGCCATTGAGATTCCTTGAAACAAAATTTTCCGCGAACTATTCGAATAACCAGACGCTTGATCTCCAGTAGAAACCCCTATTTATGTTAATCGAGTCACAAAGGTCAAAGGTGACAAAGGCTGTCAACATTCCATCATGGCCGATCGTATCACGTTTTGTCTAATATGTAATGGAATTATTGGAGTAAAAAACCGACGATTGTTATTTTCCCCGGCTTTTCTTGTTAACAGTGAACATAATGAGTTTCTGGGTTATCAGGCACACATAAATGACGGCTTGTCAAGCTATATTTGGTTAGCTTGCTTAAGTAGGCTGACGAAAATGCGGGCAATAACAATGTCAATCCAGGTAAGTTTAATAATTATTAATGTCTTATCTTGTTGTTCTTCTTCACGATTACGAGTTGGACTCTGCAGACAGGCATTTTTGCCATTGAGGGTGAATTTGTACATGGCCTACTCTTACAACCGATTTTTAACTGCCGATTGACATGCAGTGACATTTGAAATGCTCTGCCTCTAATAGAACGCTGACAAGGGGGGTGGGGGCAGGGAAAGACGAAAGTGAAAATACTAAATAGAGTAGACCGAATTTGCTACCTTGGAGAAAAATTGTTGGTATTAGTGTATTTAACATCCGCTGCAAACTTAATTTAGATACAATATTATACTCATATAGTCATATCACGATGTGATGAGTTTGTTTCGTTCTATTTCCAAAGAATAATAATTGGGTGTAATTAGATGATTTATCAGACACATTTGTTTGTTCAAAAGCGAGGAGATTTGTGTTATATGGACCAGATGTGGCCAGTTGGTTATATAGCACACTTGCTAGAATAACTAAAGGCAGAGGATATTCACCATGCGAATGGCAAAGAGTTATTCGCCATTCGTATACGTTATTTGCCATTCGTTTTTGTTATTCGCCATTCTTTTTTTAAAATCGATATTCTTGGCCTATCACGATGTCTGTTCGAGTGGTAATGGCACAAAGCACTTAAACTAGTATAACCACATATTACAAAATGAACATATATCATTTTCGTTACAGTAAAAATGCATGGCGAATAACCCAGACCCATAAGTTTGGTTATTCGCCATTCGTTTTATATAATAAACTTAAAATCCTTGCAGATTGTTTGTGCTTTTATTCAAACTGCATGGCCTAGAATCCATTTTTAATTGTTATTTATTTGCTATTTGAAGCTTCACCGTGTAAATGAAAGCCTTCGTTCACAGCGAAGCGAAGACGGAGAAACCGACATCGTGTGTACATGGAAGTAGAACACATGTGAAAAGTTCCGTACTCTGTAAAATTATGTATCTTTACTAATCCATAAACATTGAAAACGCATTTCTTTGTACTTTTGTTTATCACAAAGTATATAAAATACAAACTTAGTCTAATTCCATTCCTGTTGAGCGAAAGCAATAGATAGATGCTTATTGAAATTGTTCTATTTGATCTGCCCGCCCGCCTACCACACGGAGTAGTCTACAAATATATTTCGTTGCCAACCGCATGTTTTATCTGCGACCTGTAGTTTATATATTTTATTTTCCATTCCTATATTTCATTCCCTACCACGTGATAGAGCTTACGAAGCGAGGCCGCTGTTGAGCGAGGCTTGGTCACCCAGTTCCTATGCACATATCGAGTAATGATAGGTTTATAAAGGGACTGGGTGATACAGACTTCTTTTGACCTTATTTCGGGTTACTTCCGGGCTTGCGAAGTTGTATATACAAGTGATAGCTTTTCAAGTTTGATTTGTTATTAATAACGCTGTAAAAGGACCAATTTAATTACATCGGACGGTGAATAATGATCAAATAAAGTCTCGTTGGCAATAAAAATGACATGAAGTGTTGGAACTAGTGAGTATTGTGAGATGACAGCAGACGATATATCATAAAAAAGTCATAAAAAAGATGGCGTCTGACATTATAGACTAATACTATACTATTATAGCCAAGCAGTAGTAAGAAGTTTTATTTTAATATCCCTTCAAGTCCCTGTGAGCCAGAGGTGACCGGCCAGCTAGAGGTCAAAGAGCGGCACTTTGGGACTACTAGGCCATCCCTACCCCCCCCCCCCCCCCTTAGGAATGGCGAATATCCACTCCCATAACTAAATGAGGGCTAAAATTTTTAAAAAGTGAGTCCCATTTTCATCAAGCCGAGTATAGTAAAAGTAGGCCATATGTCACTGCTTTAGCAAAATTAACCCGCATTGCACTTACTTGGCAAATGTCCCTAGTTAACCTGATCAGTGCAGGGAATATTTTAACCGGGTTCGTATCGCAATTTGAGACTCAAACGTCCGATTTTGCGAATCAAATTTATATTTGATTAGCATTATTAGCTTAAAACCCTGCTTCAGCGCGAATCAAAGTTTTGAAAATTAATTTTAACTTTAAAACCATTCAGTATCGTAAAACACATCAAAACAAATCTGAAATCTCGCAATTTTATTGTCTATATCATCAAGACTCTTTACGTGTCTCTGCAACGGTCCAGTGGAACGAGAGCAGTACATGTTGACGTCTGCTATTTATGGACGTAAAAAGTTTTGATGACAGAGATGACAACACTACATACTTTCTTTCTATATCTGTTGTAGTCACATTCGTTAAGACAGACATTCAAAACACTACAAAATAAAATTACCGGATGATCGAGGGTACGTCGCGAAATTCAAACACATGATATTATGTTCTGTCTTCAAATTCGACATTAAAATTAGCAACAGTTCAAGATTGGGTGAGGAAATATGACGCAGAAAAGATCTGACTAGAGTATGAAGTAAATAAAGAATGTCCCCGTTTCGTACAAAGAATAACATGTGGTCACATACTTTTATTTTTATTTTATATATAAATGTAAACAACCGTTTGGTAATACAAATAATGTGGGTATTGTTATTGTCACATATAGGCCTAATTATGTGAAATAAGAATTCTATTACATACTAAAAAACTGCTAATCAATTAGTAAATTTTGCTACTCAATTATACAATTGATTAGCATTCTTACACAATTTTTCTGGAAACTGCTAATCAAATGTAAAAAAGTAAAATATTCCCTGGATCAGTGCATTGGACGTTAATCTATTCATTTTTTCAGTGTTATGATTGATTTCGTTATACTTTTAGGAGGGAAGAAATATAGTTTTACAACTTAAATCGAAAATAGCACCATGCCCAATACCATTGGGTAATATAAATGAGGAGGCCAAATACAAATATCTCCATAACCTTGCAAAGCAAATACATGATTATTTTGTAAAAGTGACTGAGCGTGAGTAATTATTCTATTATCAGTAACTGATATTCTACAAAATCAAATTGTATTTTATAATGTTGAGATTTTGATGATTTATCAAAAAATATTTGTTATGGCATCAAAAGAATAGTTAAGAGGGTAATACTATCTTTTATATTATGTACCGGTGATGGATTATAATGTTTATTTCATTGAATTATTGAATTGAGCCGAATTGTTTCAAGCAAAATTTAAAGATCCAGCAGTCCTATTTATTGACTCCAATACTTATGTCTATTCCAAATATGCTGTACATATAAATACATTTTAATAACTTCTGTTTTTTAATTATTTGTTTCAGATGTTAAAACTTTGAGTACAAAAGTTAAAGTCGCAGAAAAAGTAAGAGAGATCATTGTTAAAGAGTGTGTTGGGTGTGGACAGAAATATAAAAGCCAGTACTGGTTAACGAGACATATGAAAGAGAAGCATGGTGAGATTGATAGCGGAACAGATACAATAGACATTGATGATACCGGCATTACTGTTGAGAGACACCAATGATGCATACAAATTTGCTGATGAAAATCGAATAACCAGAAATGCAAAGTTCAAATTTTTGCTCGCTGATGTCGGTCACCATTGGAAGTATAAACAGTGGCTATCTAGATTTCTTTCATATATATATCGGCAACACTGACAGAAAGAGAATCTAAAGAATATATTTGGAATTGTACTTGTAATACTGCTGGTGGTCAAGGCCGAAACATTCCAAATGATAATTTGGTAGAATTGAATGTACAAGCTGTAAAAAAAAAGGTACAATCGCAGGGTGCAAATGCGACGTTACAAGTGCAAGAAAAGCAGCTATGTCTATTAAGACACAAAATAATATTCGGGATAACTTGCTTAACCAATCTGGGTGTAAACCTAGTGGTAAAAGAAAGCCAGAAGTAGTAAAATTAAGTGACATTAGGGCAATAGCAAACGCATGCTTAAAAGGAAATCTGTTTATGGTTGAACCAAGAAGGCAGCTGGACAGTTTCACAAATTTTAAGAATTGTATAAATGGCTTAATGATCAAAAAAATAAAATCAAAACTGAAACAATATGTTAACCACTGCACTTTTTCTCATATGCCTTCCCCCCCATCCACCACCACCACCACCACCACCTTTCAAACTCACACACCCATCACTGATAAGGGAGAACGCTGGGTCCTTTCTCAGCTTAAATGAAAGTATATTCCAATCCATTCAATAAAATAAAGACAACAACAATGATTATGTAAAAATATATACTGGTATATCTCTTATTCTAAAATTAGGCATTATTCATTTTGGCCCATTGCTTTGGAATAGTGAGTATGATATTACTGTTTGATTTTTTTTGTTTAAAGTGTTACCATAAAATTGGCAAATTTAAGTCATGTCAACAAAAACAAGTTTGACCTTATTGTTATGGCTGTTGATATAAGATTTCATAGATTGAAAGTTTCTAATTTCACTAATAAAACAACCCAGCTCCATTGACTTGCAGAAAACTTTTTTTTAAATATTGAAATTAGGAAATTAAATTTAGAATCATCTTATCAACAGCAAACTCGGTTTTGTTAACATGACTTACTATTAGAGATATTTGACAATTTTGGAGTGACACTTTAAAGTGAATCAAATTCTATAAAATTAATGATAATAATGATAACTACACCTGCATGCAGGAATGACGGGTTTCACTGGTCCAAAATTACTCTTAAACATGTCACTTCCGGTGCCAAGTTACCCCTGAACATATGTCACTTCCGGTACCAACGAAACCACTAAACAGATTTCCAAATTAACATTGCACACAATGGACACAGAATCAACCAATCAATCCAGCAATATCAAGTCATTTTATACATTTGTTACCTGTATTATTATATTATTATTATTATTATTATACAACACTTATATAGCGCTAACTTCCACATACGTGTTCAGGTGCGCTTTACAATAGATAGATAAATGTATAGGATATATAAAAAATCGTTAAAAAAAGAAAAATAATAGTTATAGACACAGTAAAAATCTAAATATCTATAACATCAGTGCAAAAATAAATATCTATAAAATACATATAGTGAATAATTAAAATTAATTCAGCAGTTAAAAGCCTCTCGGAATAAAAAAGTTTTAAGTTTAGATTTAAAAGTTGTTAAAGGGGTACAACTGCGTATACTAAAAGGCAATAGATTCCACTGCTTTGGGGCTTGAAACAGGGAATATTTTACTTTTTTACATTTGATTAGCAGTTTCCAGAAAAATTGTGTAAGAATGCTAATCAATTGTATAATTGAGTAGCAAAATTTACTAATTGATTAGCAGTTTTTTAGTATGTAATAGAATTCTTATTTCACATAATTAGGCCTATATGTGACAATAACAATACCCACATTATTTGTATTACCAAACGGTTGTTTATATTTATATATAAAATAAAAATAAAAGTATGTGACCACATGTTATTCTTTGTACGAAACGGGGACATTCTTTATTTACTTCATACTCTAGTCAGATCTTTTCTGCGTCATATTTCCTCACCCAATCTTGAACTGTTGCTAATTTTAATGTCGAATTTGAAGACAGAACATAATATCATGTGTTTGAATTTCGCGACGTACCCTCGATCATCCGGTAATTTTATTTTGTAGTGTTTTGAATGTCTGTCTTAACGAATGTGACTACAACAGATATAGAAAGAAAGTATGTAGTGTTGTCATCTCTGTCATCAAAACTTTTTACGTCCATAAATAGCAGACGTCAACATGTACTGCTCTCGTTCCACTGGACCGTTGCAGAGACACGTAAAGAGTCTTGATGATATAGACAATAAAATTGCGAGATTTCAGATTTGTTTTGATGTGTTTTACGATACTGAATGGTTTTAAAGTTAAAATTAATTTTCAAAACTTTGATTCGCGCTGAAGCAGGGTTTTAAGCTAATAATGCTAATCAAATATAAATTTGATTCGCAAAATCGGACGTTTGAGTCTCAAATTGCGATACGAACCCGGTTAAAATATTCCCTGGCTTGAAACGAAAACGATCGTTCTCCATAACTTGAAAGGTTGGCTCTTTTTTCCGTTAATAAAAAGTTGTCTTTGGATGATCGTAACGTTCGAGAAGGTTTATAAATATTCAAGAGACATGACAAGTAAAAGGGCGCAATACCATTAAAACATTTAAAAGTTAATAAAAGTATTTTATATTTAATTCTAAAAACAACAGGCAGCCAGTGCAGTTGAAATAAAACTGGGGTTATGTGCTCATTATATTTCGTGCTTGTGACCAGTCTTGCTGCAGAATTCTGCACTTTTTGGAGTTTATCAATAATGCGACATGGAAGACCAATCAGTAAGGAATTGCAACTGTCCAGTCTGGAGGTAATTAATGTACTTATAAGTGTTTGTATTGCGTCAGTGGAGAGGTTACTGCGGATTTTACTAATATTACGTAGGTGATAATAACATAATTTACATACATTATTTACATGAGACTCTAAGTTTAGGTGACTATCAAACATTACACCAATGTTTCTGGCAGTTTTTACTGGCTCCACAGAAACATCGCCTATAGAAATATCAATGTTATCTGAAATTTTTGCTTGAACTGTTGGTGAGCTAATTAAAAGATACTCGGTTTTATCATCGTTCAGCTTTAAAAAATTGGTTGACATCCATTGTCGGATTTCATTGATACAGGATTCTAAAATATGCTTAGTTAAAACAAAGCCATCTTTAGCAATTGGTTTGAATGAGATATACAACTGCGTATCATCTGCATACAGATGATACTGAATATTATACTTTTTAATTATTTTACCCAAGGGTGAGGTATACAAACTGAATAAAATTGGGCCCAAAACAGAGCCCTGTGGGACACCGTAAAGAAGGCCAACATCTTCAGATGATTTGCCACTGACAACAATAGATTGTTTTCTATCAGTTAAATAGGATCTGAGTAGGTTAATGGCAGAGCCAGATATACCGAAATCAGATATTAAACGAGAAATAAGGATGCTGTGGTCAACGGTATCAAAGGCGGCCGACAGGTCTAACAATATAAGGAGAACACAATTGCGATTGTCTAGTGAATTTAGAATGTCATTTTGTACTCGAACAAGAGCAGTCTCTGTGCTGTGATGCTTGCGATAAGCACTTTGAAATACTTCAAGAAGGCTATTGTCAGAAATGTAAGTTTTTAATTGATTAGCTATGCATTTCTCGAGGATTTTGGAGATAAAGCTGAGATTGGAAACTGGTCGATAGTTCTTGTAATGGTTCGGGTCAAGAGTTGGCTTTTTAATTAAGGGAACAACGATTGCAGTTTTGAAAACATCTGGAAAAACAGCACTTTCGATTGAACAGTTGATCAAGTGAGTTATTGAAGGAAGTATACAGTCGAGGCATTCCTTTAGAAGCCAGGTAGGTAAAGGATCAAGGATGCAAGACTTTGAATTTGATGAACAGATTAACTTTTTAATTTCACGATCTGCAACAGGTGAAAAAGCTTCTAGATTGCAGGTTACGTTAGACTCGGCGGTTTTAGTTGTAGTGCTGCCTGATGAAGCTGACTTATTTAAATCATTTCTGATTTTCGTAATTTTGGAAGAAAAGAAGTTAGCAAATCTATTAGGTAAATCAGTTACATCATCATTTGGAAGTTTTATGACATCATCATTTGGAAGTTTTATGACATCATCATTGTGATCGAGTAGCGCGTTAACAACTTTATAAAGTTCTTTCTGCTTATTTTCACTGGATTCTATTTTATCTGAATAGAAATATCGTTTTGCTGATTCAATTTTTCTAACCACTACGAGTTTTGCTTTTTTGAATATTTGTCGATGAATATGTAGACCAGATTTTCGCCATGCCCGCTCTGCCTTGTTTCGTTCGATCTTTGAGAGATGGACATCCTCATTATACCATTCAGTTCCAGCACGAACCGTAACTGATTTGGTTTGTAATGGGAGAACAGTATCTATAATGTTTTGAAGAACAGTGTTATAATGGAGAGCTTTTTCATTAATTTCATTTATTTCACATATTTTGGATAATCCTGAATCCGTTATTTCCTGTTTCAGTGTATCTTTGTCTAAAGTTTTGAATCTTCTAAAACATATATTTCTACGAATGGGCAAAGGTTTTCTGATTTCAAGATCAAAGGTTACGCAATAATGGTCTGATATCAGCTTATCAGAGACGTTGATATTTGTAGGCGAGAATTCATTCTCTCTTGTGATGACTAGGTCTAGAATATGGCCGCGAATATGGGTAGGATCAACAATATGTTGGCGTAGAGAATACAGCTGTAGCAGATTACTAAAGCGGTTCGCAGAAACGTTTTTAGGGTCGTCAACGTGGCAGTTAAAGTCGCCAACAACTAATAATTCTGGACTGGATGAGGCAAGATTATTTAATAAAGATGCAAACTCATCAAGAAAACATGGAAACTTTTTCTCGTTTGGTGCTCGATATAGAACAATAATTCTGATTTTCTTAGTCTGAGTACTAAAAATACAGTCAATATATTCGAACGACTGGAAACAGACATGATGTTTGAGGGTAACATTTAATGACGATTTGAATACAAGGGCAACACCTCCTCCACGCGAGGATCTTGAAACATGCTGTATAGAATATCCGTTTGGTAAAAGAGCGGAAATCGTTGTAGAATCACCATCAGAACTAAGCCAAGTCTCAGTGATCGCACATATATCGAAATCATTTTCATATATGTAATCATTTATGAGGGTAGTTTTATTTCTCACTGAGCGGGCGTTGATAAGACATACCTGTAGATTTGTATTTGGTCGGATGACCTGAGTGTGCTGCTTAGGTAGATTTGCTAAATTATTAATATTGATTTGTTGCTCATAAGTTTTATACTGACTTTGAGGTCTATCACTAATTCTAACTTTAATTTTCTTCCGACGATTTTGTCCAGCAGAACAGCCCCGTCTTGTAGTTTTCCGTTTCACAATGTGCTTAGTTATGTTTTCCAAATATTTAAGATCATCTTTTGATAAAATATTAGTATTTTGTTTTGAAATCAGTTGACCTTTAGTGAAAGTATAAGTCTCACGGAAAGACGTTGAGGTGTTATCACTGCTGCCTGTGAGCATAGTTTGACAGCAATACAATACAAGTTGGACAAACCTGGCTAATTTTTCAGTGTCATGCTCCAATGACCACTATTAAACAGATGAATTTGTATAAGGGTAGATTCAAATCGATGATATTTTCATCAAATTAAAATATAATACCATAAAAACTTCAGCTACAGATTCACTATAACTACACTGATGCACAGGTTAAAAATTATGTTTGAAAGATGACTCTGAAACAAGTAATTTGAAGAAAAACTGTAGAGCTAACAAGGAGCCGCCATGAGCGCTTCACCTGATCTTGACAAAATTAAATTACTTCCGGTGTTAATGAAAATGTTCAATTAGTATTATGAAATCAGAAATGGCATAAGATATCATATAGTGAAAATATTTTGTAAATCGAATAATAATTGCCACTTTTAAAGACCAAAAAAACTTGAAAAGTGACTTGTAGAAAATCTGCTATTTCTCGCAACCATTTTGTGGTATCTGTATGATCGTATGGGTTCATTCTATTTGTTGATTGGCATCAAATACGATAATTTGAAAAAGATTTCAAAACAGACTCATTTGAATATCTGTTTTGAAGGCTAAAAATACAGTTTTTGCCAAAATGACGTTACTTCCGGTGATAATGAAAATCTTAAATTACTTGTATGAAATCCCAAATGGCATTAGGTATAACATGGTGTAACGTTTATGAAAATCGAATAATAATTGACACTTTTATCGCCCCGAAACCTTCAAAAGTGACCTGTAGAAAACCGTCTATTTCTCGGCAACCGAACAAGTTAGAAACAATTTTATGATATCTATATGACCATATGAGTTGTGTTTATATGTGAATTTAAATCAAAAGTTAAAATTATTAATACATATTAAGTTATTCTTGGTTGAATAAAACATTGATTTAAAAAGTTTAAAATGCAGTTTTTGACCAAATGACGTCACTTCCGGTGTCAATTTTAAATTGTAATCAACTTGATATGACGCTACATGCTTTTTGAACCAAATGATGTCACTTTTATAAAAATCCAATAATAATTGACTATTTTACAGGCAAAATAACGAAAACAGTGACTTGTACAGAACTGCCCATTTCTTGGTAACTGCTTATATTACAAACTAATTTTAACATACATTTTCTTCGTATGGATTATAGCTACAAGTTTATAAAAGTTACGAAGAAATATTTTAAAATCTGAAAAGCCTGAATAGGTTGTAAATAGGTCAATTTTACACCATTTTTAGCCATTTAATCGAATTTGCTCGAAAATGAAATCGAAATTAAAAAAACTGCTTCCGACATTTTTTGCGCCTTGAAAGGGCACACTCTTTGAGTCAAATAATTTTTCCAAAAAATAATATTTGTTTTCGAAAAATGGTACCTAACTGTCAAAATTGTAGTTTTTGGTAAAATTATGCCGTTTCCGGTGCCGACAGATAAAACTTCCGGTAATAAAAAAATGGCAATTGAGACAACGAAGCATATGAACTTTGTTTTATACAAATCGAACAATAAAAAATTAATCTAGGACTGAAAAACTGAATTAGCCTATGGCGGCCAAGGAAAATTACTGAGACAAAATTTTTTAACATTTTTGCACTAGGCAGATGACTCTTTAATTCTGTGCACAATACGACTAAAAAATATTCATAAATAAAAAAGTTTTTTGTAAAATTTTAAATTTTCGAAATTTGGCGCCTAATATCTTCGAGGATTTGCCGAAAATCAAAAATCGAAAGTAGCGTAGCTATGTGCCCTGTCTCAGGCTATGCCAAAATGTATCGAAAGTTAAAATCCAATGATTATTGTTAAAATTACTGCAATATTTTCAAAAACGATAACTTCGGTGATTTCGGACATTTCGCATTGTCGCAGAACGTTCAAAATAGCTTTATCCTCTAAGTCACACCCACTTTCCCAGTAAAACCGAAGAAATCGTAACAATGCGACACGTAGTTGCTGAGATCTATTCAAATTGGAATCTGAATAATAATAATAAGAAGAATAATAATAAGAACTAGACCTGCATGCAGGAATGACGGGTTTCACTGGTGCCATGTTACCCTTAAACATGTCACTTCCGGTGCCAAGTTACCCTTGAACATATGTCACTTCCGGTACCAGCGAAACCACTAAACAGGTTTCCAAATTAACATTGCACACAAATAAAATGGACGCAGAATCAACAAAATCCAACAATATCAATTCATTTTATACATTTGTTACTTGTAAATGATCTTGACAAAATTAAATTACTTCCTGTGTTAATGAAAATGTTCAATTAGTCTTATGAAATCAGAAATGGCATACGATATCATATAGTGAAAATTTTATGTAAAATTTTAAGACCAAAAAACTTGAAAAGTGACTTGTAGAAAATCTGCTATTTCTCTGCAACCGTTAAAGTTACAAACCATTTTGTGGTATCTGTGTGATCGTATGGGTTCATTCTATTTGTTGATTAGCATCAAATACCATAATTTGAAAAAGATTTCATAACAGACTCACTTGAATAAAATATCTGTTTTGAAGGCTAAAAATACAGTTTTTGCCAAAATGACGTTACTTCCGGTGATAATGAAAATCTTAAATTACTTGAATGAAATCCCAAATGGCAGTAGGTATAACACGGTGTAACGTTTATGAAAATCGAATAATAATTGACACTTTTATGGCCCCGAAACCTTCAAAAGTGACCTGTAGAAAACCGTCTATTTCTCGGCAACCGAACAAGTTAGAAACAATTTTATGATATCTATATGACCATATGAGTTTTGTTTATATGTGAATTTAAACCAAAAGTTAAAATTATTAATACATATTAAGTTATTCTTGGTTGAATAAAACATTGATTTAAAAAGTTTAAAATGCAGTTTTTGACCAAATGATGTCACTTCCGGTGTCAATTTTAAATTGTAATCAACTTGATATGACGCTACATGCTTTTTGAATCAAATGATGTCACTTTTATAAAAATCCAATAATAATTGACTATTTTACAGGCAAAATAACGAAAACAGTGACTTGTACAGAACTGCCCATTTCTTGGTAACTGCTTATATTACAAACGAATTTTAACATACATTTTCTTCGTATGGATTATAGCTACAAGTTTATAAAAGTTACGAAGAAATATTTTAAAATCTGAAAAGCCTGAATAGGTTGTAAATAGGTAAATTTTACACCATTTTTAGCCTCTTAATCGAATTTGCTCGAAAGTGAAGTCGAAATTAAAAAAACTGCTTCCTACATTTTTTGCGCCTTGAAAGGGCACACTCTTTGAGTCAAATAATTTTTCCAAAAAATAATATTTGTTTTCGAAGTAGGAAAATAACTGTCAAAATTGTAGTTTTTGGTAAAATTATGCCACTTCCGGTGCCGACAGATAACACTTTTGGTAATAAAAAAAAATGACAATTGATACAACGAAGCATATGAATTTTGTTTTATACAAATCGGACAATAAAAAATTAATCTAGGACTGAAAAACTGAATTAGCCAATGGCGGCCAAGGAAAATTACTGAGACAAATTTTTTTAACATTTTTGCACTAGTCAGATGACTCTTTAATTCTGTGCACAATACGACTAAAAAATATTCATAAATAAAAAAAATTTTTGTAAAATTTTAAATTTTCGAAATTTGGCGCCTAATATCTTCGAAGATTTGCCGAAAATCAAAAATCGAAAGTAGCGTAGCTATGTGCCCTGTCTCAGGCTATGCCAAAATGTATCGAAAGTTAAAATCCAATGATTATTGTTAAAATTACTGCAATATTTTAAAAAACGATAACTTCGGTGATTTCGGACATTTCGCATTGTCGCAGAACGTTCAAAATAGCTTTATCCTCTAAGTCACACCCACTTTCCCAGTAAAACCGAAGAGATCGTAACGATGCGACACGTAGTTGCTGAGATCTATTCAAATTGGAATCTGAATAATAATAATAATAATAATAAGAATAATAATTTTAACAAAAACAATAGTGTTTCACACAAGCTACGCAGTGTGAAACCCTAACTAGACCTGCAAGCAGCACTGAATCGGCTTTCAGGAATCATACAGGAAGTTTATTATACCATAGCCGATCCATTGAGCTACCAAAGTATACTTTAGTTGTTTTGCTTCAGTGACACCCTCTATCATATGTAAAAGTAATATTTGCTGGCGAAAAGACCGGTCAAAATTGTAAATTATGGCAAAATTACGTCACTTCCGGTACCGAAAGAAATTTTTATAGGTGAAAAATAAGTCGAAAATTCGCAACACACAAAATACAAACTTTGTTTTATACATATCGGGCAATAAATAATTAACCTATAACCCATAAACTGAAATTAAGAAGGTAAAAAACTTAAAAGTGACCCTGGGAAAATTGGTTATTATTCGACAAGGGAACATGCAAGAAGCCTTTTCTTGATATCAATATGATGGTATTGATTCAATCTTACTGCCCATTAGAGCCAGACGTTATAAAGTTAAACGAATAATGAATATAAATCACTTCAAAAAAATGTTTGTTTTGAAGGCTAAAAATACGTTTTTTGCAAAAATTACATTACTTCCGGTGATATTGAAAATGTTAACTTGGTTCATAGAAGTCATAAATGGCATAAGGCATCAAATGGTAAAAAAATTATAAAAATCGAATAATAATTGACACTTTTATAGACCAAAAACCTTGAAAAGTGACTTATAGAAGATCGCCTATTTCTCTGTAACCGTACAAGTTAGAAACCATTTTGTGGTATCTGTATGGTCGTATGGCTTCATTCTATTCGTTGATGGGAATAAAATATCATAATTTTAAAAATATTATAAGGGAGACTGATTTGAATAAAATATTAGTTTTTTAGGTTAAAAATACAGTTTTTGCCCAAATGACGTCATTTCCGGTCACAGTGAAAATGTAAAATTGGCTTGACCTAGTCCAAATTGGCATTAGACATCAAATGGAAAAAAAATATTGCAAATCGAATAATAATTCACTCTTGTATAGGCAAAATAACGTGAAAAGTGATGCATGCAAAATTGCATATTTCTCGACAACTGCTCATATTACAAACTAATTTTCGTATACATTCTCTTCGTCTGGATTATTGCTACGAGTTTAGGAAAATTACAAATAAATATTTAAAAATATGAAGACGCTGAATGAATTGTAAATAGCTGAATTTTACACTTTATTTTACATTTTATTTGAAATTGCCCGAAAATGAAATTGAAATTTAAAAATATGAGCTAAGGATTTTGTGCACCTTCGCAGGGTGCATCGTTTTAGTTATATCAGTTTTGAAAAAAAATAATATTTTCTTTCAAAAAGTGGTACCGAACTGTCAAAATTGTAGTTTTTGTTAATATTACGTCACTTCCGTTGCCGACAGAAAAATTTCACCGTAACATAAAAAATAACAATTGGGACCACGGAGCATATGAACTTTGTTTTATACAAATCGAACAATAAATAATTTTTCTGGGTACGAAAAACTAAATTCGCCGATGGCGGCTAACGCAAATTACCCAGACAATTTTTTTCTCATTTCTGCTCAAGTACGATGATATTTTAACCCAGTGTAAAATATCACCAAAAAATATTCATAAATAAAAAAGATTTTCGTAAAAAAAATAATTTTTTTCAAAATATCGGACATTTTTTCGACTACTTCCAGTTTTACGATCGTTGTTGTGATAGCTTTACGAAGTTCTTTGGATACTTAACTTTCTGTACCAGAAGTGTCAGAAACATCCATTGAGCAGTTTTGGAAAAAAAGATAAATAAAAGAGCGTTTACAAAAATTTAACGATTTTTCAATTTTTTTCAAAGTTTGATGCCATTTTTGGACCACCTATATTATTTCAATGCTTTTCATTTTGGATTCACTATATAGACAACCGATGGGACTTTGAGTTAGAAAAGTTTAAGAAAAATCTGCGGCGTCGTTTTCGAGAAAAGGGCGTCTCAGAATGTTAAAAAATCGGAAAATACTAGATTTTTGGCATACAATAATTTATTTCCTTACCATCGATATCGTATTATTTAGATACCATATGATGGTCCATTAATGGGGCTATCCAACGACACTTTAGTTCTTTTGGTCCGCTATTACCTAAGGGAGAAATCAAGTTTTTCGCAAGTGCGACAATGTTTTTAACCTTTTTTTCCATTTTTTGAATACTTCCGGTATGGTTATTATTGTCGGTATAGTTTTAATAACCGGTTTGGGCACTAAAATAGCCACAGTGCTCTGTAATGATATATTACATTATCTGATCAGATAAAATGCCCCTGAGAAATCCTAGGTTCAAAAGTGCCAAAAATGCAAAAAATTTAAAATATCGAAAATTAAATTTCAATAACTACATACATATTATACATCGTTAGAATCGTAATTAGGTCAGCTATCTGAATATACAATCGTTTTTTGGAAATCCTTGAAAATAAAAAAATAGCAGAGCATTTTCCAAAATTTCACGATTTTTCGACTTTTTTCGATTTTCAGTCCGTTATTTCACCTATTCCAGATATTTCAAAGTCTTATTGGATGGCTTCATGCAAAATACCTCCGAAAGGACTCTCGATAGAAAAAATTACAAAAAAAGTTGCGGTTAAGTTTTCGAGATACAGGCGTCCAAAAACGCTCCAAATCAGAAAATACTTGATTTTCAGCGTGCCATATTTTGCTGCCTGCTCATCGTATCCGTACGAGTTGGGTATCATACGATAGCACAATCCTAGTGCAGTCCAATGGTACCCTAATTTCTTTAATCCATTGATATCGGGCGGAGAATTCGCGTTTTTCCCCAAAATATCAATTTTTTGCATTTTCTTCAAAATATTGCACATTATTTCGACCACTTCCGGTTTAAGGATTCTTGTCGAAATTGCTTTATACGTTGGTATTGGACTATAACTTCATGTTCTAGAAGTTTCAGAAACGTCAATTCTACCATAAAACGAAACCCGAGCTGACAAAATGGGAAGAAAATTCGAAAAAAATCGAAAAATAAAGGGCGATAACTCTGAATGAAACTTATATTACTGGAATCGGATGGACTTCAGGTATCCAAAAATGTAGGTCAAATTTGAAAATTTTGAAAAATGACAAAAATGGTCTCGTAAACAACATGTTTTCAATTTTCGAACGATAAAAGTCATAGACGAATGTTCGAAATTGAAAAATGTGAGATAGCCATTGTCTCAGAAAAGATTCAGGGATTCCAAAAATGTAATTTGTTTGAAAATGGATAACGAATTGACGAAACTATGGCCGATTTTCAATTTTTAGACAACGTGCAAAGTTCGGTCACTTCCGGTATGCGCAGAAATTTCAAAAATATTTTATCAAGTAGCCACCACATGGTTTCCCAATAGAAAATCTAATTCCAGATCGATATCTGTTTTCGATCATGGAGATCTAGGCCCCCGCGGTAAATAATAATAATAATAATAATAACTAGATCTGCTACTGTCCCATGCAGATATGAAAGCTTTCATATTCATCGTCACGTGTCATTGATTGTATCAAGTATCCTAAATAAAAGGATAAGAAGAAAAAATTATCAAAATTGGTCAAAAACTCGCGAAGTTACAAGTCTAAATATAGTATGAAACATTGCACCCAGGCATAACAATAATCTGAAAACTAAAGGGAAATAACTGAAACTTGTATTACTGTAATGAGACGGATGAGAAAATGAAATGAAAATGGCGGGAAAAAAAATAAAAATGTCAGGTTGGACAGGCGACCTTACTCCTTGTCACGTACAACCGGGCATTCGAAAACACGCTAGTTAACTCAATGACAGGCGCGCGTGCTAGCCATTCAGCCATCCAACCCCCCCTTTGAAATCCGACACGTGCAATATGTCATATAGGAAGAATAAGAAGTCGCTCACAACAAAATGGTAAATTAATGAGTTTAGGTCAAAAGGTTGAGCTACTATTTTAGAGTACTTAATAGTTTTAAAGAGACACGTTAAGGGTTGTTCATAGTTAAATGAAAGTTTAATTTTAAATAAGACCAATAAAATTAGGATTTAATAATGCCAGACAAATATTTCCAATATGTTTGGTTATAAGTAGGAAATCATGACGACTTCTTAAGCATGTTTTAAACAAAGGATCATAGACTGAATTATACAAGAATGGCACTCTGCAATAAAAAAAACTGGCCAAAGCAAGATTTCTATGCAGAAATTAAATAATTGCTAGAACCAGAAAAATATTTATCCACTATAATAAATAAGCAACATAGAGAAAATGAAATGAAATTGAATGGGGTTTAACGTCCTACTGTTCTGCTCCTAAAATGGGCTAATGAAGACTGGCATATGCCATAAAGTGTGCAATGAGGGAAATTTTACCCGGGCAGCGGCGTTACGGCCTACGAGGTTGGACAGGCGACCATACTCCCTGTCACGTACAACCAAGAAATCGAAACAACGCCAGTTGACTCAATGACAGACGTTTTGATACAGAGCGCACGTGCTAATCATTCAGCCACGCAACCTCCCTAAAATCGGCAAATTGCTGACCTACAGCGAGAAACATTTCAACCGGCCCAAATTTTCTATTTGAACAGTTTAATTTGCATGGTACCTTTAGTTATCAACCGAATATTACAAAACTTTTAAAAATAAGCCCCCCCCCCCCCTGACCAGCTTAAGCGTTCGCAATAAACGTTTGCCCCTCAAAATCTGCAAATTGCTGACTTTAAAGTGAGAAACATTACAACCGGGCGAAATTTTCTGTTTTATCACTTTTACAGTACCTTTGATTACCAAAAGATTATTACAAAACTTTAAAAATAAAAGAGAAAGAGAGAAATGCGGCCTAATGTCCATTCGACACAAACTAGGTCATTTTGTGACTAAATTATGTTTTTTAATTTTTTTTAAAAACTCCCCTTGCGCTTACTGGACATCATACTTCATGTCACGTGCAACCTGGAGATCGAAACGACGCTCGTTGACTCAATGACAGACGTTACGATACAGCGCGCACATGCTAACCATTCAGCCTCCCTGAATTCGGAAAATTGCTGAGTTATAGCAAGAAACATTTCAACCGGGCGAAATTTTCTGTTTTAACAGTTTAATGTGCACGGTACTTTAATTGCCAACCGATTATTACAACTGACCAGCTTAATCGTGTGCAATAAACGTTTGGCCTGAATTGAAAGTTCTGCACGGAGAAAGTTCATCTTGATTTCCCGGCGTGGTTCCCTGTTGTCAGTGAGGCAGAACGGAGGGCCTGACAAGCACAGCTGTCTAGTCGTTCGGATGGGATGAAACACAAAGGTCCCGTGTACACATTGGAGTGCACGTAAAATATCCCTAAGCAGTTGGAATTCGATACTGTTGAATAAGCTCTATACGATGACTAAATGTGTAGATTGTAGTCACCCACACTGCATGTTTCGCTTAACAATGAAAGGGTGCCGTTTTCAATTTTCGATCCTTTTGTTCTTCTACTCCAGATAAGTTGGACTGTTGATCGATGGTTTCATATAAAAGACTACCAATAAGACTCTTTGTAGAAGAAGTTCCCAAAAAATATTATGTTGACTTTACGAGAAAGACCTCTAAACATGCTCCAAATTGTAAAAATACGACTTTTTGGATTTTCAATCTCTTTTTTTCGGCTATCCCTGATATTTAAAAAAAATGATACAATGATTTCAAACAACAGGCTAGCTATTAGACTCTCTATTGACAAAAGTTTCATCGCCCTCCCTTCATTATAACCGAAGTTATCGTGCCCTAAAGAATCAACAAATCAGCATCCTAATCTCTGCTTACCCTAAGCAGAAAATGCTCATCTTTGAACTCAATCATGACATTGACCTAGTGAACGTCTACACCAAGTTTGAACATTCTAGCTTAATTAGAAGGAGAGTTATTGTGTTCCAAAGTCCCGGCCCTTCAAATTGCTTCTATTTTTCATTTTCAATTCAAAATGGTGACCATCACGTGACCGAAATCAAAATTCGGCTCCGATAGATTTTTAGGCATTCCTTCAAGGATTCTGAAAATATAACTCCCGAGTCTGTAAGTAAAATAGCAAAAAAGCCTTTTTGATTTTTCACGTTTAAAGATGGTGGCACTTCCGGTTCGATCGACAAACTCCATATTTTGTGTACGAATCAGTAATTACTTGTCTAGTATCAAAAAAAAAAAATAGGTCATTCTGACCTATATTTCGACGATTTTTTTGAAAAATTTGATCCTTAATTTCGTCAAGGGGAGATAATTTAGAACATTTATAATTATATTTTTGAAGTCACATCGGTAACATCTACTTATACACTAAATTTCATGAAAATCGTACAACTATTAAAGAAGTTCTCAAATTGGTCTAAACTTCCGGTTCGAAATCACAGCGACGAATTTTCGAAATTGGAAAATGCGAAACTGCAGATGAAAATGATTTTTTTCAAGGTATTCAAAGAAAAAAGAATTAGTAAAATCGGTCAAAAAATAACAAAGTTACGACTATGCATTGTCAGTTTTTTCGTTCGTAAAATTCGGTGATTTCGGATTCGTAAAACGTTTTGAAAATATATTTAATCAACAGCCACCACCCATTTTTGGGGGGATAGGTAAAAGTTTCAGAACGATCCTATCGTTAGATTCTGAGAAATCCGATTTGTGGACAAAACACAAAAAAAAAATAACAATAATAATCTTAACAGAAACAATAAGCTTTCATATGTAATATGAAAGCTTAATAATAATAATTTTAGTAATCTCAATAGGCTTTCAGACGAAAGTCTGAAAGCCTAACTAGATCTGCTACTGTCCCATGCAGATATGAAAGCTTTCATATTCATCGTCACGTGTCATAGATTATATCAAGTATCTCAAATAAAAGGATAAGAATAACAAACTATCAAAATTGGTAAAAAACTCGCGAAGTTACAAGTCTAAATATAGTATGAAACATTGCATAATCTGAAAACTAAAGGGAAATAACTGATACTTGTGTTGCTGTAATCGGGATGACTTCCCACTTCAAAACTTTCAGAAAAATGAAATGAAAATGGTAAGAAAACATCGAAAAATTAAATGAGAAAACTTTGAACTAAACTAAAAACTTTTGAATCATGTTGATTCCAATTGTTTGAATATTTACGTTAAATATGTAAATTTGGAAAATTATAAAGACATAATTATCAAAATCGGTCAAAACTCACAAAGTTACAAATTTAAATGTAGTGAGAAACATTGCACCCTCGGCAAAAAAATAATCTTTAAACTAAAGGGAAATAACCCAAACTTGTATAGCTGTAATCGGGCTTCCAAAATTAGAGATATGTTATATAATTATGGTTTCCAATATGTTTGGTTATAAGTAGGAAATCGTGACAACTTCTTAAGCATGTTTTAAACAAAGGGTCATAGACTGCAATATACAAGAATGGCACTTTGCAATAAAAAAAAAAAACTGTTCAAAGCAAGATTTCTATGCAGAAATGAAATAATTAATAGAACCAGAAAAACATTTATCCACTATAATAAATAAGCAACATAGAGAAAATGAAATCAAATTGAATGGTTGTTTAACGTCCTACTGTTTTGCTCCTAAAATGGGCTAATGAAGACGGGCATAAGCCATAAAGTGTGCAATGAGGGAAATTTTACCCGGGCAGCGGCGTTACGGCCTACGAGGTTGGACAGGCGACCATACTCCTTGTCACGTACAACCAAGAAATCGAAACAACGCCAGTTGACTCAATGACAGACGTTATGATACAGAGCGCACGTGCTAACCATTCAGTCACGCAACCTCCCTAAAATCTGCAAATTGCTGACCTACAGATAGAAACATTTCAACCGGGCGAAATCTTCTATTTTATTAGTTTAATTTGCACGGTACCTTTAGTTATCAACCGAATATTACAAAACTTTTAAAAATAAGCTCCCCCTGACCAGCTAAATCGTTCGCAATAAACGTTTTCCCCTTAAAATCGGCAAATTGCTGACGTTAAAGTGAGAAACATTACAACCGGGTGAATTTTTCTGTTTTATCACTTTTACAGTATCTTTGATTACCAACCGATTATTACAAAACTTTAAAAATAAAAAAAAAGAGAGAAATGCGGCTTAACGTCCATTCGACACAAACTAGGTCATTTCGGGACTAACATATGTTTTTTAATTTTATTTAAAAACTTCCCTTGCGCGTACTGGTCTTTAGCTGTTGGGAGGAAACTGAATGGCACGGAGAAAACCCACGAGGTTGGACACCATACTCCATGTCACGTGCAATCTCGAAATCGAAACGACGCCCGTTGACTCAATGACAGACGTTACGATACAGCGTGCACATGCTAACCATTCAGCCATTCAGCCTCCCTTAAAAATAAGATCCCCCTGACCAGCTTAATTGTTCGCAATAAACATTTGCCCTCTAAAATCGGCAAATTGCTGACTTTAAAGTGAGAAACATTATAACCGGGCGAAATTTTATGTTTTAACAGTTTAATTCGCACGGTATTTTAATTACCAACCGATTATTACAAAACTTTTGAAAATAAGCTCCAACTGACCAGCTTAATCGTATGCAATAAACGTTTGGCCTGAATTGAAAGTTCTGCAACGAGGAAGATCATCTCGATTTTCCGGCGTGGTCCCCCCTTGTCAGTGAGGCAGAACGGAGGGCCTGACAAGGACAGCTGTCTAGTCGTTCGGGTGGGACGAAAAACCAAGGTCGCGTGTACACATTGGAGTGCACGTAAAATATCCCTAAGCAGTTGGAATTCGATACTGTTGAATAAGCTCTATACAATGACTAAATGTGCAGATTGTAGTCACACACACTATATGTTTCGCTTAACAATGAAAGGGTGCCGTTTTCAATGTTCGATCCTTTTATTCTTCTACTCCAGATATTTTGGACTGTTGATCGAAGTTTTCATATAAAAGACTACCGATAAGACTCTTTGTAGAAGAAGTTCCCAAAAAGTATTATGTTGACTTTAAGAGAAAAGAACCTTTAAAGATGCTCCAAATCGTAAACATACGACTTTTTGGATTTTCGATCTCTTTTTGTCAGCTATCCCTGATATTTAAAAAAAAGATTCAACGATTTCACACAACAGGCCAGCTATTACACTCTCGATTAACAAGAGTTTCACCGCCCTCCCTTCATTATAACCGAAGTTATCTTGCCCTAAAGAATCAACAAATCAGCATGCTTATTTCTGCTTACCCTAGGCAGAAAATGCTCATCTTTGAACTCAATCATGACATTGACATAGTGAACGTCTACACCAAGATTTAACATTCTAGCTCAATTAGAAGGAGAGTTATTGTGTTTCAAAGTTTCGGCCCTTCAAATTGCTACTACTTTTCATATTCACTTCAAAATGGCAACCATCAATTGACCTAAATCAAAATTCTTCTCTGAACAATTTTTAGATCATCTTTCAAGGATTCAGAAAACATAAATCCTGTGTCTGTAAGTAAAATAGCAAAAAAGCCTTAGGGATTTTTCACGTTTCAAGATGGTGGCACTTCCGGTTCGATCAACAAACTTTATATTTTGTGTACAAATCAGTAATTACTTGTCTAGTATCAAAAAAAAAAAATTAGGTCATTCTGACCTATATTTCGATGATTTTTTTAAAAATTTTGATCTTTAATTTCGTCAAGGGGAGATAATTTAGAAAATTTCTAATTATATTTTTGAAGTCACATCGGTAAGGTCTACATATATACTAAATTTCATGACAATCGTACAACTATTAAAGAAGTTGTCAAATTGGTCTAAACTTCCGGTTCGAAATCACAGCGACGAATTTTCGAAATTCGAAAATGTGAAACTGCAGATGAAAATGATTTTTTTCAAGGTATTCAAAGAAAAAAGAATTAGTAAAATCGGTCAAAAAATAACAAAGTTACGACTATGCTTTGTCCATTTCGTCGTTCGTAAATTTCGGTGATTTCGGATTCGTAAAACGTTTTGAAAATATATTTAATCAAGGTTCGCACCCCATTTTTTGGGGGGGGGTAGGTCAAAATTTCAGAAAGATCCTACGGATAGATTCTGAGAAATCCGATTTGCAGAAAACACACAAAAAAAAAATAATAATAATAATCTTAACAGAAACAATAAGCTTTCATATGTAATATGAAAGCTTAACTAGACTTGCTTGCAAGGCTGAAGGCTTTGACCTTACCCAAGGCAGCACAAAATGCTTACCACTCACCCCTTAAAACACACACACACACACACACACACACACACACTTAAACAACTCAGACATTGACACTTTCTGTGCATGCGCATTACGATAGAAGGAAAGTGAAAAATATAGTTGAACAACTATGATTTTGGATCGGTAGAATCCTACAGGCGCCAGAAATCTAAATACGCAATCAAAAACGCAAAAATTCTAAAAAAAAAAATTACAATTTTAGTACATTTTCAAATTTTCAGGAAAAAAAGAGAACTGCGTGGTATTGCAATTCGACCTATATCTCATCCGCAATGTTCCCGGCTCTACAAAAATATAACTTTTTCGAAAATCGGTTGGGAATTGAGATTATTAGGACCTATTTTCATTTATGCACGTTAAAGATTTACTTCACTTCAGGTCTGTTCAGAACTTTCGCAATACTTCTAAGTACTTACTGCTTAAAACATAGGAAAAATCATTATTCAGAACTCTATCTGCTTTACTTTCAGAGATCTACACGAGAATAAATTAAAAAAAACAGTTTTCCAAATGGGACCAAAAAAAAAATCGTGTCAGATAATAACCAAAACCAGGAATCATACCTTTCAACATAAACTATTCAACATTTGTACAGAGGGGTGCCTTCCTTATAAATAGCTTCAGTAAATAGCGTCATTTTCGCTGGTATCAAATGATGACGTCATGTAGACAAAAACCTGGGATAAGAATTTCCGGAGTAACTGTTATTGACTAAAATAAATTATTTTCATCCTAGGAGCAGCATTACCAGATATTGGTTACCAGTAAAACACCTTTAGTTCAAGTATTGCCTCTTTCAAAAAAAGCTCTCTATATAATGCTTTATACGTAGGCAAAACGTTCCGATTATGAGCAACTCGGACTGTTGCCAATGTCACACCAATGTGTACACGTGACTTTGGAATCACGTCCATATCAACTAATCAAATATGCAACTGGTTCAAAAATTGACTTAATATTCGATGAAATATCTACAATTTTCTGATTTCGTGCACGTTAAAGATTTGACGTCACTACATGTAACATATAAAAATTTAATATTTATTACAGATAGAGTCCATGCTCAAACTGGTTATCTCAACTGAGAACGACGTGGTTATCTCAATTCGACCTTTATCAAATCCGCAATATCCCCGGTCGTACAAAAATATATTTTTTTCGAAAATCGGTTGGGAATTGACATAATTAGAACCGATTTTCATTCGTGCACGTTAAAGGTTTACATCACTTCCGGTCTGGTTCACAACTTTCGCAATAGTTCTAAGTACTAAATGTTTAAAATATGGGAAAAATCAATATTCAAAACTCTATCTGTTTTAGTTTCAGAGATCTACACGAGAATAAAAAAAACCGAGTTTTCCAATTGGGACAAAAAAGTATCGTAAGTGTCAAATAATAACCAAAACCCAGAATCATACATTCAACATTAATTTTTCAGTATTTATATGGAGGAGTGCCATCGTTATAAATAGCTTCAACAGAGAGGTTTATTTTCACTGGTATCAAATGATGACGTCATGGAGACAAAAATCCTGCGATATTAATTTCAGGGGTTAACTATTATTTACTAAAACCAATTATTGTCACTCTAGAAGCACCAGTAACAGATATTGGTTACTATTAAAACACACTTTGTTCAAATATTGCCACTTTTTAAAAAATCTCTCTATATATGCTTTATACGTATGCAAAACGTTCCAATTATGACCAATTCGGACTTTTGTCGATGTCACACCAATGTGTACACGGGACTTCGGAATCGCGTTTTCATGTCAGCTACTCAAATATGTAACTGGTTCAAAAATTGATTTTATATTCAATGAAATATCGCCAATTTTCGGATTTCGTGCACGTTAAAGATTTGACGTCACCAACATATAAATTTTTATCTTTAATTAGAGATAGGGCCCAATCTCAAACTACATCATGCCTTCTATCACAGGTGCAACATTCGTACTTCTGCACGATACTACTGCAAGATACAACTGCAAACTATTGATAATTGTATTTCCTTTTAAACAGCGCGAGCCGTCGATTTGTGTCGAGATGATTACGGTTATGAGGTAATTTTGACAAAGAAGAAACAATATTAATTCAAAGACTAATTATTACACACAGAAATCAATTATTTCTGTTACAGGGTCACTAAACCCATATTTTGAATATAAGTCAACACTCAAAGTTGAAATACTTTTAGCTCAAATATCGTCACTGTGAGAGAAATGGGGAATTTTAAATATGCTCTAAACGTTGGTAAAACGTACAGATTGTATCAACTCTTACTGCATGTTTCGTTTAACAATGAAAGGTGACGTTTTCAATTTTCGATCCTTTTGTTCTCATACTCCTGATATTTCCAACTGTTGCGCAATGGTTTCATACCTAAGACTACCGATAAAACTCTCTGTAGAAGAAGTTAAAAAAAAAATTACGTTGACTTTTCGAGAAAAAGACGTCTAAAAATGCTCCAAATGGTAAAAATACGACGTTTTGGATTTTCAATCTCGTTTTTCGACTACTCATGACATTTAGAGAAATTGTACAATGGTTTCACACAATACACCACCTATAAGACTCTTGAATGAGAAAGTTTTAAAAAAATCGTAGGCGGCTTTTCCGAGAAACATGCGTTTAAAATTGCTCGAAATCGTAAAAAACCTTACTTTTCAAAGTCCTATAACTTTTTAAGTTTGAAAAAGAAACTTATCGCTGTGGTACCATCTTGTAGATATTTTATGTGGCTATCAAATGACATTTTCATTTTCATCCATAATCTAAGGACTGGAGACGACTCCCGACTTCATATTCCTGAAGTTTCAGAAAAATCGTAGGCGTCGTTTTAAAAAAATAAGAACTCTACGATTTGACCAAAATGCGTAAAAAAGTGAAAAATCAAAGTTAATATTTCAGAACAAAACTTATATTGTTGGAATCGGATTGATGTCAGCTATCCAAAAATATAAGTTATATTTCTAAATTCCCAAAAATAACAATTTTAGAAAATTTTGAAAATTTTCCATTTTTCACCCAAAAATTGAAAGCGACAAAGTTTCCAAATTCTACGTATTTGAACTGCTGTCTTCTAGGAAATGTCTCGATCTAACCAAAAATGTAAATTTTAAAAAAATCGGTTGAGAATTAGCAGAATTATGGTAGATTTTCAATTTGCGTGCACGCTAAAGATTTGACGCATTTCCGCTATGCGCACAAATTTCGGTTTACATTTAAGCACTAACCACCACCCAGTTTCCCGAGTGAAAATCAAATTTCAGACCTCTATCCCTTATAGTTTCTGAGATCTAGCTTCCCCCAATAAAATAAAAATAATAATAACTAGATCTGCTACTGTCCCATGCAGATATGAAAGCTTTCATATTCATCGCCACGTGTCATTGATTGTATCAAGTATCCTAAATAAAAGGATAAGAAGAAAAAATTATCAAAATTCGTCAAAAACTCGCAAAATTACAAGTCTAAATATAGTATGAAACATTGCACCCAGGCATAACAATAATCTGAAAACTAAAGGGAAATAACTGAAACTTGTATTACTGTAATGAGACGGATGAGAAAATGAAATGAAAATGGCGGGAAAAACAAATTAAAAATGGCAGGTTGGACAGGCGACCTTACTCCTTGTCACGTACAACCGGGCATTTGAAAACACGCTAGTTAACTCAATGACAGGCGCGCGTGCTAACCATTCAGCCACCCAACCCCCTTTGAAATCAGACACGTGCAATATGTCATATAGGAAGAATAAGAAGTCGCTCACAAGAAAATGGTAAATTAATGAGTTTAGGTCAAAAGGTTGAGCTACTGTTTTAGAGTATTTAATAGTTTTAAAGGGAAATAACCGAAACTTGTATTACTGTAATGAGGCGGATGAGAAAATGAAATGAAAATTGCCGGAAAAAAATTAAAAATGACAGGTTGGACAGGCGACTTTACTCCTTGTCACGTACTAACGAGCATTCGAAAACACGCGCGTGCTAACCATTCAGCCGCCCAACCCCCCTTTGAAATCAGACACGTACAAGCCACTCACAACAAAATGGTAAATTAATGAGTTTAGGGCAAAAAGGCGTCTACAGCACCCGGTGTTCCCAGGCGGTCACCCATCCTAGTACTAACCGGGCCCGACGTTGCTTAACTTGAGTGATCGGACGAGAACTGGTGTTTTCAACATGGTATGACCGTAGACGAGAGAAGGTGGACAGAACCCGTAGTTATACATACTTGAATTGACCCGCTTATTGATTTTTTTTTTTTGGGGGGGGGGGTTGTCGGTTTTAAAAAGCACAGCACAGCACCTGGTGTTCCCAGGCGGTCACCCATCCAAGTACTAACCGGGCCCGACGTTGCTTAACTTCAGTGATCGGACGAGAACTGTTTTTTTTTTTTTTTTTTTTTTTTTTAAATTAATTTATTCAACTAAAACATATGTATACATAGGAATATTTACAATAATTTATGATTTCTAACATTCTGTAACATTTTATACTTATATACATTTAACAATACTAAATTGGGTATATGCAGGCTTATCTATAATAATGTATAATAATAAAAACAAATATTTTTGGCCATTTATAATATTTATAGAAATAGTCTAGTATGTACCAAAGAGTAAAAGAGGTAAAATATTTACAGTTAAAATCCTTGCCTGTCATATACACATTTATAAGGTTAGATAACGAGAACTGGTGTTTTCAACGTGGTATGGCCGTAGACGAGAGAAGCTGGACAGAACCCGTAGTTATACTTACCTGAATTGACCCGCTTATTGATTTTTTGTTTTGTTTTTTGTTTTAGAGTATTTAATTGTTTTAAAGAGACACGTTAAGGGTTGTTCATAGTTAAATTAAAGTTTAATTTTAAATAAGACCAATAAAATTAGGATTTAATAATGCCAGACTAATATTAAATAAAGTTTTAAATTAAGAATAATTAATTATTGGTCTAATGCAATGAAATGTACGATGGGTGTTCACACTATGTGGCTAAGGCGTTGGCATGCTAGCCAGGAGGTCGGGTGTTCGATCCCTGCATTGGCCGAGAAAGTTCATCTCGATATTCTGGCGTGTCCCCCCATCCGCCGTATACACATTGGAGTGCACGTAAAAGATTCCTTAGCAGTTGGAATTCTATATTGTTGAATAAGCTCTATACGATGACTAAATGTGCAGATTGTAGCCACCAACACTGCATGTTTTGCTTAACAATGAAAGGGTGCGGTTTTCAATTTTCGATCCTTTTATTCTACTACTCCTGATATTTTGGACTGTTGATCTATGGTTTCATATAAAAGACTACCGATAAGAATCTTTGTAGAAGAAGTTCCCCAAAAATATTATGTTGACTTTAAGAGAAAAGGACCTTTAAAAATGCTCCAAATCGTAAAAATACGACTTTTTGGATTTTCGATCTCTTTTTTCTGCTACCCCTGATATTTAAAAAAAATGATACAATGATTTCACACAACGGGCTAGCTATTAGACTCTCGATTGGCAAGAGTTTCATCACCCTCCCTTCATTATAACCGAAGTTATTGTGCCCTAAAGAATCAACAAATCAGCATGCTTATCTCTGCTTACCCTAGGCAGAAAATGTTCATCTTTGCACTCAATCATGACATTGACCCAGTGAACGTCTACACCAAGATTGAACATTCTAGCTCAATTAGAAGGAGAGTTATTGTGTTTCAAAGTCTCGGCCATTCAAATTGCTACTACTTTTCATATTCACTTCAAAATGGCAACCATCAGTTGACCTAAATCAAAATTCTGCTCCCTACGATTTTCGGGCCATCCTTCAAGGATTCAGAAAATATAACTCCCGTGTCTGTAAGTAAGATAGCAAAAAAGCCTTAGGGATTTTTCATGTTTCAAGATGGTGGCATTTCCGGTTTGATCGACAAACTCCATATTTTGTGTAGGAATCAGTAATTACCTGTCGAGTATCGAAAAAAATATTCAGGTCATTCTGACCTATATTTCGACGATTTTTTTTAAAACTTTGATCCTTAATTTCACCAAGGGGAGATAATTTAGAAAATTTCTAATTATATTTTTGAAGTCACATCGGTAAGATCTACTTATATACTAAATTTCATGAAAATCGTACAACTATTAAAGAAGTTGTCAAATTGGTCTAAACTTCCGGTTCGAAATCACAGCGACGAATTTTCGAAATTCAAAAATGTGAAACTGCAGATGAAAATGATTTTTTTCAAGGTATTCAAAGAAAAAAGAATTAGTAAAATCGGTCAAAAAATAACAAAGTTACGACTATGCATTGTCAGTTTTTTCGTTCGTAAAATTCGGTGATTTCGGATTCGTAAAACGTTTTGAAAATATATTTAAGCAACGTTCGCACCCCATTTTTGGGGGGGTAGGTCAAAGTTTCAGAAAAATCCCATGGTTACATTCTGAGAAATCCGATTTGCAGAAAATACACAAAAAAAAAAATAATAATAATCTTAACAGAAACAATAAGCTTTCATATGTAATATGAAAGCTTAACTAGATCTGCTACTGTCCCATGCAGATATGAAAGCTTTCATATTCATCGTCACGTGTCATCGATTATATCAAGTATCTCAAATAAAAGGATAAGAATAACAAACTATCAAAATTGGTCAAAAACTCGCGAAGTTACAAGTCTAAATATAGTATGAAACATTGAGAAATCTGAAAACTAAAGGGAAATAACTGATACTTGTGTTGCTGTAATCGGGATGACTTCCGATTTCAAAACTTTCAGAAAAATGAAATTAAAATGGTAAGAAAACATCGAAAAATTAAATGAGATAACTTTGAACAAAACTAAAACTTTTTGAATCAGGTTGAACTCAACTGTTTGAATATGTACGTTAAATATGTAGATTTGGAAAATTATAAAGACATAATATCAAAATCGGTCAAAAACTCACAAAGTTACAAATGTTAATGTAGTGAGAAACATTGCACCCGGGCAAAAAAATAATCTTTAAACTAAAGGGAAATAACTGAAACTTGTATAGCTGTAATCGGGCTTCCAAGATATGTTATATAATTATGGTTTCCAATATGTTTGGTTATAAGTAGGAAATCGTGACGACTTCTTAAGCATGTTTTAAACAAAGGGTCATAGACTGCAATATACAAGAATGGCACTCTGCAATAAAAAAAACTGGCCAGAGATTTCTATGCAGAAATTAAATAATTGCTAGAACCAGAAAAATATTTATCCACTATAATAAATAAGCAACATAGAGAAAATGAAATGAAATTGAATGGGGTTTAACGTCCTACTGTTCTGCTCTTACAATGGGCTAATGAAGACGGGCATACGCCATAAAGTGTGCAATGAGGGAAATTTTACCCGGGCAGCGGCGTTACGGCCTACGAGGTTGGTAAGGCGACGATACTCCTTGTCACGTACAACCAAGAAATCGAAACAAGGCCATTTGACTCAATGACAGACGTTATGATACAGAGCGCACGTGCTAACCATTCAGCCACGCAACCTCCCTAAAATCGGCAAATTGCTGACCTACAGCGAGAAACATTTCAACCGGGCCAAATTTTCTATTTTAACAGTTTAATTTGCACGGTACCTTTAGTTATCAACCGAATATTACAAAACTTTTAAAAATAAGCTCCCCTGACCAGCTTAATCGTTCGCAATAAACGTTTGTCCCTTAAAATCGACAAATTGCTGACTTTAAAGTGAGAAACATTACAACCGGGCCAAATTTTCTGTTTTATCACTTTAACAGTACCTTTGATTACCAACCGATTATTACAAAACTTTAAAAAGAGAAAGAGAGGAATGCGGCCTAACGTCCATTCGACACAAACTAGGTCATTTCGGGACTAACATATGTTTTTTAATTTTATCTAAAAACTCCCCTTGCACGTACTGGTCTTTAGCCGTTGGGAGGAAACCGAAGAACACGGAGAAAACCCACGAGGTTGGACATCATACACCATGTCACGTGCAACCTGGAGATCGAAACGACGCCCGTTGACTCAATGACAAACGTTACGATACAGCGAGCACATGCTAACCATTCAGCCATCCAGCCTCCCTGAATTCGGAAAATTGCTGACTTATAGCAAGAAACATTTCAACCGGGCGAATTTTCTGTTTTAACAGTTTAATGTGCACGGTACTTTAATTACCAACCGATTATTACAAAACTTTTGAAAGTAAGCTCCAACTGACCAGCTTAATCGTATGCAATAAACGTTTTGCCTGAATTGAAAGTTCTGCACGGAAAAAGTTCATCTCGATTTCCCGGCGTGGTTCCCCTTGTCAGTGAGGCAGAACGGAGGGCCTGACAAGCACAGCTGTGTAGTCCTTCGGATGGGACGAAAACGAAAAACCAAGGTCCCGTGTACACATTGGAGTGCACGTTAAATATCCCTAAGCAGTTGGAATAAGATACTGTTGAATAAACTCTATACGATGACTAAATGCGTAGATTGTAGTCACCCACACTGCATGTTTCGCTTAACAATGAAAGGGTGCCGTTTTCAATGTTCGATCCTTTTGTTCTTCTACTCCTGATATGTTGGACTGTTGATCGATGGTTTCATATAAAAGACTATAATAAGACTCTTTGTAGAAGAAGTTCCCAAAAAATAGTATGTTGACTTTACGAGAAAGACCTCTAAACATGCTCCAAATTGTAAAAATACGACTTTTTGGATTTTCAATCTCTTTTTTTCGGCTATCCCTGATATTTAAAAAAAAATGATACAATGATTTCACACAACAGGCTAGCTATTAGACACTCTATTGACAAAAGTTTCACCGCCCTCCCTTCATTATAACCGAAGTTATCGTGCCCTAAAGAATCAACAAATCAGCATGCTTATCTCTGCTTACCCTAAGCAGAAAATGCTCATCTTTGAACTCAATCATAACATTGACCTAGTGAACGTCTACAACAAGTTTGAACATTCTAGCTTAATTAGAATGAGGGTTATTGTGCTCCAAATTCTCGGCCCTTCAAATTGCTTCTATTTTTCATTTTCAATTCAAAATGGTGACTCCCGGTTGACCTAAATCAGAATTCTATTCGCGACATTTTTTAGGCCTTCCTACAAGGATTCAGAAAATATAACTCCCGAGTCTGTAAGTAAAATAGCAAAAAAGCCTTATTGATTTTTCACGTTTAAAGATGGTGGCACTTCCGGTTCGATCGACAAACTCCATATTTTGTGTACGAATCAATAATTCCTTGTCTAGTATCGAAAAAAAAAACTAGGTCATTCTGACCTATATTTCGACGATTTTTTTGAAAAATTTGATCCTTAATTTCACCAAGGGGAGATAAGTTAGAAAATTTCTAAAGTCATTTTTAAAGTCGCATCATTAAGGTCTACTTACATATTAAATTTCATGAAAATCGTACAACTACTAAAGAAGTTGTCGAGTTGGTGTAAACTTCCGGTTCGAAACCACAGCGACGAATTTTCGAAATTCGAAAATCCGAAATAGCAGATTTAAAGTAAATGTCTTAGGATACTCAAAGAAAAAAGAATTAGTAAAATAGATCAAATAGTCACAAAGTTACAGCATTGTAGGTCAAATGCATTCGTTCGTAAAATTCGGTGATTTCGGATTCGTAAAACGTTTTGAAAATACATTTAATCAAGGTTCGCACCCCATTTTTGGGGGGGTAGGTCAAAATTTCAGAAAGATCCTATGGATAGATTCTGAGAAATCCGATTTGCAGAAAACACACACAAAAAAAAAAATAATAATAACTAGATCTGCTACTGTCCCATGCAGATATGAAAGCTTTCATATTCATCGTCACGTGTCATTGATTGTATCAAGTATCCTAAATAAAAGGATAAGAAGAAAAAATTATTAAAATTGGTAAAAAACTCGCGAAGTTACAAGTCTAAATATAGTATGAAACATTGCACCCAGGCATAACAATAATCTGAAAACTAAAGGGAAATAACTGAAACTTGTATTACTGTAATGAGACGAATGAGAAAATGAAATGAAAATGGCGGGGAAAAAAATTAAAAATGGCAGGTTGGACAGGCGACCTTACTCCTTGTCACGTACAACCGGGCATTCGAAAACACGCTAGTTAACTCAATGACAGGCGCGCGTGCTAACCATTCAGGCACCCAACCCCCTTTGAAATCAGACACGTGCAATATGTCATATTGGAAGAATAAGAAGTCGCTCACAACAAAATGGTAAATTAATGAGTTTAGGTCAAAAGGTTGAGCTACTGTTTTAGAGTACTTAATAGTTTTAAAGAGACACGTTAAGGGTTGTTCATAGTTAAATGAAAGTTTAATTTTAAATAAGACCAATAAAATTAGGATTTAATAATGCCAGACTAATATTTCCAATATGTTTGGTTATAAGTAGGAAATCGTGACGACTTCTTAAGCATGTTTTAAACAAAGGATCATGTTTGTTTAAACAAGAATGGCACTCTGCAATAAAAAAAACTGGCAAAAGCAAGATTTCTATGCAGAAATTAAATAATTGCTAGAACCAGAAAAATATTTATCCACTATAATAAATAAGCAACATAGAGAAAATGGAATGAAATTGAATGGGGTTTAACGTCCGACTGTTCTGCTCCTAAAATGGGCTAATGAAGACGGGCATATGCCATAAAGTGTGCAATGAGGGAAATGTTACCCGGGCAGCGGCGGTTACGGCCTACGAGGTTGGACAGGCGACCATACTCCTTCACGTACAACCAAGAAATCGAAACAACGCCAGTTGACTCAATGACAGACGTTATGATACAGAGCGCACGTGCTAACCATTCAGCCACGCAACCTCCCTAAAATCGGCAAATTGCTGACCTACAGCGAGAAACATTTCAACCGGGCCAAATTTTCTATTGTAACAGTTTAATTTGCACGGTACCTTTAGTTATCAACCGAATATTACAAAACTTTTAAAAATAAGCTCCCCCTGACCAGCTTAAGCGTTCGCAATAAACGTTTGCCCCTTAAAATCGGTAAATTGCTGACTTTAAAGTGAGAAACATTACAACCGGGGGCAATTTTCTGTTTTATCACTTTTACAGTACCTTTGATTACCAACCGATTATTACAAAACTTTAAAAATAAAAGAGAAAGAGAGAAATGCAGCCTAATGTCCATTCGACACAAACTAGGTCATTTCGGGACTAACATATGTTTTTTAATTTTATTTAAAAACTCCCCTTGCGCTTACAAGTCTTTAGCCGTTGGGAGGAAACCGAAGGACACGGAGAAAACCCACGAGGTTGGACATCATACTTCATGTCACGTCCAACCTGGAGATCGAAACGACGCCCGTTGACTCAATGACAGACGTTACGATACAGTGCGCACATGCTAACCATTCAGCCATTCAGCCTCCCTGAATTCAGAAAATTGCTGACTTATAGCAAGAAACATTTCAACCGGGCGAAATTTTCTGTTTTAACAGTTTAATGTGCACGGTACTTTAATTACCAACCGATTATTACAAAACTTTTGAAAATAAGCTCCAACTGACCAGCTTAATCGTATGCAATAAACGTTTTCGCCTGAATTGAAAGTTCTGCGCGGAGAAAGTTCATCTCGATTTCCCGGCGTGGTTACCCTTGTCAGTGAGGCAGAACGGAGGGCCTGACAAGCACAGCTGTCTAGTCATTCGGATGGGACGAAAAACCAAGGTCCCGTGTACACATTGGAGTGCACGTAAAATATCCCTAAGCAGTTGGAATTCGATACTGTTGAATAAGCTCTATACGATGACTAAATGTGTAGATTGTAGTCACCCACAATGCATGTTTCGCTTAACAATGAAAGGGTGCCGTTTTCAATGTTCGATCCTTTTGTTCTTCTACTCCTGATATGTTGGACTGTTGATCGATGGTTTCATATAAAAGACTACCAATAGAAGAAGTTCCCAAAAAATATTATGTTGACTTAACGAGAAAGACCTCTAAACATGCTCCAAATTGTAAAAATACGACTTTTTGGATTTTCAATCTCTTTTTTTCGGCTATCCCTGATATTTAGAAAAAATAATACAATGATTTCACACAACAGGCTAGCTATTAGACTCTCTATTGACAAAAGTTTCACCGCCCTCCCTTCATTATAACCGAAGTTATCGTGCCCTAAAGAATCAACAAATTAGCATGCTTATCTCTGCTTACCCTAAGCAGAAAATGCTGATCTTTAAACTCAATCATAACATTGACCTAGTGAACGTCTACACCAAGTTTGAACATTCTAGCTTAATTAGAAGGAGAGTAATTGTGTTCCAAAGTCCCGACCCTTCTATTTTTCATTTTCAATTCAAAATGGTGACCATCACGTGACAGAAATCAAAATTCTATTCGCGACATTTTTTAGGCCTTCCTACAAGGATTCAGAAAATATAACTCCCGAGTCTGTAAGTAAAATAGCAAAAAAGCCTTATTGATTTTTCACTTTTAAATATGGCGGCACTTCCGGTTCGATCGACAAACTCCATATTTTGTTTACAAATCAGTAATTACTTATCTAGTATCCAAAAAAAAAATCAGGTCATTCTGACCTATATTTCGATGATTTTTTTGAAAATTTTGATCCTTAATTTCGTCAAGGGGAGATAATTTAGAAAATTTCTAATTATATTTTTGAAGTCACATCGGTAGGATCTACTTAGATACTAAATTTCATGAAAATCGTACAACTATTAAAGAAGTTGTCAAATTGGTCTAATCTTCCGGTTCGAAATCACAGCGACGAATTTTCGAAATTCGAAAATGTGAAACTGCAGATGAAAATGATTTTTTTAAAGGTATTCAAAGAAAAAAGAATTAGTAAAATCGGTCAAAAAATAACAAAGTTACGACTATGCATTGCCATTTTTTTCGTTCGTAAAATTCGGTGATTTCGGATTCGTAAAACGTTTCGAAAATATATTTAATCAAGGTTCGCACCCCATTTTTGGGGGGGTAGGTCAAAATTTCAGAAAGATCCCATGGATAGATTCTGAGAAATCCGATTTGCAGAAAACACACAAAAAAAAAAATAATAATAATAATAACTTTAACAGAAACAATAAGCTTTCATATGTAATATGAAAGCTTAATAATAACTTTAACAGAAACAATAAGCTTTCATATGTAATACATATGAAAGCTTAATAACTTTAACAGAAACAATAAGCTTTCATATGTAATACATATGAAAGCTTAACTAGATCTGCTACTGTCCCATGCAGATATGAAAGCTTTCATATTCATCGTCACGTGTCATTGATTGTATCAAGTAACCTAAATAAAAGGATACGAAGAAAAAATTATTAAAATTGGTCAAAAACTCGCGAAGTTACAAGTCTAAATATAGTATGAAACATTGCACCCAGGCATAACAATAATCTGAAAACTAAAGGGAAATAACTGAAACTTGTATTACTGTAATGAGACGGATGAGAAAATGAAATGAAAATGGCGGGAAAAAAAAATTAAAAATGGCAGGTTGGACAGGCGACCTTACTCCTTGTCACGTACAACCGGGCATTCGAAAACACGCTAGTTTACTCAATGACAGGCGCGCGTGCTTACCATTCAGCCACTCAACCCCCCTTTGAAATCAGACACGTGCAATATGTCATATAGGAAGAATAAGAAGTCGCTCACAACAAAATGGTAAATTAATGAGTTTAGGTCAAAAGGTTGAGCTACTGTTTTAGAGTACTTAATAGTTTTAAAGAGACACGTTAAGGGTTGTTCATAGTTAAATGATAGTTTAATTTTAAATAAGACCAATAAAATTAGGATTTAATAATGCCAGACTAATATTTCCAATATGTTTGGTTATAAGTAGGAAATCGTGACGACTTCTTAAGCATGTTTTAAACAAAGGATCATGTTTGTTTAAACAAGAATGGCACTCTGCAATAAAAAAAAAACTGGCCAAAGCAAGATTTCTATGCAGAAATTAAATAATTGCTAGAACCAGAAAAATATTTATCCACTATAATAAATAAGCAACATAGAGAAAATGAAATGAAATTGAATGGGGTTTAACGTCCGACTGTTCTGCTCCTAAAATGGGCTAATGAAGACGGGCATATGCCATAATGTGTGCAATGAGGGAAATTTTACCCGGGCAGCGGCGGTTACGGCCTACGAGGTTGGACAGGCAACCATACTCCTTGTCACGTACAACCAAAAAATCGAAACAACGGCAGTTGACTCAATGACAGACGTTATGATACAGAGCGCACGTGCTAACCATTCAGCCACGCAACCTCCCTAAAATCGGCAAATTGCTGACCTACAGCGAGAAACATTTCAACCGGGCCAAATTTTCTATTGTAACAGTTTAATTTGCACGGTACCTTTAGTTATCAACCGAATATTACAAAACTTTTAAAAATAAGCTCCCCCCTGACCAGCTTAAGCGTTCGCAATAAACGTTTGCCACTTAAAATCGGGAAATTGCTGACTTTAAAGTGAGAAACATTACAACCGGGCGAAATTTTCTGTTTTATGACTTTTACAGTACCTTTGATTACCAACCGATTATTTTCTGTTTTATCACTTTTACAGTACCTTTGATTACCAACCGATTATTACAAAACTTTAAAAATAAAAGAGAAAGAGAGAAATGCGGCCTAATGTCCATTCGACACAAACTAGGTCATTTCGGGACTAACATATGTTTTTTAATTTTATTTAAAAACTCCCCCTGCGCTTACAGGTCTTTAGCCGTTGGGAGGAAACCGAAGAACACGGAGAAAACCCACAAGGTTGGACATCATACTTCATGTCACGTGCAACCTGGAGATCGAAACGACGCCCGTTGACTCAATGACAGACGTTACGATACAGTGCGCACATGCTAACCATTCAGCCATTCAGCCTCCCTGAATTCAGAAAATTGCTGACTTATAGCAAGAAACATTTCAACCGGGCGAAATTTTCTGTTTTAACAGTTTAATGTGCACGGTACTTTAATTACCAACCGATTATTACAAAACTTTTGAAAATAAGCTCCAACTGACCAGCTTAATCGTATGCAATAAACGTTTTCGCCTGAATTGAAAGTTCTGCACGGAGAAAGTTCATCTCGATTTCCCGGCGTGGTTCCCCTTGTCAGTGAGGCAGAACGGAGGGCCTGACAAGCACAGCTGTCTAGTCATTCGGATGGGACGAAAAACCAAGGTCCCGTGTACACATTGGAGTGCACGTAAAATATCCCTAAGCAGTTGGAATTCGATACTGTTGAATAAGCTCTATACGATGACTAAATGTGTAGATTGTAGTCACCCACACTGCATGTTTCGCTTAACAATGAAAGGGTGCCATTTTCAATGTTCGATCCTTTTGTTCTTCTACTCCTGATATGTTGGACTGTTGATCGATGGTTTCATATAAAAGACTACCAATAAGACTCTGTGTACAAGAAGTTCCCAAAAAATATTATGTTGACTTTACGAGAAAGACCTCTAAACATGCTCCAAATTGTAAAAATACGACTTTTTGGGTTTTCAATCTCTTTTTTCGGCTATCCCTGATATTTAGAAAAAATAATACAATGATTTCACACAACAGGCTAGCTATTAGACTCTCTATTGACAAAAGTTTCACCGCCCTCCCTTCATTATAACCGAAGTTATCGTGCCCTAAAGAATCAACAAATTAGCTTGTTTATCTCTGCTTACCCTAAGCAGAAAATGCTCATCTTTGAACTCAATCATAACATTGACCTAGTGAACGTCTACACCAAGTTTGAACATTCTAGCTTAATTAGAAGGAGAGTAATTGTGTTCCAAAGTCCCGACCCTTCAAATTGCTTCTATTTTTCATTTTCAATTCAAAATGGTGACCATCACGTGACCGAAATCAAAATTCTATTCGCGACATTTTTTAGGCCTTCCTACAAGGATTCAGAAAATATAACTCCCGAGTCTGTAAGTAAAATAGCAAAAAAGCCTTATTGATTTTTCACTTTTAAATATGGCGGCACTTCCGGTTCGATCGACAAACTCCATATTTTGTGTACAAATCAGTAATTACTTATCTAGTATCCAAGAAAAAAATCAGGTCATTCTGACCTATATTTCGATGATTTTTTTGAAAATTTTGATCCTTAATTTCGTCAAGGGGAGATAATTTAGAAAATTTCTAATTATATTTTTGAAGTCACATCGGTAGGATCTACTTAGATACTAAATTTCATGAAAATCGTACAACTATTAAAGAAGTTGTCAAATTGGTCTAATCTTCCGGTTCGAAATCACAGCGACGAATTTTCGAAATTCGAAAATGTGAAACTGCAGATGAAAATGGTTTTTTTAAAGGTATTCAAAGAAAAAAGAATTAGTAAAATCGGTCAAAAAATAACAAAGTTACGACTATGCATTGTCATTTTTTTCGTTCGTAAAATTCGGTGATTTCGGATTCGTAAAACGTTTCGAAAATATATTTAATCAAGGTTCGCACCCCATTTTTGGGGGGGTAGGTCAAAATTTCAGAAAGATCCTATGGATAGATTCTGAGAAATCCGATTTGCAGAAAACACACAAAAAAAAAAATAACTAGATCTGCTACTGTCCCATGCAGATATGAAAGCTTTCATATTCATCGTCACGTGTCATTGATTGTATCAAGTAACCTAAATAAAAGGATACGAAGAAAAAATTATTAAAATTGGTCAAAAACTCGCGAAGTTACAAGTCTAAATATAGTATGAAACATTGCACCCAGGCATAACAATAATCTGAAAACTAAAGGGAAATAACTGAAACTTGTATTACTGTAATGAGACGGATGAGAAAATGAAATGAAAATGGCGGGAAAAAAAAATTAAAAATGGCAGGTTGGACAGGCGACCTTACTCCTTGTCACGTACAACCGGGCATTCGAAAACACGCTAGTTTACTCAATGACAGGCGCGCGTGCTTACCATTCAGCCACTCAACCCCCCTTTGAAATCAGACACGTGCAATATGTCATATAGGAAGAATAAGAAGTCGCTCACAACAAAATGGTAAATTAATGAGTTTAGGTCAAAAGGTTGAGCTACTGTTTTAGAGTACTTAATAGTTTTAAAGAGACACGTTAAGGGTTGTTCATAGTTAAATGAAAGTTTAATTTTAAATAAGACCAATAAAATTAGGATTTAATAATGCCAGACTAATATTTCCAATATGTTTGGTTATAAGTAGGAAATCGTGACGACTTCTTAAGCATGTTTTAAACAAAGGATCATGTTTGTTTAAACAAGAATGGCACTCTGCAATAAAAAAAACTGGCCAAAGCAAGATTTCTATGCAGAAATTAAATAATTGCTAGAACCAGAAAAATATTTATCCACTATAATAAATAAGCAACATAGAGAAAATGAAATGAAATTGAATGGGGTTTAACGTCCGACTGTTCTGCTCCTAAAATGGGCTAATGAAGACGGGCATATGCCATAATGTGTGCAATGAGGGAAATTTTACCCGGGCAGCGGCGGTTACGGCCTACGAGGTTGGACAGGCAACCATACTCCTTGTCACGTACAACCAAAAAATCGAAACAACGGCAGTTGACTCAATGACAGACGTTATGATACAGAGCGCACGTGCTAACCATTCAGCCACGCAACCTCCCTAAAATCGGCAAATTGCTGACCTACAGCGAGAAACATTTCAACCGGGCCAAATTTTCTATTGTAACAGTTTAATTTGCACGGTACCTTTAGTTATCAACCGAATATTACAAAACTTTTAAAAATAAGCTCCCCCCTGACCAGCTTAAGCGTTCGCAATAAACGTTTGCCACTTAAAATCGGGAAATTGCTGACTTTAAAGTGAGAAACATTACAACCGGGCGAAATTTTCTGTTTTATGACTTTTACAGTACCTTTGATTACCAACCGATTATTTTCTGTTTTATCACTTTTACAGTACCTTTGATTACCAACCGATTATTACAAAACTTTAAAAATAAAAGAGAAAGAGAGAAATGCGGCCTAATGTCCATTCGACACAAACTAGGTCATTTCGGGACTAACATATGTTTTTTAATTTTATTTAAAAACTCCCCCTGCGCTTACAGGTCTTTAGCCGTTGGGAGGAAACCGAAGAACACGGAGAAAACCCACAAGGTTGGACATCATACTTCATGTCACGTGCAACCTGGAGATCGAAACGACGCCCGTTGACTCAATGACAGACGTTACGATACAGTGCGCACATGCTAACCATTCAGCCATTCAGCCTCCCTGAATTCAGAAAATTGCTGACTTATAGCAAGAAACATTTCAACCGGGCGAAATTTTCTGTTTTAACAGTTTAATGTGCATGGTACTTTAATTACCAACCGATTATTACAAAACTTTTGAAAATAAGCTCCAACTGACCAGCTTAATCGTATGCAATAAACGTTTTCGCCTGAATTGAAAGTTCTGCACGGAGAAAGTTCATCTCGATTTCCCGGCGTGGTTCCCCTTGTCAGTGAGGCAGAACGGAGGGCCTGACAAGCACAGCTGTCTAGTCATTCGGATGGGACGAAAAACCAAGGTCCCGTGTACACATTGGAGTGCACGTAAAATATCCCTAAGCAGTTGGAATTCGATACTGTTGAATAAGCTCTATACGATGACTAAATGTGTAGATTGTAGTCACCCACACTGCATGTTTCGCTTAACAATGAAAGGGTGCCGTTTTCAATGTTCGATCCTTTTGTTCTTCTACTCCTGATATGTTGGACTGTTGATCGATGGTTTCATATAAAAGACTACCAATAAGACTCTTTGTACAAGAAGTTCCCAAAAAATATTATGTTGACTTTACGAGAAAGACCTCTAAACATGCTCCAAATTGTAAAAATACGACTTTTTGGGTTTTCAATCTCTTTTTTTCGGCTATCCCTGATATTTAGAAAAAATAATACAATGATTTCACACAACAGGCTAGCTATTAGACTCTCTATTGACAAAAGTTTCACCGCCCTCCCTTCATTATAACCGAAGTTATCGTGCCCTAAAGAATCAACAAATTAGCTTGTTTATCTCTGCTTACCCTAAGCAGAAAATGCTCATCTTTGAACTCAATCATAACATTGACCTAGTGAACGTCTACACCAAGTTTGAACATTCTAGCTTAATTAGAAGGAGAGTAATTGTGTTCCAAAGTCCCGACCCTTCAAATTGCTTCTATTTTTCATTTTCAATTCAAAATGGTGACCATCACGTGACCGAAATCAAAATTCTATTCGCGACATTTTTTAGGCCTTCCTACAAGGATTCAGAAAATATAACTCCCGAGTCTGTAAGTAAAATAGCAAAAAAGCCTTATTGATTTTTCACTTTTAAATATGGCGGCACTTCCGGTTCGATCGACAAACTCCATATTTTGTGTACAAATCAGTAATTACTTATCTAGTATCCAAAAAAAAAATCAGGTCATTCTGACCTATATTTCGATGATTTTTTTGAAAATTTTGATCCTTAATTTCGTCAAGGGGAGATAATTTAGAAAATTTCTAATTATATTTTTGAAGTCACATCGGTAGGATCTACTTAGACACTAAATTTCATGAAAATCGTACAACTATTAAAGAAGTTGTCAAATTGGTCTAATCTTCCGGTTCGAAATCACAGCGACGAATTTTCGAAATTCGAAAATGTGAAACTGCAGATGAAAATGGTTTTTTTAAAGGTATTCAAAGAAAAAAGAATTAGTAAAATCGGTCAAAAAATAACAAAGTTACGACTATGCATTGTCATTTTTTTCGTTCGTAAAATTCGGTGATTTCGGATTCGTAAAACGTTTCGAAAATATATTTAATCAAGGTTCGCACCCCATTTTTGGGGGGGTAGGTCAAAATTTCAGAAAGATCCTATGGATAGATTCTGAGAAATCCGATTTGCAGAAAACACACAAAAAAAAAAATAATAATAATAATAACTTTAACAGAAACAATAAGCTTTCATATGTAATATGAAAGCTTAACTAGATCTGCTACTGTCCCATGCAGATATGAAAGCTTTCATATTCATCGTCACGTGTCATCGATTATATCAAGTATCTCAAATAAAAGGATAAGAATAACAAACTATCAAAATTGGTCAAAAACTCGCGAAGTTACAAGTCTAAACATAGTATGAAACATTGAGTAATCTGAAAACTAAAGGGAAATAACTGATACTTGTGTTGCTGTAATCGGGATGAATGAGATAACTTTGAACAAAACTAAAACTTTTTGAATCAGGTTGAACTCAACTATTTGAATAGTACGTTAAATATGTAGATTTGGAAAATTATAAAGACATAATATCAAAATCGGTCAAAAACTCACAAAGTTACAAATTTAAATGTAGTGAGAAACATAGCACCCGAGCAAAAAAATAATCTTTAAACTAAAGGGAAATAACTGAAACTTCTATAGCTGTAATCGGGCTTCCAAGATATGTTATATAATTATGGTTTCCAATATGTTTGGTTATAAGTAGGAAATCGTGACGACTTCTTAAGCATGTTTTAAACAAAGGGTCATAGACTGCAATATACAAGAATGGCACTCTGCAATAAAAAAAAACTGGCCAGAGATTTCTATGCAGAAATTAAATAATTACTAGAACCTGAAAAATATTTATCCACTATAATAAATAAGCAACATAGAGAAAATGAAATGAAATTGAATGGGGTTTAACGTCCTACTGTTCTGCTCCTACAATGGGCTAATGAAGACGGGCATACGCCATAAAGTGTGCAATGAGGGAAATTTTACCCTGTCAGCGGCGTTACGGCCTACGAGGTTGGTAAGGCGACCATACTCCTTGTCACGTACAACCAAGAAATCGAAACAAGGCCAGTTGACTCAATGACAGACGTTATGATACAGAGCGCACGTGCTAACCATTCAGCCACGCAACCTCCCTAAAATCGGCAAATTGCTGACCTACAGCGAGAAACATTTCAACCGGGCCAAATTTTCTATTTTAACAGTTTAATTTGCACGGTACCTTTAGTTATCAACCGAATATTACAAAACTTTTAAAAATAAGCTCCCCCTGACCAGCTTAATCGTTCGCAATAAACGTTTGCCCCTTAAAATCGACAAATTGCTGAATTTAAAGTGAGAAACATTACAACCGGGCCAAATTTTCTGTTTTATCACTTTAACAGTACCTTTGATTACCAACCGATTATTACAAAACTTTAAAAAGAGAAAGAGAGAAATGCGGCCTAACGTCCATTCGACACAAACTAGGTCATTTCGGGACTAACATATGTTTTTTAATTTTATTTAAAAACTCCCCTTGCACGTACTAGTCTTTAGCCGTTGGGAGGAAACCGAAGAACACGGAGAAAACCCACGAGGTTGGACATCATACACCATGTCACGTGCAACCTGGAGCTCCCCCTGAACAGCGTAATCGATCGCAATAAACGGGGTTGGACATCATATTCCATGTCACGTGCAACCTGGAGATCGAAAGGACGCCCGTTGACTCAATGACAGACGTTATGATACAGCGAGCACATGCTAACCATTCAGCCATCCAGCCTCCCTGAATTCGGAAAATTGCTGACTTATAGCAAGAAACATTTCAACCGGGCGAAATTTCCTGTTTTAACAGTTTAATGTGCACGGTACTTTAATTACCAACCGATTATTACAAAACTTTTGAAAATAAGCTCCAACTGACCAGCTTAATCGTATGCAATAAACGTTTTGCCTGAATTGAAAGTTCTGTACAGAGAAAGTTCATCTCGATTTCCCGGCGTGGTTCCCTTGTCAGTAAGGCAGAACGGAGGGCCTGACAAGTACAGCTGTCTAGTCCTTCGGATGGGACGAAAAACCAAGGTCCCGTGTACACATTGGAGTGCACGTAAAATATCCCTAAGCATTTGGAATTCGATACTGTTGAATAAGCTCTATACGATGACTAAATGCGTAGATTGTAGTCACCCACACTTCATGTTTCGCTCAACAATGAAAGGGTGCCGTTTTCAATGTTCGATCCTTTTGTTCTTCTACTCCTGATATGTTGGACTGTTGATCGATGGTTTCATATAAAAGACTACCAATAAGACTCTTTGTAGAAGAAGTTCCCAAAAAATAGTATGTAGACTTTACGAGAAAGACCTCTAAACATGCTCCAAATTGTAAAAATACGACTTTTTGGATTTTCAATCTCTTTTTTTCGGCTATCCCTGATATTTAAAAAAAAATGATACAATCATTTCACACAACAGGCTACCCATTAGACTCTCTATTGACAAAAGTTTCACCGCCCTCCCTTCATTATAACCGAAGTTATCGTGCACTAAAGAATCAACAAATCAACATGCTTATCTCGGCTTACCCTAAGCAAAAAATGCTCATCTTTGAACTCAATCATAACATTGACCTAGTGAACGTCTACACCATTCTAGCTTAATTAGAAGGAGAGTTATTGTGTTCCGAAGTCCGGGCCTTTCAAATTGCTTCTATTTTTCATTTTCAATTCAAAATTGTGACCATCACATGACCGAAATCAAAATTCTGCTCCCTACGATTTTTGGGCCATCCTTCAAGGATTCAGAAAATATAACTCCCGTGTCTGTAAGTAAGATAGCAAAAAAGCCTTAGGGATTTTTCATGTTTCAAGATGGTGGCATTTCCGGTTTGATCGACAAACTCCATATTTTGTGTAGGAATCAGTAATTACCTGTCGAGTATCGAAAAAAATTTTCAGGTCATTCTGACCTATATTTCGACGATTTTTTTGAAAACTTTGATCCTTAATTTCACCAAGGGGAGATAATTTAGAAAATTTCTAATTATATTTTTGAAGTCACATCGGTAAGATCTACTTGTATACTAAATTTCATGAAAATCGTACAACTATTAAAGAAGTTGTCAAATTGGTCTAAACTTCCGGTTCGAAATCACAGCGACGAATTTTCGAAATTCGAAAATGTGAAACTGCAGATGAAAATGATTTTTTTCAAGGTATTCAAAGAAAAAAGAATTAGTAAAATCGGTCAAAAACCAATAAAGTTACGACTATGCAATGTCCATTTTGTCGTTCGTAAATTTCGGTGATTTCGGATTCGTAAAACGTTTTGAAAATATATTTAATCAACAGCTACCACCCATTTTTGGGGGGGGGGGTAGGTAAAAGTTTCATAAAGATACTGTGGTTAGATTCTGAGAAATCCGATTTGTGGATAAAACACAAAAAAAAAAATAATAATAATCTTAACAGAAACAATAAGCTTTCATATGTAATATGAAAGCTTAATAACTTTAACAGAAACAATAAGCTTTCATATGTAATACATATGAAAACTTAATAATAACTTTAACAGAAACAATAAGCTTTCATATGTAATATGAAAGCTTAACTAGAACTGCAGAACTGCAGTGCTGAATCGGCTTTCAGGAATCAGACAGGAAGTGCGTCATACAATAGCCGATCCATCAAGCTACCAAACGATACTGTAGCTGTTATGATTCAGTGACACCCTCTGTCAGATTTGTAAGTAATATTTGCTTGCGAATAGACCGGTCAAAATTTTAAAATCTGGCAAAATTACTTCACTTCCGGTGCCAAAAGAAATCATTATCGGTAACAAATAAGTTGAGAATTCGCAATTGAGAAGTGTTTTATACACACCAGGCAATAAATAATAAACTTGGAACCCATAAACTGAAATTAAAAAGGTAAAAAACTTATATCTCAAATTAACCGGCACTACCGAGATGAGAGAAATGGGGTTTAACGTCGACTAAACACAAACTATGTCATTTCGGGACTAGCATGGTTTAATTTTATATCAATAATTCCTGTGTAAAATATCATTAAAAAATATTCATAAATAAAAAAGGTTTTCGTAAAAGAATAATTTTTTTTTTCAAAATATCGGACATTTTTTAGACTACTTCCGGTTTTACGATCGTTGTCGTGATAGCTTTGCAAAGTTCTTTGGATACTTAACTGTACGTACCAGAAGTGTCAGAAACATCCATTTAGTAGTTTTGGAAAAAAAGATAAATTAAAGAGCGTTTCCAAAAAATTTAACGATTTTTCATTTTTTTTCAAAGTTTGAGGCCATTTTTGGACAACTTATATTATTTCAACGCTTTTCATTTTGGATTCAATATATTCACAACCGATAGGACTTTGAGTAAGAAAAGTTTAAGAAAAATCTGTGGCGTCGTTTTCGAGAAAAGGGCGTCTCAGAATGTTAAAAAATCGGAAAATACTAGATTTTTGGCATACAATAATTTATTTCCTTAGTATCGAAATCGTATTATTTAGATACCATATGATGATCCATTAATAGGGCTATCCAACGACACTTTTGTTCTTTTGGTCCGCTATTACCTAAGGGAGAAATCAAGTTTTTTTGCAAGTGCGACAATGTTTTAAACCTTTTTTTTTTCATTTTTTGAATACTTCCGGTATGGTTATGATTGTCGGAATAGTTTTAATAGCCGGTTTGGGTGCTAAAATAGCCACAGGGCTCTGTAATGATATATTACATTATCTGATCAGATAAAATTCCCCTGAGAAATCCTATGTTCAAAAGTGCCAAAAATGCAAAAGAATAAAAATATCGAAAATTAAATTTCAATAACTACATAAATATTATACATCGTTAGAATCGGAATTAGGTCAGCTATCTGAATATACAATCTTTTTTTGAAAATCTCTTAAAATAAAAAAATAGCAAAGCATTTTCCAAAATTTCACGATTTTTCGACTTTTTTCGATTTTCAGTCCGTTATTTCACCTATTCCAGATATTTCAAAGTCTTATTGGATGGCTTCATGCAAAATACCTCCGAAAGGACTCTCGATAGACAAAATTTAAAAAAAAACTGTGGTTAAGTTTTCGAGATACAGGCATCCAAAAACGCTCCAAATCAGAAAATACTTGATTTTCAGCGTGCCATATTTTGCTGCCTGCTCATCTTATCCGTACGAATTGGGTATCATACGATAGCACAATCCTAGTGCAATCCAATGGTACCCCAATTCGTCTAATCCATTGATATGGAACGGAGAAATCGCGTTTTTCCCCAAAATACCCATTTTTTGCATTTTTTTCAAAATATCGGACATCATTTCGACCACTTTCGGTGTACAGATTATTGTTGAAATTGCTTTATTCCTTGCAATGGTCATTTGGCTTCATGCCTCTGAACTTTCAGAAACGTCACTTCTGCCATAAAACGAAACCCGAGCTCACAAAATGGGTAGAAAATTCGAAAAAAATCGAAAAATAAAGGGCGATAACTCGGAATGAAACTTATATTTCTGGAATCGGATGGTTTTCAGGTATCCAAAAATGTAGGTCAAATTTGAAAATTTTGAAAAATAACAAAAATTGTCTCTCAAACCACATTTTTCATTTTTCGATCGCAAGAAGTCAGCGATGAAGTTTCGAAATATCGAAATTTTCAACTGCTATCGCCCGAGAAAAGACTCAGGGTTTCCGAAAATGTCATATGTATGAAAATAGGTATAGAATTGACGAATCTACGGCCGTTTTTTAATTTTTGACACAGCACAAAATTCGACCACTTCCGGTCTGCGCAGAAGTTTCAAAAATAGTTTATCAAGTAGCCAACACATGGTTTCCCAATAGAGAATTAGGTCCCAGATCGGTATCTGTTACAGGCACTGAGAAATAGGCCCCGGCGAAAAAAAAAATAATAATAACTAGATCTGCTACTGTCCCATGCAGATATGAAAGCTTTCATATTCATCGTCACGTGTCATTGATTGTATCAAGTATCCTAAATAAAAGGATAAGAAGAAAAAATTATCAAAATTGGTCAAAAACTCTCGATGTTACAAGTCTAAATATAGTATGAAACATTGCACCCAGGCATAACAATAATCTGAAAACTAAAGGGAAATAACTGAAACTTGTATTACTGTAATGAGACGGATGAGAAAATGAAATGAAAATGGCGGGAAAAACAAATTAAAAATGGCAGGTTGGACAGGCGACCTTACTCCTTGTCACGTACAACCGGGCATTTGAAAACACGCTAGTTAACTCAATGACAGGCGCGCGTGCTAACCATTCAGCCACCCAACCCCCTTTGAAATCAGACACGTGCAATATGTCATATAGGAAGAATAAGAAGTCGCTCACAAGAAAATGGTAAATTAATGAGTTTAGGTCAAAAGGTTGAGCTACTGTTTTAGAGTATTTAATAGTTTTAAAGAGACACGTTAAGGGTTGTTCATAGTTAAATGAAAGTTTAATTTTAAATAAGACCAATAAAATTAGGATTTAATAATGCCAGACTAATATTTCCAATATGTTTGGTTATAAGTAGGAATTCGTGACGACTTCTTAAGCATGTTTTAAACAAAGGATCATAGACTGAATTATACAAGAATGGCACTCTGCAATAAAAAAAAAATGGCCAAAGCAAGATTTCTATGCAGAAATTAAATAATTGCTAGAACCAGAAAAATATTTATCCACTATAATAAAATTGAATGGGGTTTAACGTCCTACTGTTCTGCTCCTTAAATGGGCTAATGAAGACGGTCATATGCCATAAAGTGTGCAATGAGGGAAATTTTACCTGGGCAGCGGCGTTACGGCCTACGAAGTTGGACAGGCGAACATACTCCTTGTCACGTACAACCAAGAAATCGAAACAACGCCAGTTGACTCAAAGACAGACGTTATTCAGCCACGCAACCTCCCTAAAATCGGCAAATTGCTGACCTGCAGCGAGAAACAGTTCAACCGGGCCAAATTTTCTATTTTAACAGTTTAATTTGCACGGTACCTTTAGTTATCAACCGAATATTACAAAACTTTTAAAAATAAGCTCCCCTTGACCAGCTTAATCGTTCGCAATAAACGTTTGCCCCTTAAAATCGGCAAATTGCTGACTTTAAAGTGAGAAACATTACAACCGGGCGAAATTTTCTGTTTTATCACTTTTACAGTATCTTTGATTACCAACCGTTTATTACAAAACTTTAAAAATAAAAGAGAAAGAGAGAAATGCGGCCTAATGTCCATTAGACACAAACTAGGTCATTTCGTGACTGTTTTTTAATTTTATTTAAAAACTCCCCTTGCGCTTACTGGTCTTTAGCCGTTGGGAGGAAACCGAAGGACACGGAGAAAACCCACGAGGTTGGACATCATACTCCATGTCACGTGCAACCTGGAGATCGAAACGACGCCCGTTGACTCAATGACAGACGTTACGATACAGCGCGCACATGCTAACCATTCAGCCATTCAGCCTCCCTGAATTCGGAAAATTGCTGACTTATAGCAAGAAACATTTCAACCGGGCGAAATTTTCTGTTTTAGCAGTTTAATGTGCACGGTACTTTAATTACCAACCGATTATTACTAAACTTTTGAAAATATGCTGCAACTGACCAGCTTAATCGTATGCAATAAACGGTTGGCCTGAATTGAAAGTTCTGCACGGAAAAAGTTCATCTTGATTTCCCGGCGTGGTTCCCCGTTGTCATTGAGGCAGAACGGAGGGCCTGGCAAGCACAGCTGTCTAGTCGTTCGGATGGGACGAAAAAAAATATCCTTAAGCAGTTGGAATTCGATACTGTTGAATAAGCTGTATACGATGACTAAATGTGTAGATTGTAGTCACCCACACTGCATGTTTCGCTTAACAATGAAAGGATGCCGTTTTCAATGTTCGATCCTTTTGTTCTTCTACTCCTGATATGTTGGATTGTTGATCGATGGTTTTATATAAAAGACTACCAATAAGACTCTTTGTAGAAGAAGTTCCCAAAAAATATTAAGTTGACTTTACAAGAAAGACCTCTAAACATGCTCCAAATTGTAAAAATACGACTTTTTGGATTTTCAATCTCTTTTTTTCGCCTATCCCTGATATTTAAAATAAATGATACAATGATTTCACACAACAGGCTAGCTATTGGACTCTCTATTGACAAAAGTTTCACAGCCCTCCCTTCATTATAACCGAAGTTATCGTGCCCTAAAGAATCAACAAATCAGCATGCCTATCTCTGCTTACCTTAGACAGAAAATGCTCATCTTTGAACTCAATCATGACATTAACCTAGTGAACGTCTACACCAAGTTTGAACATTCTAGCTCAATTAGAAGGAGAGTTATTGTGTTTCAAAGTCTCGGCCCTTCAAATTGCTACTACTTTTCATTTTCAATTCAAAATGGTGACCATCACGTGACCGAAATCAAAATTCTGCTCCCTACGATTTTTGGGCCATCCTTCAAGGATTCAGAAAATATAACTCCCGTGTCTGTAAGTAAAATAGCAAAAAAGCCTTAGGGATTTTTCATGTTTCAAGATGGTGGCAGTTCCGGTTCGATCGACAAACTCCATATTTTGTGTAGGAATCAGTAATTACTTGTCGAGTATCGAAATTTTTTTTTAGGTCGTTCTGACCTATATTTCGACGATTTTATTGAAAACTTTGATCCTTAATTTCGTCAAGAGGAGATAATTTAGAAAATTTCTAATTATATTTTTGAAATCACATCGGTAAGATCTACTTAGATACTAAATTTCATGAAAATCGTACAACTATTAAAGAAGTTGTCAAATTGGTCTAAACTTCCGGTTCGAAATCACAGCGACGAATTTTCGAAATTCGAAAATGTGAAACTGCAGATGAAAACGATTTTTTTCAAGGTATTCAAAGAAAAAAGAATAAGTAAAATCGGTCAAAAAATAACAAAGTTACGACAATGCATTGTCAGTTTTTACGTTCGTAAAATTCGGTGATTTCGGATTCGTAAAACGTTTTGAAAATATATTTAAACAACGTTCGCACCCCATTTTTGGGAGGGTAGGTCAAAGTTTCAGAAAGATCCCATGGTTAGATTCTGAGAAATCCGATTTGCAGAAAATACACAAAAAAAATAAATAATAACTAGATCTGCTACTGTCCCATGCAGATATGAAAGCTTTCATATTCACAGTCACTTCCTGTCACATGTCATGGGCCATATGAATAATCCGAACGAGGAAAAAAAATCATTAAAATCGGTCACAATCTAGTGAAGTTAGTGTGATTTTTCACTCGTAAAGAATTTTGTCAGCACGAAAAACATCATAGGCAAAAATTGAATTTTTGAAATATTCAAATACCGTATCCCGACTATCCTGAAATGTATTAATTTCAGACATAGGAGACGCATTGAACATACTATGTTCTATTGTGTTTGTTTACAAGTCCGTAAATGTCGATTTTTCACTATGTTTCATATTCACTTCAAAATGGTGACTACCAGTTGACCTAAATCAAAATTCTACTTCGAACTTCATCAAGACATTGACCTAATGAATGCCTATACCAAGTTTGAACTTTGTACCCCAATTAGAAGAAGAGTTATTGTGTTCCAGAGTCATCAAGGTATTGGCCTAATAAACACCCACACCAAGTCTAGCTGAATTAGAAAGAGAGTTATTGTGTCCCAAACTAGATCATTTCGGGACTAACATATAGCTCGATTTTATTTCAATATTTCGCTTGCGCGTAGAGATCTTTAGCAGTTGAAGGAAACCGGAGGAAATGAAGAAAACCCACCAAGATGGACAGGCGACCTTACTCCTTGTCAGGTACGATTCGAAAACACGCTAGCTGACTCGATGACAGGCTTTACGATACAGCGCGCGCGTGCTAACCATTCAGCCACCAAACTCTCCTTTGAAATCAGACACGTGCAATATGTCATATAAGAAGAACAACAAGTCGCTCACATACAAAATGGTAAATTAATGAGCTTAGGTCAAAAGGTTGAGCTACTGTTTTAGAATATTTGATTGTTTTAAAGAGACACGTTAAGGGTTATTCATAGTTAAACGAAAGTTTAATTTTAAATAAGACGAACGTCTACCAATAAAATGAGGATTTAATAATATTAAAATAAAGTTTAAAAATTAAGAATAATTAATTATTGGTCTAATGCAATGAAATGCTTTGATTTGATGGATGAAATGTACGATGGGTGTCCACACTATGTGGCGAAGGCGTTGACCTGCTAGCCAGGAGGTCGGGTGTTCGATCCCTGCATTGGCCGAGAAAGTTCATCTCGATTTTCTGGCGTGTCCTCCCACCGGCGTGTACACATTGGAGTGCATGTAAAAGATTCCTTGGCAGTTGGAATTCGATAATGTTGAATAAGCTCTATACGATGACTAAATGTGCAGATTGTAGCCACCCACACTGCATGTTTTGCTTAACAATGAAAGGGTGCCGTTTTCAATTTTCGATCCTTTTATTCTTCTACTCCTGATATTTTGGACCGTTGATCGATGGTTTCATATAAAAGACTACCGATAAGACTCTTTGTACAAGAAGTTCCCCAAAAATATTATGTTGACTTTAAGAGAAAAGGACCTTTAAAAATCCGCTAAATCGTAAAAATACGATTTTTTGGATTTTCGATCTCTTTTTTCTGCTATCCCTGATATTTAAAACAAATGATACAATGATTTCACACAACAGGCTAGCTATTAGACTCTCGATTTACAAGAGTTTCACCACCCTCCCTTCATTATAACCGAAGTTATTGTGCCCTAAAAAATTAACAAATCAGCATGCTTATCTCTGCTTACCCCAGGCAGAAAATGCTCATCCTTACACTCAATCATGACATTGACCTAGTGAACGTCTACCCCCAGTTTAAACATTCTAGCTTAATTAGAAGGAGAGTTATTGTGTTCCAAAAACTCGGCCCTTCAAATTGCTTCTATTTTTCATTTTCAATTCAAAATGGTGACTCCCAGTTGACCTAAATGAAAATTCTACTCCCGACATTTTTTAGGCCTTCCTCCAAGGATTCAGAAAATATAATTCCCGTGTCTGTAAGTAAAATAGCAAAATGGCGTTTGAGGTTTTTACATTTCAAGATGGTGGCACTTCCGGGTTGAGCTACAAACTCCATTTTTTGTGTATGAATCAGTGGTCTCGTAGCTAGTAACCCCAAAAAAATTCAAGATGATTTGACCTATATTTCGTCGATTTTTTTGAAAATTTCGATCCTTAATTTCTCCAAGGGGAGATAAATTAGAAAATTTCTAAAGTCATTTTTCAAGTCGCATCATTAAGGTTTACTTACATATCAAATTTCATCAACGTGGTATGGCCGTAGACGAGAGGGGTGGACAGAACCCGTAGTTATACTTACCTGAATTGACCCGCTTATTGATTTTTGGGGCCGATTTTGTCGGTTTTAAAAAGGCGTCTACAGCACCCGGTGTTCCCAGGCGGTCACCCATCCAAGTACTAACCGGGCCCGACGTTGCTTAACTTCAGTGATCGGACGAGAACTGGTGTTTTCAACGTGGTATGGCCGTAGACGAGAGAAGGTGGACAGAACCCGTAGTTATACTTACCTGAATTGACCCGCTTATTGATTTTTTGGGAGGTTTTTGTCGGTTTTAAAAAGGCCTCTACAGCACCCGGTGTTCCCAGGCGCTCACCCATCCAAGTACTGAACGGGCCCAACGTTGCTTAACTTCAGTGATCGGACGAGAACTGGTGTTTTCAACGTGGTTTGGCCGTAGAAGAGAGAAGGTGGACAGAACCCATACTTGTGCTTACTCAAATTCTTTTTGTGTCTTTTTCCCTTTGGAGACGGGCCGAGCGGAGAGCTGGAGTGGTGCAAAAGAGTGCGCGCTGTGGTCTGATTGGCGGAAAATTGATTTTTTCACGAAGAATCAGGGCAAAGAGGCGTCTACAGCACCCGGTGTTCCCAGGCGGTCACCCATCCAAGTACTAACCGGGCCCGACGTTGCTTAACTTCAGTGATCGGACGAGAACTGGTGTTTTCAACGTGGTATGGTCGTAGACGAGAGAAGGTGGACAGAACCCGTAGTTATACTTACCTGAATTGACCCGCTTATTGATTTTTTTTGTTTTTTGTCGGTTTTAAAAAGGCCTCTACAGCACCCGGTGTTCCCAGGCGGTCACCCATCCAAGTACAGACCGGGCGCGACGTTGCTTAACTTCAGTGATCGGACGTGAACTGGTGTTTTCAACGTGATGTGGCCGTAGACGAGAGAAGGTGGACAGAAACCGTAGTTATACTTACCTGAATTGACCCGCTTATTGATTTTTTTTTTTTTGTTTTTTGTCGGTTTTAAAAAGACGTCTACAGCACCCGGTGTTCCCAGGCGGTCACCCATCCACGTACTAACCGGGCCCGACGTTGCTTAACTTCAGGGATCGGACGAGAACTGGTGTTTTCAACGTGGTATGGCCGTAGACGAGAGAAGGTGGACAGAACCCGTAGTTATACTTACCTGAATTGACCCGCTTATTGATTTTTTTTTGTCGGTTTTAAAAAGGCCTCTACAGCACCCGGTGTTCCCCGGCGGTCACCCATCCAAGTACTGACCGGGCCCGACGTTGCTTAACTTCAGTGATCGGACGAGAACTGGTGTTTTCAACGTGGTGTGGCCGTAGACGAGAGAAAGTGGACAGAACCCGTAGTTATACTTACCTGAATTGACCCGCTTATTGATTTTTTTTCTTTGTTTTTTGTCGGTTTTAAAAAGGCGTCTACAGCACCCGGTGTTGCCAGGCGGTCACCCATCCAAGTACTGACCTGGCTCGACGTTGCTTAACTTCAGTGATCGGACGAGAACTGGTGTTTTCAACGTGGTATGGCCGTAGACGAGAGAAGGTGGACAGAACCCGTAGTTATACTTACCTGAATTGACCCGCTTATTGATTTTTTTTTGGGGGGGGGGGGCGGTTTTAAAAAGGCGTCTACTGAGGTTAAGCAACGTCCGGACCGGTTAGTACTTGGATGGGTGACCGCCTGGGAACACCGGGTGTGGCCGTAGACGAGAGAAGGTGGACAGAACCCATACTTGTGTTTACTCAAATTCTTTTTGTGTCTTTTTCCCTGGGGAGACGGGCCGAGCGGATAGCTGGAGTGGTGCAAAAGAGTAAGCGCTGTGGTCTGATTGGCGGAAAAGTGATTTTTTCACGAAGAATCAGGGCAAAAAGGCGTCTACAGCCCCGGTGTTCCCAGGCGGTCACCCATCCAAGTACTAACCGGGCCCGACGTTGCTTAACTTCAGTGATCGGACGAGAACTGGTGTTTTCAATGTGGTATGGCCGCAGACGAGAGAAGGTAGACAGAACCCGTAGTTATACTTACCTGAATTGACCTGCTTATTGATTTTTTTTTTGTTTTTTGTATTTAATTGTTTTAAAGAGATTTAATAATGCCAGACTAATTTTAAAATAAAGTTTTAAATTAAGAATAATTAATTATTGGTCTAATGCAATGAAATGATTTGATTTGACGGATCAAATGTACAATGGGTGTCCACACTATGTGGCTAAGGCGTTGGCCTGCTAGCCAGGAGGTCGGGTGTCCGATCCCTGCATTGGCCGAGAAAGTTCATCTCGATATTCTGGCGCGTCCACCCATCCGCCGTGTACACATTGGAGTGCACGTAAAAGATTCCTTAGCAGTTGGAATTCGATATTGTTGAATAAGCTCTATACGATGACTAAATGTGCAGATTGTAGCCACCGACACTGCATGTTTTGCTTAACAATGAAAGGGTGCGGTTTTCAATTTTCGATCCTTTTATTCTACTACTCCTGATATTTTGGACTGTTGATCGATGGTTTCATATGAAAGACTACCAATAAGACTCTTTGTAGAAGAAGTTCCCCAAAATATTATGTTGACTTTAGAGAAAAGGACCTTTTAAAATGCTCCAAATCGTAAAAAAATACGACTTTTTGGATTTTAGATCTCTTTTTTCTGCTACCCCTGATATTTAAAAAAAATGATACAATGATTTCACACAACAGGCTAGCTATTAGGCTCTCGATTGACAAGAGTTTCATCACCCTCCCTTCATTATAACCGAAGTTATTGTGCCCTAAAGAATCAACAAATCAGCATGCTTATCTCTGCTTACCCTAGGCAGAAAATGCACTCAATCATGACATTGACCTCGTGAACGTCTACACCAAGTTTGAACATTCTAGCTCAATTAGAAGGAGAGTTATTGTGTTTCAAAGTCTCGGCCCTTCAAATTGCTACTACTTTTCATATTCACTTCAAAATGGCAACCATCAGTTGACCTAAATCAAAATTCTGCTCCCTGCGATTTTTGGGCCATCCTTCAAGGATTCAGAAAATATAACTCCCGTGTCTGTAAGTAAGATAGCAAAAAAGCCTTAGGGAATTCTCATGTTTCAAGATGGTGGCATTTCCGGTTAGATCGACAAACTCCATATTTTGTGTAGGAATCAGTAATTACTTGTCGAGTATCGAAAAAAAATTTCAGATCATTCTGACCTATATTGCGACGATTTTTTTGAAAAATTTGATCCTTAATTTCACCAAGGGGAGATAATTTAGAAAAATTCTCATTATATTTTTGAAGTCACATTGGTAAGATCTACTTATATTCTAACTTTCATGAAAATCGTACAACTATTAAAGAAGTTGTCAAATTGGTCTAAACTTCCGGTTCGAAATCACAGCGACGAATTTTCGAAATTCGAAAAAGTGAAACTGCAGATGAAAATGATTTTTCAAAAGGTATTCAAAGAAAAAAAGAATTAGTAAAATCGGTCAAAAAATAGCAAAGTTACGACTATGCATTGTCAGTTTATTCGTTCGTAAAATTCAGTGATTTTGAATTCGCAAAACGTTTTGAAAATATATTTAATCAACAGCCACCACCCATTTTTTTTTTTTTTGGGGGGGGGGGGTAGGTCAAAGTTTCAGAAACATCCTATGGATAGATTCTGTGAAATCCGATTTGCAGGAAAAACACAAAAAAAAAACTAGATCTGCTACTGTCCCATGCAGATATGAAAGCTTTCATATTCACAGTCACTTCCTGTCACATGTCATGGGTCATATGAATAATCCGAACAAGGAAAAACCCCCATTAAAATCGGTCACAATCTAGTAAAGTTAATGTGATTTTTCAAGGGTAAAGAATTTTGTCAGCACGAAAAACATCAAAGGGAAAAATCGAATTTTTGAAATATTCAAATACCGTATCCCGACTATGATGAAATGTATTAATGTCAGACATAGGAGACGCATTGAACATACTATGCTCTATTGTGTTTGTTTACAAGTCCGTAAATGTCGATTTTTCACTATGTTTCATATTCACTTCAAAATGGTGAGTATCAGTTGACCTAAATCAAAATTCTACTTCGAACTTCATCAAGACATTGACCAAGTGAATGCCTATACCAAGTTTGAACATTGTACCCCAATTAGAAGAAGAGTTATTGTGTTCCAGAGTCATCAAGATATTGGCCTAATAAACACCCACACCAAGTCTAGCTGAATTAGAAAGAGAGTTATTGTGTCCCAAACTAGATCATTTCGGGACTAACATATAGTTCGATTTTATTTCAATATTTCGCTTGCGCGTAGAGGTCTTTGGCAGTGGAAGGAAACCGGAGGAAATGAAGAAAACCCACCAAGATGGACAGGCAACCTTACTCCTTGTCAGGTGCGACCGGAGATTCGAAAACAAGCTAGCTGACTCGATGACAGGCTTTATGATACAGCGCGCCCGTACTAACCATTCAGCCACCAAACTCCCCTTTGAAATCAGACACGTGCAATATGTCATATAAGAGGAATAACAAGTCGCTCACATACAAAATGGTAAATTAATGAGCTTAGGTCAAAAGGTTGAGCTACTATTTTAGAGTATTTAATTGTTTTGTTAAGAGACACGTTAAGGGTTGTTCATAGTTAAATGAAAGTTTAATTTTAAATAAGACGAACGTTACCAATAAAATGAGGATTTAATAATATTAAAATAAAGTTTCAAATTAAGAATAATTAATTATTGGTCTAATGCAATGAAATGCTTTGATTTGACGGATGAAATGTACGATGGGTGTCCACACTATGTGGCGAAGGCGTTGACCTGCTAGCCAGGAGGTCGGGTGTTCGATCCCTGCATTGGCCGAGAAAGTTCATTTCGATTTTCTGGCGTGTCCTCCCACCGGCGTGTACACATTGGAGTGCACGTAAAAGATTCCTTAGCAGTTGGAATTCGATAATGTTGAATAAGCTCTATACGATGACTAAATGTGCAGATTGTAGCCACCCACACTGCATGTTTTGCTTAACAATGAAAGGGTGCCGTTTTCAATTTTCGATCCTTTTATTCTTCTACTCCTGATATTTTGGACTGTTGATCGATGGTTTCATATAAAAGACTACCGATAAGACTCTTTGTACAAGAAGTTCCCCAAAAATATTATGTTCACTTTAAGAGAAAAGGGTCTTTAAATATGCTCTAAATCGTAAAAATACCACTTTTTGGATTTTCGATCTCTTTTTTCTGCTATCCCTGATATTTAAAAAAAATGATACAATGATTTCACACAACAGGCTAGCTATTAGACTCTCGATTGACAAGAGTTTCACCACCCTCCCTTCATTATAACCGAAGTTATTGTGCCCTAAAGAATCAATAAATCAGCATGCTTATCTCTGCTTACCCCAGGCAGAAAATGCTCATCTTTACACTCAATCATGACATTGACCTAGTGAACGTCTAACCCAAGTTTAAACATTCTAGTTTAATTAGAAGGAGAGTTATTGTGTTCCAAAAACTCGGCCCTTCAAATTGCTTCTATTTTTCATTTTCAATTCAAAATGGTGACTCCCAGTTGACCTAAATGAAAATTCTACTCCCGACGTTTTTTAGGCCTTCCTCCAAGGATTCAGAAAATATAATTCCCGTGTCTGTAAGTAAAATAGCAAAATGGCGTTTGAGGTTTTTACATTTCAAGATTGTGGCACTTCCGGGTTGAGCTACAAACTCCATTTTTTGTGTACGAATCAGTGGTCTCGGAACTAGTAACCAAAAAACAAAATCAAGATGATTTGACCTATATTTCGTCGATTTTTTTGAAAATTTCGATCCTCAATTTCTCCAAGGGGAGATAATTTAAAAAATTTCTGAAGTCATCTTTCAAGTCGCATCATTAAGGTTTACTAACATATTAAATTTCATGAAAATCGTACTACTAAAGAAGTTGTCGAGTTGGTCTAAACTTCCGGTTCGATATCACAGCGACGAATTTTCGATATTCGAAAATCCGAAATTGCAGATTTGAAGTAAATGTCTCAAGGTACTCATAGAAAAAAGAATTAATTAAATAGGTCAACTAGTCACAAAGTTACAGCATTGTAGGTCAAATGCATTCGTTCGTAAAATTCGGTGATTTCGGATTCGTAAAACGTTTTGAAAATATATTTAATCAAGGTTCGCACCCCATTTATGGGGGGGTAGGTCAAAGTTTCAGAAAGATCCCATGGTTAGATTCTGAGAAATCCGATTTGCAGAAATGACACAAAAAAAAAAAATAATAATAATAATAACTTTAACAGAAACAATAAGCTTTCATATGTAATATGAAAGCTTAATAATCTTAACAGAAACAATAAGCTTTCATATGTAATATGAAAGCTTAACTAGATCTGCTACTGTCCCATGCAGATATGAAAGCTTTCATATTCATCGCCACGTGTCATCGATTGTATCAAGTATCCTAAATAAAAGGATAAGAAGAAAAAATGATCAAAATTCGTCAAAAACTCGCAAAATTACAAGTCTAAATATAGTATGAAACATTGCACCCAGGCATTTTTGTGTAAACAATATTTTATTTCAGAAATACATGAAAAGGGATCAGGGAACAGGCAAAGCCTATATCACCCCTCTCCTCATACAAGGAATATAAAACATATAGTAATATATACAGATCGTCTATGTACATATTATACAATAGTGGTGAATTTCATATGGAGTTACACAATTAATATAAATACTATTTACAACAAGTAAAGAGGAGGAAGTGCTATTTTATAACATGAATAAAAAGTTTCTATAAATAGAATCAGATATTGAAACGTCTGGTAACATCGAAGTATTCATGTACTATTTTAAAGATATTATTAGATGTAGCCTGGTTTTCTATGCCAAAAAGAAGTGGTGTAATTGATTGCTGGTGTGATGGTAAAAGATGTATTGTAATTTTTCGTGCATCTGAGTACAGTGGGCACCAACGGAGAAAATGTTCAGAATCTTCATATCGATGACCACAGCTGCAGGATGGATCCTCGGAGATATGTCGTAAGAATTTATGCCCGTTCAGGTCGCTACAAGAAAGCCGCAGTCTGCTGTGAATTATTTGGTTCTTTCTTTTGCCCTGTAGAAATGAAATTGGAATTGTTGGATCGTTTAGTTTTAGATTTTGTTTGAAAGTAGTGAGAGATGGGGATATTCTTATATTGAGATCAAGTTTATTCCATTCTTTTGTTGATGAGGGTCCGAAAGAGTTCGAAAAGATTTTTGTTTTACATTGGTTTTCTGAAAGGTTGTCATTATTTCGAAGATGATATTTATTTGATCGGTATAGTGTTAAGTTCTTAAGGTAAGCGGGTGTCAAGTCATTAATGATTTTATAAATAAGTGTCAGTTTGTGTCGTTTGCGTCTTTCTTGTAGCGTCATAAAACCGGTTTCGTTATATAAGAGTTTATGACTGGTACCCCTTACAGCCCCACATATTGTTCTTAGTGCATCTAATTGTAAGTTTTCTAGTTATTTAGTATGGTCATTTGTGCACCCATCCCAAATGACATCACAGTAATCGAAATGGGGTAAAATAAAGGAAGTGTACAGAGTGTGCAGGGATTTTCGGGTAAGCCTATATTTAAGTGACCTTAAGGAGTTAATTAGTTTGCTTGTTTTAGTGATAATTGAATCTACGTGTGCGTGCAATTTGCAGTTTGACTGAAGAATTAAACCGAGGTGTTTATGTTCGTTGACTTCTTTTATAGGAATGTGATTAAAACTTAAGACTGGCACCCAGGCATAACAATAATCTGAAAACTAAAGGGAAATAACCGAAACTTGTATTACTGTAATGAGACGGATGAGAAAATGAAATGAAAATTGCCGGAAAAAAATTAAAAATGACAGGTTGGACAGGCGACTTTACTCCTTGTCACGTACTAACGAGCATTCGAAAACACGCGCGTGCTAACCATTCAGCCGCCCAACCCCCCTTTGAAATCAGACACGTACAAGCCACTCACAACAAAATGGTAAATTAATGAGTTTAGGGCAAAAAGGCGTCTACAGCACCCGGTGTTCCCAGGCGGTCACCCATCCTAGTACTAACCGGGCCCGACGTTGCTTAACTTGAGTGATCGGACGAGAACTGGTGTTTTCAACATGGTATGACCGTCGACGAGAGAAGGTGGACAGAACCCGTAGTTATACATACTTGAATTGACCCGCTTATTGATTTTTTTAGGGGGTTTTGTCGGTTTTAAAAAGCACAGGACAGCACCTGGTGTTCCCAGGCGGTCACCCATCCAAGTACTAACTGGGCCCGACGTTGCTTAACTTCAGTGATCGGACGAGAACTGGTGTTTTCAACGTGGTATGGCCGTAGACGAGAGAAGCTGGACAGAACCCGTAGTTATACTTACCTGAATTGACCCGCTTATTGATTTTTTGTTTTGTTTTTTGTTTTAGAGTATTTAATTGTTTTAAAGAGACACGTTAAGGGTTGTTCATAGTTAAATTAAAGTTTGATTTTAAATAAGACCAATAAAATTAGGATTTAATAATGCCAGACTAATATTAAATAAAGTTTTAAATTAAGAATAATTAATTATTGGTCTAATGCAATGAAATGTACGATGGGTGTTCACACTATGTGGCTAAGGCGTTGGCATGCTAGCCAGGAGGTCGGGTGTTCGATCCCTGCATTGGCCGAGAAAGTTCATCTCGATAATCTGGCGTGTCCACCCATCCGCCGTGTACACATTGGAGTGCAAGTAAAAGATTCCTTAGCAGTTGGAATTCTATATTGTTGAATAAGCTCTATACGATGACTAAATGTGCAGATTGTAGCCACCCACACTGCATGTTTTGCTTAACAATGAAAGGGTGCGGTTTTCAATTTTTGATCCTTTTATTCTACTACTCTTGATATTTTGGACTGTTGATCTATGGTTTCATATAAAAAACTACCGATAAGAATCTTTGTAGAAGAAGTTCCCCAAAAATATTATGTTGACTTTAAGAGAAAAGGACCTTTAAAAATGCTCCAAATCGTAAAAATACGACTTTTTGGATTTTCGATCTCTTTTTTCTGCTACCCCTGATATTTAAAAAAAAATGATACAATGATTTCACACAACGGGCTAGCTATTAGACTCTCGATTGACAAGAGTTTCATCACCCTCCCTTCATTATAACCGAAGTTATTGTGCCCTAAAGAATCAACAAATCAGCATGCTTATCTCTGCTTACCCTAGGCAGAAAATGTTCATCTTTGCACTCAATCATGACATTGACATAGTGAACGTCTACACCAAGATTGAACATTCTAGCTCAATTAGAAGGAGAGTTATTGTGTTTCAAAGTCTCGGCCATTCAAATTGCTACTACTTTTCATATTCACTTCAAAATGGCAACCATCAGTTGACCTAAATCAAAATTCTGCTCCCTACGATTTTCGGGCCATCCTTCAAAGATTCAGAAAATATAACTCCCGTGTCTGTAAGTAAGATAGCAAAAAAGCCTTAGGGATTTTTCATGTTTCAAGATGGCGGCATTTCCGGTTTGATCGACAAACTCCATATTTTGTGTAGGAATCAGTAATTACCTGTCGAGTATCGAAAAAAATTTTCAGGTCATTCTGACCTATATTTCGACGATTTTTTTTAAAACTTTGATCCTTAATTTCACCAAGGGGAGATAATTTAGAAAATTTCTAATTATATTTTTGAAGTCACATCGGTAAGATCTACTTATATACTAAATTTCATGAAAATCGTACAACTATTAAACAAGTTGTCAAATTGGTCTAAACTTCCGGTTCGAAATCACAGCGACGAATTTTCGAAATTCAAAAATGTGAAACTGCAGATGAAAATGATTTTTTTCAAGGTATTCAAAGAAAAAAGAATTAGTAAAATCGGTCAAAAAATAACAAAGTTACGACTATGCATTGTCAGTTTTTTCGTTCGTAAAATTCGGTGATTTCGGATTCGTAAAACGTTTTGAAAATATATGTAAACAACGTTCGCACCCCATTTTAGGGGGGGTAGGTTAAAGTTTCAGAAAGATCCCATGGTTAGATTCTGAGAAATCCGATTTGCAGAAAATACACAAAAAAAAATAATAATAACTAGATCTGCTACTGTCCCATGCAGATATGAAAGCTTTCATATTCATCGTCACGTGTCATAGATTATATCAAGTATCTCAAATAAAAGGATAAGAATAACAAACTATCAAAATTGGTCAAAAACTCGCGAAGTTACAAGTCTAAATATAGTATGAAACATTGCATAATCTGAAAACTAAAGGGAAATAACTGATACTTGTGTTGCTGTAATCGGGATGACTTCCCACTTCAAAACTTTCAGAAAAATGAAATGAAAATGGTAAGAAAACATCGAAAAATTAAATGAGAAAACTTTGAACAAAACTAAAAACTTTTGAATCAGGTTGATTCCAATTGTTTGAATATTTACGTTAAATATGTAAATTTGGAAAATTATAAAGACATAATTATCAAAATCGGTCAAAACTCACAAAGTTACAAATTTAAATGTAGTGAGAAACATTGCACCCTCGGCAAAAAAATAATCTTTAAACTAAAGGGAAATAACCCAAACTTGTATAGCTGTAATCGGGCTTCCAAAATTAGAGATATGTTATATAATTATGGTTTCCAATATGTTTGGTTATAAGTAGGAAATCGTGACAACTTCTTAAGCATGTTTTAAACAAAGGGTCATAGACTGCAATATACAAGAATGGCGCTTTGCAATAAAAATAAACTGCTCAAAGCAAGATTTCTATGCAGAAATGAAATAAGTAATAGAACCAGAAAAACATTTATCCACTATAATAAATAAGCAACATAGAGAAAATGAAATCAAATTGAATGGTTGTTTAACGTCCTACTGTTTTGTTCCTAAAATGGGCTAATGAAGACGGGCATACGCCATAAAGTGTGCAATGAGGGAAATTTTACCCGGGCAGCGGCGTTATGGCCTACGAGGTTGGACAGGCGACCATACTCCTTGTCACGTACAACCAAGAAATCGAAACAACGCCAGTTGACTCAATGACAGACGTTATGATACAGAGCGCACGTGCTAACCATTCAGTCACGCAACCTCCCTAAAATCTGCAAATTGCTGACCTACAGATAGAAACATTTCAACCGGGCGAAATCTTCTATTTTATTAGTTTAACTTGCACGGTACCTTTAGTTATCAACCGAATATTACAAAACTTTTAAAAATAAGCTCCCCCTGACCAGCTAAATCGTTCGCAATAAACGTTTTCCCCTGAAAATCGGCAAATTGCTGACTTTAAAGTGAGAAACATTACAACCGGGTGAATTTTTCTGTTTTATCACTTTTACAGTATCTTTGATTACCAACCGATTATTACAAAACTTTAAAAATAAAAAAAAATAGAGAAATGCGGCTTAACGTCCATTCGACACAAACTAGGTCATTTCGGGACTAACATATGTTTTTTAATTTTATTTAAAAACTCCCCTTGCGCGTACTGCTCTTTAGCTGTTGAGAGGAAACCGAATGGCACGGAGAAAACCCACGAGGTTGGACACCATACTCCATGTCACGTGCAATCTCGAAATCGAAACGACGCCCGTTGATTCAATGACAGACGTTACGATACAGCGTGCACATGCTAACCATTCAGCCATTCAGCCTTAAAATAAGCTCCCCCTGACCAGCTTAATTGTTCGCAATAAACATTTGCCCTCTAAAATCGACAAATTGCTGACTTTAAAGTGGGAAACATTATAACCGGGCGAAATTTTATGTTTTAACAGTTTAATTCGCACAGTATTTTAATTACCAACCGATTATTACAAAACTTTTGAAAATAAGCTCCAACTGACCAGCTTAATCGTATGCAATAAACGTTTGACCTGAATTGAAAGTTCTGCAACGAGGAAGATCATCTCGATTTTCCGGCGTGGTCCCCCCTTGTCAGTGAGGCAGAACGGAGGGCCTGACAAGGACAGCTGTCTGGTCGTTCGGGTGGGACGAAAAACCAAGGTCGCGTGTACACATTGGAGTGCACGTAAAATATCCCTAAGCAGTTGGAATTCGATACTGTTGAATAAGCTCTATACAATGACTAAATGTGCAGATTGTAGTCACACACACTGCATGTTTCGCTTAACAATGAAAGGGTGCCGTTTTCAATGTTCGATCCTTTTATTCTTCTACTCCAGATATTTTGGACTGTTGATCGAAGTTTTCATATAAAAGACTACCGATAAGACTCTTTGTAGAAGAAATTCCCAAAAAGTATTATGTTGACTTTAAGAGAAAAGAACCTTTAAAGATGCTCCAAATCGTAAACATACGACTTTTTGTTTACAGTACCTTTGATTACCAACCGATTATTACAAAACTTTAAAAATAAAAGAGAAAGAGAGAAATGCGGCTCAACGTCCATTCGACACAAACTAGGTCATTTCGGGACCAACATATGTTTTTTGATTGTATTTATAAACCTCCCTTGCGCGTACGGGTCTTTAGCCGTGGGAGGAAACAGAAGGACACGGAGAAAACCCACGAGGTTGGACATCATACTCCATGTCACGTGCAACTTGGAAATCGAAACGACGCCGGTTGACTCAATGACAGACGTTACGATACAGCGCGCGTATGCTAACCATTCAGCCTCCCTAAAATCTGGAAATTGCTGACTTATAGCAAGAAACATTTTAACCGGGCGAAATTTTCTGTTTTAACAGTTTAATTCGCACGGTATTTTAATTACCAACCGATTATTACAAAACTTTTGAAAATAAGCTCCAACTGACCAGCTTAATCGTATGCAATAAACATTTGACCTGAATTGAAAGTTCTGCAACGAGGAAGATCATCTCGATTTTCCGGCGTGGTCCCCCCTTGTCAGTGAGGCAGAACGGAGGGCCTGACAAGGACAGCTGTCTAGTCGTTCGGGTGGGACGAAAAACCAAGGTCGCGTGTACACATTGGAGTGCACGTAAAATATCCCTAAGCAGTTGGAATTCGATACTGTTGAATAAGCTCTATACAATGACTAAATGTGCAGATTGTAGTCACACACACTGCATGTTTCGCTTAACAATGAAAGGGTGCCGTTTTCAATGTTCGATCCTTTTATTCTTCTACTCCAGATATTTTGGACTGTTGATCGAAGTTTTCATTTAAAAGACTACCGATAAGACTCTTTGTAGAAGAAGTTCCCAAAAAGTATTATGTTGACTTTAAGAGAAAAGAACCTTTAAAGATGCTCCAAATCGTAAACATACGACTTTTTGTTTACAGTACCTTTGATTACCAACCGATCATTACAAAACTTTAAAAATAAAAGAGAAAGAGAGAAATGCGGCTCAACGTCCATTCGACACAAACTAGGTCATTTCGGGACCAACATATGTTTTTTAATTGTATTTATAAACTTCCCTTGCGCGTACGGGTCTTTAGCCGTGGGAGGAAACCGAAGGACACGGAGAAAACCCACGAGGTTGGACATCATACTCCATGTCACGTGCAACTTGGAAATCGAAACGACGCCGGTTGACTCAATGACAGACGTTACGATACAGCGCGCGTATGCTAACCATTCAGCCTCCCTAAAATCTGGAAATTGCTGACTTATAGCAAGAAACATTTTAACCGGGCGAAATTTTCTGTTTTAACAGTTTAATTCGCACGGTATTTTAATTACCAACCGATTATTACAAAACTTTGAAAATAAGCTCCAACTGACCAGCTTAATCGTATGCAATAAACATTTGGCCTGAATTGAAAATTCTGCAACGAGGAAGATCATCTCGATTTTCCGGCGTGGTCCCCCCTTGTCAGTGAGGCAGAACGGAGGGCCTGACAAGGACAGCTGTCTAGTCGTTCGGGTGGGACGAAAAACCAAGGTCGCGTGTACACATTGGAGTGCACGTAAAATATCCCTAAGCAGTTGGAATTCGATACTGTTGAATAAGCTCTATACAATGACTAAATGTGCAGATTGTAGTCACACACACTGCATGTTTCGCTTAACAATGAAAGGGTGCCGTTTTCAATGTTCGATCCTTTTATTCTTCTACTCCAGATATTTTGGACTGTTGATCGAAGTTTTCATATAAAAGACTACCGATAAGACTCTTTGTAGAAGAAGTTCCCAAAAAGTATTATGTTGACTTTAAGAGAAAAGAACCTTTAAAGATGCTCCAAATCGTAAACATACGATTTTTTGGATTTTCGATCTCCTTTTTTCAGCTATCCCTGATATTTAAAAAAAAGATACAACGATTTCACACAACAGGCCAGCTATTACACTCTCGATTAACAAGAGTTTCACCGCCCTCCCTTCATTATAACCGAAGTTATCTTGCCCTAAAGAATCAACAAATCAGCATGCTTATTTCTGCTTACCCTAGGCAGAAAATGCTCATCGTTGAACTCAATCATGACATTGACATAGTGAACGTCTACACCAAGATTGAACATTCTAGCTTAATTAGAAGGAGAGTTATTGTGTTTCAAAGTTTCGGCCCTTCAAATTGCTACTACTTTTCATATTCACTTCAAAATGGCACCCATCAATTGACCTAAATCAAAATTCTTCTCTGAACAATTTTTAGACCATCTTTCAAGGATTCAGAAAATATAACTCCCGTGTCTGTAAGTAAAATAGCAAAAAAGCCTTAGGGATTTTTCACGTTTCAAGATGGTGGCACTTCCGGTTCGATCAACAAACTTTATATTTTGTGTACTAATCAGTAATTACTTGTCTAGTATCCAAAAAAAAGAATCAGGTCATTCTGACCTATATTTCGATGATTTTTTTGAAAATTTTGATCTTTAATTTCGTCAAGGGGAGATAATTTAGAAAATTTCTAATTATATTTTTGAAGTCACATCGGTAAGGTCTACATATATACTAAATTTCATGACAATCGTACAACTATTAAAGAAGTTGTCAAATTGGTCTAAACTTCCGGTTCGAAATCACAGCGACGAATTTTCGAAATTCGAAAATTTGAAACTGCAGATGAAAATGATTTTTATCAAGGTATTCAAAGAAAAAAGAATTAGTAAAATCGGTCAAAAAATAACAAAGTTACGAGTATGCTTTGTCCATTTCGTCGTTCGTAAATTTCGGTGATTTCGGATTCGTAAAACGTTTTGAAAATATATTTAATCAAGGTTCGCACCCCATTTTTGGGGGGGGGTAGGTCAAAATTTCAGAAAGATCCTACGGATAGATTCTGAGAAATCCGATTTGCAGAAAACACACAAAAAAAAAAATAACTAGATCTGCTAAGCAGATATTAAAGCTTTCATATTCACGGTCAGTTTCTGTCGCATCTCAAGAGTTATATAAAGAATCTTAAAAAGGAAAAAGAATTAATGAAATCCGCCAAAAACTCACCGAGTTATAACGAGAAACAATTCAACCGGTTCAAATTCTACCTTAATTAGAAACAGAGGTGTTATGTTCCAATGTGATGTGTCAAATTGCTTATTGCTCCTAAATCTACGCAGAAATTCTCAACATCAAACTTAGTCAAGGTAATGACATAATGAATCTATATTTGGAATTTTGTCACTCTCACTTCATTATAACCAAAGTTATCGTGCCCCAAAGAATCAACCAATCAGATTGCTTATCTCTGCTTACTGTAAGCAGACAATGCTCATCTTCGCACTCCTTTATGGCACTGACCTAATGAACGCCTTCACCAAGATTGAACATTCTGCCCCAATTAGAAGGAGAGTTATTTTGTTTCAAATTCTCGACCAATCAAATTGCTCATCGCTCTGCTTATCCAGGGCAGACAATGCTCATTGTCGAACGTATTCAAGATATTGATGTAATGAAACTATACACCAAGTTTCATCACTCTGACTGAAGTGAAAGTGTCCAAAATCATCAACCAATCTAATTGCTTATCTCTGCTTAGCCTAAGCATAATATGCTCATCTACGAACTCCGCGTTTTTAATGTATGGGGATCATGGTGGCTCAGTGATAAGAGACACTGATTAACTAACCAGTAGGTCTTGGGCTCCCTCCCGGGGTTTGACCAGAAAGTCAATTGTACAGGCTTGACTGCCCTTGTTAGCTGTACAGGACAGTAGGTCTGCCCGGTCTGACAGGGAATAGTGTCAGGATGGGACGAAAAGCAATGTTCAGTGTGCACATTGGCGTGAACGTAAAAGATACTTTGATGGAGTATATCGTGATACAGATGTCCGGGCAAAATCTACCTGTTTGTCTTCAATGGTCCAGTCGGTGTATAAAGTAGGACTTTTGCCCTACTCCGTATAAGATTTCAAATCTTTGAAGTTTTAAGATAAGCATACCCGGTCCCTGAAATCCTAAATGGGACTTGCTTTTTCGCCCTCTGTTCTGTACAGACTGGAATAATACAGTAAAACATTGTAACAATCTACAGAGAGTAAATTTAACTTGTTGACTAAATAATCTTCAATACTTCTAATTAGCGGTATGTAGTGACAAGGATCGTGACCCAGATGGGATATACTTGAACTTTCTAGACAAGAAACCTGATATCTAATTTGGTATAGCACTAATAAGTTTCATTACATACTAAATTTTTATATGATTGCTTATCGCACTTGGCATGCATACCCATAGGTCCATCTTTAAATTTAAAACTGGTAGAAATTACCGAGGGTTGAACATGGTATTGCATCGTCACTGTTGTATTATTGCTTATCGCCCTTGACATTGTATTAAAGGCAGTTTTATATTCATAGGGCCAGAACGGTAAATTATAAAAAGTGTAAATTATTACCCAGAGTTGAACAATACTTGTGATTTTGCCTGGTAACGCCAAAACTCGATCATGTACTAAATAATGGCGGCACAGTAAAATTTCTTGATTGTCAAGTTTTTGGTTATAAATAAACCCTCGCGATTTTTTTTTTAGTATGGAATCAAATCTACGGCTATTTCTGTAAAACATATGGTTTTTTTTCTTTTTCAGGCTTTCGTCGCTTTCGCTGTCTGTTTGACAGTAGCTGCTTCCCAATACATCGATGCTAAAATCGGACACGGTTTCGGACATGGTGTTGGTGTCTTTGCAAACGGAATTGGTAAAGGATATGGAAGAGGACATGCCGATGTTGGACATGGTCTTGTTGGTGTAGGAGCTATTGGCAACGGACTCAACCATGGTATTGGACATGGTATCCAAGGAAACCGACTCAGACACGGAATAGTAGCTGTTGGCAAAGTCGGTGTTATTGGTAACGGAATTGGTCATGGTATTGTTGGTAACGGTATCGGTAACGGTATTGGACACGGTATTGTTAGAAACGGAATTGGTCATGGTATCGTTGGTAACGGTATCGGACATGGTATCATTGGAAACGGAATCGGACACGGACTTATTGGACATGGAGAGATTGGTAACGGCATTGGACATGGCATCGTTGGTAACGGTATCGGACACGGTATTGTTGGAAACGGAATTGGTCATTGTATCGTTGGTAACGGTATCGGACATGGTATCATTGGAAACGGAATCGGACACGGACTTATTGGACATGGAAAGATTGGTAACGGCATTGGGCATGACATCGTTGGTAACGGTATCGGACACGGTATTGTTGGACATGGAATTGGTCATGGTATCGTTGGTAACGATACAACAACGGACTATAAAAGTACAACCAATACAATAATAAAGGATACAATAGTTACAACGGCCCCTACAATTACAACAACGGTTACAACAATGGCCACAATAACAACGAATATGGGAAGGGATATAACAACTACAATAACAACGGATACGGTAACGGATACAACAACTACAACCGTTATCCTTCTTACAATAACTATCAAGGTTGCGGTTACAACAAATATTAAGACAATACGGCTATTTGATAGCATAATATTACCATAGCTTTAATACTTATAAATACTAGTATATAGTTTCTATTGTTCATGCATAATGTATATACGTAAATCAGGGAGTTAAGATATATATAAATTTAATAAAATAATATACATATAAACTCTTGTTATTTATCCGTTTATAGCTTACTACTAGTCCGGTCTATAGCTTGATAACCTCAATGTGCATATATACGTCACATCCTGTCTTCATTACGTTTGGTCAAAGGTCACGAGATGTAAATAGGGATATCGCTAATCCTAACCCAAGACCTAACCTTAGCGCTTACCCTAACCCTAACCTACAATCTCGCCTGTCCAATCTCATGGGTTTATCCCGGGACCTGCGGTTTCCTCCCACTGTTAATATGCGCAAGCAGATTATTGAAATAAAATTAAACCATATGTTAGTCCCAAAATGACCTAGTTTGCGTCGAGTGGACGTTAAACCCCATCTCTCTCTCTCTCTCTCTCTCTCTCTCTCTCTCTCTCCGTGTCATGGTTATTCAGTGCATATAACTGTAATTTCGATATGTCAATTACTTCACGCAAACCTTAAAGTAATGTACGATTATTCCACCCTCGCATATTGTTTAGGGATTTTCCCACAAACAGGTCTCATCTTACCGCTCCTATGGAAGACAGCGAATAGAATGTAGCATACCTGGAATGCCGAACGATTCTTGAAGAAACGAGTGAGTTACCATTACTGGAAAAAACGGTATTATATCAATAGTACTGTTAGTACAAAAGCGTTTTATAGCTGAGGCGCTGGAGGCGCTAGCCTCCCCGCGAAAAAAATCAAAGCAGTTGAAAAAATAAAACGGGAGAAAAATGCTAAAACCGATGCGAAAAATGAAAATGTGCCCTAGTTAGGGAGGGCTCTAAAGACAGACAAAAGGGTCCGACGAATGACAAAAGGGTCCCTAGTGCCAAGGGAAAGGGCCCCCGAGTCCAACTCAATCGTTTTCTATACACTGTTACTGTCGAATCCACTACTGAATGAGAATGCAGCCATTGCATTGGGGTGACAATCATCAATCAAGAACCTCCCCTCGCGACAGAGGGCCCTCAAAATAGTACAGCCTCCGCCATGATAAACCTTAAAACGCCCCTATGCTAGTTCTGTAACTGAAAGTCAAAATGGTGAAAGATGTTATTTTGTCAACATTTATCTACACTAACACAGACATTTTCAGATGAGGCGTGTAATAAAGTGGCTTAAATATATGAAAATCTTGAAAGAACTGATCGCAACCTATACCCTGCATTTGTTAGGTGTGTGGTTGCGAATGGGATATAGCGTCTTGTGACACCACCCCCACCCCATCACACACACATATACCACCCCGATTCTTCAATCCAAACTGATTAGAACCTGAATCACAATCGATCTAGTAGCAATCATACACAGTCGATATCAAAAATTGATTTCCAATCTCAAAGACGGCTTATCTCCCCTGAAACTGTTGAGTAATACGCGATTCCCAATTCACACAACTTTCATAGATTTAAGGAAATGGAATGAACTGAACAGAAATGGTTTTAACGACCTATCTTTTTGCGCCGACTGAATTAACTAAAGTTTGATCGGACAGCGTCGTTACGGTCTTTTCTTTCGAATTCCAACTGTTAAGTAGTCTTTTACGGGCATGTAGATATTGTTCCTAGCCGGGCCATTTAGGTTTCAAATTTCACAGTGTATTGATAGCCTTCTGGTTTCTGCTATGATTCGTTCATTGTTTCGCTGTTTTTTCTACTATGAACTCGTCTACTATTAATTCGTTCATTGTTCCACTCTTATTTCGGCTATTATTTCGTTGAACGTTTCATTGTTATTTCTGCTACGAATTCGTTAATTGTTTCATCGTTATTTCTGCTACGAATTCGTTAATTGTTGAAGTGTTATTACTGCTATAAATTCGTTGATCGTTTCATTGCTATTTATGGGAATCACGATGGCTAAGTGGACAAGGCGCTGGCTCGTTAGAATGGAGGTCGGGTGTTCGATCCTTGCATTGGCCGAGAAAGCTCATCTCGATTTTCCGGCGTGGTTTCCTCTTGTCAGTGATGCAGAAGGAGGGCCTGATAAGGACAGCTGCCTAGTCGTTCGGATGGGACGAAAAACCGAGGTCCCGTGTACACATTGGAGTGCACGTAAAAGATCCCTTGCCCGGGCAAAAATTCCCTCATAGCACACTGTGTGGCGTATGGCCGTCTTCCATTAGCCCGGGTCAGGTGCAGAAGAGTAGGACGTAAAACCCCATTTCATTTCTGCTATGAATTCGTTAAGTTTTGCACTGTTATTTCTGCTATGAGTTCGTTGATCGTTTCACTGTTATTTCTGCTGTGAACTCGATCAAGTTTGAACATTCTAGCTGACCTACAGCGAGAAACATTTCAACCGGGCCAAATTTTCTATTTTAACAGTTTAATTTGCACGGTACCTTTAGTTATCAACCGAATATTACAAAACTTTTAAAAATAAGCTCCCCCTGAACAGCTTAATCGTTCGCAATAAACGGGGTTGGACATCATATTCCATGTCACGTGCAACCTGGCGATCGAAACGACGCCCGTTGACTCAATGACAGACGTTACGATACAGCGCGCACATGCTAACCATTCAGCCATTCAGCCTCCCTGAATTCGGAAAATTGCTGACTTATAGCAAGAAACATTTGAACCGGGCGAAATTTTCTGTTTTAACAGTTTAATGTGCATGGTACTTTAATTACCAACCGATTATTACAAAACTTTTGAAAATAAGCTCCAACTGACCAGCGTAATCGTATGCAATAAAAGTTTGGCTTGAATTGAAAGTTCTGCACGGAGAAAGTTCATCTCGATTTCCCGGCGTGGTTCCCCCTTGTCAGTGAGGCAGAACGGCTGTCTAGTTCGGATGGGACGAAAACCACGGTCCCGTGTACACATTGGAGTGCACGTAAAATATCCCTAAGCAGTTGGAATCCGATACTGTTGAATAAGCTCTATACGATGACTAAATGTGTAGATTGTAGTCACCCACACTGCATGTTTCGCTTAACAATGAAAGGGTGCCGTTTTCAATGTTCGATCCTTTTGTTCTTCTACTCCTGATATGTTGGACTGTTGATCGATGGTTTCATATAAAAGACTACCAATAAGACTCTTTGTAGAAGAAGTTCCCAACAAATATTATGTTGACTTTACGAGAAAGACCTCTAAACATACTCCAAGTTGTAAAAATACGACTTTTTGATTTTCAATCTCCCTTTTTCCGCTATCCCTGATATTTAAAAAAAAATGATACAATGATTTCACACAACAGGCTAGCTATTAGACTCTCTATTGACAAAAGTTTCACCGCCCTCCCTTCATTATAACCGAAGTTATCGTGCCCTAAAGAATCAACAAATCAATATGCTTATCTCTGCTTACCCTAAGCAGAAAATGCTCATCTTTGAACTTCATCATAACATTGACCTAGAGAACGTCTACACCAAGTTAGAACATTCTAGCTTAATTAGAATGAGAGTTATTGTGCTCAAAAGTCTCGGCCCTTCAAATTGCTTCTATTTTTCATTTTCAATTCAAAATGGTGACTCCCGGTTGACCTAAATCAAAATTCTGTTCGCGACATTTTTTAGGCCTTCCTACAAGGATTCAGAAAATATAACCCCCGAGTCTGTAAGTAAAATAGCAAAAAAGCCTTATTGATTTTTCACGTTTCAAGATGGTGGCACTTCCGGTTCGATCGACAAACTCCATATTTTGTGTACGAATCAGTAATTCCTTGTCTAGTATCGAAAAAAAAAATTAGGTCATTCTGACCTATATTTCGACGATTTTTTTGAAAAATTTGATCCTTAATTTCACCAAGGGGAGATAATTTAGAAAATTTATAATTATATTTTTGAAGTCACATCGGTAGGATCTACTTATATACTAAATTGAATGAAAATCGCACAACTATTAAAGAAGTTGTCAAATTGGTCTAAACTTCCGGTTCGAAATCACAGCGACGAATTTTCGAAATTCGAAAATGTGAAACTGCTGATGAAAATGATTTTTTTCAAGGTATTCAAAGAAAAAAGATTTAGTAAAATCAGTCAAAAAACAATAAAGTTACGACTATGCATTGTCCATTTTGTCGTTCGTAAATTTCGGTGATTTCGGATTCGTAAAACGTTTTGAAAATATATTTAATCAACAGCTACCACCCATTTTTGGGGGGGTAGGTAAAAGTTTCATAAAGATACTGTGGTTAGATTCTGAGAAATCCGATTTGTGGATAAAACACAAAAAAAAAATAACAATAACTAGATCTGCTACTGTCCCATGCAGATATGAAAGCTTTCATATTCATCGTCACGTGTCATCGATTATATCAAGTATCTCAAATAAAAGGATAAGAATAACAAACTATCAAAATTGGTCAAAAACTCGCGAAGTTACAAGTCTAAATATAGTATGAAACATTGAGTAATCTGAAAACTAAAGGGAAATAACTGATACGTGTGTTGCTGTAATCGGGATGAATGAGATAACTTTGAACAAAACTAAAACTTTTTGAATCAGGTTGAACTCAACTGTTTGAATATGTACGTTAAATATGTAGATTTGGAAAATTATAAAGACATAATATCAAAATCGTTCAAAAACTCACAAAGTTACAAATTTAAATGTAGTGAGAAACATTGCACCCGGGCAAAAAAATAATCTTTAAAGTAAAGGGAAATAACCTAAACTTGTATAGCTGTAATCGGGCTTCCAAAATTAGAGATATGTTATATAATTATGGTTTCCAATATGTTTGGTTATAAGTAGGAAATCGTGACAACTTCTTAAGCATGTTTCAAACAAAGGGTCATAGACTGCAATATACAAGAATGGCACTCTGCAATAAAAAAAACTGGCCAGAGATTTCTATGCAGAAATTAAATAATTGCTAGAACCAGAAAAATATTTATCCACTATAATAAATAAGCAACATAGAGAAAATGAAATGAAATTGAATGGGGTTTAACGTCCTACTGTTCTGCTCCTACAATGGGCTAATGAAGACGGGCATACGCCATAAAGTGTGCAATGAGGGAAATTTTACCCGGGCAGCGCCGTTACGGCCTACGAGGTTGGTAAGGCGACCATACTCCTTATCACGTACAACCAAGAAATCGAAACAAGGACAGTTGACTCAATGACAGACGTTATGATACAGAGCGCACGTGCTAACCATTCAGCCACGCAACCTCCCTAAAATCGGCAAATTGCTGACCTACAGCGAGAAACATTTCAACCGGGCCAAATTTTCTATTTTAACAGTTTAATTTGCACGGTACCTTTAGTTATCAACCGAATATTACGAAACTTTTAAAAATAAGCTCACCCTGACCAGCTTAATCGTTCGCAATAAACGTTTGCCCCTTAAAATCGACAAATTGCTGAATTTAAAGTGAGAAACATTACAACCGGGCCAAATTTTCTGTTTTATCACTTTTACAGTACCTTTGATTACCAACCGATTATTACAAAACTTTAAAAAGAGAAAGAGAGAAATGCGGCCTAACGTCCATTCGACACAAACTAGGTCATTTCGGGACTAACATGTTTTTTAATTTTATTTAAAAACTCCCCTTGCACGTACTGGTCTTTAGCCGTTGGGAGGAAACCGAAGAACACGGAGAAAACCCACGAGGTTGGACATCATACACCATGTCACGTGCAACCTGGAGATCGAAACGACGCCCGTTGACTCAATGACAATACAGCGAGCACATGCTAACCATTCAGCCATCCAGCCTCCCTGAATTCGGAAAATTGCTGACTTATAGCAAGAAACATTTCAACCGGGCGAAATTTTCTATTTTAACAGTTTAATTTGCACGGTACCTTTAGTTATCAACCGAATATTACGAAACTTTTAAAAATAAGCTCACCCTGACCAGCTTAATCGTTCGCAATAAATGTTTTGCCTGAATTGAAAGTTCTGCACAGATAAAGTTCATCTCGATTTCCCGGCGTGGTTCCCTTGTCAGTAAGGCAGAACGGAGGGCCAGACAAGCACAGCTGTCTAGCTAGTCCTTCGGATGGTACGAAAAACCAAGGTCCCGTGCACACATTGGAGTGCACGTAAAATATCCCTAAGCAGTTGGAATTCGATACTGTTGAATAAGCTCTATACGATGACTAAATGCGTAGATTGTAGTCACCCACACTTCATGTTTCGCTCAACAATGAAAGGGTGCCGTTTTCAATGTTCGATCCTTTTGTTCTTCTACTCCTGATATGTTGGACTGTTGATCGATGGATTCATATAAAAGACTTCCAATAAGACTCTTTGTAGAAGAAGTTCCAAAAAAATAGTATGTTGACTTAACGAGAAAAACCTCTAAACATGCTCCAAATTGTAAAAATACGACTTTTTGGATTTTCAATCTCTTTTTTTCGGCTATCCCTGATATTTAAAAAAAATGATACAATCATTTCACACAACAGGCTACCTATTAGATTCTCTATTGACAAAAGTTTCACCGCCCTCCCTTCATTATAACCGAAGTTATCGTGCCCTAAAGAATCAACAAATCAGCATGCTTATCTCTGCTTACCCTAAGCAGAAAATGCTCATCTTTGAACTCAATCAAGATAGTGACCTAGTGAACGTCTACACCAAGTTTGAACATTCTAGCTCAAATAGAAGGAGAGTTATTGTGTTCCGAAGTCCGGGCCTTTCAAATTGCTTCTATTTTTCATTTTCAATTCAAAATTGTGACCATCACATGACCGAAATCAAAATTCTGATCCGATAGATTTTTAGGCATTCCTTCAAGGATTCCGAAAATATAACTCCCGAGTCTGTAAGTAAAATAGCAAAAAAGCCTTTTTGATTTTTCACGTTTAAAGATGGTGGCACTTCCGGTTCGATCGACAAACTCCATATTTTGTGTACGAATCCTTAATTCCTTGTCTAGTATCGAAAAAAAAAATTAGGTCATCCTGACCTATATTTCGACGATTTTTTTGAAAACTTTGATCCTTAATTTCACCAAGGGGAGATAATTTAGAAAATTTCTAATTATATTTTTGAAGTCACATCGGTAAGATCTACTTGTATACTAAATTTCATGAAAATCGTACAACTATTAAAGAAGTTGTCAAATTGGTCTAAACTTCCGGTTCGAAATCACAGCGACGAATTTTCGAAATTCGAAAATGTGAAACTGCAGATGAAAATGATTTTTTTCAAGGTATTCAAAGAAAAAAGAATTAGTAAAATCGGTCAAAAAATAACAAAGTTACGACTATGCATTGTCAGTTTTTTCGTTCGTAAAATTCGATGATTTCGGATTCGTAAAACGTTTTGAAAATATATTTAAACAACGTTCGCATCCCATTTTTGGGGGGGGTAGGTCAAGGTTTTAGAAGGATCCCATGGTTAGATTCTGAGAAATCCGATTTGCAGAAAATACACAAAAAAAAATAATAATAATCTTAACAGAAACAATAAGCTTTCATATGTAATATGAAAGCTTAATAATCTTAACAGAAACAATAAGCTTTCATATGTAATATGAAAGCTTAATAATAATAATCTTAACAGAAACAATAAGCTTTCATATGTAATATGAAAGCTTAATAATCTTAACAGAAACAATAATCTTAGTAATAACAATAGTCTTTCACCATTGAAAAATGGTGAAAGCCTAACTAGACTTGCTTGCAAGGCTGAAGGCTTTCACCTTGCCCAAGGCAGCACAAAATGCCCACCACCCACCCCTTAAAACACACACACACACACTTAAACAACTCAGATATTGACACTTTCTCTGCATGCGCATTACGATAGAAGGAAACTGAACAATCTAGTTGAACAATTTACAACATTATGAACTTGTATCGGTAGAATCCTACAGACGTCAGAAATCTAAATACGTAATCAAAAGCTCAAAAATTCTAAAAAAAAATTTTACAATTTCAGTACATTTTCAAATTTTTAGGAAAAAAGGAGAACGGCGTGATATTGCAATCCTCAATATCACTGGCTCTACAAAAATATAACTTTTTCGAAAATCGGTTGGGAATTGACATTATTAGGACCTATTTTCGTTTATGCACGTTAAAGATTTACTTCACTTCAGGTCTGTTCAGAACTTTCGCAATACTTCTAAGTACTAACTGCTTAAAACATAGGAAAAATCATTATTCAGAACTCTACCTGCTTTAGTTTCAGAGATCTACAAGAGAATGAAAAAAAAAAGTTTTTCGAATGGGACAAAAAAAAGATCGTGTCAGATCATAACCAAAACCAAGAATCATACCTTTCAACATCAACTTTTCAACATTGGTCCAGAGGGGTGCCTTCCTTATAAATAGTTTCGGTAAATAGCGTCATTTTCGCTGGTATCATATGATGGCGTCATGTAGACAAAAAACCTGGGATAATAATTTCAGGAGTAACTAAAATGAATTATTTTCACTCTAGAAGCAGCATTACCAGATATTGGTTACCAGTAAAACACCTTTAGTTCAAATATTGCCTCTTTCAAAAAAAAAAAAGCTCTCTATATAATGCTTTATACGTAGGCAAAACGTTGCGATCATGACCAACTCGGACTTTTGTCAATGTCACACCAATGTGTACACGGGACTTTGGAATCACGTCCATATCAACTACTCAAATATGCAACTGGTTCAAAAATTGATTAAATATTCAATGAAATATCTACAATTTTCTGATTTCGTGCACGTTAAAGATTTGACGTCACTACATGTAACATATAAAAATTTAATATTTATTACAGATAGAGTCCATGCCCAAACTGGTTATCTCAACTAAGAACGACATGGTTATCTCATTTCGACCTTTATCCCATCCGCAAAAATCCCCGGCTGTACAAAAATATAATTTTTTCGAAAATCGGTTGGGAATTGACATAATTAGAACCGATTTTCATTCATGCACGTTAAAGATTTACATCACTCCCGGCTGTACAAAAATATAATTTTTTCGAAAATCGGTTGGGAATTGACATAATAAGAACCTATTTTCATTCGTGCACGTTAAAGATTTACATCACTTACGGTCTGGTTCACAACTTTCGCAATAGTTCTAAGTACTAAATGTTTAAAACATAAGAAAAATCAATATTCAAAACTCTATCTGTTTTAGATTCAGAGATCTACACGAAAATAAAAAAAAAGAGTTTTCCGATTGGGACAAAAAAGTATCGTAAGTGTCAAATAATATCCAAAACCCAGAATCTTTTTTTTTTTTTTTTTTTTATATAATTTATTCACAGAAACATAAGTATATACATTACATATTACAATTATTTCAATTTTTTCCGAAATTAAATACATTTCAATATTTCATAATTATATAGGGCTATAGTAGTAACATATGTACACACAGGCAAAACTTATATTACAAAAGTAAAAACAAATATTTTTGGTTATTTTGGTGTACGGAAGTGTAGGGGTAAAATATATATTATATACAATTAAAAACATTGCCCAGGTTTATTTTATACACTTATACTACATTATTCAGATATTAAATTCGGTCACTACCAATGATGAAGGCCGAAAGCCTTTTAAATTTTAAATATACATTTCAATTTTATCAATTTTACAATATTTGGTGACTTTATACATAAATGGACTAAGTGTGAAAAAATGGATGGAATTGGATTAGGATTTTATATAGAAAATGTTCAGTACAGGTTTGCAATGGGACATTTCAATGTAGATAATTCTGAGCAATGTTTGATCAGTGTCTGTCAGGAAAGAGGGCTTTATAACTAAAATATTGTCTTTAAAGTATCAGATATTGCTATATTTGGTGACTTTGATATATAATAATGAAAGTTTAAACAAAACAATTATATACTAGACCTGCATGCAGGAATGACGGGTTTCACTGGTGCCAAGTTACTCTTAAACATGTCACTTTCGGTGCCAAGTTACACTTGAACATATGTCACTTCCGGTACCAACGAAACCACTAAACAGGTTTCCCAATTAACATTGCACACAAATAAAATGGACGTAGAATCAACCAATCAATCCAGCAATATCAAGTCATTTTATACATTTGTTACTTGTAAATGATCTTGACAAAATTAAATTACTTCCGGTGTTAATGAAAATGTTCAATTAGTCTTATGAAATCAGAAATGGCATACGATATCATATAGTGACAATTTTATGTAAATCGAATAATAATTGCCACTTTTAAAGACCAAAAAACTTGAAAAGTGACTTGTAGAAAATCTGCTATTTCTCTGCAACCGTACAAGTTAGAAACCATTTTGTGGTATCTGTATGATCGTATGGGTTCATTCTATTTGTTGATTGGCATCAAATACCATAATTTGAAAAAGATTTCAAAACAGACTCATTTGAATAAAATAACTGTTTTGAAGGCTAAAAATTCAGTTTTTGCCAAAATGACGTTACTTCCGGTGATAATGAAAATATTAAATTACTTGTATGAAATCACAAATGGCATTAGGTATAACATGGTGTAACGTTTATGAAAATCGAATAATAATTGACACGTTTATGGCCCCGAAACCTTCAAAAATGACCTGTAGAAAACCGTCTATTTCTCGGCAACCGAACAAGTTAGAAACAATTTTATGATATCTATATGACCATATGAGTTGTATTTATATGTGAATTTAAACCAAAAGTTAAAATTATTAATACATATTAAGTTATTCATGGTTGAATAAAACATTGATTTAAAAAGTTTAAAATGCAGTTTTTGACCAAATGACGTCACTTCCGGTGTCAATTTTAAATTGTAATCAACTTGATATGACGCTACATGCTTTTTGAATCAAATGATGTCACTTTAATAAAAATCCAATCATAATTGACTATTTTACAGGCAAAATAACGAAAACAGTGACTTATACAGAACTGTCCATTTCTTGGTAACTGCTTATATTACAAACTAATTTTAACATACATTTTCTTCGTATGGATTATAGCTACAAGTTTATAAAAGTTACGAAGAAATATTTTAAAATCTGAAAAGCCTGAATAGGTTGTAAATGGGTCAATTTTACACCATTTTTAGCCATTTAATCGAATTTGCTCGAAAATGAAATCGAAATTAAAAAAACTGCTTCCGCCATTTTTTGCGCCTTGAAAGGGCACTCTCTTTGAGTCAAATAATTTTTCCAAAAAATAATATTTGTTTTCGAAAAATGGTACCTAACTGTCAAAATTGTAGTTTTTGGTAAAATTATGCAACTTTCGGTGCCGACAGATAACACTTCCGGTAATAAAAAAAATGACAATTGAGACAACGAAGCATATGAACTTTGTTTTATACAAATCGAACAATAAAAAATTAATCTAGGACTGAAAAACTGAATTAGCCAATAGCGGATAAGGAAAATTACTGAGACAAAATTTTTTAACATTTTTGCACTAGGCAGATGACTCTTTAATTCTGTGCACAATACGACTAAAAAATATTCATAAATAAAAAAGTTTTTTGTAAAATTTTAAATTTTCGAAATTTGGCGCCTAATATCTTCGAAGATTTGCCGAAAATCAAAAATCGAAAGTAGCGTAGCCATGTGCCCTGTCTCAGGCTATGCCAAAATGTATCGAAAGTTAAAATCCAATGATTATTGTTAAAATTACTGCAATATTTTCAAAAACGATAACTTCGGTGATTTCGGACATTTCGCATTGTCGCAGAACGTTCAAAATAGCTTTATCCTCTAAGTCACACCCACTTTCCCAGTAAAACCGAAGAAATCGTAACGATGCGACAGCAGTTGCTGAGATCTACTCAAAACAAAAGAATAATAATAATAATAATAAGAACTAGACTTGCTTGCAAGGCTGAAGGCTTTCACCTTACCCAAGGCAGCACAAAATGCCTACCACTCATCCCTTAAAACACACACACACACACACACACTTAAACAACTCAGACATTGACACTTTCTGTGCATGCGCATTACGATAGAAGGAAAGTGAAAAATATAGTTGAACAATTATGAACTTGGATCGGTAGAATACTACAGACGCCAGAAATCTAAATACGCAATCAAAAACGCAAAAATTCTAAAAAAAATTTACAATTTTAGTACACTTTCAAATTTTCAGGAAAAAAAGAGAACTGTGTGGTATTGCAATTCGACCTATATCTCATCCGCAATATCCCCGGCTCTACAAAAATATAATTTTTTCGAAAATCGGTTGGGAATTGAGATTATTAGGACCTATTTTCATTTATGCACGTTAAAGATTTACTTCACTTCAGGTCTGTTCAGAACTTTCGCAATACTTCTAAGTACTTACTGCTTAAAACATAGGAAAAATCATTATTCAGAACTCTATCTGCTTTACTTTCAGAGATCTACACGAGAATGAAAAAAAAAAAAATGTTTTTCGAATGGGACAAAAAAAAAAGATCGTGTCAGATCATAACCAAAACCAAGAATCATACCTTTCAACATCAACTTTTCAACCTTTGTCCAGAGGGGTGCCTTCCTTATAAATAGTTTCGGCTAATAGTGTCATTTTCGCTGGTATCATATGATGGCGTCATGTAGACAAAAACCCTGGGATAATAATTTCAGGAGTAACTGTTATTGACTAAAATGAATTATTTTCACTCTAGAAGCAGCATTACCAGATATTGGTTACCAGTAAAACACCTTTAGGTCAAATATTGCCTCTTTCAAAAAAAAGCTCTCTATATAATGCTTTATACGTAGGCAAAACGTTGCGATTATGACAAACTCGGACTTTTGTCAATGTCACACCAATGTGTACACGGGACTTTGGAATCACGTCCATATCAACTACTCAAATATGCAACTGGTTCAAAAATTGATTAAATATTCAATGAAATATCGACAATTTTCTGATTTCGTGCACGTTAAAGATTTGACGTCACTACTTGTAACATATAAAAAAATAATATTTATTACAGATAGAGTCCATGCTCAAACTGGTTATCTCAACTGAGAACGACATGGTTATCTCAATTCGACCTTTATCCCATCCGCAATATCCCCGGCTGTACAAAAATATATTTTTTTCGAAAATCGGTTGGGAATTGACATAATTAGAACCGATTTTCATTCGTGCACGTTAAAGATTTACATCACTTCCGGTCTGGTTCACAACTTTCGCAATATTTCTAAGTACTAAATGTTTATAACAAATGAAAACTCAATATTCAAAACTCTATCTCTTTTAGTTTCAGAGATCTACACGAGAATAAAAAAAAACCGAGTTTTCCGATTGGGACAAAAAAGTATCGTAAGTGTCAAATAATAACCAAAATCCAGAATCATACATTCAACATTAATTTTTCAGCATTTATATTGAGGAGTGCCTTCCTTAAAAATAGGTTCAACAGAGAGGTTTATTTTCACTGATATCAAATGATGACGTCATGGAGACAAAAATCCGGCGATATTAATTTCAGGGGTAACTATTATTTACTACAACGAATTATTTTCACTCTAGAAGCACCAGTAACAGATATTGGTTACTATTAAAACACCCTTAGTTCAAATATTGCCACTTTTAAAAAAATCTCTCTATATATGCTTTATACGTATGCAAAACGTTCCAATTTTGACCAATTCGGACTATTGTCGATGTCACACCAAGGTGTACACGGGACTTTGGAATCGCGTTTTCATGTCAGCTACTCAAATATGTAACTGGTTCAAAAATTGATTTTATATTCAATGAAATATCGCCAATTTTCGCATTTCGTGCACGTTAAAGATTTGACGTCACCAACATATAAATGTTCGATATTTATTAGAAACAGAATCCACGCTCTAACTACATTAAACTTTCTATGACCGGTGCAATATTCGTACTTCTGCATGATACTACTGCAAGATACAACTACAACCACTTAAAAATTGGATTTGATTATTAACAGCGCGAGCCGTCGATTTGTGTCGAGATGATTACGGCTATGAGGTAATTTTGGCCAAAGAGAAACAATATTAATTCAAAGACTAATTATTACACACATAAATCAAATATTTCTGCTACAGGGTCACTATACCCTTATTTTGAATAGAAGTAAAGACTCAAAGTTGATATACTTTCTGCCCAAATATCGTCACTGTGAGAGAAAAAGAGACTTTTGAATATGCTCTAAACGTTGCTAATACGTACAGATTGTACCAACTCTTACTGCATGTTTCGCTTAACAATGAAAGGTGACGTTTTCAATTTTCGATCCCTTTGTTCTCATACTCCTGATATTTCTAACTGTTGCGCAATGGTTTCATACCTAAGACTACCGATAAAACTCTCTGTAGAAGAAGTCCAAAAAGAAAATTACGTCGACTTTTCGAGAAAAAGACGTCTAAAAATGTTCCAAATGGTAAAAATACGACGTTTTGGATTTTCAATCTCGTTTTTTGACTACTCATGACATTTAGAGAAATTGTACAATGGTTTCACACAATACACCACCTATAAGACTCTCGAATGAGAAAGTTTTAAAAAAATCGTAGGCGGCGTTTTCGAGAAATACGCGTCTAAAATTGATCGAAATAGCAAAATACCTTACTTTTCAAACTCTGATAACTTTTTTATTTTTTGATAGAAACTTGTCGCTATAGTACCATCTTGTAGATAATTCACGTGGCTATCAAACGATATAATACTTTAACTACTCGGTAAACAACCAATCGATACATCTTATTTGACGCACAGGCACCCATTTTTCTGAATTTTGTCAAACTTTGGATACCTTTCTTGACCACTTCCGGTGATTAGAGGATTTTCATTTATAGTTCATGGACTCGTTTGGTCCTTCGACTTCATATTCCTGAAGTTTCAGAAAAATCGTTGGAGCCGTTTTAAAAAAATAAGAACTCTACGATTTGACCAAAATGCGATAAAAAGTGAAAAATCAAAGTTAACATTTCGGAACAAAACTTATATTGTTGGAATCGGATCGATGTCAACAATCCTAAAATATAAGCAGAAATTCAAAATTCCAAAAAATAAAAATTTTGGGAAATTTTTGAAAATTTTCAAATTTTCACCAAAAAAAATAAAGCGACAAAGTTTCTAAATTCGACATTTTTGAACTGCTATCGGCTCAGAAATGTCTCCAGCTATCCAAAAATGTAAATATCAAAAAAATTGTTTGAGAATTAACAGAATTACGGTCGTTTTTAGTTTTTCGTATTAAACGTCACTTCCGGTGTGCGCACAGATTTCAAAATAGCTTTAAGCAGTAGCTGCACACCACTTTTCCGACAGAAGATCAAATTGCAAACCTCTATCTCTTATAGTTGCTGAGATCTAGCTTCCCCCAATAAAAAAAAAATAATAATAATCTTAGTAATAACAATAGTCTTTCACCGAAGGTGAAAGCCTAATAATAATTTTAACAAAAACAATAGTGTTTCACACAAGCTTCGCAGTGTGAAACCCTAATAATAAGGAATTTACAGAGAAAATACTTCTAACAGGTTTACAATAGGTATATTACATGGTGTAGTAGTAAGAGTACTGGATGGACTAGTCTATAGTGATTCATATAGTAGCATTACAGCTGGATAAAAGGGGCTACTGAGTATGTACACGAGAGGTTAAAAACTGGGTCACACACCGCGCAGACGGTATAGTGAGGGAGAACTACTGAAGGTGGGTTACCAACTGAGTTCGTCATTTGTCAATAAGTCAAGTTAAACATAATTTAACTTCATTATTTTCTATGTAAATAAGATTTGGTGTACAAATTAAGTCATTAAATTTCTGTTCTTTTAAATAAAAATATAGGTATTGTAAGTGATGTTGTAACATTGACATAAAAAGTTTGGAAACATTTACAATTTTATCAGTTTTTAGAAACATATTCCTGCGTCTAATTATAGCTAATCTAGCAAAGGATAGTAACAGAATTAAAATATTATTCTTTTTATTACCTTTAATTACCTGGACACCGAATAACAATATTTTATTAAAATGGACAGTGCTAAACCCTTCTGGGTAAAAATTAATTAGTATAGATCTTAAATTATTAATAAATTCTAAGACACCTGGACAATTAAGGAATAAATGCTGCATATTTTCTATATCACTTAAACAAATACTACATAGAGGACTATCAATAGTTTTATACTTGAAGAGTTTCTCATATGTATATACAATGTTATGAGCTATTTTAAAATCATTTTCTATACATTCGTTACTCTTTAAGTAATAACCTATGGATTTCCATACATCTTTCCAATCAATATTGTAATTGAGCTGGTTCCAAAAAACAGTACTTGTGGGTTCTTTATAAAATTTCTTTCTTAGAACATTATAAAAATATTGAGATGTACAATTTGTAATTGGTACATATTCATCATTAATTTGTATATGAAGAATAATATTCTTATTAATAACATGACTTTCTTTATTAATTATAGTAAGCCAGTCATTTGGTAGACATGAACATATGGTTTTATAATATTTTTCAATCTTAACAATATCAACATCATCATTATAAATGGTAAACAAATCAATTATATGGGTTAAAGGCAATAAACCGGGTATTACACAGTAGCATATATCAGAAACTTTTACAATCTTATTGTTAATGAAGAGATCATAGTGAAGAAACTTATTATTGTATAACCCAGAATCCTACATTCAACATTAATTTTTCTGCATTTATGTAGAAGAGTACCTTCCTTATAAATAGCTTCAACAGAGAGGTTTATTTTCACTGGTATCAAATGACGACGTCATGGAGACAAAAATCCTGCGATATTAATTTCAGGGGTAACTATTATTTACTAAAACGAATTATTTTCACTCTAGAAGCACCAGTAACAGATATTGGTTACTATTAAAACACCCTTAGTTCAAATATTGCCACTTTTAAAAAAATCTCTCTATATATGCTTCCAATTATGACCAATTCGGACTTTTTTCGATGTCACACCAATGTGTACACGGGACTTCGGAATCGCGTTTTCATGTCAGCTACCCAAATATGTAACTGGTTCAAAAATTGATTTTATATTCAATGAAATATCGCCAATTTTCGGATTTCGTGCACGTTAAAGATTTGACGTCACCCACATATAAAATATCGATATTTATTAGAAACAGAGTCCATGCTCTAACTACATTAAACTTTCTATGACCGGTGCAATATTCGTACTTCTGCACGATACTACTGCAAGATACAACTGCAACCTCTTAAAAATTGGATTTGCTTACAAACAGCGCGAGCCGTCGATTTGTGTCGAGATGATTACGGCTTTGAGGTAATTTTGGCCAAGGAGAAACAATATTAATTCAAAGACTAATTATTACACACATAAATCAAATATTTCTGCTACAGGGTCACTATACCCTTATTTTGAATAGAAGTAAAGACTCAAAGTTGAAATACTTTTTGCCCAAATATCGTCACTGTGAGAGAAAACGGGACTTTTGAATATGCTCTAAACGTTGCTAATACGTACAGATTGTATCAACTCTTACTGCATGTTTTGCTTAACAATGAAAGGTGACGTTTTCAATTTTCGATCCCTTTGTTCTCATACTCCTGATATTTCTAACTGTTGCGCAATGGTTTCATACCTAAGACTACCGATAAAACTCTCTGTAGAAGAAGTTCAAAAAGAAAATTACGTTGACTTTTCGAGAAAAAGACGTCTAAAAATGCTCCAAATGGTAAAAATACGACGTTTTGGATTTTCAATCTCGTTTTTCGACTACTCATGACATTTAGAGAAATTGTACAATGGTTTCACACAATACACCACCTATAAGACTCTCGAATGAGAAAGTTTTAAAAAAATCGTAGGCGGCGTTTTCGAGAAATTCGCGTCTTAATTTGATCGAAATAGCAAAATACCTTACTTTTCAAACTCAGATAACTTTTTTATTTTTTGATAGAAACTTGTCGCTATAGTACCATCTTGTAGATAATTCACGTGGCTATCCAACGATATAACACTTTAACTACCCTGTAATCAACCAAGTGATACATCGCATTTTACCCATCGGTACCCATTTTTCAGAATTTTGTCAAACTTTGGATACTTTTCTTGACCACTTCCGGTGAATAGAGGATTTTTATTTATAGTTCATGGACTGGTTTGGACCTTCGACTTCATATTCCATAAGTTTCAGAAAAATCGTAGGCGCCGTTTTAAAAAAATTAGAACTCTACGATTTGACCAAAATGCGAAAAAAAGTGAAAAATCAAAGTTAACATTTCAGAATGAAACTAATATTGTTGGAATCGGATTGATGTCAGCTATCCAAAAATATAACTCATAATTCAAAATTCCAAAAAATAAAAATTTTGGAAATTTTTGAAAATTTTCCAATTTTCACCAAAAAAATGAAAGCGACAAAGTTTCTAAATTTGACGTCTGTGAACTGCTATCTTCTTAGAAATGTCTCAAGCTATCCAAAAATGTAAATATCAGAGAAATCGGTTGACAATTACCAAAATTACGGCCGATTTTCAATTTTCGTGCACGTTAAAGATTTAACGCATTTCCGCTATGCGCACGAATTTCGTTTTACATTTAAGCACTAACTACCACCCAGTTTCCCGAGAGAAAATCAAACTTCAGACCTCTATCTCTTATAGTTGCTGAGAAATAGGCAAAATGGAAAAAAAAAAGAATAACTAGACTTGCTTGCAAGGCTGAAGGCTTTCACCTTAGCCAAGGCAGCACAAAATGCCCACCACTCACCCCTTAAAACACACGCACACACACGCTTAAACAACTCATATATTGACACTTTCTGCGCATGCGCATCACGAGAGAAGGAAATTGAAAAATATAGTTGAACAATTTACAACATTATGAACTTGGCTCGGTAGAATCCTACAGACGCCAGAAATCTAAATACGCAATCAAAAGTGCTAAAATTCTTTAAAATTGCAATTTTAGTACATTTTCAAATTTTCAGGAAAAAAAAAGAGAACTGCGTGGTATTGCAATTCGACCTATATCGCATCCGCAATATCCCCGGCTCTACAAAAATATAACTTTTTCGAATTCTATCAATTTTAGTTTCAGAAATCTAAACGACTACAGAAAAAAAAACAGTTTTCCGAATGAGACAAAAAAAATTTACCTTAAGTATCAGGTAATAATATCGCACCTTTCAACATTAATTTTTCAACATTGTAATTGAGGGGTACTTTATTTATAAATGGCTTCAACAGAGAGCTTCATTTTCACTGGTATCAAATGATGACGTCATGCAGACATAAAACCTGGGATATTAATTTCAGGAGTAACTGTTAATTACTAAAATGAATTATTTTCATTCTAGAAGCACCAATGCAAGATATTGGTTACCATTCAAACACCCTTTGTTCAAATATTGCCAGTTTTAAAAAAAGCTCTCTATATATGCTTTATACGTATGCAAAACGTTCCATTTATAACCAATTCGGGCTTTTGTCGATGTCACACCAATGTGTTACACGGAACTTTGGAATCGCGTTCAGGCCAGCTACTCAAATATGTAACTGGTTCAAAACTAAATTGAATATTCAATGAAATATCGACAATATTTTGATTTCGTGCACGTTAATGATTTGACGTCACTAACATATAAAAATTTATCTTTAATTAGAGATAGGGCCCAAACTCAAACTACATCATGCTTTCTATCATAGGTGCAATATTCGTACTTCTGCACGATACTACTGCAAGATACAACTGCAACTTACTGATAATTGTATTTCCTTATAAACAGCGCGAGCCGTCGATTTGTGTCGAGATGATTACGGTTATGAGGTAATTTTGACAAAGAAGAAACAATATTAATTCAAAGACTAATTATTACACACAGAAATCAATTATTTCTGTTACAGGGTCACTAAACCCATATTTTGAATATAAGTAAACACTCAAAGTTGGAATACTTTTAGCTCAAATATCGTCACTGTGATAGAAATGGGGAATTTTGAATATGCTCTAAACGTTGGTAAAACGTATAGATTGTATCAACTCTTACTGAAGGTTTCGCTTAACAATGAAAGATGATGTTTTCAATTTTCGATCCCTTTGTTCTCATACTCCTGATATTTCTAACTGTTGCGCAATGGTTTCATACCTATGACTACCGATAAAACTCTGATTTCGTGCACGTTAATGATTTGACGTCACTAACATATAAAAAATTATCTTTAATTAGAGATAGGGCCCAAGCTCAAACTACATCATGCTTTCTATCACAGGTGCAATATTTGTACTTCTGCACGATACTACTGCAAGATACAACTGCAACCTATGGATAATTGGATTTCCTTATAAACAGCGGGAGCCGTCGATTTGTGTCGAGATGATTACGGTTGAGAGATAATTTTGACAAAGAAGAAACAATATTAATTCAAAGACTAATTATTACACACAGGAATCAATTATTTCTGTTACAGGGTCACTAAACCCATATTTTGAATATAAGTAAACACTCAAAGTTGAAATACTTTTAGCTCAAATGTCGTCACTGTGAGAGAAATGGGGAATTTTGAATAGGCTCTAAACGTTGGTAAAACGTACAGATTGTATCAACTCTTACTGCATGTTTCGCTTAACAATGAAAGGTGACGTTTTCAGTTTTCGATTCCTTTGTTCTCATACTCCTGATATTTCTAAATGTTGCGCAATAGTTTCATACCTAAGACTACCGATCAAACTCTCTGTAGAAGAAGTTCCAAAAAAAAATTACGTTGACTTTTCGAGAAAAAGACGTCTAAAAATGCTCCAAATGGTAAAAATACGACGTTTTGGATTTTCAATCTCGTTTTTCGACTACTCATGACATTTAGAGAAATTGTACAATGGTTTCACACAATACACCACCTATAAGACTCTCGAATGAGAAAGTTTAAAAAAAATCGTAGGCGGCGTTTCCGAGAAACATGCGTTCAAAATTGCTCGAAATCGTAAAAAACCTTACTTTTCAAAGTCCTATAACTTTTTCAATTGTTGATAGAAACGTATCGCTATAGTACCATCTTGTAGATCATTCACGTGGCTATCAAACGACATAATACTTGAACTACTCGTTAAACAACCAATTGATACATCGCATTTTCCGCACAGGCACCCATTTTTTGGAATTTTGTCAAAGTTCGGATACCTTTCTTGACTACTTCCGGTGAATAGAGGATTTTCATTTATAGTTCATGGACTGGTTTGGACCTTCGACTTCATATTCCTGAAGTTTCAGAAAAATCGTTGGAGCCGTTTTAAAAAAATAAGAACTCTACGATTTGACCAAAATGCGAAAAAAAGTGAAAAATCAAAGTTAACATTTCAAAATAAAACTTATATTTTTGGAATCGGATTGATGTCAGCTATCCAAAAATATAAGTCATAATTCAAAATTCCAAAAAATAAAAATTTTGGAAATTTTTGAAAATTTTCCAATTTTCACCAAAAAAATGAAAGCGATAAAGTTTCCAAATTTGACGTTTGTGAACTGCTATCTTCTTAGAAATGTTTCAAGCTATCCAAAAATGTAAATATCAGAGAAATCGGTTGACAATTACCAAAATTACGGCCGATTTTTAAATTTCGTGCACGTTAAAGATTTAACGCATTTCCGCTATGCGCACGAATTTCGTTTTACATTTAAGCACTAACTACCACCCAGTTTCCCGAGAGAAAACTAAATTTCAGACCTCTATCTCTTATGGTTGCTGAGAAATAGGCAAAGTGGAAAAAAAAAAAAGAACTAGATCTGCTACTGTCCCATGCAGATATGAAAGCTTTCATATTCATCGTCACGTGTCATTGATTGTATCAAGTATCCTAAATAAAAGGATAAGAAGAAAAAATTATCAAAATTGGTCAAAAACTCGCGAAGTTACAAGTCTAAATATAGTATGAAACATTGCACCCAGGCATAACAATAATCTGAAAACTAAAGGGAAATAACTGAAACTTGTATTACTGTAATGAGACGGATGAGAAAATGAAATGAAAATGGCGGGAAAAAAAAATAAAAATGTCAGGTTGGACAGGCGACCTTACTCCTTGTCACGTACAACCGGGCATTCGAAAACACGCTAGTTAACTCAATGACAGGCGCGCGTGCTAGCCATTCAGCCATCCAACCCCCCCTTTGAAATCCGACACGTGCAATATGTCATATAGGAAGAATAAGAAGTCGCTCACAACAAAATGGTAAATTAATGAGTTTAGGTCAAAAGGTTGAGCTACTATTTTAGAGTACTTAATAGTTTTAAAGAGACACGTTAAGGATTGTTCATAGTTAAATGAAAGTTTAATTTTAAATAAGACCAATAAAATTAGGATTTAATAATGCCAGACAAATATTTCCAATATGTTTGGTTATAAGTAGGAAATCATGACGACTTCTTAAGCATGTTTTAAACAAAGGATCATAGACTGAATTATACAAGAATGGCACTCTGCAATAAAAAAAACTGGCCAAAGCAAGATTTCTATGCAGAAATTAAATAATTGCTAGAACCAGAAAAATATTTATCCACTACAATAAATAAGCAACATAGAGAAAATGAAATGAAATTGAATGGGGTTTAACGCCCTACTGTTCTGCTCCTAAAATGGGCTAATGAAGACTGGCATATGCCATAAAGTGTGCAATGAGGGAAATTTTACCCGGGCAGCGGCGTTACGGCCTACGAGGTTGGACAGGCGACCATACTCCTTGTCACGTACAACCAAGAAATCGAAACAACGCCAGTTGACTCAATGACAGACGTTTTGATACAGAGCGCACGTGCTAACCATTCAGCCACGCAACCTCCCTAAAATCGGCAAATTGCTGACCTACAGCGAGAAACATTTCAACCGGCCCAAATTTTCTATTTGAACAGTTTAATTTGCATGGTACCTTTAGTTATCAACCGAATATTACAAAACTTTTAAAAATAAGCTCCCCCTGACCAGCTTAAGCGTTCGCAATAAACGTTTGCCCCTTAAAATCTGCAAATTGCTGACTTTAAAGTGAGAAACATTACAACCGGGCGAAATTTTCTGTTTTATCACTTTTACAGTACCTTTGATTACCAACCGATTATTACAAAACTTTAAAAATAAAAGAGAAAGAGAGAAATGCGGCCTAATGTCCATTCGACACAAACTAGGTCATTTTGTTTTTTAATTTTATTTAAAAACTCCCCTTGCGCTTACTGGTCTTTAGCCTTTGGGAGGAAACCGAAGGACACGGAGAAAACCCACGAGGTTGGACATCATACTTCATGTCACGTGCAACCTGGAGATCGAAACGACGCTCGTTGACTCAATGACAGACGTTACGATACAGCGCGCACATGCTAACCATTCAGCCTCCCTGAATTCGGAAAATTGCTGACTTATAGCAAGAAACATTTCAACCGGGCGAAATTTTCTGTTTTACCAGTTTAATGTGCACGGTACTTTAATTGCCAACCGATTATTACAACTGACCAGCTTAATCGTGTGCGATAAACGTTTGGCCTGAATTGAAAGTTCTGCACGGAGAAAGTTCATCTTGATTTCCCGGCGTGGTTCCCCGTTGTCAGTGAGGCAGAACGGAGGGCCTGACAAGCACAGCTGTCTAGTCGTTCGGATGGGATGAAACACCAAGGTCCGGTGTACACATTGGAGTGCACGTAAAATATCCCTAAGCAGTTGGAATTCGATACTGTTGAATAAGCTCTATACGATGACTAAATGTGTAGATTGTAGTCACCCACACTGCATGTTTCCACTTAACAATGAAAGGGTGCCGTTTTCAATTTTCGATCCTTTTGTTCTTCTACTCCAGATATGTTGGACTGTTGATCGATGGTTTCATATAAAAGACTACCAATAAGACTCTTTGTAGAAGAAGTTCCCCAAAAATATTATGTTGACTTTACGAGAAAGACCTCTAAACATGCTCCAAATTGTAAAAATACGACTTTTTGGATTTTCAATCTCTTTTTTTCGGCTATCCCTGATATTTAAAAAAAATGATACAATGATTTCAAACAACAGGCTAGCTATTAGACTCTCTATTGACAAAAGTTTCATCGCCCTCCCTTCATTATAACCGAAGTTATCGTGCCCTAAAGAATCAATAAATCAGCATCCTTATCTCTGCTTACCCTAAGCAGAAAATGCTCATCTTTGAACTCAATCATGACATTGACCTAGTGAACGTCTACACCAAGTTTGAACATTCTAGCTTAATTAGAAGGAGAGTTATTGGCTTCCAAAGTCCCGGCCCTTCAAATTGCTTCTATTTTTCATTTTCAATTCAAAATGGTGACCATCACGTGACCGAAATCAAAATTCGGATCCGATAGATTTTTAGGCATTCCTTCAAGGATTCTGAAAATATAACTCCCGAGTCTGTAAGTAAAATAGCAAAAAAGCCTTTTTGATTTTTCACGTTTAAAGATGGTGGCACTTCCGGTTCGATCGACAAACTCCATATTTTGTGTACGAATCAGTAATTACTTGTCTAGTATCAAAAAAAAAATTAGGTCATTCTGACCTATATTTCGACGATTTTTTTGAAAACTTTGATCCTTAATTTCGTCAAGGGGAGATAATTTAGAACATTTATAATTATATTTTTGAAGTCACATCGGTAAGATCTACTTATACACTAAATTTCATGAAAATCGTACAACTATTAAAGAAGTTGTCAAATTGGTCTAAACTTCCGGTTCGAAATCACAGCGACGAATTTTCGAAATTGGAAAATGCGAAACTGCAGATGAAAATGATTTTTTTCAAGGTATTCAAAGAAAAAAGAATTAGTAAAATCGGTCAAAAAATAACAAAGTTACGACTATGCATTGTCAGTTTTTTCGTTCGTAAAATTCGGTGATTTCGGATTCGTAAAACGTTTTGAAAATATATTTAATCAACAGCCACCACCCATTTTTGGGGGGATAGGTAAAAGTTTCAGAACGATCCTATCGTTAGATTCTGAGAAATCCGATTTGTGGACAAAACACAAAAAAAAAATAACAATAATAATCTTAACAGAAACAATAAGCTTTCATATGTAATATGAAAGCTTAATAATAATAATCTTAGTAATTTCAATAGTCTTTCACCATTGAAAAATGGTGAAAGCCTAATAATAATAATACTAGACTTGCTTGCAAGGCTGAAGGCTTTCACCTTTACCCAAGGCACCACAAATTGCCTACCACTCACCCCTTAAAACACATACACACACACACACACTTAAACAACTCAGACATTGACACTTTCTGTGCATGCGCATTACGATAGAAGGAAAGTGAAAAATATAGTTGAACAATTATGAACTTGGATCGGTAGAATCCTACAGACGCCAGAAATCTAAATACGCAATCAAAAACGCAAAAATTCTAAAAAAAAAATTACAATTTTAGTACATTTTCAAATTTTCAGGAAAAAAAGAGAACTGCGTGGTATTGCAATTCGACCTATATCTCATCCGCAATATCCCCGGCTCTACAAAAATATAACTTTTTCGAAAATCGGTTGGGATTTGAGATTATTATGACCTATTTTCATTTATGCACGTTAAAGATTTACTTCACCTCAGGTCTGTTCAGAACTTTCGCAATACTTCTAAGTACTTACTGCTTAAAACATAGGAAAAATCATTATTCAGAACTCTATCTGCTTTACTACACGAGAATGAAAAAAAAAAACAGTTTTTCGAATGGGACAAAAAAGAAAAGATCGTGTCAGATCATAACCAAAACCAAGAATCATACCTTTCAACGTCAACTTTTCAACATTTGTCCAGAGGGGTGCCTTCCTTATAAATAGTTTCGGCAAATAGCGTCATTTTCGCTGGTATCATATGATGGCGTCATGTAGACAAAAAACCTGGGATAATAATTTCAGGAGTAACTGTTATTGACTAAAATGAATTATTTTCACTCTACAAGCAGCATTACCAGATATTGGTTACCAATAAAACACCTTTAGTTCAAATATTGCCTCTTTCAAAAACAAATCTCTCTATATATGCTTTATACGTATGCAAAACGTTCCAATTATGACCAATTCGGACTTTGTCGATGTCACACCAATGTGTACACGGGACTTCGGAATCGCGTTTTCATGTCAGCTACCCAAATATGTAACTGGTTCAAAAATTGATTTCATATTGAATGAAATATGGTCCTATTTTCGGATTTCGTGCACGTTAAAGATTTGACGTCACCATTATATAAAAGTTCGATATTTATTAGAAACAGGATCCATGCTCTAACTACATTGAACTTTCTATGACCGGTGCAATATTCGTACTTCTGCACGATACTACTGCAAGATACAACTGCAGCCTCTTTAAAACTGGATTTGCTTATAAACAGCGCGAGCCGTCGATTTGTGTCGAGGTGATTACGGCTATGAGGTAATTTTGTCCAAGGAGAAACAATATTAATTCAAAGACTAATTATTACACACATAAATCAAATATTTCTGCTACAGGGTCACTATACCCTTATTTTGAATAGAAGTAAAGACTCAAAGTTGATATACTTTCTGCCCAAATATCGTCACTGTGAGAGAAAGGGGGACTTTTGAATATGCTCTAAACGTTGCTAATACGTACAGATTGCACCAACTCTTACTGCATGTTTCGCTTAACAATGAAAGGTGACGTTTTCAATTTTCGATCCCTTTGTTCTCATACTCCTGATATTTCTAACTGTTGCGTAATGGTTTCATACCTAAGACTACCGATAAAACTCTGATTTCGTGCACGTTAATGATTTGACGTCACTAACATATAAAAATTTATCGTTAATTAGAGATAGGGCCCAAACTCATACTACATCATGCTTTCTATCACAGGTGCAATATTCGTACTTCTGCACGATACTACTGCAAGATACAACTGCAACCTATAGATAATTGGATTTCCTTATAAACAGCGGGAGCCGTCGATTTGTGTCGAGATGATTACGGTTGAGAGGTAATTTTGACAAAGAAGAAACAATATTAATTCAAAGACTAATTATTACACACAGAAATCAATTATTTCTGTTACAGGGTCACTAAACCCATATTTTGAATATAAGTAAACACTCAAGGTTGAAATATTTTTAGCTCAAATATCGTCACTGTGAGAGAAATGGGGAATTTTGAATATGCTCTAAACGTTGGTAAAACGTACAGATTGTATCAACTCTTACTGCATGTTTCACTTAACAATGAAAGGTGACGTTTTCAATTTTCGATCCCTTTGTTCTCATACTCCTGATATTTCTAAATGTTGCGCAATAGTTTCATACCTAAGACTACCGATAAAACTCTCTGTAGAAGAAGTTCCAAAAAAAAAATTACGTTGACTTTTCGAGAAAAAGACGTCTAAAAATGCTCCAAATGGTAAAAATACGACGTTTTGGATTTTCAATCTCGTTTTTCGACTACTCATGACATTTAGAGAAATTGTACAATGGTTTCACACAATACACCACCTATAAGACTCTCGAATGAGAAAGTTTAAAAAAAATCGTAGGCGGCGTTTCCGAGAAACATGCGTTCAAAATTGCTCGAAATCGTAAAAAACCTTACTTTTCAAAGTCCTATAACTTTTTCAATTTTTGATAGAAACTTATCGCTATAGTACCATCTTGTAGATAATTCACGTGGCTATCAAACGACATAATACTTGAACTATTCGTTAAACAACCAATTGATACATCGCATTTTCCGCACAGGCACCCATTTTTTGGAATTTTGTCAAAGTTCGGATACCTTTCTTGACTACTTCCGGTGAATAGAGGATTTTCATTTATAGTTCATGGACTGGTTTGGACCTTCGACTTCATATTCCTGAAGTTTCAGAAAAATCGTAGGCGCCGTTTTAAAAAAATAAGAACTCTACGATTTGACCAAAATGCGAAAAAAAGTGAAAAATCAAAGTTAACATTTCAAAATAAAACTTATATTTTTGGAATCGGATTGATGTCAGCTATCCAAAAATATTAGTCATAATTCAAAATTCCAAAAAATAAAAATTTTGGAAATTTTTGAAAATTTTCCAATTTTCACCAAAAAAATGAAAGCGACAAAGTTTCCAAATTTGACTTTTGTGAACTGTTATCTTCTTAGAAATGTTTCAAGCTATCCAAAAATGTAAATATCAGAGAAATCGGTTGACAATTACCAAAATTACGGCCGATTTTCAAATTTCGTGCACGTTAAAGATTTAACGCATTTCCGCTATGCGCACGAATTTCGTTTTACATTTAAGCACTAACTACCACCCAGTTTCCCGAGAGAAAATCAAACTTCAGACATCTATCTCTTATAGTTGCTGAGAAATAAGCAAAATGGAAAAAAAAAAGAATAATAACTAGACTTGCTTGCAAGGCTGAAGGCTTTCACCTTTACCCAAGGCACCACAAATTGCCTACCACTCACCCCTTAAAACACATACACACACACACACACTTAAACAACTCAGACATTGACACTTTCTGTGCATGCGCATTACGATAGAAGGAAAGTGAAAAATATAGTTGAACAATTATGAACTTGGATCGGTAGAATCCTACAGACGCCAGAAATCTAAATACGCAATCAAAAACGCAAAAATTCTAAAAAAAGAAAAAAAGAGAACTGCGTGGTATTGCAATTCGGCCTATATCTCATCCGCAATATCCCCGGCTATACAAAAATATAACTTTTTCGAAAATCGGTTGGGAATTGACATAATTAGGACCGATTTTCATTCGCGCACGTTAAAGATTTACATCACTTCCGGTCTGTTCACAACTTTCGCAATAGATCTAAGTACTAAATGTTTAAAACATAGAAAAAAACAATATTCAGAATTCTATCACTTTTAGTTTCAGAAATCTAAACGACTACAGAAAAAAAAAACAGTTTTCCGAATGAGACAAAAAAAAAATACCTTAAGTATCAAGTAATAACCAAAACCCAAAATCGCACCTTTCAACATTAATTTTTCAACATTGTAATTGAGGGGTACCTTATTTATAAATAGTTTCAACAGAGAGCTTCATTTTCACTGGTATCAAATGATGACGTCATTTTCTGTCTTGTCCGCAGGTTTATCTTGTAGATTTTTGTTTTGCGTGTGGTGCAGTCTTCCTGCACTTACTATTACTAATAGAATTCCAACTGCGAAGATTTGACGTTACTAACAAGTAAAAAATGTAACATTAATTCAGTACAGACAGGGTCCATGCTTTAACAACGTCTGGCCTTCTATCAAAAGGTGCAATATTGGATGGTTACGGAACATTCTTGAAATGTTAATTTCTTAAGCCAAAATGGGTGTTCGTCTTGGCAGAGAAATTTCATCTGCTCATTTTTATGCTACAGTTAGAAGACGGACTTGTGAGACTGTGGTAATTTCCTTTTAACTCTAAGACTAAGGTAAGAAAAAGCACTTTTTTCAAAGAGAAAATGTTAATCGATTACTAAATAAATATTACACGCCTGGGTACCTAAATGCAATTATTATAATTAATAATATGTTATTCAATGATTTATGTACAAAAAAGCAATGAATATATGTCGTTTATCATTGAAATTAAAGAATTAAAAGTTCTATAATTTGTAGTCTCGGACATCCATAAGTGTATTTTGTGGATGAAGATATTGCACATTTATTTAGACGTCTTGGTAACCAAGACTGTTTACTTTATGGGAGGCAATCTTTGGAAAGAGTTTTTTTTACCATACATGAACATAATATTAAAGTAGCGGTACATATACACACAAAATGCATTCATGGTACTAAATATAAATTCACTTATGATAAGTAGGTTGATAAAATATTTTCATTGTGTCTCAGGGACATTTCTTTTAGACTAATTTTTTTATCATATTATATTTATATTAATATTGCTATATAATATAATTGATACTATGCTGGTACTGGTGTTTGTATTTTCATTTAGAAAACATGTAACAAGCATAAATATCGCCATCGGTTGTGGCTCATTTAAAACGTTTGTTGAGATGAATTCATTGTCTAATTTGGAAACATGATGCATGTTATTATACAGAAAGTTTCATGTGTATGTGTAAGCAGGCTACTGTAGTACTCCTGGTTAAGTAATTGGCATATATTTTTTGAGCCAATTTTATACTATGCATATCTGACATATATTGAGTCCCCTTTTCAACATTTGATGCTTAGATATTGAGTGACCTGTGGTGGTTCAGTGAGTAAGGTACAGACTCCAGGGTTCGATGACGGTATGGACGCAATATAGTCCCCTGGTATTTTGCATTATGTTTCCCTCTTGTCCGTGGTGCAGGTTGGAAAGTCTGACGAGGACAGTGTCTAGGTGTTGAAAGGGAAGAACACCAAGGTCTTATTTTGTGTACAGCCAAAAGATACAGTGACTGTTTATTAAAGAGATGAAACAAAAGGATATCTGTGGTGATCAGTTATTGTGGACTTTCGATTCTAATCCCAAGGAGAAGGGTCGCCTGTCCAACCTCGTGGGTTTTCTCCAGGTCCTCCGGTTTCCTCCCACTGCCAAAGATCCCTACGGGCAAGCGAATTATTGAAATAAATTAAACCGTATGTTAGTCCCGAAATGACCTAGTTTGTGTCGAGTGGATGTTAAACCACATTTCTCTCTCTCTCTCCGTCACTTCTGATTCTACTGTACATTATAAATGCAGGAATCACATATGGCACTAATTGGTTTAGGGATGCCTACCCAACCATGGGCGGTTTCTGTGGGTTTCTTGCTACTAAACACCTGTACGAACAAGCAAATAGTGATATTGCGTTTTATTATCTATTTCAGTTAAACCTAGAACTTCCAGTTAACGCTTTTTGTCTGGTACGTATAATATTTATTCTTATAATATAAGGTCTGTCATTAAGTCAAATGACGTGGTTTTGATGTAAAGCTGCTTTTGGATTTTACATGTACATGACAAGCAGTAGGGTCCCCTGCCCAACTCGTGTAATGTGTGGGTCCCTTGGTTTAGAGGTTTACAGCAAAAGGTCTGTCATTGAGTCAGTTGTGGTTTTGATACCAAGTTTGTACATGACAAAAAGTATTTGATGGGTCACCTTCATACCACGTGGGAAATCACATGGCTAAGTGGGTAAGACGCTGGCTAGCTAGCCTGGAGGTCGGGTGTTTGATCTCTGCATTGGCCGAGAAAGTTCATCCAGATTTTCCGGCGTGGTTTCCGCTTGTCAGTGATGCAGTCCGGAGGACCTGACAAGGACAGCTGTCTAGTTCAAAGGGACAAAAAAACAAGGTCCTTTGTAAACATTGCCGTGCACGTAAAAGATAGTTCAAATTCAATGTAAGAGTAGGCTGTAGCACCGCTGCCCGGGCAAAATTTCCCTCATAGCACACTGTATGTCGTATGCCTGTCTTCAATTAGCCCAGGTTAGGTGCAGAAGCGTAGGACGTTAAACCCCATTTCATAGAATTCAACCTCGTGGGTTTTCTCCAGGTCCTCCGGTTTCCTCCCACTGCCAAAGACCCCTACGCACAAGCGAATTATTGAAAAAAGATTAAACCATATGTTAGTGTTAGCATTGTCGTGCATGCAAAAGATCCCTTAGCAGTTCGCATTCATTGTAAATTTCCCTCATAGCACACTGTATGGCGTATGCCTGTCTTCATTAGCCAAGATTAGGAGCAGAACACGAACAGTAGGATGTTAAACCTCATTTCATTTAGAACCACGTTTATTTTTTCTCAGGTCTCCTGTTTTCTCTAAGTGTTTAAATATTAACTTATTGCCATACGACTGAAATATATATATAAAGTAATGTTATGTTTTATTATTGATTACAATTACTTAAGAGATTTAATCGCTGCCTTCTTGGTAAGTACAATGTTATTCTGGACATGGTGAAATTCTGTGGGTTTGATCCAAGGTTGTATGAGACAAGGAGTAGAGTTGACTGTCAAATCACATTGGTTTTGTCCAGGTCTGCAAATTTAGATCATGAGGTCGGTTATTGAGTTAAATATCACAGTCATCTGCCAAACCACATATTTTTTACTCTTGGTTCTTCAGTTTCCTCATACTGCTAAAGAACCCTAGATGCAAGCTAATGATTGAAATAAAAGACACACAAAACTGTCATTTTCATTCTGATTACTGGCAGAGTTATGGCCTTTGATCACTTTTAAAAATCTTGTGGCCGCTCTAGAAGCTAAAGTTAATATCCAATTGATTTTAGATTTATGCACAGTGTTTGAGGTTGTCAGACGAAGAATCCTATTGATTTTTTGCAATTTCTGATCATTTATGCCAGAGTTATGGCCCTTGATTACTTTTAAAAATCTTGTGGTCGCTATAGAGGCTAAAGTTAATATCTGATTGATTTTAAATATATACACAGTTTTTAAGGTTGTCAGATGAAGAAGACCATTGATTTTCAGTGATTTGCGATACTTACTGCCAAAGTTATCTCCCTTGATCACTTTGAAAAATCTTGTTACGCTTTTGCTTGAGGCCAAACTTATCATCCGATTGACTTCAGATTGATACACAGAGTTCAAGGTCTTGAGACGAACAAGTATATTGATTTTCAATGAACAGCTATGATATTATATGTTTAATATACTAAACGTTAGTATGGGGCAGAACTATATAAAAAAAGAACAAACATATTCTAATGATTTTCTGATAATTACTTAATGAGTTGTTACTCTTAATCAGATTTTAGTGTATTATAAATGTTTCATTACCGAAAAAAGTAAAAATATGCCACAACTCTTGTTGACTGACAGAACAGTTTAGCTGCTGTGGGCGTATGTTTCTTTGCCTTTCAACCTAGCTCTTTTTACGTGTCGTTGGAGATTTATGTTAACATTATTTCCTCAAGAGATACGGTATTATCCAGAGTCACAAATCATTGAGTTGTCTCCCCTTTCACAGCCAAACCAGTGAAATCTTGTTTGGCTACTTTCACAAATTCTACTGTGCATTATCATTGTAAGAGAAACAATTAACATATCAAAATAACTGATATATTAATATAAATGTTTATATATTTCAGATAAATATAGTTATATCCATAGATTGGTTTTAAAAAGTAACAACAATCAACATCTATATTGAATTAAAGGCAAACAAAACTGTCATTTTCATTTGATACTGGTATGTTGCACCTCATTTTGTCTATTTTTATCCCGCGCCGAATGAAGTTAGGGAGGGATATTGAAACGGGGTCCGCCCGTCTTTCTGATTGCGTTTCTGGAGCATATCTCATTAACCGTTAAAGATATCTTTCTGAAACTTTGCACACACATCAACCTATTACAGTAGTGTGCCTTTTGCTATTTAGGAATTTCTGGGATTTATATCTTTTGTGTTTACATGGAAACAAATTTGACTTAGTTTTTGGTGTACAATTTTGTTTCCGAAGCATATCATAAACAGTTAACGATATCATTCTGTGACTTTGCACACACATCAACCTATTACAGTAGTTGTGCCTTTTGCTACTTAGGAATTTATGGGATTTATATTTTTTATGTTTCCATGGAAACAAATGTGACTTAGTTTTTGGTGTATAATTTTGTTTCCAGAGCCTATTTCACAGTTTAGCTGCTGCGGGCGTATGTTTCTTTGCCTTTCAACCTAACTTTTTTAAGGTGTCGTTGTATTATCCAGAGTTACAAATCATTGAGTTGTCTCCCCTTCCACAGCCAAACCAGTGAAATGTGTGGCTACTTTCACAGATTCTACTGTGCATTATCATTATAAGAGATACAATTAACATATCAAAATAACTGATATATTAATATAAATGTTTATATATTTCAGATAAATATAGTTATATCCATAGATTGGTTTTAAAAAGTAACAACAATCAATATCTATATTGAATTAAAGGCACACAAAACTGTCATTTTCATTTGATACTGGTATGTTGCACCTCATTTTGTCTATTTTTATCCTGTTACTATATCACAAGATATGACGTAGCCACCAAAAACAAGTAGGCCTAAACAAAAGGCATGAAAATTGCTCCGTATTCATAAAAACACGACCAAATCTTAGCGTATATACAAGGAATATATCATTTCGTCGTTTATGTTTCAAAAGGTAAGGATCAAATCAAAAATTATGGCTATAATGCCGACATTGTCAACATTCAGACCGTGGGAATGTTTACAAAAGTGTGAATGAAGTAACGCATCATGATGTCATGACCATTCATGACGTATTTACGAAAAGGGATACAAGAAAAAGTTAAGAACAAACTTACGCCAGCCTTTGTGAAACCGACGTACATAATTCGTATCTTTTTCGTAAGTTTATCTTAATGTAGTTTTTTTTCTTAAAGTTAACGAACTTTTGTGAAACTGCCCCCAGATCTCTTGAATGGTCTCCCTTCCTCATCATATTTGGTTAACATTCAAATTTTCTTTTCGGATTAGCTGCTGTTAGGACATTGTTTGGCGATGTCTAGTAGAACAAGGAGATTATTATTTCACATTACATATATTAGTTATTCATAACAAAACACAACACAAGGTATATATGGATATAACTTCTTCTCTATTATTAAATAACGACGTTTCGTAACATATAGCCTACAGGTCACATTTTCAAGTTAATGATAAATATCCTGTTGTTGTTGTTGTTTATACATATTATAGCTTACACCAGCTCAATTATTAATAACAAGAAACCATTATGATACTTATCAGTACCTAAAATAACAAAACATAATACAAACAGTAATAATAATAATACTAACTAACCCTTAGTGGGATAATACCAAGTAATCGGTACTAAAGATCAAAGATCACATTGATAGGGTTTAACCATAAAATTATATTACAAACATTAATAATAATAACTAGCCACAACACAACACATGATTGTTCATCAGACCAACATTACTAATCACAACTGTTAATTTAGATATAGGCATTAATAAGGATAATATAAGTTTCAAATATACCTTGTGTTGTGTTTTGTTATGAATAGTTAACCGTGCTTCTAGATGTCATTTAAAGAATTTATATTAGGTATGCCGAGTATAAATATATCTACGTAATATATAGGTTATTGTACTTTGTACCTCTACAGTTATGATAGGCACATTAATCATTTTGCATTTACTTAAGTTACATTTTTAAATTTGTAGTTGCCTTTCTATGGTTTTTATCATCACTATTTTATGGATTATTTGTTAACAGGCTGATATTGTGATAAATTTTGATTACATGTATATTAAACTAATTTCTTTTGTTTATGTCCTAAATATATGGCTGGCGTTTATCAGGGTGTCGATATTTGCTTATTAGCCGTCTTTTTGCCAAGATTTCGCATTATTTTGTCCAGAAGTGGAATTTTATCAAAAGTCACAAACTGTTGAGTTATCCCCCCTTTTGCAGTCAAACACTTGAAATCTTGTAGGTAGACTTCTAAATGCAATTTTGAGGATAGGCTTGATTGGGACATAAAGATGAAATTATGCCGAATGTATGGAATCTTGTTTGATAGCTAGCATAGACCTTTTTTATGTTGAATATGTTGAATGATGCATCGTAAACGCTTGATAAAGGATTATATATTATTTAAAGTCCTATATTTGCCCGTATTTTCGTTTTATCACTATTAAGCAAGATCCTAATCTATGTGCTATCATTTGTTAATAGGCTGATATTATAATAATGCTTGTTTGAATTATAACTAAGTTTTGATTACATCTATACACGTATGTACTAATTTCCTTTGTATATGCCTAAATATGTGCCCCAAGTCAGACAGGCTGTTGATATTTGTTTTATTATTCGTCTTGGGAGATTTATCTTTGATATCATTTTATCAAGAAATGGAATTTTATCAAAAGTAACAAATTGTTGAGTTATCCCCCCTTTTTACAGCCAAACTCTTGAAATCTTGTGTAGGCAAAAGCACCAAGACAGAGTACGTATTGAATGTCTGATAATATCATAGTTTGTATTTTGTATTTGTGTCTGCTGTATCCAAGCTGCTCTAACAAAGGTAAAACGATACATATCGTGGCCAATGTGCAGAATGTATGATATGCGTATTCCCAGCCGCGTACCTTCTGATTTGTTGGATAAATTTAAATAAAAATGTAAATGTTAAATTTTAATAAAACAAATACTGTAAGGCAAAGAATGTATGCCAGTTGAAATATTTCTGAATCATTTATTAGTATGGTTTACATGGACGTGAGAAAAAGTTTCAAAAACATTATACTTTGACTTTGTGCATATCAGCAGGCATCAAGTTCTTGCTTTACAGTATATAAAACCTGTGTTTGTTAGCAGTTGGAAGAAAGAAGACAAAGAGTAAGTTAGTTCCGTTGATGTCATATAATAACATCTATGCCATAATTGTATTTATTTAATAAGGACGGGGAATGGATGGCCTTATAGGTATCACGCGCACGCTGTATCATAAGGTGGGTCATTCAGTCAGCTAGCATTGTTTCGATTCCCCATTTGTATGTGGCAAGAGTAGAATCGCCTGTCCAACCTCATGGGTTTTCTCCAGGTCCTCTGGTTTCCTCCCACTGCTAAAGACCCGAACGCACAAGCAAATTATTGAAATAAAATTGAACCATATGATAGTCCCGAATTTACCTAGTTTGTGTTGAGTGGATGTTAAACCCCATTTCTTTGTGGTTGGTTTAAATGTTAACATGAACAAATTGAATGTGTCTGTTCAATTTTTAAAATCTACCCATCTAAATCTGCTGGAAATATTGATGTTGTTTTTTTTATTTAATTATCTATGTAATATCAAATTAGTAATATTTCTTGTCACATCTTGTATTGATTTTTATACCTCGTGTTAGACCCCTGCATTGGCGGAGAAAGTTCATGGGGATTTTCCGACGTGGTTTTCCTTTTCAATGGTGCAGGCCTGAAGGCCTGACTAGGAAAGATGTCTAGTCGTTCGGATGGGACTAAAAACTGTTTTGTGTATACATTGGCATGGACGTAAAAGATCCCTTGGCAGAAGGAATACGATATAAGAGTAGGCCATAGTGCCGCTGGCCTGGTAAAATGCCCTTCATAGCACACTATATGGAGTAGTATGCCCAATGCCCATCTTCGTTACCCCTCTAGGAACAGAACAGTAGGATGTTAAACCTCATTTCATTTCATTTAACTCATTATTCCATGGTACTCCTGCTAAACTCTGTTGTTAGACTAATATCAGACACTCCCTATTGTGACTACATGCTATATGTCTCCTATAAATGACATTTGTTACCAGTTTATAGAAATTAGAATATAAGATTTAACTTCTTATTTGTCACATATCGTACAATTTTATAAATGTAGTTGTTGTTTACGTTCTGCTTCTGATGAGAAAAAGCATATTTAGAATCTCACAAAGAGAAAGAATTTCAAGACACCTCTCCCAAACTCTGAAATAAACTCACATACTACTATGCGTAGATGTCAATCTCTATTATCCCTCTTATAAATATAAATATACATGTTCATTTTTATTTTTTTTATTTGTTTGTGTCTTTATATTCTATTTGTCATTTTATATTTTATTTGTTTGTTTGTTTTTTTAATTTGCCTTGTTTCAATTATTGTAAAGGACTACAGAACACTTCCAGTGAAAGCAGCGCTGTATAACATATAATAATGATAATAATAATTGTAAATAATATTTTTATACGCCCACATTTTCATGTGGACGTATATTGTCGTCGCCCCTGTCCGTCCGTCCACTAATGTTTGTGGATTCTCTACAATTCACAATTCTTATCCAATTTTAACGAAACTTTTAATATAGGTTTATCCCCCTAAAATCTCGGCTGCTTTCGATATTGGCATATATCGGATCGAAACTTCATGGATTATGGCCCCTGATTGTACAAAAAATCACGTTTTTAGCTTGTGGACCCTATAGAGGTCACAATTTCGAACTGATTTGGATGAAACTTGACATGGATGTTAATAACCCAAAGATCCTGGTTCTTTTCGATAATTGCGCCCATCGGAACGTAACTTCCTGAATTATGGTTCCTGATTGTCCGAAAAATCGCATTTTTTAGCTTGTGGTCCCTCTGGAGGTCACAATTATCATCCGATTTAAAAAAAAACGTTTGAATATATCACCATTACACCGTATTAAAGGTGAAGTTTGAATTTTGTGAACATCGGACCAAAATTGTCGAACAAAATGGCCGCCGTTTGTACGCAAATAGTGTCAAAATATGGCATATCAAGGTTGTGGACTCTCTACAGATCACAATTCTTATCCAATTTTGACGAAACTTGAAATATAGGTTTATGCCAAAAAGATCTTGGTCTTGGCTGCTTTCGGTTATGGCCCCTGCTTGTACAAAAAATCATGTTTTTAGGCTTGTGGACCCTATAGAGGTTACAATTTTGAACCGATTTTATACGCCCACATTATAAATGTGGTCATCTAATGCCGTCGCCCTGTCCGTACGTCCGTCTGTCGTCCACAATTTGTTGTGAACGCTCAAGAGGCTAAAGTTTATTTCCAATTGACTTTAATTTTATACACAGTGGTTAAGGTCATGGGACGAAGAAACCTATTGATTTTCAGCGACATCCGATAATTAATGCCAGAGTTATGACACTTGATCACTTTGAAAAATGTTGTGAACGCTCTAGAGGCTGAAGTTTATATCTGATAATTACTGCCAGAGTTATGGCCATTGAGGGCTTTGAAAAATCTTGTGGACTCTGTAGAGGCTAAAGTTAATATCCGATTGACTTTAAATTTATACACAGTGTTTAAGGTCATAAGACGAAGGAGGACCCTACTCATTTTCAACCATTTCCAATAATTACTGCCAGAGTTATGGCCCTGGGTCAATTTGAGATATCTTGTGGATGCCCTATAGGCTAAAGTCAATATCTGATTGACTTAAATTTATACACACTGTTTATAACGTCATGATACGAAGGATCCTAGGTATTTTCAACAATTTCTGATAATTACTGCCAGAGTTATGGCCCTTGATCACTTTGAAATTTCTTGTGGATTAAGGCCATGCGACAAACAATCGAAACAATTCTAATCATTTCTGATAATAACATAACGGGCTACATACTCGCAATAAGATTTTCATGTGTTGTAAACGTTTTCCTTACTGACAAAAGAAAAAATATGCGACAACCCTCGTTGACTGCCGGGGCAACTTTGCTGTTGTGGGCGTATGTTTCGTTGCCTGGCAACCTATCTTGACGAAACTTGACATGCATATTTATAACCCAAAGATCTTGCGGGTTCCTGTCTATATTTGCGCCCATAGGAACGTAACTTCCTAAATTGTATTCTGGAAGGGTGTATTTAAAAAGTTTGTGTATCTTTTAGATGGTCTGTTTTTTTACACTGTATTTATCCAGCTGATAATACATTTTGGTTAATTATAACCGTACAAGAAATAAGACATGGTTTGTGAAAAAAGAATTGTCTATGTGGATTCTATTACTGGTTTATTCAGAGCAGGGCCTTATCCTAACATCAGATAATTATTCATTATTAAACTCAAATAATAGTTATCTAATTGTCTTTATTATCTATTTCAGGAAAATTGTCCAGTTGACACGTCTCCTTTGATGTGAGTATATACCAATATTTTTGTCCCCCGCCTTTCGAAGAAAGTTGGGGGACTATTAAAATGGGTTCGTCCGTCTGTCTGTCTGTCTGTCCGTCTGTCTGTCCGTCTGTCTGTCCGTCACACTTTTTGGGACACAATAACTCTCTTCCTAATTGAGCTAGAATGTTCAAACTTGGTGTATGTGTTTATTAGGTCAATGCCTTGATGGAGTTCGAAGATGAGCATTTTCCGCTTAGGGTAAGCAGAGATAAGCAATTGGATTGGTTGATGCTTTGGGACACGATAACTTTAGTTCTAATTAAGTGAGATTGATGAAACTTGGTGTATAGTTTCATTATAGTAATACCTTGACTAAGTTCGATAATGAGCATTTTCTGCTCAGGGTAAGCAGAGCTATATACGCAATTTGATTGGTCGAGAATTTGGAACACAATAACTCTCCTTCTAATTGAGTTAAAATGTTCAAACTTGGTGTATATGCTTATTCGGTCAATGCCTTAATGGAGAGTTCGAAGATGAGCATTTTCCGCTTAGGTAAGCAGAGATAAGCAATTTGATTGGTTGATGCTTTGGGACACGATAACTTTAGTTCTAATTAAGTGAGAGTGATGAAACTTGGTGTATAGTTTCATTATAGTAATACCTTGACTGAGTTCGATAATGATCATTTTCTGCTCAGGGTAAGCAGAGCGATATGCAATTTGATTGGTCGAGACTTTGGAACACAATAACTCTCCTTCTAATTTAGTTAAAATGTTCAACCTTGGTGTATATGCTTATTAGGTCAATGCCTTGATGGAGTTCGAAGATGAGCATTTTCCGCTTAGGGTTGGCAGAGATAAGCAATTTGATTGGTTGATGCTTTGAGACACGATAACTTTAGTTCTAATTAAGTGAGAGTGATGAAACTTAGTGTATAGTTTCATTACAGTAATACCTTGACTATGATCGATAATGAGCATTTTCTGCTCAGGGTAAGCAGAGCGATAAGCAATTTGATTTGCCGAGACTTTGGAACACAATAACTCTCCTTCTAATTGAGTTAAAATGTTCAAACTTGGTGAATATGCTTATTAGGTCAATGGCTTGATGGAGTTCGAAGATGAGCATTTTCTTCTTACGGTAGGCAGAGATAAGCAATTTTTGGATGACACTTCGTGTTCAGTTTGATTGGTCGATACGTTTGAAAAAAATAAATGTGCGATTAATTAATATGTGTCATCTATTTATTTTGGGATTTCGGCGGGGGACATCAGCCTCACTGTTGGCTTGTAATATCTAATATGAAAAGGATGAATACTAAAAACAACTATTGTAAAACAATGTTTAGGGTTAGAAGGTTTAGTGGTCTAATGCGTGCTCTTCAGATCATGGGGTGTATATTGAGTCAAGTGGCGGGATTTCAATTCCAGGCAGTAAGGTCGTCTGTCCAACCTCGTGGATTTTCTCCTGTTTTCTCCCACTGCTAAATACTCCTTTTGAAAGCCAAATATTGAAATAAAATTTAACTATATGGTACTCTTGAATTGGCGTATTTTGTGTCGCGTGGGTGTTAAACCCATTTCTCTCTCTCCCCCTTTATAAAAAATGCATTAGAAAGTTTAAGGATAATATTGTATTTTTTATATTTTTGCAGAAGCAGCTTGGACCGTTTACCAATTCCTTTAAGGTCCCAACTTTTTATTTATTTAGAGGTGCTGCTCATTTATAATTTTTTTTTAATTTTTTTTCTTTTGATGCCATTGCCAGTCAGCACTACTGGTACCGAATTTAAAGCATTTAACAAATCAATCTTAAAGCATTTAACAAATCCAATCTTAAAGCATTTAACAAATCAATCTTAAAGCATTTAACAAATCAATCTTAAAGCATTTAACGAACAAATCTTAAACCACTGAGCCTCGTAAAGATACAAGAAGAACGCTGATCAAATTGTCAACATAAAAGGGGGATAACTCCATTTTTGGGTGTGACGAAATTAAATAAGGCTAAAGGGAGATAATTTTGTTTCTTGAAAGAAATCCTTATATTGGCGCATTCTTTGTAGACTAAAAATGCCAAGACGACATAGATTTAACCCAATAAATAATTTGAAGGCAAAGCAAAATAAAGATAAAACAGAAATAGAGAAAGAACAGAATGCATCCACTGTATCTTCAGGTGAGAACAAAGGCTCTATTAAAGTAGACAGCATTTCTTTAAACACAGAAAACATAAGTGTTACTATTCCTTCAAATGACGAAACACATACACTGTCTAATAAACCAGTTGAAACTGTTATAGACATCCCTACACTGCCAATTGACATGAAACGTCCAGTTTTAGCTAGTTACCATCAAGGAAATCCTTTATTCGGCAGATTTAGTGGAAGTCAATGTGTTGCTATGAGTGCCATGTCTATGTTGTTTACTAAAGTAAAACCTTTAGAAAGTTGGAATAGGGCAGACTTGGACAATATATTAATAGCCGGTAATGAATTATATGCTTCTCTTCAGTCGATGGCATCAATTAACAAGAGATATATTTTGGTATCGGAACTTCCAGATAAAATAGAAAAATTTGGTAAAATATTTAGTCTCAGTATCGCCGATGATTCATATGTCGGATTATTTTGGTCAAGAAATGCAAGTGGAATAGTTGACATAGTTATGAACTTATTTGAAGCCCTGCAAACTAGTCTGTTAATGCACGAATCATGCTTTGTTACTTTTGGCGGAAATACTTTTGCAATAATGAAACACTTGAATACATTTTTTATTTTTGATTCGCACAGCAGAAGTGATAGAGGATTGTTATATGAGAATGGTAGATGCATATTATTACATGTTAATGATATTACAGAAGTCTATCAACACTGTAACAAACTAGCAGTTTCTATGAACCTAGGTCCACTAACTCAATTTGAAATAACAGGTATTAACATTGATATTTTAACCGATTTATCTACACCAGATATACCCCAGTCTATAGATAGAGAATGTGTAATTATTTCAGACGATGACAGCATGCCTTGTAACGATCCATTTAATGATATTTCAATAGATTTAGCAGAATCTAATGACGATATTATTATCTCTCAAGTTGAATCAAATTCATTTAATTTTAATCCAATTTCATTAGCTACTAAAAGTAATATTTGTTCACAGCTTGGTCTACCTGCGAATTCAATCGAAAACATTGTAAGTACGTGTCCATTAACGAAACCCTCAGAAATGAAATCCATTATTGGGGATGGCAATTGTTTTTTTAGATCTATATCGTATGCTTTATCTGGCACAGAGAATCACCATAGAAAGATTAGACTTGCTGTTGTAAAGCATCTTAAGATCAATGCTACATTATTTAAACAGTATCTAAGACCTGGTTACACCTCCGTAATTGACTATATTACTAGATCACGCATGAACTATGTTAAAAGTTGGGCATCTGAAATAGAAATTTTTGCTGCTGCAGATTTACTTGAAACTGACATATATACGTACAGTAATAATAACTGGTTGAAATTTTCTAGATTGCAACACAAGGGAGATAATTCAATGAATGGAGCAATATATATTAATCATCTGAATGGAGTACACTATGAAGTTGTAACAGATGTTATGAGAGAACAAACATATGAAGTAAGTAATGATTGTAATGGTTCAGATTATGAAAACACACCAAGTGTACAATACAGTGATACAAACAATGAAACAGAAAACTTGTTCAAACAGAATTCATTCTCTCAGGGTAAAAGTAGAAAGAGAAAAAAATGTACAAAATTCAAAAGAAATGTTGTTAGTAAAACAAAAAGAGTAAAAGAGTCTAATAGTTTAAATGAGCAAATGTCAGAAGTAAGTAATGAATATGATAAACAATCACATCACGAATTAGATGATATAACGAATGACACCTTACTTGATCAAACAACTCCTTACCTTGTTCGAAACAGAAAAAGAGGAAATTGTTGGAAATCTCACAAATTAGCAAATAAATCTAAAAATATAAAAGAAAAACAACAGTACGATCATGATAGGTATATGTCTTTTCTAGATGAACCAGAAGAAAGTAAAGATAAATATTGTAATCTTTACAAAAATGACAGAAGTTTTAAACGAAGGGCAAAATCAATCTTGAAAGTTAAGTCAAAAAAACGATATCATGATAACGCACAATACAGGAATAAAATGAAGGAAAGAATGAAACAACACAGCATGTTTAAATATAGGACCAATGTTAATCATAGAAATCTTGTTAAGAAACTAAGCACTTTAAAATACAGGACCAGTATAAATCACAGGAATCGTGTTAAGTGCCTTAGCACTGACAAATATAGAATTAATATAAATCATAGAAACAGAGTAAAACAGCTTAGCACTGATAAATATCGGACGGATAAAATTCATAAGAACAAAATAATTGATCAGAATAAACTAAGAAAATTAAAAAAACAGGTAGAGATGTCGGACATAGAAAAAGTTCACGAAGAGTTTAAGAAAGAGGCAAGTTATGGTCCAGAATATATCTGCTGTGTTTGTCACAGATTATTGTTTAAAAACCAAGTGAATTCTTGCAACGAGAAATTTTACAATAAAGATGATAAAGTCAAGAAAGTAGCAACCCATTGTATCACAAAAACATATTTACATGAATGTTCTATTGATTGTATAGATAACTGTGACTATCCCGAAGGTTATAAAGCGTTATGGATTTGTTTTACTTGCGATTCTAAAATCAAATCTGGTAAAATACCCGCAGAGAGTGTTAAAAACAATTTAGACCCAGGTCACGTACCACAGCAGCTGGAATGTTTAAATAGTCTTGAGGCACATTTAATAGCTTTAAATATACCTTTCATGAAAATGGTAAACTTAGCTAAGACAAAACAGTTTAAAGTCAGTGGAGAAACTGTCTGTATTCCTAACAATATTAATGAAGTGACTAAGGTTTTACCCAGATCTGAAAGTTCTGATCAGCTCATAAGACTGAAATTAAAAAAGCGAATTACACATAAAAGCTATTATCAATATGAATTTGTTAGCAAGCCTAAATTAAGAGATGCTTTACTTTTTTTGAAGGAAAATAACCACTATTATACAGAGGTTGAATTTGACCAAACCTGGAATTTTGAAACAGATATAGAAGGTAAGGGAGATAACACCAATTTGGAACAGTTGAAACCTGACACCCTGAACAACTCTGATACACTAGAAAATGAAACTGATAGTTTACCAGACATAGATATACCACTTGATGAGTTACATGCACTGTTGACACCTGCTGCTTTAAGTAATTCTAAGACAAGAGAAGACGATACTGATAGCTTACCAGACATAGACGTGCCACTTGATGAGTTACATGGGCCATTGTTAAGTACATGTTTGCAACCCGTTGACCTTGCACAAGATATTTTAGACAACACTGATAGTATATTTTCTATTTCTCCGACAGAAAATAAAAATCCTGTAAGAATTTTAACAGACAAAACAAATGAAGCTCTGTGTTTTCCGACTCTATTTCCAACTGGACAAAATACATTTTCTGATAATCGAGATGAACGCATCACTTTAGGTCGTTATTTACACTGTCGTCTAATGAACGTTGATAACCGATTTGCTAAAAATACAGATTACATTTTTTATGCCCAGTATTTATATGAACTCAGTCAAGTTGTCTCAAGTGTCTCCATTGCTTTGCGCAAAACAAAATCGGGTGGTAATAGAATAACAGCTGATATGCTTACAAATGAAGAACCTTTGAAAAATATTCTGAAATGTGATGATGGCTATCGATTTTTGAAATCTGTACGAGGTTCACCCAGCTATTGGAAGACTACACAATCAGATTTGTTTGCTATGATTAGACAATTGGGAGTAGCGACATATTTTATCAGTTTTTCATCTGCTGAGCTTCGTTGGTCATCGTTTATTGAGGTAATTCTTAGACAGCAAGGTGATAATAGAAAAGCTAGTGATTTAGATTGGGCAGAGAAACAAGAAATACTCAGAAGCAATCCTATAACTATAGCAAGAATGTTCGATCACAGGTTTCATTATTTCTTAAAGAATTTTATCATGTCAAAAGCTGAGCCTATTGGTAAAGTAAAAGATTATTTCTATCGCATAGAATATCAAATGCGCGGAAGTTGTCATGTACATGGGCTATTATGGATAGAAGATGCACCCGTACTTGGTAGAGACCCTGACAGTAAAGTTGTTGAATTTGTAGATAAATACATAACGTGTAAAATGCCAAACATTTCAGATGATCCAGAACTACACGAAATTGTATCCAGTGTTCAAACGCACAGTAAAAAGCATTCAAAATCTTGTAAGAAGAAAAATACGGTATGTCGATTTAATTTCCCAAGACCACCCTCTGAAGAAACCTTTGTTTGTAGAACTGTAGACAAGGACAAAAGTGATAATCAGGAATCCAGAAAGGACGAAATTAGCAATGATCAGGCTAAGACAATCTTAGAATGCATAATGAAGGCCATCTCAGACCCCGATAAGAGTTACGATTCTTTTGACGATTTATATACTGATCTAGATATCACTCAAGAGTTATTTGTAAAAGCATGCGAAAAGCTAACAAAGAAAAACAATCTAGTTCTTAAAAGAGACCCCAATGATGTATGGATAAATCAGTATAATCCTGACTTACTAAGAGCATGGAATGCTAATTTGGACATACAATATGTATTTGATGCCTACAGTTGTATTGTATACATTGTGTCATATATATCAAAGTCTGAAAGAGAAATTGGTTTATTATTAGGCGATGCTCACAAAGAAGCTGTTGAAGGTAATTTGGATGCTAAAAGTAGTCTAAAAAAGATTTCAAGTACGTATTTACATAGTAGAGAGGTTTCAGCACAAGAAGCGGCATATCGTGTGTGTAATCTACGCCTTAAAGAAGCATCACGAAAAGTAGTATTTATACCGACAGGTGAGAATAATATCCGAATGACATTACCTTTATCTATTCTTAAAAGTCGTGCAAATGAAGGTACGCTAACGGATGACAACATGTATCAAACTAGCATTGTTGATAGATATAGGGCACGACCAGATGGCATTCAATTTGATTATATGTGTATAGCTCAGTTCTGTTCTGAATATAGAGTCATGGCTAAGAGTGAGAAAATTGATGTTGATCGTGAAAATAACCCTGCATATAAACTTAAAGGTGACCTTGGTTATATCATAAAACGTACAAAAACCAGTCCTGCCGTAATACGTTACGCTAGATTTTCAATTACAAAAAATCCAGAGCTTTTTTATCTCAGTAGTCTACAACTTTTTCTGCCTTATCGACAAACTGAACAGCTCAAGCCCCCTCCTCTTGAAACGTATGAAGATTTCTATAAATTTGGATCTGTGAGATATTATAATGATGTTGAATTAGTAAGAGAAATTGTTAATAACAACCGTGAACAATATGAAAAAGATGCAGTTAATATTGAAATGGCACAAGAAATCCTCGAAAAATGTGGACCCTTAGACGATGCATGGGCAAATATTTGTGTTGAAACAGAAGTTGATCGATTAGAATGTATAGAATTACAAGGTAATGAAACAATTAATGAAGATGACGACCCTGTTGAGATACCTGATTTGTTAGGCAATAGAAAATCAGACAAGAAAGATAGGCATAAAGAAAAATGTGACACAGTTATCTCCCATTCACAAGCTATACCTTTATTAAGATCATTAAATAAGTTACAATCACAAGTATTTTACAAAGTACGACAATTCTGTCTAGATAAAATTCATAACAAAAACCCAGAACAATTCATGCTATTTTTAACAGGTGGTGCCGGTACTGGAAAGAGTCATATCATCAAATGTATATATTATGAAGCATCAAGACTATTAGCCAGAATTAGTGACAGTCCCGATGACACAACAGTTGCAATGATGGCACCAACTGGCGTCAGCGCTTATAACATCTCATCATCAACGATCCACGCGATGTTCAGCCTTCCCATCCATATAACTTTGCCTTACATAGGATTGTCCTCAGATAAAGTTAACACACTTAGATCTAAATTAGGTAATCTAGAAATTCTGATAATTGATGAAATATCTATGGTTGATCATAAACTATTATGTTACATACATGGTAGATTAAGACAAATCAAACAAACACCTGATCATGTATTATTTGGTAATGTTTCTATTATTGCAGTTGGAGATTTTTACCAGTTACCTCCCGTGAAAGGCAGAGCTCTGTACAGTGATAATGAAATAGTTGATCTGTGGCAAGATAATTTTAAACTTGTTCAACTCAACGAAATAATGAGACAGAGAGATGATTTGACATTTGCGCAAGCATTAAATAGAATACGCACAAAAAAGAACTCTGATGAAATGTCTGTAGATGATATTAATTTGTTCAGTAGTAGGGTTACAGGTGAAGAATCTGATGCAGTGCATATAGTTTCTACAAATAAGCAGGTAAATGAAATTAATGTAAAATTCTTACATAGTAAATGTCCAGATACCATAACCATTGCAGCAAACGATTATTCAAAAGATGCTAGAACGGGTAAAATGAAGAAATTGGAGAAACCTCTGGCTGGTAAAGTAGATTCTAGTTTACCTAACGTATTAGTAATTGGTATTGATGCAAGAGTTATGTTAATTAAGAATTTGAATGTTAGTGATGGTCTTACTAATGGTTGTTTTGGTAAAGTAACTTATATCACAATGGATAATGATAAACCTAAAATAATATACGTTAAGTTTGATGATGAAAGAGTTGGGGCTATTTTACGTAGAGAAAATAAAAGATCAAATGATGATATACCAGAAGGCAGCACTCCTATTGAGATACAAGAAGAAAAAGTAAATTATCGTGGTGACATCAGGAGACAATTTCCACTTAAACTAAGCTATAGTACAACGGTCCATAAGGTACAAGGTTTGAGTCTAAGTTCTGCAGTTGTATCACTAAAGAAAATATTTTCACCGGGTCAGGCGTACGTGGCATTAAGCAGAGTCACATCCTTAGAGGGTTTAATTATTAGAGATTTTGATGAAAAAGTAATATATTGTGATCCCCGAATTGAAGAATCGATCAATAAGATGCCATTATATTTAGAACCGCAGGTAGAAAATCGTAGAAATACTGAAATATTACTGTTTAATGTAGAGGGATTAATGCAATATTATGAAGACGTGAAGAATGATTATAGGTTTACCCAGGCTGACTTTATCTGTTTAACAGAAACATGGATCTCCCAAATAGCAGAATGTAGAAACTTTAAACTTGACGGCTATACATTATTTAATCAACCTAGACATACATGTTATGATAACTGTAATATATATGACAAAATAAAATCCATGAAAAACGGTGGCGTTGGTATTTATTATAGCAATAAGAGACATTGTAATATACATAGATTAGGTACCTTTAATATAGAACATGTTGTATTTAGTATATCTGATATTAATCTTACTGTAGTTGTTATTTACAGACCTAGCTGTTATAAAGCTGATTTATTCATTTCTAATTTACAGATTTTATTGACAGAGTTAGAAAACTATGGTGGTGATATGATTGTAATGGGTGACTTCAATCAGAACCTTTTGGATGGAAATTCAACCATTGCAAGATGTATGTCAGAGAATGGTTTTACGCAACTTGTAAATTTTGTAACAACAACTGGTGGGACTCTATTAGATTTAGTCTTTGTTAAATATTTAGATCAGAGTAAAGTTCACTTAAACCTTGTTTCAACCTATTTCAGCTACCATGAATGTATCAGAATAGGATTAGATGACTGATGATAAACTAATTCAAACAAATATTAGCCTACACAATATGCCCATTACCTCCCTTTAATAGTGGTCTTATGTAAAGTGGTCTTATGTAGTGGTGTCTTATGCAAAGTATTGATATAAGTGTAAATAGTTTTTCAAATATATGTTTATAATGTCAAATAGGTTTAAATAACTGGTTTACATGTAATGCATTGATATAAGTGTAATTAGTTCTTCAATAGTTTTCAATTTTGTTTCCTTTAATTAGTTGTCACCTACAAAATACAAATGAAGTAATTTTTAAATATGATGCCTCCCTTGAGGCATCATATTTAAAAATTACTCCATTCCTTAGGGGGATCATGTGGCTAAGTGGGTGATTATGGGTAAACTGATATAACCTGATATCTTCAGACAAATGTTTGAAGATACCAATTTATATATATCAGGTTATATAACCTAATATATATATGTGTATATAGAAATATGAAGTATATATATATAGAAATATGAAGTTTCTAGAAAGAAAAAACCAATAATTTCATCTTAGCTAGCACTTTCACCCACTACGGGGATCGTCAGGGTTTTAATAATGAGCTTGTATACTATCTCATTATTAAAACCCTGACGATGAAATTATTGGTTTTTTCTTTCTAGAAACTTCATATTTCTATATTCTTTTACCTGAGAGTAGAATCGTTTATTTATTCTATTTTATGTGTATATATATATATATATATATATATATATATATAGACACCAAAATACTAATATAGCAGCTTGCGTGTTCTGTTTCTACTGAACATCATGAAAAGTGCTAGCCTTTGAATTAGTATTTTGGTGTCTTTCTTTAAACATACATTATCCAAGAGCTAAATCTGCCTATTGCAGGTGTTTCTTTAGGCCTGAAATGTTTTCTAAATTATTGGCTAGACATCAATAAATGTTTTCTAAATTATTGATTTGACATTAATTAACTTATCCAGGCCATAGTTAACTCTCAATGGCATAAGATTTACCTGCTGTTAAATAGATTAGAATGGTAAGCCATATTTAAATTTAAAAATGAAGGAGTGAAGCTTAGCTGCCAACCAGCTACTATGTTTGTTTGCAATTATTGCACATGTCTTGTCTGTCTAACTTGATGATAATTGGTATATTACTTGTAGAGAATATATGTAAAAGCATCTTGTTGAATAATGAAGATAGTAGGATTTTAAACTCCACCCCATTTCATTTCAATAATGGAGATATTCAGTGATATTCACTTGTTTTCATCATGGATGATTATATAACATTAATAATGTTTATGCATTGGAATATTTAATTGTTGTATGTATTGATATTAGTGTAAATATTTTATTCAAATATATGTTTATTATATCAAATATGTTTAAATAACTGGTTTACTTATATCATAGTTATCAATATGCTACTAGATATATTTAAAGTGTAAACTGATGCAACATGATATCTTCAGACAAATGTAATATCATGCCTGTTTTTACTACTTCCAGACTTTTATGCCGTAACTTAATCTAAATTACCAATGGCATTGATTTAATTGCCCTATTTAATATAAGTGTAAATGTATTCAAATATATGTTTATTATATCAAATATTATATGTTTCAATATTTTGTTCAACACATTATACATGAGATAAATCTACCTATTGCAGGTCTTTTGTTTACGAGTGAAATGTTATATAAACTATAAATTAAATATTTATTAACATAATAGACCGTAATCAATTCTCAATGACATCTTATGTGTCGGATTTTCATTGGATTTAAATCCATTCTGCTGCTCAACACTCATTTATGCTTTTTATCTACTGACTTTAGTAATGATGATTACGCTTGACCTTAAAAGTCAGTTGCTTATATCCATATTCAGAGTGGAGCAATTTAACTGAAATTTTCCGCATATCCCCTTTACATTATCTAGTTTTAAACTGAAATTTTCAGCATATCCCCTTTACATTATCTAGTTTTAAACTATTAAACTTAGAACTGCCAACTTGTAAGCTAATTGTCCATAATGTATCTTTAAATAACTGGTGATCAATATGCTTAGCTTTAATAAGTTGTCAGCTACAGCTACAAGATGCATTTCAAGTGTAAACTGATGTAATGTGGTATCCTCAGATAAGTGTAGTAATATTTAAATATAATGCCTCTATATATATATTATATATATCGTGCCAGTTATCGCTACCTCCAGAAGTTTATCCCATGACTTATATGTAAATATTATATAAATGTCATCCACGATGACAATGGCAGTTATGACCTTTTTAGTAATTAAGCCATCCTATCATAGTTTTTTTATATGTATAACATCAAAATAGTCCACACGAATTATAGTCATTTTGTAATGCAATGTCTATATGTTATATGAGATGTTTGTGTCATAATGTGTATCTGAAAACAATGGTGTCAATTACTTTTTAATAAAACTTGTCAATTATCATCAAGTACCTAATTAAAGACAAGTCATGGTCTGAAAGGTTTAGCTTTCTTGAATATAAATTGTCTTTTATAAGTAAAGAAAGTCGGTAGTAATTGGAGTTATTTCTGAATTAACTTCTTACCAATAGTATTATTTATCTTTGTTTTATAAGAATATTTTTTATGTTTATAATGTGTCATTGGTTTAAAGATACATTATTATTAATTGTAACCCCCATTATTTTGTATTTATCTACAGCTAATAAAATGAATACATTTAATTTGATTTGTTCATTAATAATCATACCAACAATATATCTTAATAAGGAGAAGTAAATTGGTCAAGTATAATATGAATTACAGAATATAAGCTTCATTGAATATAGTTGTCTATGGCTCCTATTTGTGTCTACTGTGCAGTCCATGTGTAAATATGATTGGCCAGCATTACTATTCGACAGAAACGTTCAAATTGGCTGTTGATGCTGAATAAATATTAGTATTTATTGTTGGCATTGAGGCGTTAATTGTTCCTGATAATGGGAAATTTCATATTTCTGCATTCAAAAATGAAATGAAATAATTTTGAACTTTCTATGCTATATCCAATCATATTGCCAAGTGAATTTTCACCTTTACGGGATCTCAGCTTTCCGACCCATCCGAACGATTATACGTTGTCCCTTACCAGTCCCTCTGTCCTGCACTGACAAGTAAAGGATGACCTACTCCTAAAAATCCCGATGAACTACCTCGGCCCACGCAGGGATCTAACACGGGACCACCAGGCTAGAAATATCGAGGGTTTAGGAGGGCCGAATGGTTAGCATGTGCGTGCTCTATCATAAAGACCCCTACGCGCAAGCGAATGGCTGAATAAAATTAAACAATATGTTAGTCCCGAAATGACCTAGTTTGTGTCGAGTGGACGTTAAACCCCATTTCTCCTCAGAAAGATCGAATGGTTAACGAGTGCATGATGTATCATAAAGTCTGTCATTGAGTCAATAAAAGGCGTGGTTTCAATTTCCTACTTGTAAGTGATAAGAAGTAGCGTAGTCTGACCCACCTCGTGGGTATTCTCAGATCCTCCAGTTTCCTCCCAGTGACCTAGACCCCTACGCAAAAGTGTATTATTGAAATAAAATTGAACTAGGTTAGCCTCGAAATTTCTTGGTTTGTATCGACTGGACAATAAATATCCATAGCTCTCTTTCTTCAGTGAATATATAGGCCTACGTATGCTTTATTGATGGATATAAGGTCGCCTGTACAACCTGGTGTGTTTTTCCGGTTTCCTCCCAATGCTAAAGACCCCTAAGCGCAAGCGAAGTATTGAAATAAAATTAAACCTTATGTTAGTCCCGAAATGACCTAGTTTGTGTCGAGTGTCCGTTAAACAGCATCTTCTCTCTCTCTCTCTCTCTCGCTCTCATTGATGAATAAATTTCGGTCCGTGAATTTTCCGGCGTGGTTCCCCCTTGTCAGTGATGCAGGACGGAGGGCCTGCAAAGGACAGCTGTCTGGTCGATCGGAGGAGAGAAAAAAACGTGATCCCGTGTACACATTGGCATGCACGTAAAAGATCCTTTGCCAGTCGGAATTCGATGTAAAAGTAGGTCGTAGCGCCGTTGTCCGGGCAAAATTTCCCTTATAGTACACTGTATGAAGTATGCCCGTCTCCATTAGCACAGGTTAGGAGCAGAGCAGTAAGACGTTAAACCCCATTTCATTTCATTTCAATACCGGATGCATTGCATCATGTTATTTGTAAAAACCACTGACATGGGAAAACATCAGTATTCAGACCTTTTTTACAGTTTCTAAGACTATACCCACTACTCTCCCACCCCCAAAAAACATACAGTTGCATAACTCAGATATTGACACGTTCTTTGCACGCACATTACGATAGAAGGGAATTGAAAAAAAGAGTTGAACAATTCACACCATGATAATCCTAGTTCGGTAGAATCAAACAGACGCGGGCAATCCAAATATGTAATCGAAAACTCAAAATTCGAAGAAATACTAATCTTAGTAAATTTTCAAATTTTGAAGAAAATATGAGATCGACATGTTATCCCAATTCAGCCGTTATCGCATCCGCAATATCACAAGCTGTACAAAAATATAACTGTTTCGAAAATCGGTTGCGAATTGACATAATTAGGGCCGGTTTTCAATTTTCGTGCACGTTAAAGATTTACACCAATTCCGGTCTCTTCATAACTTTCGTAATAGTTATAAGTACTAACTGCTTAAAACATGGAAAATCAATATGCACAACTCTATTCTAAATGGAATTTAAAAAAAAAAGTTTTCCGAATGGAACAAAAAACAGTTTTTTTTAGTCTCATAACGACCAAATAAAGCTAAATGAAACTTAACAGCATGAAATTCGCTTTATTCACGAGGACGGGCGACTTTGATATAAACAACTACAACTGGGAGCTTTATTTTAACTGGTAAAAAGTGATGACGTCATGTAGACAAAAAACTTTGGATATTAATTTCAGGAGTAACTGTTATTTACTAATATGAATTATTTTCACCATAGAAGCACCAGTAACAGATATTGGTTAACAGTAAAACTCCCTTACTTCAAATAAGGCCACTTTGAAAAATAGCTGTCTATATATGCTCTATACGTTGGTTATACGTACAGATTTTATACACCCTTATTATATGTACTCATGACATTTAGAGAAATTGTACAATGTTTTCACACAATACACCACCCATAAGACTCTCGACTGAGAGAGTTTAAAAAAAATCGTAGGCGGCGTTTCCGAGAAACGTGCGTTTAAAGTTGATGGAAATCGTAAATAATCTTACTTTTCAAAGTCCCATAGCCTTTTTAGTTTGAACAATAAACTTGTCGCTATAGTACCATCTTGTAGATAATTCACGTGGCTATCAAACGACATAATACTTTAAAGTGACAATCCCGATAAGAACAAAGTCTCAAAAATTAAAGTCTGAGTATTTATGAAATTTATGGACCTAAATATAGTGGCATGGTGTATTTACCCGATTTACATCACTTCCGGTCTGTTCACAACTTTCGCAATAGATCTAAGTACTAAATGTTTAAAACATAGAAAAAAACAATATTCAGAATTCTATCAGTTTTAGTTTCAGAAATCTAAACGACTACAGAAAAAAAAAACAGTTTTCCGAATGAGACAAAAAAAAAAATACCTTAAATATCAGGTAATAACCAAAACCCCAAATCGCACCTTTCAACATTAATTTTTCAGCATTGTAATTGAGGGGTACTTTATTTATAAATGGCTTCAACAGAGAGCTTCATTTTCACTGTCATCAAATGATGACGTCATGCAGACATAAAACCTGGGATATTAATTTCAGGAGTAACTGTTAATTACTAAAATGAATTATTTTCATTCTAGAAGCACCAATGCCAGATATTGGTTACCATTCAAACACCCTTTGTTCAAATATTGCCAGTTTTAAAAAAAGCTCTCTATATATGCTTTATACGTATGCAAAACGTTCCATTTATAACCAATTCGGACTTTTGTCGATGTCACACCAATGTGTTACACGGAACTTTGCAATCTGTTTCACAGAGAATTACTTACGAAATATCTCTGTAACAGACGACAGTTCACAACAGGTACGTTGACTGCACGCGCCGTTAGTCATTGGCTCAACGGCTCGTGCAATGTTTACTTCACACCTAACTGCTTCGGGCAAAATGATGCATTTTATTCGTTTTAATACCCATTTACACTAAATAGGAAATATTTTTTTTAACTCCAAATACTTCATTTTAATACCCATTTACACTAAATAGGAAATATTTTTTTAACTCCAAATACTTCAAACGTCTTTATTTATTTTTCTTTTACCTCAAAAAAATGTTTGAGAATTTAATTTGTCGGAGTTAAAAAGTTAATATGTCGTACTCATTAAGCCTCGTCGATGTCATGCTTATCAGTGATTGTAGCGGCCAAGCGAATATTCACTGCGGGATCAGTTTGGGAACTTTGGAATCGCGTTCAGGTCAGCTACTCAAATATGTAACTGGTTCGAAACTAAATTGAATATTCAATGAAATATCGACAATATTCTGATTTCGTGCACGTTAATGATTTGACGTCACTAACATATAAAACTATATCTTTAATTAGAGATAGGGCCCAAGTTCAAACTACATCATGCTTTCTATCATAGGTGCAATATTCATACTTCTGCACGATACTACTGCAAGATACAACTGCAACCTACTGATAATTGGATTTCCTTATAAACAGCGAGAGCCGTCGATTTGTGTCGAGATGATTACGGTTATGAGGTGATTTTGACAAAGAAGAAACAATATTAATTCAAAGACTAATTATTACACACAAAAATCAATTATTTCTGTTACAGGGTCACTAAACCCATATTTTGAATATAAGTAAACACTCAGAGTTGAAATATTTTTAGCTCAAATATCGTCACTGTGACAAAAATGGGGAATTTTGAATATGCTCTAAACGTTGGTAAAACGTACAGATTGTATCAACTCTTACTGCATGTTTCGCTTAACAATGAAAGGTGACGTTTTCAGTTTTCGATCCCTTTGTTCTCATACTCCTGATATTTCTAAATGTTGCGCAATAGTTTCATACCTAAGACTACCGATAAAACTCTCTGTAGAAGAAGTTCCCCAAAAAAATTACGTTGACTTTTCGAGAAAATGACGTCTAAAAATGCTCCAAATGGTAAAAAAACGACGTTTTGGATTTTCAATCTCGTTTTTCGACTACTCATGACATTTAGAGAAATTGTACAATGGTTTCACACAATACACCACCTATAAAACTCTCGAATGAGAAAGTTTAAAAAAAATCGTAGGCGGCGTTTCCGAGAAATTCGCGTCTTAATTTGATCGAAATAGCAAAATACCTTACTTTTCAAACTCAGATAACTTTTTTATTTTTTGATAGAAACTTGTCGCTATAGTACCATCTTGTAGATAATTCACGTGGCTATCCAACGATATAACACTTTAATTACTCTGTAATCAACCAAGTGATACATCGCATTTTACCCATCGGTACCCATTTTTCAGAATTTTGTCAAACTTTGGATACTTTTCTTGACCACTTCCGGTGATTAGAGGATTTTTATTTATAGTTCATGGACTGGTTTGGACCTTCGACTTCATATACCCGAAGTTTCAGAAAAATCGTTGGAGCCGTTTTAAAAAAATAAGAACTCTACGATTTGACCAAAATGCGAAAAAAAGTGAAAAATCAAAGTTAACATTTCAGAATATAACTTATATTTTTGGAATCGGATTGATGTCAGCTATCCAAAAATATAACTCATAATTCAAAATTCCATAAAATAAAAATTTTGGAAATTTTTGAAAATTTTCCAATTTTCACCAAAAAAATGAAAGCGATAAAGTTTCCAAATTTGACGTTTGTGAACTGCTACCTTCTTAGAAATGTTTCAAGCTATCCAAAAATGTAAATATCAGAGAAATCGGTTAACAATTACCAAAATTACGGCCGATTTTCAAATTTCGTGCACGTTAAAGATTTAACGCATTTCCGCTATGCGCACGAATTTCGTTTTACATTTAAGCACTAACTACCACCCAGTTTCCCGAGAGAAAACTAAATTTCAGACCTCTATCTCTTATAGTTGCTGAGAAATAGGCAAAGTGGAAAAAAAAAAGAATAATAATAATCTTAGTAATAACAATAGTCTTTCACCATTGAAAAATGGTGAAAGCCTAATAATATTAATCTTAGTAATAACAATAGTCTTTCACCATTGAAAAATGGTGAAAGCCTAATTAATCTTAGTAATTTCAATAGTCTTTCACCATTGAAAAATGGTGAAAGCCTAATTAAAAATGGTGAAAGCCTAATAATAATAATCTTAGTAATTTCAATAGTCTTTCACCATTGAAAAATGGTGAAAGCCTAACTAGACTTGCTTGCAAGGCTGAAGGCTTTCACCTTACCGAAGGCAGCAAAAATTGCCTACAACTCACCCCTTAAAACACACACACACACACGCTTAAACAACTCAGACATGACACTTTCTGTGCATGCGCATTACGATAGAAGGAAAGTGAAAAATATAGTTGAACAATTATGAACATGGATCGGTAGAATCCTACAGACGCCAGAAATCGAAATACTCAATCAAAAACTCAAAAATTCTAAAAAAAATTACAAGTTCAGTACATTTTCAAATTGTTAGGAAAAAAGGAGAACGGCGTGGTATTGCAATTCGACCTTTATCGCATCCGCAATATCCCCGGCTCTACAAAAATATAACTTTTTCGAAAATTGACATAATTAGAACCGATTTTCATTCGTGCACGTTAAAGATTTACATCACTTCCGGTCTGGTCCACAACTTTGGCAATAGTTCTAAGTACTAAATGTTTAAAACATAGGAAAAATCAACATTCAAAACTCTATCTGTTTTAGTTTCAGAGATCTAAACGACTACAGAAAAAAAAACAGTTTTCCGAATGAGACAAAAAAAAAAAATACCTTAAGTATCAAGGTAATAACCAAAACCCCAAATCGCACCTTTCAACATTAATTGTTCAACATCGAATTTGAGGGGTACTTTATTTATAAATGACTTCAACAGAAAGCTTCATTTTCACTGGTATCAAATGATGACGTCATGTAGACATAAAACCTGGGATACTAATTTCAGGAGTAACTGTTAATTACTAAAATGAGTTATTTTCATTATAGAAGCACAAGTACCAGATATTGGTTACTATTCAAACACCCTTTGTTCAAATATTGCCAGTTTTAAAAAAAGCTCTCTATATATGCTTTATATGTATGCAAAACGTTCCATTTATAACCAATTCGGACTTTTGTCGATGTCACACCAATGTGTTACACGGAACTTTGGAATCGCGTTCAGGTAAGCTACTCAAATATGTAACTGGTTCAAAACTAAATTGAATATTCAATGAAATATCGACAATATTCTGATTTCGTGCACGTTAATGATTTGACGTCACTAACATATAAAGATTTATCTTTAATTAGAGATAGGGCCCAAATTCAAACTACATCATGCTTTCTATCACAGGTGCAATATTCGTACTTCTGCACGACACTACTGCAAGACACAACTGCAAACTATGGATAATTGGATTTCCTTTTAAACAGCGCGAGCCGTCGATTTGTGTCGAGATGATAACGGTTATGAGGTAATTTTGACAAAGAAGAAACAATATTAATTCAAAGACTAATTATTACACACAGAAATCAATTATTTCTGTTACAGGGTCACTAAACCCATATTTTGAATATAAGTAAACATTCAAAGTTGAAATACTTTTAGCTCAAATATTGTCACTGTGAGAGAAATGGGGAATTTTGAATATCCTCTAAACGTTGGTAAAACGTACAGATTGTATCAACTCTTACTGTATGTTTCGCTTAACAATGAAAGATGATGTTTTCGATCCCTTTGTTCTCATACTCCTGATATTTCTAACTGTTGCGCAATGGTTTCATACTTAAGACTACCGATAAAACTCTGATTTCGTGCACGTTAATGATTTGACGCCACTAGCATATAAAATTTTTTCTTTAATTAGAGATAGGGCCCAAGCTCAAACTACATCATGCTTTCTATCACAGATGCAATATTCGTACTTCTGCACGTTACTACTGCAAGATACAACTGCAACCTATAGATAATTGGATTTCCTTATAAACAGCGGGAGCCGTCGATTTGTGTCGAGATGATTACGGTTGAGAGGTAATTTTGACAAAGAATTAACAATATTAATTCAAAGACTAATTATTACACACAGAAATCAATTATTTCTGTTACAGGGTCACTAAACACATATTTTGAATATAAGTAAACACTCAGAGTTGAAATATTTTTAGCTCAAATATCGTCACTGTGAGAGAAATGGGGAATTTTGAATATATTCTAAACGTTGGTAAAACGTACAGATTGTATCAACACTTACTGCATGTTTCGCTTAACGATGAAAGGTGACGTTTTCAGTTTTCGATCCCTTTGTTCTCATACTCCTGATATTTCTAAATGTTGCGCAATAGTTTCAAACCTAAGACTACCGATAAAACTGTCTGTAGAAGAAATTCAAAAAAAAAAAAATACCTTGACTTTTCGAGAAAAAGACGTCTAAAAATGCTCCAAATGGTAAAAATACGACGTTTTGGATTTTCAATCTCGTTTTTCGACTACTCATGACATTTAGAGAAATTGTACAATGGTTTCACACAATACACCACCTATAAGACTCTCGAATGAGAAAGTTTAAAAAAAATCGTAGGCGGCGTTTCCGAGAAATTCGCGTCTTAAGTTGATCGAAATAGCAAAATACCTTACTTTTCAAACTCAGATAACTTTTTTATTTTTTTGATAGAAACTTGTCGCTATAGTACCATCTTGTAGATAATTCACGTGGCTATCAAACGATATAATACTTTAACTACTCTGTAATCAACCAATTGATACATCGCATTTTACCCATCGGTACCCATTTTTCAGAATTTTGTCAAGCTTTGGATACCTTTCTTGACCACTTCCGGTGATTAGAGGATTTTCATTTATAGCTCATGGACTGGTTTGGACCTTCGACTATATATTCAGTAAGTTTCAGAAAAATCGTAGGCGCCGTTTTAAAAAAATAAGAACTCTACGATTTGACCAAAATGCGAAAAAAAGTGAAAAATCAAAGTTAACATTTCAGAATAAAACTTATATTTTTGGAATCGGATAGATGTCAGCTATCCAAAAATATAAGTCATAATTCAAGATTACAAAAAATAAAAATTTTGGAAATTTTTGAAAATTTTCCAATTTTCACCAAAAAAATGAAAGCGATAAAGTTTCCAAATTTGACGTTTGTGAACTGCTATCTTCTTAGAAATGTCTCAAGCTATCCAAAAATGTAAATATCAGAGAAATCGGTTGACAATTACCAAAATTACGGCCGATTTTCAAATTTCGTGCACGTTAAAGATTTAACGCATTTCCGCTATGCGCACGAATTTCGTTTTACATTTAAGCACTAACTACCACCCAGTTTCCCGAGAGAAAATCAAACTTCAGACCTCTATCTCTTATAGTTGCTGAGAAATAGGCAAAATGGAAAAAAAAAAAGAATAATAACTAGACTTGCTTGCAAGGCTGAAGGCTTTCACCTTACCCAAGGCAGCACAAAATGCCTACCACTCACCCCTTAAAACACACACACACACACTTAAACAACTCAGATATTGACACTTTCTGTGCATGCGCATTACGATAGAAGGAAAGGAAAAATATAGTTGAACAATTTACAACATTATGAACTTGGATTGGTAGAATCCAACAGACGCCAGAAATCTAAATACGCAATCAAAAACGCAAAAATTCTAAAAAAATTTACAATTTTAGTACATTTTCAAATTTTCAGGAAAAAAAAGAGAACTGCGTGGTATTGCAATTCGACCTATATCGCATCCGCAATATCCCCGGCTCTACAGAAATATATCTTTTTCGAAAATCGGTTGGAAATTGAAATTATTAGGACCTATTTTCATTTATGCACGTTAAAGATTTACTTCACTTCAGGTTTGTTCAGAACTTTCGCAATAGTTCTAAGTACTTACTGCTTAAAACAAAGGAACAATCATTATTCAGAACTCTATCTGCTTTAGTTTCAGAGATCTACACGAGAATTAAAAAAAACAGTTTTTCGAATGGGACAAAAAAAAAAGATCGTGTAAGATCATAACCAGATCATAACCAAAACCAAGAATCATACCTTTCAACATCAAGTTTTCAACATTTGTCCAGAGGGGTGCCTTCCTTATAAATAGTTTCAGTAAATAGCGTCATTTTCGCTGGTATCATATGATGGCGTCATGTAGACAAAAAATCTTGGATAATAATTTCAGGAGTAACTGTTATTGACTAAAATGAATTATTTTCACTATAGAAGCAGCATTACCAGATATCGGTTACCAGTAAAACACCTTTTTTACTGTCAAGGAAAAAGAGAACGACGTGGTATCTCAATTCGATCGTTATCGCATCAGCAATATCCCCCACAGTACAAAAATATAACTTTTTCGAAAATCGGTTGGGAATTGACATAATTAGGACCGATTTTCATTCGCGCACGTTAAAGATTTACATCACTTCCGGTCTGTTCACAACTTTCGCAGCAGATCTAAGTACTAAATGTTTAAAACATAGCAAAAAAACAATATTCAGAATTCTCTCAGTTTTAGTTTCAGAAATCTAAACGACTACAGAAAAAAAAAACAGTTTTCCGAATGAGACAAAAAAAAAATATCTTAAGTATCAGGTAATGACCAAAACCCCAAATCGCACCTTTCAACATTAATTTTTCAACATTGTAATTGAGGGGTACTTTATTCATAAATGGCTTCAACAGAGAGCTTCATTTTCACTGGTATCAAATGATGACGTCATGTAAACATAAAACCTGGGATATTAATTTCAGGAGTCGCCGTTAATTACTAATATGAATTATTTTCATTCTAGAAGCACCAATACCAGATATTGGTTACCATTCAAACACCCTTTGTCCAAATATTGCCAGTTTTAAAAAAAAGCTCTCTATATATGCTTTATACGTATGCAAAACGTTCCATTTATAACCAATTCGGACTTTTGTCGATGTCACACCAATGTGTTACACGGAACTTTGGAATCGCGTTCAGGTCAGCTACTCAAATATGTAACTGGTTCAAAACTAAATTGAATATTCAATGAAATATCGACAATATTCTGATTTCGTGCACGTTAATGATTTGACGTCACTAACATATAAAAATTTATCTTTAGTTAGAGATAGGGCCCAAGCTCAAACTACATCATGCTTTCTATCACAGGTGCAATATTCGTACTTTTGCACGATACTACTGTAAGATACAACTGCAACCTTTTGATAATTGGATTTCCTTATAAACAGCGGGAGCCGTCGATTTGTGTCGAGATGATTACGGTTATGAGGTAATTTTGACAAAGAAGAAACAATATTAATTCAAAGACTAATTATTACACACAGAAATCAATTATTTCTGTTACAGGGTCACTAAACCCATATTTTGAATATAAGTAAACACTCAAAGTTGAAATACTTTTAGCTCAAATATCGTCACTGTGATAGAAATGGGGAATTTTGAATATGCTCTAAACGTTGGTAAAACGTACAGATTGTATCAACTCTTACTTCATGTTTCGCTTAACAATGAAAGATGATGTTTTCAATTTTCGATCCCTTTGTTCTCATACTTCTGATATTTCTAACTGTTGCGCAATGGTTTCATACCTAAGACTACCGATAAAACTCTGTGAGATAAAGGGGGAATTTTGAATATGCTCTAAACGTTGGTAAAACGTACAGATTGTATCAACTCTTACTGCATGTTTCGCTTAACAATGAAAGGTGACGTTTTCAGTTTTCGATCTCTTTGTTCTCATACTCCTGATATTTCTAAATGTTGCGCAATAGTTTCATACCTAAGACTACCGATAAAACTCTCTGTAGAAGAAGTTTCAAAAAAAAAATTACGTTGACTTTTCGAGAAAAAGACGTCTAAAAATGCTCCAAAAGGTAAAAATACGACGTTTTGGATTTTCAATCTCGTTTTTCGACTACTCATGACATTTAGAGAAATTGTACAATGGTTTCACACAATACACCACCCATTAGACTCTCGACTGAGAAAGTTTTTAAAAAATCGTAGTCGGCGTTTTCGAGAAACATGCGTTTAAAATTGCTCGAAATCGTAAAAAACCTTACTTTTCAAAGTCCTATAACTTTTTCAATTTTTGATAGAAACTTGTCGCTGTAGTATCATCGGATAGACAATTCAATAGGCCATTAAATGATATAAAACATTATTTAACTGGCAAAAAGACAATGAATACATCGCATTTTCCGCACAGACACCCATTTTTCTGAATTTTGCCAAAGTTCAGATACCTTTCTTGACTACTTCCGGTGATTAGAGGATTTTCATTTATAGTTTAAGGAACAATTCAGACATCTCTGTTCATCTTACCAAAGTTTCAGAAAAATCGTTGGAGTGGTTTTAAAAAAATAAGCCTTACCGTTTTTGACCAAAATGCGAAAAAAAGTGAAAAATCAAAGTTAACATTTCAGAACAAAACTTATATTGTTGGAATCAGATTGACGTCAGCTATCCAAAAATGTAATTAGAATTTCTAAATTGCCAAAAATAAACATTTTAGCAAATTTTTGAAAATTTTCCAATATTCACCAAAAAAATGAGAGCGACAACGTTTCCAAATTCAAACTTTTTCAACTGCTATCTGCTCGGAAATGTCTCCCGCTATCCAAAAATATAAATATCTGAAAATTCGATTGAGAATTAACAGAATTTTGGCCGATTTTCAATTTTTGTGCACGCTAAAGATTTCACGCATTTCCGCTGTGCGCAGAAATCTCGAAATAGTTTTAAGGAGTAACCACCACCCATTTTCCCGAGAGAACATCAAACTTCACACCTTTATCTCTTATAGTTTCTAAGATCTAGCTTCCCCCAATAAAGAAAAATAATAATAATATTAATCTTAGTAATAACAATAGTCTTTCACCATTTTCAATGGTGAAAGCCTAACTAGATCTGCTACTGTCCCATGCAGATATGAAAGCTTTCATATTCATCGTCACGTGTCATCGATTATATCAAGTATCTCAAATAAAAGGATAAGAATAACAAACTATCAAAATTGGTCAAAAACTCGCGAAGTTACAAGTCTAAATATAGTATGAAACATTGAGTAATCTGAAAACTAAAGGGAAATAACTAATACGTGTGTTGCTGTAATCGGGATGAATCAGATAACTTTGAACAAAACTAAAACTTTTTGAATCAGGTTGAACTCAACTGTTTGAATATGTACGTTAAATATGTAGATTTGGAAAATTATAAAGACATAATATCAAAATCGTTCAAAAACTCACAAAGTTACAGATTTAAATGTAGTGAGAAACATTGCACCCGGGCAAAAAAATAATCTTTAAAGTAAAGGGAAATAACCTAAACTTGTATAGCTGTAATCGGGCTTCCAAAATTAGAGATATGTTATATAATTATGGTTTCCAATATGTTTGGTTATAAGTAGGAAATCGTGACAACTTCTTAAGCATGTTTCAAACAAAGGGTCATAGACTGCAATATACAAGAATGGCACTCTGCAATAAAAAAAAACTGGCCAGAGATTTCTATGCAGAAATTAAATAATTGCTAGAACCAGAAAAATATTTATCCACTATAATAAATAAGCAACATAGAGAAAATGAAATGAAATTGAATGGGGTTTAACGTCCTACTGTTCTGCTCCTACAATGGGCTAATGAAGACGGGCATACGCCATAAAGTGTGCAATGAGGGAAATTTTACCCGGGCAGCGCCGTTACGGCCTACGAGGTTGGTAAGGCGACCATACTCCTTATCACGTACAACCAAGAAATCGAAACAAGGACAGTTGACTCAATGACAGACGTTATGATACAGAGCGCACGTGCTAACCATTCAGCCACGCAACCTCCCTAAAATCGGCAAATTGCTGACCTACAGCGAGAAACATTTCAACCGGGCCAAATTTTCTATTTTAACAGTTTAATTTGCACGGTACCTTTAGTTATCAACCGAATATTACGAAACTTTTAAAAATAAGCTCCCCCTGACCAGCTTAATCGTTCGCAATAAACGTTTGCCCCTTAAAATCGACAAATTGCTGAATTTAAAGTGAGAAACATTACAACCGGGCCAAATTTTCTGTTTTATCACTTTTACAGTACCTTTGATTACCAACCGATTATTACAAAACTTTAAAAAGAGAAAGAGAGAAATGCGGCCTAACGTCCATTCGACACAAACTAGGTCATTTCGGGACTAACATGTTTTTTAATTTTATTTAAAAACTCCCCTTGCACGTACTGGTCTTTAGCCGTTGGGAGGAAACCGAAGAACACGGAGAAAACCCACGAGGTTGGACATCATACACCATGTCACGTGCAACCTGGAGATCGAAACGACGCCCGTTGACTCAATGACAATACAGCGAGCACATGCTAACCATTCAGCCATCCAGCCTCCCTGAATTCGGAAAATTGCTGACTTATAGCAAGAAACATTTCAACCGGGCGAAATTTTCTGTTTTAACAGTTTAATGTGCACGGTACTTTAATTACCAACCGATTATTACAAAACTTTTGAAAATAAGCTCCAACTGACCAGCTTAATCGTATGCAATAAATGTTTTACCTGAATTGAAAGTTCTGCACAGAGAAAGTTCATCTCGATTTCCCGGCGTGGTTCCCTTGTCAGTAAGGCAGAACGGAGGGCCAGACAAGCACAGCTGTCTAGCTAGTCCTTCGGATGGTACGAAAAACCAAGGTCCCGTGTACACATTGGAGTGCACGCAAAATATCCCTAAGCAGTTGGAATTCGATACTGTTGAATAAGCTCTATACGATGACTAAATGCGTAGATTGTAGTCACCCACACTTCATGTTTCGCTCAACAATGAAAGGGTGCCGTTTTCAATGTTCGATCCGTTTGTTCTTCTACTCCTGATATGTTGGACTGTTGATCGATGGATTCATATAAAAGACTTCTAATAAGACTCTTTGTAGAAGAAGTTCCAAAAAAATAGTATGTTGACTTAACGAGAAAAACCTCTAAACATGCTCCAAATTGTAAAAATACGACTTTTTGGATTTTCAATCTCTTTTTTTCGGCTATCCCTGATATTTAAAAAAAATGATACAATCATTTCACACAACAGGCTACCTATTAGACTCTCTATTGACAAAAGTTTCACCGCCCTCCCTTCATTATAACCGAAGTTATCGTGCCCTAAAGAATCAACAAATCAGCATGCTTATCTCTGCTTACCCTAAGCAGAAAATGCTCATCTTTGAACTCAATCAAGATAGTGACCTAGTGAACGTCTACACCAAGTTTGAACATTCTAGCTCAATTAGAAGGAGAGTTATTGTGTTCCGAAGTCCGGGCCTTTTAAATTGCTTCTATTTTTCATTTTCAATTCAAAATTGTGACCATCACATGACCGAAATCAAAATTCTGATCCGATAGATTTTTAGGCATTCCTTCAAGGATTCCGAAAATATAACTCCCGAGTCTGTAAGTAAAATAGCAAAAAAGCCTTTTTGATTTTTCACGTTTAAAGATGGTGGCACTTCCGGTTCGATCGACAAACTCCATATTTTGTGTACGAATCATTAATTCGTTGTCTAGTATCGAAAAAAAAAATTACGTCATTCTGACCTATATTTCGACGATTTTTTTGAAAACTTTGATCCTTAATTTCACCAAGGGGAGATAATTTAGAAAATTTCTAATTATATTTTTGAAGTCACATCGGTAAGATCTACTTGTATACTAAATTTCATGAAAATCGTACAACTATTAAAGAAGTTGTCAAATTGGTCTAAACTTCCGGTTCGAAATCACAGCGACGAATTTTCGAAATTCGAAAATGTGAAACTGCAGATGAAAATGATTTTTTTCAAGGTATTCAAAGAAAAAAGAATTAGTAAAATCGGTCAAAAAATAACAAAGTTACGACTATGCATTGTCAGTTTTTTCGTTCGTAAAATTCGGTGATTTCGGATTCGTAAAACGTTTTGAAAATATATTTAAACAACGTTCGCACCCCATTTTTGGGGGGGTAGGTCAAGGTTTTAGAAAGATCCCATGGTTAGATTCTGAGAAATCCGATTTGCAGAAAATACACAAAAAAAATAATAATAACTAGATCTGCTACTGTCCCATGCAGATATGAAAGCTTTCATATTCATCGTCACGTGTCATTGATTGTATCAAGTATCCTAAATAAAAGGATAAGAAGAAAAAATTATCAAAATTTGTCAAAAACTCGGGAAGTCACAAGTCTAAATATAGTATGAAACATTGCACCCAGGCATAACGATAATCTGAAAACTAAAGGGAAATAACTGAAACTTGTATTACTGTAATGAGACGGATGAGAAAATGAAATGAAAATGGCGGGAAAAAAATTTAAAATGGCAGGTTGGACAGGCGACCTTACTCCTTGTCACGTACAACCGGGAATTCGAAAACACGCTGGTTTACTCAATGACAGGCGCACGTGCTAACCATTCAGCCACCCAGCCCCCCTTTGAAATCAGACACGTGCAATATGTCATATAGGAAGAATAAGAAGTCGCTCACAATAAAATGGTAAATTAATGAGTTTAGGTCAAAAGGTTGAGCTACTGTTTTAGAGTACTTAATAGTTTTAAAGAGACACGTTAAGGGTTGTTCATAGTTAAATGAAAGTTTAATTTTAAATAAGACCAATAAAATTAGGATTTAATAATGCCAGACTAATATTTCCAATATGTTTGGTTATAAGTACGAAATCGTGACGACTTCTTAAGCATGTTTTAAACAAAGGATCATAGACTGAATTATACAAGAATGGCACTCTGCAATAAAAAAAACTGGCCAAAGCAATATTTCTATGCAGAAATTAAATAATTGCTAGAACCAGAAACATATTTATCCACTATAATAAATAAGCAGCATAGAGAAAATGAAATGAAATTGAATGGGGTTTAACGTCCTACTGTTCTGCTCCTAAAATGGGCTAATGAAGACGGGCATATGCCATAAAGTTTGCAATAAGGGAAATTTTACCCGGGCAGCGGCGTTACGGCCTACGAGGTTGGACAGGCGACCATACTCCTTGTCACGTACAACCAAGAAATCGAAACAACGCCAGTTGACTCAATGACAGACGTTATGATACAGAGCGCACGTGCTAACCATTCAGCCACGCAACCTCACTAAAATCGGCAAATTGCTGACCTACAGCGAGAAACATTTCAACCGGGCCAAATTTTCTATTTTAACAGTTTAATTTGCACGGTACCTTTATTTATCAACCGAATATTACAAAACTTTTAAAAATAAGCTCCCCCTGACCAGCTTAATCGTTCACAATAAACGTTTGAATCGACAAATTGCTGACTTTAAAGTAAGAAACATTACAACCGGGCCAAATTTTCTGTTTTATCACTTTTACAGTACCTTTGATTACCAACCGATTATTACAAAACTTTAAAAAGAGAAAGAGAGAAATTCGACACAAACTAGGTCATTTTGGGGCTAAAATATGTTTTTTAATTTTATTTAAAAACTCCCATTGCGCGTACTGGTCTTTAGCCGTTGGGTGGAAACCGAAGAACACGGAGAAAAACCACGAGGTTGGACATCATACACCATGTCACGTACAACATGGAGATCGAAACGACGCCCGTTGACTCAATGACAGACGTTACGATACAGCGCGCACATGCTAACCATTCAGCCATTCAGCCTCCCTGAATTCGGAAAATTGCTGACTTATAGCAAGAAACATTTCAACCGGGCGAAATTTTCTGTTTTAACAGTTTAATGTGCACGGTACTTTAATTACCAACCGATTATTACAAAAATAAGCTCCAACTGACCAGCTTAATCGTATGCAATAAACGTTTTGCCTGAATTAAAAGTTCTGCACGGAAAAAGTTGATCTCGATTTCCCGGCGTGGTTCCCCTTGTCAGTGAGGCAGAACGGAGGGCCTGACAAGCACAGCTGTCTAGTCTTTCGGATGGGACGAAAAGCCAAGGTCCCGTGTACACATTGGAGTGCACGTAAAATATCCCTAAGCAGTTGGAATTCGATACTGTTGAATAAGCTCTATACGATGACTAAATGCGTAGATTGTAGTCACCCCCACTGCATGTTTCGCTTAACAATGAAAGGGTGCCGTTTTCAATGTTCGATCCTTTTGTTCTTCTACTCCTGATATGTTGAACTGGTTTCATATAAAAGACTAGCAATAAGACTCTTTGTAGAAGAAGTTCCCCAAAAATATTATGTTGACTTTACGAGAAAGACCTCTCTAAATATGCTCCAAATTGTAAAAATACGACTTTTTCGATTTTCAATCTCTTTTTTCAGGCTATGCCTGATATTTAAAAAAAATGATACAATGATTTCACACAACAGGCTAGCTATTAGACTCTCTATTGACAAAAGTTTCACCGCCCTCCCTTCATTATAACCGAAGTTATCGTGCCCTAAAGAATCAACAAATCAGCATGCTTATCTCTGCTTACCCTAAGCAGTAAATGCTCATCTTTGAACTCAATCATAACATTGACCTAGTGAACGTCTACACCAAGTTTGAACATTCTAGCTTAATTAGAAGGAGAGTAATTGTGTTCCAAAGTCCCGACCCTTTAAATTGCTTCTATTTTTCATTTTCAATTCAAAATGGTGACCATCACGTGACCGAAATCGAAATTCTGATCCGACAGATATTTAGGCATTCCTTCAAGGATTCCGAAAATACAATTCCCGAGTCTGTAAGTAAAATAGCAAAAAAGCCTTTTTGATTTTTCACTTTTCAAGATGGTGGCACTTCCGGTTCGATCGACAAACTCCATATTTTGTGTACGAATCAGTACTTACATCTCTAGTATCCAAGAAAAAAATTAGGTTATTCTGACCTATATTTCTTTGATTTTTTTGAAAAATTTGATCCTTAATTTCGTCAAGGGCAGATAATTTAGAAAATTTCTAATTATATTTTTGAAGTCATATCGGTAAGATCTATTTATACACTAAATTTCATGAAAATCGTACAACTATTAAAGAAGTTGTCAAATTGGTCTAAACTTCCGGTTCGAAATCACAGCGACGAATTTTCAAAATTCGAAAATGTGAAACTGCAGATGAAAATGATTTTTTTCAAGGTATTCAAAGAAAAAAGAATTAGTAAAATCGGTCAAAAAATAACAAAGTTACGACTATGCATTGTCAGTTTTTTCGTTCGTAAAATTCGGTGATTTCGGATTCGTAAAACGTTTTGAAAATATATTTAAACAACGTTCGCACCCCATTTATGGGGGGGTAGGTCAAAGTTTCATAAAGATCCCATGGTTAGATTCTGAGAAATCCGATTTGCAGAAAATACACAAAAAATAAATAATAACTAGATCTGCTACTGTCCCATGCAGATATGAAAGCTTTCATATTCATCGTCACGTGTCATCGATTATATCAAGTATCTCAAATAAAAGGATAAGAATATCAAACTATCAAAATTGGTCAAAAACTCGCGAAGTTACAAGTCTAAATATAGTATGAAACATTGAGTAATCTGAAAACTAAAGGGAAATAACTGATACTTGTGTTGCTGTAATAGGGATGACTCCCGACTTCAAAACTTTCAGAAAAATGAAATGAAAATGGTAAGAAAACATCGAAAAATTAAATGAGATAACTTTGAACAAAACTAAAACTTTTTGAATCAGGTTGAACTCAACTGTTTGAATATGTACGTTAAATATGCAGATTTGGAAAATTATAAAGATATAATATCAAAATCGGTCAAAAACTCACAAAGTTACAAATTTAAATGTAGTGAGAAACATTGCACCCGGGCAAAAAAATAATCTTTAAACTAAAGGGAAATAACTGAAACTTGTATAGCTGTAATCGGGCTTCCAAGATATGTTATATAATTATGGTTTCCAATATGTTCGGTTATAAGAAGGAAATCGTGACGACTTCTTAAGCATGTTTTAAACAAAGGGTCATAGACTGCAATATACAAGAATGGCACTCTGCAATAAAAAAAAACTGGCCAGAGATTTCTATGCAGAAATTAAAAGATAGGCTGGCACTGCCAGGCAGGATACGCCCACATTTTCGAGAGATGGATAGAGAACAAACAATACGGAAAGTGATTTTTCCTACATCATTAAGTCCTGTATTTCATACTGTATTGGGAGCAGCCATTTTGTTGGTCAGTTCCAGTCTGATATTCATGAAATTCGAAGTCGACAATGATTATGGTGTGACGGTACACAACCTAGAAATGTGACTTTTCGTCAAAATCGGATAAGAATTGTGACCTGTACAGAGTCAACAACCATGATATACCATATCTTTACACTATTCGCGTACAAACGGCGACCATTTCTTCCGGCAATTTTGGTACCATTTTCACGAAATTCGAATAATTCAGGAAGTTACGATCCGATATGCGCAAATACCGAAAGGAACCAAGATCTTTGGGTTATAACCATGCATTTCAAGTTTCATCAAAATCGAATTAAAATTGTGACCTTTACAGGGTCCACAACCTTGATATACCATTTTTTAACAGTATTCACGTACAAACGGTGGCCATTTTGTATGGCAATTTTGGTCTGATTTTTCCGAAATTCGAACTCAACCTTCCTTACGGTGTAACGGTAATATAATCAAACGTTTTTTTAAATCGGATAATAATTGTGACCTCCAAGCTAAAAAAAACAGGCGATTTTGCGTATAATCAGGGGCCATAATTCAGGAAGTTACGATCCGATATGCGCAAATATCGAAAAGAAGCAAGATCTTTGGGTTATAACCTTGAATTTCAAGTTTCATCACAATCGAATCAAAATTGTGACCTCCACAGGGTCCACAACCTTGATATACCATTTTTTAACAGTATTCGCGTACAAACGGCGGCCATTTTGTATGGCAATTTTCGTCCGATTTTCCCGAAATTCGAACTCAACCTTCCTTAGGGTGTAACGGTGATATAATCAAACGTTTTTTTAAATCGAATAATAATTGTGACCTCCAAGCTAAAAAAAGGCGATTTTGCGTATAATCAGGGGCCATAATTCAGGAAGTTACGATCCGATATGCGCAAATATCGAAAGGAAGCAAGATCTTTGGGTTATAACCATGAATTTCAAGTTTCATCAAAATCGAATCAAAATTGTGACCTCCACAGGGTCCACAACCTTGATATACCATTTTTTAACAGTATTCGCGTACTAACGGCGGCCATTTTGTATGGCAATTTTCGTCCGATTTTCCCGAAATTCGAACTCAACCTTCCTTAGGGTGTAGCGGTGATATAATCAAACGGTTTTTTAAATCGAATAATAATTGTGACCTCCAGAGGGACCACAAGCTAAAAAGGGTGATTTTTCGGACAATCAGGGGCCATAATTCAGGAAATTACATTCCGATAGCCGCAAATATCGAAAGGAACCAAGATCTTTGGGTTACAAACATGCATGTCAAGTTTCATCAAAATCGGTTCAAAATTGTGACCTCTATAGGGTCCACAAGCTAAAAACGTGATTTTTCGTACAATCAGGGGCCATAATCCATGAAGTTTTGATCCGATACATGCCAATATCGAAAGGAACCGAGATCTTTTGGGGATAAACCTATATTTTAAGTTTCGTCAAAATCGGATAAGAATTGTGACCTGTAGAGAGTCCACAATCAAATTGTGGACGGACGGACGTCCGGACGGACAGGGGCGACGACATAATACGTCCACATGAAAATGTGGGCGTATAATAATTGCTAGAACCAGAAAAATATTTATCCACTATAATAAATAAGCAACATAGAGAAAATGAAATGAAATTGAATGGGGTTTAACGTCCTACTGTTCTGCTCCTACAATGGGCTAATGAAGACGGGCATACGCCATAAAGTGTGCAATGAGGGAAATTTTACCCGGGCAGCGGCGTTACGGCCTACGAGGTTGGTAAGGCGACCATACTCCTTGTCACGTACAACCAAGAAATCGAAACAACGCCAGTTGACTCAATGACAGACGTTATGATACAGAGCGCATGTGCTAACCATTCAGCCACGCAACCTCCCTAAAATCGGCAAATTGCTGACCTACAGCGAGAAGCATTTCAACCGGGCCAAATTTTCTATTTTAACAGTTTAATTTGCACGGTACCTTTAGTTATCAACCGAATATTACAAAACTTTTAAAAATAAGCTCCCCCTGACCAGCTTAATCGTTCGCAATAAACGTTTGCCCCTTAAAATCGACAAATTGCTGAATTTAAAGTGAGAAACATTACAACCGGGCCAAATTTTCTGTTTTATCACTTTAACAGTACCTTTGATTACCAACCGATTATTACAAAACTTTAAAAAGAGAAAGAGAGAAATGCGGCCTAACGTCCATTCGACACAAACTAGGTCATTTCGGGACTAACATATGTTTTTTAATTTTATTTAAAAACTCCCCTTGCACGTACTGGTCTTTAGCCGTTGGGAGGAAACCGAAGAACACGGAGAAAACCCACGAGGTTGGACATCATACACCATGTCACGTGCAACCTGGAGATCCAAACGACGCCCGTTGACTCAATGACAAACGTTACGATACAGCGAGCACATGCTAACCATTCAGCCATCCAGCCTCTCTGAATTCGGAAAATTGCTGACTTATAGCAAGAAACATTTCAACCGGGCGAAATTTTCTGTTTTAACAGTTTAATGTGCACGGTACTTTAATTACCAACCGATTATTACAAAACTTTTGAAAATAAGCTCCAACTGACCAGCTTAATCGTATGCAATAAACGTTTTGCCTGAATTGAAAGTTCTGCACAGAGAAAGTTCATCTCAATTTCCCGGCGTGGTTCCCTTGTCAGTAAGGCAGAACGGAGGGCCTGACAAGCACAGCTGTCTAGTCCTTCGGATGGGACGAAAAACCAAGGTCCCGTGTACACATTGGAGTGCATGTAAAATATCCCTAAGCAGTTGGAATTCGATACTGTTGAATAAGCTCTATACGATGACTAAATGCGTAGATTGTAGTCACCCACACTTCATGTTTCGCTCAACAATGAAAGGATACCGTTTTCAATGTTCGATCCTTTTGTTCTTCTACTCCTGATATGTTGGACTGTTGATCGATGGTTTCATATAAAAGACTACCAATAAGACTCTTTGTAGAAGAAGTTCCCAAAAAATAGTATGTTGACTTTACGAGAAAGACCTCTAAACATGCTCCAAATTGTAAAAATACGACATTTTGGATTTTCAATCTCTTTTTTTCGGCTATCCCTGATATTTAAAAAAAATGATACAATCATTTCACACAACAGGCTACCCATTAGACTCTCTATTGACAAAAGTTTCACCGCCCTCCCTTCATTATAACCGAAGTTATCGTGCCCTACAGAATCAACAAATCAGCATGCTTATCTCTGCTCACTCTAAGCAGAAAATGCTTATCTTTGAACTCAATCATAACATTGACCTAGTGAACGTCTACACCAAGTTTGAACATTCTAGCTTAATTAGAAGGAGAGTTATTGTGTTCCGAAGTCCGGGCCTTTCAAATTGCTTCTATTTTTCATTTTCAATTCAAAATTGTGACCATCACATGACCGAAATCAAAATTCTGATCCGATAGATTTTTAGGCATTCCTTCAAGGATTCCGAAAATATAACTCCCGAGTCTGTAAGTAAAATAGCAAAAAAGCCTTTTTGATTTTTCACGTTTAAAGATGGTGGCACTTCCGGTTCGATCGACAAACTCCATATTTTGTGTACGAATCAGCAATTCCTTGTCTAGTATCGAAAAAAAAAATTAGGTCATTCTGACCTATATTTCGACGATTTTTTTGAAAACTTTGATCCTTAATTTCACCAAGGGGAGATAATTTAGAAAATTTCTAATTATATTTTTGAAGTCACATCGGTAAGATCTACTTGTATACTAAATTTCATGAAAATCGTACAACTATTAAAGAAGTTGTCAAATTGGTCTAAACTTCCGGTTCGAAATCACAGCGACGAATTTTCGAAATTCGAAAATGTGAAACTGCAGATGAAAATGATTTTTTTCAAGGTATTCAAAGAAAAAAGAATTAGTAAAATCGGTCAAAAAATAACAAAGTTACGACTATGCATTGTCAATTTTTTCGTTCGTAAAATTCGGTGATTTCGGATTCGTAAAACGTTTTGAAAATATATTTAAACAACGTTCGCACCCCATTTTTTGGGGGGGTAGGTCAAAGTTTTAGAAAGATCCCATGGTTAGATTCTGAGAAATCCGATTTGCAGAAAATACACAAAAAAAAAATAATAATAATCTTAACAGAAACAATAAGCTTTCATATGTAATATGAAAGCTTAATAATCTTAACAGAAACAATAAGCTTTCATATGTAATATGAAAGCTTAATAATATTAATCTTAGTAATTTCAATAGTCTTTCACCATTTTCAATGGTGAAAGCCTAATAATAATCTTAGTAATTTCAATAGTCTTTCACCATTGAAAAATGGTGAAAGCCTAATTAATCTTAGTAATTCCAATAGTCTTTCACCATTGAAAAATGGTGAAAGCCTAATAATCTTAGTAATAACAATAGTCTGTCACCGAAGGTGAAAGCCTAATAAGAATTTTAACAAAAACAATAGTGTTTCACACAAGCTACGCAGTGTGAAACCCTAACTAGATCTGCAAAGCAGATATTAAAGCTTTCATATTCACAGTCACTTCCTGTCACATGTCATAGGTCATGTAAATAATCTCACCAAGAAAAAAAAATCATTAAAATCGGTCAAAATATAGCGAAGTTTTTATGATTTTTCACTCGTAAATAACTTTATCGGCACGAAAAACATCAAAGTCAAAATTCGAAAATGTGACATTTTCAAATAACAATATTTCGACCCTGATTCAAGTCGAATCAGTAATGTCTACTTACATAATAAATTTCATGAAAATCGTACAACTATTAAAGAAGTTGTCAAGTTGGTCTCAACTTCCGGTTCGAAATCACAGCGACGAATTTTCGAATATCACAAAACTTTTAAAAATAAGCTCCCCCTGACCAACTTAATCGCAATAAACATTCGACCCTTAAAATCGGCAAATTGCTGACTTTAAAGTGAGAAACATTAAAATCGGGCGAAATTTTCTGTTTTATCAATTTTTCAGTACCATTGATTACCAACCGATTATTACAAACTTTAAAAATAAAAGAGAAGAAGAGAAATGCGGCTTAACGTCCATTCGACACAAATGAGGTCATTTCGGGACTAACATATGTCTTTTAATTCTATTTAAAAAACTTCCCTTGCGCGTACGGGTCTTTAGCCGTGGGAGGAAACCGAAGGACACGGAGAAAACCAACGAGGTTGGACACCATACTCTATGTCATGTGCAACCTGGAAATCGAAACGACGCCGGTTGACTCAATGACAGACGTTACGATACAGCGCGCACATGCTAACCATTCAGCCATTCAGCCTCCGTAAAAATCGGGAAATTGCTGACTTATAGCAAGAAACATTTCAACCGGGCATTTCAATCGAAACAACGCCAGTTGACCCAATTACAGACGTTACGATACTGAGCGCAGGTGCTAACCATTCAGCAACGCAACTTCCCTAAATTTGGCAAATTGCTGACCTACAACGAGAAACATTTCAACCGGGCGAAATTTTGTATTTTAACAGTTTAATTTGCACGGTACCTTTAATTATCAACCGAATATTACAAAACTTTTAAAAATAAGCTCCCCCTGACCAGCTTAATCGTTTGCAATAAACGTTTGCCCCCTAAAATCGGCAAATTGCTGACTTTAAAGGAGACATAATACAACCGGGCGAAATTTCCTGTTTTATCACTTTTACAGTACCTCTGATTACCAACCGATTATTACAAAACTTTAAAAATAAAAGAGAAAGAGAGAAATGCGGCTTAACGCCCATTCGACACAAACGAGGTCATTTCGGAACTAACATATGTCTTTTAATTCTATTTAAAAACTTCCCTTGCGCGTACGGGTCTTAATCCGTGGGAGGAAACCGAAGGACACAGAGAAAACCAACGAGGTTGGACAACATACTACATGTCACGTGCAACCTCGAAATCGAAACGACGCCGGTTGACTCAATGACAGACGTTACGATACAGCGCGCACATGCTAACCATTCAGCCATTCAGCCTCCGGGAAATCGGGAAATTGCTGACTTATAGCAAGAAACATTTCAACCGGGCATTTCAATCGAAACAACGCCAGTTGACTCAATGCCAGACGTTACGATACAGAGCGCAGGTGCTAACCATTCAGCCACGTAACCTCCCTAAATTTGACAAATTTCTGATCGCCAGCGGGCCAAATTTTCTATTTTAACAGTTTAATTTGCACGGTATCTTTATTTATCAACCGAATATTACAAAACTTTTAAAAATAAGCTCCCCCTGACCAGCTTAATCGTTTGCAATAAACGTTTGCCCCTTAAAATTGGCAAGTTGCTGACTTTAACGTGAGAAACATTACAACCGGGCGAAATTTTTCTGTTTTATCACTTTTACAGTACCTTTGATTACCATCCGATTATTACAAAAGTTTAAAGAGTAAAAGAGAAAAAGAGAAATGCGTCTTAACTTCCATTAGACACGAACTAGGCCATTTCGGGACTAACATATTTTTTTTAAAAAAAAACTTCCTTTGTGCGTACGGGTCTTTAGCCGCGGGAGGAAACCGAAGGTCACGGAGAAAAGCCACGCGGTTGGACACCATACTCCATGTCACGTGCAACCTGGAAATCGAAACGACGCCGGTTCATTCAATGACAGACGTTAACAGAAAGCATGAGTATGCTAACCATTCAGCCATTCAACGTCCTAAAAACGGGAAATTGCTGACTTAAACAGCAAGAAACATTTCAACCGAGCGAAATTTTCTGTTTTAACAGTTTAATTTGCACGGTACTTTAATTACCAACCGGTTATTACAAAACTTTTGAAAATAAGCTCCAACTGACCAGCTTAATCGTATGCAATAAACGTTTGACCTGAATTGAAAGTTCTGCACCGAGAAAGTTCATCTCGATATTCCGGCGTGGTTCCCCCCTGTCAGTGAGGCAGAACGGAGGGCCTGACAAGGACAGCTGTCTAGTCGTTCGGATGGGACGAAAAACCAAGGTCCCGTGTACACATAGGAGTGCACATAAAATATCCCTAAGCAGTTGGAATTCGATACTGTTGAATAAGCTCTATACGATGACTAAATGTGCAGATTGTAGCCACCCACACTGCACGTTTTGCTTAACAATGAAAGGGTGCCGTTTTCAATTTTCGATCCTTTTATTCTTCTACTCCTGATATTTTGGACTGTTGATCGATAGTTTCATATAAAAGACTATCGATAAGACTCTTTGTAGAAGAAGTTCCCAAAAAATATTATGTTGACTTTAAAAATGCTCCAAATCGTAAAAATACGACTTTTTGGATTTTCGATCTCTTTTTTTCTGCTATCCCTTATATATAAAAAAATGATACAATGATTTCACACAACAGGCTAGCTATTAGACTCTCTATTGACAAGAGTTTCACCGCCCTACCTTCATTATAACCGAAGTTATCGTGTCCTAAAGAATCAACAAATCAGCATGCTTATCTCTGCTTACCCTAGGCAGAAATTGCTCATCTTTGAACTCAATCATGACATTGACTTAGTGATCGTCTACACCAAGTTTGAACATTCTAGCGTAATTAGGGGGAGAGTTATTGTGTTCCAAAATCCCGGTCCTTCAAATTGCTTCTATTTTTCAGTTTCAATTCAAAATGGTGACCATCACGTGACCGAAATCAAAATTCTGATCCGATAGATTTTTAGGCATTCCTTCAAGGATTCCGAGTCTGTAAGTAAAATAGCAAAAAAGCCTTTTTGGTTTTTCACTTTTAAAGATGGTGGCACTTCCGGTTCAATCCACAAACTCCATATTTTGTGTACGAATCAGTAGTTACTTGTCTAGTATCGAAAAAAAAAATTAGGTCATTCTGACCTATATTTCTTTGATTTTTTTGAAAAATTTGACCCTCAATTTCGTCAAGGGAGATAATTTAGAAAATTTCTAATTATATTTTTGAAGTTACATCGGTAAGTTCTACTTGTATTCTAAATTTCATGAAAATCGTACAACTATTAAAGAAGTTGTCAAATTAGTCTAAACTCCCGGTTCAAAATCACAGCGACGAATTTTCGAAATTCGAAAATGTGAAACTGCAGATGAAAATGATTTTTTTCAAGGTATTCAAAGAAAAAAGAATTTGTAAAATCGGTCAAAAAATAACAAAGTTACAATTATGCATTGTCAGTTTTTTCGTTCGTAAAATTCGGTGATTTCGGATTCGTAAAACGTTTTGAAAATATATTTAATCAACAGCCACCACCCATTTTTGGGGGGATAGGTAAAAATTTCAGAAAGATCCTATGGTTAGATTCCGAGAAATCCGATTTGTGGAAAAACACTAAAAAAAAAATAATAATAGGAATAATCTTAACAGAAACAATAAGCTTTCATACGTCAAGGGAGATAATTTAGAAAATTTCTAATTATATTTTTGAAGTTACATCGGTAAGTTCTACTTGTATTCTAAATTTCATGAAAATCGTACAACTATTAAAGAAGTTGTCAAATTAGTCTAAACTTCCGGTTCAAAATCACAGCGACGAATTTTCAAAATTAGAAAATGTGAAACTGCAGATGAAAATGATTTTTTTCAAGGTATTCAAAGAAAAAAGAATTTGTAAAATCGGTCAAAAAATAACAAAGTTACAACTATGCATTGTCAGTTTTTTCGTTCGTAAAATTCGGTGATTTCGGATTCGTAAAACGTTTTGAAAATATATTTAATCAACAGCCACCACCCATTTTTGGGGGGATAGGTAAAAGTTTCAGAAAGATCCTATGGTTAGATTCCGAGAAATCCGATTTGTGGATAAAACACACACAAAAAAATAATAATAATAGGAATAATCTTAACAGAAACAATAAGCTTTCATATGTAATATGAAAGCTTAATAAGAATAAGAATAATAATTTTAACAAAAACAATAGTGTTTCACACAAGCTTCGCAGTGTGAAACCCTAATAACAATAGTCTTTCACCATTGAAAAATGGTGAAAGCCTAACTAGACTTGCTTGCAAGGCTGAAGGCTTTCACCTTACCCAAGGCAGCACAAAATGCCCACCACTCACCCCTTAAAACACACACACACACCCCCACAAATTAAACGACTCAGATATTGACACTTTCTGTGCATGCGCATTACGATAGAAGGAAAGTGAAAAATATAGTTGAACTATTTACAACATTATGAATTTGGATCGGTAGTATCCTACAGACGCCAGAAATCTAAATACGCAATCAAAAACGCAAAAATTCTAAAAAAAAATTTACAATTTTAGTACATTTCCAAATTTTCAGGAAAAAAAGAGAACTGCGTGGTATTGCAATTCGACTTACATCGCATCCGCAATATCCCCGGCTCTACAAAAATAGAAGTTTTTCGAAAATCGGTTGGGAATTGACATTATCAGAACCTATTTTCATTTATGCACGTTAAAGATTTACTTCACTTCAGGTCTATTCAGAACTTTCGCAATAGTTCTTAGTACTTACTGCTTAAAACATAGGAAAAATCATTATACAGAACTCTATCTGCTTTGGTTTTAGAGATCTACACGAAAATAAAAAAAAAGTTTTTCGAATGGGACCCCCCAAAAAGGATCGTGTCAGGTGATAACCAAAACCAAAAATCATACCTTCTTTTTTTTTTATTATAAATCACACACAAAATATTACAAAAAAAAAACATTTCATCATACATACTAAATATATAAATTGTTTTGATAAAAGGTTATTAAAAAGTTAAAAACATTTTTTTGTAAAGATTTTTTTATAGTATATAAATATTAAGTGAGTTAAAAGCATATTTTTGTTTGTTTCTAACAAAATTAAAGGAAAATAAGTAAACCGTCACATAATGAGGTCTAATTTCGAAATTTTTCCATATCTCGATTATAGAAAAAAGATCGAAAGATATCGAGACTATGTCAAGTTTTCGAGATTAGACTTTAATTACCAAATATAAAAGGCGATAAGTGTTGGTTAATAAGTCAAAACATAGCTTAATTTCACCTTGTACTATTTTAATATATGGATTTGATTTGGCCATTTTAGTAAACCACTGGATGTTGTTATTTAATTTACAGTGGTTGTATACATATAATAGGTGTTTACAGAGTAAGCTCTTAAATAATTTAACTAAATTGACACATGAGTTGTTTTTCATATAGAAATAGTCTGCGCTTTGAAATACTGAGTCTATAAACTGAAAATGGGATAACCAAGAAGAAGCTAACATTATCGTTGTTTGTATAAGGATATCCTACTAAAAGCCAAGTATTAAAGTCGTGGTGGCTATACCCCTTTTGTCTTAAAAAAAAAAATCTGTGATCGAGTGCATCTCTTTAATGAGACCATAGAGTGAGCTACAACCTTTGAATAAATGGGTGATGTTTTCGATTGTATTGTTACAGAAGGAGCAGTTTGGGGTGGGGATTTTATTACACTTAAAGAGTTTTTCATTAGTAAATATACAGTTATGTGCCACTTTAAAGTCGTTATTAATACATTCAATTCCTTTATAAGTACAATGCATAGATTTCCAAAAGTGTTCGTGATTTATATTTATAGAATAATTTTCCCAGAAAGCTGTTCTTGTTGGTATCATAAAACATTTCATGACAAATATAGTATAGCATAGTTTAACAGTAAACCGTGATATATTAATGGACTGGTTTTCAGCAGTGATATACAGATTGACTGACTCATTTATAACACTTGGTACTATTTCATTATTTATTTTATATGTCCATTCGTCCGGGAGGCTACCGTGGATCTTATTTAGGATTCTATAGAGGAGCTTTCGGTTTGCGTCGGGAAGGTATCGTAGTATCTCTTCTATCACGGTCGTGTCGTGATAGAAACCGGGAATCACCTCATAGGCTAAATCAGCTACGGTTGTAAACCCCGCTTTAATGAAATTGAGTTCATTAAAGGTCCATGTTTTATCAGATAAAAAAGGGTTATGGAATAAGGGCTGTACTAGTATATCTCTCAAGGTGGAGGGTCGTGGGCGTAAACCATTATTTATTTCATCCCATGCACATAACATCTCAGAATAGTAAGCTGGTAGATTGCATAAATAATTTTTATCGTACTTAATATATAAGATATTACTATCTAAAGACATATTATGATATTTCCTCAAGAAATATGTCATTGTCTGCTTCCATTTGTGATCATTTCTATGGTCTGTATATTTACCTAATGCATTCAGACGCATGGCATATTTCTTGAGTTTAAGGTCCGGAATATTTAGACCTCCATAGGCAAGACTTCCTATTATCGTGGAATATTTAATAAGTGGTGGTTTTTTGTCCCAAAAAATTCTAGGATTAGATTTTTGAAGGTACGTTCTATCCATTCCGTTCAACGTCAACTTTTCAACATTTGTCCAGAGGGGTGCCTTCCTTATAAAAAGTTTCAGTAAATAGCGTCATTTTCGCTGGTATCATATGATGGCGTCATGTAGACAAAAAACCTGGGATAATAATTTCAGGAGTAACTGTTATTGACTAAAATGATTATTTTCACTCTAGAAGCAGCATTACCAGATATTGGTTACCAGTAAAACACCTTTAGTTCAAATATTGCCTCTTTCAAAAAAAAGTTCTCTATATAATGCTTTATACGTAGGCAAAACGTTGCGATTATGACCAACTCGGACTGTTGTCAATGTCACACCAATGTGTACACGGGACTTTGGAATCACGCCCATATCAACTACTCAAATATGCAAATGGTTCAAAAATTGATTAAATATTCAATGAAATATCGACAATTTTCTGAGTTCGTGCACGTTAAAGACTTGACGTCACTACATGTAACATATAAAAATTTAATATTTATTACAGATTGAGTCCATGCTCAAACTGGTTATCTCAACTGAGAACGACATGGTTATCTCAATTCGACCTATCTCCCATCCGCAATATCCCCGGCTGTACAAAAATATAATTTTTTCGAAAATCGGTTGGGAATTGACATAATTAGAACCGATTTTCATTCGTGCACGTTAAAGGTTTACATCACTTCCGGTCAGGTTCACAACTTTCGCAATAGTTCTAAGTACTAAATGTTTAAAACATATGAAAAAATCAATATTCAAAACTCTATCTATTTTAGTTTCAGAGATCTACACGAGAATAATAAAGACCGAGTTTTCCGATTGGGACAAAAAAGTATCGTAAGTGTCAAATAATAACCAAAACCCAGAATCATACATTCAACATTAATTTTTCAGCATTTATATAGAGGAGTGCCTTTCTTATAAATAGCTTCATCAGAGAGGTTTATTTTCACTGGTATCAAATGATGCCGTCATGGAGACAAAAATCCTGCGATATTAATTTCAGGGGTAACTATTATTTACTAAGACGAATTATTTTCACTCTAGAAGCACCAGTAACATATATTGGTTACTATTAAAACACCCTTAGTTCAAATATTGCAACTTTTAAAAAAAGCTCTCTATATCTGCTTCCAACTATGACCAATTCGGACTTTTGTCGATGTCACACCAATGTGTACATGGGACTTCGGAGTCGCGTTTTCATGTCAGCTACTCAAATATGTAACTGGTTCAAAAATTGATTTTATATTCAATGAAATATCGCCAATTTTGGGATTTCGTGCACGTTAAAGATTTGACGTCACCAACATAAAAATTTTGATATTTATTAGAAACAGAGTCTATGCTTTAACTACATTAAAATCCTACGACCGGTGCAATATTCGTACTTCTGCACGATACTACTGCAAGATACAACTGCAACCTCTTAAAAATTGGATTTGCTAATAAACAGCGCGAGCCGTCGATTTGTGTCGAGATGATTACGGCTATGAGGTAATTTTGGCCAAGGAGAAACAATGTTAATTCAAAGACTAATTATTACACACATAACTCAAATATTTCTGCTACAGGGTCACTATACCCTTATTTTGAATAGAAGTAAAGATTCAAAGTTGAAATGCTTTTTGCCCAAATATCGTCACTGTGGGAGAAAGGGGGACTTTTGAATATGCTCTAAACGTTGCTAATACGTACAGATTGTATCAACTCTTACTGCATGTTTCGCTTAACAATGAAAGGTGACGTTTTCAATTTTCGATCCTTTTGTTCTCATACTCCTGATATTTCTAAATGTTGCGCAATAGTTTCATACCTAAGACTACCGATAAAACTCTCTGTAGAAGAAGTTCCAAAAAAAAATTACGTTGACTTGTCGAGAAAAAGACGTCTAAAAATGCTCCAAATGGTAAAAATACGACGTTTTGGATTTTCAATCTCGTTTTTCGACTACTCATGACATTTAGAGAAATTGTACAATGGTTTCACACAATACACCACCTATAAGACTCTCGAATGAGAAGGTTTAAAAAAATCGTAGGCGGCGTTTTCGAGAAATACGCGCCTAAAGTTGATCGAAATAGCAAAATAGCAATAACTCAGATAACTTTTTTATTTTTTGATAGAAACTTGTCGCTATACTACCATCTTGTAGATAATTCACGTGGCTATCAAACGACATCATGCTTTAACTACTCGGTAAACAACCAATCGATACATCTTATTTGTCGCACAGGCACCCATTTTTCTGAATTTTGTCAAACTTTGGATACCTTTCTTGACCACTTCCGGTGATTAGAGGATTTTCATTTATAGCTTAAGGAACAATTCAGACATCTCTGTTTATCTTACCAAAGTTTCAGAAAAATCGTTGGAGTGTTTTTATAAAAATAAGCCTTACCGTTTTTGACCAAAATGCGAAAAAAAGTGAAAAATCAAAATTAATATTTCAGAACAAAACTTATATTGCTGGAATCGGATCGACGTCAGCTATCCAAAAGTGTAATTAGAATTTCGAAATTCTTAAAAATAAACATTTTAGCAAATTTTTGAAAATTTTCCAGTATTCACCAAAAAAATGAGAGCGACAAAGTTTCTATATTCAACGTTTTTCAACTGCTATCTAGTCGGAAATGTCTCCCGCTATTCAAAAATATAAATGTCTGAAAAATTCATTGAGAATAAACTGAATTATGGCCGATTTTCAATTTTTGTGCACGCTAAAGATTTCACGCATTTCCGCTATGCGCACAAATCTGGAAATAGTTTTAAGAAGTAACCACTACACATTTTCCCGAGGGAAAATCAATCTTCAGACCTCTATCTCTTATAGTTGCTGAGAACTAGCTTCCCCCAATAAAAAAAAATAAATAACTAGACTTGCTTGCAAGGCTGAAGGCTTTCACCTTACCCAAGGCAGCACAAAATGCCCACCACTCACCCCTTAAAACACACGCACACACTCACACACACACTTAAACAACTCAGATATTGGCACTTTCTGTTCATGCGCATTACGAAGGAAAGTGAAAAATATAGAATCCTACAGACGCCAGAAATCTAAATCCGCAATCAAAAACTCAAAAATTGTAAAAAAAAAAAAAAATACATTTTCAGTACATTTCAAAATTTTTAGGAAAAAAGGAGAACGGCGTGGTATTGCAATTCGACCTTTATCGCATCCGCAATATCACCGGCTCTTTAAAAATATAAAAATCGGTTGGGAATTGACATTATTAGGACCTATTTTCATTTATGCACGTTAAAGATTTACTTCACTTCCGGTCTGTTCAGAATTTTCGCAATAGTTCTAAGTACTTACTGCTTAAAACACAGAGGAAATCATTATTCTGAACTCTATCTGCTTTAGTTTCAGAGATATTGGCACTTTCTGTGCATGCGCATTACGAAGGAAAGTGAAAAGTATAGTTGAACAATTTACAACATTATGAACTTGGATTGGTAGAATCCTACAGACGCCAGAAATCTAAATACGCAATCAAAAACTCAAAAATTCTAAAAAAAAAAAAAAAAAAATACAATTTCAGTACATTTCAAAATTTTTAGGAAAAAAGGAGAACGGCGTGGTATTGCAATTCGACCTTTATCGCATCCGCAATATCACTGGCTCTACAAAAATATAAAAATCGGTTGGGAATTAACATTATTAGGACCTACTTTCATTTATGCACGTTAAAGACTTACTTCACTTCCGGTGTGTTCAGAATTTTCGCAATAGTTCTAAGTACTTACTGCTTAAAACATAGGAAAAATCATTATTCTGAACTCTATCTGCTTTAGTTTCAGAGATCTACACGAGAATAAAAAAAAACAGTTTTCCAAATGGGACGAAAAAAAAAAATCGTGTCAGATAATAACCAAAACCAAGAATCATACCTTTCAACATAAACATTTGTACAGAGGGGTGCCTTCCTTATAGATAGCTTCAGTAAATAGCGTCATTTTCGCTGGAATCAAATGATGACGTCATGTAGACAAAAACCTGGGATATAATTTCCGGAGTAAGTGTTATTGACTAAAATAAATTATTTTCATTCTATGAGCAGCATTACCAGATATTGGTTACCAGTAAAACACCTTTAGTTAAAATATTGCATCTTTCAAAAAAAGGTCTCTATATAATGCTTTATACGTAGGCAAAACGTTCCGATTATGACCAACTCGGACTGTTGCCAATGTCACACCAATGTGTACACGGGACTTTGGAATCACGTCCATATCAACTAATCAAATATGCAACTGGTTCAAAAATTGACTTAATATTCGATGAAATATCTACAATTTTCTGATTTCGTTCACGTTAAAGATTTGACGTCACTACATGTAACATATAAAAATTTAATATTTATTACAGATAGAGTCCATGCTCAAACTGGTTATCTCAACTGAGAACGACATGGTTATCTCAATTCGACCTTTATCCCATCCGCAATATCCCCAGCTGTACAAAAATATAATTTTTTCGAAAATCGGTTGGGAATTGACATTATTAGGACCTATTTTCATTTATGCACGTTAAAGATTTACTTCACTTCCGGTCTGTTCAGAATTTTCGCAATAGTTCTAAGTACTTACTGCTTAAAACATAGGAAAAGTCATTATTCTGAACTCTATCTGCTTTAGTTTCAGAGATCTACACGAGAATAAAAAAAAACAGTTTTCCAAATGGGACCAAACAAAAAATCGTGTCAGATAATAACCAAAACCAAGAATCATACCTTTCAACATAAACTTGACGTCACTACATGTAACATATAAAAATTTAATATTTATTACAGATAGAGTCCATGCTCAAACTTTTCGAAAATCGGTTGGGAATTGACATAATTAGAACCGATTTTCATTCGTGCACGTTAAAGGTTTACATCACTTCCGGTCTGGTTCACAACTTTCGCAATAGTTCTAAGTACTAAATGTTTAAAACATGGGAAAAATCAATATTCAAAACTCTATCTGTTTTAGTTTCAGAGATCTACACGAGAATAAAAAAAAACCAAGTTTTCCAATTGGGACAAAAAAGTGTCAAATAATAACCAAAACCCAGAATCATACATTCAACATTAATTTTTCAGCATTTATATGGAGGAGTGCCTTCCTGATAAATAGCTTCAACAGAGACGTTTATTTTCACTGGTATCAAATGATGACGTCATGGAGACAAAAATCCTGCGATATTAATTTCAGGGGTTAACTATTATTTACTAAAACCAATTATTTTCACTCTAGAAGAACCAGTAACAGATACTGGTTACTATTAAAACACACTTTGTTCAAATATTGCCACTTTTTAAAAAAATCTCTCTATATATGCTTTATACGTATCCAAAACGTTCCAATTATGACCAAATCGGACTTTTGTCGATGTCACACCAATGTGTACACGGGACTTCGGAATCGCGTTTTCATGTCAGCTGCTCAAATATGTAACTGGTTCAAAAATTGATTTTATATTCAATGGAATATCGTCAATTTTCGGATTTCGTGCACGTTAAAGATTTGACGTCACCAACATATAAAATTTTATCTTTAATTAGAGATAGGGCCCCCAATCTCAAACTACATCATGCTTTCTATCACAGGTGCAATATTCGTACTTCTGCACGATAGTACTGCAAGATACAACTGCGAACTATTGATAATTGGATTTCATTTTAAACAGCGCGAGCCGTCGATTTGTGTCGAGATGATTACGGTTATGAGGTAATTTTGACAAAGAAGAAACAATATTAATTCAAAGACTAATTATTACACACAGAAATCAATTATTTCTGTTACAGGGTCACTAAACCCATATTTTGAATATAAGTCAACACTCAAAGTTGAAATACTTTTAGCTCAAATATCGTCACTGTGAGAGAAATGGGGAATTTTGAATATGCTCTAAACGTTGGTAAAACGTACAGATTGTATCAACTCTTACTGCATGTTTCGCTTAACAATGAAAGGTGACGTTTTCAATTTTCGATCCTTTTGTTCTCATACTCCTGATATTTCCAACTGTTGCGCAATGGTTTCATACCTAAGACTACCGATAAAACTCTCTGTAGAAGTAGTTCAAAAAAAAAATTACGTTGACTTTTCGAGAAAAAGACGTCTAAAAATGCTCCAAATGGTAAAAATACGACGTTTTGGATTTTCAATCTCGTTTTTCGACTACTCATGACATTTATACACCACCTATAAGACTCTCGAACGAGAAAGTTTTAAAAAATCGTAGACGGCTTTTCCGAGAAATATGCGTTTAAAATTGCTCGAAATCGTAAAAAACCTTACTTTTCAAAGTCCTATAACTTTTTAAGTTTGAAAAAGAAACTTGTCGCTGTGGTACCATCTTGTAGATATTTTATGTGGCTATCAAATGACGTTGTACTTTAGCTACTCAGTAAACAGCCAATTGAAACATCGCACCAGGCACCCATTTTTCAGAATTTTGTCAAAGTTTGGATACATTTCTTGACCACTTCCGGTGATTAGAGCATTTTCATCCATAGTCTAAGGACTGGAGACGACTCCTGACTTCATATTCCTGAAGTTTCAGAAAAATCGTAGGCGTCGTTTTAAAAAATAAGAACTCTACGATTTGACCAAAATGCGTAAAAAAGTGAAAAATCAAAGTTAATATTTCAGAACAAAACGTATATTGTTGGAATTGGATTGATGTCAGCTATCCAAAAATATAAGTTATATTTCTAAATTCCCAAAAATAACAATTTTAGAAAATTTTGAAAATTTTCCATTTTTCACCCAAAAATGGAAAGCGACAAAGTTTCCAAATTCTACGTATTTGAACTGCTGTCTTCTCGGAAATGTCTCCAGCTAACCAAAAATTTAAATTTTAAAAAAATCGGTTGAGAATTAGCAGAATTATGGCAGATTTTCAATTTGCGTGCACGCTAAAGATTTGACGCATTTCCGCTATGCGCACAAATTTCGTTTTACATTTAAGCACTAACCACCACCCAGTTTCCCGAGTGAAAATCAAATTTCAGACCTCTATCCCTTATAGTTTCTGAAATCTAGCTTCCCCCAATAAAAAAAAAATAATAACTAGATCTGCTAAGCAGATATTAAAGCTTTCATATTCACGGTCAGTTTCTGTCGCATCTCAAGAGTTATATAAAGAATCTTAAAAAGGAAAAAGAATTAATGAAATCCGCCCAAAACTCACCGAGTTATAACGAGAAACAATTCAACCGGTTCAAATTCTGCCTTAATTAAAAACAGAGGTGTTATGTTCCAATGTGATCAGTCAAATCGCTTATTGCTCCTAAATCTACGCAGAAATTCTCAACATCAAACTTAGTCAAGGTAATGACATAATGAATCTATATTTGGAATTTTGTCACTCTCACTTCATTATAACCAAAGTTATCGTGCCCCAAAGAATCAACCAATCAGATTGCTTATCTCTGCTTACTGTAAGCAGACAATGCTCATCTTCGCACTCCTTAATGGCACTGACCTAATGAACGCCGTCACCAAGATTGAACATTATGCCCCAATTAGAAGGAGAGTTATTTTGTTTCAAATTCTCGACCAATCAAATTGCTCATCGCTCTGCTTATCCAGGGCAGACAATGCTCATTGTCGAACGTATTCAAGGTATTGATGTAATGAAACTATACACCAAGTTTCATCACTCTGACTGAAGTGAAAGTGTCCGAAATCATCAACCAATCTAATTGCTTATCTCTGCTTACCCTAAGCATAATATGCTCATCTACGAACTCCATGTTTTTAATGTATGGGGATCATGGTGGCTCAGTGATAAGAGACACTGATTAACTAACCAGTAGGTCTTGGGCTCTCTCCCGGGGTTTGACCAGAAAGTCAATTGTACAGGCTTGACTGCCCTTGTTAGCTGTACAGGACAGTAGGTATGCCCGGTCTGACAGGGAATAGTGTCTAATTGTCAGTTTGGGACGAAAAGCAATGTTCAGTGTGCACATTGGCGTGCACGTAAAAGATTCCTTGATAGAGTATATCGTGATAAAGATGTCCGGACAAAATCTATCTGTTTGTCTTCAATGGTCCAGTCGGTGTATAAAGTAGGACTTTTGCCCTACTCCGTATAAGATTTCAAATCTTTGAAGTTTTAAGATAAGCATGCCCGGTCCCTGAAATCTTAAATGGGACTTGCTTTTTTGCCCCTCTGTTCTGTACAGACTGGGCTAATACAGTAAAACATTGTAACAATCTACAGAGAGTAAATTTAACTTGTTGACTAAATAATCTTCAATACTTCCAATTAGCGGTATGTAGTGACAAGGATCGTGACCCAGATGGGATATACTTGAACTTTCTAGACAAGAAACCTGATATCTAATTTGGTATAGCACTAATAAGTTTCATTACATACTAAATTTTTATATGATTGCTTATCGCACTTGGCATTCATACCCATAGGTCCATCTTTAAATTTAAAACTGGTAGAAATTACATTTTATTAAAGGCAGTTTTATATTCATAGGGCCAGAACGGTAAATTATAAAAAGTGTAAATTATTACCCAGAGTTGAACATTATTTGTGATTTTGCCTGGTAACGCCAAAACTCGATCATGTACTAAATAATGGCTGCACAGTAAAATGTCTTGATTGTCAAGTTTATTGGTTATAAATAAACCCTCGCGATTTTTTTTAGTATGGAATCAAATCTACGGCTTTTTCTGTAAAACACATGTTTTTTTTTCTTTTTCAGGCTTTCCTCGCTTTCGCTGTCTGTTTGACAGTAGCTGCTTCCCAATACATCGATGCTCAAATCGGACACGGTTTCGGACATGGTGTTGGTGTCTTTGGAAACGGAATTGGTAAAGGATTTGGAACAGGACATGCCGGTGTTGGACATGGTCTTGTTGGTGTAGGAGCTATTGGCAACGGTCTCAACCATGGTATTGGACATGGTATCCAAGGAAACCGACTCAGACACGGAATAGTAGCTGTTGGCAAAGTCGGTGGTAGTGGTAACGGAATTGGTCATGGTATTGTTGGTAACGGTATCGGACACGGTATTGTTGGAAACGGATTTGGTCATGGTATCGTTGGTAACGGTATCGGACATGGTATCATTGGAAACGGAATCGGACACGGACTTATTGGACATGGAAAGATTGGTAACGGCATTGGGCATGCCATCGTTGGTAACGGTATCGGACACGGTATTGTTGGAAACGGAATTGGTCATGGTATCGTTGGTAACGGTATCGGACATGGTATCATTGGAATCGGACACGGACTTAATGGACATGGAAAGATTGGTAACGGCATTGGGCATGACATCGTTGGTAAAGGTATCGGACACGGTATTGTTGGACACGGAATTGGTCATGGTATCGTTGGTAACGGTATCGGACACGGTATAATTGGAAACGGACTTGTTGGACATGGAAAGATTGGAGCTTACAAACAATCATACAACTACCACGGGTACAACAACGGGCCATACAACCGATACAACAACGGACTATACAAGTACAACCAATACAATAATAAAGGATACAATAGTTACAACGGCCCCTACAATTACAACAACGGTTACAACAATGGCCACAATAACAACGAATATGGGAAGGGATATAACAACTACAATAACAACGGATACGGTAACGGATACAACAACTACAACCGTTATCCTTCTTACAATAACTATCAAGGTTGCAGTTACAACAAATATTAAGACAATACGGCTATTTGATAGCATAATATTTACCATAGCTTTAATACTTATAAATACTAGTATATAGTTTCTATTGTTCATGCATAATGTATATACGTAAATCAGGGAGTTAAGATATATATAAATTTAATAAAATAATATACATATAAACTCCTGTTATTTATCCGTTTATAGCTTACTACTAGTCCGGTCTATAGCTTGATAACCTCAATGTGCATATATACGTCACATCCTGTCTTCATTACGTTTGGTCAAAGGTCACGAGATGTAAATAGGGATATCGCTAATCCTAATCCTAACCCAAGACCTAACCTTAGCGCTTACCCTAACCCTAACCTACAATCTCGCCTGTCCAATCTCCTGGGTTTACCCCGGGACCTGCGGTTTCCTCCCACTGTTAATATGCGCAAGCAGATTATTGAAATAAAATTAAACCGTATGTTAGTCCCAAAATGACCAGGTTTGCGTCGAGTGGACGTTAAACCCCATTTCTCTCTATCTCTCTCTCTTTCTCTCTCTCTCGCTCTCGCTCGCTCTCTCTCCGTGTCATGGTTATTCAGTGCATATAACTCGATATGTCAATTACTTCACGCAAACCTTAAAGTAATGTACAATTATTCCACCCTCGCATATTGTTTAGGGATTTTCCCACAAACAGGTCTCATCTTACCGCTCCTATGGAAGACAGCGAATAGAATGTAGCATACCTGGAATGCCGAATGATTCTTGAAGAAACGAGTGAGTTACCATTACTGGAAAAAACGGTATTATGTCAATAGTACTGCTAGTTCAAAAGCGTTTTATAGCTGAGGCGCTGGAGGCGCCAGCCTCCCCGCGAAAAAAATCAAAGCAGTAGAAAAAATAAACGGGAGAAAAATGCTAAAACCGAAAAATGAAAATGTACCCTAGTTAGGGAGGGCTCTAAAGACAGACAAAAGGGTCCCACGAATGACAAAAGGGTCCCTAGGGCCAAGGGAAAGGGCCCCCGAGTCCAACTCAATCGTTTTCTATACACTGTTACTGTCGAATCCACTACTGAATGAGAATGCAGGCATTGCATTGGGATGACAATCATCAATCAAGAACCTCCCCTCGCGACAGAGGGTCCTCAAAATAGTACAGCCTCCGCCATGATAAACCTTAAACCGACCCTATGCTAGTTCTGTAACTGAAAGTCAAAATGGTGAAAGATGTTATTTGGTCAACATTTATCTACACTAACACAGACATTTTCAGATGAGGCGTGTAATAAAGTGGCTTAAATATATGAAAATCTTGAAAGAACTGATCGCTACCTATACCCTGCATTTGTTAGGTGTGTGGTTGCGAATGGGATATAGCGTCTTGTGCCACCACCCCCACCCCATATACCACCCCGATTCTTCAATCCAAACTGATTAGAACCTGAATCAATATCGATCTAGTAGCAATCATACACAGTCGATATCAAAAATTGATTTCCAATCTCAAAGACGGCTTATCTCCCCTGAAACTGTTGAGTAATACGCGATTCCCAATTCACACAACTTTCATAGATTTAAGGAAATGGAATGAACTGAACAGAAATGGTTTTAACGACCTATTTTTTTGCGCCGACTGAATTAACTAAATTTTGATCGGACAGTGTCGTTACGGTCTTTTCTTTCGAATTCCAACTGTTAAGTAGTCTTTTACGGGCATGTAGATATTGTTCCTAGCCGGGCCATTTAGGTTTCAAATTTCACAGTGTATTGATAGCCTTCTGGTTTCTGCTATGATTCGTTCATTGTTTCGCTGTTTTTTCTACTATGAACTCGTCTACTATTAATTCGTTGATTGTTCCACTCTTATTTCGGCTATGATTTCGTTGAACGTTTCATTGTTATTTCTGCTACGAATTCGTTAATTGTTTCACCGTTATTTCTGCTACGAATTCGTTAATTGTTGAAGTGTTATTACTGCTATAAATTCGTTGATCGTTTCATTGCTATTTATGAGAATCACGGTGGCTAAGTGGGCAAGGCGCTGGCTCGTTAGCCTGGAGGTCGGGTGTTCGATCGCTGCCCGGGCAAAAATTCCCTCATAGCACACTGTATGACGTATGCCCGTCTTCCATTAGCCCAGGTCAGGTGCAGAAGAGTAGGACGTAAAACCCCATTTCATTTCTGCTATTTATGCTATGAATCGCTAAGTTTTGCACTGTTATTTCTGCTATGAGTTCGTTGATCGTTTCAATGTTATTTCTGCTGTGAACTCGATCAAGACAATGACCTAGTGAACGTCTACACCAAGTTTGAACATTCTAGCTGACCTACAGCGAGAAACATTTCAACCGGGCCAAATTTTCTATTTTAACAGTTTAATTTGCACGGTACCTTTAGTTATCAACCGAATATTACAAAACTTTTAAAAATAAGCTCCCCCTGAACAGTTTAATCGTTCGCAATAAACGGGGTTGGACATCATATTCCATGTCACGTGCAACCTGGAGATCGAAACGACGCCCGTTGACTCAATGACAGACGTTACGATACAGCGCGCACATGCTAACCATTCAGCCATTCAGCCTCCCTAAATTCGGAAAATTGCTGACTTATAGCAAGAAACATTTCAACCGGGCGAAATTTTCTGTTTTAACAGTTTAATGTGCAGGGTACTTTAATTACCAACCGATTATTACAAAACTTTTGAAAATAAGCTCCAACTGACCAGCTTAATCGTATGCAATAAAAGTTTGGCTTGAATTGAAAGTTCTGCACGGAGAAAGTTCATCTCGATTTCCCGGCGTGGTTCCCCTTGTCAGTGAGGCAGAACGGAGGGCCTGACAATCACAGCTGTCTAGTCATTCGGATGGGACGAAAAACCAAGGTCCCGTGTACACATTGGAGTGCACGTAAAATATCCCTAAGCAGTTGGAATTCGATACTGTTGAATAAGCTCTATACGATGACTAAATGTGTAGATTGTAGTCACCCACACTGCATGTTTCGCTTAACAACGAAAGGGTGCCGTTTTCAATGTTCGATCCTTTTGTTCTTCTACTCCTGATATGTTGGACTGTTGATCGATGGTTTCATATAAAAGACTACCAATAAGATAAGACTCTTTGTAGAAGAAGTTCCCCAAAAATATTATGTTGACTTTACGAGAAAGACCTCTAAACATGCTCCAAATTGTAAAAATACGACTTTTTGGATTTTCAATCTCTTTTTTCCGGCTATCCCTGATATTTAGAAAAAATAATACAATGATTTCACGCAACAGGCTAGCTATTAGACTCTCTATTGACAAAAGTTTCACCGCCCTCCCTTCATTATAACCGAAGTTATCGTGCTCTAAAGAATCAACAAATTAGCATGCTTATCTCTGCTTACCCTAAGCAGAAAATGCTCATCTTTAAACTCCATCATAACATTGACCTAGTGAACGTCTACACCAAGTTTTAACATTCTAGCTTAATTAGAAGGAGAGAAATTGTGTTCCAAAGTCCCGACCCTTCAAATTGCTTCTATTTTTCATTTTCAATTCAAAATGGTGACCATCACGTGACCGAAATCAAAATTCTATTCGCGACATTTTTTAGGCCTTCCTACAAGGATTCAGAAAATATAACTCCCGAGTCTGTAAGTAAAATAGCAAAAAAGCCTTATTGATTTTTCACTTTTAAATATGGCGGCACTTCCGGTTCGATCGACAAACTCCATATTTTGTGTAAAAATCAGTAATTACTTATCTAGTATCACCCCAAAAAAATCAGGTCATTCTGACATATATTTCGATGATTTTTTTGAAAATTTTGATCCTTAATTTCGTCAAGGGGAGATAATTTAGAAAATTTCTAATTATATTTTTGAAGTCACATCGGTAAGATCTACTTAGATACTAAATTTCACGAAAATCGTACAACTATTAAAGAAGTTGTCAAATTGGTCTAAACTTCCGGTTCGAAATCACAGCAACGAATTTTCGAAATTCGAAAATGTGAAACTGCAGATGAAAATGCTTTCTTTAAAGGTATTCAAAGAAAAAAGAATTAGTAAAATCGGTCAAAAAATAACAAAGTTACGACTATGCATTGTCATTTTTTTCGTTCGTAAAATTCGGTGATTTCGGATTCGTAAAACGTTTCGAAAATATATTTTATCAAGGTTCGCACCCCATTTTTGGCGGGGTAGGTCAAAATTTCAGAAAGATCCTATGGATAGATTCTGAGAAATCCGATTTGCAGAAAACACACACAAAAAAAAAATAATAACTAGATCTGCTAAGCAGATATTAAAGCTTTCATATTCACGGTCAGTTTCTGTCGCATCTCATGAGTTATATAAAGAATCTTAAAAAGGAAAAAGAATTAATGAAATCCGCCAAAAACTCACCGATTTATAACGAGAAACAATTCAACCGGTTCAAATTCTGCCTTAATTAAAAACAGAGGTGTTATGTTCCAATGTGATCAGTCAAATTGCTTATTGCTCCTAAATCTACGCAGAAATTCGCAACATCAAACTTAGTCAAGGTAATGACATAATGAATCTATATTTGGAATTTTGTCACTGTCACTTCATTATAACCAAAGTTATCGTGCCCCAAAGAATCAACCAATCAGATTGCTTATCTCTGCTTACTGTAAGCAGACAATGCTCATCTTCGCACTCCTTCATGGCACTGACCTAATCAATGCCTTCACCAAGATTAAACATTCTGCCCCAATTAGAAGGAGAGTTATTTTGTTTCAAATTCTCGACCAATCAAATTGCTCATCGCTCTGCTTATCCAGGGCAGACAATGCTCATTGTCGAACGTATTCAAGGTTTTGATGTAATGAAACTATACACCAAGTTTCATCAATCTGACTGAAGTGAAAGTGTCCGAAATCATCAACCAATCTAATTGCTTATCTCTGCTTACCCTAAGCATAAAATGCTCATCTTCGAACTCCATGTTTTTAATGTATGGGGATCATGATGGTGGCTCAGTGATAAGAGACACTGATTAACTAACCAGTAGGTCTTGGGCTCTCTCCCGGGGTTTGACCAGAAAGTCAATTGTACAGGCTTAACTGCCCTTGTTAGCTGTACAGGACAGTAGGTCTGACCGGTCTGAAAGGGAATAGTGTCTAATTGTCAGGATGGGACGAAAAGCAATGTTCTGTGTACACATTGGCGTGCACGTAAAAGATTCCTTGATAGAGTATATCGTAATATAGATATCCGGGCAAAATCTATCTGTTTGTCTTCAATGGTCCAGTCGGTGTATAAAGTAGGACTTTTGCCCAACTCCGTATAAGATTTCAAATCTTTGAAGTTTTAAGATAAGCATACCCGGTCCCTGAAATCTTAAATGGGACTTGCTTTTTCGCCCCTCTGTTCTGTACAGACTGGGCTAATACAGTAAAACATTGTAACAATCTACAGAGAGTAAATTTAACTTGTTGACTAAATAATCTTCAATACTTCCAATTAGCGGTATGTAGTGACAAGGATCGTGACCCAGATGGGATATACTTGAACTTTCTAGACAAGAAACCTGATATCTAATTTGGTATAGCACTAATAAGTTTCATTACATACTAAATTTTTATATGATTGCTTGTCGCACTTGGCATTCATACCCATAGGTCCATCTTTAAATTTAAAACTGGTAGAAATCGAGAGTTGAACATGGTATTGCATCGTCACTGTTGTATTATTGCTTATCGCCCTTGACATTGTATTAAAAGCAGTTTTATATTCATAGGGCCAGAACGGTAAATTATAAATTTAAAACTGGTAGAAATCGAGGGTTGAACATGGTATTGCATCGTCACTGTTGTATTATTGCTTATCGCCCTTGACATTGTATTAAAGGCAGTTTTATGTTCATAGGGCCAGAACGGTAAATTATAAAAAGTGTAAATTATTACCCAGAGTTGAACATTATTATTTGTGATTTTGCCTGGTAACGCCAAAACTCGATCATGTACTAAATAATGGCGGCACAGTAAAATTTCTTGATTGTCAAGTTTTTGGTTATAAATAAACCCTAGCGATTTTTTTTTAGTATGGAATTAAATCTACGGCTATTTCTGTAAAACACATGTTTTTTTTTCTTTTTCAGGCTTTCCTCGCTTTCGCTGTCTGTTTGACAGTAGCTGCTTCCCAATACATCGATGCTAAAATCGGACACGGTTTCGGACATGGTGTTGGTGTCTTTGGAAACGGAAATGGTAAAGGATTTGGAAGAGGACATGCCGGTCTTGTTGTTGTAGGAGCTATTGGCAACAGACTCAACCATGGTATTGGACATGGTATCCAAGGAAACCGACTCAGACACCGAATAGTAGCTGTTGGCAAAGTCGGTGTTATTGGTAACGGAATTGGTCATGGTATTGTTGGTAACGGTATCGGACACGGTATTGTTGGAAACGGAATTGGTCATGGTATCGTTGGTAACGGTATCGGACATGGTATCATTGGAAACGGAATCGGACACGGACTTATTGGACATGGAAAGATTGGTAACGGCATTGGGCATGGCATCGTTGGTAACGGTATCGGACACGGTATTGTTGGAAACGGAATTGGTCATGGTATCGTTGGTAACGGTATCGGACATGGTATCATTGGAAACGGAATCGGACACGGACTTATTGGACATGGAAAGATTGGTAACGGCATTGGGCATGACATCGTTTGTAACGGTATCGGACACGGTATTGTTGGACACGGAATTGGTCATGGTATCTTTGGTAACGGTATCGGACACGGTATAATTGGAAACAGACTTGTTGGACATGGAAAGATTGGAGCTTACAAACAATCATACAACTACAACGGGTACAACAACGGCCCATACAACCGATACAACAACGGACTATACAAGTACAACCAATACAATAATAAAAGATACAATAGTTACAACGGCCCCTACAATTACAACAACGGTTACAACAATGGCCACAATAACAACGAATATGGGAAGGGGTATAACAACTACAATAACAACGGATACGGTAACGGATACAACAACTACAACCGTTATCCTTCTTACAATAACTATCAAGGTTGCAGTTACAACAAATATTAAGACAATACGGCCATTTGATAGCATAATATTACCATAGCTTTAATACTTATAAATACTAGTATATAGTTTCTATTGTTCATGCATAATGTATATACGTAAATCAGGGAGTTAAGATATATATAAATTTAATAAAATAATATACATATAAACTCTTGTTATTTATCCGTTTATAGCTTACTACTAGTCCGGTCTATAGCTTGATAACCTCAATGTGCATATATACGATACGTCACATCCTGTCTTCATTACGTTTGGTCAAAGGTCACGAGATGTAAATAGGGATATCGCTAATCCTAATCCTAACCCAAGACCTAACCTTAGCGCTTACCCTAACCCTAACCTACAATCTCGCCTGTCCAATCTCCTGGGTTTACCCCGGGACCTGCGGTTTCCTCCCACTGTTAATATGCGCAAGCAGATTATTGAAATAAAATTAAACCATATGTTAGTCCCAAAATGACCTAGTTTGCGTCGAGTGGACGTTAAACCCCATCTCTCTCTCTGTCTCTCTCTTGCTCTCTCTCCGTGTCATGGTTATTCAGTGCATATAACTGTAATTTCGATATGTCAATTACTTAACGCAAACCTTAAAGTAATGTACAATTATTCCACCCTCGCATATTGTTTAGGGATTTTGCCACAAACAGGTCTCATCTTACCGCTCCTATGGAAGACAGCGAATAGAATGTAGCATACCTGGAATGCCGAATGATTCTTGAAGAAACAAGTGAGTTACCATTACTGGAAAAAACGGTATTATGTCAATAGTACTGCTAGTTCAAAAGCGTTTTATAGCCGAGGCGCTGGAGGCGCCAGCCTCCCCGCGAAAAAAATCAAAACAGTTGAAAAAATAAAACGGGAGAAAAATGCTAAAACCGATGCGAAAAATGAAAATGTACCCCAGTTAGGGAGGGCTCTAAAGACAGACAAAAGGTTCCCACGAATGACAAAAGGGTCCCTAGGGCCAAGGGAAAGGGCCCCCGAGGCCAACTCAATCGTTTTCTATACACTGTTACTGTCGAATCCACTACTGAATGAGAATACAGCCATTGCATTGGGATGACAATCATCAATCAAGAACCTCCCCTCGCGACAGAGGGCCCTCAAAATAGTACAGCCTCCGCCATGATAAACCTTAAACCGACCCTATGCTAGTTCTGTAACTGAAAGTCAAAATGGTGAAAGATGTTATTTGGTCAACATTTATCTACACTAACACAGACATTTTCAGATGAGGCGTGTAATAAAGTGGCTTAAATATATGAAAATCTTGAAAGAACTGATCGCAACGTATACCCTGCATTTGTTAGGTGTGTGGTTGCGAATGGGATATAGCGTCTTGTGCCACCACCCCCACCCCATCACACACACATATACCACCCCGATTCTTCAATCCAAACTGATTAGAACCTGAGTAGGCCGTAGCGCCGCTGCCGGGGCAAAAATTCCCTCATAGCACACTGTATGGCGTATGCCCGTCTTCCATTAGCCCTGGTCAGGTGCAGAAGAGTAGGACGTAAAACCCCATTTCATATCTGCTATTTATGCTATGAATTCGTTAAGTTTTGCACTGTTATTTCTGCTATGAGTTCGTTGATCGTTTCACTGTTATTTCTGCTGTGAACTCGATCAAGACAATGACCTAGTGAACGTCTACACCAAGTTTGAACATTATAGCTGACCTACAGCGAGAAACATTTCAACCGGGCCAAATTTTCTATTTTAACAGTTTAATTTGCACGGTACCTTTAGTTATCAACCGAATATTACAAACCTTTTATAAATAAGCTCCCCCTGAACAGCGTAATCGATCGCAATAAACGGGGTTGGACATCATATTCCATGTCACGTGCAACCTGGAGATCGAAAGGACGCCCGTTGACTCAATGACAGACGTTATGATACAGCGCGCACATGCTAACCATTCAGCCATTCAGCCTCCCTGAATTCGGAAAATTGCTGACTTATAGCAAGAAACATTTCAACCGGGCGAAATTTTCTGTTTTAACAGTTTAATGTGCATGGTACTTTAATTACCAACCGATTATTACAAAACTTTTGAAAATAAGCTCCAACTGACCAGCTTAATCGTATGCAATAAAAGTTTGGCTTGAATTGAAAGTTCTGCACGGAGAAAGTTCATCTCGATTTCCAGGCGTGGTTCCCCCTTGTCAGTGAGGCAGAACGGAGGGCCTGACAAGCACAGCTGTCTAGTTCGGATGGGACGAAAACCACGGTCCCGTGTACACATTGGAGTGCACGTAAAATATCCCTAAGCAGTTGGAATTCGATACTGTTGAATAAGCTCTATACGATGACTGAATGTGTAGATTGTAGTCACCCACACTGCATGTTTCGCTTAACAATGAAAGGGTGCGGTTTTCAATGTTCGATCCTTTTGTTCTTCTACTCCTGATATGTTGGACTGTTGATCGATGGTTTCATATAAAAGACTACCAATAAGGCTCTTTGTAGAAGAATTTCCCAACAAATATTATGTTGACTTTACGAGAAAGACCTCTAAACATACTCCAAATTGTAAAAATACGACTTTTGGATTTTCAATCTCTTTTTTTCGGCTATCCCTGATATTTAAAAAAAAATGATACAATGATTTCACACAACAGGCTAGCTATTAGACTCTCTATTGACAAAAGTTTCACCGTCCTCCCTTCATTATAACCGAAGTTATCGTGCCTTAAAGAATCAACAAATCAACATGCTTATCTCTGCTTACCCTAAGCAGAAAATGCTCATCTTTGAACTCCATCATAACATTGACCTAGTGAACGTCAACACCAAGTTTGAACATTCTAGCTTAATTAGAATGAGAGTTATTGTGCTCCAAAGTCTCGGCCCTTCAAATTGCTTCTATTTTTCATTTTCAATTCAAAATGGTGACTCCCGGTTGACGTAAATCAAAATTCTATTCGCGACATTTTTTAGGCCTTCCTACAAGGATTCAGAATATATAACTCCCGAGTCTGTAAGTAAAATAGCAAAAAAGCCTTATTGATTTTTCACGTTTCAAGATGTGGCACTTCCGGTTCGATCGACAAACTCCATACTTTCTGTACGAATCAGTAATTCCTTGTCTAGTATCTAAAAAAAAAATTAGGTCATTCTGACCTATATTTGGACGATTTTTTTGAAAACTTTGATCCTTAATTTCACCAAGGGGAGATAATTTCGAAAATTTCTAATTATATTTGTGAAGTCACATCGGTAAGATCTACTTATATGCTAAATTTCATGAAAATCGTAAAACTATTAAAGAAGTTGTCAAATTGGTCTAAACTTCCGGTTCGAAATCACAGCGACGAATTTTCGAAATTCGAAAATCTGAAACTGCAGATTTATAGTAATTGTCTCAAGGTACTCAAAGAAAAAAGATTTAGTAAAATAGGTCAAAAAGTCACAAAGTTACAGCATTGTAGGTCAAATGCATTCGTTCGTAAAATTCGGTGATTTCGGATACGTAAAACGTTTTGAAAATATATTTAATCAACAGCCACCACCCATTTTTGGGGGGATAGGTAAAAGTTTCAGAACGATCCTATGGTTAGATTCTGAGAAATCCGATTTGTGGATAAAACACAAAAAAAAAAAATAACTAGATCTGCTACTGTCCCATGCAGATATGAAAGCTTTCATATTCATCGTCACGTGTCATCGATTATATCAAGTATCTCAAATAAAAGGATAAGAATAACAAACTATCAAAATTGGTCAAAAACTCGCGAAGTTACAAGTCTAAATATAGTATGAAACATTGAGTAATCTGAAAACTAAAGGGAAATAACTGATACTTGTGTTGCTGTAATCGGGATGAATGAGATAACTTTGAACAAAACTAAAACTTTTTGAATCAGGTTGAACTCAACTGTTTGAATATGTACGTTAAATATGTAGATTTGGAAAATTATAAAGACATAATATCAAAATCGGTCAAAAACTCACAAAGTTACAAATTTAAATGTAGTGAGAAACATTGCACCCGGGCAAAAAAATAATCTTTAAACTAAAGGGAAATAACTGAAACTTGTATAGCTGTAATCGGGCTTCCAAGATATGTTATATAATTATGGTTTCCAATATGTTTGGTTATAAGTGAGAAATCGTGACGACTTCTTAAGCATGTTTTAAACAAATGGTCATAGACTGCAATATACAAGAATGGCAATCTGCAATAAAAAAACTGGCCAGAGATTTCTATGCAGAAATTAAATAATTGCTAGAACCAGAAAAATATTTATCCACTATAATAAATAAGCAACATAGAGAAAATGAAATGAAATTGAATGGGGTTTAACGTCCTACTGTTCTGCTCCTACAATGGGCTAATGAAGACGGGCATACGCCATAAAGTGTGCAATGAGGGAAATTTTACCCGGGCAGCGGCGTTACGGCCTACGAGGTTGGTAAGGCGACCATACTCCTTGTCACGTACAACCAAGAAATCGAAACAACGCCAGTTGACTCAATGACAGACGTTATGATACAGAGCGCACGTGCTAACCATTCAGTCACGCAACCTCACTAAAATCTGCAAATTGCTGACCTACAGACAGAAACATTTCAACCGGGCGAAATCTTCTATTTTATTAGTTTAACTTGCACGGTACCTTTAGTTATCAACCGAATATTACAAAACTTTTAAAAATAAGCTCCCCCTGACCAACTAAATCGTTCGCAATAAACGTTTTCCCCTTAAAATTGGCAAATTGCTGACTTTAAAGTGAGAAACATTACAACCGGGTGAATTTTTCTGTTTTATCACTTTTACAGTATCTTTGATTACCAACCGATTATTACAAAACTTTAAAAATAAAAAAAAAGAGAGAAATGCGGCTTAACGTCCAATCGACACAAACTAGGTCATTTCGGGACAGACGTTATGATACAGAGCGCACGTGCTAACAATTCAGCCACGCAACCTCCCTAAAATCGGCAAATTGCTGACCTACAGCGAGAAACATTTCAACCGGGCCAAATTTTCTATTTTAACAGTTTAATTTGAACGGTACCTTTAGTTATCTACCGAATATTACAAAACTTTTAAAAATAAGCTCCCCCTGACCAGCTTAATCGTTCGTAATAAATGTTTGCCCCTTAAAATCGACAAATTGCTGACTTTAAAGTGAGAAACATTACAACCGGGCCAAATTTTCTGTTTTATCACTTTAACAGTACTTTTGATTACCAACCGATTATTACAAAACTTTAAAAAGAGAAAGCGAGAAATGCGGCCTAACGTCCATTCGACACAAACTAGGTCATTTCGGGACTAACATATGTTTTTTAATTTTATTTAAAAACTCCCCTTGCACGTACTGGTCTTTAGCCGTTGGGAGGAAACCGAAGAACACAGAGAAAACCCACGAGGTTGGACATCATACACCATGTCACGTGCAACCTGGAGATCGAAACGACGCCCGTTGACTCAATGACAAACGTTACGATACAGCGAGCACATGCTAACCATTCAGCCATGCAGCCTCCCTGAATTCGGAAAATTGCTGACTCATAGCAAGAAACATTTCAACCGGGCGAAATTTTCTGTTTTAACAGTTTAATGTGCACGGTACTTTAATTACCAACCGATTATTACAAAACTTTTGAAAATAAGCTCCAACTGACCAGCTTAATCGTATGCAATAGACGTTTTGCCCGAATTGAAAGTTCTGCACGGAAAAAGTTCATCTCGATTTCCCGGCGTGGTTCCCCTTGTCAGTGAGGCAGAACGGAGGGCCTGACAAGCACAGCTGTCTAGTCTTTCGGATGGGACGAAAAACCAAGGTCCCGTGTACACATTGGAGTGCACGTAAAATATCCCTAAGCAGTTGGAATTCGATACTGTTGAATAAACTCTATACGATGACTAAATGCGTAGATTGTAGTCACCCACACTGCATGTTTCGCTTAACAATGAAAGGGTGCCGTTTTCAATGTTCGATCCTTTTGTTCTTCTACTCCTGATATGTTGGACTGTTGATCGATGGTTTCATATAAAAGACTACCAATAAGACTCTTTGTAGAAGAATTTCCCAAAAATAGTATGCTGACTTTACGAGAAAGACCTCTAAACATGCTCCAAATTGTAAAAATACGACTTTTTGGATTTTCAATCTCTTTTTTTCGGCTATCCCTGATATTTGAAAAAAATGATACAATGATTTCACACAACAGGCTAGCTATTAGACTCCCTATTGACAAAAGTTTCACCGCCCTCCCTTCATTATAACCGAAGTTATCGTGCCCTAAAGAATCAACAAATCAACATGCTTATCCTAAGCAGAAAATGCTCATCTTTGAACTCCATCATAACATTGACCTAGTGAACGTCTACACCAAGTTTGAACATTCTAGCTTAATTAGAATGAGAATTATTGTGCTCCAAAGTCTCGGCCCTTCAAATTGCTTCTATTTTTCATTTTCAATTCAAAATGGTGACTCCCGGTTGACCTAATTCAAAATTCTATTCGCGACATTTTTTAGGCCTTCCTACAAGGATTCAGAAAATATAACTCCCGAGTCTGTAAGTAAAATAGCAAAAAAGCCTTAGTGATTTTTCACGTTTAAAGACGGTGGCACTTCCGGTTCGATCAACAAACTCCATATTTTGTGTACGAATCGGTAATTCCTTGTCTAGTATCGAAAAAAAAAATTAGGTCATTCTGACCTATATTTCGACGATTTGTTTGAAAACTTTGATCCTTAATTTCACCAAGGGGAGATAATTTAGAAAATTTATAATTATATTTTTGAAGTCACATCGGTAGGATCTACCTATATACTAAATTGAATGAAAATCGCACAACTATTAAAGAAGTTGTCAATTTGGTCTAAATTTCCGGTTCGAAATCACAGCGACGAATTTTCGAAATTCGAAAATGTGAAACTGCTGATGAAAATGATTTTTTTCAAGGTATTCAAAGGAAAAAAAATTAGTAAAGTCGATCAAAAAACAATAAAGTTACGACTATGCATTGTCCATTTTGTCGTTCGTAAATTTCGGTGATTTCGGATTCGTAAAACGTTTTGAAAATATATTTAATCAACAGCTACCACCCATTTTTGGGGGGATAGGTAAAAGTTTCAGAATGATCCTATGGTTAGATTCTGAGAAATCCGATTTGTGGATAAAACACAAAAAAAAAAAAACAACTAGATCTGCTACTGTCCCATGCAGATATGAAAGCTTTCATATTCATCGTCACGTGTCATTGATTGTATCAAGTAACCTAAATAAAAGGATACGAAGAAAAAATTATTAAAATTGGTCAAAAACTCGCGAAGTTACAAGTCTAAATATAGTATGAAACATTGCACCCAGGCATAACAATAATCTGAAAACTAAAGGGAAATAACTGAAACTTGTATTACTGTAATGAGACGGATGAGAAAATGAAATGAAAATGGCGGGAAAAAAAATTAAAAATGGCAGGTTGGACAGGCGACCTTACTCCTTGTCACGTACAACCGGGCATTCGAAAACACGCTAGTTAACTCAATGACAGGCGCGCGTGCTTACCATTCAGCCACTCAACCCCCCTTTGAAATCAGACACGTGCAATATGTCATATAGGAAGAATAAGAAGTCGCTCACAACAAAATGGTAAATTAATGAGTTTAGGTCAAAAGGTTGAGCTACTGTTTTAGAGTACTTAATAGTTTTAAAGAGACACGTAAAGGGTTGTTCATAGTTAAATGAAAGTTTAATTTTAAATAAGACCAATAAAATTAGGATTTAATAATGCCAGACTAATATTTCCAATATGTTTGGTTATAAGTAGGAAATCGTGACGACTTCTTAAGCATGTTTTAAACAAAGGATCATGTTTGTTTAAACAAGAATGGCACTCTGCAATAAAAAAAAACTGGCCAAAGCAAGATTTCTATGCAGAAATTAAATAATTGCTAGAACCAGAAAAATATTTATCCACTATAATAAATAAGCAACATAGAGAAAATGAAATGAAATTGAATGCGGTTTAACGTCCGACTGTTCTGCTCCTAAAATGGGCTAATGAAGACGGGCATACGCCATAATGTGTGCAATGATGGAAATTTTACCCGGGCAGCGGCGGTTACGGCCTACGAGGTTGGACAGGCAACCATACTCCTTGTCACGTACAACCAAAAAATCGAAACAACGGCAGTTGACTCAATGACAGACGTTATGATACAGAGCGCACGTGCTAACCATTCAGCCACGCAACCTCCCTAAAATCGGCAAATTGCTGACCAACAGCGAGAAACATTTCAACCGGGCCAAATTTTCTATTGTAACAGTTTAATTTGCACGGTACCTTTAGTTATCAACCGAATATTACAAAACTTTTAAAAATAAGCTCCCCCTGACCAGCTTAAGCGTTCGCAATAAACGTTTGCCCCTTAAAATCGGGAAATTGCTGACTTTAAAGTGAGAAACATTACAACCGGGCGAAATTTTCTGTTTTATCACTTTTACAGTACCTTTGATTACCAACCGATTATTTTCTGTTTTATCACTTTTACAGTACCTTTGATTACCAACCGATTATTACAAAACTTTAAAAATAAAAGAGAAAGAGAGAAATGCGGCCTAATGTCCATTTGACACAAACTAGGTCATTTCGGGACTAACATATGTTTTTTAATTTTATTTAAAAACTCCCCCTGCGCTTACAGGTCTTTAGCCGTTGGGAGGAAACCGAAGAACACGGAGAAAACCCACAAGGTTGGACATTATACTTCATGTCACGTGCAACCTGGAGATCGAAACGACGCAAGTTGACTCAATGACAGACGTTACGATACAGTGCGCACATGCTAACCATTCAGCCATTCAGCCTCCCTGAATTCAGAAAATTGCTGACTTATAGCAAGAAACATTTCAACCGGGCGAAATTTTCTGTTTTAACAGTTTAATGTGCACGGTACTTTAATTACCAACCGATTATTACAAAACTTTTGAAAATAAGCTCCAACTGACCAGCTTAATCGTATGCAATAAACGTTTTCGCCTGAATTGAAAGTTCTGCACGGAGAAAGTTCATCTCGATTTCCCGGCGTGGTTCCCCTTGTCAGTGAGGCAGAACGGAGGGCCTGACAAGCACAGCTGTCTAGTCATTCGGATGGGACGAAAAACCACGGTCCCGTGTACACATAGGAGTGCACGTAAAATATCCCTAAGCAGTTGGAATTCTATACTGTTGAATAAGCTCTATACGATGACTAAATGTGTAGATTGTAGTCACCCACACTGCATGTTTCGCTTAACAATGAAAGGGTGCCGTTTTCAATGTTCGATCCTTTTGTTCTTCTACTCCTGATATGTTGGACTGTTGATCGATGGTTTCATATAAAAGACTACCAATAAGACTCTTTGTACAAGAAGTTCCCAAAAAATATTATGTTGACTTTACGAGAAAGACCTCTAAACATGCTCCAAATTGTAAAAATACGACTTTTTGGGTTTTCAATCTCTTTTTTTCGGCTATCCCTGATATTTAAAAAAAAATGATACAATGATTTCACACAACAGGCTAGCTATTAGACTCTCTATTGACAAAAGTTTCACCTCCCTCCCTTCATTATAACCGAAGTTATCGTGCCCTAAAGAATCAACAAATTAGCATGTTTATCTCTGCTTACCCTAAACAGAAAATGCTCATATTTAAACTCAATCATAACATTGACCTATTGAACGTCTACACCAAGTTTGAACATTCTAGCTTAATTAGAAGGAGAGTAATTGTGTTCCAAATTCCCGAACCTTCAAATTGCTTCTATTTTTCATTTTCAATTCAAAATGGTGACCATCACGTGACCGAAATCAAAATTCTATTCGCGACATTTTTTAGGCCTTCCTACAAGGATTCAGAAAATATAACTCCCGAGTCTGTAAGTAAAATAGCAAAAAAGCCTTATTGATTTTTCACTTTTAAATATGGCGGCACTTCCGGTTCGATCGACAAACTCCATATTTTGTGTACAAATCAGTAATTACTTATCTAGTATCCCCCCCAAAAAATCAGGTCATTCTGACATATATTTCGATGATTTTTTTGAAAATTTTGATCCTTAATTTCGTCAAGGGGAGATAATTTAGAAAATTTCTAATTATATTTTTTTCAGTCACATCGGTAAGATCTACTTAGATGCTAAATTTCATGAAAATCGTACAACTATTAAAGAAGTTGTCAAATTGGTCTAAACTTCCGGTTCGAAATCACAGCGACGAATTTTCGAAATTCGAAAATGTGAAACTGCAGATGAAAATGGTTTTTTTAAAGGTATTCAAAGAAAAAAGAATTAGTAAAATCGGTCAAAAAATAACAAAGTTACGACTATGCATTGTCATTTTTTTCGTTCGTAAAATTCGGTGATTTCGGATTCGTAAAACGTTTCGAAAATATATTTAATCAAGGTTCGCACCCCATTTTTTTTTGGGGGGGGGGGTAGGTCAAAATTTCAGAAAGATCCTATGGATAGATTCTGAGAAATCCGATTTGCAGAAAACACACACAAAGAAAAATATAATAACTAGATCTGCTACTGTCCCATGCAGATATGAAAGCTTTCATATTCATCGTCACGTGTCATTGATTGTATCAAGTAACCTAAATAAAAGGATAAGAAGAAAAAATTATTAAAATTGGTCAAAAACTCGCGAAGTTACAAGTCTAAATATAGTATGAAACATTGCACCCAGGCATAACAATAATCTGAAAACTAAAGGGAAATAACTGAAACTTGTATTATTGTAATGAGGCGGATGAGAAAATGAAATGAAAATGGCAGGTTGGACAGGCGACCTTACTCCTTGTCACGTACAACCGGGCATTCGAAAACACGCTAGTTAACTCAATGACAGGCGCGCGTGCTAACCATTCAGCCATCCAACCCCCCTTTGAAATCAGACACGTGCAATATGTCATATAGGAAGAATAAGAAGTCGCTCACAACAAAATGGTAAATTAATGAGTTTAGGTCAAAAGGTTGAGCTACTGTTTTAGAGTACTTAATAGTTTTAAAGAGACACGTTAAGGGTTGTTCATAGTTAAATGAAAGTTTAATTTTAAAAAAGACCAATAAAATTAGGATTTAATAATGCCAGACTAATATTTCCAATATGTTTGGTTATAAGTAGGAAATCGTAACAAAGGATCATGTTTGTTTAAGCAAGAATGGCACGCTGCAATAAAAAAAAACTGGCCAAAGCAAGATTTCTATGCAGAAATTAAATAATTGCTAGAACCAGAAAAATATTTATCCACTATAATAAATAAGCAACATAGAGAAAATGAAATGAAATTGAATGGGGTTTAACGTCCGACTGTTCTGCTCCTAAAATGGGCTAATGAAGACGGGCATATGCCATAAAGTGTGCAATGAGGGAAATTTTACCCGGGCAGCGGCGGTTACGGTCTACGAGGTTGGACAGGCGACCATACTCCTTGTCACGTACAACCAAGAAATCGAAACAACGGCAGTTGACTCAATGACAGACGTTATGATACGGAGCGCACGTGCTAACCATTCAGCCACGCAACCTCCCTAAAATCGGCAAATTGCTGACCTCCCCCTGACCAGCTTAAGCGTTCGCAATAAACGTCTGCCCCTTAAAATCGGCAAATTGCTGACTTTAAAGTGAGAAACATTACAACCGGGCGAAATTTTCTGTTTTATCACTTTTACAGTACCTTTGATTACCAACCGATTATTACAAAACTTTAAAAATAATAGAGAAAGAGAGAAATGCGGCCTAATGTCCATTCGACACAAACTAGGTCATTTCGGGACTAACATATGTTTTTTAATTTTATTTAAAAACTCCCCTTGCGCTTACAGGTCTTTAGCCGTTGGGAGGAAACCGAAGAACACGGAGAAAACCCACAAGGTTGGACATCATACTTCATGTCACGTGCAACCTGGAGATCGAAACGACGCCCGTTGACTCAATGACAGACGTTACGATACAGTGCGCACATGCTATGCCATTCAGCCTCCCTGAATTCAGAAAATTGCTGACTTATAGCAAGAAACATTTCAACCGGGCGAAATTTTCTGTTTTAACAGTTTAATGTGCACGGTACTTTAATTACCAACCGATTATTACAAAACTTTTGAAAATAAGCTCCAACTGACCAGCTTAATCGTATGCAATAAACGTTTTCGCCTGAATTGAAAGTTCTGCACGGAGAAAGTTCATCTCGATTTCCCGGCGTGGTTCCCCTTGTCAGTGAGGCAGAACGGAGGGCCTCACAAGCACAGCTGTCTAGTCATTCGGATGGGACGAAAAACCAAGGTCTCGTGTACACATTGGAGTGCACGTAAAATATCCCTAAGCAGCTGGAATTCGATACTGTTGAATAAGCTCTATACGATGACTAAATGTGTAGATTGTAGTCACCCACACTGCATGTTTCACTTAACAATGAAAGGGTGCCGTTTTCAATGTTCGATCCTTTTGTTCTTCTACTCCTGATATGTTGCACTGTTGATCGTTGGTTTCATATAAAAGACTACCAATAAGACTCTTTGTAGAAGAAGTTCCCAAAAAATATTATGTTGACTTTACGAGAAAGACCTCTAAACATGCTCTAAATTGTAAAAATACGACTTTTTGGATTTTCAATCTCTTTTTTTCGGCTATCCCTGATATTTAGAAAAAATAATACAATGATTTCACACAACAGGCTAGCTATTAGACTCTGTATTGACAAAAGTTTCACCGCCCTCGCTTCATTATAACCGAAGTTATCGTGCCCTAAAGAATCAACAAATCAGCATGCTTATCTCTGCTTACCCTAAGCAGAAAATGCTCATCTTTAAACTCAATCATAACATTGACCTAGTGAACGTCTACACCAAGTTTGAATATTCTAGCTTAATAAGAAGGAGAATAATTGTGTTCCAAAGTCCCGACCCTTCAAATTGCTTCTATTTTTCATTTTCAATTCAAAATGGTGACCATCACGTGACCGAAATCAAAATTCTATTCGCGACATTTTTTAGGCCTTCCATCAAGGATTCAGAAAATATAACTCCCGAGTCTGTAAGTAAAATAGCAAAAAAGCCTTATTGATTTTTCACTTTTAAATATGGCGGCACTTCCGGTTCGATCGACAAACTCCATATTTTGCGTACAAATCAGTAATTACTTATCTAGTATCCCAAAAAAAAATCAGGTCATTCTGACCTATACTTCGACGATTTTTTTGAAAATTTTGATCCTTAATTTCGTCAAGGGGAGATAATTTAGAAAATTTCTAATTATATTTTTGAAGTCACATCGGTAAGATCTACTTAGATACTAAATTTCATGAAAATCGTACAACTATTAAAGAAGTTGTCAAATTGGTCTAAACTTCCGGTTCGAAATCACAGCGACGAATTTTCGAAATTCGAAAATCTGAAACTGCAGATTTATAGTAATTGTCTCAAGGTACTCAAAGAAAAAAGATTTAGTAAAATAGGTCAAATAGTCACAAAGTTACAGCATTGTAGGTCAAATGCATTCGTTCGTAAAATTCGGTGATTTCGGATACGTAAAACGTTTTGAAAATATATTTAATCAACAGCCACCACCCATTTTTGGGGGGATAGGTAAAAGTTTCAGAACGATCCTATGGTTAGATTCTGAGAAATCCGATTTGTGGATAAAACACAAAAAAAAAAAATAATAATAATATTAATCTTAACAGAAACAATAAGCTTTCATATGTAATACATATGAAAGCTTAACTAGATCTGCTACTGTCCCATGCAGATATGAAAGCTTTCATATTCATCGTCACGTGTCATTGATTCTATCAAGTATCCTAAATGAAAGGATAAGAAGAAAAAATTATTAAAATTGCTCAAAAACTCGCGAAGTTACAAGTCTAAATATAGTATGAAACATTGCACCCAAAACTAAAGGGAAATAACTGAAACTTGTATTACTGTAATGAGACGGATGAGAAAATGAAATGAAAATGGCGGGAAAAAAAAATTAAAAATGGCAGGTTGGACAGGCGACCTTACTCCTTGTCACGTACAACCGGGCATTCGAAAACACGCTAGTTAACTCAATGACAGGCGCGCGTGCTAACCATTCAGGCACCCAACCCCCCTTTGAAATCAGACACGTGCAATATGTCATATAGGAAGAATAAGAAGTCGCTCACAAGAAAATGGTAAATTAATGAGTTTAGGTCAAAAGGTTGAGCTACTGTTTTAGAGTACTTAATAGTTTTAAAGAGACACGTTAAGGGTTGTTCATAGTTAAATGAAAGTTTAATTTTGAATAAGACCAATAAAATTAGGATTTAATAATGCCAGACTAATATTTACAATATGTTTGGTTATAAGTAGGAAATCGTGACGACTTCTTAAGCATGTTTTAAACAAAGGATCATGTTTGTTTAAACAAGAATGGCACTCTGCAATAAAAAAAACTGGCCAAAGCAAGATTTCTATGCAGAAATTAAATAATTGCTAGAACCAGAAAAATATGTATCCACTATAATAAATAAGCAACATAGAGAAAATGAAATGAAATTGAATGGGGTTTAACGTCCGACTGTTCTGCTCCTAATATGGGCTAATGAAGACGGGCATATGCCATAAAGTGTGCAATCAGGGAAATTTTACCCGGGCAGCGGCGGTTACGGCCTACGAGGTTGGACAGGCGACCATACTCCTTGTCACGTACAACCAAGAAATCGAAACAACGCCAGTTGACTCAATGACAGACGTTATGATACAGAGCGCACGTGCTAACCATTCAGCCACGCAACCTCCCTAAAATCGGCAAATTGCTGACCTACAGCGAGAAACATTTCAACCGGGCCAAATTTTCTATTGTAACAGTTTAATTTGCACGGTACCTTTAGTTATCAACCGAATATTACAAAACTTTTAAAAATAAGCTCCCGCTGACCAGCTTAAGCGTTCGCAATAAACGTTTGCCCCTTAAAATCGGCAAATTGCTGACTTTAAAGTGAGAAACATTACAACCGGGCCAAATTTTCGGTTTTATCACTTTTACAGTACCTTTGATTACCAACCGATTATTACAAAACTTTAAAAATAAAAGAGAAAGAGAGAAATGCGGTCTAATGTCCATTCGACACAAACTAGGTCATTTCGGGACTAACATATGTTTTTTAATTTTATTTAAAAACTCCCCTTGCGCTTACAGGTCTTTAGCCGTTGGGAGGAAACCGAAGGACACGGAGAAAACCCACGAGGTTGGACATCATACTTCATGTCACGTCCAACCTGGAGATCGAAACGACGCCCGTTGACTCAATGACAGACGTTACGATACAGTGCGCACATGCTAACCATTCAGCCTCCCTGAATTCAGAAAATTGCTGACTTATAGCAAGAAACATTTCAACCGGGCGAAATTTTCTGTTTTAACAGTTTAATGTGCACTGTACTTTAATTACCAACCGATTATTACAAAACTTTTGAAAATAAGCTCCAACTGACCAGCTTAATCGTATGCAATAAACGTTTTCGCCTGAATTGAAAGTTCTGCACGGAGAAAGTTCATCTCGATTTCCCGGCGTGGTTCCCCTTGTCAGTGAGGCAGAACGGAGGGCCTGACAAGCACAGCTGTCTAGTCATTCGGATGGGACGAAAAACCAAGGTCCCGTGTACACATTGGAGTGCACGTAAAATATCCCTAAGCAGTTGGAATTCGATACTGTTGAATAAGCTCTATACGATGACTAAATGTGTAGATTGTAGTCACCCACACTGCATGTTTCGCTTAACAATGAAAGGGTGCCGTTTTCAATGTTCGATCCTTTTGTTCTTCTACTCCTGGTATGTTGGACTGTTGATCGATGGTTTCATATAAAAGACTACCAATCAGACTCTTTGTACAAGAAGTTCCCAAAAAATATTATGTTGACTTTACGAGAAAGACCTCTAAACATGCTCCAAATTGTAAAAATACGACTTTTTGGGTTTTCAATCTCTTTTTTTCGGCTATCCCTGATATTTAAAAAAAAATGATACAATGATTTCACACAACAGGCTAGCTATTAGACTCTCTATTGACAAAAGTTTCACCGCCCTCCCTTCATTATAACCGAAGTTATCGTGCCCTAAAGAATCAACAAATTAGCATGTTTATCTCTGCTTACCCTAAACAGAAAATGCTCATATTTAAACTCAATCATAACATTGACCTAGTGAACGTCTACACCAAGTTTGAACATTCTAGCTTAATTAGAAGGAGGGTAATTGTGTTCCAAAGTCCCGACCCTTCAAATTGCTTCTATTTTTCATTTTCAATTCAAAATGGTGACCATCACGTGACCGAAATCAAAATTCTATTCGCGACATTTTTTAGGCCTTCCTACAAGGATTCAGAAAATATAACTCCCGAGTCTGTAAGTAAAATAGCAAAAAAGCCTTATTGATTTTTCACTTTTAAATATGGTGGCACTTCCGGTTCAATCGACAAACTCCATATTTTGTGTACAAATCAGTAATTACTTATCTAGTATCCAAAAAAAAAATCAGGTCATTCTGACCTGTATTTCGATGATTTTTTTGAAAATTTTGATCCTTAATTTCGTCAAGGGGAAATAATTTAGAAAATTTCTAATTATATTTTTGAAGTCACATCGGTAAGATTTACTAAGATACTAAATTTCATGAAAATCGTACAACTATTAAAGAAGTTGTCAAATTGGTCTAAACTTCCGGTTCGAAATCACAGCGACGAATTTTCGAAATTCGAAAATGTGAAACTGCAGATGAAAATGGTTTTTTTTAAAGGTATTCAAAGAAAAAAGAATTAGTAAAATCGGTCAAAAAATAACAAAGTTACGACTATGCATTGTCATTTTTTTCGTTCGTAAAATTCGGTGATTTCGGATTCGTAAAACGTTTCGAAAATATATTTAATCAAGGTTCGCACCCCATTTTTGGGGGGGTAGGTCAAAATTTCAGAAAGATCCTATGGATAGATTCTGAGAAATCCGATTTGCAGAAAACACACACAAAAAAAAAATAATAATAACTAGATCTGCTACTGTCCCATGCAGATATGAAAGCTTTCATATTCATCGTCACGTGTCATCGATTATATCAAGTATCTCAAATAAAAGGATAAGAATAACAAACTATCAAAATTGGTCAAAAACTCGCGAAGTTACAAGTCTAAATATAGTATGAAACATTGCATAATCTGAAAACTAAAGGGAAATAACTGATACTTGTGTTGAAATAATTCATAGAACCAGAAAAACATTTATCCACTATAATAAGAAAGCAACATAGAGAAAATGAAATGAAATTGAATGGGGTTTAACGTCCTACTGTTCTGCTCCTAAAATGGGCTAATGAAGACGGGCATACGCCATAAAGTGTGCAATGAGGGAAATTTTACCCGGGCAGCGGCGTTACGGCCTACGAGGTTGGACAGGCGACCATACTCCTTGTCACGTACAACCAGGAAATCGAAACAACGCCAGTTGACTCAATGACAGACGTTATGATACAGAGCGCACGTGCTAACCATTCAGTCACGCAACCTCCCTAAAATCGGCAAATTGCTGACCTACAGATAGAAACATTTCAACCGGGCGAAATCTTCTATTGTATTAGTTTAATTTGCACGGTACCTTTAGTTATCAACCGAATATTACAAAAGTTTTAAATATAAGCTCCCCCTGACCAGCTAAATCATTCGCAATAAACGTTTTCCCCTTAAAATCGGCATATTGCTGACTTTAAAGTGAGAAACATTACAACCGGGCGAAATTTTCTGTTTTATCACTTTTACAGTATCTTTGATTACCAACCGATTATTACAAAACTTTAAAAATAAAAAAGAAAGAAATAAATGCGGCTAAACGTCAATGACAGACGTTACGATACAGCGCGCACAAGCTAACCATTCAGCCATTCAGCCTCCCTTAAAAATAAGCTCCCCCTGACCAGCTTAATTGTTCGCAATAAACCTTTGCACTCTAAAATCGGCAAATTGCTCACTTTAAAGTGAGAAACATTACAACCGGGCGACATTTTATGTTTCATCACTTTTACAGTACCTTTGATTACCAACCGATTATTACAAAACTTTAAAAATAAAAGAGAAAGAGAGAAATTCAGCTCAACGTCCATTCGACGCAAACTAGGTCATTTCGGGACTAACATATGTTTTTTAATTTTGTTTATAAACTTCCCTTGCGCGTACGGGTCTTTAGCCATGGGAGGAAACCGAAGGACACGGAGAAAACCCACGAGGTTGGACACCATACTCCATGCCACGTGCAACTTGGAAATCGAAACGACGCCGGTTGACTCAATGACAGACGTTACGATACAGCGCGCGTATGCTAACCATTCAGCCTCCCTAAAATCGGGAAATTGCTGACTTATAGCAAGAAACATTTCAACCGGGCGAAATTTTCTGTTTTAACAGTTTAATTCACACGTATTTTAATTACCAACCGATTATTACAAACCTTTTGAAAATAAGCTCCAACTGACCAGCTTAATCGTATGCAATAAACGTTTGGCCTGAATTGAAAGATCTGCAACGAGAAAGTTCATCTCGATTTTCCGGCGTGATTCCCCCTTGTCAGTGAGGCAGAGCAGAGGGCCTGACAAGGACAGCTGTCTAGTCGTTCGGATGGACGAAAAACCAAGGTCGCGTGTACATATTGGAGTGCACGCAAAATATCCCTAAGCAGTTGGAATTCGATACTGTTGAATAAGTTCTATACGATGACTAAATGTGCAAATTGTAGTCACCCACACTGCATGTTTCGCTTAACAATGAAAGGGTGCCGTTTTCAATGTTCGGTCCTTTTGTTCTTCTACTCCTGATATGTTGGACTGTTGATCGATGGTTTCATATAAAAGACTACCAATAAGACTCTTTGTAGAAGAAGTTCCCAAAAAATATTATGTTGACTTTAAGAGAAAAGAACCTTTAAAGATGCTCCAAATCGTAAACATACAACTTTTTGGATTTTCGATCTCTTTTTTTCTGCTATCCCTGATTAAAAAAAAAGATACAACGATTCCACACAACAGGCCAGCTATTACACTCTCGATTAACAAGAGTTTCACCGCCCTCCCTTCATTATAACCGAAGTTATCTTGCCCTAAAGAATCAACAATTCAACATGCTTATCTCTGCTTACCCTTGGCAGAAAATGCTCATCTTTAAACTCAATCATGACATTGACCTAGTGAACGTCTACACCAAGATTGAACATTCTAGCTCAATTAGAAGGAGAATTATTGTGTTTCAAAGTCTCGGCCCTTCAAATTGCGACTACTTTTCATATTCACTTCAAAATGGCAACCATCAATTGACCTAAATCAAAATTCTGCTCTGAACAATTTTTAGGCTATCTTACAAGGATTCATAAAATATAACTCCCGTGTCTGTAAGTAAAATAGCAAAAAAGCCTTAGGGATTTTTCACGTTTCAAGATGGTGGCACTTACGGTTCGATCAACAAACTTCATATTTTGTGTACAAATCGGTAATTACTTATCTAGTATCCCAAAAAAAAATCAGGTCATTCTGACCTATATTTCGATGATTTTTTTGAAAATTTTGATCCTTAATTTCGTCAAGGGGAGATAATTTAGAAAATTTATAATTATATTTTTGAAGTCACATCGGTAAGGACTACATATATACTAAATTTCATGAAAATCGTACAACTTTTAAAGAAGTTGACAAATTGGTCTAAACTTCCGGTTCGAAATCACAGCGACGAATTTTCGAAATTCGAAAATGTGAAACTGCAGATGAAAATGATTTTTTTCGAGGTATTCAAAGAAAAAAGAATTAGTAAAATCGGTCAAAAAATAACAAAGTTACGACTATGCATTGTCCATTTTGTCGTTCGTAAATTTCGATGATTTCGGATTCGTAAAACGTTTTGAAAATATATTTAATCAAGGTTCGCACCCCATTTTTAGGGGGGTAGGTCAAAATTTCAGAAAGATCCTACGGATAGATTCTGAGAAATCCGATTTGCAGAAAACACACACAAAAAAAAATAATAATAATAATCTTAACAGAAACAATAAGCTTTCATATGTAATATGAAAGCTTAACTAGATCTGCTACTGTCCCATGCAGATATGAAAGCTTTCATATTCATCGTCATGTGTCATTGATTGTATCAAGTATCCTAAATAAAAGGATAAGAAGAAAAAATTATTAAAATTGGTCAAAAACTCGCGAAGTTACAAGTCTAAATATAGTATGAAACATTGCACCCAAAACTAAAGGGAAATAACTGAAACTTGTATTACTGTAATGAGACGGATGAGAAAATGAAATGAAAATGGCGGGAAAAAAAATTAAAAATGGCAGGTTGGACAGGCGACCTTACTCCTTGTCACGTACAACCGGGCATTCTAAAAAACACGCTAGTTAACTCAATGACAGGCGCGCGTGCTAACCATTCAGGCACCCAACCCCCCTTTGAAATCAGACACGTGCAATATGTCATATAGGAAGAATAAGAAGTCGCTCACAACAAAATGGTAAATTAATGAGTTTAGGTCAAAAGGTTGAGCTACTGTTTTAGAGTACTTAATAGTTTTAAAGAGACACGTTAAGGGTTGTTCATAGTTAAATGAAAGTTTAATTTTAAATAAGATCAATAAAATTAGGATTTAATAATGCCAGACTAATATTTACAATATGTTTGGTTATAAGTAGGAAATCGTGACGACTTCTTAAGTTTGTTTTAAACAAAGGATCATGTTTGTTTAAACAAGAATGGCACTCTGCAATAAAAAAAACTGGCCAAAGCAAGATTTCTATGCAGAAATTAAATAATTGCTAGAACCAGAAAAATATGTATCCACTATAATAAATAAGCAACATAGAGAAAATGAAATCAAATTGAATGGTTGTTTAACGTCCTACTGTTTTGCTCCTAAAATGGGCTAATGAAACGGGCATACGCCATAAAGTGTGCAATGGGGGAAATTTTACCCGGGCAGCGGCGTTACGGCCTACGAGGTTGGACAGGCGACCATACTCCTTGTCACGTACAACCAAGAAATCCAAACAACGCCAGTTGACTCAATGACAGACGTTATGATACAGAGCGCACGTGCTAACCATTCAGTCACGCAACCTCCCTAAAATCTGCAAATTGCTGACCTACAGATAGAAACATTTCACCCGGGCGAAATCTACTATTTTATTAGTTTAATTTGCACGGTACCTTTAGTTATCAACCGAATATTACAAAACTTTTAAAAATAAGCTCACCCTGACCAGCTAAATCGTTCGCAATAAATGTTTTCCCCTTAAAATCGGCAAATTGCTGACTTTAAAGTGAAAAACATTACAACCGGGTGAATTTTTCTGTTTTATCACTTTTACAGTATCTTTGATTACCAACCGATTATTACAAAACTTTAAAAATAAAAAAAAGAGAGAGAAATGCGGCTTAACGTCCATTCCACACAAACTATGTCATTTCGGGACTAACATATGTTTTTGAATTTTATTTAAAAACTTCCCTTGCGCCTACTGGTCTTTAGCTGTTGGGAGGAAACTGAATGGCACGGAGAAAACCCACGAGGTTGGACACCATACTCCATGTCACGTGCAATCTCGAAATCGAAACGATGCCCGTTGACTCAATGACAGACGTTACGATACCGCGTGCACATGCTAACCATTCAGCCATTCAGCCTCCCTTAAAAATAAGCTCCCCCTGACCAGCTTAATTGTTCGCAATAAACATTTGCCCTCTAAAATCGGCAAATTGCTGACTTTAAAGTGAGAAACATTATAACCGGGCGAAATTTTATGTTTTAACAGTTTAATTCGCACGGTATTTTAATTACCAACCGATTATTACAAAACTTTTGAAAATAAGCTCCAACTGACCAGCTTAATCGTATGCAATAAACGTTTTCGCCTGAATTGAAAGTTCTGCACGGAGAAAGTTCATCTCGATTTCCCGGCGTGGTTCCCCTTGTCAGTGAGGCAGAACGGAGGGCCTGACAAGCACAGCTGTCTAGTCATTCGGATGGGACGAAAAACCAAGGTCCCGTGTACACATTGGAGTGCACGTAAAATATCCCTAAGCAGTTGGAATTCGATACTGTTGAATAAGCTCTATACAATGACTAAATGTGCAGATTGTAGTCACACACACTATATGTTTCGCTTAACAATGAAAGGGTGCCGTTTTCAATGTTCGATCCTTTTATTCTTCTACTCCAGATATTTTGGACTGTTGATCGAAGTTTTCATATAAAAGACTACCGATAAGACTCTTTGTAGAAGAAGTTCCCAAAAAGTATTATGTTGACTTTAAGAGAAAAGAACCTTTAAAGATGCTCCAAATCGTAAACATACGACTTTTTGGATTTTCGATCTCTTTTTTTCAGCTATCCCTGATATTTAAAAAAAAAGATACAACGATTTCACACAACAGGCCAGCTATTACACTCTCGATTAACAAGAGTTTCACCGCCCTCCCTTCATTATAACCGAAGTTATCTTGCCCTAAAGAATCAACAAATCAGCATGCTTATTTCTGCTTACCCGAGGCAGAAAATGCTCATCTTTGAACTCAATCATGACATTGACATAGTGAACGTCTACACCAAGATTGAACATTCTAGCTCAATTAGAAGGAGAGTTATTGTGTTTCAAAGTTTCGGCCCTTCAAATTGCTACTACTTTTCATATTCACTTCAAAATGGCAACCATCAATTGACCTAAATCAAAATTCTTCTCTGAACAATTTTTAGACCATCTTTCAAGGATTCAGAAAACATAACTCCCGTGTCTGTAAGTAAAATAGCAAAAAAGCCTTAGGGATTTTTCACGTTTCAAGATGGTGGCACTTCCGGTTCGATCAACAAACTTTATATTTTGTGTACAAATCAGTAATTACTTGTCTAGTATCCAAAAAAAAAATCAGGTCATTCTGAACTATATTTCGATGATTTTTTTGAAAATTTTGATCTTTAATTTCGTCAAGGGGAGATAATTTAGAAAATTTCTAATTATATTTTTGAAGTCACATCGGTAAGGTCTACATATATACTAAATTTCATGACAATCGTACAACTATTAAAGAAGTTGTCAAATTGGTCTAAACTTCCGGTTCGAAATCAAAGCGACGAATTTTCGAAATTCGAAAATGTAAACTGCAGATGAAAATGATTTTTTTCAAGGTATTCAAAGAAAAAAGAATTAGTAAAATCCGTCAAAAAATAACAAAGTTACGACTATGCTTTGTCCATTTCGTCGTTCGTAAATTTCGGTGATTTCGGATTCGTAAAACGTTTTGAAAATATATTTAATCAAGGTTCGCATCCCATTTTTTTGGGGGGGTAGGTCAAAATTTCAGAAAGATCCTACGGATAGATTCTGAGAAATCCGATTTGCAGAAAACACACAAAAAAAAAAATAATAATAATAATCTTAACAGAAACAATAAGCTTTCATATGTAATATGAAAGCTTAACTAGTCCTTCGGATGGGACGAAAAACCAAGGTCCCGTGTACACATTGGAGTGCACGTAAAATATCCCTAAGCGGTTGGAATTCGATACTGTTGAATAAGCTCTATACGATGACTAAATGCGTAGATTGTAGTCACCCACACTTCATGTTTCGCTCAACAATGAAAGGGTGCCGTTTTCAGTGTTCGATCCTTTTGTTCTTCTACTCCTGATATGTTGGACTGTTGATCGATGATTTCATATAAAAGACTACCAATAAGACTCTTTGTAGAAGAAGTTCCCAAAAAATAGTATGTTGACTTTACGAGAAAGACCTCTAAACATGCTCCAAATTGTAAAAATACGACTTTTTGGATTTTCAATCTCTTTATTTCGGCTATCCCTGATATTTAAAAAAAATGATACAATCATTTCACACAACAGGCTACCCATTAGACTCTCTATTGACAAAAGTTTCACCGCCCTCCCTTCATTATAACCGAAGTTATCGTGCCCTAAAGAATCAACAAATCAGCATGCTTATCTCGGCTTACCCTAAGCAGAAAATGCTCATCTTTGAACTCAATCATAACATTGACCTAGTGAACATCTACACCAAGTTTGAACATTCTAGCTTAATTATAAGGAGAGTTATTGTGTTCCGAAGTCCGGGCCTTTCAAATTGCTTCTATTTTTCATTTTCAATTCAAAATTGTGACCATCACATGACCGAAATCAAAATTCTGCTCCCTACGATTTTTGGGCCATCCTTCAAGGATTCAGAAAATATAACTCCCGTGTCTGTAAGTAAGATAGCAAAAAAGCCTTAGTGATTTTTCACGTTTAAAGATGGTGGCACTTCCGGTTCGATCCACAAACTCCATATTTTGTGTACGAATCAGTAATTCCTTGTCTAGTATCAAAAAAAATTTTTAGGTCATTCTGACCTATATTTCGCCGATTTTTTTGAAAATTTTGATCCTTAATTTCACCAAGGGTAGATAATTTAGAAAATTTCTAATTATATTTTTGAAGTCACATTGGTAGGATCTACTCTTATGCTAAATTGAATGAAAATCGCACAACTTTTAAAGAAGTTGTCAAATTGGTCTAAACTTCCGGTTCGAAATCACAGCGACGAATTTTCGAAATTCGAAAATGTGAAACTGCTGATGAAAATGATTTTTTTCAAGGTATTCAAAGAAAAAAGATTTAGTAAAATCGGTCAAAAAACAATAAAGTTACGACTATGCAATGTCCATTTTGTCGTTCGTAAATTTCGGTGATTTCGGATTCGTAAAACGTTTTGAAAATATATTTAATCAACAGCTACCACCCATTTTTGGGGGGTAGGTAAAAGTTTCATAAAGATACTGTGGTTAGATTCTGAGAAATCCGATTTGTGGATAAAACACAAAAAAAAATAATAATAATCTTAACAGAAACAATAAGCTTTCATTTGTAATATGAAAGCTTAATAACTTTAACAGAAACAATAAGCTTTCATATGTAATATGAAAGCTTAATAACTTTAACAGAAACAATAAGCTTTCATATGTAATATGAAAGCTTAACTAGATCTGCTACTGTCCCATGCAGATATGAAAGCTTTCATATTCATCGTCACGTGTCATCGATTATATCAAGTATCTCAAATAAAAGGATAAGAATATCAAACTATCAAAATTGGTCAAAAACTCGCGAAGTTACAAGTCTAAATATAGTATGAAACATTGAGTAATCTGAAAACTAAAGGGAAATAACTGATACTTGTGTTGCTGTAATAGGGATGACTCCCGACTTCAAAACTTTCAGAAAAATGAAATGAAAATGGTAAGAAAACATCGAAAAATTAAATGAGATAACTTTGAACAAAACTAAAACTTTTTGAATCGGGTTGAACTCACCTGTTTGAATATGTACGTTAAATATGCAGATTTGGAAAATTATAAAGATATAATATCAAAATCGGTCAAAAACTCACAAAGTTACAAATTTAAATGTAGTGAGAAACATTGCACCCGGGCAAAAAAATAATCTTTAAACTAAAGGGAAATAACTGAAACTTGTATAGCTGTAATCGGGCTTCCAAGATATGTTATATAATTATGGTTTCCAATATGTTCGGTTATAAGAAGGAAATCGTGACGACTTCTTAAAGTTGGGTTCCCAGATAAGTATTTATCGGGTGGTCATTGCCTATAAAAGTATGGCAATTTTGGTATATATGGAAAGAAGAGATATCCAATCTTACTAGAAAAATACTGGATTCCCTGAAAAACACTCATGGAGCGTAAACAAGACAAAAATGTAAGGGGTTCCCTTAATAGTCAACCCGACGAATAAGGGTACCCGCACGCTTGGCGTTGAAGGCTGCACGCGAACTTGAGTGATTTGTGTACATTTTGAAAAACTTTATGAAGAGTTAGACATACAACAATTTCTGGGGTAAAAATCACGGAAAAAGACGCATGCAGTGGATAATCCGAGAATTTAATTAGGATTCTATATTTGTAGTAAATAGTCAGCGCTTACAGACAACATCGTCTTATGTATGCAATGCATTCTCCCCTGTCGTCTGCCACCGTTGCCATTGGTTACGGCGAGGGGTAATCGCCTGACGCAAACATGGTCTCTTTCGATAGATTTTTATAGCAGGCTATTCTCGTCAATAAAAATGTTATGAGAACGATTTGAAGCAAAATTATGATAAGATAATTAGTTTGAATATGTTTTTAATTCTAATATATCATCAAATCACCCAGTTTGTATCCGGGAACCCAACTTTAAGCATATTTTAAACAAAGGGTCATAGACTGCAATATACAAGAATGGCACTCTGCAATAAAAAAAATGGCCAAAGCAAGATTTCTACGCAGAAATTAAATAATTGCTAGAACCAAAAAAATATTTATCCACTATAATAAATAAGCAACATAGAGAAAATGAAATGAAATTGAATGGGGTTTAACGTCCTACTGTTCTGCTCCTACAATGGGCTAATGAAGACGGGCATACGCCATAAAGTGTGCAATGAGGGAAATTTTACCCGGGCAGCGGCGTTACGGCCTACGAGGTTGGATAGGCGATCATACTCCTTGTCACGCACAACCAAGAAATCGACACAACACCAGTTGACTCAATGACAGACGTTATGATACAGAGCGCACGTGCTAACCATTCAGCCACGCAACCTCCCTAAAATCGGCAAATTGCTGACCTACAGCGAGAAACATTTCAACCGGGCCAAATTTTCTATTTTAACAGTTTAATTTGCACGGTACCTTCAGTTATCAACCGATTATTACAAAACTTTTAAAAATAAGCTCCCCCTGACCACCGTAATCGTTCGCAATAAACGTTTGCCCCTTAAAATCGACAAATTGCTGACTTTAAAGTGAGAAACATTACAACCGGGCGAAATTTTCTGTTTTATCACTTTTACAGTACCTTTGATTACCAACCGATTATTACAAAACTTTAAAAATAAAAGAGAAAGAGAGAAATGCGGCCTAACGTCCATTCGACACAAACTAGGTCATTTCGGGACTAACATATGTTTTTTTTAACTTTATTTAAAAACTCCCCTTGCGCGTACTGGTCTTTAGCCGTTGGGAGGAAATCGAAGAACACGGAGAAAACCCACGAGGTTGGACATCATACACCATGTCACGTGCAACCTGGAGATCGAAACGACGCCCGTTGACTCAATGACAGACGTTACGATACAGCGCGCACATGCTAACCATTCAGCCATTCAGCCTCCCTGAATTCGGAAAATTGCTGACTTATAGCAAGAAACATTTCAACCGAGCGAAATTTTCTGTTTTAATAGTTTAATGTGCACGGTACTTTAATTACCAACCGATTATTACAAAACTTTTGAAAATAAGCTCCAACTGACCAGCTTAATCGTATGCAATAAACGTTTTGCCTGAATTGAAAGTTCTGCACGGAGAAAGTTCATCTCGATTTCCCGGCGTGGTCCCCCTTGTCAGTAAGGCAGAACGGAGGGCCTGACAAGCACAGCTGTATAGTCGTTCGGATGGGACGAAAAACCAAGGTCCCGTGTACAAATTGGAGTGCACGTTAAATACCCCTAAGCAGTTGGAATTCGATACTGTTGAATAAGCTCTATACGATGACTAAATGCGTAGATTGTAGTCACCCACACTGCATGTTTCGCTTAACAATGAAAGGGTGTCGTTTTCAATGTTCGATTCTTTTGTTCTTCTACTCCTGATATGTTGAACTGTTGATCGATGGTTTCATATAAAAGACTACCAATAAGACTCTTTGTAGAAGAAGTTCCCAAAAAATATTATGTTGACTTTACGAGAAAGACCTCTCTAAACATGCTCCAAATTGTAAAAATACGACTTTTTGGATTTTCAATCTCTTTTTTTTCGGCTATGCCTGATGTTTAAAAAAAATGATACAATGATTTCACACAACAGGCTAGCTATTAGACTCTCTATTGACAAAAGTTTCACCGCCCTCCCTTTATTATAACCGAAGTTATCGTGCCCTAAAGAATCAACAAATCAGCATGCTTATCTCTGCTTACCCTAGGCAGAGAAAATGCTCATCTTTGAACTCAATCATAACATTGAACTAGTGAACGTCTACACCAAGTTTGAACATTCTAGCTTAATTAGAAGGAGAGTAATTGTGTTCCAAAGTCCCGACCCTTTAAATTGCTTCTATTTTTCATTTTCAATTCAAAATGGTGACCATCACGTGACCGAAATCGAAATTCTGATCCGACAGATATTTAGGCATTCCTTCAAGGATTCCGAAAATATAATTCCCGAGTCTGTAAGTAAAATAGCAAAAAAAGCCTTTTTGATTTTTCACTTTTAAAGATGGTGGCACTTCCGGTTCGATCGACAAACTCCATATTTTGTGTACGAATCAGTACTTACTTCTCTAGTATCCAAGAAAAAAATTAGGTCATTCTGACCTATATTTCTTTGATTTTTTTTAAAAATTTGATCCTTAATTTCATCAAGGGGAGATAATTTAGAAAATTTCTAATTATATTTTTGAAGTCACATCGGTAAGATCTACTTATATACTAAATTTCATAAAAATCGTACAACTATTAAAGAAGTTGTCAAATTGGTCTAAACTTCCGGTTCGAAATCACAGCGACGAATTTTCGAAATTCGAAAATGTGAAACCGCAGATGAAAATGATTTTTTTCAGGGTATTCAAAGAAAAAAGAATTAGTAAAATCGGTCAAAAAATAACAAAGTTACGACTATGCATTGTCAGTTTTTTCGTTCGTAAATTCGGTGATTTCGGATTCGTAAAACGTTTTGAAAATATTTTAAACAACGTTCGCACCCCATTTTTGGGGGGGTAGGTCAAAGTTTCAGAAAGATCCCATGGTTAGATTCTGAGAAATCCGATTTGCAGAAAATACACAAAAAAAAAATAACAAGATCTGCTACTGTCGCATGCAGATATGAAAGCTTTCATATTCATCGTCACGTGTCATCGATTATATCAAGTATCTCAAATAAAAGGATAAGAATAACAAACTATCAAAATTGGTCAAAAACTCGCGAAGTTACAAGTCTAAATATAGTATGAAACATTGAGTAATCTGAAAACTAAAGGGAAATAACTGATACTTGTGTTGCTGTAATCGGGATGACTTCCGATTTCAAAACTTTCAGAAAAATGAAATGAAAATGGTAAGAAAACATCGAAAAATTAAATGAGATAACTTTGAACAAAACTAATACTTTTTGAATCACGTTGAACTCAACTGTTTGAATATGTACGTTAAATATGTAGATTTGGAAAATTATAAAGACATAATATCAAAATCGGTCAAAAACTCACAAAGTTACAAATTTAAATGTAGTGAGAAACATTGCACTGGGGCAAAAAAATAATCTTTAAACTAAAGGGAAATAACTGAAACTTGTATAGCTGTAATCGGGCTTCCAAGATATGTTATATAATTATGGTTTCCAATATGTTTGGTTATAAGTAGGAAATCGTGACGACTTCTTAAGCATGTTTTAAACAAAGGGTCATAGACTGCAATATACAAGAATGGCACTCTGCAATAAAAAAAAAAACTGGCCAGAGATTTCTATGCAGAAATTAAAAGATAGGCTGGCACTGCCAGGCAGGATACGCCCACATTTTCGAGAGATGGATAGAGAACAAACAATACGGAAAGTGATTTTTCCTACATCATTAAGTCCTGTATTTCATACTGTATTGGGAGCAGCCATTTTGTTGGTCAGTTCCAGTCTGATATTCATGAAATTCGAAGTCGACAATGATTATGGTGTGACGGTACACAACCTAGAAATGTGACTTTTCGTCAAAATCGGATAAGAATTGTGACCTGTACAGAGTCAACAACCATGATATACCATATCTTTACACTATTCGCGTACAAACGGCGACCATTTCTTCCGGCAATTTTGGTACCATTTTCACGAAATTCGAATAATTCAGGAAGTTACGATCCGATATGCGCAAATACCGAAAGGAACCAAGATCTTTGGGTTATAACCATGCATTTCAAGTTTCATCAAAATCGAATTAAAATTGTGACCTTTACAGGGTCCACAACCTTGATATACCATTTTTTAACAGTATTCACGTACAAACGGTGGCCATTTTGTATGGCAATTTTGGTCTGATTTTCCCGAAATTCGAACTCAACCTTCCTTACGGTGTAACGGTAATATAATCAAACGTTTTTTTAAATCGGATAATAATTGTGACCTCCAAGCTAAAAAAAAGGCGATTTTGCGTATAATCAGGGGCCATAATTCAGGAAGTTACGATCCGATATGCGCAAATATCGAAAAGAAGCAAGATATTTGGGTTATAACCTTGAATTTCAAGTTTCATCACAATCGAATCAAAATTGTGACCTCCACAGGGTCCACAACCTTGATATACCATTTTTTAACAGTATTCGCGTACAAACGGTGGCCATTTTGTATGGCAATTTTCGTCCGATTTTCCCTAAATTCGAACTCAACCTTCCTTAGGGTGTAACGGTGATATAATCAAACGTTTTTTTAAATCGAATAATAATTGTGACCTCCAAGCTAAAAAAAAGGCGATTTTGCGTATAATCAGGGGCCATAATTCAGGAAGTTACGATCCGATATGCGCAAATATCGAAAGGAAGCAAGATCTTTGGGTTATAACCATGAATTTCAAGTTTCATCAAAATCGAATCAAAATTGTGACCTCCACAGGGTCCACAACCTTGATATACCATTTTTTAACAGTATTCGCGTACTAACGGCGGCCATTTTGTATGGCAATTTTCGTCCGATTTTCCCGAAATTCGAACTCAACCTTCCTTAGGGTGTAACGGTGATATAATCAAACGGTTTTTTAAATCGAATAATAATTGTGACCTCCAGAGGGACCACAAGCTAAAAAGGGTGATTTTTCGGACAATCAGGGGCCATAATTCTGGAAATTACATTCCGATAGCCGCAAATATCGAAAGGAACCAAGATCTTTGGGTTACAAACATGCATGTCAAGTTTCATCAAAATCGGTTCAAAATTGTGACCTCTATAGGGTCCACAAGCTAAAAACGTGATTTTTCGTACAATCAGGGGCCATAATCCATGAAGTTTTGATCCGATACATGCCAATATCGAAAGGAACCGAGATCTTTTGGGGATAAACCTATATTTCAAGTTTCGTCAAAATCGGATAAGAATTGTGACCTGTAGAGAGTCCACAAACAAATTGTGGACGGACGGACGTCCGGACGGACGGACGGACGTCCGGGCGGACAGGGGCGACGACATAATACGTCCACATGAAAATGTGGGCGTATAATAATTGCTAGAACCAGAAAAATATTTATCCACTATAATAAATAAGCAACATAGAGAAAATGAAATGAAATTGAATGGGGTTTAACGTCCTACTGTTCTGCTCCTACAATGGGCTAATGAAGACGGGCATACGCCATAAAGTGTGCAATGAGGGAAATTTTACCCGGGCAGCGGCGTTACGGCCTACGAGGTTGGTAAGGCGACCATACTCCTTGTCACGTACAACCAAGAAATCGAAACAAGGCCAGTTGACTCAATGACAGACGTTATGATACAGAGCGCATGTGCTAACCATTCAGCCACGCAACCTCCCTAAAATCGGCAAATTGCTGACCTACAGCGAGAAACATTTCAACCGGGCCAAATTTTCTATTTTAACAGTTTAATTTGCACGGTACCTTTAGTTATCAACCGAATATTACAAAACTTTTAAAAATAAGCTCCCCCTGACCAGCTTAATCGTTCGCAATAAACGTTTGCCCCTTAAAATCGACAAATTGCTGAATTTAAAGTGAGAAACATTACAACCGGGCCAAATTTTCTGTTTTATCACTTTAACAGTACCTTTGATTACCAACCGATTATTACAAAACTTTAAAAAGAGAAAGAGAGAAATGCGGCCTAACGTCCATTCGACACACACAAGGTCATTTCGGGACTAACATATGTTTTTTAATTTTATTTAAAAACTCCCCTTGCATGTACTGGTCTTTAGCCGTTGGGAGGAAACCGAAGAACACGGAGAAAACCCACGAGGTTGGACATCATACACCATGTCACGTGCAACCTGGAGATCCAAACGACGCCCGTTGACTCAATGACAAAGGTTACGATACAGCGAGTACATGCTAACCATTCAGCCATCCAGCCTCTCTGAATTCGGAAAATTGCTGACTTATAGCAAGAAACATTTCAACCGGGCGAAATTTTCTGTTTTAACAGTTTAATGTGCACGGTACTTTAATTACCAACCGATTATTACAAAACTTTTGAAAATAAGCTCCAACTGACCAGCTTAATCGTATGCAATAAACGTTTTGCCTGAATTGAAAGTTCTGCACAGAGAAAGTTCATCTCGATTTCCCGGCGTGGTTCCCTTGTCAGTAAGGCAGAACGGAGGGCCTGACAAGCACAGCTGTCTAGTCCTTCGGATGGGACGAAAAACCAAGGTCCCGTGTACACATTGGAGTGCACGTAAAATATCCCTAAGCAGTTGGAATTCGATACTGTTGAATAAGCTCTATACGATGATTGTAGATTGTAGTCACCCACACTTCATGTTTCGCTCAACAATGAAAGGATGCCGTTTTCAATGTTCGATCCTTTTGTTCTTCTACTCCTGATATGTTGGACTGTTGATCGATGGTTTCATATAAAAGACTACCAATAAGACTCTTTGTAGAAGAAGTTCCCAAAAAATAGTATGTTGACTTTACGAGAAAGACCTCTAAACATGCTCCAAATTGTAAAAATACGACTTTTTGGATTTTCAATCTCTTTTTTTCGGCTATCCCTGATATTTAAAAAAAATGATACAATCATTTCACACAACAGGCTACCAATTAGACTCTCTATTGACAAAAGTTTCACCGCCCTCCCTTCATTATAACCGAAGTTATCGTGCCCTAAAGAATCAACAAATCAACATGCTTATCTCTGCTCACCCTAAGCAGAAAATGCTCATCTTTGAACTCAATCATAACATTGACCTAGTGAACGTCTACACCAAGTTTGAACATTCTAGCTTAATTAGAAGGAGAGTTATTGTGTTCCGAAGTCCGGGCCTTTCAAATTGCTTCTATTTTTCATTTTCAATTCAAAATTGTGACCATCACATGACCGAAATCAAAATTCTGATCCGATAGATTTTTAGGCATTCCTTCAAGGATTCCGAAAATATAACTCCCGAGTGTGTAAGTAAAATAGCAAAAAAGCCTTTTTGATTTTTCACGTTTATAGATGGTGGCACTTCCGGTTCGATCCACAAACTCCATATTTTGCATACGAATCAGTAATTCCTTGTCTAGTATCGAAAAAAAAATTAGGTCATTCTGACCTATATTTCGACGATTTTTTTTGAAAACTTTGATCCTTAATTTCACCAAGGGGAGATAATTTAGAAAATTTCTAATTATATTTTTGAAGTCACATCGGTAAGATCTACTTGTATGCTAAATTTCATGAAAATCGTACAACTATTAAAGAAGTTGTCAAATTGGTCTAAATTTCCGGTTCGAAATCAAAGCTACGAATTTTCGAAATTCGAAAATGTGAAACTGCAGATGAAAATGATTTTTTTCAAGGTATTCAAAGAAAAAAGAATTAGTAAAATCGGTCAAAAAATAACAAAGTTACGACTATGCATTGTCAGTTTTTTCGTTCGTAAAATTCGGTGATTTCGGATTCGTAAAACGTTTTGAAAATATATTTAAACAACGTTCGCACCCCATTTTTGGGGGGGTAGGTCAAAGTTTTAGAAAGATTCCATGGTTAGATTCTGAGAAATCCGATTTGCAGAAAATACACAAAAAAATGTATTAAATTTTAGACATAGGAGACGCATTGAACATACTATCCCCTATTGTGTTTGTTTACAAGTCCGTAAATGTCGATTTTTCACGATGTTTCATATTCACTTCAAAATGGCGACCATCAGCTGACCTAAATCAAAATTCTGCTCTGAACGTTTTTTAGGTTTACCTTCAAGGGTTCAGAAAATGTAACTCCCATGTCTGTAAGTGCAATATCGCAAAAGTTCTATTGTTTTTTCACATTTCAAGATGGTGGCATTTTCGGTTCGATCGACAAACTCCATGTTTTGTGTACGGATCAGTAATTACTTCTCTAGTATCGAAAAAAAATAGGTCATTCTGACCTTTATTTCGACGATTTATTTTTAAAGATTGGATTCATAATTCCACCAAGGGGAAATAATTTAGAAAATTTTATAAGTCATTTTTCAAGTCGCATCAGTAATGTCTACTTACATACTAAATTTCATGAAAATCGTACAACTATTAAAGAAGTTGTCAAGTTGGTCTTAACTTCCGGTTCGAAATCAGATGCAGATATGAAAGCTTTCATATTCATCGTCACGTGTCAACGCATATATCAAGTATCTCAAATGAAAGGATAAGAATAACAAACTATCAAAATTGGTCAAAAACTCGCGAAGTTACAAGTCTAAATATAGTATGAAACATTGCATAATCTGAAAACTAAAGGGAAATAACTGATACTTGTGTTGTTGTAATCGGGATGACTTCCCACTTCAAAACTTTCAGAAAAATGAAATGAAAATGGTAAGAAAACATCGAAAAATTAAATGAGATAACTTTGAACAAAACTAAAAAAAATTTGAATCAGGTTGATCCCAATTGTTTGAATATTTACGTTAAATATGTAAATTTGGAAAATTATAAAGACATAATTATCAAAATCGGTCAAAACTCACAAAGTTACAAATTTAAATGTAGTGAGAAACATTGCACCCGGGCAAAAAAATAATCTTTAAACTAAAGGGACATAACCTAAACTTGTATAGCTGTAATCGGGCTTCCAAAATTAGAGATATGTTATATAATTATGGTTTCCAATATGTTTGATTATAAGTAGGAAATCGTTACAACTTCTTAAGCATGTTTTAAACAAAGGGTCATAGACTGCAATATACAAGAATGGCACTTTGCAATAAAAAAAAACTGGTCAAAGCAAGATTTCTATGCACAAATGAAATAATTAATAGAACCAGAAAAACATTTATCCACTATAATAAATAAGCAACATAGAGAAAATGAAATCAAATTGAATGGGGTTTAACGTCCTACTCCTAAAATGGGCTAATGAAGACGGGCATACGCCATAAAGTGTGCAATGAGGGAAATTTTACCCGGGCAGCGGCGTTACGGCCTACGAGGTTGGACAGGCGACCATACTCCTTGTCACGTACAACCAAGAAATCGAAACAACGCCAGTTGACTCAATGACAGACGTTATGATACAGAGCGCACGTGCTAACCATTCAGCCACCCAACCTCCCTAAAATCGGCAAATTGCTGACCTACAGATAGAAACATTTCAACCGGGCGAAATCTTCTATTTTATTAGTTTAATTAGCACGGTTCCTTTAGTTATCAACCGAATATTACAAAACTTTTAGAAATAAGCTCCCCCTGACCAGCTAAATCGTTCGCAATAAACGTTTTCCCCTTAAAATCGGCAAATTGCTGACTTTAAAGTGAGAAACATTACAACCGGGCGAAATTTTCTGTTTTATCACTTTTACAGTATCTTTGATTACCAACCGATTATTACAAAACTTTAAAAATAAAAAAAAAGAAAGAGAGAAATGCGGCTAAACGTTCATTCGACACAAACTAGGTCATTTCGGGACTAACATATGTTTTATTTATAAACTTCCCTTGCGCGTACGGGTCTTTAGCTTACGGGAGGAAACCGAAGGACACGGAGAAAACCCACGAGGTTGGACACCATACTCCATGTCACGTGCAACTTGGAAATCGAAACGACGCCGGTTGACTCAATGACAGACGTTACGATACAGCGCGCGTATGCTAACCATTCAGCCTCCCTAAAATCTGGAAATTGCTGACTTATAGCAAGAAACATTTTAACCGTGCGAAATTTTCTGTTTTAACAGTTTCATTCGCACGGTATTTTAATTACCAACCGATTATTATAAAACTTTTGAAAATAAGCCCCAACTGACCAGCTTAATCGTATGCATGTCCATGTCACGTACAATCTCGAAATCGAAACGACGCCCGTTGACTCAATGACAGACGTTGCGATACAGCGCGCACATGCTAACCATTCAACCATTCAGCCTCTCTTAAAAATAAGCTCCCCCTGACCAGCTTAATTGTTCGCAATAAACATTTGCCCTCTAAAATCGGCAAATTGCTGACTTTAAAGTGAGAAACATTTACAACCGGGCGAAAGTTTATGTTTTATCACTTTTACAGTACCTTTGATTACCAACCGATTATTACAAAACTTTAAAAATAAAAGAGAAAGAGAGAAAGAGAGAAATGCGGCTCAACGCCCATTCGACACAAACTAGGTCATTTCGGGACTAACATATGTTTTTTAATTTTATTTATAAACTTCCCTTGCGCGTACGGGTCTTTAGCCGTGGGAGGAAACCGAAGGACACGGAGAAAATCCACGAGGTTGGACACCATACTCCATGTCACGTGCAACTTGGAAATGGAAACGACGCCGGTTGACTCAATGACAGACGTTACGATACAGCGCGCGTATGCTAACCATTCAGCCTCCCTAAAATCTGGAAATTGCTGACTTAAAGCAAGAAACATTTTAATCGGGCGAATTTTTCTGTTTTAATAGTTTAATTCGCACGGTATTTTAATTACCAACCGATTATTACAAAACTTTTGAAAATAAGCACCAACTGACCAGCTTAATCGTATGCAATAAACGTTTGGCCTGAATTGAAAGTTCTGCAACGAGAAAGTTCATCTCGATTTTCCGGCGTGGTTCCCCCTTGTCAGTGAGCAGAACGGAGGGCCTGACAAGGACAGCTGTCTAGTCGTTCGGATGGGACGAAAAACCAAGGTCGGGTGTACACATTGGAGTGCACGTAAAATATCCCTAAGTAGTTGGAATTCGATACTGTTGAATAAGCTCTATACGATGACTAAATGTGCAGATTGTAGTGACCAACACTGCATGTTTCGCTTAACAATGAAAGGGTGCCGTTTTCAATGTTCGATCCTTTTATTCTTCTACTCCAGATATTTTGAACTGTTGATCGAAGTTTTCATATAAAAGACTACCGATAAGACTCTTTGTAGAAGAAGTTCTCAAAAAGTATTATGTTGACTTTAAGAGAAAAGAACCTTTAAAGATGCTCCAAATCGTAAACATACGACTTTTTGGATTTTCGATCTCTTTTTTTCTGCTATCCCTGATATTTAAAAAAAAGATACAACGATTTCACACAACAGGCCAGCTATTACACTCTCGATTAACAAGAGTTTCACCGCCCTCCCTTCATTATAACCGAAGTTATCTTGCCCTAAAGAATCAACAAATCAGCATGCTTATCTCTGCTTACCCTATGCAGAAAATGCTCATCTTTGAACTCAATCATGACATTGACATAGTGAACGTCTACACCAAGATTGAACATTCTAGTTCAATAAGAAGGAGAGTTATTGTGTTTCAAAGTTTCGGCCCTTCAAATTGCTACTACTTTTCATATTCACTTCAAAATGGCAACCATCAATTGACCTAAATCAAAATTCTGCTCTGAACAATTTTTAGGCCACCTTTCAAGGATTCAGAAAATATAACTCCCGTGTCTGTAAGTAAAATAGCAAAAAAGCCTTAGGGATTTTTCACGATGGTGGCACTTCCGGTTCGATCAACAAACTTCATATTTTGTGTACAAATCAGTTATTACTTATCTAGTAACCAAAAAAAAAATCAGGTCATTCTGACCTATATTTCGATGATTTTTTTGAAAATTTTGATCCTTAATTTCGTCAAGGGGAGATAATTTAGAAAATATTTCTAATTATATTTTTGAAGTCACATATGTAAGGCCTACATATAAACTAAATTTCATGAAAATCGTACAACTATTAAAGAAGTTGTCAAATTGGTCTAAACTTGCTGTTCGAAATCACAGCGACGAATTTTCGAAATTCGAAAATGTGAAACTGCAGATGAAAATGATTTTTTTCAAGGTATTCAAACAAAAAAGAATTAGTAAAATCGGTCAAAAAATAACAAAGTTACGACTATGCATTGTCCATTTTGTCGTTCGTAAATTTCGGTGATTTCGGATTCGTAAAACGTTTTGAAAATATATTTAATCAAGGTTCGCACCCCATTTTTGGGGGGGTAGGTCAAAATTTCAGAAAGATCCTACGGATAGATTCTGAGAAATCCGATTTGCAGAAAACACACACAAAAAAAAATAATAATAACTAGATCTGCTACTGTCCCATGCAGATATGAAAGCTTTCATATTCATCGTCACGTGTCATAGATTATATCAAGTATCTCAAATAAAAGGATAAGAATAACAAACTATCAAAATTGGTCAAAAACTCGCGAAGTTACAAGTCTAAATATAGTATGAAACATTGCATAATCTGAAAACTAAAGGGAAATAACTGATACTTGTGTTGCTGTAATCGGGATGACTTCCCACTTCAAAACGTTCAGAAAAATGAAATGAAAATGGTAAGAAAACATCGAAAAATTAAATGAGAAAACTTTGAACAAAACTAAAAACTTTTGAATTAGGTTGATCCCAATTGTTTGAATATTTACGTTAAATATGTAAATTTGGAAAATTATAAAGACATAATTATCAAAATCGGTCAAAACTCACAAAGTTACAAATTTAAATGTAGTGAGAAACATTGCACCCTCGGCAAAAAAATAATCTTTAAACTAAAGGGAAATAACCCAAACTTGTATAGCTGTAATCGGGCTTCCAAAAATAGAGATATGTTATATAATTATGGTTTCCAATATGTTTGGTTATAAGTAGGAATTCGTGACAACTTCTTAAGCATGTTTTAAACAAAGGGTCATAGACTGCAATATACAAGAATGGCACTTTGCAATAAAAAAAACTGGTCAAAGCAAGATTTCTATGCAGAAATGAAATAATTAATAGAACCAGAAAAACATTTATCCACTATAATAAATAAGCAACATAGAGAAAATGAAATCAAATTGAATGGTTCTTTAACGTCCTACTGTTTTGCTCCTAAAATGGGCTAATGAAGACGGGCATACGCCATAAAGTGTGCAATGAGCGAAATTTTACCCGGGCAGCGGCGTTACGGCCTACGAGGTTGGACAGGCGACCATACGCCTTGTCACGTACAACCAAGAAATCGAAACAACGCCAGTTGACTCAATGACAGACGTTATGATACAGAGCGCACGTGCTAACCATTCAGTCACGCAACCTCCCTAAAATCTGCAAATTGCTGACCTACAGATAGAAACATTTCAACCGGGCGAAATCTTCTATTTTATTATTTTAATTTGCACGGTACCTTTAGTTATCAACCGAATATTACAAAACTTTTAAAAATAAGCTCCCCCTGACCAGCTAAATCGTTCGCAATAAACGTATTCCCCTTAAAATCGGCAAATTGCTGAATTTAAAGTGAGAAACATTACAACCGGGCGAATTTTTCTGTTTTATCACTTTTACAGTATCTTTGATTACCAACCGATTATTACAAAACTTTAAAAATAAAAAAAAAGAGAGAAATGCGGCTTAACGTCCATTCGACACAAACTAGGTCATTTCGGGACTAACATATGTTTTTTAATTTTATTTAAAAACTCCCCTTGCGCGTACTGGTCTTTAGCTGTTGGGAGGAAACCGAATGGCACGGAGAAAACCCACGAGGTTGGACACCATACTCCATGTCACGTGCAATCTCGAAATCGAAACGACGCCCGTTGACTCAATGACAGACGTTACGATACAGCGCGCGTATGCTAACCATTCAGCCTCCCTAAAATCTGGAAATTGCTGACTTATAGCAAGAAACATTTTAACCGTGCGAAATTTTCTGTTTTAACAGTTTCATTCGCACGGTATTTTAATTACCAACCGATTATTATAAAACTTTTGAAAATAAGCCCCAACTGACCAGCTTAATCGTATGCATGTCCATGTCACGTACAATCTCGAAATCGAAACGACGCCCGTTGACTCAATGACAGACGTTGCGATACAGCGCGCACATGCTAACCATTCAACCATTCAGCCTCTCTTAAAAATAAGCTCCCCCTGACCAGCTTAATTGTTCGCAATAAACATTTGCCCTCTAAAATCGGCAAATTGCTGACTTTAAAGTGAGAAACATTTACAACCGGGCGAAAGTTTATGTTTTATCACTTTTACAGTACCTTTGATTACCAACCGATTATTACAAAACTTTAAAAATAAAAGAGAAAGAGAGAAAGAGAGAAATGCGGCTCAACGCCCATTCGACACAAACTAGGTCATTTCGGGACTAACATATGTTTTTTAATTTTATTTATAAACTTCCCTTGCGCGTACGGGTCTTTAGCCGTGGGAGGAAACCGAAGGACACGGAGAAAATCCACGAGGTTGGACACCATACTCCATGTCACGTGCAACTTGGAAATGGAAACGACGCCGGTTGACTCAATGACAGACGTTACGATACAGCGCGCGTATGCTAACCATTCAGCCTCCCTAAAATCTGGAAATTGCTGACTTAAAGCAAGAAACATTTTAATCGGGCGAATTTTTCTGTTTTAATAGTTTAATTCGCACGGTATTTTAATTACCAACCGATTATTACAAAACTTTTGAAAATAAGCACCAACTGACCAGCTTAATCGTATGCAATAAACGTTTGGCCTGAATTGAAAGTTCTGCAACGAGAAAGTTCATCTCGATTTTCCGGCGTGGTTCCCCCTTGTCAGTGAGCAGAACGGAGGGCCTGACAAGGACAGCTGTCTAGTCGTTCGGATGGGACGAAAAACCAAGGTCGGGTGTACACATTGGAGTGCACGTAAAATATCCCTAAGTAGTTGGAATTCGATACTGTTGAATAAGCTCTATACGATGACTAAATGTGCAGATTGTAGTGACCAACACTGCATGTTTCGCTTAACAATGAAAGGGTGCCGTTTTCAATGTTCGATCCTTTTATTCTTCTACTCCAGATATTTTGAACTGTTGATCGAAGTTTTCATATAAAAGACTACCGATAAGACTCTTTGTAGAAGAAGTTCTCAAAAAGTATTATGTTGACTTTAAGAGAAAAGAACCTTTAAAGATGCTCCAAATCGTAAACATACGACTTTTTGGATTTTCGATCTCTTTTTTTCTGCTATCCCTGATATTTAAAAAAAAGATACAACGATTTCACACAACAGGCCAGCTATTACACTCTCGATTAACAAGAGTTTCACCGCCCTCCCTTCATTATAACCGAAGTTATCTTGCCCTAAAGAATCAACAAATCAGCATGCTTATCTCTGCTTACCCTATGCAGAAAATGCTCATCTTTGAACTCAATCATGACATTGACATAGTGAACGTCTACACCAAGATTGAACATTCTAGTTCAATAAGAAGGAGAGTTATTGTGTTTCAAAGTTTCGGCCCTTCAAATTGCTACTACTTTTCATATTCACTTCAAAATGGCAACCATCAATTGACCTAAATCAAAATTCTGCTCTGAACAATTTTTAGGCCACCTTTCAAGGATTCAGAAAATATAACTCCCGTGTCTGTAAGTAAAATAGCAAAAAAGCCTTAGGGATTTTTCACGATGGTGGCACTTCCGGTTCGATCAACAAACTTCATATTTTGTGTACAAATCAGTTATTACTTATCTAGTAACCAAAAAAAAAATCAGGTCATTCTGACCTATATTTCGATGATTTTTTTGAAAATTTTGATCCTTAATTTCGTCAAGGGGAGATAATTTAGAAAATATTTCTAATTATATTTTTGAAGTCACATATGTAAGGCCTACATATAAACTAAATTTCATGAAAATCGTACAACTATTAAAGAAGTTGTCAAATTGGTCTAAACTTGCTGTTCGAAATCACAGCGACGAATTTTCGAAATTCGAAAATGTGAAACTGCAGATGAAAATGATTTTTTTCAAGGTATTCAAACAAAAAAGAATTAGTAAAATCGGTCAAAAAATAACAAAGTTACGACTATGCATTGTCCATTTTGTCGTTCGTAAATTTCGGTGATTTCGGATTCGTAAAACGTTTTGAAAATATATTTAATCAAGGTTCGCACCCCATTTTTGGGGGGGTAGGTCAAAATTTCAGAAAGATCCTACGGATAGATTCTGAGAAATCCGATTTGCAGAAAACACACACAAAAAAAAATAATAATAACTAGATCTGCTACTGTCCCATGCAGATATGAAAGCTTTCATATTCATCGTCACGTGTCATAGATTATATCAAGTATCTCAAATAAAAGGATAAGAATAACAAACTATCAAAATTGGTCAAAAACTCGCGAAGTTACAAGTCTAAATATAGTATGAAACATTGCATAATCTGAAAACTAAAGGGAAATAACTGATACTTGTGTTGCTGTAATCGGGATGACTTCCCACTTCAAAACGTTCAGAAAAATGAAATGAAAATGGTAAGAAAACATCGAAAAATTAAATGAGAAAACTTTGAACAAAACTAAAAACTTTTGAATTAGGTTGATCCCAATTGTTTGAATATTTACGTTAAATATGTAAATTTGGAAAATTATAAAGACATAATTATCAAAATCGGTCAAAACTCACAAAGTTACAAATTTAAATGTAGTGAGAAACATTGCACCCTCGGCAAAAAAATAATCTTTAAACTAAAGGGAAATAACCCAAACTTGTATAGCTGTAATCGGGCTTCCAAAAATAGAGATATGTTATATAATTATGGTTTCCAATATGTTTGGTTATAAGTAGGAAATCGTGACAACTTCTTAAGCATGTTTTAAACAAAGGGTCATAGACTGCAATATACAAGAATGGCACTTTGCAATAAAAAAAACTGGTCAAAGCAAGATTTCTATGCAGAAATGAAATAATTAATAGAACCAGAAAAACATTTATCCACTATAATAAATAAGCAACATAGAGAAAATGAAATCAAATTGAATGGTTCTTTAACGTCCTACTGTTTTGCTCCTAAAATGGGCTAATGAAGACGGGCATACGCCATAAAGTGTGCAATGAGCGAAATTTTACCCGGGCAGCGGCGTTACGGCCTACGAGGTTGGACAGGCGACCATACGCCTTGTCACGTACAACCAAGAAATCGAAACAACGCCAGTTGACTCAATGACAGACGTTATGATACAGAGCGCACGTGCTAACCATTCAGTCACGCAACCTCCCTAAAATCTGCAAATTGCTGACCTACAGATAGAAACATTTCAACCGGGCGAAATCTTCTATTTTATTAGTTTAATTTGCACGGTACCTTTAGTTATCAACCGAATATTACAAAACTTTTAAAAATAAGCTCCCCCTGACCAGCTAAATCGTTCGCAATAAACGTATTCCCCTTAAAATCGGCAAATTGCTGAATTTAAAGTGAGAAACATTACAACCGGGCGAATTTTTCTGTTTTATCACTTTTACAGTATCTTTGATTACCAACCGATTATTACAAAACTTTAAAAATAAAAAAAAAGAGAGAAATGCGGCTTAACGTCCATTCGACACAAACTAGGTCATTTCGGGACTAACATATGTTTTTTAATTTTATTTAAAAACTCCCCTTGCGCGTACTGGTCTTTAGCTGTTGGGAGGAAACCGAATGGCACGGAGAAAACCCACGAGGTTGGACACCATACTCCATGTCACGTGCAATCTCGAAATCGAAACGACGCCCGTTGACTCAATGACAGACGTTACGATACAGCGTGCACATGCTAACCATTCAGCCATTCAGCCTCCCTTAAAAATAAGCTCCCCCTGACCAGCTTAATTGTTCGCAATAAACATTTGCCCTCTAAAATCGGCAAATTGCTGACTTTAAAGTGAGAAACATTATAACCGGGCGAAATTTTATGTTTTATCACTTTTACAGTACCTTTGATTACCAACCGATTATTACAAAACTTTAAAAATAAAAGAGAAAGAGAGAAATGCGGCTCAACGTCCATTCGACACAAACTAGGTCATTTCGGGACCAACATGTGTTTTTTTAATTTTATTTATAAACTTCCCTTGCGCGTACGGGTCTTTAGCCGTGGGAGGAAACCGAAGGACACGGAGAAAACCCACGAGGTTGGACACCATACTCTATGTCACGTGCAACTTGGAAATCGAAACGACGCCGGTTGACTCAATGACAGACGTTACGATACAGCGCGCGTATGCTAACCATTCAGCCTCCCTAAAATCTGGAAATTGCTGACTTATAGCAAGAAACATTTTAACCGGGCGAAATTTTCTGTTTTAACAGTTTAATTCGCACGGTATTTTAATTACCAACCGATTATTACATAAGCTCCAACTGACCAGCTTATTCGTATGCAATAAACGTTTGGCCTGAATTGAAAGTTCTGCAACGAGGAAGATCATCTCGATTTTCCGGCGTGGTCGCCCCTTGTCAGTGAGGCAGAACGGAGGGCCTGACAAGGACAGCTGTCTAGTCGTTCGGGTGTGAAAACATTGGAGTACACGTAAAATATCCCTAAGCAGTTGGAATTCGATACTGTTGAATAAGCTCTATACAATGACTAAATGTGCAGATTGTAGTCACACACACTGCATGTTTCGCTTAACAATGAAAGGGTGCCGTTTTCAATGTTCGATCCTTTTATTCTTCTACTCCAGATATTTTGGACTGTTGATCGAAGTTTTCATATAAAAGATTACCGATAAGACTCTTTGTAGAAGAAGTTCCCAAAAAGTATTATGTTGACTTTAAGAGAAAAGAACCTTTAAAGATGCTCCAAATCGTAAACATACGACTTTTTGGATTTTCGATCTCTTTTTTTTTAAGCTATCCCTGATATTTAAAAAAAAAGATACAACGATTTCACACAACAGGCCAGCTATTACACTCTCGATTAACAAGAGTTTCACCGCCCTCCCTTCATTATAACCGAAGTTATCTTGCCCTAAAGAATCAACAAATCAGCATGCTTATTTCTGCTTAACCTAGGCAGAAAATGCTCATCTTTGAACTCAATCATGACATTGACATAGTGAACGTCTACACCAAGATTGAACATTCTAGCTCAATTAGAAGGAGAGTTATTGTGTTTCAAAGTTTCGGCCCTTCAAATTGCTACTACTTTTCATATTCACTTCAAAATGGCAACCATCAATTGACCTAAATCAAAATTCTTTTCTGAACAATTTTTAGACCATCTTTCAAGGATTCAGAAAATATAACTCCCGTGTCTGTAAGTAAAATAGCAAAAAAGCCTTAGGGATTTTTCACGTTTCAAGATGGTGGCACTTCCGGTTCGATCAACAAACTTTATATTTTGTGTACAAATCAGTAATTACTTGTCTAGTATCCAAAAAAAAAATCAGGTCATTCTGACCTATATTTCGATGATTTTTTTGAAAATTTTGATCTTTAATTTCGTCCAGGGGAGATAATTTAGAAAATTTCTAATTATATTTTTGAAGTCACATCGGTAAGGTCTACATATATACTAAATTTCATGACAATCGTACAACTATTAAAGAAGTTGTCAAATTGGTCTAAACTTCCGGTTCGAAATCACAGCGACGAATTTTCGAAATTCGAAAATGTGAAACTGCAGATGAAAATGATTTTTTTCAAGGTATTCAAAGAAAAAAGAATTAGTAAAATCGGTCAAAAAATAACAAAGTTACGACTATGCTTTGTCCATTTCGTCGTTCGTAAATTTCGGTGATTTCGGATTCGTAAAACGTTTTGAAAATATATTTAATCAAGGTTCGCACCCCATTTTTGGGGGGGTAGGTCAAAATTTCAGAAAGATCCTACGGATAGATTCTGAGAAATCCGATTTGCAGAAAACACACAAAAAAAAAAAAATAATAATAATAATCTTAACAGAAACAATAAGCTTTCATATGTAATATGAAAGCTTAACTAGATCTGCTACTGTCCCATGCAGATATGAAAGCTTTCATATTCATCGTCACGTGTCATAGATTATATCAAGCATCTCAAATAAAAGGATAAGAATAACAAACTATCAAAATTGGTCAAAAACTCGCGAAGTTACAAGTCTAAATATAGTATGAAACATTGCATAATCTGAAAACTAAAGGGAAATAACTGATACTTGTGTTGCTGTAATCGGGATGACTTCCCACTTCAAAACTTTCTGAAAAATGAAATGAAAATGGTAAGAAAACATCGAAAAATTAAATGAGAAAACTTTGAACAAAACTAAAAACTTTTGAATCAGGTTGATTCCAATTGTTTGAATATTTACGTTAAATATGTAAATTTGGAAAATTATAAAGACATAATTATCAAAATCGGTCAAAACTCACAAAGTTACAAATTTAAATGTAATGAGAAACATTGCACCCTCGGCAAAAAAATAATCTTTAAACTAAAGGGAAATAACCCAAACTTGTATAGCTGTAATCGGGCTTCCAAAATTAGAGATATGTTGTATAATTATGGTTTCCAATATGTTTGGTTATAAGTAGGAAATCGTGACAACTTCTTAAGCATGTTTTAAACAAAGGGTCATAGACTGCAATATACAAGAATGGCACTTTGCAATAAGAAAAAACTGGTCAAAGCAAGATTTCTATGCAGAAATGAAATAATTAATAGAACCAGAAAAACATTTATCCACTATAATAAATAAGCAACATAGAGAAAATGAAATCAAATTGAATGGTTGTTTAACGTCCTACTGTTTTGCTCCTAAAATGGGCTAATGAAGACGGGCATACGCCATAAAGTGTGCAATGAGGGAAATTTTACCCGGGCAGCGGCGTTACGGCCTACGAGGTTGGACAGGCGACCATACTCCTTGTCACGTACAACCAAGAAATCGAAACAACGCCAGTTGACTCAATGACAGACGTTATGATACAGAGCGCACGTGCTAACCATTCAGTCACGCAACCTCCCTAAAATCTGCAAATTGCTGACCTACAGATAGAAACATTTCAACCGGGCGAAATCTTCTATTTTATTAATTTAATTTGCACGGTACCTTTAGTTATCAACCGAATATTACAAAACTTTTAAAAATAAGCTCCCCCTGACCAGCTAAATTGTTCGCAATAAACGTTTTCCCCTTAAAATCGGCAAATTGCTGACTTTAAAGTGAGAAACATTACAACCGGGTGAATTTTTCTGTTTTATCACTTTTACAGTATCTTTGATTACCAACCGATTATTACAAAACTTTAAAAATAAAAAAAAGAGAGAAATGCGGCTTAACGTCCATTCGACACAAACTAGGTCATTTCGGGACTAACATATGTTTTTTAATTTTATTTCAAAACTCCCCTTGCGCGTGCTGGTCTTTAGCTGTTGGGAGGAAACCGAATGGCACGGAGAAAACCCACGAGGTTGGACACCATACTCCATGTCACGAGCAATCTCGAAACGAAACGACGCCCGTTGACTCAATGACAGACGTTACGATACAGCGTGCACATGCTAACCATTCAGCCTCCCTTAAAAATAAGCTCCCCCTGACCAGCTTAATTGTTCGCAATAAACATTTGCCCTCTAAAATCGGCAAATTACTGACTTTAAAGTGAGAAACATTATAACCGGGCGAAATTTTCTGTTTTAACAGTTTAATTCGCACGGTATTTTAATTACCAACCGATTATTACAAAACGTTTGAAAATAAGCCCCAACTGACCAGCTTAATCGTATGCAATAAACGTTTGGCCTGAATTGAAAGTTCTGCAACGAGGAAGATCATCTCGATTTTCCGGCGTGGTCCCCCTTGTCAGCTGTCTAGTCGTTCGGGTGTGTACACATTGGAGTGCACGTAAAATATCCCTAAGCAGTTGGAATTCGATACTGTTGAATAAGCTCTATACAATGACTAAATGTGCAGATTGTAGTCACACACACTGCATGTTTCGCTTAACAATGAAAGGGTGCCGTTTTCAATGTTCGATCCTTTTATTCTTCTACTCCAGATATTTTGGACTGTTGATCGAAGTTTTCATATAAAGGACTACCAATAACACTCTTTGTAGAAGAAGTTCCCAAAAAGTATTATGTTGACTTTAAGAGAAAAGAACCTTTAAAGATGCTCCAAATCGTAAACATACGACTTTTTGGATTTTCGATCTCTTTTTTTAAGCTATCCCTGATATTTAAAAAAAAGATACAACGATTTCACACAACAGGCCAGCTATTACACTCTCGATTAACAAGAGTTTCACCGCCCTCCCTTCATTATAACCGAAGTTATCTTGCCCTAAAGAATCAACAAATCAGCATGCTTATTTCTGCTTACCCTAGGCAGAAAATGCTCATCTTTGAACTCAATCATGACATTGACATAGTGAACGTCTACACCAAGATTGAACATTCTAGCTCAATTAGAAGGAGAGTTATTGTGTTTCAAAGGTTCGGCCCTTCAAATTGCTACTACTTTTCATATTCACTTCAAAATGGCAACCATCAATTGACCTAAATCAAAATTCTTCTCTGAACAATTTTTAGACCATCTTTCAAGGATTCAGAAAATATAACTCCCGTGTCTGTAAGTAAAATAGCAAAAAAGCCTTAGGGATTTTTCACGTTTCAAGATGGTGGCACTTCCGGTTCGATCAACAAACTTTATATTTTGTGTACAAATCAGTAATTACTTGTCTGGTATCCAAAAAAAAAATCAGGTCATTCTGACCTATATTTCGATGATTTTTTTGAAAATTTTGATCTTTAATTTCGTCAAGGGGAGATAATTTAGAAAATTTCTAATTATATTTTTGAAGTCACATCGGTAAGGTCTACATATATACTAAATTTTATGACAATAGTACAACTATTAAAGAAGTTGTCAAATTGGTCTAAACTTGCTGTTCGAAATCACAGCGACGAATTTTCGAAATTGGAAAATGTGAAACTGCAGATGAAAATGATTTTTTTCAAGGTATTCAAAGAAAAAAGAATTAGTAAAATCGGTCAAAAAATAACAAAGTTACGACTATGCTTTGTCCATTTCGTCGTTCGTAAATTTCGGTGATTTCGGATTCGTAAAACGTTTTGAAAATATATTTAATCAAGGTTCGCACCCCATTTTTGGGTGGGTAGGTCAAAATTTCAGAAAGATCCTACGGACAGATTCTGAGAAATCCGATTTGCAGAAAACACACACAAAAAAAAAAATAACTAGATCTGCTACTGTCCCATGCAGATATGAAAGCTTTCATATTCATCGTCACGTGTCATAGATTATATCAAGTATCTCAAATAAAAGGATAAGAATAACAAACTATCAAAATTGGTCAAAAACTCGCGAAGTTACAAGTCTAAATATAGTATGAAACATTGCATAATCTGAAAACTAAAATGAAATAACTGATACTTGTGTTGCTGTAATCGGGATGACTTCCCACTTCAAAACTTTCAGAAAAATGAAATGAAAATGGTAAGAAAACATCGAAAAATTAAATGAGAAAACTTTGAACAAAACTAAAAACTTTTGAATCAGGTTGATTCCAATTGTTTGAATATTTACGTTAAATATGTAAATTTGGAAAATTATAAAGACATAATTATCAAAATCGGTCAAAACTCACAAAGTTACAAATTTAAATGTAGTGAGAAACATTGCACCCTCGGCAAAAAAATAATCTTTAAACTAAAGGGAGATAATCTAAACTTGCATAGCTGTAATCGGGCTTCCAAAATTAGAGATATGTTATATAATTATGGTTTCCAATATGTTTGGTTATAAGTAGGAAATCGTGACAACTTCTTAAGCATGTTTTAAACAAAGGGTCATAGACTGCAATATATAAGAATGGCACTTTGCAATAAAAAAAAACTGCTCAAAGCAAGATTTCTATGCAGAAATGAAATAATTAATAGAACCAGAAAAACATTTATCCACTATAATAAATAAGCAACATAGAGAAAATGAAATCAAATTGAATGGCTGTTTAACGTGCTACTGTTTTGTTCCTAAAATGGGCTAATGAAGACGGGCATACGCCATAAAGTGTGCAATGAGGGAAATTTTACCCGGGCAGCGGCGTTACGGCCTACGAGGTTGGACAGGCGACCATACTCCTTGTCACGTACAACCAAGAAATCGAAACAACGCCAGTTGACTCAATGACAGACGTTATGATACAGAGCGCACGTGCTAACCATTCAGTCACACAACCTCCCTAAAATCTGCAAATTGCTGACCTACAGATAGAAACATTTCAACCGGGCGAAATCTTCTATTTTATTAGTTTAATTTGCACGGTACCTTTAGTTATCAACCGAATATTACAAAACTTTTAAAAATAAGCCCCCCCCTGACCAGCTAAATCGTTCGCAATAAACGTTTTCCCCTTAAAATCGGCAAATTGCTGACTTTAAAGTGAGAAACATTACAACCGGGTGAATTTTTCTGTTTTATCACTTTTACAGTATCTTTGATTACCAACCGATTATTACAAAATTTTAAAAATAAAAAAAAAGAGAGAAATGCGGCTTAACGTCCATTCGACACAAACTAGGTCATTTCGGGACTAACATATGTTTTTTAAAAACTCCCCTTGCGCGTACTGGTCTTTAGCTGTTGGGAGGAAACCGAATGGCACGGAGAAAACCCACGAGGTTGGACACCATACTCCATGTCACGTGCAATCTCGAAATCGAAACGACGCCCGTTGACTCAATGACAGACGTTACGATACAGCGTGCACATGCTAACCATTCAGCCATTCAGCCTCCCTTAAAAATAAGCTCCCCCTGACCAGCTTAATTGTTCGCAATAAACATTTGCCCTCTAAAATCGGCAAATTGCTGACTTTAAAGTGGGAAACATTATAACCGGGCGAAATTTTATGTTTTAACAGTTTAATTCGCACGGTATTTTAATTACCAACCGATTATTACAAAACTTTTGAAAATAAGCTCCAACTGACCAGCTTAATCGTATGCAATTAACGTTTGACCTGAATTGAAAGTTCTGGAACGAGGAAGATCATCTCGATTTTCCGGCGTGGTCCCCCCTTGTCAGTGAGGCAGAACGGAGGGCCTGACAAGGACAGCTGACTGGTCGTTCGGGTGGGACGAAAAACCAAGGTCGCGTGTACACATTGGAGTGCACGTAAAATATCCCTAAGCAGTTGGAATTCGATACTGTTGAATAAGCTCTATACAATGACTAAATGTGCAGATTGTAGTCACACACACTGCATGTTTCGCTTAACAATGAAAGGGTGCCGTTTTCAATGTTCGATCCTTTTATTCTTCTACTACAGATATTTTGGACTGTTGATCGAAGTTTTCATATAAAAGACTACCGATAAGACTCTTTGTAGAAGAAGTTCCCAAAAAGTATTATGTTGACTTTAAGAGAAAAGAACCTTTAAAGATGCTCCAAATCGTGAACATACGACTTTTTGTTTACAGTACCTTTGATTACCAACCGATTATTACAAAACTTTAAAAATAAAAGAGAAAGAGAGAAATGCGGCTCAACGTCCATTCGACACAAACTAGGTCATTTCGGGACCAACATATGTTTTTTAATTGTATTTATAAACTTCCCTTGCGCGTACGGGTCTTTGGCCTGAATTGAAAGTTCTGCAACGAGGAAGATCATCTCGATTTTCCGGCGTGGTCCCCCTTGTCAGCTGTCTAGTCGTTCGGGTGTGTACACATTGGAGTGCACGTAAAATATCCCTAAGCAGTTGGAATTCGATACTGTTGAATAAGCTCTATACAATGACTAAATGTGCAGATTGTAGTCACACACACTGCATGTTTCGCTTAACAATGAAAGGGTGCCGTTTTCAATGTTCGATCCTTTTATTCTTCTACTCCAGATATTTTGGACTGTTGATCGAAGTTTTCATATAAAGGACTACCAATAACACTCTTTGTAGAAGAAGTTCCCAAAAAGTATTATGTTGACTTTAAGAGAAAAGAACCTTTAAAGATGCTCCAAATCGTAAACATACGACTTTTTGTTTACAGTACCTTTGATTACCAACCGATTATTACAAAACTTTAAAAATAAAAGAGAAAGAGAGAAATGCGGCTCAACGTCCATTCGACACAAACTAGGTCATTTCGGGACCAACATATGTTTTTTAATTGTATTTATAAACTTCCCTTGCGCGTACGGGTCTTTAGCCGTGGGAGGAAACCGAAGGACACGGAGAAAACCCACGAGGTTGGACACCATACTCCATGTCACGTGCAACTTGGAAATCGAAACGACGCCGGTTGACTCAATGACAGACGTTACGATACAGCGCGCGTATGCTAACCATTCAGCCTCCCTAAAATCTGGAAATTGATGACTTATGGCAGAAACATTTTAACCGGGCGAAATTTTCTGTTTTAACAGTTTAATTCGCACGGTATTTTAATTACCAACCGATTATTACAAAACTTTTGAAAATAAGCTCCAACTGACCAGCTTAATCGTATGCAATAAACGTTTGGCCTGAATTGAAAGTTCTGCAACGAGGAAGATCATCTCGATTTTCCGGCGTGGTCCCCATTGTCAGTGAGGCAGAACGGAGGGCCTGACAAGGACAGCTGTCTAGTCGTTTGGGGTGGGACGAAAAACCAAGGTCGCGTGTACACATTGGAGTGCACGTAAAATATCCCTAAGCAGTTGGAATTCGATACTGTTGAATAAGCTCTATACAATGACTAAATGTGCAGATTGTAGTCACACACACTGCATGTTTCGCTTAACAATGAAAGGGTGCCGTTTTATTCTTCTACTCCAGATATTTTGGACTGTTGATCGAAGTTTTCATATAAAAGACTACCGATAAGACTCTTTGTAGAAGAAGTTCCCAAAAAGTATTATGTTGACTTTAAGAGAAAAGAACCCTTAAAGATGCTCCAAATCGTAAACATACGACTTTTTGGATTTTTGATCTCTTTTTTTCAGCTATCCCTGATATTTAAAAAAAAGATACAACGATTTCACACAACAGGCCAGCTATTACCCTCTCGATTAACAAGAGTTTCACCGCCCTCCCTTCATTATAACCGAAGTTATCTTGCCCTAAAGAATCAACAAATCAGCATGCTTATTTCTGCTTACCCTAGGCATAAAGTGGTCATCTTTGAACTCAATCATGACATTGACATAGTGAACGTCTACACCAAGATTGAACATTCTAGCTCAATTAGAAGGAGAGTGTTTCAAAGTGTTTCAAAGTTTCGCCCTTCAAATTGCTAATACTTTTCATATTCACTTCAAAATGGCAACCATCAATTGACCTAAATCAAAATTCTTCTCTGAACAATTTTTAGGCCATCTTTCAAGGATTCAGAAAATATAACTCCCGTGTCTGTAAGTAAAATAGCAAAAAAGCCTTAGGGATTTTTCACGTTTCAAGATGGTGGCACTTCCGGTTCGATCAACAAACTTTATATTTTGTGTACAAATCAGTAATTACTTGTCTAGTATCCAAAAAAAAAATCAGGTCATTCTGACCTATATTTCGATGATTTTTTTGAAAATTTTGATCTTTAATTTCGTCAAGGGGAGATAATTTAGAAAATTTCTAATTATATTTTTGAAGTCACATCGGTAAGGTCTACATATATACTAAATTTCATGACAATCGTACAACTATTAAAGAAGTTGTCAAATTGGTCTAAACTTCCGGTTCGAAATCACAGCGACGAATTTTCGAAATTCGAAAATGTGAAACTGCAGATGAAAATGATTTTTTTCAAGGTATTCAAAGAAAAAAGAATTAGTAAAATCGGTCAAAAAATAACAAAGTTACGACTATGCTTTGTCAATTTCGTCGTTCGTAAATTTCGGTGATTTCGGATTCGTAAAACGTTTTGAAAATATATTTAATCAAGGTTCGCACCCCATTTTTGGGGGGGTAGGTCAAAATTTCAGAAAGATCCTACGGATAGATTCTGAGAAATCCGATTTGCAGAAAACACACACAAAAAAAAAAAAATAATAATAATAATCTTAACAGAAACAATAAGCTTTCATATGTAATATGAAAGCTTAATAATAATAATCTTAACAGAAACAATAAGCTTTCATATGTAATATGAAAGCTTAATAATCTTAACAGAAACAATAAGCTTTCATATGTAATATGAAAGCTTAATAATCTTAACAGAAACAATAAGATATGAAAGCTTAATAATCCTAACAGAAACAATAAGCTTTCATATGTAATATGAAAGCTTAATAATAACTTTAACAGAAACAATAAGCTTTCATATGTAATATGAAAGCTTAATAACTTTAACAGAAACAATAAGCTTTCATATGTAATATGTAATATGAAAGCTTAATAATAATCTTAGTAATAACAATAGTCTTTCACCATTTTCAATGGTGAAAGCCTAACTAGACTTGCTCGCAAGGCTGAAGCCTTTCACGATAGCTACGCGCTACACAGTCGCTGTATGCGGTTCTGCCCCCCACCCCACCCAACCACGCATGTTCTTTGCATGCGCATCACGATAGAAAGAAAGTGAAAAATATTGTTGAACAATTTCCAACATAATGAACTTGGATCGGTAGAACCGCACAGACGCCGGAAATCTATGCACGCAATTAAAAACGCAAAAATTCCAAGAAATTTTAATTTTAGTACATTTTCAAAATTTTCAAGAAAAAAGAGAACGACGTGGTAACTCAATTCGATCGTTATCGCATCCGCAATATCCCCCGCTGTACAAAAATATAACTTTTTCGAAAATCGGTTGGGAATTCACATAATTAGGACCAATTTTCATTCGCGCACGTTAAAGATTTACACCACTTCCGGTCTGTTCACAACTTTCGCAATAGATCTAAGTACTAAATGTTTAAAACATAGAAAAATCAATATTCAGAATTCTATCAGTTTTAGATTCAGAAATCTAAACGACTACAGAAAAAAAAAACAGTTTTCCGAATGAGACAAAAGAAAAAAAAAACAACTTAAGTATCAGGTAATAACCAAAACCCAAAATCGAACCTTTCAACATTAATTTTTCAACATTGTAATTGAGGGGTACCTTATTTATAAATGACTTCAACAGAGAGCTTCATTTTCACTGGTATCAAATGATGACGTCATGTAGACATAAAACCTGGGATATTAATTTCAGGAGTAACTGTTAAATACTAAAATGAGTTATTTTCATTATGGAAGCACCAATACCAGATATTGGTTACCATTCAAACACCCTTAGTTCAAATATTGCCAGTTTGAAAAAAAGCTCTCTATATATGCTTTATACGTATGCAAAACGTTCCATTTATAACCAATTCGGACTTTTGTCGATGTCACACCAATGTGTTACACGGAACGTTGGAATCGCGTTCAGGTCAGCAACTCAAATATGTAACTGGTTCAAAAATTGATATTATATTCAATGAAATATCGCCAATTTTCGGATTTCGTGCACGTTAAAGATTTGACGTCACCAACACATAAGATTTCGATATTTATTAGTAACAGAGTCCATGCTCTAACTACATTAAACTTTCTATGATCAGTGCAATGTTCGTATTTCTGCACGATACTACTGCAAGATACAACTACAACCTCTTAAAAATTGGATTTGCTTATAAACAGCGCGAGCCGTCGATTTGTGTCGAGATGATTACGGCTATGAGCTAATTTTGGCCAAGGAAAAACAATATTAATTCAAAGACTAATTATTGCACACATAAATCAAATATTTCTGCTACAGGGTCCCTATACCCTTATTTTGAATAGAGGTAAAGACTCAAAGTTGATATACTTTCTGCCCAAATATCGTCACTGTGAGAGAAAAGGGGACTTTTGAATATGCTCTAAACGTTGCTAATACGTACAGATTGCACCAACTCTTACTGCATGTTTCGCTTAACAATGAAAGGTGACGTTTTCAATTTTCGATCCCTTTGTTCTCATACTCCTGATATTTCTAACTGTTGCGCAATGGTTTCATACCTAAGACTACCGATAAAACACTCTGTAGAAGAAGTTCCAAAAAAAAATTACCTTGACTTTTCGAGAAAAAGACGTCTAAAAATGCTCCAAATGGTAAAAATACGACGTTTTGGATTTTCAATCTCGTTTTTCGACTACTCATGACATTTAGAGAAATTGTACAATGGTTTCACACAATACACAACCTATAAGACTCTCGAATGAGAAAGCTTTAAAAAAATCGTAGGCGGCGTTTCCGAGAAATTTGGGTCTTAAGTTGATCGAAATAGCAAAATACCTTACTTTTCAAACTCAGATAACTTTTTTATTTTTTGATAGAAACTTGTCGCTATAGTACCATCTTGTAGATAATTCACGTGGCTATCAAACGATATAATACTTTAACTACTCTGTAATCAACCAATTGATACATCGCATTTTACGCATCGGTACCCATTTTTCAGAATTTTGTCAAACTTTGGATACTTTTCTTGACCACTTCCGGTGATTAGAGGATTTTTATTTATAGTTCATGGACTGGTTCATGGACCTTCGACTTCATATTCCATAAGTTTCAGAAAAATCGTAGGCGCCGTTTTAAAAAAATAAGGACTCTACGATTTGACCAAAATGCGAAAAAAAGTGAAAAATCAAAGTTAACATTTCAGAATAAAACTAATATTGTTGGAATCGGATTGATGTCAGCTATCCAAAAATATAACTCATAATTCAAAATTCCAAAAAATATAAATTTTGGAAATTTTTGAAAATTTTCCAATTTTCACCAAAAAAATGAAAGCGACAAAGTTTCTAACTTTGACGTTTGTGAACTGCTATCTTCTTAGAAATGTCTCAAGCTATCCAAAAATGTAAATATCAGAGAAATCGGTTGACAATTACCAAAATTACGGCCGATTTTCAATTTTCGTGCACGCTAAAGATTTAACGCATTTCCGCTATGCGCACGAATTTCGTTTTACATTTAAGCACTAACTACCACCCAGTTTCCCGAGAGAAAATCAAACTTCAGACCTCTATCTCTTATAGTTGCTGAGAAATAGGCAAAATGGAAAAAAAAAAGAAAAGAACTAGATCTGCTACTGTCCCATGCAGATATGAAAGCTTTCATATTCATCGTCACGTGTCATTGATTGTATCAAGTATCCTAAATAAAAGGATAAGAAGAAAAAAATATCAAAATTGGTCAAAAACTTGCAAAATTACAAGTCTAAATATAGTATGAAACATTGCACCCATGCATAACAATAATCTGAAAACTAAAGGGACATAACCGAAACTTGTATTACTGTAATGAGACGGATGAGAAAATGAAATGAAAATTGCCGGAAAAAAAATTAAAAATGGCAGGTTGGACAGGCGACCTTACTCCTTGTCACGTACAACCGGGCATTCGAAAACACTCCAGTTATCTCAATGACAGATGCGCATGCTAACCAATCAGCCGCCCAACCCCCTTTGAAATCAGACACGTGCAACATGTCCTATAGGAAGAATAACAAGCCGCTCACAACAAAATGGTAAATTAATGAGTTTAGGGCAAAAAGGCGTATACAGCACCCGGTGTTCCCAGGCGGTCACCCATCCAAGTACTAACCGGGCCCGACGTTGCTTAACTTCAGTGATCGGACGAGAACTGGTGTTTTCAACAAGGTATGGCCGTAGACGAGAGAATGTGGACAGAACCCGTAGTTATACTTACTTATATACTAAATTTCATAAAGATCGTACAAGTATTACAGCGACGAATTTTCGAAATTCAAAAATGTGAAACTGCAGATGACAATGATTTTTTTCAAGGTATTCAAAGAAAAAAGAATGTTTGGTTTTTTTTTTTTGGGGGGGGGGGCGGTTTTAAAAAGGCGTCTACAGCACTCGGTGCTCCCAGGCGGTCACCCATCCAAGTACTGACCGGGTCCGACGTTGCTTAACTTCAGTGATCGGACGAAAACTGGTGTTTTCAACGTGGTGTGGCCGTAGACGAGAGAAGGTGGACAGAACCCGTAGTTATACTTACCTGAATTGACTCGCTTATTGATCTTTTTTTTTTTTGTTTTTTGTCGGTTTTAAAATGGCGTCTACAGCACCCGGTGTTCCCAGGCGGTCACCCATCTAAGTACTGACAGGGCCCGACGTTGCTTAACTTCAGTGATCGGACGAGAACTAGTGTTTTCAACGTGGTATGGCCGTAGACGAGAAGGGGTGAACAGAACCCGTATGTTATACTAACCTGAATTGACCCGCTTATTGATTTTTTTTTAATTTTTTTTTTGGGGGGGGGGGGTCGGTTTTAAAAAGGCGTCTACAGCACCCGGGGTTCCCAGTTTGGAGCATGTTTAGAGGTCTTTCTCGTAAAGTCAACATAATAGTTTTTGGGAACTTCTTCTACAAAGAGTCTTATTGGTAGTCTTTTATATGAAACCATCGATCAACAGTCCAACATATCAGGAGTAGAAGAACAAAAGGATCGAACATTGAAAACGGCACCCTTTCATTGTTAAGCGAAACATGCAGTGTGGGTGACTACAATCTACACATTTAGTCATCGTATAGAGCTTATTCAACAGTATCGAATTCCAACTGCTTAGGGATATTTTACGTGCACTCCAATGTGTACACGGGACCTTGGTTTTTCGTCCCATCCGAATGACTAGACAGCTGTGCTTGTCAGGCCCTCCGTTCTGCCTCACTGACAAGGGGGGCCACGCCGGGAAATCGAGATGAACTTTCTCCGTGCAGAACTTTCAATTCAGGCGAACACGTTTATTGCATACGATTAAGCTGGTCAGTTGGAGCTTATTTTCAAAAGTTTTGTAATAATCGGTTGGTAATTAAAGTACCGTGCACATTAAACTGTTAAAACAGAAAATTTCGCCCGGTTGAAATGTTTCTTGCTATAAGTCAGCAATTTTCTGAATTCAGGGAAGCTGAATGGCTGAATGGTTAGCATGTGCGCACTGTATCGTAACGTCTGTCATTGAGTCAACGGGCGTCGTTTCGATCTCCAGGTTGGACGTGACATGAAGTATGATGTCCAACCTCGTGGGTTTTCTCCGTGTCCTTCGGTTTCCTCCCAACGGCTAAAGACCTGTAAGCGCAAGGGGAGTTTTTAAATAAAATTAAAAAACATATGTTAGTCCCGAAATGACCTAGTTTGTGTCGAATGGACATTAGGCCGCATTTCTCCCTTTCCCTTTTATTTTTTAAGTTTTGTAATAATCGGTTGGTAATCAAAGGTACTGTAAAAGTGATAAAACAGAAAATTTCGCCCGGTTGTAATGTTTCTCACTTTAAAGTCAGCAATTTGCCGATTTTAAGGGGCAAACGTTTATTGCGAACGCTTAAGCTGGTCAGGGGGAGCTTATTTTTAAAAGTTTTGTAATATTCGGTTGATAACTAAAGGTACCGTGCAAATTAAACTGTTACAATAGAAAATTTGGCCCGGTTGAAATGTTTCTCGCTGTAGCTCAGCAATTTGCCGATTTTAGGGAGGTTGCGTGGCTGAATGGTTAGCACGTGCGCTCTGTATCATAACGTCTGTCATTGAGTCAACTGGCGTTGTTTCGATTTCTTGGTTGTACGTGACAAGGAGTATGGTCGCCTGTCCAACCTCGTAGGCCGTAACCACCGCTGCCCGGGTAAAATTTCCCTCATTGCACACTTTATGGCATATGCCCGTCTTCATTAGCCCATTTTAGGAGCAGAACAGTCGGACGTTAAACCCCATTCAATTTCATTTCATTTTCTCTATGTTGCTTATTTATTATAGTGGATAAATATTTTTCTGGTTCTAGCAATTATTTAATTTCTGCATAGAAATCTTGCTTTGGCCAGTTTTTTTATTGCAGAGTGCCATTCTTGTTTAAACAAACATGATCCTTTGTTTAAAACATGCTTAAGAAGTCATCACGATTTCCTACTTATAACCAAACATATTGGAAATATTAGTCTGGCATTATTAAATCCTAATTGTATTGGTCTTATTTAAAATTAAACTTTCATTTAACTATGAACAACCCTTAACGTGTCTCTTTAAAACTATTAAGTACTCTAAAACAGTAGCTCAACCTTTTGACCTAAACTCATTAATTTACCATTTTGTTGTGAGCGACTTCTTATTCTTTCTATATGACATATTGCACGTGTCTGATTTCAAAGGGGGGTTGGGTGCCTGAATGGTTAGCACGCGCGCCTGTCATTGAGTTAACTAGCGTGTTTTCGAATGCCCGGTTGTACGTGACAAGGAGTAAGGTCGCCTGTCCAACCTGCCATTTTTAATTTTTTTTCCCGCCATTTTCATTTCATTTTCTCATCCGTCTCATTACAGTAATACAAGTTTCAGTTATTTCCCTTTAGTTTTCAGATTATTGTTATGCCTGGGTGCAATGTTTCATACTATATTTAGACTTGTAACTTCGCGAGTTTTTGACCAATTTTAATAATTTTTTCTTCTTATCCTTTTATTTAGGATACTTGATACAATCAATGACACGTGACGATGAATATGAAAGCTTTCATATCTGCATGGGGCAGTAGCAGATCTAGTTTTTGTTTTGTTTTTGTTTTAGAGTATTTAATTCTTTTAAAGAGACACGTTAAGTGTTGTTCATAGTTAAATGAAAGTTTAATTTTAAATAAGACCAATAAAATTAGGATTTAATAATGCCAGACTAATATTAAAATAAAGTTTTAAATTAAGAATAATTAATTATTGGTCTAATGCAATGAAATGATTTGATTTGACGGATGAAATGTACGATGGGTGTCCACACTATGTGGATAAATCGTTGGCCTGCTAGCCAGGAGGTCGGGTGTTCGATCCCTGCATTGGCCGAGAAAGTTCATCTTGATTTTCTGGCGTGTCCCCCCACCGGCCGTGTACACATTGGAGTGCACGTAAAAAATCCCTAAGCAGTTGGAATTCGATACTGTTGAATAAGCTCTATACGATGACTTAATGTGCAAATTGTAGTCACCCACGCTGCTTGTTTCGCTTAACAATGAAAGGGTGCAGTTTTCAATTTTCGATCCTGTTATTCTTCTACTCCTGATATTTTGGACTGTTGATCTATGGTTTCATATAAAAGACTATCGATAAGACTCTTTGTAGAAGAAGTTCCCCAAAAATATTATGTTGATTTAAGAGAAAAGGGGCTTTAAAAATGATCAAAATCGTAAAAATACGACTTTTTTGATTTTCGATCTCTTTTTTTCTGCTATCCCTGACATTTAAAAAAATTTACAATGATTTCACACAACGGGCTAGCTATTAGACTCTCGATTGACAGGAGTTTCACCACCCTCTCTTCATTATAACCGAAGTTATCGTGCCCTAAAGAATCAACAAATCAGCATATTTATCTCTGCTTACCCCACGCAGAAAATGCTCATCTTTAATCTCAATCATGACATTGACCTATTGAACGTCTACACCAAGTTTGAACATTCTAGCTTAATTAGAAGGAGAGTTATTGTGTTTCAAAGTCTCGGCCCTTCAAATTGCTACTACTTTTCATATTCATTCAAAATGGAATGCATCAGTAGACCTAAATCAAAATTCTGCTCCCAGCGATTTTTGGGCCAACCTTCAAGGTTGTAAGTAAAATAGCAAAAAAGCCTTAGGGACTTTTCACGTTTCAAGATGGTGGAACTTCCGGTTCGATCGACAAACTTCATATTTTGTGTACAAATCAGTAATTACTTATCTAGTATCCAAAAAAAAAATCAGGTCATTCTGACCTATATTTCGATGATTTTTTTGAAAATTTTGATCCTTAATTTCGTCAAGGGGGGATAATTTTGAAAATTTCTAATTATATTTTTGAAATCACATCGGTAGGATCTACTTATATACTAAATTTCATGAAGATCGTACAACTATTAAAGAAGTTGTCAAATTGGTCTAAGCTTCCAGTTCAAAATGACAGCGACGAATTTTCGAAATTCGAAAATGTGAAACTGCAGATGAAAATGATTTTTTTCAAGGTATTCAAAAGAAAAAAAAATAGTAAGATCGGTCAAAAAATAACAAAGTTACGACTATGCATTGTCAGTTTTTTCGTTCGTAAAATTCGTTGATTTCGGATTCGTAAAACGTTTTGAAAATATATTTAAACAACGTTCGCACCCCATTTTGGGGGGGGGGGGGTAGGTCAAAATGTCAGAAAGATCCTATGGATAGATTCTGAGAAATCCGATTTGCAGAAAACACACAAAAAAAAATAAATAATAATAACTAGATCTGCAAAGCAGATATTAAAGCTTTCATATTAACAGTCACTTCCTGTCACATGTCATAGGTCATGTAAATAAGTTTCATCGCTCTCCTTTCATTATAACCAAAGTTATCGTGCCCTTAAGAATCAACAAATCAGCTTGCTTATCTCTGCTTACCCTAGGCAAAAAATGCTCATCTTTGAACTCAATCAAGACAGTGACCTGGTGAACGTCTACACCAAGTTTGAACATTCTAGCTCAATTAGAAGGAGAGTTATTGTGTTCCAAATTCTCGGCCCTTCAAATTGCTTCTATTTTTCACTTTCACTTCAAAATGGCGACCATCAATTGACCTAAATCAAAATTCTACAACAAACGTTTTGGGGCTATCCTTCAAGGATCCAGAAAATATAACTCCCGTGTCTGTAAGTAAAATAGCAAAAAAGCCTTTGTGATTCTTCACGATTCAAGATGGCGGCACTTCCAGTTCGATCCACAAACTCAATATTTTACAAATTCAAACAAATTTTCAGACATTACAAATGAATTTATTTATGTTTATACACGGTGACATGCGCTATATTCAGTGAACAATTATCTTATATTTAATACAGTTACATGAGCTATATTTACTGTCTAAGTAACTTTATCTTATTAGGCATATAAGTCATATAACAATTATTTTTATTTATCTATAATGCAGTGACATGAGCTATATTCACTGGTTAAGTAACTGAACTTTTACTTTTCAGGCATAACAATTATCTTCATATAAAGTTATTTTAGCTATATTTACTGTTTAATTATCTTTAACATATTAGGGTTAACAATTATCTTTATATACAGTGATTTCAGCTATATTAAATGGCGAATTAAACATACATTATGGGAGAGCAAAAACTGACTTTTGTCGGTCTTCCTTTGAGCCTCAGATGTCATAGAAATTATAAATTAGATCTCTATTTAAACAACAAGCCCGAAACGAACACTGTAGACCCACGGATGGCTTGGATTGGGCTCGGATTAAAACAGGATTTCGTCGACTGATTTAATCACTATGGCGTCGTGGGTGGGGTTATTCCGTGACGTTAACGTCATCATACTTCCGGAAATTATTCATAAAAGACATTGATGACCGAGGCTATACACAAGCTTCACTAGATACCGTTTAAACATTACTTGATGATCGAGACTATGTAGGTGGAGTTAACGCCTGTCAATCAACAATCGGCCATTGTGGGAAAAGGGTGTCGATGATTTTAACTATCATTTCTAGTAAAAATTATAGTGGTAACAACTTTGTTCAGGATAAAGTTATTTGACTGAAATTTTCAATATATTCTTGTTTCAACATCTATTTTTGAACTTTTATAGCAAGAATGGCTAAGTCCTTGTCAAAATCTCCCATATTGTATCTTTAACTTTTAACTTTTTAGGCATAACAATTAACTTTATATACAGTGATTAAGCCATATTTACTGGTTAATTAACTTTATAGGCATGAACTTTAGTCTTGGGCTGAAATAGAAGAAGGTAAATAGTAAGTTATTTTTATGTTATGAACATAAATCTTTTGGTACATTTGGCAGCACCTTAAATCTATTGATTGAAATAATGTTGAAATTTAATGCAGGCAGTATGATAAACAAAGTGTATATCTTGAAATGAAATTGTTGAAATTAAATAGGCTTCTTGTTTTTACATTGTTACATTGGTGTATATATCAATTTCAGACAGATCAGGTAATAAATGTACATTCTTACATGACGTTGGACCTGGAGGAGTCAAGGTATGGATTGTGTAATGGAAAATAGTCTATAATGCATTGGGCATGTAAGGAATGAAGTCACTAGGCAATGAATCTTAAGCCTTAAGTCTGGGTAGGTAATGTGGGTTGTTGGGTATGGTCATTAATAAGTAATGAAATCATTTACATGTCTTACATTTAAACAGTATGTTAATAGCCTTACCTTTTCTTTCTTTTCTGTCTTTAGTTTGCTGGAAATAAAAATATATATGATTATGCATCTACTGCATATAAATTGGGTACATTTAAGTCATATTCATCTATAGTTATCGTGATAATGATCAGTCAATTGGCCAATACAATTATGTTAAAATAGGTTGCCAGTCAAAGGAACATATACCCACAGTAGTTAAGTTAACTGAGTAGTCAACAAGACTTCATGGCCCTGGCAGTCAACTGGAGTTGTTGCTTGTTTTTTCTTTTGTCAGTAAGGCGAACGTTTACAACAAATGAATATATTATTACCAGTAATGGACGATTAAGTAATTATCAGAAATAGTTTGAATTGTTTCGATTGTTTGACTCATGGCCTTCATTCACAAGATATTTCAAATTTATAAAGGGCTATAACTCTGACAGTTTCACTATGGTTAAATTTGAAGCCAATCGTATATTAACGTTAGCCACTTGAGCGTCCACAAAATTTTTCAAAGTGATTGAGGACTACAATTCTGGCAGTAATAATCGGTTACAGATGGCTTTTTGTCTCATGGCTTTAAACATCGACCTGTTTGGCAAATGCAAAGATAAATATTTTAAGTTTTGTTGAAATTGAATGCAAAATGAGCTCATAGAGTAGGGCTATACATGATCAAAATGGAACAGATATATCTACACTCAAACTGACGCATGGACAGACTCAATGCCAAGTATGCCACCTGAAAATGTGGGTGATAAAAAAAAGTGCTATTCTAAGATAGTCGTTAGTGGTTGTATAATTATCCTATACAATTCTCTAAGTTAGAAGGGGGTGGGGTTGTTGGCTGAATGGTTACAGGTTGCACTGTATCATATGGCCTGCCATAAAGTGATTTGGTGTGGTTTGGAATCCCGGTTGAAATGGTAAGCGAATTATTGAATTATGAACCATGTTAGTCCCGAATTGACCTAGTTTGTCGAGTGGACGTTAAACCCCATTTCGCTCTCTCTCTATCTAAGTTATAATCGGGTTGTGTGTATCAATGAAAACATGATTTTTCTCTATAAAAGAACTATTTAAAGTAATATATTTCCATTTGAATTTACTTTATTCCAAGTCAAACAAGCATGCAGATGTATTATCATTTTGTTGGCAATCAGTTAAATATGCAATGTTCATGTCTAAAATCTGAAGTTTGACTTGAGGACTTGAGGCTAAGAAAAGTGCTGGTTTAAAATTTATATGCAGTATTTTTTCATGTGAGTGTTCACAAAGTAGACTATTAAGAACTATTAAATTTATACAAGAACTTACATCGCTTTAAGTATTTTACCATTTCTTTTAACAGTTACTTTAGCATGTATAATGTCTAAAGTTTTAAATGTGGTTAAATTTTCCAAAAAGCCAGTGTCAATCTGGTAAATTATATCGGCGATTTGAAATGGTACTCTGAGGCCTGTTGAATAAAAGAAAAACTGGAATTATTTTGAAATACAAAAGGTTATTATATATTTGAGTGGAATTCAGTGTTATTTCTCAGTTCGACCTATATTATGAAATGAAATGAATCGGGTTTTAAATCTACGAGGGCAATTTCGTCAAGGCAGGTGCTTATTTCAATGGCCTACCTTTCGTCAAACTTCATTTGCCAAGGTATCTATGCTTGATCCATAAAAGGAAATAACTCTTGTTATATATTTCAGGTAGCCTGGATAACCTGCTCTAATACGTCGGAATCGCTCCTTCGTCACTCCTTAATAAGTCGGAATAGCGCAGTGACGTAGAACCCAGACTGGGGTCATTTAGAGCAGGTTATCCAGTCTAATATTATTTCAGGTTCACACAAAAAATATTTAAAAAATCGCGTAAAATTGAATAAAATAATGTAAGTCGGGGGTGGTTTTAGTTAGTTAGGCGAATCACAGATATTTTTAAGGTTAATCTGACTCATTTATATTTATAAAAAGTAACGAACCATATGAATCAAAGTATTATAATAGATAGAAAGCATGGATATATGGACACATAATCAGTTTTGTCTCAAAAGTTGATGAACATAAATAGCAGCTTCTGGAAGGTAAATGTTGTTGTTCATCAAATTTGATAAGCATTTCATTTAGTTAAGCCTGATATAATACAGAAACCAGTAGTTTTATTGGTATACATTTTTTTTGGCGTGGAAATGAGGGCATAATCTTCTGAAGGGTTGTGTGTTTGACTGTTGTATATTACAAACTGATGCAGATCAATAGAATGATTAATATTTATATAGGGTATTTATTGAAGTATGTAGTTATCAAACCTTTTCCATCCAATTGCCTGTACTGTTCCATCAAATTCTTCCTCTTCATCACATATCTATGTTAATACAAAGTTATAATGTCATATCTTATTGACTATCACTAGCTAATCAGAGAAAAATTTCATAGCCAAATTCAAATCTTAAGGTAGCGTATTATATGCCAAGCTTGCATATGTGCTTGGAGCAGCCATTGTTTTAAGGCAGTTAATCTCAAAGTAAATATTGCACGTAGTGTGACGTAGACCTTAATTTCATATGCATGGTTTTAAGAAATATGTTCATATTGTGTTTACAATATTTTTGGAAATTTAAATGGAAATCAGCGTTTGAAAAATGATGAATATTTATGCTTGTCATTATATTTGAATCAAATCTATGTGTGTCTTTAGTTCTTATATTTGTCCATGGTTTTGTTAAGTTGGCATAATTCTGGGGTGTAAGGTCTAAAATTTGTATGTTGTGCATCTGGTGGCAAGAATTGATATCAATTTGGTCTTGAGAATAGAGTTGGTAAAGCCTGGAATAGTCTGTTGGTTGAATGGGCTTTGTTGAGTGGATCATTTTCGGGTTGTTAAATATATTCTGGCATTCAAAATTGAGTTTTTCCCTCTACATCTGCATAACTTTGAGCTTTTGAGAATACTTAAGCATAATCATTGCGGGCCAACCATATTTTAATTGTCTTATTTTATTTATAGTTGATACTCAATTAGGTCTAATGAACTCTAGAGGTTGATGACATAACATTTCTCTGGTTGGCGGTGTGATGGCACGTACAGTCAGTTCAATCATAGAAAGTTAATAGTAATATTTGATCCTTTTTGAGTAACAAATTTTTAGCTAGGTGAGGTTGGGGTGGGATGGATGGGGAGCATTTTTCTAAAATTATCATATTGAGATATTCATTCTAGTATGAGCCAAAAGTGTAAGATCTGTTAGATGCAATAGGGTTTAGCAATTTTCATGTGCGCCTTAATGCCTTAATCTCAAAAATAATAATTTATACCTGTATTTCTGTTAAACATGTGGAGTTAAGATCTTTTTTGCTGTGGTATTCACCAACATCTACATTTTTAATGATGACTTTGGTGGTTTCTGGGGGTATTTCGGTTTCCGCTAAATTTCCCCAGAGTTTTAATTTGATTGTATTTTCGTTATCATCTTTTGCTGGAGAAATGTCCACAAATCTCCTTTTTTTACCTGCTTGGGTTATCTTTTCATACACCTGCAAGAAAATAAGTATATCAAATTATCATTTGCATTCTGAGTCCTGGATTATGGTACAAATCATTCATACGCATGTTTGAAAGGTACACAGAATATATTCTCTTCGACCAAAAGCATGTAAGGCAAAATATTGAGTCTAAATTCATCATGTACAATAAATGGAAATTTATATTAAATTTCAGCATATGGATTTCTGAATGAACCACATCAGCTGTATGGAAATGAATGGCACTGCATTGAATTTGATATATTTTCTTCGAAGGCTTTTGTTGAAGTATATTAACAGAAATGTGAATTTCAAGTATATTAAAGGAATAACAGGAACTCAATGATAAGATAAGTTTGTACATAGGCCTACCTGTCCAATATATCCTGTGACACTAACTCGTCTCTTGACGGGGGAGGTCTCAACCTGTTCGGCTGTAATAGTCTCAGGATTCAAGAATTGCTCACAATCCTCTATATTTATTTCTATTGGTTTTGTCTGTAATATCTACATGTATAATTATCATAGAGTTTATGTCTATGGTATGAATAAAAGCAAGCAAAGTTATGATCTGAAAGTATCAAAAAGAACCCATCTTTTTGGGATACATACATATGGGCAAGCTGAGGTTTCATTGAAGTCAGAAAAAAAATAAGTACAAGGTATCTAGACGTTGTGACTGGCAATTTGTCATATGTTCACTGGCTGAATGCAGGAAATTATGGTTAGATGTTTGGATATGTTCACTTACAGTAGCTAAGTCTCTAAGTCAATATCATCCAAAATCTTCAACATTGAATACACAAATTATTTGTCAATTTAAATCAACATTGATGTGTGATGTTACCGCAAAAAGATCGGTTTCTTATATCCAATGGTTAAGGCAAAATAAACTTGTTGGGTTATAAACACGAGTTCAATTTTCATCCAAATCGGTTCAAAATTGTGATCTCTAGAGTGTCAAGCTAAAAACGCTGTACAATGAGGAGCCATAATCCATGATTGAAGTTATAGTCCGATATATGCAATATGAAAAGGAAGCAAGATTTTAGAAAGATAAACCTATATCAGGTTTCGTTGAAATCGTATAAAAATGGTGGCCTGTAGTGGGCGATGTCATAATACATCCACAATGAAATGTGGGTGTATATAAAATATTATATTAAGAATGGTCGGCTCATATAAATATTGCATAATGATCTATAATAGTTAAATTCCCATACCTCAGAATCCATCGCGTGTCGAAGCACACTTTGTAATCAGTATAAAATTACCAGTCTGTATCAAGTCCAATTTATCAGCATCTAAGTATAATTTTGTGACGCCTTCTTTTGTTCCAATATGAGTGATTCCAAAGTCTGTCTTGAGCTTGGAGATTCTTAGGTCAGGTACATACAGTACCTTGCCCTTTAATGTTATACCCTTGAAACGAATGTTGAATTTTATCAATGAATGAATGAATCTTTATTTCATTACAATTTAAATATTAGTATAGTATTTCATAATATTATATTGTAATCTAAATTGGGAGCCGCGGTAACTACTTGGTAAGATTTTGCTGGTTAGCTAGCCTGTAGTTGTGTTTCAATTCCCGCATTGGCCGATAAAGTTCATCAGTATTTTTGATGTGGCTTCTAGTTAGTAACGAATAATGGAGAATCTGACAAGGACAGCGGTCTAGTCATTTTGTTGAGATGAAAAAATGAGATCCTAGTATACATTGGTGGCATTAAAAGATCCCTTGCAACTAGATTACCATATAAACGTAAGCCGAGTGCTGCATTGGTCAAAATTTCCCTAATAGCAATCTGTATTTGTATGCCTGGTTAATTAGCCCATAGGAGCAAAAAGGTAGGCCTTTAATCCTATATCATTTGGGGGGGGGGATGGCCTAGTGGTCTAGAGTGCCGCGCTTCGACCGCATATCTGATATGCACTACTAGATGATATATTATTATAACATTTTTGGAATATTTTTATTATTTACTCTCATTCCGTGTCAAGTAAAATCTATCACTGGGTTGAGTTGTACAACTTCAAGGACCCTGGCCTCAAGTGCCTTGGGCCAACTCTATACTTTCTTAATTAATGTCAATAACAGCTCTTGAATTATTTCAATTTCAAAAAAATAAACATTAAGTAAATTTATTTTTATTATGGTATTTGTTGCCGGAAAACATATATTTTTATTAGTGCAATTGAAGTTTAAAAATAAATAATAGTTTTTCTGAAATTCAATGTCGAAATTCAGTGTATCAATATATATGATACAATGGGTCTGAGCAATACTTTATTGATACATAGAATTTAATGCAGTGTTCATATTATGTGTTAAAAGAGTGTCGGAAAAGTTTTGAAATTCGGTCATTTGTGTATTTTGTATTACATCAATTAATTATATGTATATTATACTGAGATGGGAGCCTTGTCAAAATTTGACTTTATGGGTTGTTTTTTTTTTTTTTTTTATTGGGATTTTCTTCTTTTTTTTTTTGATTTTGTTTTAAAATTATCAAATATTAAAATGAAATGAAATATAATTTGATAAATTCATCATTAATGCAAATTAACATTGTTTTAATTCGATTTTAAATATGGGTTGAGAATTTGTTTTGTTGTGATTAGCCCACTGTATCATAATTATGATACACATAGAAAATCAAGGTCAAGGTCGTTCGATCCTAAATGTTCATGTTAAGCGTGTAAAACATCAATGAACAAGAAGCTTTTCGTCTAAATAATAGAAATAAACTGAAATAGAATTTGAATTTACACTGAACAAATAAAGAAGTTGGATTATACACTGTCTTAATTTATAAGTTACATAAATAAAAGTTAGACTGGCGCGGACCCATAGGGCGATGGGGGGGGGGGGGGCACCCGGCGCACGCCTTCTCTATTTTTTAAGGTGGCGAACAATTTTTAGCTCCATATGGCCTCTCGGGAAAGGAAAACAAAAATAGATTAGGTTAGAAATCGTAATTTTCAGTACTTGTATGAAATGAGTCCTTGTGGACATTTTTTCCACTCAAAAATCATGGGCCGGTCTTCGCACTCCCAAGTGGGTGCACTACGCAGGAGATTACACAAGCTATTTCAAAACTGAAAACTGGTAAAAGCCCGGGGAAGGACGGTATTATCTCAGAAATTGTGAAAAATTGTAATTGTTTAATTGTTCCTTTACGTAATTTTTATAATCTATTGTTTAACTCAAGTTTATATCCATCAGACTGGTCACAGTGTGTAGTAGTTCCAGTACCTAAAAAAGGTGATGTAAATAACGTAAATAATTATCGAGGCATAACTTTAATGAATGTATTTAGTAAACTTTTTTCAATTATCGTTAATAAACGTTTAATGTCTTGGGCTACCAATAATAATATCCTTATACAAAACCAATTTGGCTTTCAAGCAAAAAAAAGCACTGAAGATTGCATTTTTATTCTGCACCTGATCATAAATAAGTATTTGTCAAAAGGTCAAAAATTATTTTGTTGCTTTGTAGATTACTCGAAATGTTTTGATAAAATTGATAGAAATCTACTGTTTATAAAATTAAATTCACTAGGTATATCTGAAAAAATGGTAAACTGTATAAAGTCTATGTATAGTAATGTAAATTTATGTATAAAATATAATAATAATTATTCAGATTGTTTCCCATCTTATCCAGGCGTGAAGCAGGGAGATAACCTATCACCATTATTATTTTTATTTTATTTGAATGATTTTAACTCATTTATGAATTATAAAGTTATTGATCCTGTAATTATTGACTCTCTGATATTAACATCCTTAATGTATGCCGACGATACGACATTAATGTCCACTTCCGCCAAAGGCTTACAGCATCTGCTAATTAGATTGAATGAATATTGCATAAAATGGAATTTAACTGTCAACACTGAAAAAACAAAAATTATGATTTTTCAAAACTCTTCCTTAAATGTTGGTAAATTCCATTTTACGTATGATAATGAAAAGGTAGAAATTGTTAAATCATTTAATTATCTTGGAGTGGAACTTTTTTACAATGGTAATTTTAACAAATGTCAGAGAACTATTGCATGTAAGGCATCCAAAGCTCTGTATCAATTGTATAATGTTCTTAACAAAGTAAATCTTGATGTAAAACAGCAATTTTTTCTATTTGACTCTTATATAGGATCAATTCTTAATTATGCTTGTGCAAGTTGGGGCTTCCATAGTTCTCCAGACATTGAAAAACTACACCTCCAGTTCTGTAAACGGGTATTACTTTTAAAATCCTCTACGCATAGTGCTTCGGTGTATGGAGAGCTTGGAAGAACAACTCAATATTACTCCAGACTGAATTGTATATTAAAATATTGGATAAATGTTTTATCAGATAAAGATAGTTTAAGATATATTGTTTACAACCACTCACGGAATTCGGCTTTTGACAGGAAATACAGTAATAAAACCTGGGTGTTCAATGTTAAAAGTTTACTGGATAACCTTGGCTGTTCCTTTTACTGGACGAATCAAGATTTTAATCTTCCTTCTTTTAATGTCTTAAAAGCTAAACTGTTTGATCAATCTATCCAAGAATGGAATTCTTCGCGTTTTGCCTCATCTAAGTTAAGCACATATAATTCATTCACAGATTTACCTCTATTTAAATTTTATCTATGCATTGATGACCTGAAACTGAAGTTTAGAGTAGCCCTCAGTAGATTTAGATGCTCGTCGCATTCACTTTGCATAGAAACTGACAGATATTTAAATATACCCAGGGAAGAGAGATTATGTAAATATTGTACATTAAAGACGCTGGAAGATGAATACCATTTTTTGTTAATTTGTCCTGCATATGATACCTTAAGAGATTTGTATTTACCATCTAAGTATTACACTAGTCCAAATATCTATAAATTTGTCTCTTTGATGTCGTCAACTGATCAAAAACTTATTATATCTACAGCTAAATTTATATATTTCGCTCTTGCTCAACGTACATCATTACCTTCCTTAACTTGAAAGTTTTTTTGTTGTTTTTTGTTTTTTGTTGTATATATAGTATTTATTGTTTGTGAATAACTATTTTTATCTTTGTCTTTCTTTTTCCTTTTAATTACACGTCTTTTCACTTTGATTGTATTATTGTATAATTTAAAGCTATAAGTTGTATAACTTAATGCTATACGTAATAAAGTATTATTATTATTATCACACCCCCTCCATACTCCGCGCAGTGTTGCGTCTGATTAGAGGTAATCCAACTACACACTGTTATTTTGAGTGGATATTGTCGGTTAAATTTTGATTGATCAGTAGTCCGTCTACCAACCAATCACGAGCTGCCAATACTGGACCAAATATGTTTACATAACGTATACGTCATGACTCACGATTTTATTATGCCTAATTAACCCGTGCATAGAAGAATACTGCAGTAAAACTAATTGCGTGACAAACGAGGCTATCAAGTCGAATGAAATGTAAACAATACTGTTTGGAAACGAACATACTTTCACCGTTTTAATACCTTAAATCACTGCCCAAAGTTTTATGGAAGACCCAGATTAAACGAAGGACTGTCATGTTGCTGTACTTAAGTTATAGCTTTCACTGAACGGAAAGAATAGACACACTCCCGCATAAGTTCAAGAAACAGACGCTATTCCAGCAATGGTCAGAGAGGGATTTCTCGGGCCATTGCTTCAGGAATATGACCCCCCTCCTGCTTTTTGAAAACCCGGTATCCGGCCTTTGTAGATGTTACGTAAATAGAAGTTAGAAATTACATGAATGGAAGTTAGAAATTACACGACAGCATGTTATAATTTTGAATCTAATATAGGCCTACCGCCATGTAGTTGGGAGCCATGCTATTTTGTATCATTTGGGTTTTCTATCTTTTATTTATCTGTTAGGCCTACATGCCCCTGGGTCCCTTCATTGGAAATAAAGTTATTCTATTCTATTCTATTCTATTCTATTCTATTCTATTCTATGATTACTTAAGTTAAATCAGTTTTATTCTGGTCATTAAATATTGATTGGCAAATTTTATTTTTGTACAAATTTATTGTATCCTATATAGAATGGAAAAGATTTGACTCCTTGGGGGACTTGGATTGGTTCGCAAGTAGGGTAAACTGTAAACGCTTTTAAAAGTGTATATTATTATATTTCTCTTGTCTCTTGAATTGACCAAGGTAGGCCTATGGTAAGAAATGTCTCATGAGGAGGGCTACGAGTGAATTATAATTATAAATAATGAAACCGGTAGGAGTTTTCGAATATATCGATAACAAAGTATATAAATGCAATCGGTATATTTACTTGAAAAGTCTTAAAACTTATAATTTGAAAATTTGCTAAATTTCAGTCTATCAATGAACATACATAGTCACATGGATTGAAAGTACATCAACCAGGTGTTTCAGGCCACATGACTTAGTGGAACCTGACAATAAGCGACTGAATTATAGTCTCATTTCAATCTACGATTCTAAATTACTATATTATCTAAATGTATTACTAGTTATTGTATGGTAATATTTTAATATCAATCTCATTATTTGCAACGAATCTGGCTCAAAAATGATAAAATATAACTAATTTAAGCGAAGTTAGCGTAAATGATCGTGTTCAAATGCCGCTCTGATGTCACGTCGTCGGGGATTTTCCATCAGTGCTGACTGCTCAAAGGTGAATCAGCACATTGATCTCCCAGGCATTTTATTATAGAGCCAATCAAACGACAGCAATTTTATTCCTTGAAGTACAACAGTAACAGCTGAACTATTTGTTTGGCTGACTGAATTTTGATAAATTTCGGCTACATTTAATTATAGCCTACTGTTTTGTGATATCATTCATATATTATGAATGTTTGATATATTATCATTCAAATTATTACAATTTTCATAAATCTTTGCTGCGTATATTGATAAACTTAAGTTTAAAATCGATACGAATCTAGCGATTTTGAAACTGAAGTATCACTTATTACCTAACTCAGATATGACTGAAAAGCATTTATTTTGGTGCTTTGCATTCATTATTAATATCTATAGCACTTTGATTACATTATTTACGTCCATATTGTATTTTAAAATTCCATAACTTTGGATTTAATTTGAATATTTTGATAAGATGCAATTTGGGGTATCATTATTTGATGTATATATTTTTTTTAAATTCTGGCATTTACATTTTTTGTTATATAGACGGGAAATTATGGCGGCAGTATATAATAGCAGATGTATACTATAAAATTTCTTCCATCGAGAATGTGTAGTAGATGGCAATTCATGGAGCGACGGTAGTAGTTTATAGATACAAAGTTATAACCAACATAATAGTTTTATATCATCACGTCTGCTAATTTTTACAAGTGGCGGGAAAGTGTATGTCTAACGTTAGTAAGTTGATAAATCTAGAGTTTCGTCTAAACTAATGAAAATGAGGCAATAAAAAATTGTTCATACTATTAATCTTTTAATAATCTCCAGATACATAAACATTGTCAATACGTATCAAGTATATTAATTAAACAAGACTCTTACCATAGTGGGAATCAAAGCAGGCTTGGTAGAATTAGATGAGGATGCCATCGTCGTGATTGTCTTGCTTTGAGCCTGTCTGAAGTGCTGTGATGAATACCGCCAAAATGGGTAATTAGGCTATATATTGTTAAAAAAAATTATAATATAACTCTCCCCAAGATCACGTGACGATCTGGTTTAGGTTATTAAGCCCCATGATGACAGCAGGCATTTCACTGGTAGACACAGGGCCTACCATGGCCAAATCCAACAGTATTATTTCTTTTGCTGTATTGATTCTTCTTTGTCAGTGATCGATTACCGTTAAAATTCCACGTGGAATTTGAATTTCTTCTCATATTAGCCATGAACCACGGGGCCCTGGGCCTGCCCAGCAAACACAAAACATTTAAAAAAACGTTTTTTATTTTGTTTCTTTATTTGTTTTAAAAGGTTATAGGTAAAAAAAAAAGATGTTTATTAAAGTTTTGGAAACGTTTCAAGTGAAAGTTTTTTTTAGAAGTTTTCCATAAACATTAATAAAAACATTTAATATATGTTTAAATAACGTTCATATTGACATTATTTTATAGAAATCATTTTTTAAACGTTTACATTGAAACGTAGTAAAAAGAGAGGTTTCGCAACTTTACATTTACACTTACATTTACATTTAGAGGGTTAAACGTCATCAGTTTTTGTGACGTATGACGTGGAGCGCACGTCATAAAAGTGTGGCTGACGGATAACAGCCTCCATAACTGTACGTTCACAACACTTAGCTGAACTTTGTTTATTAGAGAGGTTTCGCAACTTAACAGTTACACTTACATTTACATTTAGATAAGCGAAAGTGTAACTGTACAGTATGACGTTTCGCTAAATTTACAGTTACAGTTACACTTAGTAGGTGGCGACACAAACTTGGTGCACGATTTTGAAAGGCCTTCTGATAGGTTGTTGAAGATGAGATTGGTAAAGTACGCACATGTACACACTGTTATTTTGAGTGGATATTGTCGGTTAAATTTTGATTGATCAGTAGTCCGTCTACCAACCAATCACGAGCTGCCAATACTGGACCAAATATGTTTACATAACGTATACGTCATGACTCACGATTTTATTATGCCTAATTAACCCGTGCATAGCAGAATACTGCAGTAAAACTAATTGTGTGACAAACGAGGCTATCAAGTCGAATGAAATGTAAACAATACTGTTTGGAAACGAACATACTTTCACCGTTTTAATACCTTAAATCACTGTCCAAAGTTTTAGGGAAGACCCAGATTAAACGAAGGACTGTCATGTTGCTGTACTTAAGTGATAGCTTTCATTGAACGGAAAGAATAGACACACTCCCGCATAAGTTCAAGAAACAGACGCTATTCCAGCAATGGTCAGAGAGGGATTTCTCGGGCCATTGCTTCAGGAATATGACCCCCCTCCTGCTTTTTGAAAACCCGGTATCCGGCCTTTGTAGATGTTACGTAAATAGAAGTTAGAAATAACATGAATGGAAGTTAAAAATTACACGACAGCATGTTATAATTTTGAATCTAATATAGGCCTACCGCCTATATCTTTTTTTTTAACGTTTATGAAACGCTTATAAAGACCCCAATAAATAAGTATAAATTACTATTATTATTAAATGTTTAAAACTCGATTATCTCTTATTTTGTTTAACGAAACATTACATATTAACGTTTACGTGAAACCCAATAAATATATCTTTTTTTTATGTAACTTTTAGAAACGTTTATTATAAATAATGATTATATATATATATTTTTAATGTTTCGTAAAAGTTTTTATATATTGACCAAAAAACAATAAATGTAACAAAAAAAGATCAATAAAAAGTTTTGGTTTTTGCAAAATATCTATTTTATAAATTCAAGTTATGTTTGTTACTACATATATTAATTAGTGTTCTATTATAATCTGTGTTACAGTTAACCTTATAACAACAAATTCTTACTCTCAGATCTGGGTATAAAAAAAACAGCTTGAGGAATTTGACCCTGTTTAGAACAGATTGAATTTTCCATTGTTTAATATTATCATGTTTGTTATTATAAGTTTGACACATAGTCAGTATACTGATTGTCTCTGTATCATGTTTCACAAGGCACTGTGAACCGTTTGTTTAATTAATACGCGCGCATTACAATATTTTAACATATGTTTGTTTGTCCATTGAGCGAATGCTTTATGCAAGAATATATCTGCCTATTCAGGTCATTATTTAGGCCTGAAATGTTTTCTTAATTATTAATTAAACATTAATTTAATCAGCTCTCGTTGCAAATGATGTTTCAAATATTAAACAGATTATGACATCTCAGTTGATCTTTATCAATTTCAAAATGGTGTCACTTTTTCGAATTAATTGGTAACGGAAGGAACTATAAAATGAATCCAGGTGAAATGCACAGATGTTTCTCTTTTACATAATACATCAATATTTTCAGACAACCAAAACTTCAACTTTTTTGAATTAAGAAAGTGTAATGCACATAAAAAAATATATGACTGGGAAAGAAGCAATTTTAACACGTAAAAGAATAACGTTTTTTTATTTAAAATTAAGAACGTTGATACGAGTGCAAATCGTTTTTTAATCATTGAAAATTAACGTTTTGGAAACCTAAACGAAACGTTTTAAATACGTTAATGTTTTAAAATTGTTTGCTAGGTGGGCCCCTCAGATCCATGTCTAAGCTGGGCTTTGAGCTGCTCCGTTCCTGAATTTTATGGATGAAGGAAAAGATATAAATTCTAATTATTGATAAATACTTTATAGTAAAATATATTTGAATTAACAAGTAGTATAAAAATCAATCAAAGATCAGCCATTACGATTGATAATGAGTCAATTGAAGACATGTTTTCCGTGTCGTACGATTACGTACGTAACGTAGCATTAATAATAATATACTGCCAGTAAGTAATTGGGAGTTTTCAAAGTTGATTCTGGTAATATCAATTGAAAACGAGTGTTAAGAAAATACCCGTTAGATAAATTGAGGTTTTCGAAGTGCAATTCTCGTTTTAATAGATTTATGGTTAATGGTAATAACTATATATAGCTGGGAATCCAGGTGCGGATCCAGGATTTTTTGCAGGGGGGGGGTCTAGGTTTGATAATTGCTTAACTAATTGCGCTCAACCGATAATTTGGTAAATTAGATTCAATTTGGTTCATTCTGACGTATTTCCGGAAGGTAAATTCCAAAATAACAGGTCTAAATCGACAATAAAATCGCATAAAAAAAAATTTCAAGTCTGAGCAGGGGGGGGGGGGACCCCCTGGACCTCCCCTCTGGATCCGCGCCTGGAATCCATTACAATATTATAGTGTGTGTCGTCGTGGATATTAATATAAAATCTGTTGAAACATTGAAAATAGTTAGACTATTCATAAGGCAATGTAACATGCATTAGGCCAGCTTGGTTTAAATTGAATTCAAAAAAATATATCTACACATCGCCGTCTTAACTCTTATCTGGATCTATTATTATTAGGTATTATTGGCTGAAAATAAATTGATTTTGTGGGAGAATTCGTAAGTTTTTTTTTCTGTATTCCGGTGAATTCCGGTAAATTCCGGTCATTAATCGGGCACCATAGGAGAGATCCCAAAAGAAAAGACTCATCATACGAATTTTATCAGGTGAGGACGAGTGTAATTTTTATTTTTAACAATATTTAATTTCTTATTTTATGGTGAAGATACAAAGATTCAGCGTTAAAAGTCCGAATTATAATGGACGTTTCGTTGATTCACGTTTTTATGGTGTATATGTAATGTTGTGAAGTCCATAGAGTTAGATCTACAAAAGTACAATTGTAGAAGGCTCAATGGCGGCTATTGACAACACGTTTTAGAGTCATGTGTAACTTTTGTGGTCTAAATCTAATGGAATGCAATTTCAGAGCTATTTTTTTACTGGTACATGCATGGACCCTATATACGGTCCATGGTACATGTTATAACCACTTGAATGTGGAAGGTAATTGCACTGATTAATCATTGCGCTGATGATATCAGGGACGGAAACAGGAATTTTTGCAGGAGGGGGTTTGCCAGGTTTCTGTAACGGTAATTTGCCATCATCGTCTCTAAATTGCATAGGCATACATACAAATTGAGCTTTTTAAAAGAGAAAACATTTTGATACTGATGTAGGATCACTTTGTGATGTAATTTCATTGATGCAAGGGGGGTTGGGATGGCCTAGTGATCTAGAGTGCCGCGCTTCGACCTCTAGCTGGCCGGTCACCTCTGGCTTGCGGCTTTGGTTTCGAGCCCTGGTGTGAGCGTATGTGGCATAGAGATAGGGGCACTCCAGTTTCCTCCCACTGCTAAAGACCCCTACGCGCAAGCGAATTATTGAGATAAAAATTTAAAAAAAAACCATGTTAGTCCCGAGATGACCTAGTTGTGTCGAGTGGCCGTTAAATCCCATTTCTCTCTCTCTCTCTCTCTCTCATTGATCAAGGCATTATTATTTTTTTAAGTACATGTAGTTGAGCAGGGTGGGGTTTGGACCCCCCTCCCTTCTGGATCTGCCACTGGATATAATAATAGGCCTATATACATTCTAAATATGGTTTTGCCTTCCTGTGCTGAGTTAACTTAACTTAAGGTTATATATAGGCTACAGTAGTACTGCCTCCAGTGTTAGTGTGTTTACATGTAGTTTTCATGGATCGAACAGTAATAAACCAGATGTCCTTACACATTTTCAAGTTTCTATTATTTTGGGAAATATCTGTCATTATCATTTTGGTAAACGGCTTATATATGAGTCTCTTTTAATGCCTGTATGAAAAGGATTAGCATTTTCTGCTTAGGGTAAGCAGAGATAAGCAATTTTATTTGTTTATGTTTGGGACACATAACTTTAATTCTAATCAAATGATAGTAGTGAATTTTGGTGTATAGTTTCATTTGCTCAGGGTAAGCAGAGAGGAATTTGATTGGCTGAGACTTTTGAGCATAATACCTATCAATCTTGGGGGGTTGGATGGCCGAATGGTTAGTGTGTGCGCGCTGTATCATACGCCATGATACGGCTTGGCATTGAGTCGACTGCCGTGGTTTTGAATCTCTGGTTGTATGGGCAAGTACATGTAGTAGGGTCGTCTGTCCATCCTCGTAGGTTTTCTCTGGGTACTCCGGTTTCCTCACATTGCTAAAGACCCCTATGTGCAAGCGAATTAAACCATATGTTAGTGATGAAATGACCTAGTTTGTGTTGAGTGGACGTCAAACCCTATTATTATCTCCCTCCCTTCTCCATCCTTATTGGCTTGAATTTTCTGACTTGGAGTATTTCTTCATTAGCTGAATACATTGATTGAGTTCTAAGATGGGCATTTTCGAGTCATTCATTAACAATTCTAGCTATAGCTAAGCAATTTCATTGGTCAATGCCTTGGGGCAAAATAATCTTTATTCTATCTTATAGAAAGTAAAGAAACTTACAATATAGTTTGATTGCTTGATATGTTTGAAAAAATACATGGGAGATTAATTAATATGTGTCTATTTGGGATTTTGGCGGGGGACATCAACTTCACTGTTGGCTTGTGCTAATATAACATTCACAACACTGAATATACAAATTTAAATGAAATAATTAATCAATTCTGTAATAATTTAGAACTTGTATATATTTATATGTATTTAGTTTTTGATATTTATTGTACTTAGTGTATGAATAAAATTTATTATTATTATATAAGTATATCATAATTACATGTATAACAGAAAAAAAAATTGTCCCTGTTTACACTTGGACGCAATAAATTTAAAGAAATTGACTTGACCTGTTTACATTACTCTAAAATAACTGGTGTCAGAACCGTGCTAGGCACTCCAAATGTGGAACTTGCAGAGAAAAGTTAATTTTAGTTCCTGTTCAAATTACGCAGTTGAAAAAATTATGATGAGTGATTTAGTTTGAGGAGTCTTTTTGACAGAACTGGTGATAAAACTGTCAAAGCTGCAGGAGAAAGAGGTCAAGGTTTGTTTCCGCATGCACAGTAATCTGTTCTCAGACTGGTTAGTGTTTAGGCTATGAAAATTCAAAGCGACCCGTTTCTGGTACCGTTCCAGGACCACCTAACTTAAGTGGGCCAGATTGTCACTGCATCAAGCCCGGCATGCTTAAGGTTGTCCCGTTTACACTGCAAGCACCGTACCTGGAACCGTTCCTGGTACGCTTAAAGTTTGTAATGTAAACAGGGCTGATATTATTGTTTGTACACATTGATGATGATTGAGTTTGAAGTTTGAAAATTTGTGTTGAATTGCCTGCAAAATGACTGTGGTGATGATTGAGTTTGAATTTTGAAAAGTCGGATTGAATTGCCTACAAAATGACTGTGTTTGAACTGTGTAAAAGTATGTACTGGTAATACCAAGGTTGTGGATCTGCTACAGGTCACAATATTTGTGTGATTTTGATGATGGTTGTGATTTCAGACCATAACTTCTTGGATTATGGAGGCCCCTAAATATATATGAAAAATCAGGGTTTTTTTTTAGTCTTTCAAAATGTGAGTGATCTTGGCCGGCAACTTATAGTTTCACCAACAGAAACAATGCGCTAATTCAGAACATCCTTGGAATTAAGGTTATACATAATATTTATAAGAGGAATTTTTGTATATTTTCAGATTTGAGGGCTAGTCTGCTGGTTAATTGGTTAATGGTAGTAATTTTGTAGTCGGTATAACGGCTTGGCTATCTGTTATACTTAAATTTTTATCAGCCAATTTACATTCAGCTCGTATATGAGCTTGACAAACTGGTATACATTTAAGCAATCTGCCGCATATAAAGAATAAACTTAAAAACTTTTATATACTGATCTTGTATATCAGCTTGGCAAACTGTTTATCGACACGAAAACAACTTTATCGACTTTATCGACACGAAAAACATCAAAGACAAAATTCGAAAATGTGACATTTTCAAATAACAATATTTCGACCCTGATCCCGGCTATCCAGAAATGTATTCATTTTGGAAATAGGAGACATATTCTCCAAACTACGGCCTATTGCTTTCATTCACGTGCTCGTTATTGTCGATTTTTCACCTTTTCTCATATTCAGATCGAAATGGTGACCATCACGTGATCGAAATCAAAATTCTGATCATGTAGAATTTTAAGGCATTCTTTCAAGGATTCCGAAATTGTAACTCCCATGTCTGTAAGTAAAATATCGTAAAAGCCTTTGTGATTTTTCACGTTTCAAGATGGCGGCACTTCCGGTTCGATCCACAAACTTAATATTTTGTGTACGAATCAGTATTTACTTATCTAGTATCAAAAAAAAAATCAGGTCATTCTGACCTATATTTCTTCGATTTTTTTTTTTAAACTTTGATCCCTAATTTCACCAAGGGGAGATAATTTAGAAAATTTCTAAGGACATCTTTAAAGTTGCATCGGTAAGATCTACTTACATACTAAATTTCATGAAAAATGTACAACTATTAAAGAAGTTGTCAAGTTGGTCTCAACTTCCGGTTCGAAATCACAGCAACGAATTTTCGAAATTCGAAAATCTGAAACTGCAGTTGAAAATGATATTTGTCAGGGTACTCAAAGAAAAAAGAATTAGTAAAATAGGTCAAATAGTCACAGAGTTACAGTAATGCAGGTCAAATTCACTCGTTCGTAAAATTCGGTGATTTCGAATGCTTAAAACGTTTTGAAAATATATGTAATCAATACTCACTACCCATTTTTGCAGGGGTAGGTCAAAGTTTCAGAAACATCCTATGGTTAGATTCTGAGAAATCCGATTTGCAGGAAACACATGTTGACTTTACGAGAAAGACCTTTAAACATGCTCTAAATTGTAAAAATACGACTCTTTGGATTTTCAATCTCTTTTTTTCGGCTACCCCGGACATTTAAGAAAAAATGATACAATGATTTCACACAACAGGTTAGCTATTAGACTCTCGATTGACAAGAGTTTCATTGCCCTCCCTTCATTATAACCAAAGTTATCGTGCCCTAAAAAATCAACAAATCAGCTTGCTTATCTCTGCTTACCCTAAGCAGAAAACGCTCATCTTTGAACTCAATCAAGACAGTGACCTAGTGAACGTCTACACCAAGTTTGAACATTCTAGCTCAATTAGAAGGAGAGTTATTGTGTTCCAAATTCTCGGCCCTTCAAATTGCTTCTATTTTTCACTTTCACTTCAAAATGGCGACCATCAATTGACCTAAATCAAAATTCTACTCCGAACGTTTTGTGGGGCCATCCTTGAAGGATTCAAAAAATATAACTCCCGAGTCTGTAAGTAAAATAGCAAAAAAGCCTTTGTGATTTTTCACGTTTCAAGATGGCGGCACTTCCGGTTCAATCCACAAACTCAATATTTTGTGTACGAATCAGTATTTACTTATCTAGTATCCAAAAAACAAACATCAGTTCATTCTGACCTATATTTCTTCGATTTTTTTTAAAACTTTGATCCTTAATTTCACCAAGGGGAGATAATTTAGAAAATTTCTATTTCTATTTTTGAAGTCACATGGGTAAGATCTACTTACATACTAAATGTCATGAAAATCGTAGAACTATTAAAGAAGTTGTCAGGTTGGTCTCAACTTCCGGTTCGAAATCACAGCGACGAATTTTCGAAATTCGAAAATCTGAAACTGCAGTTGAAAATGATTTTTGTCAAGGTACTCAAAGAAAAAAGAATTAGTAAAATAGGTCAAATAGTCACAGAGTTACAGTAATGCAGGTCAAATTCACTCGTTCGTAAAATTCGGTGATTTCGAATTCGTAAAACGTTTTGAAAATATATTTAATCAAAAACTGCCACCCAGTTTTTTTTTTGGGGGGGGGGGGTAGGTTAAAGTTTCAGAAAGATCCCATGGTTAGATTCTGAGAAATCCGATTTGCAGAAATGACACAAAAAACAAAAAAACAAAAATAATAATAATAATAATCTTAACAAAAACAATAAGCTTTCATATGTAATATGAAAGCTTGATAATAATCTTAACAAAAACAATAAGCTTTCATATGTAATATGAAAGCTTCAATATTATTTAGATATTGAATTTAATGATAATTGGGTCGATATTTCAGACATAGATGAGGTGTTAGAGGGAGATAACTCTATTTTAGAACCATACAGACGATTTACCTGACATAGATATAACAGACGATGATATACCTGAGATAGATGAAAAAGATGACTTACCTGATATTGATGTTGAAGAAGAGAAATCAAATGGTCCAGAATTAGCTACATGTTTACAACCTCTTGACATTGTAAGTGAAACATTGGAATATCATTTTGATAGTATATTTTCTATTTCTCCTGCAGAAGGTAATAATCCTGTTAGAATATTAACTGATGAAACTAATGAAGCCAAATGTTTTCCAACACTATTTCCTAATGGCACTGCTACATACCATGATAACCATGAAGAGAAAATAACCTTGTCACGATATTTAAATTGTCGTTTGATGAATGCTGACAATAGATTTGCACAAAACACAGATTACATATTTTACGCCCAGTATCTTTCTGAATTAAGTCAAATTGTATCAAATGTGTCTATTGCTTTGCGAAAAGGAAAAAGTGATTTAAATAATTTAAATAAGATAACATCAGACATGTTAACAACAAAAGAGCCATTAAAAAATATTTTCAGAAATGATGAAGGCTATAAATTTATGACTCCTATTAGAGGTACACCTCCTTATTGGCAAAGTACTCAAAAAGGATTATTTGCAATGTTAAGACAACTTGGGGTTCCAACTTTTTTTTCAACCTATTCTTATAGTGAGATCCGAGGCGGCGATGTAATAAAATGTATTTTGAAACAGCAAGGTGATAATAGAAAGGCTTGTGACTTAGACTGGGCTGAAAAATGTGAAATACTTAGAAGTAATCCTATAACTACTGCTAGAATGTTTGACCATAGGTTTCACTATTTTCTAAAACATGTTATTATGTCAGATGCTGAACCAATTGGTAAAGTAATTGATTATTTCTATAGACTAGAATTTCAAGCACGTGGAACGCCTCATGCACATTGTTTATTTTGGATTGAGAATTCACCTAAAATTGATGAAGATAATGATGAAGATGTGGTTGATTTTATAGATAAATATATATCATCTGAATTGCCTGATAAAGATCGTTACCCAGAGTTATACGAGATTGTTAATAGCGTGCAAAGACATAGTTATAAACATACAAAGAGTTGTAAGAAAAACAAAATGGTTTGCAGATTTAATTTTCCTAGGCCTCCATCAAAACAAAGTTTCATATGTCGTTCAATAGATAATTATGATACAAACATTTCAGAACAAAATGAAGATGAAAATGGAGACAATACATGTAACAATGATAAAATGACCCAGAACACCGCAAAAATTCTTCTTGAAGCATTATGGAAAGCATTATCAGATGGAGAGAAAAATTATACTTCTATTGATGAATTATATGATGATATTGGTATGACACAGGAATTATTTCAGAAAGCTTGTGAGGTGTTATCAAAGAAAAATAATGTTATATTAAAACGAAACCCGAAAGATGTATGGATAAATCCTTATAATCCAAATTTGTTAAGAGCATGGGATGCAACATGGATATACAGTATGTATTTGATGCCTATTCTTGTATAGTTTATATAGTTTCATATATATCAAAATCAGAACGTGAAATGGGGTTAATCTTATCAGATGCACAAGAAGAGGCTAAAGACGGAAATTTAACAGCAAAAGAAAGTTTAAAGAAAATTTCAAGTACATACCTACATTGTAGAGAAGTTTCTGCGCAAGAAAGTGCTTATAGAGTATGTAATTTAAGATTACGAGAATCATCTCGAAAAGTTCAGTTTATTCCAACTGGTGAAAATAATGTTAGACTAACATTACCTTTAAAAATTCTACAGAGTAAATCAAAACAAAAAAATTTGAGTGATGAGGATATGTTTATGACCAGTATTATAGACAGATATAAAGCTCGACCTAAGACAGAACAATTCAATAATATGTGTTTGGCTACATTTTGCTCAGAATATCGAGTTATGTCCAAATCTGAAAGAATTAATGAAAATTCTGAAAAAAATCCAGCATATAAACTTCAGAAAGATTTAGGTTATGTCATAAAACGAACAAGATCTAAACCAGCTGTAATTCGGTATGCCAGATTCTTCTATAACAAAAGATCCAGAAAAATATTATTTAAGTAGTTTACAACTATTTTTACTACATCGTATAGATAAACAGCTAAAACCTATAGGATTTGAGACATATGAAGCATTTTACAAATCTGGTTCAGTTAAATTAGGTAAAAAAACTGAAGGTGTCAAAGATATTGTTGATAGAAATCGTAAGTTATTTGAAAAAGATAAAGTTAACATTGATAATAGAAAAATGTGGATCAAACTTAAAAGATGCTTGGTCATCATTGGATATACAAAATCAAGTTGATAATCTTGAATGTCTTGACATACCAGATGAGGATATACATGATGATGTTGAGGAAATTGAAATACCAGATTTGATAGGAAACAGAAAAAACAATAAAAATGACACAAAGGAAGCATACAATACTATTGTAAGTAGAAAAGAAGCTATACCCATGTTAAGATCACTGAACAAATTACAAATGGATGTATTTTATAAAGTAAGAGAATTTTGTTTGAACAAGATACATAGGAAAAATCCAGAACAATTTATGTTTTTTTTGTCTGGAGGAGCAGGGACAGGAAAAAGCTATGTTATTAAGAGTATATACTATGAAGCTAATAGATTATTATCTCAAATAACAGATAATCCAGATGAAAAGACAGTTCTTATGGCCTCCTCGACAGGAATCTCGGCAATGAATTTAGGATGTAGTACAATAAATCGCTCTTTGAAGATCCGAGCCGATATAAAGTTACCCTATGTTGGACTAGGTTTAGACAAGATAAATAGTTTAAGAGCTGATTTAGGTCATTTACAAATACTTATTATAGATGAGATTTCAATGGTGAGCCCAAAATTATTATGTTATATCCATGGAAGACTTCGACAAATAAAACAGTGTGCTGAATTTACACCTTTTGGAAATGTTTGTATAATAGCTGTAGGAGATTTCTATCAATTACCACCTGTAAAAGCAAAACCACTATATAGAAATACTGATGACCTTACCAATTTGTGGCATAATAATTTTAAAATTGTTGAATTACAAGACATAATGAGACAAAAGGACGATTTGACTTTTGCACAAGCTTTGAATAGAATAAGAACAAAGCATAAGGGTGAATCTCTCAGTCCAAATGATGTTAGTTTGTTTAAAAGCCGAGAGCTCGAAGACTATGATGAAAATGTTCTGCATATATTTGCTACTAATGCCCTTGTTGATGAACATAACACAAAAATGCTGGGAACGCTATGCGACAGTCTAATTCGTATTGATGCAGATGACTTCTCAAAGGATGAAAGAACAGGTAAAATGATTAAGATTAATACAATAACTTCAAAAAATGTAGATACTTGTTTAAGTAATGTATTAAATATTGCCGAAGGGGCAAGAGTTTTACTAACAAAAAACCTGGATGTATCCGATGGATTATGTAATGGTGTATTTGGTTATGTTCGTCATATTGCCTTTGATAATGATGGACATGTGAAACTGATTTATGTAGAATTTGATAATAAAAGAGTTGGAGCCAAAGTTCGAAAAGAGACAGTGTTACCAGAAAATGTACAAAGTGATTGCATTCCAATTGGCAGACAAGAGGAAAAAATAAATTACCGCAATGACATAAGGCGTCAATTCCCACTGTAACTAGCATATAGCTGTTCTATTCATAAAACACAAGGTATGGCAATGTCTAATATATTTGTTTCATTGCAAAAAGTTTTTGCAGCTGGTCAAGCGTATGTCGCGTTGTCTCGGGTTACATCTTTGAATGGACTTGTTGTTAAAGATTTTAATGAGAAGCTTATATATTGTGATAAGGCTATAGCAGATGCATTGAATGAAATGCCGCTTTATATTGAACCAAGTACTGAAGGGCGTTCAGCTACTGTGATAATTCTCCATAATATACAAGGTTTAAAATCCCATTTTGAAAATTTAAAAAATGACTATAGATTTACTGAGTCTGATTATATATGTTTAACTGAAACCTGGCTAGATGATGTTGAAGGCAGAAATTATGAACTTAATGATTTTAGTTTACACAATAAATCAAGACAAGCATCTTATGATAATTCTCAGATTTTTACAGAATTAAGAAATACACTTCATGGTGGGGTTGGATTATATTACAGAAACAAAAGAATGTGTCATTTATATAATTTAGGTGTATTTAATATTGAGCATGTTGCATTTGGTTTACCAGACATAAATTTAACTATAGTTGTCATATACAGACCACCATGTTATAAAACTGATTTATTTGTTACATTTTTACAGAAATTATTAGATGAACTTGATGACTTTGAGGTAGAGTTATGATAATGGGTGATTTTAATGAAGATATTTTAAAAGGTAAAGCTGGAATACAACAATGTATGGAGAGGAATTTTTATAAGCAGTGTGTCACAGAAATTACAACTGATGGAAATACGATTTTAGATCTTATTTTTGTGTAGAATTTTAATGTAAGTACTTTGGACCTAAAAAAATTGCAGACATATTTCAGTTATCATAATGCAATTGCCATTGGAATGAGTTGAATAATAAAACTGATAAAGATAAATGAAAGCAATGAAGACTAAGATTAGATAAATGAAAATGATAGATGGAATTTACAAATGAAATTAATAAAGACAAAGTTAAAGAAATAAATCACTTTTCTTTTATTATTTTTTTTCAGTGAACCTGCACATGTCGATATTAACATTTACAGGGTGCTAAAAGATTAAGAAACTAATTACACAACACATTAAAAATATTTATCCAGTTCTCAATGAATAATATACTATATACATTTCTCTTCATGTTGTATTGAGATTTTCATCAGTGTAAATATTTGAACATACATTTTTTCATTTTGATATATCGTAATGAATTTTTATATTAACAATATCTTTATTCACACGATATCTGAATTGGATTGGGGAACAGGCTTAGACTGTGTCAAACCCCTTTCCCTAATGATTTGTTATTGGAAGTGGTTGGGGAGGGGGGTGTTGGACTGTTGGTAGTGGATGCAAATCTTTTATCAAATGTACAAATATCCAAACCCCTTTCCCCAATGATTTTTTATTGGAAGTGGGTGGGGTCGGGGTGTTGTGAGTAGATGAAAATTATTTTTATCAAATGCACAAATATTGACAACTGGAATTCGTTGTTTGCTTTTCACATCGCTGGTAACTTTTGACAAAAATAGTGATGTATCCAAATGTTTGATTGGATGTGGGTGGGTTGATGGAGTAGATACAAATTAATGTTATGGAATGTACAGATATCCACAAATTTTCAGTTAGTATGGTTGCTATATTTTTTTTAAGGGAAAATGAGAATCTAACAGAATTCACGTCGTTAATTTTTTTTGACTATGAAATTATAAACAGTCAATTACATTTGCAAATTGACAAAATTATTTAGCAATTTCTGCTCGTATTCATGTATACATTTGCTTATGTACTATAATTTGTAATAATTTTTTGTTGTGTGGATACAGCATAAAAGTTTTACAAATAAGTAGGTTTGTCTTGATACATGCTTTAATAATATTGAAATATAAACTACATAATGCAGTGTAAAATTGATTTTTACCAATATAGTCAATATTTATATTTACCCATTGCTAAAGGTTTAAAGTACTATCTAACCATTGAATATTTATCAACATGTTGTATTTAGATTTTCATCTGTGTAAATATTTAAACATTATGAAACAGTATTTTCATAGTGATATATCCTATTGGGTGTGTGGGGTGGGGTGTTGGAGTGGATGCAAATTATATTTATCAAATGTACAAATATCCACATATCTTAAATTACCATGGTTGCTTTTTACAGTGTTGGTCACTTGTGACAAAAACAAAAATTATAACTTGCAATTAAAATTGCAAATTGATAAACTTATTGGCAATATTGGTGATATTTGGATAGCTTCCTTTTTAAGTTTGGATGTTTAAGTTTAAACAATATTTTATTCGTCTGAAAAGGATTGAACAGCAGGCAAGGCCTATATAAGTTCTTTCCCTGGTATACAAAAATTATAAACATTAAATATAAACATAATAAACAGAAAAATGTATTTATACATTTGCACAGATATATTTGTATCCATAGATATATTTTTGTATCTATACATGTGATTTTGTTGATTGAAATATGAATACCTATCATTTTATAGATTTATGATGTTATAATATTTTTTTTCTATTCAACTTTGTTATTGTGTCGATATACTAAAATACCTGGTTGGCTGGAAAACTCTAAGGATAGTTCAGTAGGATTTAAACACTATTTTACTACCAACAAGTAAAATCATTGAATGAATCACAGAGATAAGAACTGCAAATGTAATTTTGTTATTGCCTGTGTACCAGACCATCTTGTGAACTTACCCATTGAAATCTCCAGAAATGGGACAAATCTGGCTACAGGACAGCCATCAAGGACCTGCAACTGAAAGGACTAACATGTTTTCAAATTTAGAGAAAGTCACACCTTTCCACATTAAAGAAGATTCTGCAGAATTTAAGTGTGGTGGACTTTGACTGTGACCTGTGTAGATTAGCAACACAACATTTTGTCAGTGTTATGGGCATTTCTCATGAGAGGGTTAAGCACATTATCGCCAATGAGTTATGTATGAAAAATATTTCTGCATGATGGGTACCAAAGATCTTGACTGTGGCATCACAAATTTGTCAGATTCCTGACATCCAGTGACAGTATGTGCTGTTTTGAACATATCCTGATAATTTATTAGCCAGATTTTTAACCATGGAGGAGACCTGTATTTATCAGTTTCAACCTGAATCCTAAATTCAGTCAAAAGGAACATCCAGTGTCACAAGCCCTTCAAAGAAGCCAGGTCTGTTCTGTCTGCTGGAAAGGTGATGGGTTCTCTTGTTCGAGGGTATTCTGCTGATTGACGACCTGACTATGAATGGAAGATACTACAAAGGCGTCCTGTTCCTTCAAGGCAATGCTCATTTTCAGTGATCCATGATTGTGACTTCAAACTTATCGGACTGTCCATCCTGCTCACCCAATTTGGAATTATCAGGTCATGATTTTCCTACTTATGATAACGTCATGTCAGATGGGAAGGACTTTTTTTAGCGTGACTGAAGATAATTTGTTTGTGACCAGCATCCACGCCTTGCCATATTGTTCACATATTTTGAACATCTGGAAAGGGACTGTAAAAAAAATAAATGGAAACAATCGACTTTTCACATATATTCTTAGGATTTTGCAGCGAGCCCTCATATTTATTGAAAATGAATAGATATGGTTTGGTTTGATACATGATGTTATAATTATTCATGTATTATGGTTTGGTTTGATACATGATGTTATAATTATTCATGTATTATTTGTACTCTATTTTAAAACTATTTAAAAAAATCAATGTTTTTTATAATTATTAAACAATAAAACATACTAAGATTTTTTAAGATTTATTCATCGATGTGGTTATTGATTTAGAATATCACCCTCAGTTGTTTGTACATTTTTACACATTCAACTATTAATGAAGTTTTGCATACAAAGTATAAATACAGTTGTAAGGGAGATAACTTTTAAAATCATTTCCATGATGTTTCTATTGTCGTATTTTTGTTTATCCTAGCTATCATATGTGTGTTATATAATGATGTGTGTTATATAATGTACAGTGTACAACCTTATAATAAATAAAAACATAAGTAGAAATGTGTAATGTTGCTTTGCCACCAAATAATGTGTGTAAAAGGTGAAGAGATAATGATAATGAATAGTTTGACTATTTATGAAGGTTAAGATGCTATAGAGAACTTGATGATTTATACATACTTTTGCTAATGTTATTGTTATATCTTTGTAGTAACATACCAATATAAATAGTCATATTGTATTCTAGGTGAATGCTATTATTAATAAAATGAAATTGGATTTAACAATATACTGTTTTACACTCACTGGACTAATAAAGACAAAACAGAAATACTATAACAACAGTGTAAAATGTTGCTATGAAATTAGGGGGGTTGGGATGGCCTAGTGGTCTAGAGTGCCGCGCTTTGACCTCTAGCTGGCCGGTCATCTCTGGCTTGCGGCTGTGGTTTCAAGCCCTGGTGTGAGCGTATGTGGCATGGAGATAGGGGCGCCTTCTTAACCTCGTGGGTTTCCTCCGGGCACTCCAGTTTCCTCCCACTATGCGCAAGCAAAATATTGAAATAAAATGAAACCATATGTTAGTCCCAAAATGATCTAGTTTGTGTCGAGTGGACGTTAAACCCTATTTCTCTCTCTCTATGAAATTAATTTAATGTTGTATACAATAACTAATCTGTTTAATACTATATTATTAATAACAATGTTTACCATTGATTTACCATTAATTGTATTAAAATGTAGAAAGTCAGTTGTATTAATTTACATGGTACATGCTCTGGTATGTTATCTGTACGAATTATTTTTCTATAAACCAATATACAATACTTATTTCTACCAGATATTTGTTTCAGTCTAAAATAACTTTATCCACTCTTGTCATATGTTGTGTATAAATACATAAATAACACAGTGTCAAATTATTGAAACAAATAATGGAAATGATTACATTTTAATATTGTATGTCATGGTACTATATTCTGTTAAAGCCCCAATAACACTCTTGTCATAATTGAATAAAATGTCCCAATGTTTATTCTGGCCAACAAATTGTATTATTTTACAATATTCAAATTAATTGATGATACAAATTTCATCTTAACACACCTAATTTAAAGAATCGGAAAAATTAAACTACATGATTTGAAAAGGTTAACGTAAACCTTTTCAAATGTGACTTGGATTTTAAAATATTTTCGAACCCTCTGAACAAGTAAAATATGATGTAATGGACAATTTACACAACAGGTAGGACAAATAAACATATAGTACTTAGAATAAGACCATTATTTATTTTCTAGAGCTGCCAAGCCAGCAAGAGTGTTATTGTCCCTTATTGTTATCAGTATAATCTCTTAAATAAGACCCTTTTAAGTCATCGTGTGGAATAAATTGCAAATATAGCCTAATCAGGTTCTTGATCAACTGGGTACAGGAACAAAAGAAATTATTGTGAATTGAAATGTTGAACTGTTACTATTATTGTACAGAAATCATTATTTTGTTTCATAATTAAAATACACATTATTATGTATATTAAAGTATGGGATCGTATGGTCTAGAGCACAAGCACTCAAATAACCGTCTAAAGCTGTGAGTAGTTAGATCACTTGTGTTCTAGATCTTCCAATTACGATATCTAGTAAGAATAACTGTCAAAAAATAATTTCATCAATCCAGATATTTTTGTTAATATGTATAAATTGATTTATGCTGAATAAAGATTACACAACATACAAAGACGTGTTAGATGTGTTAACACCTCAATGAGAAGTGATATTAGATGCCCCATTGAGAAAATGAAAATACTACTTGTGATACAGTTGTGACAAAATCGTGTTAGCTGTGTTATTATGCCTTGATTACAAAATATACACTTGAACATCATTAGCCCATCTGAACGACTAGGCAGCTGTCCTTGTCGGTCCCTGTGTTCTGCATCACTGACAAGGGGATATTCGAGATGAACTTTTTCGGCCAATGCAGGGATCGAACACCACACCCCAGAATAGCGAGCCTGCGCCTTACCCACTTAATTTTAATAAAAGGTGGTGACTTTTTATACCGGATGTCTAATAAGAATTGAACCGGTTAGAACTGTTCTTCGGTTAAGTGAAACCAACGAATAGAGATGAAGACATGTTCTTGTTGCAAAGCTATTGTATTTGAAATGAGAAAGATGGATATCCACAGATCGCTTCCTGCCATGCCATGTTCGATGTTCACCATCATGTGGTATCGATATTATTAAGTGTCTATTAAAAGAGAACAAGAAAATATAATTATCAAAATTAGTCAAAACCCCGCAAAGTTACAAGTCTAAATATAGCGAGCAACGTTGCATCCGGGCCAAAAAATACACATAATCTGAAAACTAAAGGGAAGTAACTGAAACATGTATATCGCAAATACAGGAGGCAGACCACCATTAATTTTCTCATTGACTTCAATGTTAATTTTCGCCTCTTTGCCCACCTCCAACCTTCGCCAAATTTTTGTTGGGCTGAATGCTTTTAACTACAGACAGAGGAACAAATGGCCATGGCTTTGAACTTAAAGAAGCATACTAAAAATATGTAATTAATATCACTGTAGCCAACCTCATAACCCTGTTATCCTTCCGCCTCAAAATAATGAATATTTACCAAATCCTGACAGAAAATATTAATCCAAACCCACTCGGTCAATTTTAGACCAAAAAATCAACATAAATGGCCATGCAAAAGGGGATAATTGAAAAGGAGCGAGATTTGCTATAAATATAGTGCCTCCAAAAGCCTGAGCGATTTTTCACATTTCAAGATGGTGGCACTTACGGTTCGAACGATAGACTTCATATTTTGTGTTTGCATTAGTAATGGACAAAAAAAAAAAAATCAAGGCAATCTGACCTGTATTTTTATCGATGTTTTTGAAAACTTCGATCCTTATTTTTTCCAAAGGGAGATAGCTTTGAAAATTTCTAATGACATGGTTGAGAATTTTCGAAATTCGAAAATCTGAAACTGCAGTTAAAAATGAATTTTGTCAAGCTACTCAAAGAAAAAAGATTTAGTAAAATAAGTCAAATAGTTACAGAGTTACAGTATTGTAGGTCAAATGCATCCGTTCGTAAAATTCCGTGATTTCGAATTCGCAAAACGTTTTGAAAATATATTTAATCGAACAGGCTAGCTATAAGACTGTCGATTGACAAGAGTTTCATCACCCTCCCTTCTTTATAGCCAAAATTATCGTGGCCTAAAGTATCAACAAATTAGCTTGCTTATCACTGCTTACCCTAGGCAGAAAATGCTCATCTTTGACCTCAATCGAGACAGCGACCTAGTGAACGTCTACACCAAGTTTGAACATTTTAGATCAATTAGAAGGAGAGTTATTGTGATTCAAATTCTCGACCCTTCAAATTGCTTATATTTTTCACTTTCAATTCACAATGGCGACCATCAATTGACCTAAATCAAAATTCTACTCAGAACGTTTTTTAGGCCATCCTTCAAGGATTCAGAAAATATAACTCCCGTGTCTGTAAGTAAAATAGCAAAAAAGCCTTAGGAATTTTTCACGTTACAAGATGGTGGCACTTCCGGTTCGATCTACAAACTTCATATTTTGTGTACGAATCAGTAATTACTTGTCTAGTATCGAAAAAAAAATATAGGACATTCTAACCTATATTTCTTTAATTTTTTTGAAAAATTTGATCCTTAATTTCGTCAAGGGGAGATAATTTAGAAAATTTCTAATTATATTTTTGAAGTCACATGGGTAAGATCTACTTACATACTAAATTTCATGAAAATCGTAGACTTATTAAAGAAGTTGTCAAGTTGGTCTCAACTTCCAGTTCGAAGTCACAGCGACGAATTTTCAAAATTCGAAAATCTGAAACTGCAGTTCAAAATGATTTTTGTCAAGGTACTCAAAGAAAAAAGAATTAGTAAAATAGGTCAAATAATCACAGAGTTACAGTAATGCAGGTCAAATTCATTCGTTCGTAAAAATCGGTGATTTCGAATGCTTAAAACGTTTTGAAAATATATTTAATCAATACTCACCACCCATTTTTTGGGGGGTAGGTCAAAGTCTCAGAAACATCCTATGGTTAGATTCTGAGAAATCCGATTTGCAGGAAACACGTTGACTATAGGAGAAAGACCTCTAAACATGCTCCAAATTGTAAAAATACGACTTTTTGGATTTTTAATCTCTTTTTTTCGACTACCCCGGACATTTAAGAAAAAATGATACAATGATTTCACACAACAGTATAGCTATTAGACTCTCGATTGACAAGAGTTTCATCGCCCTCCCTTCATTACAACCAAAGTTATCGAGCCCTAAAGAATCAACAAATCAGCTTACCTATCGCTGCTTACCCTACGCAGAAAATGCTCATCTTTGAACTCAATTAAGACAGTGACCTAGTGAACGTCTACGCCAAGTTTGAACATTCTAGCTCAATTAGAAGGAGAGTTATTGTGTTCCAAATTCTCGGCCCTTCAAATAGCTTCTATTTTTCACTTTCACTTCAAAATGGCGACCATCAATTGACCTAAATCAAAATTCTACTCCGAACGTTTTTCAGGCCATCCTCCAAGGATTCAGAAAATATAACTCCCGTGTCTGTAAGTAAAATAGCAAAAAAGCCTTTGTGATTTTTCGCGTTTCAAGATGGCGGCACTTCCGGTTCGATCTACAAACTCAATATTTTGTGTACGAATCAGTATTTACTAATCTAGTATCCCCCCAAAAAATCAGGTCATTTTGACCTATATTTCTTCGATTTTTTTTGAAAATTTTGATCCTTAATTTCGCCAAGGGGAGATAATTTAGAAAATTTCTAAGGACATCTTTAAAGTTGCATCGGTAAGATCTACTTACATACTAAATTTCATGAAAATCGTACATATATTAAAGAAGTTGTCAAGTTGGTCTCAACTTCCGGTTCGAAATCACAGCGACGAATTTTAGAAATTCGAAAATCTGAAACTGCAGTTGAAAATGATTTTTGTCAAGGTAATCACAGAAAAAAGAATTAGTAAAATAGGTCAAATAGTCACACAGTTACAGTATTGTAGGTCAAATTCATTCGTTCGTAAAATTCTGTGATTTCGAAATCGTAAAACGTTTTGAAAATATATTTAATCAAAAACTGCCACCCAGTTTTGGGGGGGTAGGTCAAAGTTTCAGAAAGATCCCATGGTTAGATTCTGAGAAATCCGATTTGCAGAAACTACACAAAAAAAAAATAATAATAGCAACTAGATCTGCAAAGCAGATATTAAAGCTTTCATATTAACATTCACTTCCAGTCACATGCCATGGGTCATGTAAATAATCTCATCAACAAAAAAAAAATCATTAAAATCGGTCAAAATATAGCGAAGTTTTTATGATTTTTCAATCGTAAACAACTTTATCGGCACGAAAAACATCAAAGACAAAATTCGAAAATGTGACATTTTCAAATAACAATATTTCGACCCTGATCCCGGCTATCCAGAAATGTATTCATTTTGGAAATAGGAGACATATTCTCCAATCTACGGCCTATTGCTTTCATTCACGTGCTCGTTAATGTCGATTTTTCACCTTTTCTCATATTCAGTTCGAAATGGTGACCATCACGTGACCGAAATCAAAATTCTGATCCGATAGATTTTTAGGCATTCCTTCAAGTATTCCGAAAATGTAACTCCCAGGTCTGTAAGTAAAATATCGCAAAAGCCTTTGTGATTTTTCACGTTTCAAGATGGCGGCACTTCCGGTTCGATCCACAAACTCAATATTTTGTATACGAATCAGTATTTACTTATCTAGTATCCCCCCCCCCCAAAAAAAAATCAGGTCATTCTGACCTATATTTCTTCGATTTTTTTGAAAACTTTGATCCCTAATTTCACCAAGGGGAGATAATATAGAAAATTTCTAAAGACATCTTTAAAGTTGCATCGGTAAGATCTACTTACGTACTAAATTTCATGAAAATCGTACAACTATTAAGAAAGTTGTCAAGTTGGTCTCAACTTCCGGTTCGAAATCACAGCGACGAATTTTCGAAATTCGAAAATCTGAAACTGCAGTTGAAAATGATTTTTGTCAGGGTACTCAAAGAAATAAGAATTAGTAAAATAGGTCAAATAGTCACAGAGTTACAGTAATGCAGGTCAAATTCACTAGTTCGTAAAATTCGGTGATTTCGAATGCTTATAACGTTTTGAAAATATATTTAATCAATACCCACCACCCATTTTTTGGGGGGTAGGTCAAAGTTTCAGAAACATCCTATGGTTAGATTCTGAGAAATCCGATTTGCAGGAAACACATGTTGACTTTACGAAAAAGATCTTTAAACATGCTCCAAATTGTAAAAATACGACTTTTTGGATTTTCAATCTCTTTTTTTCGGCTACCCCGGACATTTAAGAAAAAATGATACAATGATTTCGCACAACAGGTTAGCTATTAGACTTTCGATTGACAATAGTTTCATCGCCCTCCCTTCATTATAACCAAAGTTATCGTGCCCTAAAGAATCAACAAATCAGCTTGCTTATCTCTGCTTACCCTAGGCAGAAAATGCTCATCTTTGAACTCAATCAAGACAGTGACCTAGTGAACGTCTACATCAAGTTTGAACATTCTAGCTCAATTAGAAGGAGAGTTATTGTGTTCCAAATTCTCGGCCCTTCAAATTGCTTCTATTTTTCATTTTCACTTCAAAATGGCGACCATCAATTGACCTAAATCAAAATTCTACTCCGAACGTTTTTTAGGACATCCTTGAAGGAATCAGAAAATATAACTCCCATGTCTGTAAGTAAAATAGCAAAAAAGCCTTTGTGATTTTTCACGTTTCAAGATGGCGGCACTTCCGGTTCAATCCACAAACTCAATATTTTGGGTACGAATCAGTATTTACTTAACTAGTATCCAAAAAAAGTCATTCTGACCTATATTTCTTCGATTTTTTTGAAAAATTTGATCCTTACTTTAACCAAGGGGAGATAATTTAGAAAATTTCTATTTATATTTTTGAAGTCACATGGGTAAGATCTACTTACATACTAAATTTCATGAAAATCGTAGAACTATTAAAGAAGTTGTCAAGTTGGTCTCAACTTCCGGTTCGAAATCACAGCGACGAATTTTCGAAATTCGAAAATCTGAAACTGCAGAGTACTCAAGGTACTCAAAGAAAAAAGAATTAGTAAAATAGGTCAAATAGTCACAGAGTTACAGTAATGCAGGTCAAATTCACTCGTTCGTAAATTTCGGTGATTTCGAATTCGTCAAAAGTTTTGAAAATATATTTAAACAAAAACTGCCACCCAGTTTTGGGGGGGTAGGTCAAAGTTTCAGAAAGATCCCATGGTTAGATTCTGAGAAATCCGATTTGCAGAAATGACACCAAAAAAAAAATAATAATAATAATAACAAGATCTGCTACTGTCGCATGCAGATATGAAAGCTTTCATATTCATCGTCACGTGTCATCGATTATATCAAGTATCTCAAATAAAAGGATAAGAATAACAAACTATCAAAATTGGTCAAAAACTCGCGAAGTTACAAGTCTAAATATAGTATGAAACATTTAGTAATCTGAAAACTAAAGGGAAATAACTGATACTTGTGTTGCTGTAATCGGGATGACTTCCGATTTCAAAACTTTCAGAAAAATGAAATGAAAATGGTAAGAAAACATCGAAAAATTAAATGAGATAACTTTGAACAAAACTAATACTTTTTGAATCAGGTTGAACTCAACTGTTTGAATATGTACGTTAAATATGTAGATTTGGAAAATTATAAAGACATAATATCAAAATCGGTCAAAAACTCACAAAGTTACAAATTTAAATGTAGTGAGAAACATTGCACCGGGGCAAAAAAATAATCTTTAAACTAAAGGGAAATAACTGAAACTTGTATAGCTGTAATCGGGCTTCCAAGATATGTTATATAATTATGGTTTCCAATATGTTTGGTTATAAGTAGGAAATCGTGACGACTTCTTAAGCATGTTTTAAACAAAGGGTCATAGACTGCAATATACAAGAATGGCACTCTGCAATAAAAAAAAACTGGCCAGAGATTTCTATGCAGAAATTAAAAGATAGGCTGGCACTGCCAGGCAGGATACGCCCACATTTTCGAGAGATGGATAGAGAACAAACAATACGGAAAGTGATTTTTCCTACATCATTAAGTCCTGTATTTCATACTGTATTGGGAGCAGCCATTTTGTTGGTCAGTTCCAGTCTGATATTCATGAAATTCGAAGTCGACAATGATTATGGTGTGACGGTACACAACCTAGAAATGTGACTTTTCGTCAAAATCGGATAAGAATTGTGACCTGTACAGAGTCAACAACCATGATATACCATATCTTTACACTATTCGCGTACAAACGGCGACCATTTCTTCCGGCAATTTTGGTACCATTTTCACGAAATTCGAATAATTCAGGAAGTTACGATCCGATATGCGCAAATACCGAAAGGAACCAAGATCTTTGGGTTATAACCATGCATTTCAAGTTTCATCAAAATCGAATTAAAATTGTGACCTTTACAGGGTCCACAACCTTGATATACCATTTTTTAACAGTATTCACGTACAAACGGTGGCCATTTTGTATGGCAATTTTGGTCTGATTTTCCCGAAATTCGAACTCAACCTTCCTTACGGTGTAACGGTAATATAATCAAACGTTTTTTTAAATCGGATAATAATTGTGACCTCCAAGCTAAAAAAAAAGGCGATTTTGCGTATAATCAGGGGCCATAATTCAGGAAGTTACGATCCGATATGCGCAAATATCGAAAAGAAGCAAGATCTTTGGGTTATAACCTTGAATTTCAAGTTTCAACACAATCGAATCAAAATTGTGACCTCCACAGGGTCCACAACCTTGATATACCATTTTTAACAGTATTCGCGTACAAACGGCGGCCATTTTGTATGGCAATTTTCGTCCGATTTTCCCGAAATTCGAACTCAACCTTCCTTAGGGTGTAACGGTGATATAATCAAACGTTTTTTTAAATCGAATAATAATTGTGACCTCCAAGCTAAAAAAAAGGCGATTTTGCGTATAATCAGGGGCCATAATTCAGGAAGTTACGATCCGATATGCGCAAATATCGAAAGGAAGCAAGATCTTTGGGTTATAACCATGAATTTCAAGTTTCATCAAAATCGAATCAAAATTGTGACCTCCACAGGGTCCATAACCTTGATATACCATTTTTTAACAGTATTCGCGTACTAACGGCGGCCATTTTGTATGGCAATTTTCGTCCGATTTTCCCGAAATTCGAACTCAACCTCCCTTAGGGTGTAACGGTGATATAATCAAACGGTTTTTTAAATCGAATAATAATTGTGACCTCCAGAGGGACCACAAGCTAAAAAGGGTGATTTTTCGGACAATCAGGGGCCATAATTCAGGAAATTACATTCCGATAGCCGCAAATATCGAAAGGAACCAAGATCTTTGGGTTACAAACATGCATGTCAAGTTTCGTCAAAATCGGTTCAATATTGTGACCTCTATAGGGTCCACAAGCTAAAAACGTGATTTTTCGTACAATCAGGGGCCATAATCCATGAAGTTTTGATCCGATACATGCCAATATCGAAAGGAACCGAGATCTTCTGGGGATAAACCTATATTTCAAGTTTCGTCAAAATCGGATAAGAATTGTGACCTGTAGAGAGTCCACAATCAAATTGTGGACGGACGGACGTCCGGACGGACAGGGGCGACGACATAATACGTCCACATGAAAATGTGGGCGTATAATAATTGCTAGAACCAGAAAAATATTTATCCACTATAATAAATAAGCAACATAGAGAAAATGAAATGAAATTGAATGGGGTTTAACGTCCTACTGTTCTGCTCCTACAATGGGCTAATGAAGACGGGCATACGCCATAAAGTGTGCAATGAGGGAAATTTTACCCGGGCAGCGGCGTTACGGCCTACGAGGTTGGTAAGGCGACCATACTCCTTGTCACGTACAACCAAGAAATCGAAACAAGGCCAGTTGACTCAATGACAGACGTTATGATACAGAGCGCATGTGCTAACCATTCAGCCACGCAACCTCCCTAAAATCGGCAAATTGCTGACCTACAGCGAGAAACATTTCAACCGGGCCAAATTTTCTATTTTAACAGTTTAATTTGCACGGTACCTTTAGTTATCAACCGAATATTACAAAACTTTTAAAAATAAGCCCCCCCCTGACCAGCTTAATCGTTCGCAATAAACGTTTGCCCCTTAAAATCGACAAATTGCTGAATTTAAAGTGAGAAACATTACAACCGGGCCAAATTTTCTGTTTTATCACTTTAACAGTACCTTTGATTACCAACCGATTATTACAAAACTTTAAAAAGAGAAAGAGAGAAATGCGGCCTAACGTCCATTCGACACAAACTAGGTCATTTCGGGACTAACATATGTTTTTTAATTTTATTTAAAAACTCCCCTTGCACGTACTGGTTTTTAGCCGTTGGGAGGAAACCGAAGAACACGGAGAAAACCCACGAGGTTGGACATCATACACCATGTCACGTGCAACCTGGAGATCCAAACGACGCCCGTTGACTCAATGACAAAGGTTACGATACAGCGAGCACATGCTAACCATTCAGCCATCCAGCCTCTCTGAATTCGGAAAATTGCTGACTTATAGCAAGAAACATTTCAACCGGGCGAAATTTTCTGTTTTAACAGTTTAATGTGCACGGTACTTTAATTACCAACCGATTATTACAAAACTTTTGAAAATAAGCTCCAACTGACCAGCTTAATCGTATGCAATAAACGTTTTGCCTGAATTGAAAGTTCTGCACAGAGAAAGTTCATCTCGATTTCCCGGCGTGGTTCCCTTGTCAGTAAGGCAGAACGGAGGGCCTGACAAGCACAGCTGTCTAGTCCTTATCCCTAAGCAGTTGGAATTCGATACTGTTGAATAAGCTCTATACGATGACTAAATGCGTAGATTGTAGTCACCCACACTTCATGTTTCGCTCAACAATGAAAGGATGCCGTTTTCAATGTTCGATCCTTTTGTTCTTCTACTCCTGATATGTTGGACTGTTGATCGATGGTTTCATATAAAAGACTACCAATAAGACTCTTTGTAGAAGAAGTTCCCCAAAAATAGTATGTTGACTTTACGAGAAAGACGTCTAAACATGCTCCAAATTGTAAAAATACGACTTTTTGGATTTTCAATCTCTTTTTTTCGGCTATCCCTGATATTTAAAAAAAATGATACAATCATTTCACACACCAGGCTACCCATTAGACTCTCTATTGACAAAAGTTTCACCGCCCTCCCTTCATTATAACCGAAGTTATCGTGCCCTAAAGAATCAACAAATCAGCATGCTTATCTCTGCTCACCCTAAGCAGAAAATGCTCAACTTTGAACTCAATCATAACATTGACCTAGTGAACGTCTACACCAAGTTTGAACATTCTAGCTTAATTAGAAGAAGAGTTATTGTGTTCCGAAGTCCGGGCCTTTCAAATTGCTTCTATTTTTCATTTTCAATTCAAAATTGTGACCATCACATGACCGAAATCAAAATTCTGATCCGATAGATTTTTAGGCATTCCTTCAAGGATTCCGAAAATATAACTCCCGAGTCTGTAAGTAAAATAGCAAAAAAGCCTTTTTGATTTTTCACGTTTAAAGATGGTGGCACTTCCGGTTCGATCGACAAACTCCATATTTTGTGTACGAATCAGCAATTCCTTGTCTAGTATCGAAAAAAAAAATTAGGTCATTCTGACCTATATTTCGACGATTTTTTTGAAAACTTGGATCCTTAATTTCACCAAGGGGAGATAATTTAGAAAATTTCTAATTATATTTTTGAAGTCACATCGGTAAGATCTACTTGTATACTAAATTTCATGAAAATCGTACAACTATTAAAGAAGTTGTCAATTTGGTCTAAACTTCCGGTTCGAAATCACAGCGACGAATTTTCGAAATTCGAAAATGTGAAACTGCAGATGAAAATGATTTTTTTCAAGGTATTCAAAGAAAAAAGAATTAGTAAAATCGGTCAAAAAATAACAAAGTTACGACTATGCATTGTCAATTTTTTCGTTCGTAAAATTCGGTGATTTCGGATTCGTAAAACGTTTTGAAAATATATTTAAACAACGTTCGCACCCCATTTTTGGGGGGGTAGGTCAAAGTTTTAGAAAGATCCCATGGTTAGATTCTGAGAAATCCGATTTGCAGAAAATACACAAAAAAAAAAATAATAACTAGATCTGCTACTGTCCCATGCAGATATGAAAGCTTTCATATTCATCGTCACGTGTCATTGATTGTATCAAGTATCCTAAATAAAAGGATAAGAAGAAAAAATTATTAAAATTGGTCAAAAACTCGCGAAGTTACAAGTCTAAATATAGTATGAAACATTGCACCCAGGCATAACAATAATCTGAAAACTAAAGGGAAATAACTGAAACTTGTATTACTGTAATGAGACGGATGAGAAAATGAAATGAAAATGGCGGGAAAAAAAATAAAAAATGGCAGGTTGGACAGGCGACCTTACTCCTTGTCACGTACAACCGGGCATTCGAAAACACGCTAGTTAACTCAATGACAGGCGCGCGTGCTAACCATTCGGGCACCCAACCCCCCTTTGAAATCAGACACGTGCAATATGTCATATAAGAAGAATAAGAAGTCGCTCACAACAAAATGGTAAATTAATGAGTTTAGGCCAAAAGGTTGAGCTACTGTTTTAGAGTACTTAATAGTTTTAAAGAGACACGTTAAGGGTTGTTCATAGTTAAATGAAAGTTTAATTTTAAATAAGACCAATAAAATTAGGATTCAATAATGCCAGACTAATATTTTCAATATGTTTGGTTATAAGTAGGAAATCGTGACGACTTCTTAAGCATGTTTTAAACAAAGGATCATGTTTGTTTAAACAAGAATGGCACTCTGCAATAAAAAAACTGGCCAAAGCAAGATTTCTAATTAAATAATTGCCAGAACCAGAAAAATATTTATCCACTATAATAAATAAGCAACATAGAGAAAATGAAATGAAATTGAATGGGGTTTAACGTCCGACTGTTCTGCTCCTAAAATGGGCTAATGAAGACGGGCATATGCCATAAAGTGTGCAATGAGGGAAATTTTACCCGGGCAGCGGCGGTTACGGCCTACGAGGTTGGACAGGCGACCATACTCCTTGTCACGTACAACCAAGAAATCGAAACAACGCCAGTTGACTCAATGACAGACGTTATGATACAGAGCGCACGTGCTAACCATTCAGCCACGCAAATTGCTGACCTACAGCGAGAAACATTTCAACCGGGACAAATTTTCTATTGTAACAGTTTAATTTGCACGGTACCTTTAGTTATCAACCGAATATTACAAAACTTTTAAAAATAAGCTCCCCCTGACCAGATTAAGCGTTCGCAATAAACGTTTGCCCCTTAAAATCGGCAAATTGCTGACTTTAAAGTGAGAAACATTACAACCGGGCGAAATTTTCTGTTTTATCACTTTTACAGTACCTTTGATTACCAACCGATTATTACAAAACTTTAAAAATAAAAGAGAAAGAGAGAAATGCGGCCTAATGTCCATTCGACACAAACTAGGTCATTTCGGGACTAACATATGTTTTTTAATTTTATTTAAAAACTCCCCTTGCGCCCTTGGGAGGAAACCGAAGGACACGGAGAAAACCCACGAGGTTGGACATCATACTTCATGTCACGTCCAACCTGGAGATCGAAACGACGCCCATTGACTCAATGACAGACGTTACGATACAGTGCGCACATGCTAACCATTCAGCCATTCAGCCTCCCTGAATTCGGAAAATTGCTGACTTATAGCAAGAAACATTTCAACCGGGCGAAATTTTCTGTTTTAACAGTTTAATGTGCACGGTACTTTAATTACCAACCGATTATTACAAAACTTTTGAAAATGAGCTCCAACTGACCAGCTTAATCGTATGCAATAAACGTTTTGCCTGAATTGAAAGTTCTGCACAGAGAAAGTTCATCTCGATTTCCCGGCGTGGTTCCCTTGTCAGTAAGGCAGAACGGAGGGCCTGACAAGCACAGCTGTCTAGTCCTTCGGATGGGACGAAAAACCAAGGTCCCGTGTACACATTGGAGTGCACGTAAAATATCCCTAAGCAGTTGGAATTCGATACTGTTGAATAAGCTCTATACGATGACTAAATGCGTAGATTGTAGTCACCCACACTTCATGTTTCGCTCAACAATTAAAGGGTGCCGTTTTCAATGTTCGATCCTTTTGTTCTTCTACTCCTGATATGTTGGACTGTTGATCGATGGTTTCATATAAAAGACTACCAATAAGACTCTTTGTAGAAGAAGTTCCCAAAAAATAGTATGTTGACTTTACGAGAAAGACCTCTAAACATGCTCCAAATTGTAAAAATACGACTTTTTGGATTTTCAATCTCTTTTTTTCGGCTATCCCTGATATTTAAAAAAAATGATACAATCATTTCACACAACAGGCTACCTATTAGACTCTCTATTGACAAAAGTTTCACCGCCCTCCCTTCATTATAACCGAAGTTATCGTGCCCTAAAGAATCAACAAATCAGCATGCTTATCTCTGCTTACCCTCAGCAGAAAATGCTCATCTTTGAAGTCAATCATAACATTGACCCAGTAAATGTCTACACCAAGTTTGAACATTGTAGCTTAATTAGAAGGACAGTCATTGCGTTCCGAATTCCGGGCCTTTCAAATTTTTTCTATTTTTCATTTTCAATTCAAAATTGTGACCATCACATGACCGAAATCAAAATTCTGATCCGATAGATTTTTAGGCATTCCTTCAAGGATTCCGAAAATATAACTCCCGAGTCTGTAAGTAAAATAGCAAAAAAGCCTTTTTGAGTTTTCACGTTTAAAGATGGTGGCACTTCCGGTTCGATCGACAAACTCCATATTTTGTGTACGAATCAGTAATTCCTTGTCTAGTATCGAAAAAAAAAATTAGGTCATTCTGACCTATATTTCGACGATTTTTTTGAAAACTTTGATCCTTAATTTCACCAAGGGGAGATAATTTAGAAAATTTCTAATTATATTTTTGAAGTCACATCGGTAAGATCTACTTGTATACTAAATTTCATGAAAATCGTACAACTATTAAAGAAGTTGTCAAATTGGTCTAAACTTCCGGTTCGAAATCACAGCGACGAATTTTCGAAATTCGAAAATGTGAAACTGCAGATGAAAATGATTTTTTTCAAGGTATTCAAAGAAAAAAGAATTAGTAAAATCGGTCAAAAAATAACTAAGTTACGACTATGCATTGTCAGTTTTTTCGTTCGTAAAATTCGGTGATTTCGGATTCGTAAAACGTTTTGAAAATATATTTAAACAACGTTCGCACCCCATTTTTGGGGGGGTAGGTCAAAGTTTTAGAAAGATCCCATGGTTAGATTCTGAGAAATCCGATTTGCAGAAAATACACAAAAAAAAAATAATAATAATCTTAACAGAAACAATAAGCTTTCATATGTAATATGAAAGCTTAATAATCTTAACAGAAACAATAAGCTTTCATATGTAATATGAAAGCTTAATAATCTTAACAGAAACAATAAGCTTTCATATGTAATATGAAAGCTTAACTAGATCTGCTACTGTCCCATGCAGATATGAAAACTTTCATATTCATCGTCACGTGTCATCGATTAAATCAAGTATCTCAAATAAAAGGATAAAAATAACAAACTATTAAAATTGGTCTAAAACTCGCGAGGTTACAAGTCTAAATATAGTATGAAACATTGAGTAATCTGAAAACTAAAGGGAAATAACTGATACTTGTGTTGCTGTAATCGGGATGACTTCCCACTTCAAAACTTTCAGAAAAATAAAATGAAAATGGTAAGAAAACATCGAAAAATTAAATGAGATAACTTTGAACAAAACTAAATTAGGTTGAACTCGACTGTTTGAATATGTACGTTAAATATGTAGATTTGGAAAATTATAAAGACATAATATCAAAATCGGTCAAAAACTCACAAAGCTACAAATTTAAATGTAGTGAGAAACATTGCACCCGGGCAAAAAATAATATTTAAGCTAAAGGGAAATAACTGAAACTTGCATAGCTGTAATCGGGCTTCCAAGATATGTTATATAATTATGGTTTCCAATATGTTCGGTTATAAGTAGGAAATCGTGACAACTTGTTAAGCATGTTTTAAACAAAGGGTCATAGACTGCAATATACAAGAATGGCACTCTGCAATAAAAAAAACTGGCCAAAGCAAGATTTCTATGCAGAAATTAAATAATTGCTAGAACCAGAAAAATATTTATCCACTATAATAAATAAGCCACATAGAGAAAATGAAATGAAATTGAATGGGGTTTAACGTCCTACTGTTCTGCTCCTACAATGGGCTAATGAAGACGGGCATACGCCATAAAGTGTGCGACGAGGGAAATTTTACCCGGGCAGCGGCGTTACGGCCTACGAGATTGGACAGGCGACCATACTCCTTGTCACGTACAACCAAGAAATCGAAACAACGCCAGTTGACTCAATGACAGACGTTATGATACAGAGCGCACGTGCTAACCATTCAGCCACGCAACCTCCCTAAAATCGGCAAATTGTTGACCTACAGCGAGAAACATTTCAACCGGGCCAAATTTTCTATTTTAACAGTTTAATTTGCACGGTACCTTTAGTTATCAACCGAATATTACAAAACTTTTAAAAATAAGCTCCCCCTGACCAGCTTAATCGTTCGCAATAAACGTTTGCCCCTTCAAATGGGCAAATTGCTGACTTTAAAGTGAGAAACATTACAACCAGGCGAAATTTTCTGTTTTATCACTTTTACAGTACCTTTGATTACCAACCGATTATAACAAAACTTTAAAAAAAAAAAGAGAAAGAGAGAAATGCGGCCTAACGTCCATTCGACACAAACTAGGTCATTTCCGGACTAACATATGTTTTTTAATTTTATTTAAAAACTCCCCTTGCGCGTACTGGTCTTTAGCCGTTGGGAGGAAACCGAAGAACACGGAGAAAACCCACGAGGTTGGACATCATACACCATGTCACGTGCAACCTGGAGATCGAAACGACGCCCGTTGGCCCAATGACAGACGTTAAGATACAGCGCGCACATACTAACCATTCAGTCATTCAGCCTCCCTGAATTCGGAAAATTGCTGACTTATAGCAAGAAACATTTCAACCGGGCGAAATTTTCTGTTTTAACAGTTTAATGTGCACTGTACTTTAATTACCAACCGATTATTACAAAACTTTTGAAAATAAGCTCCAACTGACCAGCTTAATCGTATGCAATAAACGTTTTTCCTGAATTGAAAGTTCTGCACGGAGAAAGTTCATCTCGATTTCCCGGCGAGGTTCCCCTTGTCAGTGAGGCAGAACGGAGGGCCTGAATAGCACAGCTGTCTAGTCGTTCGGATTGGACGAAAAACCAAGGTCCCGTGTACACATTGGAGTGCACGTAAAATATCCCTATGCAGTTGGAATTCGATACTGTTGAATAAGCTCTATACGATGACTAAATGTGTAGATTGTAGTCACCCACACTGCATGTTTCGCTTAACAATGAAAGGGTGCCGTTTTCAATGTTCGACCCTTTTGTTCTTCTACTCCTGATATGTTGAACTGTTGATCGATGGTTTCATATAAAAGACTACCAATAAGACTCTTTGTAGAAGAAGTTCCCAAAAAATATTATGTTGACTTTACGAGAAAGACCTCTCTAAACATGCTCCAAATTGTAAAAATACGACTTTCTGGATTTTCAATCTCTTTTTTTCCGCTATGCCTGATATTTAAAAAAAAATGATACAATGATTTCACACAACAGGCTAGCTATTAGACTCTCTATTGACTTTCGATTGACAATAGTTTCACCGCCCTCCCTTCATTATAACCGAAGTTATCGTGCCCTAAAGAATCAACAAATCAGCATGTTTATCTCAGCTTACCCTAAGCAGAAAATGCTCATCTTTGAACTCAATCATAACATTGACCTAGTGAACCAAGTTTGAACATTCTAGCTTAATTAGAAGGAGAGTAATTGTGTTCCAAAGTCCCGACCCTTTAAATTGCTTCTATTTTTCATTTTCAATTCAAAATGGTGACCATCACGTGACCGAAATCCAAATTCGGATCCGACAGATATTTAGGCATTCCTTCAAGGATTCCGAAAATATAATTCCCGAGTCTGTAAGTAAAATAGCAAAAAAGCCTTTTTGATTTTTCACTTTTAAAGATGGTGGCACTTCCGGTTCGATCGACAAACTCCATATTTTGTGTACGAATCAGTACTTACTTCTCTAGTATCCAAGAAAAAAATTAGGTCATTCTGACCTATATTTCTTTGATTTTTTTGAAAAATTTGATCCTTAATTTCGTTAAGGGGAGATAATTTAGAAAATTTCTAATTATATTTTTGAAGTCACATCGGTAAGATCTATTTATATACTAAATTTCATGAAAATCGTACAACTATTAAAGAAGTTGTCAATTTGGTCTAAACTTCCGGTTCGAAATCACAGCGACGAATTTTCAAAATTCGAAAATGTGAAACTGCAGATGAAAATGATTTTTTTGAAGGTATTCAAAGAAAAAAGAATTAGTAAAATCGGTCAAAAAATAACAAAGTAACGACTATGCATTGTCAGTTTTTTCGTTCGTAAAATTCGGTGATTTCGGATTCGTAAAACGTTTTGAAAATATATTCAAACAACGTTCGCACCCCATTTTTTTTTGGGGGGGGGGGGTAGGTCAAAACTTCAGAAAGATCCCATGGTTAGATTCTGAGAAATCCGATTTGCAGAAAATACACAAAAAAAAATAATAATAATCTTAACAGAAACAATAAGCTTTCATATGTAATATGAAAGCTTAATAATAATCTTAACAAAAACAATAAGCTTTCATATGTAATATGAAAGCTTAATAACTTTAACAGAAACAATAAGCTTTCATATGTAATACATATGAAAGCTTAACTAGATCTGCTACTGTACCATGCAGATATGAAAGCTTTCATATTCATCGTCACGTGTCATTGATTGTATCAAGTATCCTAAATAAAAGGATAAGAAGAAAAAATTATCAAAATTGGTCAAAAACTCGCAAAGTTACAAGTCTAAATATAGTATGAAACACTGCACACAGGCATAACAATAATCTGAAAACTAAAGGGAAATAACTGAAACTTGTATTACTGTAATGAGACGGATGAGAAAATGAAATAAAAATGGCGGGAAAAAAAATTAAAAATGACAGGTTGGACAGGCGACCTTACTCCTTGTCACGTACAACCGGGCATTCGAAAACACGCTAGTTAACTCAATGACAGGCGCGCGTGCTAACCATTGAGCCACCCAACCCCCCTTTGAAATCAGACACGTGCAATATGTCATATAGGAAGAATAAGAAGTCGCTCACAACAAAATTGTAAATTAATGAGTTTAGGTCAAAAGGTTGAGCTACTGTTTTAGAGGATCTAATAGTTTTAAAGAGACACGTTAAGGGTTGTTCATAGTTAAATGAAAGTTTAATTTTAAATAAGACCAATAAAATTAGGATTTAATAATGTCAGACTAATATTTCCAATATGTTTGGTTATAAGTAGGAAATCGTGACGACTTCTTAAGCATGTTTTAAACAAAGGATCATATACTGAATTATACAAGAATGGCACTCTGTAATAAAAAAAACTGGCCAAAGCAAGATTACTATGCAGAAATTAAATAATTGCTAGAACCAGAAAAATATTTATCCACTATAATAAATAAGCAACATAGAGAAAATGAAATGAAATTGAATGGGGTTTAACGTCCTACTGTTCTGCTCCTTAAATGGGCGAATGAAGACGGGCATATGCCATAAAGTGTGCAATGAGGGAAATTTTACCCGGGCAGCGGCGGTTGCGGCCTACGAGGTTGGACAGGCGACCATACTCCTTGTCACGTACAAACAAGAAATCGAAACAACGCCAGTTGACTCAATGACAGACGTTATGATACAGAGCGCACGTGCTAACCATTCAGCCACGCCATCTCACTAAAATCGGCAAATTGCTGACCTACAGCGAGAAACATTTCAACCGGGCCAAATTTTCTATTTTAACAGTTTAATTTGCACGAGGTTGGACATCATGATCGAAACGACGCCCGTTGACTCAGTGACAGACGTTACGATACAGCGCGCACATGCTAACCATTCAGCCATTCAGCCTCCCAGAATTCGGAAAATTGCTGACTTATAGCAAGAAACATTTCAACCGGGCGAAATTTTCTGTTTTAACAGTTTAATGTGCACGGTAATTTAATTACCAACCGAATATTACAAAACCTTTGAAAATAAGCTCCAACTGACCAACTTCATCGTATGCAATAAACGTTTGGCCTGAATTGAAAGTTCTGCACGGAGAAAGTTCATCTTGATTTCCCGGCGTGGTTTCCCGTTGTCAGTCAGGCAGAACGGGAGGGCCTGACAAGCACAGCTGTCTAGTCGTTCGGATGGGACAAAAAACCAAGGTCCCGTGTACACATTGGAGTGCACGTAAAATATCCCTAAGCAGTTGGAATTCGATACTGTTGAATAAGCTCTATACGATGACTAAATGTGTAGATTGTAGTCACCCACACTGCATGTTTCGCTTAACAATGAAAGGGTGCCGTTTTCAATTTTCGATCCTTTTGTTCTTCTACTCCTGACATGTTGGACTGTTGATCGATGGTTTCATATAAAAGACTACCACTAAGACTCTTTGTAGAAGAAGTTCCCAAAAAATATGATGTTGACTTTACGAGAAAGACCTCTAAACATGCTCCAAATTGTAAAAATACGACTTTTTGGAATTTCAATCTCTTTTTTTCGGCTATCCCTGATATTTAAAAAAAATGATACAATGATTTCAAACAACAGGCTAGCTATTAGTCTCTCTATTGACAAAAGTTTCACCGCCCTCCCTTCATTATAACCGAAGTTATCGTGCCCTAAAGAATCAACAATTCAGCATGCTTATCTCTGCTTACCCTAAGCAGAAAATGCTCATCTTTGAACTCAATCATGACATTGACCTAGTGCACGTCTACTCCAAGTTTGAACATTCTAGCTTAATTAGAAGGAGAGTTATTGTATTGCAAAGTCCCTGCCCTTCAAATTGCTTCTATTTTTCATTTTCAATTCAAAATGGTGACCATCACGTGGCCGAAATCAAAATTCGGATCCGATAGATTTTTAGGCATTCCTTCAGGGATTCTGAAAATATAACTCCCGAGTCTGTAAGTAAAATAGCAAAAAAGCCTTTTTGATTTTTCACGTTTAAAGATCGTGGCACTTCCGGTTCGATCGACAAACTCCATATTTTGTGTACGAATCAGTAATTCCTTGTCTAGTATCAAAAAAAAAATTAGGTCATTCTGACCTATATTTCGACGATTTTTTTGAAAAATTTGATCCTTAATTTCGTCAAGGGGAGATAATTTAGAAAATTTATAATTATATTTTTGAAGTCACATTGGTAACATCTACTTATACACTAAATTTCATGAAAATCGTACAGCTATTAAAGAAGTTCTCAAATTGAAAATGCGAAACTGCTGATGAAAATGATTTTTTTCAAGGTATTCAAAGAAAAAAGAATTAGTAAAATCGGTCAAAAAATAACAAAGTTACGACTATGCATTGTCCGTTTTTTCGTTCGTAAAAAATTCGGTGATTTCGGATTCGTATCTGCTACTGTCCCATGCAGATATGAAAGCTTTCATATTCATCGTCACGTGTCATCGATTGTATCAAGTATCTTAAATAAAAGGATGAAAAGAAAAAATTATCAAAATTGGACAAAAACTCGCGAAGTTACAAGTCTAAATATAGTATGAAACATTGCACCCAGGCATAACAATAAACTGAAAACTAAAGGGAAATAACTGAAACTTGTATTACTGTAATGAAACGGATGAGAAAATGAAATGAAAATGGCGAGAAAGAACTAAAAAAGGCAGGATGGACAGGCGAACTTACTCCTTGTTACGTACAACCGGGCATTCGAAAACACGCTAGTTAACTCAATGACAGGCGCGCGTGCTAACCATTCAGCTACACCCCCCCCCCTTTGAAATCAGACACGTGCAATATGTGATATAGGGAGAATAACAAGTTGCTCACAACAAAATCGTAAATTAATGAGTTTAGGTCAAAAGGTTGAGCTACTGTTTTAAAGTATTTTTTTGTTTTAAAGAGACACGTTATGGGTTGTTCATAGTTAAATGAAAGTTTAATTTTAGGATTTAATAATGCCAGACTAATATTAAAATAAAGTTTTAAATTAAGAATAATTAATTATTGGTCTAATGCAATGAAATGCTTTGATTTGACGGATGAAATGTACGATGGGTGTCCAGACTATGTGGCTAAGTCGTTGGCCAGGCGGTCGGGTGTTCGATCCCTGCATTGGCCGAGAAAGTTCATCTCGATTTTCTGGCGTGTCCCCCCCACCCGCCGTGTACACATTGGAGTGCACGTAAAAGATCCCTTTGCAGTTGGAATTCGATACTGTTGAATACGCTCTATACAATGACTAAATGTGCAGATTATAGCCCCCCACACTGCATGTTTTGCTTAACAATGAAAGGGTGCCGTTTTCAATTTTCGATCCTTTTATTCTTCTACTCCTGCTATTTTGGACTGTTGGTCGATGGTTTCATAAAAAAAAAACCTACCGATAAGACTCTTTGTAGAAGAATTTCCCCCAAAATATTATGTTGACTTTAAAACCCTATACACTCAACCCCTTAATAAGAGTTTTAACACTGGTATCTGTTACTGGGCAAATGGTAAAAAATAATTCTTAGAAGAACCACATGTTATATGTTTCTGATAACAGCATTGGCAGGGCTTTCTATAGGGGATCATTTCGTTGACCCCACGTGCATGAGCTTTGACCTTGACCTTTTTTATTTGACCTTTGACCCCAAAAATAATTTTAACTTTTCCATTTGACCTCAAACAGACCACAGGGATTATAAGCTGGTAGGGTTTTTGATGTAGATTAAAAAAAAACAACTATTTTGCCACAAATCTTTGTATTATTCATAATTGTAGCACTAAAATCAAAAAAGTTATGAGACATCAAAGATGATAAACATTGCAATAAAATACAGCAATGGAGTTTTAAGTATTCACATTGTAGCAATTGTGATTTAAAGGGACAATAACATTCTTGCTGGCTTGGTAGCCCCAGTAAATAAATAATACCCCTATTCTAAGTACAAGATGTTTAAGTGTCCTACCTGTTGTGTAAATTATCCATTACAACCTATTTTACTTGTCCAGAGGGTTCGAAAATATTTTAAAATCCAAGTCACATTTGAAAAGGTTTACGTTAGACTTTTCAAATCAATTGGTTGAATTTTTCCAATTTTTTAAAATAGGTGTGTTAAGATGAAATTTATATCATCATTTAATTGGAATATTGTAAAATAATACGATTTATTGACCAGAATGAAGATTGAGACATATTATTCAGTTACAACAAGAGTGTTATTGGGGCTTTAATGAATGGATTTAAAGATAACAAAATAAAATATCACAAATATATGATTAGAATTAAAAAATAAAGACATAATTAAGTAATTATGCAAATGACCTTTGACATATTATTGACCTTTGACCCCACTATTGACCTTTGACTCAATGGGTTGACCTTTGACCTGCCATACCGACTTTCGACCCCAAATTAATTTTTTTTTTTATACTTATGTTGTTAAAATCATACCCACAGCTGCTATTATGAAAATATTACAGCATTTGCCATAAGGTAAACACGATCTCAAAGACAATAGCCCTTTTTTACAACGAAATATGAAAGTAGGCACAAGGCGGAGAACAAAAATTCAGAAGGAATACATACAATCAAGTATATACATGTACACAGGCCTAGAAAAACCATGCAACAATCAATAATTATGTTATTAACAATAAATATAGCAATGACAAAAAATCTGCTATGTTATCTAGTTTTCACCCGTCAAACAGACTAAATTCCATTGTGCCAACTGCCAACTCATGAAACTCCAATTCCATGTCTTGGAATAAACTTCGGTATAGCCTACTGGGCTCTGTGTCTATACACTTTCCATGCTTCCATTCTTCTGTGCTAATATTATGATTTATCTTCTGATGACCACAAGGCTGGGATGCAGATGGCTGTGTTCTCTTCAATGGTAAATTTTCTTCACAAGAATCTTCTGTATAGGAAAGCTTCTATTTTTCTTGAACCCTTGACCTGGTGGTACATGTACTTTTGTTATACTGTTGTACCCAAACTTTCTCAACAATATCATTGGGTCTACCTATTTCCATCTTCAGATAAGGGCCTTCAAATATAAATAAATAAATGTAAAGCATTCAGTGCAATAAAAAAAAAACAAAAGACTTCTACATTGAGTAACCTTAGGTAAAATAATTCGAAAGAGGAAGGTCATAAATCAATATTTTATACAATAGTAAATCTATGCACACAATCTAAAGCTGTAGAACATCTAGACATTTTAGGTTTATACTTGTTTTGAATAATTTGAATGTAAAAATATATACATTATACATAACAAACAAAACTCACACATCCCAATCCATGCTTGTATCAGTACCATAAGGCCTAAGACTATCATTAGTCTACCATGTCCATGTGCCGTATCTTCAACTGAGGTTGAAGGCCTAGGAAAAAAATTAAATAACACACTTTGATTAAATAGTGTACATGTAAAACACAGAAGGATAGTCACACAAGCTTTCGTTTGGCATTTATAATATACATGTACATGTGTGGGCCTATTATTTATTTTTACCAAAGGGTAGAGATAGAAATCTAAATTATCATAAGTGATTTAGCCTTACTTGCCCGAGGCCTAGAGGACTAGTCCCAACAACATGTGTGGGCCTATTATTTATTTTTACCAAAGGGCAGAGATAGAAATCTAAATCATCATAAGTGATTTAGCCTTACTTGCCCGAGGCCTAGAGGCCTAGTCCTAACAACGGCCCAACCCCTCGATCATTGCTGGAATTGGAACGAAAGCAAACAAACGAAAACTGACAATAATTAGTGGCCAAGCCTTTTTGAAATTTGAATAACTATACGCGGGTTTCTGCATTTCATGCGAAAATTGTCTAATTGAAACAGAAAACATCCCCTTTTCACCAAGTCAGCCATGTGCGTACTCCGCCATACGCACGTGACCGAGAAATATACTACTGTAGTACTATTACTATTAGTATTCCATTTTGGGCCCACATATTTGATCTAATTCACAGATAATTCGATGATAAATGGATAATTCATGGTAGAAATAAGCACACATTCTACAATTAAATAATTATCATCATCAAGTTTACGTTTGTTCGGGTGTAAAATAATAAATTAGTAAACAAAACTCACTCATCTAATCTAATCAGGATCTCTCGTTGACAAATTCTTCGTCGGACGAATCTAGGTCACATGTTTGCTCGTTTGAATTCATCGGCATCGCTCACATATTCAAGATCACACGTGTTTAATCATTGGAAAACATAACAAAACTTCTATTCTTAATTTTCGGTTTAATAATTTCTCTTTTAGATGTAATAAACCACCTTTTACGGCTATAGGTACACGAAATAATAGGACTTCTGCTAAATATAAATAACACGACGTCATTTGTTTACGCTCACAGAGTTACCCATCTTTGTTAGACTCTAGAATAATTGCCCGTTCTTAGTCTCATTTTATGGGGAATTTTCGTGGCTTTCGAATGATGTAAATGATATTTGTTTACTGTGAATATTTTTTCGGATAAGACGTGATGAATTTACCGATCGCCGGGGATCGATTTTAACAGGGGAGGAGTTCTTTAGGTTTAGAGAAAAGGACCTTTAAAAATGCTCCAAATCGTAAAAATACGACTTTTTGGATTTTCGATCTCTTTTTTCTGCTATCCCCGATATTTAAAAATAATGATACAATGATTTCCCACAACAGGCTAGCTATTAGACTTTCGATTGACAAGAGTTTCACCACCCTCCCTTCATGATAACCGAAGTTATCGTGCCCTAAAGAATCAACAAATCAGCATGCTTATCTCTGCTTATCCTAGGCAGAAAATGCTCATCTTGGAACTCAATCATAACATTGACCTAGTGAACGTCTACACCAAGGTTGAACATTCTAGCTTAATTAGAAGGAGAGTAATTGTGTTCCAAAGTCCCGACCCTTCAAATTGCTTCTATTTTTCATTTTCAATTCAAAATGGTGACCATCACGTGACCGAAATCAAAATTCGGATCCGACAGATTTTTAGGAATTCCTTCAAGGATTCCGAAAATATAACTCCCGAGTCTGTAAGTAAAATAGCAAAAAAGCCTTATTGATTTTTCACTTTTGAAGATGGTGGCACTTCCGGTTCGATCGACAAACTCCACAAATCAGTAATTACTTATCTAGTATCCAAAAAAAAAAAAATCAGGTCATTCTGACCTATATTTCGATGATTTTTTTGAAAATTTTGATCCTTAATTTCGTCAAGGGGAGATAATTTAGAAAATTTATAATTATATTTTTGAAGTCACATCGGTAAGATCTACTTATATACTAAATTTCATGAAAATCGTACAACTATTAAAGAAGTTGTCAAATTGGTCTAAACTTCCGGATCGAAATCACAGCGACGAATTTTCGAAATTCGAAAATGTGAAACTGCAGATAAAAATGATTTTTTTCAAGGTATTCAAAGAAAAAAGAATTGGTAAAATCGGTCAAAAAATAACAAAGTTACGACTATGTATTGTCATTTTTTTCGTTCGTGAAATTCGGTGATTTCGGATTCGTAAAACGTTTTGAAAATATATTTAATCAAGGTTCGCACCCCATTTTTGGGGGGGTAGGTCAAAATTTCAGAAAGATCCTATGGATAGATTCTGAGAAATCCGATTTGCAGAAAACACACCAAAAAAAAATAATAACTAGATCTGCTACTGTCCCATGCAGATATGAGAGCTTTCATATTCATCGTCACGTGTCATTGATTGTATCAGGTATCCTAAATAAAAGGATAAGAAGAAAAAATTATCAAAATTGGTCAAAAACTCGCAAAATTACAAGTCTAAATATAGTATGAAACATTGCACCCAGGCATAACAATAATCTAAAGGGAAATAACAGAAACTTGTATTACTGTAATGAGACGGATGAGAAAATGAAATGAAAATTGCCGGAAAAAAATTAAAAATGGCAGGTTGGACAGGCGACCTTACTCCTTGTCACGTACAACCGGGCATTCGAAAACACGCTAGTTAACTCAATTACAGGCGCGCGTGCTAACCATTCAGCTAGGAAGAATAACAAGCCGCTCACAACAAAATGGTAAATTAATGAGTTTAGGGCAAAGGGCGTCTACAGTACCCGGTGGTCACCCATCCAAGTAATAACCGGGCCCGACGTTGCTTAACTTCAGTGATCGGACGAGAACTGGTGTTTTCAACGTGGTATGGCCTTAGAAGAGAGAAGGTGGACAGAACCCGTAGTTATACTTACCTGAATTGACCCGCTTATTGATTTTTTTTTTGTTTTTTGTTTTAGAGTATTTAATTGTTTTAAAGAGACACGTTAAGGGTTGTTCATAGTTAAATGAAAGTTTAATTTTAAAAAAGGCCAATAAAATTAAGATTTAATAATGCCAGACCGAAAAGCTCTATACGATGACTAAATGTACAGATTGTAGCCACCCACACTGCATGTTTTGCTTAACAATGAAAGGGTGCCGTTTTCAATTTTCGATCCTTTTATTCTTCTACTCCTGATATTTTGGTCTGTTGAACGATGGTTTCATATAAAAGACTACCGATAAGACTCTTTGTAGAAGAAGTTCCCCCAAAATATTATGTTGACTTTAAGAGAAAAAAGGACATTTAAAAATGCTCCAAATCGTAAAAATACGACTTTTTGGATTTTCGATCTCTTTTTTCTGCTACCCCTGATATTTAAAAAAAATGATACAATCATTTCACACAACAGGCTAGCTATTAGACTCTCGATTGACAAGAGTTTCACCACCCTTCCCTTCATTATAACCGAAGTTATTGTGCCCTAAAGAATCAACAAATCAGCATGCTTATCTCTGCTTTCCCTATGCAGAAAATGCTCATCTTTACACTCAATCATGACATTGACCTAGGGAACGTCTACACCAAGATTGAACATTCTAGCTCAATTAGAAGGAGAGTTATTGTGTTTCAAAATCTCGGCCCTTCAAATTGCTACTACTTTTCATATTCACTTCAAAATGGCAACCATCAGTTGACCTAATTCAAAATTCTGCTCCCAACGATTTTTGGGCCATCCTTCAAGGATTTAGAAAATATAACTCCCGTGTCTGTAAGTAAAATAGCAAAAAAGCCTTAGGGATTTTTCATGTTTCAAGATGGTGGCACTTCCGGTTCGATCGACAAACTCCATATTTTGTGTAGGAATCAGCAATTACTTGTCGAGTATCGAGTACCTATATTTCGACGATTTTTTTTAAAACTTTGATCCTTAATTTCACCAAGGGGAGATAATTTAGAAAATTTCTAATTATATTTTTGAAGTCACATGGGTAAGATCTACTTATATACTAAATTTCATGAAAATCGTACAACTATTAAAGAAGTTGTAATATTGGTCTAAACTTCGGGTTCGAAATCACAGCGACGAATTTTCGAAATTCGAAAATGTGAAACTGCAGATGAAATTGGGTTTTTCAAGGTATTCAAAGAAAAAAGCATTAGTAAAATCGGTCAAAAAATAGCAAAGTTACGACTATGCATTGTCAGTTTTTTCGTTCGTCAAATTCGGTGATTTCGAATTCGCAAAACGTTTTCAAAATATATTTAATCAACAGCCACCACTCATTTTTTTTTTTTGGGGGGGGGGGGTAGGTCAAAGTTTCAGAAACATCCTATGGTTAGATTCTGTGAAATCCTATTTGCAGGAAAAACACACACAAAAAAAAATAATAACTAGATCTGCTACCGTCCCATGCAGATATGAAAGCTTTCATATTCACTGTCACTTCCTGTCACATGTCATGGGTCAGATAAATAATCCAAAGAAGAAAAAATAAATCATTAAAATCGGAAACAATCTATCGAAATTAATGTGATTTTTCACTCGTAAACAACTTTTTCGGCACGAAAAACATCAAAAGCGAAATTCGAATTTTTGAAATATTCAAATACCAAAAATTCCACCCGTATCCCGTCTATCCTGAAATTGAAATGTATTAAATTTTAGACATAGGAGACGCATTGAACATACTATGCCCTATTGTGTTTCTGCTCTGAACGTTTTTTAGGTTTTCCTTCAAGGGTTCAGAAAACGTAAGTCCCATGTCTGTAAGTGCAATATCGCAAAAGTTATATTGTTTTTTCACGTTTCAAGATGGTGTCACTTCCGGTTCGATCGACAAACTCCATGTTTTGTGTACGAATCAGTAATTACTTGATTTAAAAGTATTTATTCAGAATTCTTATATACAACGATAGAGGGAATAATATGAATAAATTGGATACAGTAACAAGCAACTAAATGCTTATATAAAACTGCTTCCAGAATAGTATGTATTGAATATAAATTTTAAATGATCAGCTGGCAGTGTAATAAAATGAAAATTATTATCTGGATTAGGGTTTTATAGTTAACAGTGGAAAGAAGAAAATGTGTTGAGTAAAAAAAAAAAAAAAAAAAAAATAAATAAAAGGAAAAACGAATAAAATAATAGAAAGAAAAAATTGTAGCGAAGGATAGGGACATTGATGTGGGGGGGGGGGTTGAATAGAGATTTGAATTAGAAAGTAGTTTGGGACGCAACGCCAGAAAACTCAAAAAGCCTAACACGCACCAAAAGCTTGTAAGAATACTTTTATTTTAGCAGTTTCAATGTTATTGATTACACATTTCTCGCGTGACCCTGGGTTACCTATGGATTGTGCAAAGGAGATTAGGAGGTGATCAAACTAGTAATAATCATTTTTCGCATATACAAGTTGTAATGGTGATTTTCAGAGCGGAAGCACATTCATTTCCGAGATTTGAAGCGTTTGGTTAGAGCTATATATTGGTGAACTACTGAAAGTACAGACACATTTTTAATTTTAGGAAGATTGTCAATCCCAAACAAAAGTGAATTAATATTCTTGAAATGGTCATCCAATGTATCGATAGTGAGTCTGCGTTGGTCTATAAAAAGGCAACACTGAAAGAAATAATGTTCACTAGATTCACATCTGTTTCCACATAAACAGGATGGATCGTCAGATACATACATGAGGTATTTATGATGATTTAGGTCAGATTTAATTTGTAACGACCTGTCGCCAAAATTGAAGAAATCATTGTATTTAGGTTTGCCATATGTTTTTCTAATTTGAAATTTGAATGAAGAGATTGAATTTGAAGCTTTGGCGTTTTCATCAAGACGATTCCATTCTTGTACTGTTGATGGGAAAAACGAGTTTTGAAAAAGATTAGATTTACAGTTAATACTCATTAGATTATTGGAGTTTCTGAGTTGATATGGTTTACTGGACGCTATAGATTGGGGGACTAAATCCAATAGATACGAGGGTGTTTGAAGATTGATAATTTTGAAAAATAAGACCATTTTATGTTCGTAGAGTCTTTTTAGAAGAGAGGAGAATCCAGATTCATTATAAAGTAAATTATGAGAAGTACCACGAGGAAGGCCTGTAATAGTTCGAATAGCATCTAAATGTAGCGATTCTAGTTGGTCACTTTTTTCTTTAGTACAGTTGTTCCAGACACAATCAGCGTAGTCGAAAAGTGGTAGGATAAAAGATTTGAAGATGATTTCAAGGGTTTTACGTTTTAGTCGATATTTTAGTGAACGAAAGCAGTTAATGGTTTTGCTAATTTTAGTTACCATGTGGTTTATGTGGGTATCCCAAGTACAACAATTATTGAAATAAACGCCGAGATGTTTATGGGTGTTTTCGTCAGTTAGAATAACATTATTGAAATTTAGTTTAAGGGAAGTAGGTGATAGTTTCCTGGAGAAGGTAAGGCTAGTAGTTTTGGATGGATTGAATGTAACTTTCCATTTTAAAGCCCACTTGTAAATCGTTTCAAGATCAGCATTTAATTTATTTTGAGCAGAGACTTGGTTATCTATTATTATAAATAATGAGGTATCGTCAGCGAATAGGCGTATATTGGATGAAATGTTATTTGTTAGGTCATTAATATAAAGGAGAAATAAAAGCGGACCAATTATCGATCCTTGCGGCACACCCGCAGAGATATTTCTTGTAAGAGACTGTTGACCGTTTAAGACGACACATTGCTCGCGATCCTGGAGATAATTAGTAATCAATTTGTGGGTGTCATGACGGATACCATAGCTGTATAGTTTATGTAATAACCCGCGATGCCAAACTCTATCGAAGGCTTTACTAATATCGAAAAAGACAGATTTTACTTCGTGTCCCTTATCGAGAGCCTTACAAATATAGTTGTACATTTCAAGAAGATGGTAAATAGCGGAGTTGTTAGGGAGAAATCCGGATTGATGGGGAGTAATGATTTTAAGCCTAATGATGAAATTGAAAATATGATTATAAATAATCCGTTCGAAGACTTTGCCAAGAGAACTAAGGAGAGAAATTGGTCTGTAGTTTTTGCAGTCGTGGGGACATCCTTTTTTAAAGATGGGAACAACATTGGCAGATTTCCAGCAATTTGGAAAGATACAACAATCAGCTAGTATTGTAAACAGACGGCTGAGTGGAATTGCCAGGGATTTATGTAGTAATTTTAGAACAAAGTTGTTCACATTATCATGGCCACATGATTTTTTAGGGGTTAGAGAAGAAAGAGTATCTTCGACTAATTTGGGCGTAATTGTCAGGGAGGAAATTTCTATGGTAGAGAACGGTAAGTCTGGAAGGGTGTCTTGATCTGAGTCTAAAATAGTTTGGGAAACAAAATAATCATTTAGGACGTTAGCTTTATCACAGTTTTCAAAATATATCTTATCGTTATATTTTAGAGGTGGAATTTCTTGGCTAGAGCATCCTTTCTTTAAAGAGATTTGTTTAACCAGAGACCACAATTATTTATTTTTGAGTCTATCTTTGAATAGTGCAAGGATTTTGACTTTCTTATTTCGGAGATGACAATGTTGCGGGATTTTCTAAAATTCTGCCAATCTAACTGTAAATTAGATTTTTTCGCTTTTTTATGAAGTCTATTTCTTTTGCGAATGAGAAGTCTGATTTTTCCACTCATCCATCTAGGATCATTTGTTCTTATTGTAACGCTTTTGTTTGGTATGAAATTCTTTAGTTCAGAAAAGATTGTTTTGGATATATTATCCGCAAGTGTATGAGGATTGTCATGTAGCTGGAAAAGGTGGTCCCAGTTGTAACTTGAAAAGTGATTATTAAGATCCGTGGAATTTAGTTTCGGGTAAGACCAAACAGTTCTTTGAAAGCATTGAGTTTTTGGAGTAGTGAAATTAAGATCTAAAATGATATGGCTGTGATCACTAAGGCCCGAATCAGAAACGCTTACATTCTTTACGAAGGAAGTCGGGGCAACTAGTTATGGCCAAGTCTAAAAGAGATCGAGAAGATGGTGTAATGCGAGTTGGCTCAGTTATCAGCTGATGAAAGTCAAAAAGACTAATTAGATCATGGATTTTGCTATTAAAAGTTGTTAAGAAATCTATATTAAAGTCACCTAAAACAATTACATGAGAATTTGGAAAATTACAAACAGTTGAAAAGCTATCTTCAATTAACTTCCAATAGTCAATTTTACTGGAAGGCGGCCTGTAAAAAGATCCAATGAGAATATGTTTAGAATTAAACTGAACCTTCTACCCAGACAGCTTCTAAGTTTTTAATAATCAAATCAGTGCGTGGTTTGAAGTATAGGTTATTTTTGACGTATATAGCTACTCCACCACCCCTACTATATTCGCGATTTAACAAAACAGGAGGATGGTAACTATTAATGTGTAAATCAGATAGAGGAATGGAATCGTCAAGCCAGGTTTCGGAAAATGTTAGTACGTCATACTTATTTAGTTCTACAGTAATTTGATCAATCTTATTTCGTATGCTTCTCGTATTTAGATGCAGGACAGTTAAGTTTTGGGGTCCAGGATTTGGGTGAATATCACCGCATAATAATAACAATACGATGAGAATTAAACTTGGCATAATGTTAACTGTTGCGAAGTAAATGTGTATATTGGGTGTAGTAATACGTTTAAGACAGAGATTGATGCGTGTTTTTCTGGGCATGGCGTCGCGTGGGGGTCCGATGTTGGAAAGGGGGCTTGGGTGTGATAATAAGTATAAGATTTAAACTAAGAACTAGAAAACCAAACATATTTATATGGTATATACAGATAACTGGAAAACCTAACATAATTTCAAAATATGTACAGCTATATTTGGTATTGAACGTTAAATACGTTCTCGTTACGTGGTATATTCATGCAAGTGACATGTTAAATATGAAAAAGCATAGGTGCGCGACATTTATTTACTATGTTGGCCAGAGAGAGAGAGAGGGAGAGAGAGAGAGACGAAATCATTATTTTATATACTAAAAATACAGAGAAGTCTCGTTTAATTAATCCAAGTTAATTGCTCATATATAATATAATTAGGTATATATATATATAGGTATTATAAGGTGTATGAGAGTGTCAAGATTTAATTTAATGTAGTAAAACTTTCAATGATTGATACTTTTACACAGCAAGTAGTCGAAAAAACTCGAAAGTGTTATACTAATAAGTCTAGTACTAAAAGCTGAGGTTAAATACGATCAGTGTAATACAACTGATTGTGTTCATGGAGTGTTAACGAAAGCTCATGATGAGGTGGGGTGTATAGGTATATTTATCACATCACATCAACTTGAACTAATTTACGAAAAATACAGAGATATACCTTCATATAAGAATTTAGGTTTCACATACGGAACAACAGTGATAAACCCTTAAATAAGTTTCACCTAATATCACACAGGGATATCTCCAAGTTATTGTACGTTTTATAGGGTTTATTAAGCATGAATACAGGTTTAATTTTGTATAGTAAGACTTTCAATTTGGGTAACTATAACTGTGCTACATAATGTTTCACAGAATTTCGTGTTAAAGTTCAATTTGTAGCCGAAAATACTAAAGTGTTATAGACCCTTCTATAGTAGAAACAAGACCAGCACTAAAAGGAAAGGTGTCATTGAATCTACATATCAGATGTCATTTATTAAGGACAGCACATCTTGAACTAGTGTACCACATAAAATATGGAGATGTCCCTTTAAGAATAAGAAGTTAGGTTATACATTAGAAACAATAGTTAAACCCTTAATAAGTTTCATCTAAGATCTCAAAGAGAATCATCTCCCGACATTATTGCTTGTAATATAAGGTTTAATACATGTGTTCACAATTAATTTTGTTAGACTTACAATACTAGAAGCTATAACTGTGCTACATAATTTTTCTCAGAATTTCATGTTAAAATTTAATTTGTAGCCGAAAAGACGAAAGTGTTATAGCTCCCTCTAAAGACTAACGAGCTCAGTGCTAAACGTAAAGGTGGCGTTGAATCAATATATCCACCGTCATTTAAAAACAGCCCATAGCTTTCAATCAATTGATGTAATAATAAATGCTGTAACGTAAACGATAAGATGAATACAGTCTACAGTACTGATAAGTTACTTAAAGCCACAGTCTTGACCTTAAAGTCCAGGTTGCGCCTTTAAGATCAAAAACGTTAATTTATAGTAAATGGAAAGTTAATTATATATATTGAAAAAGGGTAGACTAAGATTATTCTATTACGAATTGTCACTGATATACATTATATTATTTTAAGAATCCCATCAAACATTAATTTTACATTAAGAGAGAGTGTTCTTTTTGAAGAATAATTTCGAGAAAGCTTTTCTAATTTTATACATGTGTTCACAATTAATTTTGTGTTGACAATTAATTTTGTTAGACTTACAATACTAGAAGCTATAACTGTGCTACATAATTTTTCTCAGAAATTCATGTTAAAATTTAATTTGTAGCCGAAAAGCCGAAAGTGTTATAGCTCCCTCTAAAGACTAACAAGCTCAGTGCTAAACGTAAAGGTGGCGTTGAATCAATATATCCACCGTCATTTAAAAACAGCCCATAGCTTTCAATCAATTGATGTAATAATAAATACTGTAACGTAAACGATAAGATGAATACAGTCTACAGTACTGATAATTTACTTAAAGCCACAGTCTTGACCTTGAAGTCCAGGTTGCGACTTTAAGATCAAAAACGTTAATTTATAGTAAATGGAAAGTTAATTATATATATTGAAAAAGGGTAGACTAAGATTATTCTATTACGTATTGTCACTGATATCCATTATATTATTTTAAGAATCTCATCAAACATTAATTTTACATTAAGAGAGAGTGTTCTTTTTGAAGAATAATTTCGAGAAAGCTTTTCTAATTTTATACATGTGTTCACAATTAATTTTGTGTTGACAATTAATTTTGTTAGACTTACAATACTAGAAGCTATAACTGTGCTACATAATTTTTCTCAGAAATTCATGTTAAAATTTAATTTGTAGCCGAAAAGCCGAAAGTGTTATAGCTCCCTCTAAAGACTAACAAGCTCAGTGCTAAACGTAAAGGTGGCGTTGAATCAATATATCCACCGTCATTTAAAAACAGCCCATAGCTTTCAATCAATTGATGTAATAATAAATACTGTAACGTAAACGATAAGATGAATACAGTCTACAGTACTGATAATTTACTTAAAGCCACAGTCTTGACCTTGAAGTCCAGGTTGCGACTTTAAGATCAAAAACGTTAATTTATAGTAAATGGAAAGTTAATTATATATATTGAAAAAGGGTAGACTAAGATTATTCTATTACGTATTGTCACTGATATCCATTATATTATTTTAAGAATCTCATCAAACATTAATTTTACATTAAGAGAGAGTGTTCTTTTTGAAGAATAATTTCGAGAAAGCTTTTCTAATTTTAGGATTAGGGCTAACTTAGGGCATGCTGGCGATCTTCCCTCTTTAGGAAGCGAGCAATAATTCCTCTTGGGCGTTGTACAGTTGAGTTATTCGCTCCATTTTTGCTAGGTTGACCAAGGGATTGTTGTTTTCCAACACGATGAGCTGCATCTATACAAATATCCCTGGTGATATTCAGTTTATCCTTTAGAAGTCTTTAGATGGAATGTACGCAGTCTTCATTTTCCTGGGTTTCCGGGATGCCAAATACACGAAGATGCGCCTTCCTCGTATATTGTTCTAAATTATTCAGCTTGTTTTTTAAAGATTCATTTTCATTGTGTGTTTGGCAGAGAGTCGATTCAATACGTTCGAAACGTTCATGAAAGCTGTCAACATCAGATCCAATGTTGTTATTTGTAAGTTCAATCTCAGTTAAGCGATCTTCAATTTTTGATAGTCTATCATTTATTAATTTGTTAATTTTTTTTTCTAACAAATCTACTTGTCTAGTATCGAAAAAAAATAGGTCATTCTGACCTTTATTTCGACGATTTTTTGAAAAATTTGATTCTTAATTTCACCAAGGGGAGATAATTCAGAAAATTTTAGAAGTCATTTTTCAAGTCGCATCAGTAATGTCTAGTTATATACTAAATTTCATAAAAATCGTACAACTATTAAAGAAGTTGTCAAGTTGGTCTCAACTTCCGGTTCGAAATCACAGCGACGAATTTTCAAATATTACAAAACTTTTAAAAATAAGCTCCCCCTGACCAGCTTAATCGTTCGCAATAAACGTTTGCCCCTTAAAATCGGCAAATTGCTGACTTTACAGTGAGAAACATTACAACCGGGCGAAATTTTCTGTTTTATCACTTTTACAGTACCAGTACCATGGATTACCAACCGATTATTACAAAACTTTAAAAATAAAACAGAGAGAAATGCGGCTTACCGTCCATTCGACAAAAACGAGGTCATTTCGGGACTAACATATGTCTTTTAATTTTATTGAAAAACTTCCCTTGCGCGTAAGGGTCTTTAGCCGTGGGAGGTAACCGAAGGATACGGGGAAAACCCACGCGGTTGGACACCATACTCCATGTCACGTGCAACCTAAAAATTGAAACGACGCCGGTTGACTCAATGACAGACGTTACGATACAGCGCGCACATGCTAACCATTCAGCCTCCCTAAAATCGGAAAATTGCTGACTTAACATTTCAACCGGGCATTTCAATCGAAACAACGCCAGTTGACTCAATGACAGACGTTACGATACAGAGCGCAGGTGCTAACCATTCAGCCACGTAACCTCCCTAAATTTGGCAAATTGCTGACCTACAGCGACAAACATTTCAACCGGGCGAAATTATCAACCGAATATTACAAAACTTTTAAAAATAAGCTTCCCCTGGAACCTGGAAATCGAAATGACGCCGGTTGACTCAATGACAGACGTTACGATACAGCGCGCACATGCTAACCATTCAACCATTCAGCCTCTCTAAAATCGTGAAATTGCTGACTTATAGCAAGAAACATTTCAACCGGGCATTTCAATCGAAACAATGCCAGTTGACTCAATGACAGACGTTACGATACAGAGCGCAGGTGCTAACCATTCAGCCACGTAACCTCCCTAAATTTGGCAAATTGCGGATCTACAGCGAGAAACATTTCAACCGGGCGAAATTTTCTATTTTAACAGTTTAATTTGCACCGAATATTACAAAACTTTTAAAAAATAAGCTCCCCCTGACCAGCTTAATCGTTCGCAATAAACGTTTGCCCCTTAAAATCGGCAAATTGCTGACTTTAAAGTGAGAAACATTACAACCGGGCGAAATTTTCTGTTTTATCACTTTTACAGTACCAGTACCATGGATTACGAACCGATTATTACAAAACTTTAAAAATAAAACAGAAGGAGAGAATTGCGGCTTAACGTCCATTCGAGTCAAACTAGGTCATTTCGGGACTAATATATGTTTTTTAATTTTATTTATAAACTTCCCTTACACGTACTGGTATTCAGGAGTGGGAGGAAACCGAAGGACAAGGAGAAAACCCACGAGGTTGGACACCATACTCCATGTCACGTGCAATCTGGAAATTGAAACGACGCCGGTTGACTCAATGACAGACGTTGCGACAAAGCGCGCGTATGCTAATCATTCAGTCATTCAGCCTCCCTAAAATCGGGAAATTGCTGACTTATAGCAAGAAACATTTCAACCGGGCGAAATTTTCTGTTTTAGCAGTTTAATTTGCACGGTACTTTAATTACCAACCGATTATTACAAAACTTTTGAAAATAAGCTCCAACTGACCAGCTTAATCGTATGCAATAAACCTTTGGCGTGAATTGAAAGTTCTGCACCGAGAAAGTTCATCTCGATTTTCCGGCGTGGTTCCCTTTTGTCAGTGAGGCAGAACGGAGGGCCTGACAAGGACAGCTGTCTAGTCGTTCGGATGGGACGAAAAAACAAGGTCCCGTGTACACATTGAAGTGCACGTAAAATATCCCTAAGCAGTTGGAATTCGACACTGTTGAATAAGCTCTATACGATGAATAATGTGCAAATTGTCGTCACCCACGCTGCATGTTTCGCTTAACAATGACAGGTTGCAGTTTTCAAATTTGGATCCTTTTATTCTTCTAATCCTGATATTTTGGACTGTTGATCGGTGGTTTCATATAAAAGACTATCGATAAGACTCTTTGTAGAAGAAGTTCCCCAAAAATATTATGTTGATTGAAGAGGAAAGGACCTTTACAAATGCTCAAAATCGTAAAAATACGACTTTTTGGATTTTCGATCTCTTTTTTCTGCTATCCCTGACATTTAAAAACAATAATACAATGATTTCACACAACGGGCTAGCTATTAGACTCTCGATTGCCAGGAGTTTCACCACCCTCTCTTCATTATAACCGAAGTTATCGTGCCCTAAAGAATCAACAAATCAGCATATTTATCCCTGCTTACCCTAAGCAGAAAATGCTCATCTTTAAACTAAATCATGGCATTGACCTAGTGAACGTCTACACCAAGTTTAAACATTCTAGCTTAATTAGAAGGGGAGTTATTGTGTTTCAAACTCTCGGCCCTTCAAATTGCTTCTACTTTTCATATTCACTTCAAAATGGAATCCATCAGTAGACCTAAATCAAAATTCTGATCCCAGCGATTTTTGGGCCAACCTTCAAGGATTCAGAAAATATAACTCCCGTGTCAGTAAGTAAAATAGCAAAAAAGCCTTAGGGATTTTTCACGTTTCAAGATGGTGGCACTTCCGGTTCGATCGACAAACTTCATATTTTGTTTACAAAGCAGTAATTGCTTGTCTAGTATCCAAAAAAAAATAAGGTCATTCTGACCTATATTCCGATGATTTTTTTGAAAATTTTGACCCTTAATTTCGTCAAGGGGAGATAATTTTGAAAATTTCTAATTATATTTTTGAAATCACATCGCTAGGATCTACTTATATACTAAATTTCATGAAGATCGTACAACTATTAAAGAAGTTGTCAAATTGGTCTAAACTTCGGGTTCGAAATCACAGCGACGAATTTTCGAAATTCGAAAATGTGAAACTGCAGATGAAAATGATTTTTTTCAAGGTATTCAAAGAAAAAAGAATTAGTAAGATCGGTCAAAAAATAACAAAGTTACGACTATGCATTGTCAGTTTTTTCGTTCGTAAAATTCGGTGATTTCGGATTCGTAAAACGTTTTGAAAATATATTTAAACAACGTTCGCACCCCATTTTTGGGGGGGGTAGGTCAAAATTTCAGAAAGATCTTATTGATAGATTCTGAGAAATCCGATTGACAAGAGTTTCACCACCCTCCCTTCATTATAACCGAAGTTATTGTGCCCTAAAGAATCAACAAATCAGCATATTTATCCCTGCTTACCCAATAATACAATGATTTCACACAACGGGCTAGCTATTAGACTCTCGATTGCCAGGAGTTTCACCACCCTCTCTTCATTATAACCGAAGTTATCGTGCCCTAAAGAATCAACAAATCAGCATATTTATCCCTGCTTACCCTAGGCAGAAAATGCTCATCTTTACACTCAATCATGACATTGACCTAGGGAACGTCTACACCAAGATTGAACATTCTAGCTCAATTAGAAGGAGAGTTATTGTGTTTCAAAATCTCGGCCCTTCAAATTGCTACTACTTTTCATATTCACTTCAAAATGGCAACCATCAGTTGACCTAATTCAAAATTCTGCTCCCAGCGATTTTTGGGCCATCCTTTAAGGATTTAGAAAATATAACTCCCGTGTCTGTAAGTAAAATAGCAAAAAAGCCTTAGGGATTTTTCATGTTTCAAGATGGTGGCACTTCCGGTTCGATCGACAAACTCCATATTTTGTGTAGGAATCAGCAATTACTTGTCGAGTATCGAGTACCTATATTTCGACGATTTTTTTTAAAACTTTGATCCTTAATTTCACCAAAGGGAGATAATTTAGAAAATTTCTAATTATATTTTTGAAGTCATATGGGTAAGATTTCGAATTCGCAAAACATTTTCAAAATATATTTAATCAACAGCCACCACCCATTTTGGGGGGGGGGGGTAGGTCAAAGTTTCAGAAACATCCTATGGTTAGATTCTGTGAAATCCTATTTGCAGGAAAAACACAAAAAAAAAAAAAATAACTAGATCTGCTACCGTCCCATCAGATATGAAAGCTTTCATATTCACTGTCACTTCCTGTCACATGTCATGGGTCAGATAAATAATCCAAAGAAGAAAAAATAAATCATTAAAATCGGAAACAATCTATCGAAATTAATGTGATTTTTCACTCGTAAACAACTTTTTCGGCACGAAAAACATCAAAAGCGAAATTCGAATTTTTGAAATATTCAAATACCAAAAATTCCACCCGTATCCCGTCTATCCTGAAATTGAAATGTATTAAATTTTAGACATAGGAGACGCATTGAACATACTATGCCCTATTGTGTTTCTGCTCTGAACGTTTTTTAGGTTTTCCTTCAAGGGTTCAGAAAACGTAACTCCCATGTCTGTAAGTGCAATATCGCAAAAGTTATATTGTTTTTTCACGTTTCAAGATGGTGTCACTTCCGGTTCGATCGACAAACTCCATGTTTTGTGTACGAATCAGTAATTACTTGATTTAAAAGTATCTATTCAGAATTCTTATATACAACGATGGAGGGAATAATATGAATAAATTGGATACAGTAACAAGCAGCTAAATGCTTATATAAAACTGCTTCCAGAATAGTATGTATTGAATATAAATTTTAAATGATCAGCTGGCAGTGTAATAAAATAAAAATTATTATCTAGATTAGGGTTTTATAGTTAACAGTGGAAAGAAGAAAATGTTTTGAGTAAAAAAAAAAAAAAAAAAAAAAATAAATAAAAGGAAAAACGAATAAAATAATAGAAAGAAAAAATTGTAGCGAAGGATAGGGACATTGATGTTGGGGGGGGGGGGTGAATAGAGATTTGAATTAGAAAGTAGTTTGGGACGCAACGCCAGAAAACTCAAAAAGCCTAACACGCACCAAAAGCTTGTAAGAATACTTTTATTTTAGCAGTTTCAATGTTATTGATTACACATTTCTCGCGTGACCCTGGGTTACCTATGGATTGTGCAAAGGAGATTAGGAGGTGATCAAACTAGTAATAATCATTTTTCGCATATACAAGTTGTAATGGTGATTTGCAGAGCGGAAGCACATTCATTTCCGAGATTTGAAGCGTTTGGTTAGAGCTATATATTGGTGAACTACTGAAAGTACAGACACATTTTTAATTTTAGGAAGATTGTCAATCCCAAACAAAAGTGAATTAATATTCTTGAAATGGTCATCCAATGTATCGATAGTGAGTCTGCGTTGCTCTATAAAAAGGCAAAACTGAAAGAAATAATGTTCACTAGATTCACATCTGTTTCCACATAAACAGGATGGATCGTCAGATACATACATGAGGTATTTATGATGATTTAGGTCAGATTTAGAGTTGCGTAATTTAGAAAGAATAATTTGTAACGACCTGTCGCCAAAATTGAAGAAATCATTGTATTTAGGTTTGCCATATGTTTTTCTAATTTGAAATTTGAATGAAGAGATTGAATTTGAAGCTTTGGCGTTTTCATCAAGACGATTCCATTCTTGTACTGTTGATGGGAAAAACGAGTTTTGATAAAGATTAGATTTACTGGCATAATGTTAACTGTTGCGAAGGAAATGTGTATATTGGGTGTAGTAATACGTTTACCTAACCTTTGCGGACGACATCAAATCTTAAAAACTATCATTATATAGGGTTTGCAGAAATCTGTTAATAGCTGTTGCGAAGCAAAGGGAAGGTATTAAAAATAAAAGACAGAGATTGATGCGTGTTTTTCTGGGCATGGCGTCGCGTGGGGGTCCGATGTTGGAAAGGGGGCTTGGGTGTGATAATAAGTATAAGATTTAAACTAAGAACTAGAAAACCAAACATATTTACATGGTATATACAGATAACTGGAAAACCTAACATAATTTCAAAATATGTACAGCTATATTTGGTATTGAACGTTAAATACGTTCTCGTTACGTGGTATATTCATGCAAGTGACATGTTAAATATGAAAAAGCATAGGTGCGCGACATTTATTTACTATGTGGGCCAGAGAGAGAGAGAGGGAGAGAGAGAGAGAGAGAGGAGATCATTATTTTATATACTAAAAATACAGAGAAGTCTCGTTTAATTAATCCAAGTTAATTGCTCATATATAATATAATTAGGTATATATATATATAGGTATTATAAGGTGTATGAGAGTGTCAAGATTTAATTTAATGTAGTAAAACTTTCAATGATTGATACTTTTACACAGCAAGTAGTCGAAAAAACTCGAAAGTGTTATACTAATAAGTCTAGTACTAAAAGCTGAGGTTAAATACGATCAGTGTAATACAACTGATTGTGTTCATGGAGTGTTAACGAAAGCTCATGATGAGGTGGGGTGTATAGGTATATTTATCACATCACATCAACTTGAACTAATTTACGAAAAATACAGAGATATACCTTCATATAAGAATTTAGGTTACACATACGGAACAACAGTGATAAACCCTTAAATAAGTTTCACCTAACATCACACAGGGATATCTCCAAGTTATTGTACGTTTTATAGGGTTTATTAAGCATGAATACAGGTTTAATTTTGTATAGTAAGACTTTCAATTTGGGTAACTATAACTGTGCTACATAATGTTTCACAGAATTTCGTGTTAAAGTTCAATTTGTAGCCGAAAATACTAAAGTGTTATAGACCCTTCTATAGTAGAAACAAGACCAGCACTAAAAGGAAAGGTGTCATATCAGATGTCATTTATTAAGGACAGCACATCTTGAACTAGTGTACCACATAAAATATGGAGATGTCCCTTTAAGAATAAGAAGTTAGGTTATACATTAGAAACAATAGTTAAACCCTTAATAAGTTTCATCTAAGATCTCAAAGAGAATCATCTCCCGACATTATTGCTTGTAATATAAGGTTTAATACATGTGTTCACAATTAATTTTGTGTTCACAATTAATTTTGTTAGACTTACAATACTAGAAGCTATAACTGTGCTACATAATTTTTCTCAGAATTTCATGTTAAAATTTAATTTGTAGCCGAAAAGACGAAAGTGTTATGGCTCCCTCTAAAGACTAACAAGCTCAGTGCTAAACGTAAAGGTGGCGTTGAATCAATATATCCACCGTCATTTAAAAACAGCCCATAGCTTTCAATCAATTGATGTAATAATAAATACTGTAACGTAAACGATAAGATGAATACAGTCTACAGTACTGATAATTTACTTAAAGCCACAGTCTTGACCTTGAAGTCCAGGTTGCGACTTTAAGATCGAAAACGTTAATTTATAGTAAATGGAAAGTTAATTATATATATTGAAAAAGGGTAGACTAAGATTATTCTATTACGTATTGTCACTGATATACATTATATTATTTTAAGAATCTCATTAAACATTAATTTTACATTAAGAGAGAGTGTTCTTTTTGAAGAATAATTTCGAGAAAGCTTTTCTAATTTTAGGATTAGGGCTAACTTTTTAAAATTCACAAATAACTTAACGGATAAGATTAAAGTTTAGTTTACATGACTAATTTAGTTTTTAGACTTCTGAAGACATCACTGTAATAAAGCTGTTAACTTTGCTAGTTGATTGTCTAAACTGGGATATAGCTCAATTTTGTGACATATAATTCCACTGTGACCTTCGGCTTTGATTTTCCCGTTAGTAAACCATGCCTTTTTACAAGTGGGTGATTTTGTACTTCAGTTAATTTTTTCACATTTTCGAGAGTCATATCCTCACATATAGATATACCGGAATTTTTTAATTTTCTTCTTAGAGTAAGAACATGCTGGCGATCTTCCCTCTTTAGGAAGCGAACAATAATTCCTCTTGGGCGTTGTACAGTTGAGTTATTCGCTCCATTTTGGCTAGGTTGACCAAGGGATTGTTGTTTTCCAACACGATGAGCTGCATCTATACAAATATCCCTGGTGATATTCAGTTTATCCTTTAGAAGTCTTTGGATGGAATGTACGCAGTCTTCATTTTCCTGGGTTTCCGGGATGCCAAATACACGAAGATGCGCCTTCCTCGTATATTGTTCTACATTATTCAGCTTGTTTTTTAAAGATTCATTTTCATTGTGTGTTTGGCAGAGAGTCGATTCAATACGTTCGAAACGTTCATGAAAGCTGTCAACATCAGATCCAATGTTTTTATTTGTATGTTCAATCTCAGTTAAGCGATCTTCAATTTTTGATAGTCTATCATTTATCAATTTGTTAATTTTTTTTTCTAACAAATCTACTTGTCTAGTATCGAAAAAAATAGGTCATTCTGACCTTTATTTCGACGATGTTTTGAAAAATTTGATTCTTAATTTCACCAAGGGAAGATAATTCAGAAAATTTTAGAAGTCATTTTTCAAGTCGCATCAGTAATGTCTAGTTACATACTAAATTTCATGAAAATCGTACAACTATTAAAGAAGTTGTCAAGTTGGTCTCAACTTCCGGTTCGAAATCACAGCGACGAATTTTCAAATATTACAAAACTTTTAAAAATAAGCTCCCCCTGACCAGCTTAATCGTTCGCAATAAACGTTTGCCCCTTAAAATCGGCAAATTGCTGACTTTAAAGTGAGAAACATTACAACCGGGCGAAATTTTCTGTTTTATCACTTTTACAGTACCAGTACCATGGATTACCAACCGATTATTACAAAACTTTAAAAATAAAACAGAGAGAAATGCGGCTTACCGTCCATTCGACAAAAACGAGGTCATTTCGGGACTAACATATGTCTTTTAATTTTATTGAAAAACTTCCCTTGCGCGTAAGGGTCTTTAGCCGTGGGAGGTAACCGAAGGATACGGGGAAAACCCACGCGGTTGGACACCATACTCCATGTCACGTGCAACCTAAAAATTGAAACGACGCCGGTTGACACAATGACAGACGTTACGATACAGCGCGCACATGCTAACCATTCAGCCATTCAGCCTCCCTAAAATCGGAAAATTGCTGACTTATATCAAGAAACATTTCAACCGGGCATTTCAATCGAAACAACGCCAGTTGACTCAATGACAGACGTTACGATACAGAGCGCAGGTGCTAACCATTCAGCCACGTAACCTCCCTAAATTTGGCAAATTGCTGACCTACAGCGACAAACATTTCAACCGGGCGAAATTATCAACCGAATATTACAAAACTTTTAAAAATAAGCTTCCCCTGGCCAGCATAATCGTTCGCAATAAACGTTTCCCACTAAAATAGGCAAATTGCTGACTTTAAATTGAGAAACTTGACAACAGGGCGAAATTTCCTGTTTTATCACTTTTACAGTACCTCTGATTACCAACCGATTATAACAAAACTTTAAAAATAAAAGAGAAAGAGAGAAATGCGGCACACAATCTAGGACATTTCGGGGCTCACATATATTTTTTAATTTTATTTTAAAACGTCCCTTGCACGTACGGGTCTTTAGGAGTGGGAGGAAACCGAAGGACACGGAGAAAACCCACGAGGTTGGACACTTTAATCCATGTCACATGGAACCTGGAAATCGAAATGACGCCGGTTGACTCAATGACAGACGTTACGATACAGCGCGCACATGCTAACCATTCAACCATTCAGCCTCTCTAAAATCGGGAAATTGCTGACTTATAGCAAGAAACATTTCAACCGGGCATTTCAATCGAAGAATGCCAGTTGACTCAATGACAGACGTTACGATACAGAGCGCAGGTGCTAACCATTCAGCCACGTAACCTCCCTAAATTTGGCAAATTGCGGATCTACAGCGAGAAACATTTCAACCGGGCGAAATTTTCTATTTTAACAGATTAATTTGCACCGAATATTACAAAACTTTTAAAAATAAGCTCCCCCTGACCAGCTTAATCGTTCGCAATAAACGTTTGCCCCTTAAAATCGGCAAATTGCTGACTTTAAAGTGAGAAACATTACAACCGGGCGAAATTTTCTGTTTTATCACTTTTACAGTACCAGTACCATGGATTACCAACCGATTATTACAAAACTTTAAAAATAAAACAGAAGGAGAGAATTGCGGCTTAACGTCCATTCGAGTCAAACTAGGTCATTTGGGGACTAATATATGTTTTTTAATTTTATTTATAAACTTCCCTTACGCGTACTGGTAATCAGGAGTGGGAGGAAACCGAAGGACATGGAGAAAACCCACGAGGTTGGACACCATTTAGCAGTTTAATTTGCACGGTACTTTAATTACCAACCGATTATTACAAAACTTTTGAAAATAAGCTCCAACTGACCAGCTTAATCGTATGCAATAAACCTTTGGCGTGAATTGAAAGTTCTGCACCGAGAAAGTTCATCTCGATTTTCCGGCGTGGTTCCCTTTTGTCAGTGAGGCAGAACGGAGGGCCTGACAAGGACAGCTCTCTAGTCGTTCGGATGGGACGAAAAAACAAGGTCCCGTGTACACATTGAAGTGCACGTAAAATATCCCTAAGCAGTTGGAATTCGATACTGTTGAATAAGCTCTATACGATGAATAATGTGCAAATTGTAGTCACCCTCGCTGCATGTTTCGCTTAACAATGACAGGTTGCAGTTTTCAAATTTGGATCCTTTTACTCTTCTACTCCTGATATTTTGGACTGTTGATCGGTGGTTTCATATAAAAGACTATCGATAAGACTCTTTGTAGAAGAAGTTCCCCAAAAATATTATGTTGATTGAAGAGGAAAGGACCTTTACAAATGCTCAAAATCGTAAAAATACGACTTTTTGGATTTTCGATCTCTTTTTTCTGCTATCCCTGACATTTAAAAACAATAATACAATGATTTCACACAACGGGCTAGCTATTAGACTCTCGATTGCCAGGAGTTTCACCACCCTCTCTTCATTATAACCGAAGTTATCGTGCCCTAAAGAATCAACAAATCAGCATATTTATCCCTGCTTACCCTAAGCAGAAAACGCTCACCTTTAAACTAAATCATGGCATTGACCTAGTGAACGTCTACACCAAGTTTAAACATTCTAGCTTAATTAGAAGGGGAGTTATTGTGTTTCAAACTCTCGGCCCTTCAAATTGCTTCTACTTTTCATATTCACTTCAAAATGGAATCCATCAGTAGACCTAAATCAAAATTCTGATCACAGCGATTTTTGGGCCAACCTTCAAGGATTCAGAAAATATAACTCCCGTGTCAGTAAGTAAAATAGCAAAAAAGCCTTAGGGATTTTTCACGTTTCAAGATGGTGGCACTTCCGGTTCGATCGACAAACTTCATATTTTGTTTACAAAGCAGTAATTGCTTGTCTAGTATCCAAAAAAAAATCAGGTCATTCTGACCTATATTCCGATGATTTTTTTGAAAATTTTGACCCTTAATTTCGCCAAGGGGAGATAATTTTGAAAATTTCTAATTATATTTTTGAAATCACATCGCTAGGATCTACTTATATACTAAATTTCATGAAGATCGTACAACTATTAAAGAAGTTGTCAAATTGGTTTAAACTTCCGGTTCGAAATCACAGCGACGAATTTTCGAAATTCGAAAATGTGAAACTGCAGATGAAAATGATTTTTTTCAAGGTATTCAAAGAAAAAAGAATTAGTAAGATCGGTCAAAAAATAACAAAGTTACGACTATGCATTGTCAGTTTTTTCGTTCGTAAAATTCGGTTATTTCGGATTCGTAAAACGTTTTGAAAATACCGTTCGCACCCCATTTTTGGGGGGTAGGTCAAAATTTCAGAAAGATCCTATTGATAGATTCTGAGAAATCCGATTTGCAGAAAACACACAATAAAAAATAACTAGATCTGCTACTGTCCCATGCAGATATGAAAGCTTTCATATTCACAGTCACTTCCTGTCACATGTCATGGGTCATATGAATAATCCGAACAAGGAAAAAAAATCATTAAAATCGGTCACAATCTAGTAAAGTTAATGTGATTTTTCACTCGTAAAGAATTTTGTCAGCACGAAAAACATCATAGGCAAAAATCGAATTTTTGAAATATTCAAATACCGTATCCCGACTATCCTGAAATGTATTAATTTCAGACATAGGAGACGCATTGAACATACTATGTTCTATTGTGTTTGTTTACAAGTCCGTAAATGTCGATTTTTCACTATGTTTCATATTCACTTCAAAATGGTGACTACCAGTTGACCTAAATCAAAATTCTACTTCGAACTTCATCTAGACATTGACCTAGTGAATGCCTATACCAAGTTTGAACTGTGTACCCCAATTAGAAGAAGAGTTATTGTGTTCCAGAGTTATCAAGGTATTGGCCTAATAAACACCCACACCAAGACTAGCTGAATTAGAAAGAGAGTTATTGTGTCCCAAACTAGGTCATTTCGGGAATAACATATAGTTCCATTTTATTTCAATATTTCGCTTGCGCGTAGAGATCTTTAGCAGTTGAAGGAAACCGGAGGAAATGAAGAAAATTCACCAAGATGGACAAGCGACCTTACTCCTTGTCAGGTACGACCGGAGATTCGAAAACACGTTAGCTGACTCAATGACAGGCTTTATGATACAGCGCGCGCGTGCTAACCATTCAGCCACCAAACTCTCCTTTGAAATCAGACACGTGCAATATGTCATATAAGAAGAATAACAAGTCGCTCACATACAAAATGGTAAATTAATGAGCTTAGGTCAAAAGGTTGAGCTACTGTTTTAGAATATTTAATTGTTTTAAAGAGACACGTTAAGGGTTATTCATAGTTAAACGAAAGTTTAATTTTAAATAAGACGAACGTCTACCAATAAAATGAGGATTTAATAATATTAAAATAAAGTTTAAAAATTAAGAATAATTAATTATTGGTCTAATGCAATGAAATGCTTTGATTTGACGGATGAAATGTACGATGAGTGTCCACACTATGTGGCGAAGGCGTTGACCTGCTAGCCAGGAGGTCGGGTGTTCGATCCCTGCATTGGCCGAGAAAGTTCATCTCGATTTTCTGGCGTGTCCTCCCACCGGCGTGTACACATTGGAGTGCACATAAAAGATTCCTTAGCAGTTGGAATTCGATAATGTTGAATAAGCTCTATACGATGACTAAATGTGCAGATTGTAGCCACCCACACTGCATGTTTTGCTTAACAATGAAAGGGTGCCGTTTTCAATTTTCGATCCTTTTATTCTTCTACTCCTGATATTTTGGACTGTTGATCGATGGTTTCATATAAAAGACTACCGATAAGACTCTTTGTACAAGAAGTTCCCCAAAAATATTATGTTGACTTTAAGAGAAAAGGACCTTTAAAAATCCTCTAAATCGTAAAAATACGATTTTTTGGATTTTCGATCTCTTTTTTCTGCTATCCCTGATATTTAAAAAAAATGATACAATCTTTTCACACAACAGGCTAGCTATTATACTCTCGATTTACAAGAGTTTCACCCCCCCCCCCCTTCATTATAACCAAAGTTATTGTGCCCTAAAGAATTAACAAATCAGCATGCTTATCTCTGCTTACCCCAGGCAGAAAATGCTCATCTTTACAAAATGCTCATCTTTACACTCAATCATGACATTGACCTATTGAACGTCTACCCCAAGTTTAAACATTCTAGCTTAATTAGAAGGAGAGTTATTGTGTTCCAAAAACTCGGCCCTTCAAATTGCTTCTATTTTTCATTTTCAATTCAAAATGGTGACTCCCAGTTGACCTAAATGAAAATTCTACTCCCGACGTTTTTTAGACCTTCCTCCAAGGAATCAGAAAATATAATCCCCGTGTCTGTAAGTAAAATAGCAAAATGGCGTTTGAGGTTTTTACATTTCAAGATGGTGGCACTTCCGGGTTGAACTACAAACTCCATTTTTTGTGTATGAATCAGTGGTCTCGTAGCTAGTAACCCCAAAAAAATTTAAGATGATTTGACCTATATTTCGTCGATTTTTTTGAAAATTTCGATCCTTAATTTCTCCACGGGGAGATAATTTAGAAAATTTCTAAAGTCATTTTTCAAGTCGCATCATTAAGGTTTACTTACATATCAAATTTCATGAAAATCGTACAACTACTAAAGAAGTTGTCGAGTTGGTCTAAACTTCCGGTTCGATATCACAGCGACGAATTTTCGAAATTCGAAAATCCGAAATTGCAGATTTGAGGTAAATGTCTCAAGGTATTCATAGAAAAAAGAATTAATTAAATAGGTCAAATAGTCACAAAGTTACAGCATTGTAGGTCAAATGCATTCGTTCGTAAAATTCGGTGATTTCGGATTCGTAAAACGTTTTGAAAATATATTTAATCAAGGTTAGCACCCCATTTATGGGCGGTAGGTCAAAGTTTCAGAAAGATCCTATGGTTAGATTCTGAGAAATCCGATTTGCAGAAAATAATAACTTTAACAGAAACAATAAGCTTTCATATGTAATATGAAAGCTTAATAATAACTTTAACAGAAACAATAAGCTTTCATATGTAATACATATGAAAGCTTAATAATCTTAGTAATAACAATAGTCTTTCACCATTGAAAAATGGTGAAAGCCTAATAATAATAATCTTAGTAATAACAATAGTCTTTCACCATTAATGGTGAAAGCCTAACTAGATGTTGAACTGCAGATCACATTCAAATCCGATGAAAATTAAACAAGATGACATCAAGAGTTGATTATGACAAATGTCTAATTAATACTTTATATATCATTTCAGGCATATAGAAAGAACTGTAATAGGCAGACACATTTACTTCTTGCATAATGCATGTTTGAGAAATATTAATGCTATTTTAAAAGCATTAATATTTCTTAAAAACACATTCCTGGTTTATATTGCATAATGCATATTTAATAAATATTGATGCTATTAAACATATTCATGTTTCATATTGTGTGTTTAATTTGGTCAGAATATATATTCTGCAGTACTCTTCACAATATCTTCTAGAATGGGTGGACTTGCTGGAGCAAGGGATCTTTGTATTCTAGTTGGGTCGGCTGGGTTTGGGTATAACTGCCCCAGGTTGTTTTATCAAGTTGGATATATATTGGTATGTTTTCTGTGGCATTAAAGGTTCCACTGACAATGTTGCCGAACTTTTTTAGTATTTTTTTTTTTTTTATATCTGAAAAATAAATGAATTAAAATATTAAAGGATATGGGCATATGTCATGCAGTGTAATTATATGTGGGAAATTGTCAGAAGAGTGAAATTTTAATTGTCAGGAGATCTATATCATGCTGCTAATGGTATAGGCCTTCATCCCCACCCCCCTTTTCCTGTATCGCTGACCCTAGAAACACCGGGATTGATGATGTAGAAAAACTTTCTTGGACCCCATGGTTTGTGAGCCAGCTCCAAAGTCATACTTTGATTGTACTGCGATAACACCGCATAATTTGCGGTTTTCTCATATTTTATAAACTCATTTGACCTGTAGTTAAAAAGGACCAATACCTACCAACAAACATTTTGCGTGGTAAACCAGTGGGCTGCAAAATAATGTCAAATACATTATCATTTTTGCTATCGAACATCTTACATTAAATATAAAAAAAGGACTTTTTAAAGAAGGAACGTGAAAAAAAGAGGATTTAATGTCCACTCAACACAAACTAGGTCTAGCTAGGATCTCAGGGTTCAATTTTTTTTCAATAATCCAATGTAAGAGTAGTCCATAGTGCCGCTGCCTTGGCAACATTTCCATCATAGTACACTTTATTGCGTATGCCGGTCTTCATCAGTAAGACGTTAAATCCCCATTTTATTTCCGATCCATCGCAAATTTGTTTACCGTTCGGTCACTCAGTTGAACTTGAAAATAAAGTGAAAATCATAACAAATCATCACAACTACTAGGCCTAGTTTGAGAGAGAGAGAGGGAGAGAGAAATGGGGTTTAACGTCCACTCGACACAAACGATGTCATTTTGAGACTAACACAAGGTTTAATTTTATTTCAATAATTCGCTTGCGCGTCGGGGTCTTGAGCAGTGGGAGGAAACCGATTGAGAAGGCGCCCCTATCTCCATGCCACATATATGCTCACACCAGGGATCGAAACCACAGCCGCAAGCCAGAGGTGACCGGCCAGCTAGAGGTCGAAGCGCGGCACTCTAGACCACTAGGCCATCCCATCACCCTGCCTCGTTTGAACTACCATATTGCAGGATGTATTGGTTGCAATTACCTGTAACTTACTGGCATGGAATATTTCCTGCGTGCCTGTAAAATAAAGAAGTACGGTGGCTGATTTAGGACACGCAAAAATATATTTTTATCTCGAGCGTTCGAGATACTAAGTCGAGCGCTCGAGATAATACAGCCGAACACGTCTCTTCCGAAGTTTTAAGCTATATGATTTGTGCATTTTATTTAAATATTTCCCGTTATATTCACCCCCCTTCCAAGTGGGGAGTATATCGCATGTTATTATACGAATTAGTAATTGTATATCGATGTTACAGAGTTTTGGTATGAGAGACTGACATTTCCTCTTGTCTAGAACAGGGCGGAGGGCTTGACAAGGACAGTTGTCTAGTCATTCGGATCGGACAAAAAACCATGGTCCCGCGTATATGTAAAAGATCCCTTGGCAGATGGAATTCGATATAAGAGCAGACCGTAGCTCATAGCGCACTGTTTGGCGTATTTCCGTCTTCAATAGGTGATGCGCATGGGGTGGAGTGAGCGTGTGTGTGTGGGGGGGGGGTATCCGCTCCGTAACTGCAGCTTTGGATGAGCTTTGGATAGGCTGTAAAAATAAACAAATGAATCTTTATTCTGCAAGTTTATCATTGAATATAATGCACAAATCATATAGCTTAAAACGTCGGTAGAGACGCATTCGGTTGTATTATCTCGAGCGTTCGACTTAGTATCTCGAGCGCTCGACTTAACTATCTCGAGCGCTCGACTTAATATCTCGAGCGCTCGACTTAGTATCTTAGTATTAACGCATTGAAATAAGTGAGAAGGTAACCCCCACACACCAGAATGATAAATTGAAAAAAAATCTTGCCCTGGCACTTTTATTTCTTTCTCTATTGACCATAGATAAAATTAACTGAATGAAATTGAAACTCTATGTAATACTACTAAAACATAGAAAAAAAGTAAATTGTTAAAAATGAAAGCTGTGAGTACATACGTCTCTAACAAAAATTGATGATTCCAAAAGGTAATAAAAAAATCTTTTTGTAGTTTATACCAGTACTACTAATTTACACTTACCTAAAAAAAAAACACCGAAGTCCCAAGTAACATTTTGGCAACGTCTTCTTGAAGTAGGCTTTGTTAATTTGTAACTTGAAATCATTCCAATTTCTATCTCGCTACTTCTCCGCATAGATACACACATTCGTCTTTTTATGTGACCTGTAACCAAGCATTTACTATTTCTTTCTTCTTTTCTTCGCAGTATCTGTAACTGTTCGTTCTCTCTGACGCTTTCCAGGGTTATCCACTACTTTCAGTTTTACCCGAATGACTCATTATACTACAGCGATTGGCTGTGTAAAAATAAATATCTAATCAGATTTCGCCTACACACTGAGAAAATCAAAGCTCTCTATTCAATTGAGGTTACAATCGGTATAGAAAACCCGGGATTATCAAGTGGCCAACGAAATGGTTGTTGCGAAACGTAATAAAAATGCTAGTATCCGGATAAGTGATTTTGACATTCACGCCCAAACGACTCAATATTTTGAACTGAACTTTTCATAAAAGGTAAATACACATTTCCTCTGTATTTTGGCGTTTAAATTTGACACGTACTCGAACTTGTAATTCTCAGCGTGACATCATTAATTATGTTTATAGGGTCGCATGCTATAAGTTGGTTTTACTTTTCACCTTCACTGTCGTTTATGATGTCACCATTTGCTGCAGTTCTGCCGTTAAAATCTTCGACTAGGCACACATATTTAAAATTATTAGATAAGACTCGTTCTATTTCTTCGAAAGCCTCGGGTGACGAGTATTAGGGGGAATATATATGATTCCGATAAGCAGGTTTTTGTCTTTTTGTAATTCGAAATTAATCCATACTCGATATTTTATCCTTAAAAAGCGCTGCTATTCCGCCAGATTTTCTTTTCGCAAGTTGACGTCGGTGTTTAATTAAGGGTTTGTAGCCTTCTAAGTGGATACCATCCGCTTCATCGGATTTTGTTTCAACAATACATATGATATCGTTATTCCTTCATTACACTCTGGATAGTTTAGTTAAGCTGAGAGTCCGCATGCATTCACACGTGAAGTTGAAGGCTGATTGGAAGATGGCGGCGGACCGCCCCCCCCCCCCCCCCCCCCCCTGCTCAGGCTTGAAATTTTTTTATGCGATTTTATTGGCGTGTAATTTTGGAAATTACCTTCCGGAAATACGTCAGAATGAACCAAATTGAATCTAATTTACCAAATTTTTCTGGGGATTAATCGGTTGAGCGCAATTGGTTAAGCAATTATCAAACCTAGACCCCCCCCCTGCAAAAAATTCAGGATCCGCGCCAGGGATTGTCTATGGATATGCCTCTCTTTGAACAAGTGTGTCTTTTGAAGTCGTCCAGAAATGGAATGGATCTGATGTTGTCTGGAAGTGAGTTCCTACAAATCTGCGGTAGCCATATGTTGCTGACCTTGAGGATGGAGGGTCAAGTAGATATTTGTTAGCTGCTCTGAGTGTTCTGACTGGCTAATCTGTTTTGTCATCTGGGGTTCCCCAGGGTTCAGTTCTTGGACCGATTTTATTTACCCTCTATACGTCACCATTAAATGATATTGTTAGAAAGTATGGTCTCAGCTTTCACTTGTATGCCGATGATACTCAATTATATATTTCACTTAAACCTAATTGTCCATCCTCTTTCAATTTATCAAAACTGCAACTTGAGAACTGTATTAGTGAAATTAGCAAATGGATGTCAAAGAACTTTCTAAAATTAAATGATGATAAAACTGAATATTTGTTATTAGGCTCAAGGCATCACTTAAGGAAATTTGCACATGATAATCCCCCTGTTGTAATAGGTAATTGTGATATATTTTCATCTGATTCTGCTCGTAATATTGTCGCAATCTTTGATAGTTCTATGCTTATGGGAGCTCAAGTAAATAATATTTGTAAATTGTGCTATTTTAATATTAGAAATATAGGTAAAATACGTAAATTTGTAACTGAAGAAGCCACTAAGTCACTTGTTAATTCTCTTGTCACTTCTCGATTAGATAACTTTAATTCACTTTTAGTTGGTTTACCGTTAAAGCTTATAGATACATTACAAAAAGTACAGAATACTGCTGCTAGACTTGTTACTTAAACTAAAAAATGTGACCACATAACTCCTGTTTTATACAATTTACACTGGTACCTGTTAAATATCGAATTGATTTTAAGATTTTGTTACTTACTTTTAAGTGCTTAAATAATCTAGCTCCTGTTTACCTCTCAGATCTTTTAGAACTTTATACACCCGGCCGAACATTACGTACATCAGATAAACTACTTTTAAAGCCCAAAACTATTCAACTAGGCTCTTATGGTCAGCGCTCTTTTAGTTATCAAGCACCTGTTTTATGGAATAATCTACCATTTAGTTTAAGATGTTGTACATCTCTATATTCTTTTAAAAAAACAATCTAAAACACATTTATTTAATCAGGCTTTTAACTGACTCTGTATGCAATCGTTAACATCTTGTTGTTTATTTATGATTACATTGTAAAGTGCACCTGAACATGTGAAATGAAAGGGTGCACAATAAATATGCTGTAATAATAATAATAGACTGAAACACATATCCAAGGTTCTTCGTCTCCTGTGTCGGTTCTATGATATGGCTTCCAATTTGGAAAGGCGGAAGATTCAAACTCCGTCGTACAGATTTAAAACTGAAGACTATTAGTTCTGTTTTATCACTGTTTAGCTTGAGAAAAATTGCAAGACATCCACTGTTTAATATCATCTCCACAAAGTGACATCTGAGCGAAGGCCGAGTCAACAGATCTCTGGCAGGTGGGTTTGAACGCTAGATATAGCTGTGTATCGTCTGCCTAGAGGTGAATTGATAAACCATGACGCCAGGCTATGTCTCCTAATGGTGAGGTGTAAATGATGGTGAATAAGACCGGCCCGAGGACGGATCTCAGAGGAACTCCATAAGAGAGTTCAACTTTTGCGGACACCATGTACTTTGTCTTCACGGCCTGCATTGAAGCCAGTCGTGGGCGGAATCAGTAACACCAAATCTCCGGTTTAGAGTCTGCAGCAAGATGGCCTGATCAATGGCGTCGAAGGCTGCCGATAGAATTAACAATACTAGAATGGCAGCTGCACTGATGTTAACAGCTTCCAAAATGTCATTAGGTAGCCTGACAAGCGCAGTTTCGGTGATGTGTCGGCTTCTGTACGCTGACTGCATTTCTTCAGCATTGCCCGTGGCCATAATATACTATTCAAAAAAAGTAGAGGATATTTGATTTTGGGGGCATAATACTAAAATATGCAAATGACTACGAAAAAAGTCACTATAGAACCTAACAGAAGAAACATTTCCAGTTACATGTGACGCCCAAACGCAACAATAGCTACCGCATGGAATGCAGGTGATGCTTGGGATCATCATGGGGGTCCAACCCAAGATTTGAATGTTACAGTCATTTTGGCATTGAATTCAAGGGTGGAAACATCAGTTTACTTGTTTTAGTGACCAGAAAACAAATTTTGATATGCGTTGGCTTACCCAAAATGAAAGGTTACGTGCCCTTGGCATGCTACAGATCGGCACTTCACAGGCGGTTGTGGCGCGGACGATGAATGTTTCTCAGTCTGTCATAAGCAGGATATGGTCCAAATACCGTGATACACAATCTGTACAGGACACACCACGCTCAGGTCGACCAAGGGCGACAACTCAAGCCCAGGATCGATTTATCCGTACCTTGGCCTTGAGAAATCGTGTCTTCACAGCAAATCTGATCAGCGCTCGTCTTCAAACAGACACTGGTGTGAGAGTGAGTGGCCAGACGATTCGGAATCGACTGCATAGGGATCACCTTCGCGCCCGACGTCCTCGCGTGATCCCTTGTTTGAGAGATCATCACATTCAGGCAAGACGTCGTTGGTGTAGGGATCGTCAACACTGGGATAATCAACGCTGGAGCAATGTGATGTTTTCAGATGAGTCAAGGTTCACTGTTGATTTATTGGACAGACGTAGGAGGGTGTGGCGTCGTCGAAACGAGCGCTTCCAAGACGTTAACGTCATCAGACATGATCGATTTGGGGGTGGTTCTGTCACCACATTACCTTGGCCAGCACTGAGTCCCGACCTCTCCCCCATCGAGCATTCTGGGATATGCTTGGACAGAGGCTACGTCAACGTCAATAACGTCCTGCCAATGTCCAAGAACTTGCTGCTGCGTTGCAACAGGAATGGGACAATCTGGACCAAAATGACCTTAGACGTCTCATTAGGAGTATGCCACGTCGGATCAATGCTTGTTTGGCAAACAGAGGAGGATTTACCCGTTGTGATGCTGTGGTAACTTTGCTGTTTGATCCCGGGTATCATTTTACCCTTATGGTCAGTCTGTGCCTTACTTAGTCTAACGATCATTTGGAATAAATCGATGAATGTGAACTTCATTTCATTTTGTCATTTGTTTCTTCGTCAGTTTCATTAGGTGACTTTAATAACACTGAAAAATCAAATATCCCCTACCTTTTTTGAATAGTATATGACGGTTCAGTCGGGCTACCACAACTTGCTCTAAAACTTTGGAAACAAAATTCAAATTGGAAACCGGTCTGTAGTTGCAGAGAACTTCTGCATCTAGATTTGACTTTTTTATCAATGGTGTCACTAGGGCATACTTCATGCTCTCAGGAACTTTGGACTCCTCCAGGAATTGGTTTACAATGTGAGTGATTATGGGCACAGTTTCGTCAAGACATTCTTTCAGCAGCCATGTTGGTAGTGGAACGAGACTGCAATAGGTGACCCCTATGCAGTCGATTCCGAAGCCTCTGGCCACTCACTCTCACACCAGTGTCTGTTTGAAGACGAGCGCTGATCTGATTTGCTGTGATGACACGATTTCTCAAGGCCAATCGATCCTGGGCTTGAGTTGTCGCCCTTGGTCGACAAAGAAAATAGAGTTAAATAATTTGAGTATGTACATGTACCAAATATTTGGCCACACCCCTATTCATTACTCCTCAATATAATTAGGATATTTTTACCATCACATGCTACAACACACTTCGTTAAATTATCATAAATAAATGCTAGATAAATCAATTTGTCATAGTTTAATGAACCCTTTTCACTGGTAATAATGAACGGTCGAACGTGTTGTCCACACTACCGGTACGGACTCCGGTATCATCGTCCGGCCAGGATTCAATACTTACCTCTGAAGTACAGTCGACTAAACTCCATTGGTCTATATACAAGGAACGGAATGGGGAAAGCCATTGGTGGTCCAACTTAATTTTCCCGGTCGATGATGATTCGAGTGTACAAAAGCGGAGTGCCCAGACAGCGAGTGGTCTGGTGGTGTACAAGGGGGGAATTCTGAGACAACAGGGTGCCGATCGATGGTCGGGGTAACTGAATGACGTCAAATCGGTCGGGAAGACCTTGTATTCGGCCGGTAAAGGCTGCCGTGAAAAAGAATGTGGCCCAAGTGTTACCCAAAGTGGGGCAAAGCGTGCTCGACGCCGTCAGTGGTCGTGAAAAATGGAACTGGAAGAAAGTCGCCCAGGACACGCTTCGCCCTGTGATGTCAAACACGATGTCCGACACACTCAAAAACGTGGTCGCCCACCTGGAACCTATAAAAGACCCCCCCCCCCCCACGAACCCCGTCCACTTCACATCGTCCGAAGAGGTCGAAGGAAGACACAGGTCACCTCTCACAAACGACGCATATCTTTTACCATGGCTACGCAGGTAATGCGCAATGATTCCTGTCCCTGCGCGCTAGACGAATTGCAGGATTTGTTCAGCGTACCCGACACGCAGACAGCCATAAACAAGGTGACCAAAATCAGAAAGTATCCACTGACACCCGACTTGAACCACGACGGACCCATCTAATTTTATATTTCCATTGCCACCACCGATTTTGTCGATCTAGCTAACATGACACTACACTTCCCCTGAAGATGAACAAAAATAACGGGGGTGACCTGGATGCGGATAGTCAGATTCAGTCGTTGTTTTAAGGCGTCAAATTAAACCTTGGTCACCATCTATCCCTACCGGGCTTACTTGGAGAATTTAGTGAGTTTTGGTAAGGGAGCCACGAACGATCATGTATCGAAACAAGTCCTGTGGGATAAAGACACCGCCGGTCAGTTCAATTCCACAAAATTCGTCGCCACCGCTGGGGACGGTGAAAGACAAGCTCCGAATAACAAAGGATTGGAACAAAGTCAGAAAACCATCGCTGCCAGTCGCACCTTTGAATTGCAGTCGCGTCTACACTTGGGCATGTGTTTATAAGATCGGTATCTGCTGGACGGTGTAGACCTGCGGTTGAAATTGGAAAAGCAATCCCCGAAATTTACGGTGAAGGCAACGATACGGAAGACTACAAAGTCGAGTTCACCATAGCCTACCTGGATATCCCGTTCGTCACCCTGGCTCCCAGTACCTACACACGGGTGGGCGCGCAACTTCGATCCTTCAACGCCTGAAGCGCGTGGTGGTCCGCGATATAATCAATCCCGACAATATTGCCAGTCACGCCCTAGACAAACTGTTTGTCAACGAAAGCCTGCCAAAGAAATTAACCGTGGGTATGGTACGTAACACAGTCTACGGCCGAAGAAAAAACTGAAATCACTCCCAATTCGAACAGAATCAATTGCAAAACATCAAACAGACCACGAACGGTGAAATTGTGGAGGAATACGACACCGACTTTCCCCATGGACGGTGTAGACCTGCGGTTGAAATTGGAAAAGCAATCCCCGAAATTTACGGTGAAGACTACAAAGTCGAGTTCACCATAGCCTACCTGGATATCCCGTTCGTCACTCTGGCTTCCAGTACCTACACACGGGTGGGCGCGCAACTTCAATCCTTCAACGCCAAGTATCCTCTGAAGTGCGTCGTGGTCCGCGATATAATCATTCCCGACAATGGTGCCAGTCACGCCCTAGATAAACTGTTTGTCAACGAAAGCCTGCCAAAGAAATTAACCGTGGGCATGGTACGTAACACGGCCTACGACGGAAGAAAAAACAGAAATCACTTCCAATTCAAACACAATCAATTGCAAAACATCAAACCGACCACGAACGGTGAAATTGTGGAGGAATACGACACCGACTTTGCCCAGCGACAAGCCATCGCTCCTTACCTGGATTTGATGAAAAGGATGGCCGTCTTAAACATCCGAGAAGACCTGGCCCTAAATCAATGGGTACACTTTGTATTGTTTCGATTAGATCAACGACCACGGAGCCGGCGGTAACTAACTCCCGACCAATCACCTCTGTCATGTTCTGTTTGCCAAATATGACAATGTCTTGGAAATCGACACCAACCGAGTCATCACAAATTGGTGAGTCTGACACGGGCTTCAGAAAAACATCTCCCCTCTAACGTGTTCGGGGACATCTGGATATACTGCGCCCGACCTCCTAAACCAAAGTCTACGTCATCAACACGGACTACTAAGACCAACCCGGTAGACACTGGACCGTGTTTGTGTTCGAAGGACACCTTCTTTGATTCCTACGGGTGTCCCCCTGATGTCTACGAAGAAGCCTTTCGACGTTTCGTCTAAGAACTACAGCTTCAATACCAGCCCCGATGGATTCATCTGCGGAAATTATTGTTTGTATTATCATCGATTTCCCGCTTCCTTCCCTTTGGGTGTTCGGACACGTGTATCGTGTCGAACAATGGGCTAGGGATCATTTTCCCGTCTTGTAAAAAAAGACCAGAAGACGGGACAATGATGTCGATGCTTTTTTACGCTGTAAATATGTTTATTTTTTGGTTTGTAATTGTGTTCAATTCAAATACAATGCCATTTGATTTGTGTTCAATTGAAAAATACGTATAAATAGACGGCGACATCAGTCAACATGCAAGACGAAACCACGTCTACGTCCGCGAGTGCCCACAATTGGTTGCTCTTGGGAAAACGTGTGCCACAAGGGGAAATCGTAATTTTCTGTCAAGTGATTTTAGAGTACGACGTGGCGAGTGTTTTTTTGTCCCAATTGGCTTTCAAACATAATGAACAACGACCGGCCCTTTTACCCCACGCTTACTAGTGACAGTTCGATCATCGGGAATGGGAAGTGAGTCTGTCCATGATCACGTTACCTGACCAATGGCAGAACATCGATCACCGAGACAACACGCCCAGCTGACGCATTCATCCTTGGTCACCCTCGAGCGACTAACCCGAAGTATAGATATGCCGGGACCTCCACAGGATCAACAGATCGATCGAAATGGAAGCGCACATGAAGTTTGACGACTACGAGTCGCTCCGGCATGTCCTGGATATCCTGAACACTAGACTGGGTGATTTGTGGAATCTGACTCCCCATCTACAATCATTTGGCCAATAAACCCGTCCGCTTGGATCCCAATAACAAGGAAATGACCGACCACGAGAAGCAACAGCAGAATGATTAGGAAGCTCGAGAGGTGGTGCGCCAAGGGGCCGTAGAAAGCGGTTCCTTCGTGATTTTGGGGGGCTTAATACTAAAATATGCAAATGACTAAGAAAAAAGTCACTATAGAACCTAACAGAAGAAACATTTCCAGTTACATGTGACGCCCAAACGCACCAAATGCAGGTGATGCTTGGGATCATCATGGGGGTTTGCACGACTCTGACTTTGAATGTTACAGTCATTGTGGCATTGAATTCAAGGGTAGAAACATCAGTTTAATTGTTTTAGTGACCAGAAAACAAATTTTGATATGCGTCGGCTTACCCAAAATGAAAGGTTTACATGCCCTTGGCATGCTACAGATCGGCACTTCATAGGCGGTTGTGGCGCGGACGATGAATGTTTCTCAGTCTGTCATAAGCAGGCTATGGTCCAGATACCGTGATACACAATCTGTACAGGACAGGCCATGCTCAGGTCGACCAAGGGCGACAACTCAAGCACAGGATCGATTTATCCGTACCTTAACCTTGAGAAATCGTGTCATCACAGCAAATCAGATCAGCGCTCGTCTTCAAACAGACACTGGTATGAGAGTGAGTGGCCAGACGATTCGGAATCGACTGCATAGAGGTCACCTTCGCGCCCGACGTCCTCGCGTGATCCCTTGTTTGAGAGATCATCACATTCAGGCAAGACGTCGTTGGTGTAGGGATCGTCAACACTGGGATAATCGACGCTGGAGCAATGTGATGTTTTCAGATGAGTCAAGGTTTACTGTTGATTTTTTGGACAGACGTAGGAAGGTGTGGCGTCGTCGAAACGAGCGCTTCCGTGACGTTAACGTCATCAGACATGATCGATTTGGGGTGGTTCTGTTATGGTGTGGGGAGGCATCACTGTTGCTGGAAGAACGGCTTTACATGTTTGTTGCAGGGCGTGTTACAGGCCAGTACTACCGGGACAACATCTTGGCAGTCCGTGTTGTGTCGTTCGCACGACGTCATGGCCGCCGTTTCATCTTCCAGGATGACAATGCAAGATGTCACAGGGCCAGGATCGTTACAGGTTATCTCCAACAACAGAACATCACCACATTACCTTGGCCAGCACTGAGTCCCGACCTCTCCCCCATCGAGCATGTCTGGGACATGCTTGGACAGAGGTTACGTCAACGTCAACAACGTCCTGCCAATGTCCAAGAACTTGCTGCTGCGTTGCAACAGGAATGGGATAATCTGGACCAAAATGACCTTAGACGTCTCATTAGGAGTATGCCACGTCGGATCAATGCTTGTTTGGCAAACAGAAGAGGATTTACTCGTTACTGACTTTGTTGTGATGCTTCGGTAACTTTGCTGTTTGACCCGGGTATCATTTTACCCTTATAATGGTCAGTCTGTGCCTTATTTGGTCTAACGATCATTTGGAATAAATCGATGAATGTGAACTTCATTTCAATTTGTCATTTGTTTCTTCGTCAGTTTCATTAGGTGACTTAAAAATCAAATATCCCCTACTTTTTTGGAATAGTATATCTTAAGATCAATCACGTGCAGACGCTTTTCTATTTTGACGTGTTGCCGAAAATCGAACTTCGTCTGTGTGGGACCCATCGTGTCCATGTTGCAATGGACTGGAAACTGTTGGTTGCCCTGCAGTCAATAGCTATGACCGGTGACGATGACCTAAGTCTATGGTATGGTATTTCTACGCCCACTACACCCCAAATCTTCGAATCCTGTACGATCTGTTTTACATTTACACGGACATTATCGAACCCCAGATTGTGGGCTACGTGAAGGCTATCTTGTCTGTATATATGGAACGGAATGGAGAAAGCCGTGCCATTTCTCGACGGTAAGGTGGTGGTCCAACTTCATTTTCGCCGCCGATGATGATTCGAGTGTACAAAAGCGGAGTGCTCAGACAGCGAGGGGCCCCGGCAGTGGTCTGGTTTGTACAAGGGGGGGATTCAGAGACAGCGGGGGGGCCGGCAGTGGTCTGGTGGTGTACAAAGGGGGTGGCTCTGAGACAACAGGGGTCAAGGTTATTGAATGCCGTCAAATAGGTCGGGAAGACCTTGTCGTCGGCCGGTAAAGCTGCAGTGAAAAAGTCGAACTAGAAGAAAATCGAGAACGTGGTCGCCCACCTGGAACCCATAAAAGACCCCTCTACGAACCCCGTCCACTTCACATCGTCCGAAGAGGAAGAAGAAGACAACGCAAACTAGATATCTTAAATTCATGGCTACGCAGGTAATGCGCAATGATTCCTGTCCCTGTGCATGAGATGAATTACAGGATTTGTTCAGGCTACCCGACGCGCATACATCGTGACCAAAATCAGAAATCATCCACTGACACCCGACTTGAACCACAACGGACCCATCGAATTTTACATTTCCAATGCCACCACCGATTTCATCGATCTGGCCAACATGACACTACACGTGGCCCTAATGGTTACCATAAACAACGAAGATGACCTGGATGCGGATAGTCAAGTCGCACCCATTAACAGTCTGTTTCAATCGTTGTTTAAAGACGTCAGATTACGCCTAGGAAAAGATGCCGAAACCGTGGTCACCACCTCTCTTGCCATATATCCCTACTGGGCTTACTTGGAGAATTTAGCGAGTTTTGGTAAGGGAGCCACGAACGAAACAATTCCTGTGGGAAAAAGACACCGCCGGTCAGTTCAATTCCACAAAATCCGTCGCCACCGCTGGGGACGGTGGAAGACAAGCTCCGAATAACAAAGGATTGGAAAACCATCGCTGCCAGTCGAACCTTTGAATTGCAGTCGCGTCTACACTTGGGCATATGTTTATAAGATCGGTATCTGGTGAACGGTGTAGACCTGCGGTTAAAATTGGAAAAGCAATCCCCGAAATTTTTTCGGATGTACGGTGAAGGTAAACGATACAGAAGACTACAAAGTCGAGTTCACTAAACACTACCTGGATATCCCGTTCGTCATTCTGGCTACACACGGATGGCCGCGCCACTTCATTCGTCCAACGCCAGGTATCCCCTTCTGGTGTGGGACAGAGATTGGGAACACCTGTCATAGACGGAGCAAATACGCTGTCAAATGCTCGAATAAACCGAATCGGTGAGAGCAGCCGAAGTGCTCCTGCTTAACCCTCACATGCTAGTGAGGACAACGGCCCTTTTCAGGGCCAACTTAAACAATGCAAAAATAGTTATTCCCCCCTTACACCTCCTCTCTTCCCCCTTCTTCTTCTTCTTCCCCCCTCTCCCCTCTCTCTCTCTCTTCCTCTCCCTCTCTCCCTATTTTCCCGTGCGCACCCGCGCCCCTCTCTCCGTACGTGCAACAACGAATTTCTATGTTTAAGGGTAATCGGCCAGACGCAGATTATTTAGTTTGCTTCCTTTGTGGGACAGAGATTGGGAACACCTGTCATAGACGGAGCAAACATGCTGTCAAATGCTCGAAGAAACCGAATCGGCGGGTGCAGCCGGAGTGCTCCTGCTAACCCTCACATGCTAGTGAGCAACTTAATCAATGCAAAAATAGTTGTTCCCCCCTTACTCCTCCTCTCTCCCCCCTTCTTCTTCCTCTCCCTCTCTCCCTCTTTTCCCGTGCGCGCCCGCGCCCCTCTCTCCGTACGTGCAACAACGAATTTCTGATTTATTGTAATTCTCTCATGCGCACATGCCTGCAATGTTTTATTGTTATATGTATACTCTAAAAGCTTGACGCGCCCAGGACGTTCTGTTTTTTTAAAAAGTGTTCTAAAATTCTCTAATGTGTTCCAATATCCATAGCTGGAGCGTTCTAAACAGAACAATACGTTCTATGAATGTGTTCTGGGTGTTAAATCAAAATAAATGCCTCCATCAACACGACAACTGGAACGTGTTTGTGTGCGAAGGACCAGATCATATTACCTTCTTCGATTCCTACGAGTCCCCCCACCCCCGATGTCTACGGATCCACAACTCCACTACCAATCCCGATGGATTCAGGGACTCTGCGGACATTATTGTTTGTAATATCTGGGTCATCGATTTCACGTTCCCTCCCTTTCGGTGTTCGGGCACGTGGATCATTTTCCCGGCTTGCAAAAAGACCAGAAGAAGGGACAACGATGTCGATGTTTTTTTGCTCTGTAAATATGTTTATTTTTTGCTTTGTAATTGTGTTCAATTTAAATTCAATGCCTTTTGATTTGTGTTCAATTGTATGTTCAAGTTGAATAAGCCGAAGTGCTCCTGCTAACCCTCACGTGCTAATGAGGACAACGGCCCTTTTCAGGGCCAACTAAATTAATGCAAAAGGAGTTATTCCCCCTTACTCCTTCTCTCTTCCCCTTTGTTCTTCCTCTCCCTCTCTCTCTCTCTTTTCCCGTGCGTGCCCGCGCCCCTCTCTCCGTACGTGCAACAATGAATTTCTGATTTATTGTATTTCTCTCATGCGCACATGTCTGCAATGTTTTATTGTTATATGTATCCTCCCCATGGGCTTTTGAATTTAAGGGCAAGAGAAAAGCCTTACCAGATGATATCTGGTGACAAATTAACTAAGGAATGATAAGAGTACTTTAGCATTTTGTGTCCCTTCAACTTTCTGCTCCCCAGACAAAATTTACTGCAAATGACAAAAAATCTGAATTTTGCAAATATCGTTTGTGTTACTACATAACACAGCACTTTAAAGTCCTGAAATTTTGACGGATTTGAGAAAACGTTTTTTAAATATCTTCAAAAACTTTTGTGATCTAAAGTAGCAGTAACCTCCGGAATCTAGTTGTCAGAATAAAGGGGTTGCACAATGGAATAAATCAAAACGCGAAGAAAGATAATTTAAAATTTTAGTAATGTAATAGAAATTCTCTAAAGGTTTACTTACCCCTCATGTAAATAAAAACGATAAATTAACATATTTAGTAACGGTATTTTACTTTAATTATGTCGAGATAAGAGATGGTACTATTTCGGTCTAGATTCATCTTGAAAAGTGCGATACAAATCATTACACGAATAAGCAGACCTGACGTTTTTAGCCCGTGGACCCTCTCGAGGTCACAAATCGTTCGACTGTATCACAGTTACACCACAGTATTGGCCGAATTCAAATTTCGTGAAACAACAACCGCTATTCAAAAGCCCCCCCCTCCCCCGCGCTCATGTACGGAAATAGCGCAAATATCTGGTATATCAACGTTGTGGACCATCTAGAGGTCACAATTTTGATCCGGTTGCGATGAAATTTGAAATGCATGTTTATCTCAAATGCCACAATGACTGTAACATTCAAAGTCAGAGTCGTGCAAATCTTGGGTGGGACCCCCATGGTGATCCCAAGCATTCAATTGGTGCGTTTGGGCGTCACATGTAACTGGAAATATTTTTTCTGTTAAGTTCTATAGTGATTTTTTTCGCGTAGTCATTTGCATATTTTAGTATTATGCCCCCAAAATCAAATATCCCCTACTTTTTTTGAATAGTATATTATGTGATTGTACGAAAAATCACGTTGGTACCTTTTGGTCCCTCTAGAGGTCACAGTTATTATGTGATTTAAAACATAAACGTTGGAATGTATATATCACCGTTACACCGTAATGTTGTTCGAATCTCGTGAAAATCGAACCAAAACTGCCGGGCATTAAACTCGCCCTTCATAAGCGAATATAGTGTAAACATCTTGTAAATCAATGGTGTGAGCCCTCTAGAGGTCACAGTTTTGGTCGAATTTTGATCGTGGTTCCTGTCAATATCTGCACATATCGGATCGTAACTTTTTGAATTTTTATCCTATTTGTGACGTGTAGTCCCTGCAAAGGTCACAATTTTATCCTATTTGAAGAAAACAACGTGAATATATCAACGTTACACACTAACATCTTGGTTTCTTTTGATCATCGGGCATATCTGAACATATCTTCCTGGATTATGGCCCCTAGGTCACACTATATTTCTTCCGATTTCAAAACCTTCTAAAAACATCACCATAATTGAAGGTTGATTTCGAATTTCGGAAAAAACCGAAATGAAACTGCAAACAAAATGGCTGCTTTTTGTATGCAAATTGTGTAAAAGTATGTAATACGAACGTTGTGGGCCCTCTAGAGGTCAGAATATTTATCTGATTTTGATGAAACTATATCTTTATATTCCCCCTGATTGTACAGAAAATCGCTTGTTTTCTGCCCATCTCTTACGAAATATGGACGTATCTTGAATGGCAACCGCTTATTTTATATAGAGTCACGTAATCAACGAATATACTGCGAACTCTAATATAATTGTTATTTTCTAAGCACATGCGGTAATTATGAAAAGTCATTACAGTAAATTTCGGTTATTTCGGAATCATAAAACGTTTTGAAAGTATATTGATTCCAAAGTCACCACCCATTCTTGAGGGGAGGCTAACAAGAAATGTATATATTTCGAAAATAGGAGACGAATTCACGAAACAACACACCACTCCAATTATTTCCAGGTCATTAATGCGGTTATCTCACTGGTAAACCGCCTTGTCGCCCCGTAAAAGTTCAAAGACCTACTTTTTTATGGTTTAAGAACTTTGATCCTTAATTTCTTCAAGGAGGGATAAAATTTCTAAAAATATCGTTTAGGTTGGATCAACCAGATCAACTTACATTCGCAATTTCATGAACATTGTATTAATTTTCACGACGTTGTTATGATGTCAATGAAGAAATTTTCGAATTTCTATCGTCGGAAATATCAGATTTGAATTAAATGTTTTATGGTACTCAAAGAAAAAAGAATTTATAAAATTAATCAAAGAGTTTACACCTATGCAGGTCAATTAGTTCCAAATCGTGACCATCAGAATTCATAAAAGGTAAGTAAAATGTCGTAAATGCCTAATGCCTAAGGAATTTTTCACATTACGAGATAGTGGAACACCCGGTTTCAACTCTATTTTTCGTTTATGCATCAGCTACTGCAGAAAAACAATTTCAAGTCAATCTAACCTACTTATTTTTGATATACATATCTGAAAATCGACCTAATGTGAAAGAAGTTGTCAACATGACGAAATCACACCGAACAATTTCCGAATTTCAATAATCTGAATTGTAGTGGAAAATGTTTTTTTTTTTAAATTACTCAAAGACCATTATCATTTAATTTATATTTATTTAAAGAGTTAGAGGTAAGATTTGTCATTTATTATGTGGTGACATAATAATTAATAATTATGCCATTTGTCGTTGTTGAACGACATTCAGTATTGGTTTACTTCTTACAAATAGGTTCAAATGCTTTAGTTTTGCCTACAGGCACTTGAAGGGATTAAAATAAGTTCAATTTACAAGACCAATTTAATTACACCGGAATTTGTATAATTAACAAATAAAAAATAAAACGACGGGAAGTGTTAGAACTAGTGAGTATTGCGTGTTAGAACAATCTGGTGTTATTATTGTAATATATAGTCAAGCCGTAGTGATAAATTTATTTTAATTACTAAACAAGTGCCTGTAATTTTGCATTCATATTATTATGTATATTTTTGCGAATCGCGTTAATACAGAAAGCGTTTACATGAAGATACTGATGATAACATATGTATATAGAAATGAAATGTTTTTTAATGTACTGCTTTTGACACTAGTGACAAAGGGAAACCACGCTGGACCCCCCGCTCTCCCCGCATTCCGAAGCCATAACAAGGTTCGCAACGGGACTTCCTACTTCACAGTGGCAACTCTAATGTGACACTAAAATATTATAAAAAGAAAATTATTTCATTTATTTCATCAATAACATAATAATGACATCCATGTAAGTTCTAAGCCAAGAAAAAATTAATCAACAGAATTCTTTGCTACTCAATAACATATAACAATAAATTATGTGTTCCCTGACTGTTTAAAATGTGACATGGCATGGTTTCAAAACGACTTCTCTATAAAAGTTTAAAATCCATCTGTCACCAATAAAAGTTGGTAATATTTAAAATGAGTCACAAGTCGACGCAAAACAAAACACTATTAAATACTAATCAAGTTCTGTAGCATGCATATCACAACTTCACCAATAATCACTGAGCGTCAAATACAGACAGCAATTCGTGTCGTATTTTTGGTTGGTCCCGGATATCAAATAGATCCCTTAACTCAGTTCTAAAAACGTTATTTTTTAGTCCATGGTGTGTTGATATTTGCCCACTTGCTAACGATCCACGTTAATTTAAACACCTTTAACTTAGTGAACCATTTTCTATGTACCTCACCACCCAATTGATGTGAGATACTACAGAAAAAAAATGAAACAAAACTGGACGACATTCAAGCAAATTACTTCCAACGTTTTCTTTCACACACGTATCATGAAAATAGGTGACATCAAATGACTAACTAGGTGTGTGTATCCTCTATTTCACATGTATTCGATGAAAAGAAAATATTTTCCCATTTATATAAGAAATTAAATTATCGTAATTATCAATCATACTAAATCTCACTGTGTCCTGAGACAGACACACATCACGTTTATTTATAAGTTTTAGAATCAATCACTGGAATTACATTCTGAGCTAATGACACGAAGTTTGTTGCACAAGTCTTTTATAAATTTGTGAATTTAAAAATCTTGGATAAGAGTCTCGATGCATTAATGTAAATATTTGTAATTGTGCTTCATCAAAAGTATGTGGTGTTGGATCCACCATATTTCTATTAATCACTTCACGAACTCTTGAATCTAGACTAACCTGGAAAATACCAATATAATAAATGGGTAATGAACACTACTAAATGTTTGAATATTCATAATAACAACACAATAACCACAATTGCGGTGCATTGTTTTCTTGGGGATATTTTTATTTGGTGCTTACCCGTAACCTGTAAATAATTTACTTTTCTGAATCACACCTTAACTTAAACTATTTGATTTAAATGAGATCAATAACTGCTGCCTAGAAGATTTCTAATGAACTTGGCGGATTTAAACAAAATGAAATGATATGAGTCAATAACTGCTGCCAAAAAAAAATTCTAATAAACTTGATAGATTTAAACAAAATGATATTATTTCAAAAGTAAGCATAGTGAATAGGCTGAAACCATTTTTCCTAAAGTGACGGTATATTATCGGGTGGTTTAAAGTAAGATTGATCTTACACATCTCTATCAATAAATGACAAAAAATATTTTACAATTAACACCAGTAAAAGTTAGCCGTTGGTGCCACCACAGCTCCAAGTTTATTCGAACAGACAATGCACCGGACCTCGCAAGCAATGTATGCTTTGTTATACAACATCTCGAAAATTTTAAAATTAATTGGTTTACGCGTTAAGAAAATTATTGAAGTTAATTGGTTTCCAGGTTAAGAAAAACAAGTGTTTTCACAATTGCTTGCATGGACACAGAATAATAAATGCGGTTTTACACACCTCTGAAGAGAAAGTATATACGATTACAGATGCACCTGCTCCACAGAATTACGTTTTGATTGATGATTTTTAAATTACTACAGGTCATTTTTACCTCACATTCTACAGTCTTAAATCCCTTAAACATCTTTTGCTCAATGGATTAACTTGATAGCTAGCTTTTACATTTTGGTACATTACAATATGACGAAACCTGTCATTTTAGCTTGTGATACATCGCTGTACTGACACACACCATGACTGACGACTCTAAGAGTCATATTGTTTGTTTTCAGAACCAAAACGGGATAATCAGAAATCCATATAAATGAAACATTACATATCACCACCGTTTAACTACTTTATTTGGTCCACAAAAATATCCCTGTTCTCACTGCTGATAGACACTTATGTTGAGTGCATATAATTATAAGGCAAGTGCAGGTTTTGTTTCTAAGTTACTTCCCAAAATTTTTTCTATGATTTTTTTCTCAACATAATGTTCCAACAATACTACCAAGTGCATAAAGACTCTATGATATCCAATGTATACTTACCATGTACGTCAAGTTGGCATAATAATACAACCACAGGTAAAGTGAGATCGAGATCACAATTCATCAATGATGTCTACTTTTGGATATGTCCGTAATTATTTCAACTAAATATTAGCCTTACGTCCGCTAACCTTGGGATCCCATATTCGATTCCTGCGTTGGGCGAGAAACATCATCGGAATTTATTTTCCGGTGTGGTCTAGGATGGATTGGACCCAAAAATGTGGTCACGTATTCGATGAGTAAGCCATAGCGTCGTTGTCCGGGCAAAATTTCCTTCATAGTACACTGCATGTCATATGTCCGTCTTCTTTATCCCAGTAGGAGCAGAACGTATTAACAATTATGAACAACAGCTACTGATTTAGTAAAATGTGTTGGAAGTTATTTTGCTTTACAACGGACAATAACTTGTATCAGTATATTTTAGTTCCTTTCAAACAAAATATGTATATGGTCTTGCTGAGATTATAGTACAAACATTCAAAATAAATTTAGCCAGATGGGACTTCAGAAAAGTTGCATTTTTAAACGCGATATCGGATTTACTGTGCCCTGATATGACGATGCGTATTCCGGTTAATCTCATCTACAGTAACTAGTCAAAATAATTCTTGAATTGTCCAAACCGATGATACAGTAATGGATTCGAAATTATTGTTGAGAGAGCTGTTTTGGGTGGATTTATTTAATCCCTAATTAATATCTTATTTTTGACCAGTGTAAGGTTTCGTCCCCCTTCCTCTTGCCTGTGCTGTTAAACTCCCTTTCACCTTGCAGTTATAGTCTCTAATTGGTATATATTGTTATCTCTCATCTCGATAATCTCTTATAATTATTAGATTTATCTGCAAGATTGGTGTCAACTTGTCAAGATATTACACTCTTTCATGTTATTAATTCTTTGTAATTGTTATCAAAATATTTCTTCTTGTATCTTTTTAATTCTTTGCAATTAATGATCAGTCTGTTATTAGGGGTGTGTGTTATTTAACAAATTTTCTGAAAGCCAAGCCGTACGGCGCTTAAAATATGTGGAGGAGTATAGAAATCCATAATATAGAAAAAAGATTGACCCCCGACCCCCTGACCCCCATGTACATACACCCTGAAAATGGGGTACCTCAAATTAGCCAAAATATCAGTTAACAAGTTTGTTTAGAATGCCTTTCACATATTCATATGTAGGTTTTCGTGGTCTGCGGGTCAGAATATGACATTAAAAATGATCCGCAACATGGCATCACAATTATGTATTTTATGCTTTTCGACCAAACATGGTGTTTTAATATGTCGACTAATATGTTTTACAGGATGAAGAATCCGAATTTGAAGGGATTTCAAATATATAAGGAACCACTCACAACATATTTATCATGTGGTGAAATATCCATCAATTCGAATAAGGTTACTATCATTATTTTGCCAAAGAGAAACTTTCTCGGACTGAATTCAAATCACTCATTACATCTGCTTTACCGCTTAGGTAAACCTTCAAATTGGCCTCACAAACAGATGCTGGCAACTTTTTATGGCCCTTTAATAAACAGAAAATGTCACAAAATAATGTGATTCAATCAAGTCCTGTGATTTGGATTTCACCAGTTGCTGCAAAAGCTTTTGTTTCTCTTACACGTTTTCGTTACAGTGGATGCTCATTTCAAATAAACTATTCAAAAAAAGTAGGGGATATTTGATTGTGGGGGCATAATACTAAAATATGCAAAGTCACTATAGAACCTAACCGAAGAAACATTTCCAGTTACATGTGACGCCCAAACGCACCAATAGCTACCGCATGGAAAGCAGGTGATGCTTGGGATCATCATGGGGGTCCAACCAAAGATTTGCACGACTCTGACTTTGAATGTTACAGTCATTGTGGCATTGAATTCCAGGGTGGAAACATCAGTTTAATTGTTTTAGCATTGAATTTCAGGGTGGAAACATCAGTTTAAATGTTTTAGTGACCAGAAAACAAATTTTGATATGCGTCGGCTTACCCAAAATGAGAGGTTACGTGCCCTTGGCATGCTACAGATCGACACAACACAGGCGGTTGTGGCGCGGACTATGAATATTTCTCAGTCTGTCATAAGCAGGCTATGGTCCAGATACCGTGATACACAATCTGTACAGGACAGACCACGCTACCTTGGCCTTGAGAAATCGTGTCATCACCGCAAATCAGATCAGCGCTCGTCTTCAAACAGACACTGGTGTGAGAGTCAACGTCAACAACGTCCTGCCAATGTCCAAGAACTTGCTGCTGCGTTGCAACAGGAATGGGACAATCTGGACCAAAATGACCTTAGACGTCTCATTAGGAGTATGCCACGTCGGATCAATGCTTGTTGGGCAAACAGAGGAGGATTTACCCGTTACTGACTTTGTTGTGATGCTGTGGTAACTTTGCTGTTTGACCCCGGGTATCATTTTACCCTTATAATGGTCAGTCTGTGCCTTACATAGTCTAACGATCATTTGGAATAAATCGATGAATGTGAACTTTATTTCATTTTGTCATTTGTTTCTTCGTCAGTTTCATTAGGTGACTTTAATAACACTTAAAAATCACATATCCCCTACTTTTTTTGAATAGTATATTTAGCGCCTCTTAACTTGAGCTCATAGTTTATGAAACCCACTGCATATTTCGAATCTAGATGGTGCATTTGGGCATCTTCTAGGATAACTGAATCCATTCCTGACAGAGTAATATCGGATTCAAAGGGTCTGCATTTAGCTTTATTTCTCAAGAAAGTCAAGAAATATGTGAGTCACTTGTCAAACATGAATAAATATAGCATTTACAAGTAAATTTTCAAGTACCAAACTTTCGACGGTGGCCATGTTACACTGAAATGAGGATTGGGGTTTTTTTGGGGGGAGGGGGGATAGGTGACAAATTTACAAAATGTCAACCTATCCTGTTTCATTTAAGTCATTAGTGCTGATTTCTTGTAAACCCTTTGACAGCACTAAAAACGTCAAGGGTGAAATTCGAAATTTTGAAATTTTCAAATACCCCAAACTCGGCCCTGATCCATGATTATCCAGAAATGTATTCATTTCGGAAATATAAGTCGAATTGAACAAACTACGGTCTATTGTTGCTTATTTTCACACATGTATAGATCGGCGGGACGATTTACCCAATACTACCCAATTCTACCCAATACTACCCAATACCACCCCAGTACCACCTCAATACACCACACACACTACCCAACACTACAACATAATACTGCAAAATGTGAATATCAGTTGAATTTTAACAAAATAAATTAGATATACCGTGGGAATTGTACTTCAAATGCGATTACCGATGTCTGGCTGTTCCATTTGCCTCCCCATATCACCTAAAACAAGCAAAAACGGACCCAATACTATCAAACTCTTATCACATACTACCCACTATCATCAAATAACAACTTAATATTGTCAAATAGCGAAACATTAGTTTAATTACTGCGACGAATATTCGAAAATTCGCAGAGAATGGAAATGGATATGCAGTTATCTCCCTTTACAACAGATAAATAGATTTTAGATTGCTATGCAGATTATTCATCTTCTTTTGTGTTGCAGATGATTTCCAAGTCGACGAAATTAAAATAAGAAATACAAGTTTTTTGTTGTGTATATTTTAATCATTGCATATAATTAACTACTGTATTATTACATAAGATGGCAAGCAGTCAAAAATAACTATTTCAACCCCTCAGGTATCGTCATGCGGTATGTCCTTTAATAAATAACAAACAAAAAACAACTGCTCATGTTTTATATTTATTTTTTCATGTCAGTTAACAAGTTATTGCAAATTTACTGTCATTTGAAAATAAAGGTAATTTGTTTATTTCAAATGTATAATGCTCTACTCGTATATACACCACGGGGGGTAAGATTGTTGATTGGGTAATCAAGTTCTGCTTTATTTATTTTATCTCCTGATTAAACTGCTACCAAATAATATACTTGACGATTTTCTTTTGTCAATATTGGTTTTAGCCTCTTTATGTTGTATATAGCCTATTCATAATGTGGTGTTGATGCAAATACACCGGCTATGATTATCAATCCGTCTATATACAGTGTTATCATTGTTAAACATATAGATAATGTTTACCAGTTAATTGTCATTTTTTACGGTTTGATAATCAACGTTTTGCGGTTAATTTTCCCTAAATGAATCTGGCGGGAGAATATTCCTTTTGGATGTTTATCGTTATAAATGAATGTTTGGAACCATTTTATGAGTATTAGAACCAACAACCAAATAAAAATATGCTCCGGACAAATTTTCTTTAATATAAATGTAATAGAATAACGTATTTAGCGTTGATAACAAGGTATACAAAGTCACATTCCCTTTATTACATTTTATATATATCATTTTAAAGATAATAAAATTAACTGCCAAACCACTCGTGTCTCTAACGTTTGGGTTTGGCAGATTATTTTACGAATTGTTTATATTTAATAAATACTGTTTATAAAAGGTAGTCAAACGACTCGTAATTTCAATTCTTATTATATACTATGTAATAAATCTTTGTTAATTTTATAAATTTATGTTCACATTTTTCCCCATTTTTACATGTATGTATATGTATTGATTAAATGATGCATTATGTTAATATTTTTTCCATGTTTATATGTATGTATATGTATTTATTAAGTTATGCCTTATATAAATGTAATATTTAGGAGATAAACACTTCCTGTTTCGCATTTAGAGGGGTGTTATTGTCCAATAGACATGTCCTGAGATCATTAGGACCCGAGACGCGTAGCGTCGAGGGTTCTAATGTAAAATCTCAGGACATGTCTATTGGACAATAACACCCCTCTAAATGCGAAACAGGAAGTGTTTATCGACATTGTAACATGCTTTTTTCGGATTTTAAAAGACATTACTAAAACAGAAGGGTGTTATTGTCCAATCGACAGTGTCTAATTGACCAATCAAAACGCAGGATTTACACTGAAGCATGTTACAATGCATAATATGGTCCCTTGATAATGGAATGAAAACATTAACTGAAGCGGGGACATCTGTAATAACTGCCTGTTATTGCCACCGCCTGACGTTACCCAGGGGTTGAAATAGTTATTTATAGACTGCTAGTCATTTGATATAATTCAGTAGTTAATTACACACAATGATTAAAAATATACACAATAAAAAACTTGTTTTTCTTATTTTAATTTCGTCGACTTGGAAATCATCTGCAACACAAAAGAAGTTGATTAATCTGCATAGCAATCTAAAATCTATTTATCGGTGGTAAAGGGAGATAACTGCATATCCATTTCCATTCTCTGCGAATTATCGAATATTCGTCGCAGTAATTAAACTAATGTTTTGCTATTTGACAATATTAAGTTGTTATTTGATGATAGTGGGTAGTATGTGATAAGTGTTTGATAGTATTGGGTCAGTTTTTGCTTGTTTTAGGTGATATAGGGAGGCAAATGGAACAGCCAGACATCTGTAATCGCATTTGAAGTACAATTCCCACGGTATAACTAATTATTTTTGAAAAAATTCAATTGATATACACATTTTACAGTGTTATGTGGTGATATTGAGGTGGTACTGGGGTGGTATTGGGTAGTATTTGGTAGTATGGGGTAAATCGTCCCACCCCGTATAGATGTTTCACTATTTTTCATATTTAATTCCAAAAAGTGACCTTCAGCTGACTCGAATCCAAATTCTACTCATATAATTTGTTCGTCATTCGTTCAAGGATTTTGACAATGTAACTCCAAAGTCTGTAAGTAAGTCTTGAAATCAGGTCAAATCTTGATGGCAAACGATTAATTTTGTCATTTTGTGACAATGTAGACAGTTTGATCAAAACCGACTAGTAACCAAAGTTTCTGTGCAACTTTAAAGATAGCAATTTTTTCACTGTTGAAATGACAATTTCATTCAAATAACTATATTGCAAGCGAAGATATTAGCCTTTGAATTATTGCAGACGCGTACTAAGTCTCGGTCCTTCATGTTTTATTAAATCAAAGTATCGCTGAACCGTTTTAATCTATCTAATATCGGAGATGCAGCGGGAGTTGATTAAGGCCTGGATCAGTTAATGAATGACTAATAAATACTTTAAAAAACATTTCAGGCCTATAGAAAGACGTACAATTGGCAGATTTAGCTCTTTCATAATGCATGTTTAAGTGGAAATTCGATATTTTTAAAATTTCAAGTACCAAACGTTACGTCTACAAACGCTTACGTGTAACCAGATTGTAATACAAGTTATTTGAAGAGTTTATTTTAGCATCGTTTCGACGAGGATTCTCCCGTCGTTATCAACCTCACCGAAACATCGCTGATATAAACTCTTCAAGTAACTTGTATTCCATATATAATATTCAAAAAAAGTAGGGGATATCTGATTTTGGGGGCATAATACTAAAATATGCAAATGACTACGAAAAAAGTCACTATAGAACCTAACATTTCCAGTTACATGTGACGCCCAAACGCACCAATAGCTACCGCATGGAATGCAGGTGATGCTTGGGATCATCATGGGGGTCCAACCCAAGATTTGCACGACTCTGACTTTGAATGTTACAGTCATTGTAGCATTGAATTCCAGGGTGGAAACATCAATTTAATTGTTTTAGTGACCAGAAAACAAATTACCCAAAATGAAAGGTTACGTGCCCTTGGCATGCTACAGATCGGCACAACACAGGCGGCTGTGGCGCGGACGATGAATGTTTCTCAGTCTGTCATAAGCAGGCTATGGTCCAGATACCGTGATACACAATCTCTACAGGACAGACCACGCTCAGGTCGACCAAGGGCGACAACTCAAGCCCAGGATCGATTTATCCGTACCTTGGCCTTGAGAAATCGTGTAATCACAGCAAATCAGATCAGCGCTCATCTTCAAACAGACACTGGTGTGAGAGTGAGTGGCATAGGGGTCACCTTCTCGCCCGACGTCCTCACGTGATCCCTTGTTTGAGAGATCATCACATTCAGGCAAGACGTCGTTGGTGTAGGGATCGTCAACACTGGGATGATCGACGCTGAAGCAATGTGATGTTTTCAGATGAGTCAAGGTTCACTGTTGATTTTTTGGACAGACGTAGGAGGGTGTGGCGTCGTCGAAATGAGCGCTCCCGAGACGTTAACGTCATCAGACATGATCGATTTGGGGTGGTTCTGTTATGGTGTGGGGAGGCATCACTGTTGCCGGAAGAACGGCTTTACATGTTGTTGCAGGGCGTGTTACAGGCCAGTACTACCGGCAGTCCATGTTGTGCCGTTCGCACGACGTCGTGGCCGCCGTTTCATCTTCCAGGATGACAACACAAGATGTCACAGGGCCAGGATCATTACAGGTTACCTCCAACAACAGAACATCACCACATTACCTTGGCCAGCACTGAGTCCCGACCTCTCCCCCATCGAGCATGTCTGGGACATGCTTGGACAGAGGTTACGTCAACGTCAACAACGTCCTGCCAATGTCCGAGAACTTGCTGCTGCGTTGCAACAGGAATGGGACAATCTGGACCAAAATGACCTTACACGTCTCATTAGGAGTATGCCACTATCATTTGGAATAAATCGATGAATGTGAACTTCATTTCATTTTGTCATTTGTTTCTTCGTCATTTTCTTTAGGTGACTTTAATAACACTTAAAAATCAAATATCCCCTACTTTGTTTGAATAGTATAGAATGTAAGACATAAGATCATAAAATGTTGTGCTAATTCTACTTAAGAGCTTAATTAATTAGCATTAATTAGTAGCCGTAATTAAAATTTAGAGACCATGACTGAAACAAAGTCATGAATGCAAAAATATCACTTAAGAGCGACAACAACTATCCAAGCCAATTAGTACAGAAAACCACCAAGACCACCACTAACAGTTCCAGAGAAACCACTAAACCAAAACCTGACAAACCACCAGTAAGAATCACTACACCGTTTCAAGGCAAGCTATCTTATCAACTTAGGAGACTCCTCAGTCTAACAGGGATCCAAGTCACCTTCTCTAAAGGACGAACCCTGCAAGACATCCTAAAGGCTAATGGGAAGCTCCCCCCTAACAAAATTCCACCTCCTAAAGACTGTGTTTACGAAATTGCATGCAGCTGTGATATGAAATACATAGGGGAAACGATACAACCCCTTGATAAAAGAATTAGTCAACATAAATCTAAATCCGCCACCACTAATTCCGCTGTAGCCCAGCATCTCCAATCCAACCATTGAGTCATACAAACCCTGGCAGTTAATATCCCTGTTGAAAAGACATGCAAACTTATTGAGGCAATACATATCAGAAGAAGCACACCAGATCTCAACCGCGACATAGGCATATTTTTGCCAAGCGCCTACGACCAAATACTCAAATCATAAACATTTAAACTCTCTCATCTTGTTTATGTATACCATAACCCATTGTGTCATAGACCTTTGATCTTGTTGTTTCTATGTATGGTTCCAACCTTGTTGTTGTTGATTTTGTCTATATATGTTGCCTCACTTTTTTGTTATATTGTATTAGCTTGAAAACGTTGAGAATATACTCCTAAATAAATCAGTAGCTGCTTTTCCATAAGTATGTTTTTAGTTTATATAAACCTTGCTTTAGACTGTTTCAAAATTGACAAAGGTCAATTTTTTGGTCTCGTAATGGGGATTGACTCTATAGCTGAAGCAAAGCCTAAAATCTAGCTAACCAAGCCAGAAAGCCACAAATTTTACTTAAAAGTGCCAAAAATGGAACAAACTTGGCTTAAGACTGGTTCAAAGGTGACAAACTGGTGACGAGGGTCATATTTTGTTTCACACTAATCAACTATTCAAATTGCATATACTATTCAAAAAAAGTAGGGAATATTTGATTTTTAAGTGTTATTAAAGTCACCTAATGAAACTGACGAAGAAACAAATGACAAAATGAAATGAAATTCACATTCATCGATTTATTCCAAATGATCGTTAGACTAAGTAAGGCTCAGACTGACCATTATAAGGGTAAAATGATACCCGGGGTCAAACAGCGAAGTTACCACAGCAAAGTCAGTAACGGGTAAATCCTCCCCTGTTTGCCTCATAATGAGGTCATTTTGGTCCAGATTGTCCCATTCCTGTTGCAACGCAGCAGCAAGTTCTTGGACATTGGCAGGACGTTGTTGACGTTGACGTAACCTCTGTCCAAGCATGTCTCGGGCATGCTCGATGGGGGAGAGGTCGGGACTCAGTGCTGGCCAAGGTAATGTGTTGATGTTCTGTTGTTGGAGGTAACCTGTAACGATTTTGCGTTGTCATCCTTGAAGATGAAACGGCGGCCATGACGTCGTGCGAACGGCACAACATGGACTGCCAAGATGTTGTCCCGGTAGTATTGGCCTGTAACACGCCCTGCAACAACATGTAAAGCCGTTCTTCCAGCAACAGCGCTCGTTTCGACGACGCCACACCCTTCTACGTCTGTCCAAAAAATCATCAGTGAACCTTGACTCATCTGAAAACATCACATTGCTCCAGCGTCGATTTACCCAGTGTTGACGATCCTTACACCAACGACGTCTTGCCTGAGTGTGATGATCTCTCAAACAAAGGATCACGCGAGGACGTCGGGTGCGAAGGTGACCCCTATGCAGTCGATTCCGAATCGTCTGGCCACTCACGCTCACACCAGTGTCTGTTTGAAGACACGATTTCTCAAGGCCAAGGTACGGATAAATCGATCCTGGGCTTGAGTTGTCGCCCTTGGTCGATCTGAGCGTGGTCTGTCCTGTACAGATTGTGTATCACGGTATCTGGACCATAGCCTGCTTATGACAGACTGAGAAATATTCATCGTCCGCGCCACAATAACCTGTGTTGTCCCGATCTGTAGCATGCCAAGGGCACGTAACCTTTCATTTTGGGTAAGCTGACGCATATCAAAATTTGTTTTCTGGTCACTAAAACAATTAAACTGATGTTTCCACCCTGGAATTCAATGCCACATTGTCTGAGTCGTGAAAATCTTGGGTTGGGCCCCCATGATGATCCCAAGCATCACCTGCATTCCATGCGGTAGCTATTGGTGCGCTTGGGCGTCACATGTAACTGGAAATGTTTCTTCTGTTAGGTTCTATAGTGAGTTTTTTCGTAGTCATATGCATATTTTAGTATTATGCCCACAAAATCAAATATCCCTACTTTTTTTGAATAGTATACTAATGTCCAAGAACTTGCTGCTGCGTTGCAATAGAAATGGGACAATTTGGACCAAAATGACCTTAGACGTCTCATTAGGAGTATGCAAAATGTATATTTTTTAAACAATGGTTTTTTCAGATAAACCCAGTGATTGTTTCCCATATAAAAAAAAACTGTGTTATGTACTATGGCGGTATATTAGTGCCAAAATTCTAACATGCTATCGTCTAATTTCTAACCTCCATTCATGTAACTTCTAACCTCCATTCATGTAACTTCTAACTTCCATTCACGTAATTTCTAATTTAAGACAATGTATAATTCAACTTCTTTATTTGTTCAGTGTAAATATCAATTCTATTTCATCTTATTTCTATTATTGAGGCGAAAAATGTCTACTTCATTGTGGTATTACATGTTAAACATGAACGGCAAACAAATTTAGAATTTTGATACTTCTACCTAGCAACCATCACTTAGTATTAAACCCAGTATCTGTGTAGGCCTATCCATCACATTTATACCCTGTGTTAATATAGACCAACTGCATATAAATATTAATTATTGGCTCAACCGTAAAAAAAAAAATAAAATAAAATTCTGCAAATCCCGTTTAGCTTATATTTGAAATAGAAAATGAAATGAAATGAAAGAGGGTTTAACGCTCTACTGTTCTGTTCCGAACCGGGCTAATGGAGACGGACATACTCCATACAGTGTGCTTTAGGGAAATATTGCCCGGAGAGCGGATCTACAACCTAACGGTCACGGGATCTTTTACGTGCACGTCAACATGTACATGGAACCTCGGGTTTTCATCCATTCGGAACGACAAGACACTAATAAGGGGGAACCACGCCAGAAAATCTGGATGAACTTTTTTCGACCAATGCAGGGATCGAACTCCCTAGAAACTAGAAATTACATGAATAGAAGTAAGAAATTAGACGAAAGCATGTTAGAATTTTGGCACTAATATACCGCCATAATGTACATGTTTTTTTTCCGATTGTTAATACCTCTTAAAGATCATGTACTCATGTTCTGTTGTTTTATTTAATCCTTCTTCAACTGCAGTGCCGGATTAACCTTGTGCGGGGCCCAATTGAGGTTTGTTCAAATTGATCGTAATAACCGCGGATCATACTAGTATGTACCCCTTAATTGCCTGCGGTGTTTTCCGCCAGTCCCAGGGCATCGAATATTCCTTATTGCCAAGGGCCCCAATCCTCGCCCATTCAGCCCAGGAACTGGTTGGCTCAGTCCGGGATAAAATATTAATGTGGGCGGCCCGGGACATTTGTCCCATTTTGCCCCCCCCCCTTAAATCTGACACTGCTCAACTGTGACTCAATAATAACAACGTTGCTATTAAAATTTTATGCATAACATTTTCAAAAGTTGGTTCCTTATAAAAAGCAATCTATAAAAAAGATATTGGTACAATTTTTAGCAAAAAAAACTGATATGAATTACAAATATTATTTTACATTGAAAAGGAATTGTTGAGGCTGTAAAAAACGTATAATGTATCATATAATTCTATTACATAGAAAAACTGAGAGTCGAATGAAACATCTACCTCCATTTTATTAATTTTTTTAGTTTATATTTATATATATATATTATTTGTAAAACTGATATAAATTTAGATATATAATTAACATAAAAAAAAACATCCACTTTGCATATAGAAAGTAGCATCGGTGGAATATATAGATGGACTTCTGTAATGAATGACATAGACAGCTTTATTTCTAGTATACGACTATGTCTAAATATATAATGTATACATCCTGAATGGATGTTCTGGTGCAATGAACATCTTATCTAGCAGTAACATCTTGTAAGTAAACAGTATAAGCCACTCTTGATAGCATTATACTGAAAATAACTTTCGGATATCAAGGTAAATATCGATGTTAAGGAGAACACATAAATGTTTTGAATCATATAAATATATATCTTTATTAATATTATCGAATTGTCTGCATTTTTCAAAACCAGATAGTTATCCAGTTCAATAATTCCATTCATTTCCTATAAGGAATGATTCGTCGCATAGTTTTTCGTTGTCTCTTTAGGCAAGCATAGATAAGGAAGCAATTTGAATGTTTGATTAGGTCATAATGTTACCCAAAATATGAGTGTGAAGTTAGCTCGATTTTCGTTTTTCGCTTTTCAATATTGGTGAATATCGAAAAACGAGCTACTCGTTTTTCGATATTGGCGAATAACGAAAAACAACTAGCTCGTTATTCGATATTGGCGAATGTTGAAAAACGAGCTACTTGTTTTTCGACATTCAAATTTGAATCTCAAAAAAGTAGATTTGATGGATGTGTAGCTAAAGAAAGTCTCCAAAACACATCTGATTAAATCGGTGATCTAAAATGAAACAGATAACAAAAATGTGGATTCCTGAGCAGTAGAAACACATAAAAATTGTTCTTTCTCGTTGTATTTTCATATTGGCGAATATCAAAAAATGCTCGGGCATTCCCAATTATGATGTATTTAGTTCGTTTTAGATCACTCATTTAATAAAATGTGTCAATTAAGACATTCTGTATATAAACATCCATCAAATCTGCGTTTTTAATATTCAAGTTTGAATATCAAAAAACAAGGAGAAAGAAAGTTTTTATGTGGATCCACTGCTCGGGCATCCCCAATTATGATGTATTTAGTTCGTTATAGATCACTCATTTAATAAAATGTGTCAATTTAGACATTCTGTATATAAACATCTATCAAATCTGCTTTTTTGATATTCAAGTTTGAATATCGAAAAACGAGTAGCTCGTTTTTCGAGATTCGCCAATACAAAAACACAAGGAGAAAGAAGCGCTTTTATATGAATCCACTGCTCAGGTATCCTGAATTATGATATCTTTAGTTCGTTTTAGATCACTAATTTAATAAAATGTGTCATGGAGACATTCTGTAGATAAACATCCATCAAATCTGCTTTTTTGATATTCAAGTTTGAATATCGAAAAACGAGTGGCTCGTTTTTTGAGATTCGCCAATATCAAAAAACAAGGAGAAAGAGCAGTTTTTATGTGAATCCACTGCTCGGGCATCCTGAATTATGATATATTTAGTTCGTTTTAGATCACACATTTAATCAAATGTGTCATGGAAACATTCAGTAGATAAACATCCACCAAATCTGCTTTTTTGATATTCAAGTTGAATGGCTCGTTTTTCGAGATTCGCCAATATCAAAAAACAACGAGAAAGAAAAGTTGATATGTGAATCCACTGCTCAGGCATCCTCAATTATGATATTTGTAGTTCGTTTTAGATCATTGATTTAATAAAATGTGTTTTGGAGAAATCATGTAGATATACATCCTTCAAATCTGCTTTTTTAATATTCAAGTTTGAATATCGAATAACGAGTAGCTCGTTTTTCGAGATTCGCCAATATCAAATAACAAGGAGAAAGAGCAGTTTTTATGCGAATCCACTGCTCGGGCATCCCCAATTATGATGTATTTAGTTCGTTTTAGATCACTCATTTCATAAAATGTGTCAATTTAGACATTCTGTATATAAACATCCATCAAATCTGCTTTTTAGATATTCAAGTTTGAATATCGAATAACGAGTAACTCGTTTTTCGAGATTCGCCAATATCAAAAAACAAGGAGAAAGAGCAGTTTTTATGTGAATCCACTGCTCGGGCATCCCCAATTATGATGTATTTAGTTCGTTTTAGATCACTCATTTATAAAATGTGTCAATATAAACATTCTGTATATAAACATCCATCAAATCTGCTTATTTGATATTCAAGTATGAATATCGAAAAACGAGTGGCTCGTTTTTCGAGATTCGCCAATATCAAAAAACATCGAGAAAGAAAAGTTTTTATGTGAATCCATTGCTCAGGCAGGCGTCCTCAATTATGATATTTTTAGTTCGTTTTAGAAAACGTATTTAATAAAATATGTTTTGGAGACATTCTGAAGATATACATCCATCAAATCTGCTTTTGTTTTGTTATTCAAGTTTGAGATTCGCTAATATCAAAAAACAGGGAGAAAGAGCAGTTTAAGTGAATCGACTGCTCGGGCATCCCCAATTATGATGTATTTAGTTCGTTTTAGATCACTCATTTAATAAAATGTGTCAATTTAGACATTCTGTAAATAAACATCCATCAAAAAGAGCAGTTTTTATGTGAATCCACTGCTCGGGCATCCCCAATTATGATGTATTTAGTTCGTTTTAGATCACTCATTTAATAAAATGTGTCAATTTAGACATTCTGTATATAAACATCCATCAAATCTGCTTTTTTGATATTCAAGTTTGAATATCCCAAAACGAGTGGCTCGTTTTTCGAGATTCGCCAATATCAAAAAACAAGGAGAAAGAGCAGTTTTTATGTGAATCCACTGCTTCGGCATCCTCAATTATGATGCCTTTAGTACGTTTTAGATCACTAATTTAATCAAATGTGTCATGGAGACATTCTGTAGATGAACATCCATCAAATCTGCTTTTTAGATATTCAAGTTTGAATATCGAATAACGAGTAACTCATTTCATAAAATGTGTCAATTTAGACATTCTGTATATAAACATCCATCAAATCTGCTTTTTAGATATTCAAGTTTGAATATCGAATAACGAGTAACTCGTTTTTCGAGATTCGCCAATATCAAAAAACAAGGAGAAAGAGCAGTTTTTATATGAATCCACTGCTCAGGCATCCTGAATTATGATATCTTTAGTTCGTTTTAGAAAACGTATTTAATAAAATGTGTTTTGGAGACATTCTACAGATATGCTTCCATCAAATCTACTTTTTTGAGATTCAAGTTTGAATGTCGAAAAACCTCGTTTTTCAACATTCGCCAATATCGAATAACGAGCTAGTTGTTTTCCGTTATTCGCCAATATCGAAAAACGAGTAGCTCGTTTTCCGATATTCACCAATATTGAAAAACGAAAAACGAAAATCGAGCTAACTTCACACTGCCCAGAAACAGGGGCGGATCCAGGAATTTTTGCAGGAGGGGGTTTGATAGGTTCCTGTTAAGGAAATTTGTCAGTCGTCGTCTCTAAATTACATAGGCATGCATACAAATTGCGCTTTTTAAGGAGAGAAATCATTTTTGTAATGATGTAGGATCTTACTGTGATTTAATTTCATTGATGTAAGGCATTCATTTTGTTTTATGTAGCTGAGCAGGGTGGGGTTTGCCTCCCCCACTCTGGAACCGCCCCCATTAAAGCAGTCTTAAGCAAGGTTTGTTCAACTTTTGTTGCTCTTAAGTGATATTTTTGGCCTCCTGACTTGGTCAGCTAACTTTTAAGCTTTGTTTCAGTTATGGACTCTAAATTTTAATTACAGTCACTAATTAGTGATAATTAATTAGCTCTTAAGTAACATTAATACAACATTTTATGCTAAATTTGCTGCAGTGAAACTCATAGAAATATGATTTCCAAACAAAAATAATCTTGGACAAGACAATTTAATCAAATCCACTCAATCCCTATTACGACACCCAAAAATTGATCTTTGTCACCTCTTGTTGCTCTTAAGCTATAATTTTTGTTTACTGGCTTGGTAAGCTAGATTTTAGGCTTTGTTTCAGTTATGGACTCTAAATTTTAATTACAGTCACAGTCACTAATTAGTGACCTTTGACCAGTGTCACCTGCAAGGTTTGTTCAACTTTTGTCGCTCTTAAGTGATATTTTTGGTTTCATGACTTGGTTAGCTAGCTTTTAGGCTTTGTTTCAGTCATGGACTCTAAATTTTAATTACGGCCACTAATTTATGCTAATTAATTAAGCTCTTAAGTAGCATTAGCACAACATTTTATGATCTTAAGTCATACATTCTGTTTCAAAGTGCTAAGTATGAAATCCTTGCAAGAAAATTGTGCATGGACATTGAATTTTAACTCCAATTAAATTTAAGGGGGTTAGGGGGAGTGCTCCCAGGTATACGCACAGGTTACAAAACTTAAGACTTGCCTTTCCACAATGATCTAGGTGTCAAATATGTTTTGCAAACCTCAAAACTTTTGGACTCAATATTTTGATTAAACCTCACTGGGCTCCCGGGTTAAAACTTCTGTAACGGGTTTACAGCAATATTTAATAACAGCAAGTCTCTGTTATTTCCAAAATTAATTTTTCCACCGTGTAAATTTTTTGTCGCTATATCTAAGCTTATTTGACCGTTTTTAATAATTATCTGACAGGATGTGACCGTTAATATGAAAGTTTTAGTTTTCACATCTTTCTGGCAGATCTTGTTGATTTTTCTTATTAATATTCAAGAATCTAACGTAGAACCCCAAGAATAAGTGTCGGGTTTTGTTTAAAAATATTTTCCAAACAAATTACAAATAATCGTAATATCCCCCCCCCCCCCCCCGTTTAATGAATTTGTTCCTGTTCAAGAAATTAATACATATCCTGATAGCCTGTCTCGGGGTCGAAATTTCAAGACATGGAATTATCAAAATGTCCACATTTCCTGCACTTTTACATTTTGATGGCAAACATTTAAGTAAGTCATTTGGTAACCATTTTGAAAGTTTTATAAATATCAGTTCTTACCAGAGGTACTGTGCGGCTGTTATAATGGAAAATTTCGTCCAGCTGAAATGTTTACCGTTATAACTTGGTAAAAGATACATTAGGTAAGAGTTAGTTTTAGGAGAGAGGTAATATAGGCCAATATCAAAAAACAAGGAGAAAGAGCCGTTTTAAAGTGAATCCACTGCTCGGGCATCCCCAATTATGATGTATTTAGTTCGTTTTAGATCATCTATTTAATAAAATGTGTCAATTTAGACATTCTGTATATAAACATCCATCAAATCTGCTTTTTTGATATTCAAGTTTGAATATCCCAAAACGAGTGGCTCGTTTTTCGAGATTCGCCAATATCAAAAAACAAGGAGAAAGAGCAGTTTTTATGTGAATCCACTGCTCCGGCATCCTCAATTATGATGCCTTTAGTACGTTTTAGATCACTAATTTAATCAAATGTGTCATGGAGACATTCTGTAGATGAACATCCATCAAATCTGCTTTTTAGATATTCAAGTTTGAATATCGAATAACGAGTAGCTCGTTTTTCGAGATTCGCCAATGTCAAAAAACAAGGAGAAAGAGCAGTTTTTATATGAATCCACTGCTCAGGCATCCTGAATTATGATATCTTTAGTTCGTTTTAGAAAACGTATTTAATAAAATGTGTTTTGGAGACATTCTACAGATATGCTTCCATCAAATCTACTTTTTTGAGATTCAAGTTTGAATGTCGAAAAACCTCGTTTTTCAACATTCGCCAATATCGAATAACGAGCTAGTTGTTTTCCGTTATTCGCCAATATCGAAAAACGAGTAGCTCGTTTTCCGATATTCACCAATATTGAAAAACGAAAAACGAAAATCGAGCTAACTTCACACTGCCCAGAAACAGGGGCGGATCCAGGAATTTTTGCAGGAGGGGGTTTGATAGGTTCCTGTTAAGGAAATTTGTCAGTCGTCGTCTCTAAATTACATAGGCATGCATACAAATTGCGCTTTTTAAGGAGAGAAATCATTTTTGTAATGATGTAGGATCTTACTGTGATTTAATTTCATTGATGTAAGGCATTCATTTTGTTTTATGTAGCTGAGCAGGGTGGGGTTTGCCTCCCCCACTCTGGAACCGCCCCCATTAAAGCAGTCTTAAGCAAGGTTTGTTCAACTTTTGTTGCTCTTAAGTGATATTTTTGGCCTCCTGACTTGGTCAGCTAACTTTTAAGCTTTGTTTCAGTTATGGACTCTAAATTTTAATTACAGTCACTAATTAGTGCTAATTAATTAGCTCTTAAGTAACATTAATACAACATTTTATGCTAAATTTGCTGCAGTGAAACTCATAGAAATATGATTTCCAAACAAAAATAATCTTGGACAAGACAATTTAATCAAATCCACTCAATCCCTATTACGACACCCAAAAATTGATCTTTGTCACCTCTTGTTGCTCTTAAGCTATAATTTTTGTTTACTGGCTTGGTAAGCTAGATTTTAGGCTTTGTTTCAGTTATGGACTCTAAATTTTAATTACAGTCACAGTCACTAATTAGTGACCTTTGACCATTGTCACCTGCAAGGTTTGTTCAACTTTTGTCGCTCTTAAGTGATATTTTTGGTTTCATGACTTGGTTAGCTAGCTTTTAGGCTTTGTTTCAGTCATGGACTCTAAATTTTAATTACGGCCACTAATTTATGCTAATTAATTAAGCTCTTAAGTAGCATTAGCACAACATTTTATGATCTTAAGTCATACATTCTGTTTCAAAGTGCTAAGTATGAAATCCTTGCAAGAAAATTGTGCATGGACATTGAATTTTAACTCCAATTAAATTTAAGGGGGTTAGGGGGAGTGCTCCCAGGTATACGCACAGGTTACAAAACTTAAGACTTGCCTTTCCACAATGATCTAGGTGTCAAATATGTTTTGCAAACCTCAAAACTTTTGGACTCAATATTTTGATTAAACCTCACTGGGCTCCCGGGTTAAAACTTCTGTAACGGGTTTACAGCAATATTTAATAACAGCAAGTCTCTGTTATTTCCAAAATTAATTTTTCCACCGTGTAAATTTTTTGTCGCTATATCTAAGCTTATTTGACCGTTTTTAATAATTATCTGACAGGATGTGACCGTTAATATGAAAGTTTTAGTTTTCACATCTTTCTGGCAGATCTTGTTGATTTTTCTTATTAATATTCAAGAATCTAACGTAGAACCCCAAGAATAAGTGTCGGGTTTTGTTTAAAAATATTTTCCAAACAAATTACAAATAATCGTAATATCCCCCCCCCCCCGTTTAATGAATTTGTTCCTGTTCAAGAAATTAATACATATCCTGATAGCCTGTCTCGGGGTCGAAATTTCAAGACATGGAATTATCAAAATGTCCACATTTCCTGCACTTTTACATTTTGATGGCAAACATTTAAGTAAGTCATTTGGTAACCATTTTGAAAGTTTTATAAATATCAGTTCTTACCAGAGGTACTGTGCGGCTGTTATAATGGAAAATTTCGTCCAGCTGAAATGTTTACCGTTATAACTTGGTAAAAGATACATTAGGTAAGAGTTAGTTTTAGGAGAGAGGTAATATAGGCCAATATCAAAAAACAAGGAGAAAGAGCCGTTTTAAAGTGAATCCACTGCTCGGGCATCCCCAATTATGATGTATTTAGTTCGTTTTAGATCATCTATTTAATAAAATGTGTCAATTTAGACATTCTGTATATAAACATCCATCAAATCTGCTTTTTTGATATTCAAGTTTGAATATCCCAAAACGAGTGGCTCGTTTTTCGAGATTCGCCAATATCAAAAAACAAGGAGAAAGAGCAGTTTTTATGTGAATCCACTGCTCCGGCATCCTCAATTATGATGCCTTTAGTACGTTTTAGATCACTAATTTAATCAAATGTGTCATGGAGACATTCTGTAGATGAACATCCATCAAATCTGCTTTTTAGATATTCAAGTTTGAATATCGAATAACGAGTAGCTCGTTTTTCGAGATTCGCCAATGTCAAAAAACAAGGAGAAAGAGCAGTTTTTATATGAATCCACTGCTCAGGCATCCTGAATTATGATATCTTTAGTTCGTTTTAGAAAACGTATTTAATAAAATGTGTTTTGGAGACATTCTACAGATATGCTTCCATCAAATCTACTTTTTTGAGATTCAAGTTTGAATGTCGAAAAACCTCGTTTTTCAACATTCGCCAATATCGAATAACGAGCTAGTTGTTTTCCGTTATTCGCCAATATCGAAAAACGAGTAGCTCGTTTTCCGATATTCACCAATATTGAAAAACGAAAAACGAAAATCGAGCTAACTTCACACTGCCCAGAAACAGGGGCGGATCCAGGAATTTTTGCAGGAGGGGGTTTGATAGGTTCCTGTTAAGGAAATTTGTCAGTCGTCGTCTCTAAATTACATAGGCATGCATACAAATTGCGCTTTTTAAGGAGAGAAATCATTTTTGTAATGATGTAGGATCTTACTGTGATTTAATTTCATTGATGTAAGGCATTCATTTTGTTTTATGTAGCTGAGCAGGGTGGGGTTTGCCTCCCCCACTCTGGAACCGCCCCCATTAAAGCAGTCTTAAGCAAGGTTTGTTCAACTTTTGTTGCTCTTAAGTGATATTTTTGGCCTCCTGACTTGGTCAGCTAACTTTTAAGCTTTGTTTCAGTTATGGACTCTAAATTTTAATTACAGTCACTAATTAGTGCTAATTAATTAGCTCTTAAGTAACATTAATACAACATTTTATGCTAAATTTGCTGCAGTGAAACTCATAGAAATATGATTTCCAAACAAAAATAATCTTGGACAAGACAATTTAATCAAATCCACTCAATCCCTATTACGACATTCAAAAATTGATCTTTGTCACCTCTTGTTGCTCTTAAGCTATAATTTTTGTTTACTGGCTTGGTAAGCTAGATTTTAGGCTTTGTTTCAGTTATGGACTCTAAATTTTAATTACAGTCACAGTCACTAATTAGTGACCTTTGACCATTGTCACCTGCAAGGTTTGTTCAACTTTTGTCGCTCTTAAGTGATATTTTTGGTTTCATGACTTGGTTAGCTAGCTTTTAGGCTTTGTTTCAGTCATGGACTCTAAATTTTAATTACGGCCACTAATTTATGCTAATTAATTAAGCTCTTAAGTAGCATTAGCACAACATTTTATGATCTTAAGTCATACATTCTGTTTCAAAGTGCTAAGTATGAAATCCTTGCAAGAAAATTGTGCATGGACATTGAATTTTAACTCCAATTAAATTTAAGGGGGTTAGGGGGAGTGCTCCCAGGTATACGCACAGGTTACAAAACTTAAGACTTGCCTTTCCACAATGATCTAGGTGTCAAATATGTTTTGCAAACCTCAAAACTTTTGGACTCAATATTTTGATTAAACCTCACTGGGCTCCCGGGTTAAAACTTCTGTAACGGGTTTACAGCAATATTTAATAACAGCAAGTCTCTGTTATTTCCAAAATTAATTTTTCCACCGTGTAAATTTTTTGTCGCTATATCTAAGCTTATTTGACCGTTTTTAATAATTATCTGACAGGATGTGACCGTTAATATGAAAGTTTTAGTTTTCACATCTTTCTGGCAGATCTTGTTGATTTTTCTTATTAATATTCAAGAATCTAAAGTAGAACCCCAAGAATAAGTGTCGGGTTTTGTTTAAAAATATTTTCCAAACAAATTACAAATAATCGTAATATCCCCCCCCCCCCCCCCCGTTTAATGAATTTGTTCCTGTTTAAGAAATTAATACATATCCTGATAGCCTGTCTCGGGGTCGAAATTTCAAGACATGGAATTATCAAAATGTCCACATTTCCTGCACTTTTACATTTTGATGGCAAACATTTAAGTAAGTCATTTGGTAACCATTTTGAAAGTTTTATAAATATCAGTTCTTACCAGAGGTACTGTGCGGCTGTTATAATGGAAAATTTCGTCCAGCTGAAATGTTTACCGTTATAACTTGGTAAAAGATACATTAGGTAAGAGTTAATTTTAGGAGAGAGGTAATATAGGCCTAGCCTGTTCCTCAATCCTTTTCTGAGAATAAAATATTGTTTAAAAAATTAAAAAAAATAATTAGGTAAGAGTTTTATAAATAGTTGGCCATTTTCGCTATTATAATTCAAAAATATGTGATAAAAAAATAAAATGTTGAAATTGTCTGTCAAATTCCTTTTTTCTGAACGGACAAGAAACCGGCATCAATGTCTGTGAGAATTCGCGATTGGTTGAATGACAGACGATACCTTCACCCACATATACTCGATTATCAAGTAACATACTCAATGGCTATGGTAACCTTTCTTGGCAGGCCTTTCATCGCCAGTTTCCGGTAGTGACATCAGCGTGTAACAATAAACGTTAGCTTGGTCCGCTATTTATTGATTTAATTTTAAATGGACGAGGCTGTTTTAATCCAAACTGTATACAAGCTATCCATGGGTCTACTTAGTTGATTTTGAGCTTGCAATAGGCATAGTTACCCAGTATACATGGTTGATTAGATTTACGTTACTTTTACGTCATTATGGTTATATTTTGGTTAGCGTCCAATAATGGTAAAATTTTACGGCTAAATTTACGTTACTTTTACGTCATAATGGTTATCGTTACTTTTACGTCAGAAAATGACATAAATCTAACGTAAATTTTATGACGGTTTTCTTACCAGTTTTTATAGCTTTGAATACTTCTTGATTAAATAACCATACCAGTGTGTGCACATTCTAACAATTGATGAATAGTCAAATTCAGACAAAATAATGATATATGTATTATTGGTCTAAAGTTAATATAACGTTAGTTTTATGTCAAAATTTTAATCGTTAATTTAACGCTAGTTTTCTAATGCGAATCTAACATAAACTATATATTTGTTGCTTAAAGTAAAACAAATGTCAGTTTTAAAATGTCGGGATACTAACAATTAAATTACTGTTATATTTTGATCGTTAGTTATCTAAAGTAAACAACTGTCAGTTTTATATCACCTTACTAGCAATTAAATTACTGTTAGTTTTTGATACTTAATATAATCGAACAAAAAAATCCATTTAATTTAACCAAATTCTAAATTTTATGCATTCTTTTAGGCAATTAAACGAATTCTGTTAATAATTGTAACCTGTATAATATTTATGGAAAAAACATTAACGAAACAATATAAATGGGTACAACTGTTGGTGGATCATACCAAAATGGAACAAAAACTGTTACTAACTGTTATACTCCAAAATGCCCATTTTATTAAAGGGACAATAACATTCTTGCCGACTTGGTAGCTCCAGAAAATAAATAATACCCTTATTCTAAGTACTAGATGTTTTAGTGTCTTACCTGTTGTGTAAATTATCCATTACAACCTATTTTACTTGTCCAGAGGGTTCGAAAATATTTTAAAATCCAAGTCACATTTGAAAAGGTTTACGTTAGACTTTTCAAATCAATTGGTGGTATTTTTTTTTTCAATTTTTTAAAATAGGTGTGTTAAGATGAAATTTATATCATTATTTAATTGGAATATTCTAAAATAATACGATTTGTTGAACAGAATGATGATTGGGACATATTATTCAGTTACAACAAGAGTTGTATTGGGGCTTTAAGTGGCCTTTCAAACCAATTTAAATTCCGTCAACATTTGAAGAAATTTAGATATTAATTTATTGCGTGTGTGTACAATTTGCTATGTGTCGAACCAAAGCTCTGTTACCACAAAAATATACTTAAAAAGTCCTTATATTAGTATTATTGGTATTATTAGTAGATTCTATCGCACGTTTGAAAGGTGTCAAACGAATATGTTGTAGTTTGACAGAGAAAGTAAAAATTAACAAATTCCGACAACTTAGAAGTAGAGACTTATATTCGCAAGGCAAATATTATTTTAAAAATCGGGATTATTTAATTTGATACAACTGAATAAAAAGGCTGTAGTCGATCTATTTCAATAAACATCACCAAATAACTAACTTTGGCTACATCCCATCATGATTCGTATATCATATCATGTACATGCTTAAAATAGGGCCTCGAAATCAAAAAATTAATTTCTTCAATTTTGCTATTCATATGCCTAAAATATTACGTAGATTATATAAAATATTGAAGTGCGTACAGTTGAAAGTTACATACAGACCCCGTTGTTATAAGAAATATACGTATATGGTGCCATCTCGGTGAAAATGTACATCGATAAATTATTAAATGTAATTTCTATTAAAGTATTTTAATATACTCAGCCAAAATAAAAACTTGACACTCAGGATCTTTGGGACTAGATTTTTAATATTTGGTTTAAGGCAACTATTTTAGTGTTATGTTGTGCACAGACGTCCTTGACCTTGACAACGTTCGTGATGTCACAGTACCCACCAAAATGAAATTCACAGACTTGGAGAACAATTGGAATAAAGTGTTTAGTAACGGTTGTGGCCTACTCTAGCGTCTCGTACTGCCACACAACTTCTCATAGATCCCAGAACATTAGTAAACACTACCCGAGGAAGACGTCGCCACTGCTCAGCAAGAGCATGTTGAAGGTCCTGCAACGTCAGTGGTGGATTGACTTGCTAACGAACACGTCGACCCAGTTCGTCCCAGATGTGTTCAGTAGGATTATGGTCGGGCTATCTAGGACTTGGACACCGACATTTCTTAAAAAAAAATCTGGGTAGCAATTGCCGTATAGGGTCGAGCATTGTCTTGTTGAAACGTTAGTCCAGGCCCATGTCTCTGCATAAACGGAAGAAGAACAGGTTGCAAAATCTGATTCCTGTACTGGACAGCATTTAAGTTCCCTTGGGCAACAACAAGAGGAGAACGTCCAAAAGAACCCAAAAACCATGAAGCTGCCGCCACCAAATCGGTCAACTTCTCTGACGAATACTTGAGCGTAACGTTCACCTCGTCTGCAGCACACTCGGACCAAGCCATCGGCAAATCTCAAAGTGAAATTTACTGTCTTTGAGTAAATCTTATGTGTCTAGTGGCCCACACAAGTCGGTTACGGCGATGAAGAGGTGCCAATATTGGTCCATTATAGGGCTCCCGAGCTCGAAGACCAGCAGCCTGCAAGCGATTTCGAACAGTTTGTGAAGTTACCCTTCCACCAAACATCTCTCAACTTATGGAGGTTGCAGTGACAAATCTGTTTCTAAGGTGATGTAATCGTATTGCTTTATCTTCCTGCAGTGACGTCACACGTGGAGCTCCCGCCCTTGGGCGGTCGGCAGTTTGAAGCACTCTCATTTTAAGATTAATTATTGTCTGGCGTGAACAATTAAAGGCTCTTGCAACATTCTAACAAAGATGAAAATAACAATTTTAATTTGTTTTTCCAGTTCAAATTACGTGTGCGTGTTCAGTTTAAGCAATCTTGCATCGATTGACCTCACGAGTTTCGTTTTTTTCAGATTTTCATCTTTCTTCTCAAAAGTCACGTGATCCAATTTTATGAAATTAAAGGCTTCTTAATACTTATATCGTTAGAAACACTTTAAAATTTATTTGACTTACCAGAAAAAAGAATTAAAATTTGTTGAAATTCATCAGTGTCAAGTTTTTAATTTGGCTGAGTATATATCTGCAGAATGTCTAAAATGAAATAAACATGTCTTAAATGAGGAGAAAGAGAAGTTTTTATGTGAATCCACTGCTCAGGCATCCTCGTATATGATATATTTAGTTAGTTTTAGATCACTGATTCAATCAAATGTGTTTTGTAGATATGTAGATATACATTCATTAAATCTTTACCTCGTTTTACGACATTCGCCAATATCAATTATGATATCTTTAGTTCGTTTTAGATCACTAATTTAATCAAATGTGTTTTGGAGACATTCTGCAGATATTGATCCATCAAATCTGCTTTTTTTTAAAATTTGGCTGGGTATATTAGGTGGTCTATGTTTGTTGTCTGTTTCCGTATACTGTCCACGTTGATTAAGCAATCATTATTAAGATAATTTTTTTATTCTTTTTGTCTGTGGGCATTTTTTCTCAACACGTCATGAACCCGGAAACGAGGTATTCTGGGAATGCAAGATGGCGCGCGCAAGGGATTTTTTTCGTAAATTGCATGATAAATGTACAATATACAGCTACTTTGATTACACCAACAGTGAAAGAGAAAGGTAGAATATACAAGATAAATGAGTGATTAGATTTGAAAGTAAGTTTTTTTCATATATCACTGACTGCTGATGTATACTGAGCTTATAAATTCAGTGATGTGAAAAGAACTCACTATAAGCTATTTTTTTGCTGTAAAACTATTTCTATGTCCCTATTTTCTATTTTTTTTTCACCGTAATTCATATTTATTTTCCGAAAGGAATCAATTGTCACAACATCTGACAAAATTTTTTAACAATCCAATACTATTTTAAAGTAGAGGTTTGCGATTCATAAACATAATATTTCGTTTATTTTTTTTCCGACAAACTGTAAAATCAGCTGATTTCTGTTAGAGGCCCTGCAGGTTACGAAACAGCTTGCATTCAATACTATCAACAAATAAGATACAAATACAATACGTTCTTTTGTGAAAATTAAACAAATTACTATCAGTTTATTACTGTACACATTTTGCACTTTTTGTGGAATTAATAATTACCTTTTGGACTAAATAAAGTATGTTCCCATTAATCAACACTGCAGGCTTTGACAAATGACATTTTTACTTTCACAGCATTGGCAACACTTTAATCTCAATCCTCTCTGATTCTAAATAAGCAGAACTATAGCAATATTCTTCTGTTACACTGTAATGCCCCCAAATCTCATTCCAAACTTGACGCATGGACCCCCGACTGCCATCATCTTTCCATCAAAAATCTACCTGCATAACTCACTGAAGTTAACTTTTGAGCAAGGCGGTAAAATTCCATTCCTAAATTTGGAATAGTGGCTGAGAAGTAGTTTGAAAATGGCGGCTGAATTCAAATGAAAGTTGTTTATGTATTTGTATCGCACAATTCTACATGAAAATAGTGTTGGATTTTTATAACTTTGTGTTGGATGTGACAAGAAATGATTCCTTTTGTGGACTAAACCCGAATCACCGTGAAAAATAGACGGTAAGGATTCCAAAATAGTCTTAGAACGTAGATGGGGGTAAAGCCTTATTTTCATACTATATAGTTGACTTTAAGGTAGGATAGTAACGTAGTGAAGAGCAGAGCCGAAACATTTGCGTTACTTGCAGTAACTAATGCCAATGTACAGTCTTTCGAAAGGCATGAAAACCAACATGTTGGCGTAGAATGTTAAAACTAATTTTATTTTTATTTTGGAGTATAAAAGCTGCTTTTATTTTGGTTTTTTTTTTTTGGTTATATTTAGAGATGCTATATTTGAGGAAAATTTGAACACAATTGGTGACAGTCATGTCGAGGAAGATATAAAATGGCTGATAAGGGCTTAATTTATGGAAGCTAGATGACATCACTAACATAAACAACTACTGTCACTTGGGATTGAAACTATGCCACTGAACTCAATAACAGTATTAACAGACTTTATGGTCAAAAGCACATTTATCAGAGCACTCATCTACGAAACTGCTCAGATATCAAAGAAATAAAGACTTTTTAATCATGTAACAAACCAATATATATTCAAAAAAAGTAGGGGATATTTGATTTTGGGGGTATAATACTAAAATATGCAAATGACTACGAAAAAAGCCACTATAGAACCTAACAGAAGAAACATTTCCAGTTACATGTGACGCCTTAACGCACCAATAGCTACAGCATGGAATGCAGGTGATGCTTGGGATCATCATGGGGGTCCAACCCAAGATTTGCGCGACTCTGACTTTGAATGTTACAGTCATTGTGGCATTGAATTCCAGGGTGGAAACATCAGTTTAATTGTTTTAGTGACCAGAAAACAAATTTTGATATGAGTCAGCTTACACAAAATGATAGGTTACGTGCCCGTGGCATGCTACAGATCGGCACAACACAGGCGGTTGTGGCGCGGACGATGAATGTTTCTCAGTCTGTCATAAGCGGGCTATGGTCCAGATACAGTGATACACAATCTGCACAGGACAGACCACGCTCAGGTCGACCAAGGGCGACAACTCAAGCCCAGGATCGATTTGTATCAGTGAGTCTACTGCATCAAATAAACGGTAACCTTTTGAATCCCTTACAAATTCTTCAAATTTTTGTGATAGATCTGTGTTCAAGGTTGTTCAAATTATATTTGTAATGTTTCTAAAGATTTCTATCACACATGTAATATTGGCGTAATTAAGTTTATACCTTATTTTCAATGTTGGGTATTATATCGTACGAAAAATTGTGTTTCTAGCTTGTGGTCCCTTAAGAGGTAACAATTATTATCTGATAAAAAAAGGACGTTTGAATATGTCACAATTACACACTGTATTGATGGTTGAGTTCGAAATTCATGCAAATCGTAGTAAAACTCCCAGACAAGATGCCCCAACTGCCGGTACGCAAATAGTGTAATTATCTGGTATATCAAGGTTGCGGACCTTCTAGAGGTCACAAATTTGATCCTGTTTTGATGAAACCTTATGGCCCGCTTTTTGTTTAGATTGTTTTCTAGCCATCTCTGGAAATTGTGGGCGTATCTTTTCGATATTCAGCTTTTCGCGACTTTTTCGTTAATGGTTACTATATTTGGCCTTCGTCTTGTACTCCACATCAAGTTATATATGGATAAAGGTATTCGTCGATGTTTGTTAGCTTGTCTATTTCTTTATTAAAAACATATCTCTCGCCCCCGGATCACGGTGGCTGAGTGGGTAAGACGCTGGCTCGCTAGCCTGGAAGTCGAGTGTAGATCCATGCATTGGCCGAGAAAGTTCATCCAGATTTTCCGGCGTGGTTTTCCATGGACTGATAAGGACAGCTGTCCAGTCGTTTGGATGGGACTTGAGGTCCCGTGTACACATTGGCATGCACGTAAAAAATCCCTTGGCATTTGGAATTTGATATAAGAGCAGGCTGTAGCGCCGCTGCCTGGGCAAAATTTTCCTCGTAGCGCATTGTATGGCACATGCGCGTCTTCATTAGCCCAGTTTGAAGCAGAACAGTAGGACGCTAAAACCCATTTCATTTGTTCAGGCGTGTTTCAATATTCAGTTTTCCACAAATTTCCTTTCCAAAATTAGTTTGAGAACCTTATGCAAAGGTGATAGAGGCTATAGTTTTTCATTTTTCAAATTTGGTCAATGTCATAGTTTTCCTTCGAAAAATGTGACAAAGTGTGGCCATATTTCCACATTTTCAAAGAGCTATACCTCCTAGAGCTGTTTCCTACATTGTCACCAACTTCGTGCTGTGAATAAACTATGGCAATTTAAATGTCTGTTTTGTATTTTACTACATTATATATTTATCTATTAAATAAAGGATATAAACTTTTAGTGTATTTTGTTATATAATTATGTAAGTTGTGTTGGGGTTTTATACGACTGGTTACAATTACTTTTGGAGAGAAATTGGGTTTAACATCTACTCGACTCACACTAGGTCATTTGCTTGCGCGTAGGGGCCTTTAGCAGGAGGATAAAACTGGATGACCTGGAGTAAACCTAGTCAGCAATCCAAACCACGCCACCTGATTCAATGACTGATCTTATAATGAAACGCATAGGGTACAATAGAAGACTTTGGAACTTATCTGCAATTCAATACAAGTTAAATAATTTGAGGGGGGGGGCGAATGGTTAGCACATGCATGCTTTATCATACGGCCTCTCATTGAGACAACTGCTAAAGACCTCTACACGTAAACGAATCATTGAAATAAAATTAAACCATATTTTGGACCTGAAATGACCCTTGTTTCTGTCGAGTGGATGTTAAACCCCATTTCTCTCTCTCTCTCACTTTCTGACGTAAATCTAACGTAAAGTTTACGTCATTTTCTGACGTAACTCTAACGTTAGTGACGTAAAGTTTACGCAAAATTTACGTTAGATTTACGTCATAAAATGACGTAAATTCTACGTTAGATTTACATCAGAAACTGACGTAAAGATAACGTAAAAATGACGTAAAGTTCAATTAGATTAACGTCATTTCCTGAGGTAAAATTATCGTTAAAAAGATGAGCAATATGATGGTAAACTGACTGACCATTTTTACGTAAACTTATCATTTTTACGTAAACTTACGTAAAATTAATATCATATTGTTATGTGGGTATCTTTTGCATAATGGATGTTTTATTATTACTTTGTTTAAGATTCTTTTGAAAAAAAAAAATAACATCTGATGGGAAGTGATGCATTTTCGCTATGATTTTACCATTTTGTGGCCGATTTAATCCGTCACATCAGATTCTTAGCAAAGCCCATGATTCTGACGATAAATATGAAAGCTCCAATAGCTTCCTGGGGTCAGTTGCTCAAGGCTCTGTTAACTTTTAACAATCAGTTAACATGGAGTAAACGGATCGTTAACTTTATTGGAGAGAAAGGTTGTTGCTGGAAGCCCTGTTAACTTTAACGTGTCGTTAACATGCTGTTATAGTTAACAGAGGTGTTGGGCTCCGCTATCTTTTTAACGGTGGCATTAGTGGGCTGTAGAAAAAGTCATACATGTAGATTACCACTGTCATTTTTTATAAAACGTTCTAGATGGGGGGGGGGGGAATAGTATTTCATTTTTTATAGGGTGTTGTTCTATAGTATTCTGTGAATTTTGGGGGTCTGTAGAAAAAATAATGGTCCCAAATATATAAATATATTGCAGTGCAAATCGCATAATTTTTCGTACAGATTTATGAAGGAAAAAATAAAGTATTCTACAGTGTTTTCTGAAGTTTAATATTATCTTTTTGTCTTTAATCAAGTTATTCGAACAGACTGCATAGTTAGTTGTACCACTGTCTTCTATGAAGTTGTAATGTTATGTAAAATTGAAATTCAGTCAATGAACAAACAGTCTTCTCTTGGATTAACTTTAATGAATCCAATAACTAACGGATAAAAAAATTGACTTTCCAGCAACAGAAATTTAACGGACCGTTAACAAACGACACGTTAGCAAGATTACGATCCGTTAGTGTTTAACTGATCGTTAAAATAACTTAGTTTTGAGCAACCGGCCCCTGGTAAATATATTTATTTTTATCACTCTTTTTTTATTTTCAGGCAATATAATTGTTTTATATACTATTCAAAAAAAGAAGGGGATATTTGATTTTTAAGTGTTATTAAAGTCACCTAATGAAACTGACGAAGAAACAAATGACAAAATGAAATGAAGTTCACATTTATCGATTTATTCCAAATGATAGTTATACTAAGTAAGGCACAGACTGACCATTATAAGGGTAAAATGATACCCGGGGACAAACAGCAAAGTTACCACAGTATCACAACAAAGTCAGTAACGGGTAAATCCTCCTCTGTTTGCCAAACAAGCATTGATCCGACGTGGCATACTCCTAATGAGACGTCTAGGGTCATTTTGGTCCAGATTGTCCCATTCCTGTTGCAACGCAGCAGCAAGTTCTTGGACATTGGCAGGACGTTGTTGACGTTGACGTAACCTCTGTCCAAGCATCTCCCAGACATGCTCGATGCTGGCCAAGGTAATGTGTTGATGTTCTGTTGTTGGAGGTAACCTGTAACGATCCTGGCCCTGTGAAATCTTGCGTTGTCATCCTGGAAGATGAAATGGCAGCCATGACGTCGTGCGAACGGCACAACATGGACTGCCAAGATGTTGTCCCGGTAGTACTGGCCTGTAACACGCCCTGCAACAAAATGTAAAGCCGTTCTTCCAGCAGCAGTGATGCCTCCCCACACCATAACAGAACCACCCCCAAATCGATCATGTCTCATGACGTTAACGTCTTGGAAGCGCGCGTTTCGACGACGCCACCCTCCTACGTCTGTCCAAAAAATCAACAGTGAACCTTGACTCATCTGAAAACATCACGTTGCTCCAGCGTCGATTTTCCCAGCGTTGACGATCCCTACACCAACGACGTCTTGCCTGAATGTGATGATCTCTCAAACAAGGGATCACGCGAGGACGTCGGGCGCGAAGGTGACCCCTATGCAGTCGATTACGAATCGTCTGGCCACTCACTCTCACACCAGTGTCTGTTTGAAGACGAGCGCTGATCTGATTTTCTGTGATGACACGATTTCTCAAGGCCAAGGTACGGTTAAATCGATCCTGGGCTTGAGTTGTCGCCCTTGGTCGACCTGAGCGTGGTCTGTCCAGTACAGATTGCGTATCACGGTATCTGGACCATAGCCTGCTTATGACAGACTGAGAAACATTCATCGTCCGCGCCACAACCGAGTGTTTTGTGCCGATCTGTAGCATGCCAAGGGCACGTAACCTTTCATTTTGGGTAAGCCGACACATATAAAAATTTGTTTTCTGGTCACTAAAACAATTAAACTGATGTTTCCACCCTGGAATTCAATGCCACAATGACTGTAACATTCAAAGTCAGAGTCGTGCAAATCTTGGGTTGGACCCCCTTGATGATCCCAAGCATCACCTGCATTCCATGCGGTAGATATTGGTGCGTTTGGGCGTCACATGTAACTGGAAATGTTTCTTCTGTTAGGTTCTCTAGTGACTTTTTTCGTAGTCATTTGCATATTTTAGCATTATGCCCCGAAAATCAAATATCCCCTACTTTTTTTGAATAGTATAATTATGACCTAGTTCTGGACAGGCGACCCTATTCTTTGTCATGTACAACCGGGGATTCGAAATCAAGCCAGTTGACTCAATGACACGAAGTTACAAGTCCAAATATAGTGAGAAACATTGCACACGGGCAAAATTATAATCTGAAAACCAACTGAAACTTGTATTACTGTAATCGGAATGACTTCCCTTCCAGAAATTTCAGAAAAAATGCATCGATCCGTTTACAAACGGGACGAGTGTGAAAATGAAATGAAAATGACGGAAAAGAACTAAAAAAGATAGGCTCCCAGGTAACGAAACATACGCCCACAGCAGCTAAATTGTCTGGGCAGTCACCAAGGGTTTTCGCATATTTTACTTTTTTCGGTAATGAAACATTTGTAATACACAAAAATCTGATTAAGAGTAACAACTTGTAATTATCAGAAAATCATTAGAATTTGTTTGCTTTTTATAAAGTTTTTCCCACGCTAACAATTAGTATACGAAACATTTAATATCACGGATTTAGCTGTTCAATTATAAAAATTCATTGAATTTCAAAATACTTGTTCGTTTTAACACCTTAAACTCTGTGTATCAATCTGAATTCAATCGGATGATAAGTTTGGCCTCTATAGCGTCACTAGATTTTTTGAAGTTATCAAGGGCCATAACTCTGGCAGTAATTATTTGACATTGCTGAAAATCAATAGGCTTCTTCGTCTCATAACCGTAAACACTGTGTGTAAATTCAAAGTCAATCGAATATTAATTTTGGCTTCTAGGGCGTCCACAGGATTTTTCGAAGTGAACAAGGGCCATAACTCTGGCAGTAACAATTTGAAATCGCTGAAAATCAATAGGATTCTTCGTCTTATGACCTTAAACACTGTGTATAAATTTAAGGCTTTTTCGTCTCATGACCTTAAATATTGTGTATAAATTTAAAGTCGATCGGATATTAACTTCGGCCTCTGGAGCGCCCACAAGATTATTTCAAGGGCCATACCTCTGGTAGTTATTGGTGGAAATCGTTGAAAAACTATAGGCTTCTTCGTCTCGTTCCCTTTAACACTGTGTATAAATTTAAAGTCAGTCCGATATTAACTTTAGCCTCTAGAGCGTCCACAAGCAATTGTGGATGCCCGACCGACCGACGGACGTATAAAAATCGAAATATTTTTTACATGTCAAAATGGTGGCACTTCCGGTTCGATCAATAAACTTCATATTTTGTGTACACATCAATAATGTCTGACATAACACAGAAAAAAACAATTAAAGGCAATCTGACCTATATTTTGTCGATTCTTGTTTAAATTTTGACCTTTAATTTCTCCAAGGGGAGATAACTTATAAACTTTCTAATGAATCGTTAAAGTTGGATCAACCAGATCTACTTACATTTTAACTTACTATTGATTCCAAAGCCACCTTCCATTCGTTCGATTTTGATTATTTTCAAGCTGTTAAGGAAAATCTTTCACTCGTAAACAACTTTGTTGACAGGAAAAAGGACAGTTTTTTTCATCAGTAAATTTCGGTAATTTCGGATTCGTAAAACGGTTTGAAAATCTACTGTATCCAAAGCCACCGTCCATTCTTAGAAATTTCCAAAATAGGAGAAGAACTCACGAAACTGCGTTCGATTTAGAATATTTTTAAGTTGTTAAGGACAATCTTTCACTCGTAAACAACTTTGTCGGCAGAAAAAAGGTCAATTTTTTCATCAGTAAATTTCGGAGTCGTAAAACGGTTTGATAATAGCCCTGTATGTAGCAGAAACAATAAGCTTTCATACTAAATTTATGAGAAAAGAACAAAAATATATAATAATCGCCCCCCCCCCCCAACTGGCCCAAAACAATCTAGAGATATAATAAATTGTGATAAATGTGGCCAATCTCACAAAATCCGAGAGTCTTTTTGGCGTACCTGTAATTTTTGCCACAATTCAGGACATTTTTTCCAAAGTTTGTTACTTCAGTAATTATCTAGGATGAAATCAAAATAATTATCAACGATAAAGAGATTCGAAACGAGGAATGGAATTAAAATATGACCGTAATGAAAAATATGGAGAAAATTGCCCTAATGAAGATCCCTCTCAAAATTGAAATTACAATTTTAAAATTGATGTTATAAATGAAAAGAACGAATCTGTGTTTAAGATAGACACAAGTTAACATTTGCCTGTAAATTTTTTAAAAATCCTTGAAGCTAATTAACCATAACGTGAATTTAATTACCTATAATAATAAACATAATTTTTAATATCCAGAATTGTGGTAGATGCATAGCAGAGACAATTTACGGTCCAGAGGGACAATTTACGGTCATGTTTACTGTAGTTACACAATATGTACATAAACAATAATAAACCTGGACGCCATTGAAAGAATGGTTATGATAAAGATTCCACATAATTAATGAAGAAATAATACCAAATAATAAATGAAATGGGGCTTGACCTCCTACTGTTCTGCTCCGAACTAGGCTAAAGAAGACAGACATACGCCCTACAGTGTGCTATGAGCTAATGTTGTGGGGCTGATTAAACATAACGGGAATTTAACTACCTATAATAATGAACCTACCCAGAATTGTGGTAGATGCATAGCAATTTACGGTGAAAAGGAGACAATTTACGGTCATGTTTACTGTAGTTACACAAACATGTGCATAACCAATAACGAGCTGGACTTCATTGAAAGAATGGAGATAATAAAGAGTCCACATAATTATTGAAGAAATAAGACCAAATAATAAGAAATGAAATGGGGCTTGATGTCCTACTTTTCTGCTCCGAACTGGGCTAATGAAGACGGACATACGCCCTACAGTGTGTGCTATGAGCTAATGTTGTGGGGCTGATTAATGAACCTGCCCAGAATTGTGGTAGATGCATAGCAATTAACGGTCAAAATGAGACAATTTACGGTCATGTTTACTGTAGTTACACAACCAATAATGAGCTGGACTCCATTGAAAGAATGGAGATAATAAAGAGTCCACATAATTAATGAAGAAATAAGACCAAATAATAAGAAATGAAATGGGGCTTGATGTCCAACTCTTCCGAACTGGGCTAATGAAGACGGACATACGTCATACAGTGTGCTAGTAGGGAAATGCCCGGACAGCGACTACAGAACCTAACAGAAGAAACATTTCCAGTTATATGTGACGCCCAAGCGCACCAATAGCTACCGCATAGAATGCAGGTGATGCTTTGGATCATCATGGGGGTCCAACCCAAGATTTGCACGACTCTGACATTGAATTCCAGGGTGGAAACATCAGTTTAATTGTTTTAGTGACCAGAAAACAATTTTGATATGCGTCGGCTTACCCAAAATGAAAGGTTACGTGCCCTTGATCGGCACAACACAGGCGGTTTTGGCGCGGACAATGAATGTTTCTCAGTCTGTCATAAGCAGGCTATGGTCCAGATACCGTGATACACAATCTGTACAGGACAGACCACGCTCAGGTCGACCAAGGGCGACAACTCAAGCCCAGGATCGATTTATCCGTACCTTGGCCTTGAGAAATCGTGTCATCACAGCAAATCAAATCAGCGCTCGTCTTCAAACAGACACTGGTGTGAGACTGAGTGGCCAGACGATTCGGAATCATCAGGCAAGACGTCGTTGGTGTAGGGATCGTCAACACTGGGATAATCGACGCTGGAGCAATGTGATGTTTTCAGATGAGTCAAGGTTCACTGTTGATTTTTTGGACAGACGTAGGAGGGTGTGGCGTCGTCGAAACGAGCGCTTCCAAGACGTTAACGTCATCAGACATGATCGATTTGGGGGTGGTTCTGTTATGGTGTGGGGAGGCATCACTGTTGCTGGAAGAAAGGCTTTACATGTTGTTGCAGGGCGTGTTACAGGCCATTACTACCGGGACAACATCTTGGCAGTCCATGCTGTGTCGTTCGCACGACGTCATGGCCGCCGTTTCATCTTCAAGGATGACAACGCAAGATGTCACAGGGCCAGGATCGTTACAGGTTACCTCCAACAACAGAACATCGCCACATTACCTTGGCTAGCACTGAGTCCCGACCTCTCCCCATCGAGCATGTCTGGGACATGCTTGGACAGCGGTTACGTCAACGTCAACAACGTCCTGCCAATGTCCAAGAACTTGCTGCTGCGTTGCAACAGGAATGGGACAATCTGGACCAAAATGACCTTAGACGTCTCATTAGGAGTATGCCACGTCGGATCAATGCTTGTTTGGCAAACAGAGGAGGATTTACCCGTTACTGACTTTGTTGTGATGCTGCGGTAACTTTGCTGTTTGACCCCGGGTATCATTTTACCCTTATAATTGTCAGTCTGTGACTTACTTAGTCTAACGATCATTTGGAATAAATCGATGAATGTGAACTTCATTTCATTTTGTCATTTGTTTCTTCGTCAGTTTCATTAGGTGACTTTAATAACACTTAAAAATCAAATATCCCCTACTCTTTTTGAATAGTATATAATGAATTTATAAAGTGCCTGCATTCCAGTAAAAATTTACTGCTCCGCGGCGCTATCACATTTTGTAAAAATGTTAGATGCAGAATAAAAAAAAGTAAATAATACATATAATCACGAAAGAAATTTAAGAAATATGAAGTTATTAAAAATGACAGAGCAAGCATTATATATAAAACTTGGCTAAAAAGTTCAATTATTAAAAGTCAGACACTCCATAAAACTTTGCTTAAAAGTTGATTTTTAAAAGTTATCACAATCACTACATAAAACTTAACTTAAAGGGTTCTGTTTTTAACAATTTTTTAAAAGTTACGAGGGATTGTGAGTTTTTTATGTTTTCGGGTAGAGAATTCCATAACATGGGTGCAGCGTAAGCAAAAGATCTCTGACCATAGCGGAGGATTTTAAGGAGAGGATTTTAAAGTTGATACGCGATTCAATAGGTAACCAATGTATTCTTTAATACTGGAGTAATATGATCATGTTGTTTGGTTCTTGTTACAATACGGGCGGCCTTATTTTGGATCTTCTGTAGCTGATTTATTTGATAAGAGGGAAGATTAAACATAATGGAATTGCAGTAATCAAGACGAGATGTTACAAGTGAATTGACTAACAGTTTTGCTTTTTTTAGATCAATAAAGTTTCTTATACGATGTTGAAAAGATGGTAATTAGTAGACTTACATATCATTGAAACATGGTGTTTAAAATCAAAGTTGCAATCTAACTGTACACCAAGATCACGAACATCATTTCTCCCCCATAGAGCAATATCACCGATATTGATTGGAAGTTCGTCTATTTGCGATCTCCTAAACTTACTTCCGATCGTTAATACCTCTGTTTTTTCGTCGTTTAGTTTAAGAAAGTTTGTGGACATCCACTTTTTTATGGACTGAATGCAGAGTTGTAAATTATCTATTTCATCTTTTTGAGTACCTTGTTTAAAAGAAGTATAGACTTGTGAATCATCGGCATATAGGTGATAATCAATGCCGAATTCTTTGATCAAATCTCCAAGAGGTGAAGTATAAGCTGTGAAAAGGGGGAGGACCGAGTACGGAACCCTGTGGAACACCATAACATAAATTCACAGGTTTTGATTTTTGATTATTGATTATTACGGATTGTGTTCTTCGAGGTAAGATTTGAACCATTCTAATGCCAAACCCCTCATACCAAATCTGTCATGAAGTCGTTTAATAAGTATATCCTGGTCGATAGTGTCAAATGCAGCACTAAGATCTAATAAAACAAGCTTCGCAACATTTTTATCATCCAGTTTTAAGAGAATGTCATTACAAACTCGAACCACTAATTCATTATTCAATTTGATTAACACATGAAGGATTTCAAAACTTTTGAATGAATGACCTTGAATAACCGAAGTGTTAATAGATTTTTTATGTATCACAACTATTCCCCCGCCTCTGCGTTGTATACCATTCGCCAGGACAATTCCATAGTTCAATGGAAGTAGGTCATTTATTACAGTGTCATCAGTAGATTTCAACCAAGTTTCCACAGCCACAAATATATCAAGATCATTATCAATTAAAAATTCATTAAGTTCACTGGTTTTATTACGAACGGATTGACAGTTAAGTAAGCAGAATTTAACGCTGGATTTTGAGATAGTTTTACTATCATGGTTTAAAATTGGATATCTTAAGTTTTTAAAGTTAACTCCTCTTATTTTTGTTTTCCTTGGCTTACTAGTGAATGTTTTGATTTGTGTGCTGAAATAGTATCTACTGCACTAAAAATCTCAGGGAAGTTGACAAGAACTTGATTGTTACAAAGTTGAGATGATTGAAGCTCACCAATTGACATGAGTTCTTCTCTACTATATGTGATCAAGGTCATAGTTTGTTCAACCAACTTAAAGAAATTGATATATCTTGAAATTCACCAAATAAAATAACACAGTTGTCAGTAAAACCAATTCCAGAATATTATACACAACTCTAGTTAAAATCTAGGTAGTAAAACTTCAGTAAAACACACTAAAATATCAATAAAAGTGAGAGCAAAACACAGTGCAGCCCTCTGGTAGCTATCTTGGGACACATATCGAATCCCAACTATCGGGGGATCTCTTTTACGTCTATCTGCACCTCTGACAAGGGGAGAACTACGCCCCCGTCCTACACAACTGACAAGGAGAGAACCACCCCGGAAATCTGGATGAACTTTCTCGGCCAGTGCAGGGATCAAAAGATAAGAAAAATGAAGATTAACTTTAGAATACTGGCACTAAAAATAAATGGATGAAAAGGTATCCGAAACCATTTGATGTGGGGTGACCTGTCAAACTGAAAGAAGGGGCACAGGTACAATACATCCACACAGAAATATACCATTTGTTGTTCATGATATATTAAAAGAAGAATTAAAGAGAATTGGATGACCAATATATGAGACTTCCTTTTGGTGTAAATGTTGCACCAGAATCTTTTCATAGAATTAATAGTCAGCATTTTGAAGATACCAAATTGAGAAACAATATTAGATGATATGCTGAAACTAAAGAAGAGCATAAAGTACTAAATTAAGTTGAAAATCTTAATATGAAATTTAATTCTGATAAATGTGAAATTTTAACTGATCGTGTAATATCGAAACACGGAATTCAGATATATACAAGAATTACCTTCCCCCAAATGTATGGCGGATTTACAAAGAATACTTGATATGGTTAATTATTTAGGAAACCTTTAAAGAAATTAACTGAAAATGATACATGGTTTGAATCGACTGAAGTGATTAATGGACCAGTTTTGCAACATTTTGATTTAATTAAATCGATTTAAATTTCATGTGATGAGTCTATTCAAGGGTTAACATACGGTTTACAACAGAAGACAAATGATAAATAGAAACAGAATGCCCATGCTCTAGGTCCTTGAGAGATGCTGAAATAAGATATTCACAAATTGAAAGAGAGCTTTTAAGTATCTGTTTGTGGATTCTATCAATTTTATATGGTCAGAAAGTGTTGATTTACAATCAATTTTTTTTCTCAAAAATCTCCGAGTGGTTGATCAGAGTGGATTTGTATTGGGGTGTCAAAAATTGTTACAATACGGTCAATAAAGTTCTGGGCTATTGTTGTAGCCCTTTTTTTTGGTAATGACATATTATCATCCCTTTTAGAAAAAAAAACAACCAGCTGCCACCAGTAAGTATATATACTCTCCCAAAAAAGAAACACAAAGTTACATTTCGTCGTGGGTATATCCTCGCTGTACCATCGCCTTGTTGCAACAAAAACCGCGACACGTCGCTGAACCAAACTGCTCTCCAGTGTTGCTGTGTTCATATCGTCAGTGTCTGATCGATTAAAGTTGGATTTCAAGGTGTTGGCGTATTTTAAAACAGAAGCTCTAACGGGGACGTCTGCCTCGTTATTCGGTTTCACGTAGGCGTTTACCTACTGTCTGGTACGAGATTCTACGCTGTCCGGAAATTGCTGCTGCAGTAGAGGTCGTTGTTGAAAACCATTTACGCCAATGACGTAACCGGAAGTGACGATCCAGGACAGGTGGGGTCACTCTTGTTTGGCTTGAGCTAGGGCGGTAACGTGTTGAACTTTGTTGTCGGTACCCATCCCAAAGGCGAGAAATGGGACCAAGAGAAACATTCAGCAGCCTGGCTACATCTGTCTTGTGTTTACATGTGCAACTGATTTGGAAATCGAGAACCCGAGGATTTTAAAGACCTTAGATCTAGGTTCCATGCGAAAAACTCCCGAAGTTGTTAAATTCATGTTTCTTGGTGCAATCAAGCGATAATAAATTTCGACAAAAAGGATGACCAGTCACAATTAGTGACCCTACCTTTAAAATCAATAATGAATTTCCTTTATCCTTACATAATGGCATTGAAAACAAGTAAGATTTACCGAAACAACGACCTGTTCAGACAAAAAATTGATGAAAAATGGGTTGTGCGTTTCTTTTTTTGAAGAGTATATTTCCATACTTGGTTTTCGGTTATGGACCAAGGATATATAGGGCATATTGGAGTTTTGTCCCAGTATTGACGTCGCGCTATTATGTAACTGAAGACGCTGTAAGGCCGAACGATCTTGGTAAATATGTAAGCATAATTAAAATATAGATTTTTCCATCCACATCTTAGTATTTTTGGTATATAAAAATGAGAGAATCGTTTATTTCTTTTTTTCAGAAGATTCAGACGAGGATTTACAATAAACTAAAATACACTGAAAAAATACAACACAATTTATATATGGAAAACAATCACTGATTTAAACATATCGTCAAGCTAAAGCAAAAACTGCCTAAGTCACTTTTTTTCAAAATTTAGATTATTTGCTTAAAATGTGTATGACCACCCGCGTCATTGACTTCTTGAAGGAATTTACACAAAAATTGTAAAATATTATGTTTTAGGGGGAAAGTTTGAAACTGCCCAAGTCAATATGTGACTTAGGCAATAAGTGTATTTTGACTTAGGCAGTTTTTGCCTTACATCCAAGATACACAATGACTTAGGCAATTTTTTCACGGGGTAATAAGAAAAAAGTGCAGAATTATGCCACCCAAAAACCTCAAAACTAACCGCAGCTGGTAACAATAAGGATACATCCGGGAAAAAAAAATCTTTGTTTTTCACCAACTTTGCTATTCGAATCCAAATTTGGCAAAATTCTGTTAAAAACTGTATGCTCTGTCGCGTTCACAAAGTTTTAGGTAAAAGGGGGATAAATGCAGAACCAATAATCGTTAAAAATTGAAAACCCATATGGTTTGATATGATCACAATGCGTCACACCATATTTGAATGGAATAAATCCGTCCAAAACAGTCGTATTATAAAGTTTTTCGGACATTGGTCGCATAACTCCAGAAAAGGAAGATTTGGAAAGCATAATATCGATTTTCTTACCACCAATTTATAAAAATACATTTAAAACTGTCACGTGGGCAAGCTTTTCGGGGAAATGGTGAAGTGAACTAACTGAACGTCGTTGAATACTGAATATCATTAGGGTTTGTCCTCTCCTGGCCCCAATGCTTAACACCAAATTAGAAAATAATCCATCCCAAAGGGTTATCACATGTTCTTTTACGTGCACACCAACGTGTATACGGGGCCTTGGTTTATTTCTGCCAAGGTTGATGTTAATGGCAGTGCAAACATGGTTTATGCCATCTTTTAGTTACTAATGGTTCCCACTGGTGCGACGCGTTACGAGGCCGTTCTTGTATAATTGTGGAATTTTTATTTACTCCTCGATGGAAGCGATGTGGTCACGATTGTTAATTTCATGTGACATGATCTTTCACGACACAGTCTCCCATTTAAATACGACCAGACACGTCACCAGATTTGATACAGACAGATATATACGGCGACGTTTCGATACGATTCTTGTTGCGATATCGTTCACTAATTTCACGATCGAGATGTAGAGTGATCACGATTTGGGCTACTACGATTGGAGCCCGAACTTCTACTCAGACCGGGGTGGCACTGCTGCGGCAACGGAAAATGGTCTCGGGGCGGGTCAAGGTGAGGGACGGATTGGGCTGTCGGCCCGAAGGGCCAGTCGGACGATCGCTCGAAGGCTGGTCGTACAAAAAATGAAAAAAGATTTTTTTTTTGTCCAATTCGTCTAACAAAAAACAACCTTTTTCTGCTAAACATTATATGGGAGAGGGGGTATTGGACCGACCATGGAGCCATGATGATCATATTCTATGTGGCCGGTGGCTTTAACGGGCCGCTTGCATGCCATCACTGGAGTCTGGAATGGGCTGGTATAATAGACTTTCTGGACCGGGGGTGCTGGGTGTGGGTCAGAATTCAGAATCCTGCAATGAGGATACGAAATTCTACCGAAAATGTCGTCGGATTCACCCGATTAATTAAGACACCTGCACCCTGTTTGGGGGGATACGCCAGAATCCAAAATTAAAAAGCAGCTTTTATGATTTTCATTTTCGTCACTCTGTGTTCCGTGGCCTTCCATCAGGGTGGGGGGGGGAATCAACTAGAGATCCCGGCACCAAAAATGGGACATTTTTCAATGAAAGTATTCCTGCTGATTCAATATTTCTAACTGTTTAATCCAATGGTCAAAATTTTCTCAACTAGTCCCATTTTTCAACCAGTTAAATTCTCTTCACTCTTGACGATACATGGATAATACATTAATTAATAATTTGACGATATGATAATTTCACAGGTTGATGGTTGTAAATTACTTGCAGGTCGTGGTTTTGGCCCAAGTTAATCGATTTATGAAATATATTATTTGGCAGAGATTATAATCAGATATTGCACCAAATCGCATATTTGGGTTCAAAAATGTTCACCCTCCCCGTGCTCCTCGGTCATATAAAAGGGGCCGCTCCGACAAGGGAGCTCCTGGTCAAGGTTGCTATAAGCTTGGTATCGTGCTGTGCTCTTATTGGTCGCAAATGATCAACGTGTCACGGCGTTTGTTTTGAAGCATGTTCAAAACAAACGCCAGGGTTCAGCGATTATACATGGAAAGCTGTGAGAATGCGGCTTCCTCATGTTTGTTATATGGGCATCACAGAGCGTGGTATTTGTCAGGTCTATGGCCGATTCCGATCACCACGATTTGGAAGCAGGATCAGAACGACCTGTCACGCAGAGTTACGATCTGAAGCGATGATCACTATTGAAATTAATCATGTTGATTGAAGAAAATATTTGAACTGTCCTAAACTTTTTTCTACGATCAACACCATTGTTGCGATGACCTCAAGAGACTAGCTGCCAACAGACTGTTAGTCTTACATTTTATCTTGTTCTGTGCACGTTTTCAAGAATGTTTTTTCAAGAACTCGTGCAAATGCCATACGTTTTTGGGAGCTAACTAACCAATACATCCTTGAGGAAATGTACCCTAAACATTATTTTTTCAACGATTATAATGACTTCCTTGAACAATGTAGAGATAAATGAAATGCAATCACTATGTCTATGAGAATACATAATAAAATGTTACTTGACAGTCTCTACTTGACTTTGCGACCACGGTGATGCAATAGTCACGTTTTTTAACGTCCATTATGCACTATTCCCCAGCTACTAAAAACTACCAGTCCCTTAATATTATGGACAAGTAATGCAAAAATTGCCTAAGTCAGACTTGTACAAGTGCAATAATTGCCTAAGTCATTTAATGACACGCAAAATGCATGCATTACAAAAATACTATGCCAGACCACTAAAGATTATATTAACAACACCCAAAACAAAATTTGATCTTAATACAATCACAATTTTTGATTTAAAACAGCTTTTTGTCTCTCCTGTAAAATTCAGTAAACATGACGATATATAGCTTGACGTTTCGACAAGTATTCTTTTATCGTTATCAAGTACAAATACCAGTGATTATTTTCCATATAAATTGTTTTGAAGGCTCAATCGCTCAATGCCGCTCAAGGATTATAAAATACACAGTTTTCTACCCACAAGATAGCTTTCTAAAAGATTTATTGCAGTGCCACAAATACCGAATTTAAATTGAAGTCTACGTAGAAGAATGGAATGACCCAATGTGTCGAAAGCAGCAGATAAATTCAATGAAATTAAAAATGTACATTTTCCATTATCAATTTCCATCAAAATATCATTTGAAACCCTGGTTAAGGCTGTTTCAGTACTGTAAACTTGTTTATAAGCATAACACAACACAGAGTTCTATGGATAACAATTACTATATTATACACACACGGCGTTTCGAAAAGAATTCACTTGTCCAATTTTTCGAAAGCAGCAGATAAATCCAATAAAATTAAAATTAGGTTGCCAGGCAACGAAACACGCCCACACAGCAGCCAAATCGACAGGAACCGCGATCTTTGGGATATAAACTTACATTTAAAATTTCATCATAATCGGATTAAAATTGTGACCTCTATAGGGTCCACAACCTTAATATATCATATTTCTACACTATTCGCGTATTAGCGGCAGCCATTTTGTCCGACAGTTTTGGTCCGATTTTACGAAATTTGACCTCAACCTTCATTACAGTGAAACGGTGATATAATCAAACGTTTTATAAAAGTGGATAATAGTTGTGACCTCCAGTGGGACCACAAGCTAAAAAGGCGATTTTTAGTACAATCAGGGAATCAGAGGCCATAATTCAGGAAGTTACAATTCGATATGCGCAAATATCGAAAGGAAACAAAATCTTTTGATTTTAAACATGGATTTAAAGTTTCAGTAAAATCAGATAAAAATTGACCATATTCTTATAGTATTCGCGTACAAGCTGTGGCCATTTTGTTCATCAGTTGTGGTCCGATTTTCACGAAATTCAAACCCACCCTTCATTACGGTGAAACAGTGATATAATCAAACATTATTTTAAATCATTTTATAATTGAACAGTGATATAAATTAGGGAAGTTACGATAAGATATGTGCAAATATGCAATGGAACCAAGATCTTTAGGTTATAAACATGTATGTCAAGTTTCATCAAAATCGGTTCAAAATTGTGACCACTATAGGGTCCACAACCTTGATATAACATATTTTCACACTATTCGCGTACAAACTTGGGCCAATTGGACATCAAAGAGTGTAAAGTGAATAGTGAAAAAAGATTTTAATTATTATATCACATATTAATAAAGATAAATGAAGGATGAAGTTACATCGTATACACATAACGGCTTATTTGGAAACTTTTATGAGATTATATATATACTCTTCAAAAAAAGAAACGCACAACCCATTTTTCATCAATTTTTTATTTGAACGAGGTCGTTATTTCGGTAAATCTTACTTGTTTTCAATGCCATTACGCAACGATAACAGAAATTCATTATTGATTTTAAAGGTAGGGTCACTAATTGTGACTGGTCATCCTTTTTGTCGAAATTTGTTATCGCTTGATTGCAACCAAGAAACATGAATTTAACAACTTCGCGAGATTTTCGCATGGAACCTAGATCTAAGGTCTTTAAAATCCCGGGGTTCTCGGTTTCCATATCAGTTGCACATGTAAACACTCAACGAACCAAATGATGCCACCTCTGAACGAAGACCAACGCAACAACGCTATTGGACGATTACAAGCAGGTGAATCCAAGACAGATGTAGCCAGCCAGGCTGCTGAATGTTTCTCTTGGTTCCATTTCTCGCCATTGGGTGGGTACTGACAACAAAGTTAAACACGTTACCGCCCTAGCTCAGGCCAAACAAGAGTGACCCCACCTGTCCTGGATCGTCACTTCCGGTTACGTCATTGGCGTAAATGGTTTTCAACAGCTACCTCTGCTGCAGCAGCAGCAATTCCCGGAGGGCGTAGTATCTCGTACCAGACAGTAGGTAAACGCCTACGTGAAACCGAATAACGAGGCAGACGTCCCCGTTAGAGCTTCTGTTTTGAAACACGCCATCACCTTGAAATCCAACTTTAATGGATCAGACACTGACGGTATGGACACAGCGAAACTGGAGAGCAGTTTGGTTCAGCGACGCGTCGCGGTTCTTGTTGCAACAAGGCGATGGGTAGAGCGAGGATATACCGACGACGAAATGTAACTTTGCGTTTCTTTTTTGGGAGAGTATATGATGCTAAGATAATAAATCATGTGATATGAAACAGTTCCTGGCATTAATTATTACTTGAAGTTAGAGGCTCATTATAAGCTTTGGGTAGTAGATAGATACCAACATCTAGGTTGAGATCAGGTCGGGTTTTCTTTACGTCGATAGCTTCCAGTATACGTCTTGTTTTCTTGTTTGTTTGATTTCTCTCTAGGATTTTTACATCTGACCAATTTATGCTGTGTTGTCTGTTAGGTGTGCAGATACGACTAATTTGTGTTAGGCAGATTTAGATTTGTGTTCAGCCAATCTTACATTCACTCTGTTTCGTTTCGCCGACATAGGTCTCTCCACACGAATAATCTATTTGGTAAACACAACCTTTTGAAGGAACAGGGGAGGTAGGGTTCAATTTGCCATCTGCCCGCAGATGGTCTTTTATTGTTTCATTTTTTGTAAATATGGTGTATTCCAGCTTGTTGTTGCAATAAACGTTGTTTATAAGCACTTTGAAATGGTTCATACAAACAGTTGTCATCTAGATTTACCTTTATCTGAGAAGCAATACATTTTTCAAATATTTGAGAAATAAAACTGTAATAAATAAAACAGGTCTGTAATTTTTTTTAAAAAGTAGGATCCAGTGAAGATTTTTTAATTAAAGGTGTAACAAGCTTGTTTGAAAAGGTTAGGAGCTGTAGTGGATGATATACAAGAATTAATAATATAGTCCAATTTTTCGAGTGAACCTGGAAATTATATACATTTTTTTTATGATTGACTTTAGTAGCTGTCGGGTGAACCTCGGTCATCCTTGAGCGTTTTGAGAAAATCAAGATGGCGTCCAAGACGACAGCCACATCAAATAATCGTCTTAGTTCCCATAGTATTTATTCTAGGATGATAATTTTGGTGTCTAACGGTATGTTTCTGGTGTCAACGAATACACTGAAATTATTTAGTATGTTGTGGGGTGATTAGATGATCGTAAAATCAAACATGTCAGACAATATGTCCCTTTAACTTGTTAGCGGCGGTTTGACGAGGATTAATTCACCGTACCAAAGTATATTTAGAGACAAAATATATATTTCTGGACACAGGGGCGGATGAGTGATATGACATCACCCCATATATCGCTATCAGGGACTCTGGGATCACATGGATTGACCCTGAAAAGGGAGACACAAGCTGTTTGTTTAACATTTAACGAATCAAATTCTACCCGTAAAACACGTAATGTTCTCAATTGGGTATCTTTCTCCCAGTAATACTGTTTCAGATCAAGTTCCGGTGGATTTTGATCCTCCAGTGAACGCTAAACAATAGCTTGGCGATGAGCCTCTTTTATGTTCTCTGCAAATGTATCATTCGTTGAGCCACATCACACTGTTTGGGTGGGAAATAACGACGAAACATTTTAAGATTTAGATGTCCACACCTTCCAGCGAGTTTCAGACATAGATTTCCAGAGCTCTGTTCATAACAAGCTGACATAAAAATAGTGGCCTGTAAACTGAGTAAGCAAATGCAAGAGTGAATTCACAACTTTATACAGGTCTTTTAATCTTAGCGTCTTCAATTAATTTATTCTCATTGTTTTTTTTTAAAGATTTATAAATCTGTTTATGGACATGTAGATTTGTTTTACGCCATAGATGTTGGGCCTTATTGGGACGAATGGTAAATGTTTTTATTTGAGCGGGCACAAAAGAGTCCAAAATTTCAGCAAACTTAGAGTGGTATTGGGTTTTCTTTCCCGTGTATATCTTGAATATGTTGAATGTCGTTGAAATCCGAGTTGACTATATCTGCTTTAAATTAGTAATGCCAAGTGATTTTAACCTGCGACATGTTACAGTCTTTCTTGTTGGCTGTGGTTTCTGGATTCTTAGATTAAAACTTGCCGGGAAATGATCAGATATTAATTTTTTCGAGACAGACAAATTATCCAGTTTAATATCACATGGATTAGCTATCACAAGATTGAGAATATATCCACCATTATGAGTAGAATAGAATAAGAAACATGTTGTGTCAGAGATCTATTATTCAACATTTCACAAAAGTCATCCACGGCAAAGTCATCAACATGAAAATAAAAATCCCCCCAAATAATAGTGCAACATTCATCAATAACTGGTCCAGAAATAATCCAAATTCTTCATTAAACCTTCGACACAATTTGCTATTGGGCGGGTGGTAAATTGTAATTATCTTAGTGTAGAGAACAATCCAGAATTTCAAAAGAATCAAAACCTTCATGACGAATTTTCTTACACTTAATAGATGACTTGAATATAAGTGCTACACCTCCCCCACGGGAACCTCTAGGGCAATGTTGTATAGAATATCCATCAGGTACTAAAGCTGCAATTGTCGATGAATCCGAGCAGTCATTTTTCAGCCACGTTTCAGTTATTCCATAAAAACAAATCGAATTTTCAACAATACAATCAGATAAAATTGTTGTTTTACTCCTTACAGATCTGGCATTAATTAATCCAAACGAAGTTGTTGAAACTGACGCTTCATTTTCGACTGCCTTTCTAATTTGTATAAGATTGTTGTTTTGTTCTAAAATTTTTGATCTTTTTGTGATTTTTCATAGAGTTTGGGGTGAGCTGGATGAGATTGCTATTCCGTGGTTTAGTGTTTAGAAGTTCATACTCATACGGTTTGTTGGTTGTGATAACTTTTAAATGTTCTTGATTTCTCCTAATTACTTCATAAATTTCAATGTTGTTGTATATATAATCATTCAAAGCGGACCTTTTATTCTATAACTACATACAAATACAAGCAAATATCATTGAATAAAGCCATTGAATACAGCCATTGAATAACCTATAGTTGTATTCAATGGCCATTGAATAACCTATAGTTGTATTCAATGGCTTCAGTAGGGACTACCTTTTCCGGAATGACGTCAATTCCAGAATGACGTTATATTGTAATGACGTCATTACTTGGTTACCACCAATTTAGTAAAACAGAACCTATGATTAATTTTGAAGTTATTGGGGATGATTGTTTGGAAAATCTGTCTACATTAGAAGAAAATGACATCCAAAACAATAGTTTTCATTAATTTGCATATTTTGGGGAAATTACTAAAACCTTTGGGGAACTATTTTTTATTGGTGTGTGTTCTATAATTGAATCACTTTTCTTGAAGGTGTGATACGGTCTTAGAAATCAACAGTTTTCGTGTAGCTATAGAATAAAACAGAACTCAATCACCATTGAATTTGCACTTATTTGCTTGCATTTGCATGTAGTTATAGAATAAATACAGAACCCAATGACCATTGAATACCGCTCGGATTATTCAATGGTTCAAGAGAGTGTATCCCTGCGCAAGTATTCCACGAGCGATAGCGAGCATTAAGACACAAGTTAACCACCACCGTTTTCTTATGCCAGGATAGCCGAAATGACCCCCCCCCCCATTTCGTGTTGATGACGTTGGAATCATGCGGATTTTATTTCGGGAAAGGAGGGGAAGGTTGGATCTTAACCTTAACTCTTATCCCGGGTATATGTGTGTGAGTTAGTTGTATTTTACGTTGTCTGCGATATCACCTCGGTGGAAGCGGACGTTAAATAAAGCTATTTCACACACAGTATTTTACGCCCTCTTCCACCGAGGTGATATAACATAATCGATCGTTAAAAAATTAAAGAGAGATTCGTAGTGCATCCAGTTGTATTTGGAGCGCTGACCCCCGTCAGAAATATTAAGCCAGTCATTAGACTGTGCTTTATCCACAGGATTACTTCATTTAGTGTAGGGTCTCATAATTGCAGGTAGATGATCAATTTATCGTTATGTATATCTAATCCATTATTGTTATTTTCAGAAAGGGAGGAGGAAGATACTGGATCTTTGCTTACTAGGTATATTAAATCATTTTTGCAAGCCAAGGCATTTAGTGGGGGTAGGTGAATCTAGTTTAGTAATTTTCTAACTTATCCCTCCTCGGAGAAATTAAGGATCAATTTTTTTTAAAAAAAATGCGAATTTCTGGCAAATAATGGATGCAATTTTGAATTGAAAATGAGAAATAGTAGCAATTTGATTGGCCGAGACTTTGGAACACAATTACTCTCCCTGGGGTCCAATGTTCAAACTTGGTGTAGGCGTTCACTAGGTCAATGGCTTAATGGAGTGCGAAGATGAGCATTTTCTGCCTCGGGTAAGCAGATTGGTTGATTCTTTAGGGAAAACTTTGGTTATAATGAAGGGATTCATTATATCATTACCTGGTGAGAATTGTGTGCTTAGATTAAGGAGCAACAAGCAATTTGATTGGTCAAGCCTTTGGAACATACTTGATGTAAATATTCATTGAGTGAATGACTAGACCGAGTTCAATGATTAACATTTCGAGCTAAAGCTAAGCAAAGCTAAGCAATTTCATTGGTCGATGCTTTGTAGTAATATGGGTGGCATGGATTTGTCCTAAAGAAACTAAAGAAACATATGCAAAATAATATTAGGATTATTTATTCACCATTGTCAAAATAATTAGTTATGAAATATGTAGAGGAAAACAGAAGGGAAGTCTGTGCTGATATGATTCTGATTGATTCATGATTTGAACTGTAGGTTAATAAACACATTTGTCATATTGTCAAGAATGGAATGTGTGTGGTGAAACAAATTTGATCATGAGTCCCTAGTGGTAGGCAAAGTATGGTGTAGGTGTAAGGTCTAAAAACATGTGATGGACTTTTTAACCAATCATTATACATGTAATTAATTACGTAATATTTGACCAATGGAATAATAGTAGGGGGAATCTAGGCATATAAAATAATTGGATCTGTGCTGATATGATTCTGATTGATTCATGATTTGAACTGTAGGTTAATAAACACATTTGTCATATTGTCAAGAATGGTATGTGTGTGGTGAAACAAATTTGATCATGAGTCCCTAGTGGTATGCAAAGTATGGTGTAGGTGTAAAGGTCTAAAAACATGTGATGGGTTTTTAACCAATCATTATACATGTAATTAATTACGTAATATTTGACCAATTGAATAATTAGTAGGGGGAATCTGGAATTTCAGCGGGGGACATCGGCCTCTTTGTTGGCTTGTTTGAATTAGTGTAACGAAGAAGTTTATTGGATTTCAGCAGTTTCCTTAATTACTTCTAGAGTTATGTTTCACTTTGTTGGATGCATCAATTAAATTAGTAAAAATAAGAATACTATTGAATTTCAGCAAATTCAGTCTATTACAAATGGGTCGATCAACTTAGGACCCGTCTCTAAATTGGGGTCCACGTTAAAGACCCCCTGGCAGTTGGAATTTGATATAAGAGAAGGGCATAGTGCCGCTGACCGGGCATAATTTCCCTCATTGCATTCTGTATGGCGCAAGCCTGTCTTAATTAGCCCACGAGAAGCAGAACAGCAAGGCGCTAAAGCCCATTTCCTATTAATAACCGTGCAATTTAGGGTTGTGTAATTTTTTTTGTTTTTTCCTGAAAATTTTATATCTCAGAATCTAACCATAGGACCTTTCTGAAACTTTGACCTACCCACACCCAAATTTGGAGTGGATTTGGATATATTTTACGAATCCTAAATAACAAATTTTACGAACGAAAAAACTAGCAAAGCATAGCCGTAAGTTTGGTGATTTTTGGCCTATTTTAATAATTCTTTTTTCTTTGGGTACCTTGAAAAAAAAAACATTTTCATCTGCAATTTTAGAATTTCGAAATTCGTTGCTGTGATTTCGAACCGGAAGTTGAGACCAACTTGACATCTTCTTTTGCACGATTTTCATGAAATGTAGTATGTAAATAAATCTTACTGATGCGACATCAAAATTGTCTTACTTACCTCCCCTTGGTGGAATTAAGGATCAAAATCGATGAAATATGGATCAGATTACCTTGGATTATTTTTTCTGTACTAACACAAAACAGAGTTTGTAGGTCAATCCGAAAGTGCCACCGTCTTGAAATATGAAATATCCTTAATGCTATTTTTTTTATATTTTACTTACAGACAAGAGAATTATATTTTCCGAATCCTCGAAGGAAAGCCCATAAAATGTGGGGCTTAGGAGTTGACAAAGATGTTTACAGGACAATTTCTTTCTAAAGATTCTGTCAAGCTAATATACAAGAATCTAATCTTTGAATTTGTCTAAATCTTTAACCTGTCTTTGGAGTACATATTTTCGAAACGCTTTACAAATCTGAAATCATCATATGTTAATGACGAAAGAAGTAACCTACATAGCGGTAACTTTTAAAATATTTGAACAATTTTACAAATTCATATTTCTTTGGGTACTTTGAAACAATTACTTTAAATCGTCTATTTTCAAACTTCAAACATTGCGTCGTTGACATATTATTTCGGAACCATGTCTTTAGAAATTTTGTAACTGATCAGTCCTCGGAGAAATACAGAATCAAACATGATATTTGAAATGAAATGAAAGTAAATTGATTCATTGAACTCGACTAAGTTATTTACGAGTGAAAAATCCGCATGAACGGCTTATACTCGGACGAAGCCACCGTTTCGTGAATCGGTTTTCTATTTCCAAAGGTTGATTGAACGACATTTTTTATTTTAATTTTTAAAACTTACAAATTAAATCTAAATATTCAAATATCTGGGGTTAATCGATTCCAAAAATATAAGATTCATTATCTGAGTTTATTGTTCGATATTTTCTCGGCATTTTTCCAACCATTTTCTACTAATTTTCTGATCCGTCAGGGGTTTAAACGATTTGACTGATTTTTCAGAAAATTTTGCAACGGAAAGTAAATCCGATTCCAGGAAGATGTTTTTATTTTTTAGATTACCTTTAGGCCAGAGGGAATGGTTCTCGTTATATTTTGGCAGTCTATTAGTTGAATCGACTTCACTCTTCGGTCCGTTTCAATACTTGTTACGCTAAATCTTAGCAACCTAAAATTTAAAACGTAGACAGATATCCAGATCATAAAGCCATCGTCGTTAATTATATCGATGATTCACCTTGTAAAATAATTCAAGTGGTCTGGATATATTGGACTAAACCTCCTAAATCTCGAAATCTGGTTCGGAAAAGTAAATCTCCGACATAAAACCCATCTAATATGTTATATGCGAATAGTTTCTGACATTTTGGGGGGTTTCATGTTTGTTTGTCCATAACTTGGTTTTGATCTTTTGAACTTCTGGAACGGGGAGTCAATTTGGTTACAGCAATACAAGTCTGGGTTAATTTCCTTCATTTTTTCCCGGGTGCAATGTATCTCACCATATAAACGCAATAATATCCACATTTTCGAGCGTTGTACAGAACGGAGACCCCGACAAGAACAGTTGTCTTACCGATCAACTGAGGAGCCGTACATAAATTTGGCTCCACTTTAAAGATCTCTTGGCTGTTGGAATTCGATATTAGAGGAGGCCATAGTGCCGCTGCCCGGGCAAAACTTCCTTCATAGTATGCTGTTTTATGGATATCCGTCTTGTTAGCCTAGTAGAAGCAGACCAGCAGATCGTTGAAGCCTATTTCATTTCACATTAATAACCGTTGAATTTAGGAATGTTTAATTTCCAATTACAATTTACTTGTTCGACATTTTCCTGGCATGTTTGAGTTATTTCCTGTCATTATCTGTCCCGTTTTACAACATATTCATCCGGTATTTCTCTTTATTTTCCAGATTTGTCATGCCCGGGTGCACTGTTACTCAATATGATTGATTTTGATAATTCTGTTCCTTGTTAAAACCCTTGCCATGTGACAGAAACTGACCGTGAATATGAAAGGAATCATATTTGCCTAGCAGATCCAGTTAGGCTATTGTTATTACTAAGATTATTAAGCATTTATACATTATATGAAAGCTTATTGTTTCTGTTAAGATTATTAAGCTTCCATATTTCAAATGAAAGATTATTATTTTTTATTATTTGTTTGTGTTTCCTGCAAATCGAATTTCATAGGATCTTTCTGAAACTTTGACCTACCCCCATCAATCCCACCAAAAAATAAGGGTGGTGAGTATTGTTTGAATATATTTTCATTTATAATGGACAATGTCTAAAATAATGGACGGTTTTCATTAATAATGGACTTTTTTCATTAATAATGGATTGTTTTAATCAATAATGGATTGTTTTCATTAATAATGAACTGTTTATTTTAGACAACAGTCCCCTCGTCTTTATAATGGATTAAAAGAACAAAGGATCACATCATATCTATGGTTTAACAACTGGGTAAAGAAACAATTGATGCATCCCTTTTAATGTTTCGGTACATTTTGGGACTACTTCTGGTCAATACAGAACCACCGAAATACCCCTGAGCACTACTTCAGACATCCCTCTAAATTTTCGTGGAGTTGTTTAAAAAAAATTATGTGCATTTAGGCCGTTTTCGAGAAACAGTCGTCTGAACATGTTCGAAATTGTAAGAGAACTTTTGAAAGTCACATAATTTTCTAAATTTAAAAAAACCCACCAAAACTTGTCGCCTTAGTACCATCTAATATACAATTAAATGAACTATTATACGATCTAACACATTACACTACTAACTGATACATCGCATTTGCGCACAGACGTTCATTTTTCCGAATTTTGTCAAAGTTTGTATAATATTTTTGACTACTTCCGGTGATCTGAGGTTTTTCATGTATAGATCAAGACACAATTTAGAAAAAAATAAAATGTGATAAAAAAATTAAAATTAACAGTTCTGAAAAATATTTATATCGTTGGAATCGGATCGACGCTAGCTATAGAAAAATGTAAATATAATTTCGAAATATAATTTTAAAATAATTAAAGTGACGTTTGTGCTCAGAAATGTCTCCAGCTATCCCAAAATGTAAATATCAGAAAAATCCGAATTAACAGAAATATGGCCGATTTTCAATTTCGTTTAACATTTTAGCACTAACCACCACCCAGTTTCCCCGAGAGAAAACCAAACTTCAGACCTCTATCTCTTATAGTTGCTAAGAAATAGGCTCCCCCAATAAAAAATAAATAATAATATTAGTCTTAGTAATAACAATATTCTTTCACCAATAATCTTAGTAATAACAATAGTCTTTAGTCTTTCACCAATATTCTTAGTAATAACAATAGTCTTTCACCATTGAAAATTGTGAAAACCTAATGAAGGATCAATTCCCACGCCAGGATATTATTTCCTTACCCATTTTTGTTTATCCGTGGTCTTGTTTAATCCAATTCTGGCAGTTACGCTGCCAAGCATTGTTTGGAGCTGATCGTAACAAAACAATTACATTTTTCCAAGGAAACGAAACTCATCAACGGAAATGACACTTAGAACCTTTATATTTCAGATTTTTCTCAATTATATTAACATCTCCAAAACTCTTATCTGATCATGGCGCTTTACTGACATATGTTTTCGCTATCTTGACATTGTATAGTGCCATTTGTTGGAGGATTGGAGAAATTTGAAATTAAAAAAATACCGAATACCTCTTTAGGTGATAATATAGATATATAATCTTCATATATTAATCTAGCGCTATTTGATGGATGATTGGAGAAATTTGAAATTAAATAAATACCGAATACCTCTTTAGGGGATAATATAGATATATAATCTTCATATATTAATCTAGCTTTCTCTTCTACTTGTTCTGGTGTCGCCTCCTTCTTTAGCTCCTCGCATGCTAGCCAGAACAGCATATTTTCTTCACTATATTCTGATCGTAAAAACTCCCTGAAAACTTTTCTTCCGCCTGAAAATACGAATGGTAATTACATTGTCCATATAAAACGAAATTATTACTAAAGGTACATATTATAAATTATTTGAGTCCCCATTACGCTATCTCACAGTCGATGATCAAATTGTGTTTTTTTTTTAATCTTTTCGAAGTTAAAGCCAATTTTGAACGCATGTGTTAGTAAAGCAAAAATAAATGTCTGAATTATCGTTGTATATCCAAATGAATGGATTATTATATGACACCCAATCTATACACAATCAATACTTTGGAAGAAAACTATATTACCCCCAAAAGCAATTTTTTTCTCTATTTGAATGCATTATGAGACTCGAAAAATTAGCCTTCTGTTATTTATGGTCTAGGGTATGAATCCAAAAGTAAAATACTAGAAAAGCTATAAAGGGTTCCTTATTTGTGTGTGGTCCATTGTTTGAAAACAATTCTACTTCTTAAAGTTATCGGGACCAGGTACGTTTTTTCACGTAGGCTTTTTCGCTGGCGAAAATGTCGTTCTAATGCACGTGTAATTTGACCGTTTCCATGCAGCAACCGAAAATGCTCGCGGTAAACATTGTTTTTGATGACATCTGAGGATGGTCTACCTTTGCACAAAAAATGATCGTTGTACTCAAAAGTTGAATAAAATCATTCTTATCCGGGATAGAAGGGGATTTCGCGATCTCAAGTTAGTGATCTCATAAAGGGGTGTTCATAAAGGAGGAAAGGAAGGGCCAGGAGTCTTCTTAATCAATGTTTTAAGAGATATCTGAGGTTGGTCGACTTATTCACGTAAGTTGATCGTTGTGCGCAAAAACCGAATTAAACTGAAAAATTTGGACGTCTTATCGGCCGACACTTCCATGGTTCGGAGTACCAGGCACTGTTGTCTGCTCATTGTAGAGATTTATACGGTAGAAAATGTACCATTTGACCCTGTGTCATACAGCGCTACAGCATTAATAATTTTAGGTTTTCCTTGTTTCTTAGTGCCTTAACTTTCAAAGGTATTACAGGTAAGGCTATCTTACCGCAAAGCTTCGAATCGCGACAAGCAAAACCATTAGTAGCTTGCGAGTTCAAAACCGGTGTGCCTGCCTTTACATATATTACAATTTACACTTTTCCTGCAGAAAAGAGTGCGATGTACAAACTTCAGACAATTAAAGCACATATTACTTTCTTGAAAAGATGTTCTTTTCTCTTTAAGTGGTTACCTTAGAACTCTTGGCAGTCATTGTGCTTATCAACATAGTTAGCGTGTCTACTTCAACATTTATTACTAGTTTGGCCCACCGTAGAACTGGTATAGTATATAGATTACCGTAAAAAAGGTGTGTCAAAATTCTTGCCCTCTACAACGTAATCAGCTATATATGTTGAATTATTTTCTATATCTTCATATTTCGTAATATTTACTCTCCATTTCTTCGTTGTACGTCTCCAGGTCACAATTTTCATCCGATTACAAAATGAAACTTAAAATATAGGTTTATCACCCTAAGATCCCGGTTCCTTTCCTTTCGATATTGGCATGTATCGGGCTGTAACTTCATGGGTTAGGGTTATGGTCCCTGATTGTCCGAAAAATCACGTTTTTAGCTTGTGAACAGTGTAGAGGTCACAATTTTGAACCGATTTGGATGAAACCTGAAATGCATGTTTATAACCCAAAGACCTTGGTTCCTGTAGATATTTCCGCCCATCGGATCGTAGCTTCCTGAATTATGGCCCCTGATTGTCCGAAAAATCGCCCTTTTTAGCTTGTGGTCGCTCTGGAGGTCAAAATTGTTATCTGATTAAAAAAAAATCCGTTTGATTATGTCATCGTTACATGGTTATGGCGGTTGACTTCAACTCTCGTGAAAATCGGACCAGAATTGACAGATAAAATGGCCGCCGTTTGTACGCGAATAGTGTGAAAATATGTTATATCAAGGTTGTGGACCCTATAGAGGTCACAATTTTCAACCGATTTTGATTAAACTTGACGTGTGTTTATAACCAAAAGATCTTGGTTCAATTCGATATTTGCGCCCATCGGATCGTAACTTCCTGAATTATGTCCCGTGGTTGTCCGAAAAATCGCCCTTTTTAGCTTGTGGTCCCTCGGTAGGTCAAAATTTTTGTCCAATTTCAAAAATCGTTTGATTATATCACCGTCACATGGTTATGGAGGCTGAGTTCGAATTTCGTGAAAATCGGACCAAAATTGACAGACAAAAAGGTCGTCGTTTGTACGCGAATATCAAGGTTGTGGACTCTATAGAGGTCACAATGTTCAACCGATTTTGATGAAACTTGACATGTATGTTTATAACCCAAAGATCTTGGTTCCTTGGTTTAAATGCACGTTTATAATCGAAAGATCTTGTTTCCTTTCGATATTTGCAGATATCGAATTGTAACTTCCTGAATTATGAATTAAAAAACGTTTAATTATATCACCGTTTCACTGTAACGAAGGTTGATGATCGAATTTCGTAAAATCCGGAGAGAGAGAGAGAGCGGGAGAGAGAGAGAAATGGGTTTAACGTCCACTCGACACAAACTAGGTCATCTCGGGACTAACATATGGTTTAATTTTATTTCATTAATTCGCTTGAGCGTAGGGTCTTTAGCAGTGAGAGGAAACCGGAGTGCCCGGAGGAAACCCACGAGGCTGAGAAGGCGCCCCTATCTCCATGCCCCATACGCTCACACCGTAAAAGCCGGACCAAAACTGCGGGATAAAATGGCTACAACTAATACGCAAATCGCGGTTTCTTTCGGTATTCAGGCACATTGCACCACAACTTCCTGAATTATGGCTCCTGATTGTTCGAAAAATCGTGTTTTTTAACTTTTGGACCCTATGGAGGTTACAATTTTATTCCGAATTAAAAAAACCGTTTGACACATTAATGATGGTAGAGTGTGAGTTTCTTGAAAATCGATAATTGAACAGCTAAATCCATAATATTAAATCTTTCGTATACTTAACGTTAGCATGGGGGAGAACTTTATAAATACCAAACAAATTCTAATGATTTTCTGATAATTACTTAATATGCGACAAGTCTTGTTGTCTTGCCGGACGATTTAGCTGCTGTGTGGGCGTATGTTTCTTTGCCTGGCAACCTATTTTTAATTTACTAATATCAAGTAGAGCTTACATGAAATTAATAAGTTGGCATATTTCTGAAGTGCGTTACCATCTTCTGATTTTAGTAATTGACAAATTACAAACTTATCAACGCGTTTGCAATTTTGTACTTGTGGCGGAATCTGTTTTTCAACAAGCTCGCTCGGGATGCATTGTTAAACAACTCTCCCCGGAGATATATTGTAACAGATAATTCAACTTGACTTTGATCCAACCAGATTTTCAAATAGTCCGACAGCCAAATCCCATTTAAGCCTTAACCTGGAAATATAGTCCACCTAACGTTTTTTCGTGGATTATATATCTTCAATGTGTGTAGATTCAGAATACAGATGAAGCCACCTTGGCACTCTTAGGAAAATTTGAATATTCAAGATGGCCGCCATGGCGCATTTTCTGGTTATTTAGTGTGGGGTAATTCATGGCAGATTCCCTCGGACCATGGGTTGAAGGTGGTTTCTGTACGAATTCGACCCGCTGAATTTAATGAAGTATAATATATAATGATGTTATATAAACAGCGAACAGAATAAAGTCCACCTAGTATCAGTACTTAAAATTAAAAAGGTTTAGTTTGCTGAAAATATATATTATGTGTACCGACAATTTAAACAGGTCAAACCATTGTTTTCGTAGATAAAGCTCACTGAGTCATAATTCCCGTGATCATTTTTGTCAAGTCGTCGCAACAATGTCGATGGAAACAACTTCAACTCAAATGTCGTAGTGAAGGTATGGCAAGATGCTTTCTGTACGAATTCGACCCGCTGAATCCAATGAGCTTAGGTAATTCTCCAAAAAGTAATGTGACAGTGTAATACGTCAACTACGGGCTTTCGCTGTCGCTGAATTACTATCTGAACAACTGCATATCCTATGACCGAAATAAACGACAATATGGTTCTCAAACCCGACATTATAGCTAAGTTTAGGTTACTCTGGAAAGATATGGCAATATAAAAAGATTTGTATCAAGAACAACCAAACCGAGAACATTTTTCTTTCCCTTGTACCTACTTATTTGTCGTTTAAACCACTGGAATACTCGCAATCCGTATAAACTGACAGTTATTAGATCAATCATACGCCAGAGTTAAAGCTTGAGTTTATTATGAATTTCGCGAACATTTTCTATATCTTAGTATTTCGCGAAGATTTTCTATATCTTAGTCCCTCAGTTTTCTATAACAGAATTTGGCGAACATTATCTATATCTTTGTCCCTCAGTTTTCTATAACGGAAAGTGACACGAACGGGTGTCATAGTTCATCGTAACGTATACTTGACAATTCGCCCTTCGTAGCTTTTGTTCGTATGGCCCTGTAATTTGTGGTAAACAGCAAAACCTCTTGCTGTTAATTTTATATATAGAACTCCATTTAGAAGCGCAGGAAACTGCCAAGATATTACTCCTCCGGTTATTGTATACATGTATATTGCATCATTGTATTCCCGTGTCCGTGGTCAAATCGCACTATTCATACATTTTAACTTCACCGCCGAGTCTTAAATCATAATCAAAATAGTCAGAAAGAAACACTCAACCGCCCCAAAATGAACGTATAGCTGCACTATATATCATAAACGACAAGATGGCTCTGGTACAGACAGGGTAGTGTGTCTCTCCAAGTAATGTGTGAATATTTTCATAGCACTGTGTCGTGATATACTAAAAAGTATAATATATAATGATGTTATAAAAATAGCGAACAGAATAAAGTCAACCAAGTATCAGTACTTATAATTAAAAAGGTTTAGTTTGCTGAAAATATATATTATGTGTACCAACAATTTAAACAGGTTAAACCATTGTTTTCGAAGGTAAAGCTCACTGAGTTCATAATCCCCGTGATCATTTTGTCAAGTCGTCGCAACAATTCGATGGAAACAACCTCAACTCCAATGTCGTAGTGAAGGTATGGCAAGTAGTTTATTTGATAAAGAAATCTTAAACTCAATCGCAAATGAAACAGTAAGAGCAGCCGTAGATCTGCTCGAAAAAAATAAATAAACGAATTAATCAATAATACTGTCAAAAATTGAAGATCGCCTCACCTGAGGTCGAACTAACAAACAACAACATTGGGACTGATGTTGATGGCTTTCACGAACGTTTCGAACGTATAGAATCATCCCTCTGAAAATCATTTAATGAAAACGAATCTCTTAAAAATAAACTCAATAATTTAGAGCAATATACAAGAAAGTCTCATCTTCGTGTGTTTGGTATCCCCGAAAAGCAAAAAAATGAAAACTGTGTGCATAGTGTCCAAAATCTTCTCAGAGATAAATTGAACATCACCAAGGATATTTGCATAGATGTAGCTCACCATGTCGGTAAAAACAACCCTTGATCAACCTAACATATGCTTTACAGTTCGCCCTTCGTAGGTTTTGCTCTTATGGCTTTCTTTTCTTTTAACTCGCAATATGGTTCTCAAACGCGACATTATAGCTACGTCTAGGTTACCGTAGAAAGATATGGTAAAGGGAAAGAGAGAGAGAGAGAAATGGGGTTTGACGTCCACTCAACACAAACTAGGTCATTTCGGGACTAACATATGGTTTAATTTTATTTCAATAATTCGCTTGCGCGTAGGGGTCTTTAGCAGTTGGAGGAAACCGGAGTGCCCGGAGGAAACCCACGAGGTTGAGAAGGCGCCCCTATCTCCATGCCACATACGCTCACACCAGGGCTCGAAACCACAGCCGCAAGCCAGAGGTGACCGGCCAGCTAGAGGTCGAAGCGCGACACTCTAGACCACTAGGCCATCCCTCCCCACCCCCCCCCCCCCCGGTAATCGAAAAGGATTTGTATCAAGAATAACCAAACCGAGCACATTTTTCTTCTCCTTGTATTCGTAAAAGAACCCAACCCACTTTTTTGTCGTTTAAATCACTGGAATACTCGCAATCCGCATGAGGCGTCACTGACAGTTATTAGATCAATCATGCGCAAGAGTAAAGCTTGAGTTTCGTATCAATTTGGCGAACATTATTTATATCTTTGTCCCTCAGTTTTGTATAACGGAAAGTGACACGAACGGGTGTCATAGTTGATCGTAACATATGCTTTACGATTCGCCCTTCGTAGCTTTTGTTCGTAATGGCCCTGTAATTTGTGGTAAACAGCAAAACCTCTTAATTCCATATAGAACCCCATTTAGAAGCACAGGAAACTTTTAAGATATCACTCCCCCGGTTTTTGTACACGTGTATATTGCATCATTACATTCCCATGTCCGTGGTCAAATGGCACTATTCATACATTTTAACTTCACCGCTGAGTCATAAATCATAACCGGTCAACACCATTTTGACGTTATGACGTCAAGTGGTCAGGCTAATAAATAACAAAAGGCCCCCGCACACGAGCCGAAAACTGCGTACGCAAATGGCGCAGCGTCATTTTCGGCTCGTGTGCGGGGGTATTTTCGAGCGCATTTTGACGTTCGCCAAATATCTGTCATGTTTGATATTTTTTGACGCAGCGCCAACTGCGCTCTCGTGTGCGGGCGACTCAGCGCATCACTACTGCAAAATGGCGGCGCCCAGTGAGTTCGTCAGTGACGTAATTTTAGAGCATAAAATCGTCGATTTATGGCAAGAATATCGTTGCCTATATGATACAAAATGCGTAGAATTTCGAGACCGCTGCCATTTTCGGATGAGTGGTGGTCACGTGAACGACACACTTGCCGCGGTAGCTTTCGCGCAGCGTCGTTTTCGGCTCGTATGCGGAAGCCGTATTTCTGCGTCAAATGCGTACGTATTTAGCGCGGCGCAAAATGCGCTCGTGTGCGGTGAAATATTTTGTATGCCTATTACAATCGACTACTGCCGAATAATTATAAGTGATAGACTCTTGACACCAATAAAAAAGGTTGAAGAGGATAAGTTGTTCTATAATTTGCATATCATCATAAATCATTTTCATACGAAATATCGTCTTCAGAATCGGCGTATTCGATAAAATCCGAGTCAGAATCATATATAGGCATTTACTCTTTGAAGATCCTTATCACTTTCTGCTGATATGTCCCTTATATTCAGATGCACGAAATAAAACTATTAAGACATTACCAACTATATTTACCAACACAAACCTACGGTTGTTTCACTAGAACAAAATAAATTAATATTTTCTGAGGTGCAAAACTGTTTAAAATTAAGTAATAGATTTTAAATACTAAATCGTCATTTACCATTACCATCACTAAATCCTAAATATATAGTTATACACTCGCCGGCATTAAACCAAAATTAGTTATTATGTAAAACAAATAACCTATTTAGTTGGAAAATATTAATGTATACTTTCAGAATTTTATTAATAATAACACAATATGAATATTTTTGACTATATACATGTACATATATTTAAGTAAACTAATTGTAAATATATTGTTTTGTTGAAGGGAGAGGGGTGAGATAGGCCTAGCCTGTTCCCCAATCCTATTCTTATTGAATAAAATATAGTTAAAAAAAAAAAAAAAAAAAAAAAAATATGGGCATTTCAATGACTTTTGGCGTCTTTAACATTCCCAGCATCGTTAGATTATGTTTTTTGTCAAAAAATGTTGAACGAATACATGTTTTTCTCAATGTTACTGACAAGACAAGTTCCTGTCTAAGACGCATGCGTGGCGATATAAATTAAATACGAAACTAAATACTCAAATGCGACTTATAAAAAAGATTCGTGCTATGGTCGCAAATATGCGACCGTGACAACTTTTGGATATAACGTTGTGGTGCAAATATGCGACCCTGACCGGTTAAGGGTTAAATCATAACCCAAATAGTCAGAAAGAGACACTCAACCGCCTCAAAATGAACGTATATCTGCACTAAATATATATATTTGAAGTAATTAAGCACTAGTTAACTTTTATCACATTTTCTTTCAACTATGGTCCAATGGTAGATTGTGTTTGGCTGTGAAGCTTATGTGTTCGTAGTGTCGTCGGGGTATTTCAATGCTCATTCTGCAGTACACTTACTATTTTCTTCTGCGGTTTCCTAAACATAGCTATTCTGTCGCATTTAAGTGCCATATTGGAATTAATTTTGGCCAAGGCACATTTCGCCAATCAGACATGAACTCGGTGAAACACGAAAATCTATAGTTTGACGTATTACACATCACATTATTAAACATCGCTATGTCTCGCCAAATATTGAGCTCAACCCGGAACATGTTTTTTTATGTATATATCTGAAGTAATTGACACCTATATTTCAATATCTTAATTACACACCTTTTTAGGGAACCTTATTAGTTTCCCACCAAAATGAGTCACTATTTTGAATTTAACCTCCTAGTGGAATTAGCCGTCACTTTTAGGAGAAATACCCAAGGTCGATGGAACCAGAGGGCCAAATTGTCGTAGAAACTACCTCCAAACATATGTCCGTGATAATTTGTCAAAAATTTTACTCCAATAAAGAATAATGCCTCTGGGTGGTCATCTTGAATAATTGAATTTCCCAAAGGTGCCTATGGCGGCGATCTTGAATAATTGAATTTCCCAAAAGTTGTCAGGGTGGCATCAGCCGGATTCCGAATCTACACATATCGAAAATATATAATCCACCTAAAACCTATATTTCAATATATTACTCACCTTTTTAGGGAACTTTATGAGTTTCCCGTCAAAATGAGCCTCCATTTTGAATTTGGCCCCCTAATGGAATTAGTTTTAGGAGTAATAACCAAGCTCAGTGGATTCAATGGGTTGAAATCTTATAGAAACCACCTTTACGCCGAGATCCTGAACCTACACATACTGAAGATATATAATCCATCAAAAAACGTTAGGTGGACTATATTTCCAGGTTTGTCGACGTAAAAAAATATATCAATTCAAATCATTTATCGCAACAATGGTGTGAAACTGTGGACGACGATAAGGCTTTCAGTTTTAGTTTTCAGTTTTAAATTGATGTTTTAGCCACTTTTAGTCATAAATGGCCAAAACAGAAAGACGAAGATTGATGATCCATTACCTACTGAATTAGATATTTCAACTGAATGGTGATCTAATAGATGAACTGCCTATCGAATATCATACACGAATATGGCCAGCCCGGGTGTTTGGGATTGCAAGGAATGCTAATACACATGACTTTGCTAATTTTTCGTATGATATTGCGGACAGGTACATAAAATTTCTCAAAATATAAAATTTGATAACCTTAGCGATAGTCGATGGCAGAAATATATTTTCAGTATTGTATATTAATAGCATTATTGTTAAACGCCCATCACATACTGGAGATGCTTTCTTGTTTGGCCGAAGTGGTTTATCGTGTACGCGACATTTGACCCTATAACCTGTCATTCGATTAACCAATCAGAATCGTTGTTGCCTAGTTTTGACTTCTAACGCTAATAATGCCTACCCACAATTCCGGCGCCAAAAAGGTCAAACCCTCATTTCGAAAGACAATTTGATTGGTTGATCCCTCATTTCAAGCTGAAAAGGAGTCAAATAACAAGTCTTTCAGATCCTACTGTAATACAGACAAGTATAACGAAATTTTGAACTATAAAAACGAAACGCAATAGGGTCTGTATTTTAATCAGATTGGATAATATGCGTCCCAATTTCAATGAGGCCGTGCGTATCAAAACGATTTATCAGATACATTTACTTAGGATATTATATTTAATTTTTGTCTATATTATGAGTTCTAAGGTCTATTGGAAATAACACCGGTTTCTCCCATTGCTAAAGACCCCAAGCGAATTATTGAAATAAAATTAAAACTTCGATTAAGCAAGCTGAGTTGTAGCTGTTATGCTTTAATTATTGTGCAGGACCCAGAATTCAACAGCGAATATGATGACAAAATATTAAATCATTAAAATGTAGATAGTTACTTTTCATTAATTTCTCGAACGATTCACCCCAGCTTTTCACATCGTCGATCGTTGGGCTGAAAAAAAAAACAACGAACAAACGTGTAAAATTCAAAATTCTATCAATTAGATTTTCTCGCCATAAAATGGCGCATTGTGTGACGTTGCCACTCCAGTTTCTTTTTCCGGACTCTTTTCGCCGTGCATTGAGATATTGAACTGAAAATTGATACGTATATGTGTGGTTTAATGGCCGAGTGCGATAGCACGATTGCTATATCCATATGTTACGCAATATCTTGCACGAGACCATTAAACAACTTCAAAAACCGACACTATCCAGGACGTACATTTCATTCATTATGTCACGCGGGTCCAATATTTCAACTAGTATAACAAGTCAACATTGAGGCTGATGTCCCCCGCCGAAATCCCAAAATAAATAGACGACACATATTAATTAATAATTAATCGCAATTTATTTTTTTCAAAAGTATGGAGCAATCAAACTTTACAACAAGTTTCATCTCTCTATCAGATAGAATCAAGATTATCTTGTCCCCTAAGGATCGACCAATGAAATTGATTAGCTCTGCTTAGCTTCAGCTCAAAACGTTAATCATTGTAGTCAGTCAAGACATTCGCCTAATGAACATCTACATAAAGTTTCAACATTCTACCTCAATTAAAATCGGAGTTATTATGTTCCAAATTCCTTTCCAATCAAATTGATTGTCACCTCTTAGCCTAAGCAGAAAATATTTGCTATCGAACTTAGATAAGGTAATGATATAATGAATCTATATTCCGAATTTCATCGCCTTCACGTCATCATAACCGTGTCCCAAAGTATCAACCAATCAGAATGCTTACTGTAAGCAGAAAATGTTCATCAACGAACTTCACCAAGGCATTCACCAAATAAACACCTACATCAAGTTTGGACAATCTAGCTCAGTTAGAAGGAGAGTTATTGAGTTCCAAAGTCTCAGCCAATCAAATTGCTTATCGCTGTGCTTACTCTGAGCAGAAAATGTTCATCATCGAACCTAGTCAAGGACAAGGTATTGGTGTAATAAATCTATACACCAAGTTTCAATACCTTCACTTAATTAGAATTAAAGTTATCGTGTTCTGCTTACCCTAAGCAGAAAATGCTCATCTTCAAACTTCAAGGTATTGACCTATTAAACACATATTTGAACATTCTAGCTCAATTAGAAAGAGAGTTATCGTGTCCCAAGGGTTGTGACGGACGAACAAGACAGACAGGCGGACAGACGGACGAACCCATTTTAATATTGTACGCTTGGCACATTGCCCGTACCATTATTTGAACAAATGGTACATTATTTGAATGACGTCACGTCTGTATTTTAGGTGTGGTTTAATGGTCGAGAGCGAGACATTAAGTCATATATTGAAACATTACGAGTGAGGATAGTCACGAGTTGTTGATTCAATATATTCTTACGCAATGTGTTAAGCTCGGGACCATTAAACAATTTTAAATACAGACACTCGCTCGTGGTCTGCAATGAAATATGTCACACGGATTGACAATTGCCCGTTTAATTTAAATATTGAAACTGTGTAATCTATATAGCGTTTATAGCACATTGCATCATCAAATACGGACACCGAAAAGAGATGATGGTCATACATTTCTGATAAATGTATTTAAGATTGCCCGTTTCATTAATTGAAATATTGTTACGCAAACATCAAAGGATGGCGTCACATCTCCATTTTAAGATTTGATAGCGTCACAGTCAAGCTGCTTTTAAAAGCGGTAAACGTTTTTTACCGTCCACCGGAGCCTGGTCTTATGACGTCATATAAGGATTGTGGGTTAGGATAAGGGTTAGGTTTGGCCCAGGGTTAGGGTTAGGGCTAGCCCTATCTACATCTCGAGACTGTGACGAAATCTGCAGGCCACAGCCCTTATCCTAACCCTTATCCTAACCCACAATCCTTATATGACGTCATAAGACCTGGCTCCGGTGGACGGTAAAAAATGCTTACCTTTAAAAGCCGTATAGAGAAAGTTACGACAACTCATTTACAGACGCCATCTTGTGTCCCAACTATGACGTCATGGCATCATATATTAAGTGCAGGGGGACTGCACCACACACAATTCTACACAAAAACACAAATACATAGACAAGACATCGCACTCAGAGACCACAAACAAAACAATTCAAAAAGAATGGATCCGGGGCTCGCCGTAAGCGTCCACTGAGCCGTACAGTCCCGGGCCTGTGGTGACACAGACTTCACTCATATTTGAAAACAATTTGGGAATACAATCCATAGAAATAATTATGAAATGTCAGCATGAGTCATGGTCTGTCATATGTTGCATTAAACACAAATGCAAGCATATTGTTTTAATTGCACTGTACAAGCAACCACACCGGTAAATGTATCAGAAGTATATTGAATGCATTTTGGGTACATATTACAACCGTCACAGAAACAAACAAAACTGAATACAAGGAAGCAAAGGAATGTAGACTGTCTCAGAAGACAGCCGACTGCTGTTTGAATGGCGTGACGTGAATTTGCCGTTATAGCGTTAATGACGTCATAGCTTAGAATGTGCAAAGTTTCCCGATAAAAAGGGCGATTATGCGGATAAAATAACATTAAAAACTATTAGTTTTCGCGACCAACTGGAACTATTAAGTTATGTAATTGTACAAATCATACCCTTATACCCGATATAACTCTATCTGGATTTGTCCTAGAGTGCTGAATTTGGTGTCAATCATTTTCAGGGTGAAAAAATGTAGCGGGTAATGGTGAATTCCAAGATGGCCGCCAAAATGGTTGCCACGCCTTTCGGCTTGCCTATCAAGGTGCATAATTGAGCGATGAGAATAAACTTGGTGTCTTTCCTAGGGTTTTAGGGGTCAGGAATTTCATACATACCATTCACTCTGCCGGAAGAACAATTTGTCATTGTTAATTTAGGGCAGCCAGTTGATCGGGATCCTGGTTTTACTCAAACAAATTGTCAGAAGGATTTGTTTGACTATGTCACAGACATTGGATACATCAATAACATCTAGAGATATAAACTATCGTATTTTGACAAGCGTTTTTATCTTGAACAATGCTGTACACAAAATTCACCAATCTACAAATGTTCACGGTAAATAAGTTGTACAGTTAGGATCACTTTTCTGACTATCATTTTCATACGCCCACATTGAAATGTGGTCGTATGTTGTCGTTGCCCATGAGTCGAAGAACCCTATTGATTTTCAGCGATTTCTGATAATTACTGCCAGAGTTATGGCACTTGATGACTTTTGAAAAATTTTGAGACAAACCAGTACATCGATTTTCAATGAATTTTGATAATTGAACAGCGAAATCCATAATATTAAATGTTTCGTATACTAAACGTTAGCATGGGTAGAACTTTATAAAAACCAAACAAATTCTAATGATTTTTCTGATAATTACTTAATATGCGACAACTCTTGTTGACTGCCCAGACGATTTAGCTGATATGGGCGTATGTTTCGTTGTCTGGCAACCCTCTTTTTATGAAGCACACCTACTCTGTCAATTCCTCAAAATACGACAATTATGGTTTTTGCATTGGTTGCATTGACTGTTTGCCACGGACGTTACTTTCTCTACAAGGATAGGAGCGGGTGGCACATTTCACACAGTCACACTTCATCTGGCAAAATACGATGTTATTTCTTTGGGACGAGGCATTCTTTTTCCATGGTAAACCCATAGACTTGTGGGTTCGGTGAAAAGTCTCCCAGATAATTGACTTGGATGTAGGTTGCATAGAATGCACTCTGAATATGAGCTTCTGTAGCATAACTGGATGAAAGAAGGTCAGTAATTGTCATTGACTTTCTATCGAAACGTAAATTATCCATGTACCAATAATGGTGTTATTGTGAGAAATTAACAGAGTAGGTGTGGTTCATAAAAAAAAATGATAGTCAGAAAAGTGATCCTAATTGTACAACTTATTTACGGTCAACATTTGTAGATTTGTGAATATTGTGTACAGCATCGTTCAAGAAAAAAAAGATAGTTTATATCGCTAGATGTTAATAAAGTATCCAATCTCTGTCGCATAGTCAGGCAAGTAAAACCAGTATCCTGATCAACTGGATGCCCTAGACTGAAATTAACAATGATAAATTGTTCTTACGGCAGAGTGAATGGTCTGTGTGAAATCCCTGACCCCTAAAACCCCAGAAAAGACACCAAGTTTATTCTCCTCGCCCAATTATGCACCTTGGCAGGCTAGCCGAAAAGGTGTGGCGGCTATCTTTAAATTCACCATTACCCGCTACATTTTTTCACACTGAAAATGATTGCAATGGATTCCTTGACCCCCAAAACCTAGGTAAAGACACAAAATTCATCACTTAAGGACAAATCAAGATAGAGTTATATCGGGTATAAGGGTACGGCGGCCCCCTTGGACGCCATCTTGAATTACACCTTTCTGCCCCATATCTGAAATGTCTACCTAAGTTTTTTTCAATCTCCTATGGGTACCATACACGTATCAAGTGTCAAAATTAGGGGACATATGATTGCACACAGGACGCCCCCCAGCCCCAGGACTAGACAGGTATTGTACTACTTCAAAACCAAATTTGTCTGTTTTATCGAATATACCGACATTAAATTTATCGTTAATTGTATTGATGTCCAGGTCAATGACAGATGCATTTATAGTGCCCGAATTTTCTTTATTTAATCAAGTTCAGACTGGAATTAACCAGACGCTAGAAATTTGCATTCGATTGACACTGCTGGCTTATTTCGTTGAACAGAGTAAAAACGGAACTTCAATAATAAATATGACATCCGTTGTATATGACTTGTAATATGTGGTAAGGGTTCAGTGGTTACTGGGTTCTAACTAGACCCAGATGGTGTAAATATGAAACGACAATCAAAATAGAAACCAAAATAGCGACGTCTTTCCTTGTAATTGGGACAAACCATAGGTTTGTAAACAGAAGGTCAATCGTCAAATGAATATGAATTTTACGATATGTTAATCCTGAAATGACAATAGTTTCTCTGAAATGCGCTTAAAATATCTGGATGCAATAGAAAATTCTAGGTACACCCCGCGCCCCTTCATTGGGTCCCTTCAAACTCTGTCTACCTGTCGAATAACATGCGTATGTTATTTAATTTTGTGTCGTTTATATATTAGACAAATTAATATTATTATTTACATATAGGCGGGAAGTGATAACGTCTTACCCCACACTAATTGCAAAAGAAACCAGACAGTTTCGGAGAGCGATATCCGATGAAACATACCCGAAACGCATGTCGCGCATACAGCAGAGTAGCACTAGACACCTTTATTTAAATTACACTGATTTTAAGTTGGCAGGTTGAATTAACGGTTGCAATATCAATGGGGAGAATTTCATACATTGAAGCAATGTTTGCAAACGGTCAGGCATTCGTAGAGAGGTGAAATAAATGAGTGTACTGCATAATATGTGATTCGAAAAGTATCAGTGGGTTGGCCTTGAACTTGGCATTTGATTCGTGACATGGGAATTTGATTTACTCGCAGGCTTTAATGAAAATAATTTGTATCGATAAACTAAATCGCATGGATTTGTAGTTTTATGGAGAATTGCCATCACATTTTAAAAGCATCTTGAAATTAATACACCAAATAGCCAATGTTCCGATGCCTAGATTTGACATGTCATTCTCACTGACCCATCCTTTCTATGATACTTTGAAAATGATACTTACTCTATTAAATGATATTTTCCCCAAGATAAAATAGCTTTGGCTCCTAAAATACCAATTATTTTTGTTGTTTTATTAACGTAAGAATCTCATTAAGAAAAATAATGATAAATTTATATTAAAATTTAATTTCATTTAGGCCTAGGCCTATAGCATTTTTCAATAAACACATTTGAGATTATTGATTTATCGCTTTAGCATTTACATATCACCATAACCCCAAAAGTATGCGTAAATACTACATATGGTTTGCTTAGTATTATAGGCCTTTCGGCTTTCTAAAATCACGAAATAGGCCATATTAAACGAACATATTTTCTTTATAGATAAGATAAGGCTCTTCTTTCCAAGAAATTGGATATGAATAAATGATTTTTTTTTAGTTCTAATATGGAGCGCCATCCAAATGCTTAAATTGACTTACAATAACATAAACGGGTGAAAAGAATTTGAATGAGAATTGAATGATGGTTGGAATATTAAATTTATGTGACCCCGTTCACAATATTATCATTATTAGGCTATTGTTTTTAAAAAGATTATTATAATTATTATTTTTTCCGCGACAGCCTATTTATCCATGATCGGAAACAGATATCGATTTGAAACCAAATTTGTTATTGGGAAACCATTTGGTGACTACTGGATAAATTATTTACAATAACATAAACGGGTGAAAAGAATTTGAATGAGAATTGAATGATGGTTGGAATATTAAATCTACGTGACCCCGTTCACAATATTATCATTATTAGGCTATTGTTTTTAAAAAGATTATTATAATTATTATTTTTTCCGCGAGAGTCTATTTATCCATGATCGGAAACAGATATCGATTTGAAACCAAATTTGTTATTGGGAAACCATTTGGTGGCTACTGGATAAATTATTTTTCAAACTTCTGCGCATACCAGAAAAGGCCGAACTTTGTAGGTTGTCCGGAAATTGACAATCGGCCATAGTTTCGCCAATTCTTTACCCATTTTAAAACAAATAACATTTTCGAAAACCCTGAATCTTTTCTAAGACAATGGCTATCTCAGATTTTTCAATTTCAAACATTCGTCTATGACTTCTGTCATTCGAAAATTGAAAAAATGTTGTTTACGAGACATTTTTTTTATTTTTCAAAATTTGCAAATGTGACCTACATTTTTGGATTCCTGAAGTCTAAGTGATTCCAGTAATATAAGTTTCATTCAGAGTTATCGCCATTTATTTTTCGAATTTTTTCGAATTTTCTACCCATTTTCAAACCCATATATTTTTTGGAAAGGATAAATCGATATTTCTGAAACCTCTGGAACATAAAGCCATATAGTCAGACAGTTGGATAACGCAATTTCAACAACGATCCGTAAACCGGAAGTAGTCGAAATAATTTCTGATGTTTGGAAAAAAAAAGCAAAAAATGGGTGCTTGGGGGGTGGGGGGGGGAAACTTGATTATTTCGTCCGATATCAACGGATTAAAGAGATTCGGGTATCGTTGAAGTATCGTATGGTACCCATTTCATGAAGATACGATGACCCAGAAGTAAAATATCGCACGCTGAAAATCAAGTATTTTCTGATTTGGAGCGTTTTTAGACGCCTTTATCTCGAAAACTGCTCTATCGAGTTTTCCTTCGGTGGTCTTTTAGCATGAAGCAATCCATTAAAACCTTCAAATAATTGGAATATGACTATTCTGCCTCTCCTGTGTGTGACTTGTTTTGTAAGTCGTGATACGGGATTGCATATAGCTAAACCAACAATATTATTAATAATACGTCGAATGGGCCTGGATTTGCAGCAAGGTCAAGGTCGTTTAAACTTCTTATCAAAGAGACTCTGTTCTTCAAAATATGTATTTTAATACATTAAACAGTAAAAGTTCGGTAAGAACGTAAGAGTGCTATGGATGTAAGTTTGTTGACTAACCAAGACAAATGTATGGCGGCTACGATGACATCATATTGTTAAATTGTGTATGTGTGTGCGATAAAAAGACTGTGGTCTTGTTCGACGTCTGACAGCATCGCGGGCTCGAAGGTAAACAAAGCAGCCCCCTCTATAGTATTAAAGGGAGATAAACTAATTAAACATCAGTTTAATTGTTTTAGTGACCAGAAAACAAATTTTGATATGCTTCGGCTTATACCCAAAATGAAAGGTTACGTGCCCTTGGCATGCTACAGATCGGCACAACACAGGCGGTTGTGGCGCGGACGATGAATGTTTCTCAGTCTGTCATAAGCAGGATATGGTCCAGATACCGTGATACACAATCTGTACAGGACAGACCACGCTCAGGTCGACCAAGGGCGACAACTCAAGCCCAGGATCGATTTAGCCGTACCTTGGCCTTGAGAAATCGTGTCATCACAGCTAATCAGATCAGCGCCCATCTTCAAACAGACACTGGTGTGAGAGTGAGTGGCAAGACGATTCGGAATCGACTGCATAGGGGTCACCTTCGCGCCCGACGTCCTCGCGTGATCCCTTGTTTGAGAGATCATCACATCCAGGCAAGACGTCGTTGGTGTAGGGATCGTCAACACTGGGATAATCGACACTGGAGCAATGTGATGTTTTCAGATGAGTCAAGGTTCACTGTTGATTTTTTGGACAGACGTAGGAGGGTGTGGCGCTTCCAAGACGTTAACGTCATGAGACATGATCGATTTGGGGGTGGTTCTGTTATGGTGTGGAGAGGCATCACTGTTGCTGGAAGAACGGCTTTGCATGTTGTTGCAGGGCGTGTTACAGGCCAGTACTACCGGGACAACATCTTGGCAGTCCATGTTGTGCCGTTCGCACGACGTCATGGCCGCCTTTTCATCTTCCAGGATGACAACGCAAGATGTCACAGGGCCAGGATCGTTACAGGTTAGCTCCAACAACAGAACATCACCACATTACCTTGGTCAGCACTGAGTCCCGACCTCTCCCCCATCCAGCATGTCTGGGACATGCTTGGACGGAGGTTACGTCAACGTCAACAACGTCCTGCCAATGTCCAAGAACTTGCTGCTGCGGTGCAACAGGAATGGGACAATCTGGACCAAAATGACCTTAGACGTCTCATTAGGAGTATGCCACGTCGGATCAATGCTTGTTTGGCAAACAGAGAAGGATTTACCCGTTACTGACTTTGTTGTGATGCTGTGGTAACTCTGCTGTTTGACCCCGGGTATCATTTTACCCTTATAATGGTCAGTCTGTGTCTTACTTAGTCTAACGATCATTTGGAATAAATCGATGAATGCGAACTTCATTTCATTTTGTCATTTGTTTCTTCGTCAGTTTTATTAGGTGACTTTAATAACACTTAAAAATCAAATATCCCCTACTTTTTTTGAATAGTATACTTTACGTTTATTTAAATTTCATTGATTGCAATAGGGTTTGACATTCCCGACGGTTTCAAAACATGTTTTCGATAGTGTGTTCGACACCTAACTTTAAAAGTATATACCCTTATGCTGTATAGAATATTATGAAACAAAACCACGAAAAACATGTCCCACACTGTTAAAATTATGTGAAGTAAACACAGTACGGGGTGTGAATCTTTACACCTTGTTTGGGTTAAAATCATGGTTACAACACAATAAGTGTAACATTCCTTAAGTGTTAGGTTGACTGTTTTGGGATGTGTGGTGTTAGATACTCTCTTTTAGCGCATGCTATTTCGTTACACTAAATTTGGTGCAACTGTTTTGACTGAACCACGAGTATTTTGACACATAATAAAGTGTAAGGATAGTCCTGTGTGTGCTTTTAGTTGCTTTACACTGTCCTTTGTGCAAGATCAATTTTCCACTGAAACACCTTACACCTATATCAGACTATCGTGACCTGCGAAATTTGTTTGTTGCTTGTCCATCGCATAGATAGCCCGGTGAGTGCATGCAGGTTTTCCAAACTGCGCGTCCCAGGTTTGATCCTGGCAATAACCAAGAAATTTCTTTTAGATTTTCCGCCATGGTTTCCCCTTGCCAGAAGTGTATGACGGAAGGTTTGACAAGGACCTATGTCTAGTACATGTAGTTCGGATGGTATGAAAATCCATCCCGTAGACGTAATGTCAGGAATTTCCTCTAACACACTACATGGCGAGAATATATGGAGCTAAAATTGTTCGCCACCCCAAAAAATAGAGGGGGCATGCGCCGGGTGCGCCCCCCTCTGGATCCGCGCCTGCCTAGGGTTAAATAGGACCTATTGCCCCATTACATCAGTTCGGTGTAGCTGAAAAATAGGACACAAAGCGGGTCACTTCGGGACTAACATATGGCCAATTTTATTTTAACAATTCGCTAAAAGCTTGGGGAATTTTTCAAAATGGCCTAGCCTATCCCAGGTCAAAAGTCGAACATGCTAAGCCCATCTGCACCTACTTATTTTTTGTCATGATTTAGATCGTAGATGGTTCCAGCGGTAGGCCTATAGACTATCGTTATCAATCAACTCCATATCAACTACTTCAAGTGTAAAGTAATTCTCCATTTGGTGTTGGTCCAGTGGGTAGGCGTAGGCCTTGAGCCACACTATCTCAGTCTGTGGTTAGCCTACAGATCGAAAATCGGAAAACCAAAAAAATTAAATCACTATACATCTACCGTATGAATTATATATTGTGTAGCCTATAAAAGCGTGTGTTTTTTAAGTTATAATAATAATCATAAAACTATACTATTCAAAAAAGTAGGGGATATTTGATTTTGGGGGCATAATACCAAAATATGCAAATGACTACGAAAAAAAGTCACTATAGAACCTAACAGAAGAAACATTTCCAGTTACATGTGACGCCCAAACGCACCAATAGCTACCGCATGGAATGCAGGTGATGCTTGGAATCACCATGGGGGTCCAACCCAAGATTTGCATGACTCTGACTATGAATGTTAAATTTTGATATGCGTCGGCTTACCTTCAATGAAAGGTTACGTGCCCTTGGCATGCTACATATCGGCACAACACAGGCGGTTGTGGCGCGGACGATGAATGTTTCTCAGTCTGTCATAAGCAGGCTATGGTCCAGATACACAATCTGTACAGGACAGACCATGCTCAGGTCGACCAAGGGCGAAAACTCAAGCCCAGGATCGATTTATCCGTACCTTGGCCTTGAGAAACCGTGTCATCGTAGCAAATCAGATCAGCGCTCGACTTCAAACAGACACTGGGGTGAGAGTGAGTGGCCAGACGATTCGGAAGCGACTGCATAGGGGTCACCTTCGGGCCCGACGTCCTCGCGTGATCCCTTGTTTGAGAGATCATCACATTCAGGCAAGACGTCGTTGGTGTAGGGATCGTCAACACTGGGATAATCGACGCTGGAGCAATGTGATGTTTTCAGATGAGTCAAGGTTCACTGTTGATTTTTTGGACAGACGTAGGAGGGTGTGGCGTCGTCGAAACGAGCGCTCCCAAGACGTTAACGTTATCAGACATGATCGATTTGGGGGTGGTTCTGTTATGGTGTGGGGAGGCATCAGAACGGCTTTACATGTTGTTGAAGGGTGTGTTACAGGCCAGTACTACCGGGACAACATCTTGGCAGTCCATGTTGTGCCGTTCGCACGACGTCGTGGCCGCCGTTTCATCTTCCAGGATGACAACGCAAGATGTCACAGGGCCAGTATCGTTACAGGTTACCTCCAACAACAGAACATCACCACATTACCTTGGCCAGCACTGAGTCCCGACCTCTCCCCCATCGAGCATGTCTGGGACATGCTTGGACAGTGGTTACGTCAACGTCAACAACGTCCTGCCAATGTCCAAGAACTTGTTGCTGCGTTGCAACAGGAATGGGACAATCTGGACCAAAATGACCTTAGACGTCTCATTAGGAGTATGCCACGTCGGATCAATGCTTGTTTGGCAAACAGAGGAGGATTTACCCGTTACTGACTTTGTTGTGATGCTGTGGTAACTTTGCTGTTTGACCCCGGGTATCATTTTACCCCTATAATGATCAGTCTGTGCCTTACTTAGTCTAACGATCATTTGGAATAAATCGATGAATGTGAACTTCATTTCATTTTGTCATTTGTTTCTTCGTCAGTTTCATTAGGTGACTTTAATAACACTTAAAAATCAAATATCCCCTACTTTTTTTTAATAGTATAATATAATACGCTACGGTGCCCAACATGCATCGCGCATTCCCGCCACTGAAGATCAGCGTGGAAATTGATGAAGTCTGCAGTGATGTTCAAGATGAAGTCATGACCGAGTTGCAGAACAGTGATGATATCTCCAAGAGTAGGCCTTAATAGGCCTAAAGGTAGGTTGCTAATAAACTGGGTGATATTTGATGTATTGTCAAAAAGAACATTAGAAAGTAGTTTATTATGTTTGATAGGCTAATCCATTGCAAATTTTAAGTTAAACACCAAAGTTAGTGTAACTTGTATCTTGACACTATCCTATAGCAACGGCTGCCTTAAGAGTTATATCCCTTTCCAAGATGGTTTCGCACATTTCGCATGTTTATTTGTTTTGATAAAATATATGTCTTCTATGGTACATTTTAATCACCAGGGTGATTGGACGTCAAAAGTCAGTTTAGTTGATACAGTGGGTTGCGGACCCGAACAGGAGACTGTTAATGTTTTAGAGGTCGTATTGTAGTATGTCTATGGTTTCTTTTCGTGAATTTGAATATAAAGAGCATCGCAGTAGGTAGTGATCAGGATCTTCAAAAATATGACCACAGAGGCATGCGGGACTGTCAGCAACATGTCTGAGAAACTTGTGTCCCTGTAGGTCAGAACATCGGAGTTTGCTATGGATTATCTTAAGCTTCCGTTGACCGTTGAAGTAAAAAGGTGGGATTTTTATATCTGATTTGGACAGATGATCGGAGAATATTTTAAGAGTTCTTGAGTTTCTTACGAGGGGGGGGGGGCTGAGTTTATTCCACTCTCTTATACTGGATGGGATAAAAAATTTAGAAAAAATTTCAGTACGACATCGAATGTCTTTTAATTTATCTACGTTTCGAAATGAATATGTATTTGTTGGTTCCAGATTAATGAGATTCTTAAGATATGTAGGAGTTAGGTTATTTATAATTTTGTATAGTAATTTCACTTTGTGTCGTTTTCGTCGTTCTTTGAGTGGAATAAACACAGTCTCTGCGTAGAGGGAAGCATGGCTAGTACTCCTAACTGCCCCACAAATAGTGCGCAGTGCATCAAGCTGAAGAGATTCAAGATTATTAGATAAGTAGTCTGTGTAACCGTCCCAAATAACATCGGCATAGTCAAAGTGCGGGAGAATGAATGAGGAATATAAAGTATTTAGCGATTTTCTGTTTAAACGATATTTCAAGGAGCGTAGGCAGTTTACTAATTTTGAAACTTTAATAATGATTCCGTCGATGTGGCTGTTCCATTTACAATTAGCTTGAAAGATAAGTCCAAGGTGTTATGTTCGGTTACTTCTTTTATTTTAACTGATTTCATTAATAGGGGTGGGTTCACAATGTTGCGTTTAGTAGTGAGTGTTAATGTTTCTGTCTTGAGGGGGTTAAACATCACTAGCTATGTTTCCGCCCAATATTGATGTTTTGGAGATCTTTGTTTAGGGTATCTGCGCTTGCCTTTGGGTCATCTATTTTTAAGTACAGGAAGGTATCATCTGCAAATAGTCTGATGTTTGACTGTATATCATTTACAATGTCGTTTATGTAAAGAAAAAATAAAAGTGGTCCTAGTACACTGCCCTGTGGGACACCAGTGGGGATTCCCCTGGAGTCCGAGGAGGTTCCTTGAATTACAACACATTGATGCCGATTATCAAAATAGTTATTGAACCACAGTAATAATCCTCCTCGCACTCCAGCAGCATCCAGCTTATGACAGAGTCCGGCGTGCCACAGAAGACGATCCTGGTATATTTGTTATGATCAATGGCTTGACAAAAAAAGTGATTTATATTTATTAATTAGAAGACAGTAGAATCACCTGGTACGAAACCACTTTGCAGTGTTGTTAGTATTGAATTGTCCTTAAAGAAATTAAAGACGTGTTTATATATTATTATAATAATGCTAAGGAGAGAAACGGGTCTATAATTACTACATTCATTTGGGTGTCCTTTTTTGAAAATAGCCATGACATTTGCGAATTTGGAACAGTGTGTGTTTCTAGTGAAAATCTATAGAGTTGACACAGAGGATTACTGATTTCATTTACAATAAATTTTAAAATTTTCGAGCTTACTCGGTCCGGTCCAGAGGGTTTAGTCGTATCTGGGCTATTTATTACGTCTTTAATTTCTCTAGGTGTTGGTATAATCTTATCTAGGCAATTAGTATTCATTTTAAGGGGTTGAAGAGGTTTATTAGTACTTGGTAGTTCAGTTTGCTGTATGAAATAATTATTAAGTGCATTGGCTTTGTCGGTGAGCGTAAACAATGTATCATTTTCAACGGTTAGTGGAGGGGGCTCGTTTGAAGATGCATCATGTGTCTTGGTATAAGCGTTTATTAGATTCCACCATTTTTTTGTGCCAAAGGTTTCTCTATCATTAATTTTTGCATCAATTTTCTCAAAATATTCTTTTTTACATTTCCTTATCAAGTTAATATAGTCATTAGTCATTTCTTATTTTACGAAAGGTTTGCCAGTCAGTTTCCAAATTTCGTTTCACTGCTCTCTTATGTATTCTGTTTTTTTTCTTTTTCATTTTTCTAATCAAGATTTGTCATTTTGCCTAATTGTTACAAGTTTATTTGGTATATTGTTTTTTGCTATTGTAATCAATTTGCTAGTAAATTGAACACATGATGCATCAATATGAGAACGATCGACAAGATTATACCAGTTAGTGCGTATACCATCAAGATTTGTATATTTTCGTAATTCCATACCATTCTTTTGAAACACCTTTGCTTCGTAACAGTAAAAGAGAGTTTACAGAAGACTGGACAGTGGTCACTACAGAAATTATCGAGAACATCGCATTCAACAGAGTTTAGCTTACTAAAATTAAGTCAAGTAGGGAATTTTGTTTACCGATTTTTCTATAATGAGTTTATTTAGTTACTAATTGAGTAAGGTCTAATAAGTTTTTAGCATCGTGAATGAAGCTGGTAGTTTTCGTATTCAAGTCAATATTAAAATTATGCACTTATCAATAGGATCGGTAATAGCTTGCTGAAAAGAATTAAAAATTAGTTGGTTGACATTGGACGATGAAGAAGGAGGTCTGTAGTAGTTACTAAGTAAAAACTTGTTATTATTACAGTTAATCTCTATCCAAATTGATTCAATATTTACATTTTCTAAGTCATGTCTACGTTTGAATGACATGGAATTACGAATATATATAATCACCCCACCACCGCGATTATTTCTATCTTTCCTGACGGGCAGATAGTAGTTAGGTATAGCTATAGATTCAGATGTGATGTTTTTGTCAAGCAATGTTTCACTTAATGTTATTATATCAAATCTAGTAAGTTCTGCGCTTATTAAATCGAGTTTATTTTTGAGGCTCCTTATTGAGAGTCGGTTATTGTTTGTGTATTTGGGCCTGGATTAGGTTCGATATTGCCTGAGAGTAATAACAGGGTACGAATGACTAATGCTATCAGATAAACAACGTCGGTAATAATATTAGTGCAGTTGTGAAATCCAGTAAGCGATAACTTTTGAGTGATATCCTTAAAATTTTAAATAATAGTGTTTATTTCTGTGAAGGCTTGATAATTTTTTTCAATAATTTTTGTCTTATCCGGGGTAAATATTAATATTGTATGGATATTATCGTAAAAGGTTGTGAAGGATGTGATGCTTCGTGAAGTCTTATATAATAGATAGTGTTTATCAATTTGAACATATATACACGAGGAAGGTTGAACAAGAACTAATTTAACATATGTACACAGATATTTACAGGGCAGCGAGACAATCGGTTGCACGGGGATTGTTCGCTTGGTAGTCTATGGCCAGTAGAGAGCCTGAGCGATGTTATGTGGTGGCTTTAATGTATGGATAATCGCGATAAAAGTCACGTGGTGTAAAACACGCTTGAGCGGGTACGGTGTTAATACGGGTGTGGCGTGATAATGTTGTTTGTGTTGAGTGGTTTAACGGTTTGAATGTTATCATTAGTACTGCTGAAGGTGAGTATTTGTTAACATATCAAATCTCCTGTTAAAGATTATTTGTAAATATAGATTTGTTAAGTTTGTTCGCATAAGGGCAAAGAGCCAAGCCACAAGGCATGACCAAAATTTGAGGGATTTCACTCCGGCCTTTTAAGTTTTCCAGAATTTGATTATCATAACTCATATGCCTATATTTATTCCTAATATTGTAATTTAATATGTTTATTTTTTGTTGTTTTATAGGGAAAATATCAATACCATGATGATTAAATTAGTTAATGGATTGCAAGTAATTATAAGTTGAATGAGGAGAGTTGATGAAGTTTCTAGAGTGGCCTGTAATAAGTACTAGTGGAATGCCTTAAGTTATAGGTAATAAGTGTATGCGTAGCCTATAGCAAATTAATGAATCTACATATCCATAATTATAGGGCCAATTAGTCATCTGGCTTAATCCTAATACCATTATTATTTGTTTAGTTTATGTGAGATCTCATGTGGATAGAAAGAAAGAAAAGAAAAAAAAACCAAAAAAAACCTAAATAAATTGGAGTGAGGATATAGTTTCTTGATTTTCGCATTATTGGCTTGTTACTTTGGAGATCTAGAATTATTGCACAATACAGTTGATATATTTTGATGTTCATAGTGACAGTATGTGATAACATTGTTCTGAAGAATATACTGTTAAATTAGTATTATCCAAAAGTAGGCCTAAACTGAATTGGCTTATTGATTAATTCAATTCGATTTAGTGTAATATTCCAGGGACCATGCCTGGATCTTATCTACGGGTAATGCAGCTGAAGCCGTGAGGGTCAAATGACAATACATACATACATGCATAATGGTTTACACAGCTTTGCTTCTAGAACAGAGGAAAACAATATTATGCAATTATTAATTATAGATGTACATACAGTTAATTTACAATTTGACTGGGAGATAAGGTCAGTATTCAAATCTACTGTCTTAGTACTACTGATAGCAGGTGCTATATTATTAATTGGTAGTTGTTTACAATTACGGTCGGATGCGATCACAATGGGGCATTTATGTGACTTACTAATTATTAATTGGTAGTTGTTTACAATTACGGTCGGATGCGATCACAATGGGGCATTTATGTGACTTACTAATTATGCAAGTGACTATAATAATTAGTAACAGTTTATAAACATTATCATTAAGTGTGCTAACTTAAATAGGTCATGGTAATACTGGGCAGATTATGCAATGGAGTCCTATTTCTTTCATAAATTCATACAACTGTGAACTATTTTTAGATAAATCATGATTTGGACATGGTGGCTTTGATGGAGGGATGATGACAATGTAGTGGAGACTATGATGGTCATGGAAACGGGTTTGATCGTTTATATTAATAGTCATGGGGTAATGAACGAGTTGTAAAGACGATGTACAGAACTTGCGGATAATTTAGACAGTTTACTTGGAGACAAGTTTGGTACTTTGGTTTATTCGTCCTTAGGGATCCTGGGTATGCGAGATTGCCAAATCCGTTTAGGGGGTTGCATTACCTGTAAGTTGTCATCTGAATTTACAATGACAAGAGTCATTATGCAAGAGCTAAGTCTACATATTACAGGTTTTTGTTTAGGCCTTATAAATTTATTTGGCATTTATTAACAAAAACAAGGCCATAATTAAATCTTGATGGCATCGGATACTCAAGACTTTAAATTGATAAGTAAAAATTTAACTTAGAATGGCAAATCAAGGATGTCTCAAATAAACCAGAGCCCTGATTAGCAGAACCCAAGTAACCACTAGGCCCACTTAGCTAGTGTAACTTCAATATATTTTAATTAAAGATCGTTTTGGCTTAATTAATTAATAGTATTTAAATGTTTTACTGTAATACTAGGGTCTGCGTGATTCAGAGAAGGCAATCAGATTTGGCCATGGTAATGCTGGTATGATGGATTATATACTATTCAAAAAAAGTAGGGGATATTTGATTTTTAAGTGTTATTAAAGTCACCTAATGAAACTGACGAAGAAACGAATGACAAAATGAAATGAAGTTCACATTCATCGATTTATTCCAAATGATCGTTAGACTAACTAAGGCACAGACTGACCATTATACGGGTAAAATGATACCCGGGGTCAAACAGCAAAGTTACCACAGCATCACAACAAAGTCAGTAACAGGTAAATCCTCCTCTGTTTGCCAAACAAGCATTGATCCGACGTGCCATACTCCTAATGAGACGTATAAGGTCATTTTGGTCCAGATTGTCCCATTCCTGTTGCAACGCAGCAGCACGTTCTTGGACATTGGCAGGACGTTGTTGGCGTTGACGTAACCTCTGTCCAAGCATGTCCCAGACAAGCTCGATGGGGGAGAGGTCGGGACTCAGTGCTGGCCAAGGTAATGTGGTGATGTTCTGTTGTTGGAGGTAACCTGTAACGATCCTGGCCCTGTAACATCTTGCGTTGTCATCCTGGAAGATGAAACGGCGGCCATGACGTCGTGCGAACGGCACAACATGGACTGCCAAGATGTTGTCCCGGTAGTACTGGCCTGTAACACGCCCTGCAACAACATGTAAAGCCGTTCTTCCAGCAACAGTGATGCCTCCCCACACCATAACAGAACCACCCCCAAATCGATCATGTCTGATGACGTTAACGTCTTGGAAGCGCTCGTTTCGACGACGCCACACCCTCCTACGTCTGTCCAAAAAATCAACAGTGAACCTTGACTCATCTGAAAACACCACATTGCTCCAGCGTCGATTATCCCAGTGTTGACGATCCCTACACAAACGACGTCTTGCCTGAATGTGATGATCTCTCAAACAAGGGATCACGCGAGGACGTCGGGCGCCAAGGTGACCCCTATGCAGTCGATTCCGAATCGTCTGGCCACTCACTCTCACGCCAGTGTCTGTTTGAAGACGAGCGCTGATCTGATTTGCTGTGATGACACGATTTCTCAAGGCCAAGGTACGGATAAATCGATCCTGGGCTTGAGTTGTCGCCCTAGGTCGATCTGAGCGTGGTCTGTCCTGTACAGATTGTGTATCACGGTATCTGGACCATAGCCTGCTTATGACAGACTGAGAAACATTCATCGTTCGCGCCACAACCGCCTGTGTTGTGCCGATCTGTATGCACGTAACCTTTCATTTTGGGTAAGCCGACGCATATCAAAATTTATTTTCTGGTCACTAAAACAATTAAACTGATGTTTCCACCCTGGAATTCAATGCCACAATGACTGTAACATTCAAAGTCAGAGTCGTGCAAATCTTGGGTTGGACCCCCATGATGATACCAAGCATCACCTGCATTCCATGCGGTAACTATTGGTGCGTTTGGGTGTCACATGTAACTGGAAATGTTTCTCCTGTTAGGTTCTATAGTGACTTTTTTCGTAGTCATTTGCATATTTTAGTATTATGCTCCCAAAATCAAATATCCCCTACTTTTTTTGAATAGTACAATCGAGTCATATTTCATTTTTAATTTATACAGCTTAAATTTATATGATATTCATCAAGATTTGGGCATAGAAGCTTTGATATGAATTTTAAAATCCTGCATGCGGAGAAATGGAAATGAAAAGGGATTAGTAATCCTGCTTTGCTTCACCAATGCTTGCATAGGCTGGTGTACTATTGGTTTGATATAGTACTTGATATGTACATGTATTCATAGTAATAACAGATTATGTGCTTAATTTAACTGTCTTTATCACTTAATAAGTAGTACTTAAAGTTTTACCAGGATAGTAGCATGATTCTAAATATGATTGTGTCATGGTAATAAGCTTGGTTCAAAACGTAATTAGCTAAATTAATAGTACGAGAGATTGTTCAAGGGAGACAATTTATGTAGTTTATATGACTCGTGGTTTTGGAATGCCTAATTTCCAATCCCTTTCATTGCCTTCATAAATTTCTAGCTTATGTGATCGATGATCTACAGATACATGTACCAAGGTAAATATGAACTTTCTTTACTTTAGTTACAGTTAATGTGCTTAAGCATTGAAGATCAGTAATTCCAAAGAATTACTTGATGGTTTACAATCTAGATCCCTTGCTTCGATCTCATCTATTCAAACTTTTGACTTTTCCACTTTGTACACTAAAATTCCTCATAGTAAATTAAAAGCTCGGTTGAAAGATATTATTCACAGTGTCTTTTCATCTAAATCGGGAACAGCTAGATATCAATATTTAGTTGTTAATTACAATTCTTCATATTTCGTTAAGTACCATAGTGATTCAAAAAATAAATTCACCGCCATCAAGATAATTCAGATGTTGGATTTTTTAATTGATAACATCTTTATTGAATTTGGAGGGGAAATATATCAGCAAGTGGTTGGTATCCCCATGGGCACCAACTGTGCACCTTTGCTTGCTGATTTATTTCTGTATTCCTATGAAGCCGAGTACATACAGGCACTAGTTAAAACAAATAAACGACTAGTCAGACATTTTAATTTTACTTATCGGTATATCGATGATGTTCTATCACTGAATAATCCTAAATTTAGTGATTATGTAGAATTCATATATCCTGATGAGCTTGAAATTAAAAATACTACTGACAGTGACAATTACGCTTCCTACTTGGATCTGCGTCTCGATTTTGACAATTGCCATAGACTCAGTGTTAAATTGTATGATAAACGTGATGACTTTGACTTTCCGATTGTTAACTTTCCATTTATTAGTAGTAACATTCCGGTATCACCAGCTTATGGAGTGTTTGTGTCTCAGCTTATTCGATACGCTAGAGCTTGTTCTTTCTATTCTGATTTTTTAAGTAGATCGAGACATTTGTCCACCAAGCTTCAACTACAAGGATACTTACGCACTAAACTTATAAAATCCTTTAAAAAGTTTTATGGCCGTCATATTGACTTGATTGGTAAATATAACATGTCGCTCTCAGCTATTATTCTTGATATATTTAATTGACGCGTATCCTATTTACCATCTCTCTGATTATGTCTACTACACCGATAACAATGTTCATCACGTGCATTTTGCATACCTATAGTCCATTGGCCAATCACGTTATTTTACCTACATTTTGCCTAGTAGTTTGGATGCAGCGATGGCGGGTGTGGCGCGCCAGGCAGGGTAAGCTTACTCTTCCGGACACCTGTTACCACTGTTTGTTGTGTATTTCGTACACGATGAACAGTCCATTTGCTGATTACACTACTTTGCCTAACTATTTTGCCTATTACGTTCCTTAGGACTTCGATTTTTGCCTAATGGTTTGGATTGTTCGTACTTGGTTTTATTTTATTAATTAGTAATACCTGAAAGTTTTACCATATTAGAAGGGTCAGTTGTGAGAGACATCTGATTTAATTAGTTCAGAGCAGTTATTGGGATTTACATTGAACCTAGTTACTATTGAACCATATATCTCAGTACTTGTTTGATGATTTTTGAAATGAGCCATATTATTTTAGCCTAATCAGGAATCCACTATTTAATAGTGCACTTGGTCTGACCGATTTACACCGGTTAATAGTTGACATATAAAGGATATGAGATAATAAGATGGTTTTATTATAATTGAATTTTACAGGTTGAAGCAGGCAGATGTGTATTAGAGTTCTTAAACAGGTGTTGCTTCTGGTTCACTCTGGATATTTTGACTCAGGTTGAAGTTCCTCTGGTGATGGTTTATATCCAGGAATTTGAACTTTACTATGGATGCGCGTTATTGAACCATCCGTTCCATCTGGTTTTCTCTCCCGAATGAATATTTTGCCATCACGAGTCCAGCATCCATTGATTAAATTTGATTTGAACGATTTTCGTGCATTTTTGAAGATGTGCGCTCTGAACCGTGTCAAATATTCGTTTATATAAATGTTGTCTTCCGCGGAGTTTATGACTTTCTTATCACGCATTATGGAAACTTTTGTTTTGTAGCTAGACAGTCTAACAATTATCTTTTTGGGGTTTCCCATAATAGGTTTACCGACCCTATGTCTGTTCTGTATGTCATTTGGTGCTATGTCTGGAATGACTTGTTTAAGTACCTCAATAACTTTATTTTCAACTATTTCGTTATGGGTTTCTGTGATACCACTAATCGGAATGCAGTTACGCCTACCACATTGTTCCAGATCGTCACAGCGTTCGTTTAACATACCGTTTAGTTGGAGTGTGACAGATGATAACTCATATTTTAAGTCATGGATTTCTTTTCTTAAAGGAGCAATATATTTATCTATCTGTTTTCTCAGAATGAGAGTGATCATTGGTCTGATAGCATTCTGGACCTCAGCTTTATCGAAAGCTCTTGATAATTCCTTGGTTGTTGCATTTGGGGTACTGGTAAACGCCTCATCAGGGACGGGAGTGGATGACAGCGGGGTGGGGTCTGTAGGGGAGACAGGTGATGATTCCGCCTCGCTCATAGTGGATTCCAAATAATCTTCGTAACTGTCGTTACGATCAGCATTTTCCATCATATATGCTGTGATAGTACTTTGTTGAAGTTTACTTTTTTTAGATTATAGCTTTCAGCACCAGTAGTCAAAAGTAGGTCAGTTTGGATCTGAAATGGGGAGGTTGAGCCCTTTCTTTTTCTGTCTTCCTGGGCTCTTGGCAGGAGTATTACATGGAGTTCTGATGTTTTTTATATTAAATGATAATTAGTAGTTGTGATTCAATAGAAAATAAAATAAGATACCACTAATAGTTTGATGTTTGTTTTCTCCAGCTGGCAACTTTCTGTAGACAGGAAAGTAAACAACAAAGATGGCTGCTCACAAACAGTTTATAGGGGTTGTTTGAAATTCCCACAGAGTTCTTTCCATTCACTCTAATTTAGTTTAATTTGTTTGTTAATGACACCAAACACTTCTGGGCGTATAACTGTTATCTGATGAATCAGTTAGTGTGTGTTAGTTAATCGCATTTCGCTTAATGTTGTAGCTCTCTTATAAGGGTCTATCTACTGGTGGCCAGTTGATTGCATGTAGCTTGAAGATGAAATGAACTGAAATGATGTATAAGATAAGATCAGCTCCTACTGGGTGATGAGGGAAATTTGGCTCAGACAGCAGCACTACGAACTACTGTTATAACTAATTTCAACTGCCAAAGGATCTTTTACATGCACCCCGTTGTGTGCACAGGACCTCTGTTTTCGTAGAAAGAAACTATGTTGTCCCTTGCTAGGCCCTCTGTTCTGTACCACTGACAAGGTGGGAACCACTCTGGAAAATCCTGCGGAACTTTCTCGACCAATGCAGGGATCGAACACCCTAGCTACCTCCATGTTCGCGAGCCAGCATGGTACCTGCTGATCCGCCGTGGCTCACTGCATGTAATTTGAAGTGACCGTTACACATTTAATTAGCTACAAAAACTATTTGTTGTACATTTGAGATCTTAAAAGTCCTTTAATTGGTCTATTTTTGCATGTTTTATTTTTCAGAATACAGCATCCACACAGCTGATATAATTGAAGGTTTACCCAATCCACATATTGCTAGTGTGGGTACCATACACGAATCCAGTTAAAAATTGTGTCAACTTTTAAGTGAGACCTTTCTTAAAGAAAAAATGTGTCAATATGTGTGATCAAAAATGGTGATATTAGGCCTATTGTTGGCGATATTATTAGAATTATTTTTTTAAATATTTGAAATTTACCCCATCGATTTTTGATTAAAACAACGTATCATTTGAAAGTGTGCAGGAAGCCTACAGAGACCAACTTCTTTTAATATGACATAATACTAGTTTCTTCAATCCTTATGAGCTACACTTTTGTGGGTCAATATATTGGTGAGATTTGTAAAGCATTCCATCCGTCTTATTATCTTAGTAAACTAATATGGTGTATCATCATAAGGTGCATTTCTAAAGTAAAAGTAGGGGTAATTTTCTTTTGGTTTTAATCCCCGGTAGTATGTACAGTTTTTCAAATGCAAGTTATTGTAGTTTTTGAATGGGTCTTTGTTTTTGCTCCAAATAGTATAAGGGGTGTTTGGTGACATGTACATGTTTTAAAAGTGGTTTCAAGTACCGGTAATACTTAAGTTCCTGTACTTGTTATTTTTAAGTTACTGCATTCGTTAAGTTAATACTTAAATTCCTGTACTTGTTATTATTTAAATTACTGTATTTGTCGATCATGCATTATGGAAGAGCAAAATCTGCCTATTGTAGGTCTTCCTTTAATGTTATAAAAACAATTAATTAGATATTAAAGGTACATAATGTAAGATTTAGATAAAGAGCTAGGCATTCTTGCTATAATAGCTCAAAAATAGATAATGTAAAATGAATACATGTAATTTGAAAATTTCATTCAAATTACTCAATTGCGAGACAAGATATTAGCCTTTGAAGATTTGGCAAGACGTGTGCAACAATTTCAACCACGGTACTGGTTCGAAGCGAGGTCTCGCCCTTCCATTTTTAGCTTAAATCAAAGTACGGCTGAACTGTTCCAATCTATTTAGTATCGGAGAAATCCGATGCCATCGAGAGTTGATTAAACAATGATGAAGAAATGTTTTGCATATAATTGATTTATATATGAGAATATTTTAACAAATTTTGAAGTCATAATTGTTACATTCATAATTCGTTATATTTTTAATACATTCTTATACTGCTGCTAGACTTGTTACTTTAACTAAAAAATGTGACCACATAACTCCTGTTTTACACTATTTACACTAGTTACCTGTTAAATATCGAATTGAACAATTGACCCCTTGACACAATTCTGGCTACAGTTACAACAGATTTTTTTTCAAATTTATGTGAAGCTTTTGGGTAAATCAGAGGATGAACCATATCAATTTTCAGAGTTCTGCAACTTGTCATTCATAAGTTAACATTCCTTTCCCAAAACATTGTTTACGGCTGCAAATTTGTATGTTTATGTATTATGTTGCACATGGGTCCCAATTTTTATCCAATTTTGAAAAATAGCTATACATGTATGTCCAAAAGTTCTTTGATCCTTTCAATATTGGCACATATTGACTTCATTCCGGTCTTGACAGATTTGGTGTATGTGACTAATTAGGACTGTTTGAAGATTAACCCCCTTATTTTTCAAATTTGGCGTGAAACAATCTGTGACTTTGTGCTCCAGAGATATATAATCTGTCTGGATAGAGATCAGATTTTTTTGAAGATCCATCATCTAAGTGTCCCTATAAAATAGACTGCTGTTGAGATATATAGCGGCTTTATGGTCGTATTTCTGTAAGCAGGAAAGGTTCATTTTCTTTGAGTCTTCATTGATGTCAAAATGTTTTACCTGTATACTTTAGATAATATATAGACATGTAGAAATCATTTGCTTATACATTGATTTATAATCTTTATAATAATATTTTGTAGTCTCTTGCAGAATTTATGCCATAATTATTCACTTTTACTATGTTTTCAACCTTTTTATTATTCTGTAGATCTTACCATTTACTATGACTTATAAGTATTGTTTCAAAATGTTCATTAAATTGATATCAGTAGGTATGTCAGTATTATTTATATTTATGTGTATTATCAAAGGCAAATTTATAATAAACTATTTTCCGTATCTTATAATCCTTTTTGTTTCCTTAAAAGGTAAAATCTATTATATACCATATATACATACTCTAATCAGGACTTCTATATGATTTTATCTGTGTGGATATTATAAGTTTTCATAGATCTGATAATTAGATTTTGTTAAACCTTTTTTAGGTGTTACTGTGCAACAAAATTATTTGGTGTAAAGTGCATATAAAACCTTTTTGGGTGGGAGCAAAAGATGCCACCAAGAAGGGTGTAAGCATAACACCATATACATGTACAGGGTTTGTGGGTTTAAAATGCACCTTCTGAAGTGAAGTGAGAGTATACACCTACCAAGTGTGTCTTCTTTATTACCCCATTATAGGTGTAATGTTCCACTCCCTGTTGTGTGTTATTTTAACATATAAAAAGTGTAAACCTACACTTCGTCCAGTGCAAATTAAGAGGAGTTGAGATAAGTGTAATGGGCTGTTTACCCTCAAAGTAGTGTAATGTTACATCATTTGAAGGATATGCTTTCTCTAGTTACAGTGTAAACCTAGCAGGGGTTGGGGTGTATTTTGATGGACAAAACACCATATAAGGAATAAGGTATGAAAGACACTGTGAGTGTGTATACTCACACAACTCAAGTGTCTAGATTGCATTATCTATGGTGTTATTAATACTCCATTTTGGGTATAACTTTATACAAGTAAAGTGTTAATTATTTTACACTAAAAATGGTGGCAGCAAAGTTGCCACCCAAAAAGGTGTAAAGTTACTTAAAATTTTTAACAGTGCAAGGCTATTTGGAGGATTATTAAATGGAATATCAACCTCTGTCGTAACCAGTGATATCTAATTTAACGCCAAGTATGTTCCATGAAGATTCTGTCTTCTTGGGATTTTGAACTCCGTCTGCATATCAGATAAAATAATGAGACGACAGATATTTTAGAGTACAAACCTTACGGAAATGGTGATCCAAATTCATACACTTTTAACGTTAGGTGTCGATTTTATTGGTATGGCAAAACAAATTTATTACAATTATTACAATAGGGGTTGACTGAAATTTTATTACAAAAGGGGTTATGCCATGTAACCCCTGTTGTAATATCAACCCCTATTGTAATAAATGTGTCTAAGGATTTAGAAAATGCTATCAGGAGGATTACTTTTTATCTGATATGCACACGGTAAAGATGTTCAAAATCCTTAAACGACATGTTTTTCAGAGAACATACTTCACGTTCATTTAAATATAACTGATAACAATAGCGGGTTACATTCCTTTTCAATAATTTCTCCAATCTCGTTAATGGCTTTTAATGTCGTGCAGCTTTACGGTTGTACTAATATATATATATTATTGAAAAGGAATGTAACCCGCTATTGTTATCAGTTATATTTAAATGAACGTGAAGTATGTGGGAAGTATGTCAAACAGGCAATGAATTGCCAATCGAACTATGTAATTTACCTTATAACGTGTCCGGGATGCAAGGGGAAGTATATAGGAAAGACCCAAATGATGCTTAGGCTTAGAATGAACCTTCATCGACAGCACATACTTCAACCAAAATATAGGATGATCCCGCTCAGTGAGCACCTTGAAGTATGTGGTGGGGGTAAATTTAGTGTTTTTCCTTTATATAAACTTAATAGCAAAAACAACGACCTCTTGGAGGCAAAAGAAAGCTATTTTATTGAGAAGTACCACCCAAAACTTAATTCTAAATAAGAGAATATATAAGTTATATGAAATAAAGATTGTGGTGGGATTAAAAATATTTTTAGTCTGTAGACTAATTAACTACCCTTGCCTGTACAATAATTTTATCATGTAACTATGACACCCTGACGTCATAGACTATTGTTAATTCAATTATTGTTTAATAAAACGCCTGATGAGCCGCTATCGCGGTGAAAACGTTAGCATAAAAATGTAGTTTTATTTTGCCATCTTTAATTTCAATTATATATTACCAAAGAGCAGCTTTAATTAACTATTCTACTATATATATATATATATATATATATATATATACATGACACGAAAATAGTACAAATGTGTGAGAAAAAAAGGGAGAGAGAGAAAGAGAGAGAGAGAGAGAGAGAGAGAGAGACAGAGAGAGAGAGAGAGAGAAATATGAAATATCCCATTAGGTGTTTAGTTTCATTTTTGGCTGTTTAATATTTGATTTCGTAGTTTCATACTTTGATAGAGATATTTACCTAAATAGATTATATGTTCACGTTTAGTGTTAGTTAAAATATTTTTAAATTATATCACGAAGGAAAAGACCAAAATCTGCGCGGAAAGAACTTGCGACATAAATTCATATATGCTGTGCAACAGAGGAGAAAGTGGTATTCGTCTTCTACGGCGTCCAATTTGCAACATGTGCAAATTCTATTTTCACGGTCTGTTTTTGTATATCGCCCAGTTTCAACATTCAATTTAAGCATGACACAACGAAACTGACATATTATATTTTGATATTTACGTTCGATATATGAGTTTAGGTAAATTTCATGTTCATGCACAGTTTTGAACAATTTAAAAAAACGCAACTTGCTCGAATTTTCCAAGGAAGATAACCACTCCTGTATAAATTGGTCTTCGATGCGGGTTTTAATTAGAGGTAGACTCGTTTGGTTTATGGAAGAAGGGTTCTGCCAAAATTCTGGAAATCCAAGAGTATTCAATAAGTGTCTAATCCTCCCCACCCAATTATTTTTTCCATTCTCGTTGTCAGTCCACAATAAATTGTAAATTTGAAAAATTAATGAATTTGGTGAACGAATAATTTTCAACCAATATTTTAGCATTCTTATTTTCCTAACAACTATCAGGGGAAATAACCCAACTTCTCCGAGCATGGCCATAATTGGGGTGTTTCTGCCCAGCCTTAATACATATCTTAAAAAATCATTTAAAACCTGCTCTATGGGTTTACCAATATGAAACCCCCAAACCTCGCAAGCATACGTTAAAGTAAAGGAAACCAATGAATGGAAAAGTTTACATTTGACTGATGTAGTAAGCACAAATTTACTCGTTATATTTAATAAGGCACCCAGAGATTTCCTACCTTGTGCTACTATTCTAGTTACTGTTTTTGTGAATTTGCCGTTATCATACAATAAGATACCTAAGTAAACATATTCTTTAACAACATCGAGTGGATCGCCATTTAACGTCAATTTGTAATTACAGCTAAGTTTACCTCTATGAAAAATTACTATTTTGGATTTGTCGGTGTTTATCTCCAGTTTCCATTTTGAACAGAATTCCCCCAATTTATGTAACAACAATTGTAAGGATTGTACATTTCGTGAAAATAATGCCGTGTCATCCGCAAAAAGAAGAGAATATAATATAAAATCACCTATGTGGAAAAGGTTAGGGTCGTTATCAAGGAGATGAATTCTTAAATCATTAATGAATAACAGGAAAAGTACTGGAGATAGGGGCTCACCTCGCTTAACACCTATGTAACTTTCGAATCTCTCAGATTGAGTGTTTTTGAATCTGACTAAACTGTTTACTTGGTTGTATATAGAAGATATTATAGTGATGAACTTAGAGCTAACACCTAATGAATCCAGTTTCAATAGTAGTAACGGTCTATGAACTTTGCGAGGAGAACTGGATCTAGGCCAGGCCAGGGTTGTGCCCGGAAGCCCTGATCAGAGGAACGGTCAAACGTCCCACGGGAATCCTGAGACTGGTTGAGCATCTTCGCAGCCAGTCGACTGTAGTTTAATGTACTGCAGCTGTCATATGGCCTATCTTCAGAAATGGATGTTGGTTGTGTACGTCGATAATGATTGTTACAGGATGAATATCTCGGTTGATTAGCGGCAGCATCACCTAGAGAAATCCGGGGATTCCAAGGATGCTTACCGGAAGGAAAGTGGTGACGAGAACTAGATGATGATCTGGAAAACTGACGAGATGATCAGTCAAACGTGTCACGTGCATCTTGAGAAGAACTGTGGTCACCGGAATTCTCATACCAATGCTTGGGCACTTGAGAGCTGAATCTAGAAAAGGGATGTTGGGGTGTAAATATATTCTGTTGAATGAACCGCGTGTCATGACGCATCATACTCTGCTGGCTGTCAAACATTGCTTGTATGTCTGCAGCACCGCTTACTTCAGAGGATGGTAATGTCTCCATCTGTTGCATTGGGACAAGTTCATTTCCGGAAGCTGATGGGGATTGTATATGTTGATCATGGGTTGTAGTTGATGAAAATCGTCGTTGTGCAGCAGCATCGCCTACAGAATCAAGAGAATTCCGAGGTAGTTTGCGGGACAGAAAATTGGGACTAAACCTGGACTGTGACTGGGAAGACTGACCAGAAGAGCGGGCAAACTTTCTACATGAATGCTGACATGGATGGACATAAAGATTGGGGAATGGAGACCAGCTGCGATCCGAAGAATAACGACCACCTGAATTCTGATATCCCCGATTCTGCAATGTACAGTTATATCTAGAAAAATGACGTTGAGATTGGAGCAGCTTCTGTTGGGTATCATTACTCAGCAGATGAGTGTCAAACATCGCATCCTTAATCCAAACTACATCCTTCCGCAGTTGTGGATTCAGAGTCCGAGCTTCAACTGGTCTTTCAGTAACGCCACAAACGTCATTGGCTGAAAGGAAACAGGTTGCACTCCAATTATCACATTTGGACTGGACGAAGTCTCCTTCGTGTATTCTACCGAACATATAGACAGTTCACCATGAGCACGACTCTTTACCCTACCCACGAATGAATAGTTAGAGGCTGATATTTCATTCAGTGACTTTTTCTTCTGACTGCAAGAATCTGATGATTAACTTTGCTTCCAGCTGATGCATCGAAAGCATTAGTTCGATCAGGTGACACAGGACCGGAAGTAGTATGAGAACTCTCAGCAAGACATGGCTCATAATCCAGTACTGGCTGAGAAATATAAACTGGAGTCTGTGAATTGACATCGGGAGCAAAAGTATTAGGCATAGGATTTATATTCACCTCAGGTATAGAGCTCGGGTCATCAGCAGGGACCTGATTTGCTGTTTTTTGAGGAGACGTCTAATAAGTTTATAGGGTCTGGAGTCTCAATTAAAGGGTGTGGTGTTACTGTAGCAGATGTAATAGGAGGGGAAGTTGCCTGATGTTTTATGGTTTCCAAAGATGGTAACTGTAACCCAACACGTTCCGATACTGAAGTCAGCATTCCATAAAGACTTTCTATTGTTTCACACTGTAAAGAAAATAGAGCATCACACTTCAAAGACAATTGGTCATAGAGCTTCGCTTGGTGTTTCTTCTTGTCTACCATCAAAGACGGCGCCAAAGGTAATTCGACCCTCATCAACCCACTTGCGCCAAATATCAGGTTGCAACCCGGTGACCTCAGTTGCATCTGCCATCGTAATAATCCCCAATACCTCTCTTTCTTCAATGATACGTCTGCATATCTATAGGAGCCATTCTCCCCCCTTTAAAGGGACAATAACATTCTTGCTGGCTTGGTAGCTCCAGAAAATAAATAATACCCTTATTCTAAGTACTAGATGTTTAAGTGTCCTACCTGTTGTGTGAATTATCCATTACAACCTATTTTACTTGTCCAGAGGGTTCGAAAATATTTTAAAATCCAAGTCACATTTGAAAAGGTTTACATTAGACTTTTCAAATCAATTGGTTGAATTTTTCCAATTTTTCAAAATAGGTGTGTTAAGATGAAATTTATATCATCATTTAATTGGAATATTCTAAAATAATACGATCTAAAACAGGTTATATTTATTGAGAATTACCACCAATTGGTTGTCAATACCCAGAAGTTACTTTGTCAGAGATGATCTCCCATACACCTAATTGAATTGACTAACTATGCACCTTACCAATAACAAGTGCAACAGAGTCTGTAACTGATTATAACTTGAAGAACCGACTTGAAAAAGGCCAGGAAAAATATTAATTTATTATTCAGATGAGAATTAGAGTTTTCACTCGATGTACATCAGCACAATTCGTGAAAATTATCGGGAATAAATAAACTGACTTAGATTAATTAGAAGTTGTAATTTTTTTGCAGCTATGACCGCCTATAATAAAGTGTAACTAACGCGGTCGTCAATGAAAACAACTCACGTGACCACTTTTCTTCGTTTACGTGAAACAAAGAATAAAATTTATTATTTAATAATCTGTATCAATGGATTTATGCTTTACTTTACTTTGCCTTTACTTTACTTTATTACAAGGCAAAGCAAATCACTTGCTATAGCCAACATAAATACATAGAATATATTGAGTGAATATTGCACAACATATGAGGAATATAAAGAACATAATTATTATAGAAGATAAATAATATATGTAAAGAAAGCAGTTTCAATATATATACATGTCACGAAAATAGTACAGAAGTATATAAAAGAGAGAGAGAGAGAGAGAGAGAGAGAGAGAGAGAGAGAGAGAGAGAAAAATATGAAATATCCCATTAGGTGTTTAGTTTCATTTTTGGCTGTTTAATATTTGATTTCGTAGTTTCATACTTTGATAGAGATATTTACCTAAATAGATTATATGTTCACGTTTAGTGTTAGTTAAAATATTTTTAAATTTATATAACGAAGGAAAAGACCAAAATCTGCGCGGAAAGAACTTGCGACGTAAATTCATATACGCTGTGCAACAGAGGAGAAAGTGGTATTCGTCTTCTACGGCGTCCAATTTGCAACATGTGCAAATTCTATTTTCACGGTCTGTTTTTGTATATCGCCCAGTTTCAACATTCAATTTAAGCATGCCACAACGAAACTGACATATTATATTTTGATATTTACGTTCAATATATGAGTTTAGGTAAATTTCATGTTCATGCACAGTTTTGAACAATTTAAAAAAACGCAACTTGCTCGAATTTTCCAAGGAAGATAACCACTCCTGTTTAAATTGGTCTTGGATGCGGGTTTTAATTAGAGGTAGACTCGTTTGGTTTATGGAAGAAGGGTTCTGCCAATCCAAGAAATCCAAGAGTATTCAATAAGTGTCTTATCCTCCCCACCCAATTATTTTTTCCATTCTTGTTGTCAGTCCACAATAAATTGTAAATTTGAAAAATTAATGAATTTGGTGAACGAATAATTTTCAACCAATATTTTAGCATTCTTATTTTCCTAACAACTATCAGGGGAAATAACCCAACTTCTCCGAGCATGGCCATAATTGGGGTGTTTCTGCCCAGCCTTAATACATATCTTAAAAAATCATTTAAAACCTGCTCTATGGGTTTACCAATATGAAACCCCCAAACCTCGCAAGCATACGTTAAAGTAGAGGAAACCAATGAATGGAAAAGTTTACATTTGACTGATGTAGTAAGCACAAATTTACTCGTTATATTTAATAAGGCACCCAGAGATTTCCTACCTTGTGCTGCTATTCTAGTTACTGTTTTTGTGAATTTGCCGTTATCATACAATAAGATATCTAAGTAAACATATTTTTTAACAACATCGAGTGGATCGCCATTTAACGTCAATTTGTAATTACAGCTAAGTTTACCTCTATGAAAAATTACTATTTTGGATTTGTCGGTGTTTATCTCCAGTTTCCATTTTGAACAGAATTCCCCCAATTTATGTAACAACAATTGTAAGGATTGTACATTTCGTGAAAATAATGCCGTGTCATCCGCAAAAAGAAGAGAATATAATATAAAATCACCTATGTGGAAAAGGTTAGGGTCGTTATCAAGGAGATGAATTCTTAAATCATTAATGAATAACAGGAAAAGTACTGGATATAGGGGCTCACCTCGCTTAACACCTGTGTAACTTTCGAATCTCTCAGATTGAGTGTTTTTGAATCTGACTAAACTGTTTACTTGGTTGTATATAGAAGATATTATAGTGATGAACTTAGAGCTAACACCTAATGAATCCAGTTTCAATAGTAGTAACGGTCTATGAACTTTATCAAAGGCTTTACGTAAATCGATAAAGGCACAGAATAATTTCTGATGATTGTCTAACGAATGATGTATAAGGCCACAAAGAATAAAAAGTGCATCGACAGTACCCTTGCCCTCTCTAAAGCCAAACTGAGTATCATCTATTATTTCATTAGTTTCGCACCTATTATATAACCTATAATTTAGGATAGTGGAAAATAGTTTTGAAAATATAGACATAATAGATATACCTCTAAAATTTTCGGGTGAGTTCAAGTCGCCCTTTTTTGGAACAGGTATTAGTAAGCAATCATGCCAACATTTAGGATAGCACCCACTATCATAGACGTAGTTGAATATTTTTACCAAATGGGGGGAAATTAAATCGACACATTCTATAAAAAACTCGCTACATATTTGATCTATACCGCTACATTTATTACGTTTTAGTTTCTTAACAGCCCTAATTATTTCTTCTTCTTTTATTGGTGTATCTAAAGTTTCGCATGTATTATTATTATTGATTAAATTAGGAAGCGGTTCTGTATCAGGAGGTGGCTTATGGCCGAAGATATTTTTAAAGTGCTCAAAAAAGTCTAGACAGTTAAGTTTTGTGTTAATCCTAATGTTGTTATTACCCTTTATGACGCTCCAAAATTTCTTAGGATTATTCTTTGACAATTCACACATACGAAACCCCACCGACTTATTAAATTTAGCTTTAGCTTTCCGTTTTTCTTTGTTTAATTCAGACCTTCGCAAGGTAAAAAGTTTTCTATTCAGTTCATTTTGATTTTTCAAATATTTATTTCTAGATTTATTAAATTTGTACCTAGCAGAAGCGCAATCACTATTAAACCACGCGTGGCCCTTTGTTTGTTTATGTTTGTGGCTAATCGTAGAGCCTTTCGTTTTTGGCTTTCCAAACAAGGAGACGGTCACATTTCGAAAAATATCAGTAACATCTTCCACGAGTTTATCAACATCACCAGTAAGGCAATTAAGCGATATCACATCAGACAAATCGCTTAAATGGTCTTTGATTTTTTCCCGAAAAATGTCAACTTTAGATTCATCCCATTTGACCACATACTGGGTAGTGTTATCAAATGAGTCGTGGGCAGTATTTGAGTTATGATATATAACATTCAGACTGAAAGACAGCGGTGAATGGTCGGAGAATTCCGTAGAATCTAGAATTTGAAATTCTTTAATAAGGTTAATATGGCATCTTGGTATTATTAGATAATCTATAACACTTGTACCTCTACTAGAACAAAAAGTAAATTTACCAACATTTCTATCATCGCCTAACCTTCCATTGGCAATCAGACTGTTAGTAGATTTACAGAGATTGATTAATCTATTTCCGAATTTATTAAGAACTTTATCTTGAGATTTCCTAGGTTGGATATTATCGTCATTATAATTAGTATTTAGTGATCCGATATAACGATCCAAATTATCGTTAATTATGTATTCGGGGTCGGATCGGGTTCTACTATTAAGATCCCCACATATTAATGTTGCTCCACCTAGATCAGAACATTGTAAATATAACTGTTCAATTTCAATAAAAATATCAAAATTACAGAAATTATGGAACATACTACTTTCAGGCGGAATGCATACGAATATTATATATATATCATGATTGGCCTCGATGACTGCTTTATCTTTATCAAGTTTTATGACACATGCACCCCATTCGTGTTCTGATATCACTGAAAGGTAGTCTTTAAATCTTGGTTTAAAATAAACAGCTAGGCCTCCACAAATTTCATTGCGTTTACCACGACTGTATAGTTCACTTCTATTTGCTGTAATCTTTATTATTGTTGTAGAAATGTTGTATATTTACTCTTCTCTCGCCTTTCTTCTTGTAGGCACTTATGGGACCTTCAGAAAAATCTCTGAAAGCTATGGCCTAGTTTTCAAGCGTGAAATTTACAACACACCTGATTGACTCGACCAACTTGAAATTGCTGAATCAGCACTTTCTTCAGTCGATAAACAATAACCCAATATTCAGTCGTAGTCGTGGACGAGTGAATTTACGAGCGACGCCAGTGTTATATTTCGTGACTTACTATGTTGAACTACCAAACACACAAGTAGACGAGCTGTATAAGCGACGTGTTGATAGTTTGGTAGCTGTATAATAAGTGAGGTGTTTTACATCAGTTACGTCACACTAATCACGTGACCAGTAGAAAATCCCCCATTTACAACAATATTATCTGAGCCTTCGATAAATAAAATGAATTGAAAGTAGTCTATTTTTAGTAATCCATTTCTTGGTTAAAAATAAAAATGCTTTTATTTCTTCTATAGTATGTAATCATGAATGTGCCAGAAAATAACAAGTAGATTAAAAGAGCCATAGAAACTTACTTTCCGGTGATGTATGGAGCAATAACTGGAATTTCGTATTAAGACACGTAATTTGACATAAAACACTCGGAAATAAAACAAATTTATTTCATTAGAGGATTAACTTTACTTTTTGGTATAGATAAACGGAATTTTGGATTAAGCCCCCCCCACCCCTTTCACTTTACCATCAATCTTCTTTTTTTTTTAAAGTAAGTAAATATAAACGTACTAGAAAATTATTTATATATTTGAAAAGAGAAATGAATGTGCTTTTCAGTGATATGTAACATGATATCTGGAATTTCGTATTAAGACCCGTATTTTTACTTTGGATATCCCCATCATTTAAAAGAATTTTGTTTCACTCGACTTTAATCATCTATCAAAATAAGTAAATATGAATGTGCCAGAAAATTATTGATATATTTGAAGAGGGCATTAAACAAGCTTTTCGGTGATATATAACATCATGGCTGGAATTTCGTAGTAAGAGCCGTATTTTGGCATTGAATCCCACCCCCTTCATATTCATAGTAATAGAGTTAAGTACCACCCAACTCTATCGCTTATTAAGGTAAGTAAATATGAATGTGCCAGACAATTATTTATATATTTAAAGCGAGCATTAAACAAGTGATATATAACATCATGGCTCGAATTTCGTACTCAGAACCCCTTCATAATCATAGTAATAGAGTTACGTACAACCCAAATTTGATAGCTTATTATGGTAAGTAAATATTAATGTACCAGGAAATTATTTATATATTTCAACAGGGCAATAAACAGGCCTTTCAATGATATGTAACATAATTGCTGGAATTTCGTACTAAGAACCGTATTTTGGCATTGAATAGTCTCCCCTCCCTCCATAATCATAGTAATGGAGTTAAATACCACCAACGTTGATCGCTTATTAAGGTAAGTAAATATGACAATTATTTATATATTTGAAGAGAACATGAAACAAGCCTTTCAGTGATATATAACACCATGGTTGGAATTTCGTACTAAGAACCGTATTTTGGCATTGAACCCCCCCTCCTTCATAATCATAGTAATAGAGCTAAGTACCACCCAATTTGATCGCTGATTATGGTAAGTAAATATGAATGTGCCAGAAAATTATTTATATATTTCAATAGAGCAATTAACAGGCTTTTCAATGATATGTAACATAATGGTTCGAATTTCGTACTAAGAACCGTATTTTGGCATGGAAATACCCCCCCTCCACCGTCATAATCATAGTAATAGAGTTAAATACCACCCAACTTTGATCGCTTATTAATGTAACTAAAAATGAATGTGCCAGAAAATTATTTATATATTTGAAGAGAACATTCAACAAGCTTTTCAGTGATATATAACATCGTGGCTGGAATTTCGTACTAAGAACCGTTTTTTGGCATTGAATACCCTCCCCCCTTCATAACCAACCATTATGTTACATATCATTGAAATGCTTGTGTATTGCTCTCTTGAAATACATAAATAATTTTCTGGCACATTCATATTTACTTACCTTAATAACCGATCAAAGTTGTGTGGTACGTAACTCTATTACTGTGATTATGAAGGGGTGGGGGGTATTTAATGCCAAAATACGGTTCTTAGTACGAAATTCCAGCCATGACGGTATATATTACTGAAAAGCGTATTTAATGCTCTCTTCAAATATATAAACAATTTTCTGGCACATTCATGGGACTGAGGGCCAGTTTGATTAGGAGCTAGTGAAGGATGTTATCTCCTAAATGAAAGTTGAGCAAGTGACGGCCAGCTTCATCTCGGCCTGGATATGTAATGATAAAAGACAAGCCGTAGACGATATGTTGGGCCATAGAACTAGAATACTATATAACTAGTTAAATGGTTGGGTGTACTGTAAAACTAAATTTCGAGTGCATGAACGTGTACAACAGGTGAGAAAAAGTTAATTATTTTTGGTGTTATAAATTAACATTCAGTTCACTTTCACAATAATGTCACCGTTTGTATACAAATTATTTTGAGAACAGCCCATGTTCTTTTTCATGGAACCTTGTTGCGTTGGGAGGGGACCATCAAGGGGTATTTTCCAATGAAGACGTGGAAAATTATATGGGTCTTATGGGAGTTGCCTGGAATTTTTCTTTTCTTTTCTGAACATATGTCAAATATTAAATACGAATACGCCCCTATTTTCGGCGACGTGAAGTTAGCCCGTTGTTCGTTGTTCGGTATTCGCGAATAACCGTATATGGAATAAGTAATATAATAAAGGTACTTTTGTAGGGAACACGCCACAAGCGGGTTTTAACGAGCTTAAATAGACAATAAAACTTAAAACTTCTGGGAAATACATTTTAACAACTTCTCTTTCTATCCGAAGAAAGATCTGTTACATATTGGCGAATAACGAACAACGAGCCAGTTTGTTGTTCGGTATTCGCGAATAACGAACAACGAGCTGGTTTGTTGTTCGGTATTCACCGTATATGGAATTATTAATATAATAAAGGTACTTTTGTAAGGAACACGCCACATGCGGGTTTTCGTGAGCTTAAATAGACGATAAAACTTCAAACTTCTGGGAAATAGATTCTAACAACTTCTCTTTCTATCCGAAGAAAGAGCTGTTACACATTGGCGAATAACGAACAACGAGCCAGTTTGTTGTTCGGTATTGGCGAATAACGAACAACGAGCTGGTTTGTTGTTCGGTATTCATCGTCTATGGAATTAGTAATATACTAAAAGTACTTTTGTAGGGAACACGCCACGGGCGTGTTTGTTGTTCGGTATTCACCGTATATGGAATAAGTAATATAATAAAGGTACTTTTGTAGGGAACACGCCACAGGCGGGTTTTAATAAGCTTAAATAGACAATAAAACTTCAAACTTCTGGGAAATAGATTCTAACAACTTCTCTTTCTATCCGAAGAAAGAGCTGTTACATATTGGCGAATAACAAACAACGAGCCAGTTTGTTGTTCGGTATTGGCGAATAACGAACAACGAGCTGGTTGGTTGTTCGGTATTCACCGTATATGGAATTAGTAATATAATAAAGGTACTTTTGTAGGGGACACGCCACGGGCGAGTTTTTATGAGCTTAAATAGACAATAAAACTTCAAACTTCTGGGAAATAGGTTCTAACAACTTCTCTTTCTATCCGAAGAAAGAGCTGTTACACATTGGCGAATAACGAACAACGAGCCAGTTTGTTGTTCGGTATTGGCGAGTACCGAACAACGAGCTGGTTTGTTGTTCTGTATTCACAGTGTATGGAATTGGTAATATAATAAAGGTACTTTTGTCGGGAATACGCCGCAGGGGGCTTTTTATGAGCTTAAATAGACAATAAAACTTCAAACTTCTGGGAAATAGATTCTAACAACTTCTCTTTCAATCCGAAGAAAGAGCTGTTACATATTGGCGAATAACGAACAACGAGCCAGTTTGTTGTTCGGTATTGGCGAATAACGAACAGCGAGCTGGTTTGTTGTTCGGTATTCACCGTATATGGAATTAGTAATATAATAAAGGTACTTTTGTAGGTAACACGCCACAGGCGGCTTTTTATGAACTTAAATAGACAATAAAACTTCAAACTTCTGGGAAATAGATTCCAACAACTTCTCTTTCAATCCGAAGAAAGAGCTGTTACATATTGGCGAATAACGAACAACGAGCCAGTTTTTTGTTCGGTATTGGCGAATAACGAACAACGAGCTGGTTTCTTCGCGAATACCGAACAACGAACAACGAACAACAAGCTAGCTTCACGCCGCTCCTATTTTCATAGAACCTTGAGATTAGGCTAACCCTCGATCTTAGTTCAGCTCTGAACGCCAGTCTCATTACATTCACCCAAACGTTCAAACGAAGTTTTTTTAAAGAATAATTTAAATCCTCGTATTTATGTATTTATTCCTTGACATTTGCATTATATGCATATATGTCATTTTTATTTGAAAAGTTTTGTTTAAGAGTTTAATATATGTTTTTCCTCTTTTTCTTTTAAAGAAAAAACAACCTTGTTATTTATATTTTTCTTAATTTTGTTTTTTTGGAAAAAAATAAAACGTAGGAAACAAGCCTCAATATCCACTGAATATGAAAGTAAACGGTTTTATCTTTAGCATACACCTTCTAATCTTTAAGTGGCATTTAGTGATTGGAGAACAATATATAACGATAAGAGGATACTTGTCGAAACGTTCGTGATGTTAGAATAAAAACCAGTGATTGTTTTCCCATAAAAATTGTGTTCTGTTATTTTGTTATTTTCTATTGTAATATTAAAACGTGGGCAAAGGAATAAATGACTGAAGATTCTATTTTTTTTTTCAAAGATTCCAACATTTACATAAATTTCGTTTCGTGTTGTATGACCGACATTCCTAAATATGGAAGTTGACCTATATTTAGAGTGTCATGGCGTCGAAAAGTTAACTTGATCGGAGGGGACGTATTTTTAACAGCTTGTTATGTCGCGCATACTGACTCTAGCAAGGTAAGCAAGGTCTTATTTTCTCACTAAGATGTTCCTTTGCATTGTACTGGCGTTCACATGGATTGACACCCCATCGTTTAGCAGTGAAAAGTTGCCCAGTAAAATTGACTGGGGGTTCAATTCCGCTCGACATTGATTTAATCGGGGACCCCCTGAACGTTCAGGTGAGTGTAATGAGACTGGCGTTCATAGCTGAACTACCTCGATCTGTGTTTCAAAGAGTAGGCTGTAGTGCCGCTGCCCAGGAAAAATTTCCCCCATAGCATACTGTATGGCGTATACCCGTCTTCCATTAGCCCAAATTAGGTACAGAAGAGTAGGACGTTAACTCCCATTTCATTTTATCCTCCCTAGGAATTTTATATGTGTACGTCTTCCCACTATTTTTTTTATTAATTGAACATGGGCATAAAAACTGTTTTTATTATATATTTCAGACTATAAAAACATGAGACCAACATAAACCAATTTAAGGAGATCAGATAGACAATGAATGGAAACAGACTGTAAAAACAGTACAACTAATTCAATTTAGAAAAAAAAGTATGTTGTATTCACGCCGCAAGCAGTGAAATCCGAAGTGTTTACATGAAATAGAATATAACTTGTAACACAGAAAATTGTGTATTTACTTAATATTAACATTTCATTTTATGTGACAATAAGTCCAGCTGCATCACAGTAAACTATATAGGCCTACATTTATTAGTAAAAATTACACGTGTCTGGTACATCAATATGCCACTTAACCTTTGTGAACCTTAATTGATTTTAAAATCCCAGTAAACAATGTAGGCCTACATCTATTAGTAAACATTACACGTGTGCTGGTACATCAATATGCCACTTAATCTTTGTGAACCTTAATTGATTTTAAAATCCCAGTAAATAATGTAGGCCTACATCTATTAGTAAACATTACATGTGTGCTGGTACATCAATATGCCATCTTTGTGAACCTTAATTGATTTTAAAATCCTATGACAACGAGGTACATAAGACTTTGTCAGTAGGAAATAATAAACAACAAGCCAATCGTGAGGCTGATGTTCCCCGCCGAAATCTCAAAATAAATAGATGACACATATTAATTAATCCCACATTTATTTTTTTCAAAAGTATCGAGCAATCAAACTGTACACGAAGTGCCATCTCTTACTATAAGATAAAATGAATATTATATTGTCCCAAAGCATCGACCAATGGAAGTGATTAGCCCTACTTAGCTTCAGCTCGAAATGTTAATCATTGAACTCAGTCAACTCAAGACACTCACCTAATGAACATGTACAGCAAGTTTAAACTTAGCTTAAGCTCGAAATCTTAATCATTGAACTCAGTCAACTCACGACACTCACATAATGAACATCTACATCAAGTTTAAACATTCTACCTCAAATAGAAGCAGAGTTGTTGACCAATCTTGACCAATCAAATTGTTTATCAAGTCTTAGCCTAAGCAGAAAATTCATAGGGTAATGATATAATGAACCCATATTCTGAGTTTCATCGCTCTCACTTCATTATAACCAAAGTTATTGTGCCACAAAGCATCAGCCAATCAGATTACTTATCTCTGCTCACTGTAAGCAGAAAATGTTCATCATCAAACTCCATCAAGGCATTCACCTAATGAAGGCCTACACCAAGTTTGAACATTTTAGCTCAGTAAGAAAGAGAGTCATTGTGTTCTAAAGTCTCGGCCAATCAAATTGCTTATCACTCTGCTTACCCTAGGCAAACAGTGTTCATTATCAAACTTAGTCGAGGTATTGATGTAATGAAACTATACATCAAGTTTCATCACCTTCACTTACTTAGAACTAAAGTTATCTTGTCCCAAAGTATTAACCAATCAAATTGCTTATCTCTGCCTACCCTAAGCAGAAAATGTTCATCTTCGAACTCCATCAAGACATTGACCTAATAAACACATACACCAAGTTTGAACATTTTAACTCAATTAGAAGGAGAATTATTGTGTTCCAAGGTCTCGGCCAATTAAATTGCTTATCGCTCTGCTTACCCTGAGCAGAAAATGCTCATTATCGAACTTAATCAAGGTATTACTGTAATGAAACTATACACCAAGTTTCATCACTCTACTTAATTAGAACTAAAGTTATCGTGTTCCAAAGAATCAACAAATCAAATTGCTTATCTCTGCTTACCCTAAGTAGAAAATGCTCATCTTCGAACTTCATCAAGGCATTGACCTAATGAGCATATACACCAAGTTTGAACATTTTAACTTAATATGAAGGAGATTTATTGTGTTCAAAGTCTTGCCCAATCAAATTGCTTATCGCTCTGCTTACCCTGAGCAGAAAATGCCCATTATCAAACTTAGTCAAGGCATTACTGTAATGAAACTATACACCAAGTTTCATCACTCTCACTTAATTAAAACTAAAGTTATCGTGTCCCAAAGCATCGACCAATCAAATTGCTTATCTCTGCTTACCCTAAGCGGAAAATTCTCATCTTCTAACTCCCTCACGGCATTGACCTATTAAGCATATACACTAAGTTTGAACATTTTAACTCAATAAGAAAGAGAGTTATTGTGTTCCAAAGTCTTGACCAATCAAATTGCTTATCGCTCTGCTTACCCTGAGCAGAAAATGTGCATTATCGAACTCAGTCAAGGTATCGCTGTAATAAAACTATACACCAAGTTTCATCACTCTCACTTTATTAGAACTAAAGTTATCGTGTCCCAAAGCATCAACCAATCAAATTGCTTATCTCTGCTTACCCGAAGCGGAAAATGCTCATCTTCGAAGTCCATCAAGGCATTGACCAAATAAACACATACACCAAGTTTGAACAATCTAGCTCAATTAGGAAGAGAGTCATTGTGTCCCAAAGTGTGACGGACAGACAGACGGACGGACAGACGAACCCATTTTAATAGTCTCCCAATTTTCTTCGAAAGGCGGGGGACAAAAAAAATTATTACGATGTTATAATCAGATTAAAGATACATTATGTAAGTTTTAGATAAAGAGCTAGTCATTCCTGGTAATATTTCGAAAATACATAATTCAAAATTAATATTTTCATTCAAATTACTTTTAAGTAAAATTGCTAGCGAACATATTATCCTTTGATTAATTGTAACCACCATACTGGTTGTTCGAAGGTGTCCCGCATCTCTCCATGCACATGTACATGTACTACCATTGTGTAAGTGGGAAAATCTGTCTTTTCATCCCTTTTGACAATGGTGTTTCCATATATAAGTAAGCCCTACAAGTTGGAACATGGATAGAAAAATATTTTGATACTCCCTAGGAATTTAATATGTGTACGTTTTCCCACTAATTTTTTTTATTAATTCAACATGGGCATAAAAAGTGTATTTATTTTATATTTCAGAATATAAAAACATAAGACCAACATATACCAATCTAAGGAGATCAGATAGACAATGAATGGAAACAGGCTGTAAAAACAGTACAACTAATTCAATTTAGAACAAGCCAACAGTGAGGCTGATGTCCCCCGCCGAAATCCCAAAATAAATAGATGACACATACTAATTAATCGCACATTTATTTTTTTCAAACGTATCGAGCAATCAAACTGTACACGAAGTGTCATCCCAAAGTGTTTTATAAAGGAAAATGCTAAAACCGACGAGAAAAATAAAAAAAATGTAGCCTAGTTAGGGGGACCCTAAAGGCAGACAAAAGGGCCCCCACGCTTGACAAAAGGGCCCTCGTGTCGTGACACATACTAATTAATCGCACATTTATTTTTTTTCAAACGTATCGAGCAATCAAACTGTACACGAAGTGTCATCCAAAAGTGTTTTATAAAGGAAAATGCTGCGACGAGAAAAATGAAAATGTACCCTAGTTAGGGGGCCCCCACGCTTGACAAAAGGGCCCTCGTGTCCGAGTCAATCGTTTCTATACACTGTTACTGTCGAATCCATTACTGAATGAGAATGCAGTCATTGTATTGGCATAAAAATCATCAATCAAGATGAACATAAGTTATCTTGTCCCAAAGTATCAACCAATCAAATAGCTTATCTCTGCCTACCCTAAGAAGAAAATGCTCATCTTCGAACTCCATCAAGGCATTGACCTAATAAGCATACACATCAATTTTGAACATTTTAACTGATTTCGAAGGAGAGTTATTGTGTTCCAAAGTCTCGACCAATCAAATAACGTATCGCTCTGCTTACCCCGAGCAGAAAATGCCTATTATCGAACGTAGTCAAGGTATTACTCATCTTCGAACCCCATCAAGGCATTGACCTGATAAACACATACACCAAGTTTGAACATTCTAGCTCAATTAGGAAGAGAGTTATTGTGTCTCAAAAAGTGTGACGGACAGACGGACAGACAGACAGACAGACGGACGAACCCATTTAAATAGTCCCTCAACTTTCTTCGAAAGGCGGGGGACAAAAAAAAGTATGTTGTATTCACACTGCAAGCATTGAAATTCGAGTGTTGCAGGAGATATGCCCCGATCTTTACATGAAACATGTCACAATTTGTCAAGAAATAGAATATAACACAGAAAATTGTGTATTTACTTGAATATTAACATTTCATATTCTGTGACAATAAGTCCAGCTGCATCACAGTAAACAATGTAGGCCTACATCTATTAGTAAACATCACACTTGTGCTGGTACATCAATATGCCACTTAACCTTTGTGAACCTTAATTGATTTTAAAATCCCAGTAAACAATGTAGGCCTACATCTATTAGTAAACATTACATGTGTGCTGGTACATCAACATGCTACTTTACTTTTGTGAACCTTAATTGATTTTAAAATCTTAGTAAACAATGTAGGCCTACATCTAAACATAGTAAACATTACATGTGTGCTGGTACATCAATATGACAATTAAGCTTTGTGAACCTTAATTGATTTTAAAATCCTATGACAATTAGGTACATAAGACTTTGTCAGTAGGAAATAATGGTTACCCCCCATATTTTAGACATCCCAAAGTTCAGACCACCCATTTTTCAGACAAATCAGTCAGTCGTGACATGTGATTACAACCAGTGTTACCTACTTACACACATAATGAACCTGACCAAAAGGCTAACTAGATTATTTTATTAAAGCGGCTAGAGGTATATTTTACCATTAAACATGTTTTCATAGCATTTATTTTAAACAATCAAGGATTATAATTTCTCTCACTGCTTTCACAGTATTCTTTTAGATCATGCAAGGATTTTAATAGAATAATTTTTTTACGTAGTATAAAACACTTATTTTTATATCATAAAAATCATAAAAGAAAGAAACAAACCCAACAATGTTTGCATTTACATGCAATAACAATAACTATAGTTTTTAGTGACACTAATTAAGTTACTTAGTTATATTGAGTTTTCCATGAAATGTAATAAAATGCAGTACTGGGGTCAGAGTCAACACAAACATGGCTGGACTTCAGCGAGTAGAATATGTGCAGTCGCAGACGGGTATTCAGGTGTTCATTCAAGAAAATACATACTCGAAGAACAAAGTCAGGGGACAGTTTGTTCACTGGAGATGTTCCGAGAAGAATTGCTCAGGAAAGTGTACTACTTCCGGTGATTTCATTGTAAATTTGACGGGAGTTCACTCCCACCCACCAAAATACAGCTCTACCGTTAGATTTCTCAGCACCTTGAGAAAGCGAACCAGAGAGGAAACAACGCCTCTCCAAGCTATATACAATGATGAGATCTCTCGATTGACTGCTGGTGTAGCACAGAACATGCCTTCCTTTCCAAGTGTTAGTAGTGCACTATACAGACACAGGCTAAAATCTATACCCGTCCTTCCACAAAGTCGACGCGATGTCAATCTTGAAGGCGCCTGGACCCAGACTCAAGACGGCAGACGGTTTCTGCTCTTCAGTGATGGTGAAGAAGACAAGTTGATAGCTTTTTCGACAGACGACCAGCTTGCCACTCTGCAGTCGGCAGACACTGTCTACATGGACGGCACCTTTTCCTCCTGTCCAGCCTTATGGAGTCAGTTGTACGTCATCCAGGCACGTAGTGGTAATACCATGTATCCACTTGTCTTCGTCCTGATGCCCGACAGAACACAGACAACCTATACCAGACTCTTTGGATTACTTAAGGACAAGATCCAACAGACCTTTAACCGCCCCTTTCAACCTACTATAGTGCAGACAGACTTCGAACTGGCAGCCATCCGAGCAATTCAACAGGATTTTCCAGCTGCAGATGTGAAAGGGTGCTTCTTCCATTTCACCCAGGCAATTTGGAGGAAAACACAAGACCTTGGCCTTTCAGTCCCCTACAAAGAAGATCCAGAGGTACAGAGGTGGATACGACGGACTGATGGACTTCCTCTGCTCCCCCTGGCTGATGTTCAGGATACTTGGCTAGCCGCCATGGCTGCGACACCTAACGTTCCCCGAGCAGTGGAGATGAATGATTACGTGGTGGAGACATGGGTGGACTATGGTGCCCGATTTCCGCTACATCTATGGAACAACCACAAGACTATCGGCCCTCGAACGAACAACAATCTCGAAGGGTTCCATAGCAGATTAAATAAGGAACTCCCTCACAATCATCCCAATATATACAGATTTGTACAAATTTGCCAAAAAATAGAGACTGCAGAGAAAGCAAAGTTTGCCCAAATCTGCCTTGATGCTGCTCCCCCACGCAGAAAGAGAGTCGACGCTGTTGGACATTTGCTTAAACTGGGATAAATTGGATGAATTGGATTGTAATTATGTGCTTGTGACTATTTCGTCTTACATGCATCATTTGTGTTTTGATTTATATTTGTGATTACTAATTGAAAAAGTCTTTGCATATATTTGTTCGAATTATGTATGATTATAACCAAAAAACTAAAAACCACTGTAAAGAAAATGTTTTAAAAAAAATCATTCATGATTCGAACAAATATATGTATTGTCATTAGGGTACATTGTTTATATTTTATGTTTATTTAAATTGGTATTGTAATAATATTATAAGGTAGATCTACTCAATTAAATTTAAACCTATTATCCTATAACTTTGTTTATTACTTTATTTATTGTAAAACCTTTACTTGGTTAAATACGTATAGTCTCTCCCAAAGAGCAGTTTAATGTACTTTGTCGCTTTATTTTAATTCATATTTCTTAAATGTAACCTTTTGTGGTTTTTTTTTTGGTGTTTTTGGTTTTTGTTTATGTTTTGACAGTTAACGTTGATCCTTTTTATGAAAATAAACTCTTGTATGTTTTAATTGTCTCGATTGTTTATTTATCAATACCCAGAAAGTTTCTTAACCTGAACAAAAATCTTTAATTTTATCTTATCATGTTATCATGGCATTTGGAACAGTCCATAACTACAGAGAGGTAACAGTGTAATTAACTTGAGTGCAACCATCCATACCTTTTGTTGACTTAACGTGTCTAAAAAATGGGAGGTCTGAAAAATGGGAGGACACCGAAATAATAAACAAAAAAAAATTGTTACGGTGTTATAATCAGATTAAAGATACATTACGTATGTTTTGGATAAGAGCTGGTCATTTTCGTTCATATTACCCAATTGCGAGCGAACACATAAGCCTGTGATTAATTGTAACCACCACACTGTATGTTTAACACAGGTCATTGAAAAATCATGTTAATCCATAATATTCTTGAAATTATATTTTAAATCCAAATCCATTTGGAGTGGAGGTGCATCAATTAAGCATGCAGCGAACAGCACACAAACTCATTGATTCTGTCTTAAGTATTGTATCATATTGTAGAAATCTGATATAATTCTTGGTGTAGCAGTGCTTTATAACGAATTTGTGTTGGCTTTATTGAATTTCTTGCAAAAACAGATGTATGCTAGAGTTGGTTAAAATGATCCTTGATAAAACCTTTAACTTAGCATAGTCCTAAATCAACGCGACCAGTCTGTATTTCGTTGCCAACAACCTCTGACTATCAGCTACTTCATTTGAGATATTAACAACTGCATATTATTTTTCTGTGTAAAGAGTAGCAGTACTGCCATTATCTGTAGTATAAGGTATGTGCAGTTCAGGATTCTTGATAAACCAGTTTAACATCAGTCTTTTCCAACTCTCTAGAACAAATAAATAAATGTTATTAATTGTAGGCGATGTTAAAAGTCTAGTTATTGAAAATTCAGGCACTTGACTTCCATACGTGTAGATCAAAACTATAGACCTACATGTATTTCAATTCGCCCGTGGTATGTTGCTGCATGGATCAATGATAAAAAGGGATTAATTATGTCCTACTCTAATTGGGCTATTGTAGACATGCGTTACGCCATACAATGTGCAGCAGCAAGGATTCTTTTACATGAGCAACAATATGTACATATGACCTTCGTTGTCTGACCCACCCAAACGACTTTGTAATTTCCCCTGCCAGGCCCACTGTCTTGATCCACAGACTAGGGGGAACTCCGTTGAGATATTCTGATAAAGTTTTTGCCAACACCAGGATCGAACATGGCACACCCAGACTAGCGAAACAACTTCTTATTACTTAACCAGGAACGTCTGGGCCCACTAGGTATTGTAATATGTATTAGTAAAAGTAAATTTTAGCCAAAACAAACCCCACAAATTGAACATTAATTATTTTTCAATGCAATCAAAGACTAGGCCTAACTAATTTAACTACTGAATATTTGTTTTGTTTTTTTTTTTTTAAAAAAAAGACCTCCCTTCCATAGTTTTCGAGAAAAGAGGATAGCCTACTCAACTGATTTTAATTTTTATTAAGTGGACTATTCCAGCAATAAAATCAACATTAACAGCAGGCCTATTATTAGTAGCCTACGTTGTGCCGGTAGTAACACTAATTAGGCCTATCAATAAAACTGTGTTCAGTTTGTGGTCATGCTAGCTGTATAGTTATATACAATCTACCACTCAGAATAAATTGTCAACTTACATTATATTTCCACTCCGTATGTCTATGTCGACAGGCAACGATCACATCAACAAACAAATGTATTACAAGACACAATGTTACATTGTAAACAATGGGCCTATGCTACGGTCAGCATTGTTTCCTTCTTGCAGCCTTTAGTTCTATATACTCGGTACAGTCCCAACATGTTCTCGCTTCTTCCAATGATTTTTGACAAAAATAACATCTCTACAACTCATAGAATTGACGTCGTCTTCAATGACAGCGTCTGCGAATGGTTGTTGAAGGAGGCTGCCATCTTGGCACTATTTTGTGCGTCTGTCGTGTCTATTTCAGGTATACACAATGTTTATGTTTTTAGCGTGGGATTGACTAATAGTTAATTTATTGCAGTTCTAAACTAATATTTTAAACTTTAACGAAAATTTAAAAGATTACTGAGCAAATGGCTATTCATTGCATACGTGCCAAAAAAAATAATAATAAATAAATAATGCTAGCCACCAATTAATTTTCGTACGTTAGTTACGTACGGTACCTACGTGTGTTAATCTGTAGTATGTGGGCGTGGAATATAATCATGGGTATTGGGGTACATTTAAAGTAGCGGTTCTATTTCAGTAACGCACCTCTACCAGTTCCCGGGGTCGTAGGGAATTGAAATTTTCAGGGGGTGTTCAGGTGGACTAGCGATGACCTCACACCAGCCAAATCGATCAATAACTTCATTTTACCGACCTTAAGCTTCCACTTAGAGATATATTTATTCATTCGACGCCATTTGCATTTGTTTACTGTTTAAATCTCGAATAACAAGACACTCAGACGAACTCAGACACTCGGCGCCCAGTGCCTAACGCTGCAGTTCGTAATAATAATTTTGGTATATTTGTCCCCCGGCTTTGGAAAAAAGCAGGGGACTATTAAAATGGGTTCGTCCACTTTTTGGGATAGGACCAAGGTCGGGGTCGATGGTGCAAGTCAAGATTGTGACCTTTAAAATATTCTATGGGGTGCAGGTGTCCTAAAAAGACTTTGAAAAGTTTGAGTTCAGTTTTCTGTAACATGATCTTGACCCACGTCTCTGACCCAGGTACCGCTTTCACCTCGAACATCTACTTTCATAATACAACGAGAAATGGGGCCATGTCAAGCATAAATGCAAAGACCCCGAGCTCGATGGAAAAAATCAAGTCAGGGTCAGCATTAAGGTCACAACGTTATTCACACGTAAACGCTAATCCAAATGATCAACGCAAAATAGTCGTTTATAGAAAATAGTGGCTTAGCGCAAAAATTAAACAACTAACAGTGAGGCTCATGTCCCCCGCCGAAATCCTATTTAATCACACATTTATTTTTTTCAAAAGTATGGAGCAATCAAACTGTACACTAAGGTTCATCACTCTCTATCAGATATAATCAAGATTATCTTGTCCCAAAGCATCAACCAATGAAATTGATTAGCTCAGCTTAGCTTCAGCTCGAATCTTTATCATTTAACTCAGTCACGACATTCACCTGATGAACATTACATCAAGTTTAAACATTCTACCGCAATTAAAAGCTGAGTTGTTATGTTTCAAAGTCTTGACCAATCATATTGCTTATCACTCTTTAGCCGGAGTAGAAAATCCTCACTGTCGGACTTAGTCAAGGTAAAGATATAATGAATCTATATTCTGAGTTTCATCGCTGTCACTTCATTATAACATTAACCAAAGTTATTGTGCCCCAACGCATCAACCAATCAGCTTGCTTATCACAGTTTACTGTAAGTATAACATGTTCACCATCGGATTCCATCCACCTAATGAACGCACACACCACAACGTTAAATTTATCAGAGAAGTAGGCCTAGAATTCATCACATGGACGATTTCTATTACAGCAATATGCTTGAAGCTAGTCTTACGATAGTCTATTTGAGTATTAGTTTAGTGACAATCCATGCTGTAAATGTGGTCATCACTTTGAAGATTCTGAACATTTTTTATTAAATTGCTCCTTATATTCAGATGCCCGAAAAAATACAATAAATAATTTAGCGACTATTTATCAAAACACCACCGTTTTATTGCACGGAACTGACGACGTGGAAAACTCGCTCAATATTTTCAAAATTGTCCACTCGTTCTTCGAAATCACCAGACGGTTCCAGGGACAACTATAACCACACATTGTACATATATTTTCACTATAATCATAAATGCACATGTACATTGATTATTAATGTCTAAAATGTAAATACAAGTTTCTACATCTGACAGAGAGAGGGGTTTAATATAGGCTATGTCTGTTCCCCAATCCCTATTCAGATACAAATCTGAATAAAATACTGCTTATATAAAAAAAAGTTTAGTGAAAATACTGAAAGACCCACCACAAATTCCTTTAGAAGGTCTTTTGGTACCAACTTGCAATTGTAGATGACCTTTCCCTGTACATCATACTGAAAATCCACCGAAACCCACCGGTGCGGTTCCCCCTTGCCACTGTTGCAACACAGAGGGCCTTAGATAACGTATACTCATTCGGATGAGACGTTAAAAAATACTTGGCAGTTGGAATTCAATATAAGTGTAGGCCGTAGCACCGGTCCCGGGCACAATTTCCTTCATAGGACACAATATGGCGTATGCACCTCTTCGTGAGCCCAGTCGGGCGTTAAACCCCTATTTCATTTACATTTATATATGTAATAAACATAAGAATTGGAAAATATTGCACACAACCAAGACAGAAACAAATGAATATAACCCCACCCACTGTCTTGCATTACAACTACAACAACCAGCACAACAGACAACATCACGACTGACACCACATAAAGAAAATAAAATTAGATGAATATAATTAATCCACATTTTATAATTGAATAAATTTTGTAAAAACATACATCTTCTAAAACCTCCAACTATTAACTTACAACTTAGAAAACGTGCTTTGTCCTATGCTAGACCTTTTCTGTGGAAAAAACAACCAAAGTCAATCATTGTCAGTGGGCCATTTAAAACTCAAAACAGTCAAGGGAGAGAGAGAAGGGGAGAGAGAAAAGGAAAAATGGGATTTTAGGTCACTCAACCAGGAGAAAAACCACAAGGTTAACCGCCCCCCCCCACACACACACACCTCTTACCTAAAGAACAATAAAAGTAAGTAAATAAATACTAGTAATTGTTACATGGTGAATAACAATAGCTGGGGCATTTGTCGTGCCCGAAGGGTATGCATTTATATATATATATACACATACACACACAACTTCACACTGTTGGCACAAGATTTTTTACCGCCAAATATAGAGAACGTAATTCTATTTGAAGAAAATGTACTAACTTTTGCTTTCTTTTCTATCGACGTTTTACAGGTTAAATACATTTCCGCAAATACATACAAATTTACGGGACGCCCCAGTGTATGCTGTATCCAACATGCAACACTGATCTAGAGTGTCTACTGGTGGTATATGTTATAAGGGAGCGTGAATCTTTACCAACTGACCCCACCAAAACACATGGCACGAATTATATCGTTTGATATTACCGGTCACAAAATTTACACGCGTCCTTGCTTTCAAATTATATCTAACCAATTATAAACATGTACCCTGAACGCATGATATCATACATTTTTCTCGTAAATATGAATATATTAACTCAATCAATAAAATAAACAAATTAGTTCAAGTCGACAATTATAGAATAATTAAAAAAAGTAGATGTCTTTTAGGACTTGCATACACAATTGATGATGACATGTTGATTATAACTTTGGTTAAACTTAACATAGTTCGTATCCCCAAATCGACTAATGATGACATACACCCCATATACATACGCACATCCACCCACACAAACACTCATCAACCAACCAATCAACCAACATATACGGCCTCACACACACATCCACCCACAGCGCAGTGCACATATTCACACATTATTTGTACATTTCATTTCCTTTGGCTGTATTACATTTCAACATATTCAATACTACAACAAAGTTAACATGCGGAATGTTATCTAATATAAGTTGCGTACATAATCTATATGTGCACCCCAAGTTCCTCTTGGATTAAAAATGACACTAAGGTGTTTATGTGTTTCAGAATCTAAAATCATTGTGCTATTAAAAACAAGGTTAAAACATGTCGGATTTTTTTTCCTGGAAAATGTTAAGCTGATTGTCTTTGCCGGATTAAAAAGTACCTTCCATTTTGATGACCAATTAAAAATCCTAGCTAAGTCATTATTTAAGATATTTTGTGTAGTTTTAAGAGTGTCAATAATCATAAAGGGGGAGGTATCATCCGCAAATAATCGAACGTTACTTTCTAGGTCAGTGATAATATCGTTAATAAAAATTAAAAACAAAAGGGGTCCTGAAATTGAACCCTATGGAACGCCAGAAATAATATGTTTTTCAGTGGAAGTGCTACCACCAACAATGACTCTCTGTTGTCGATCAGACAGATAATTCTCTAAAAGTTCAAGAACGTTTCCACGAATTCCAGCCGCGTTTAATTTGATTATTAGACCGTCGTGCCAGACTCTTGACTCTTGCAGATATAGTCGTGCATTTCAATAAGTTGGTAAGTGGCGCCGTTACCCCTCTGGAAACCAGCCTGATACGGAGTTATATGCTTTTGAGTTAATAAAAAATTGTATATGTGATTGTATACGAGCCTTTCAAAAACTTTTCCTAATGAGGACAGGAGAGAGATAGGACGGTAGTTTGAACATAAGTGAGGGTCACCCTTTTTTTTAAACTGGGACAACATTAGCAGTTTTCCAATAATTTGGAAAAACGTTTTGAGCTATGAGTAGGACGAAAAGTCGTTTGAGTGGTTGGCTAAGTGGTCGCGATATAATTTTAAGAATAAAGTTATTGACATTGTCCGGACCGCTTGACTTTTTTGACTTAAGGGAGGATAACAAATTTTCTATTTTTATTTCGCATGTGGAGAGATCCGAGATTGAAATGTCATCACAAGGAATATCTGGTAGTTTCTCACATTTATCGGAAACTGAACATTGAGAAATGAAAAAATCGTTTAATGCGTCAGCCTTTTCGTGGTTTTCACAGTAGATAGTATCTTTATGAATTAAAGGTGGGATGGTATTAGATGGTCTTCCTCGTTTAAGAGAGATATCCTTAATTAATGAACATCAACGTGATTCGTTAAATTTGTTAGTATTTACTGCATTATCAATTTTATCAAAATATGATTTTTTACACTTGCGGATTTCATCTGTTACAGTATTTCGGAAGGACCGAAAATCTTGCCAATGATTAGGATTGTTAGTTGCTAGTATTTACTGCATTATCAATTTTATCAAAATATGATTTTTTAAACTTGTGGATTTCATCTGTTACAGTATTTCGGAAGGACCGAAAATCTTGCCAATGATTAGGATTGTTAGTCTTTTTAGCTTTTTTGTGGATTCGATTTTTCTTTCTTAGCGTTCTTCTTATATGTAATTTAACCATTTTGGGTCATTTGGTCGAATTGTAAGAGTCTTATTTGGTACAAACTTCTCTATGCCTTTCACGATAACATTAGATAGTTCGATTGAGCATACTTGAGGATTAAGATTTATATTAAAAAAGGTATTCCAATCAAAGTTTGAAATGTAGTTGTTTAAACCTTCGGTATCTACTTGGTCGTATTTCCAGATTGTTCTGGTTTAACAATGAATTTTGTGTTTAGCGGTATTCATAAAAATAACAATAGGACTATGATCGCTTATACTACAGTCTAACACTTTGGTTTCATACACAAAATTAGGACAATTAACTATACATACATCTAAAAGCGAGTGTGAATTACCTTGTACTCGAGTAGGCGATTTGATTACTTGGGTAAAATTTGAGGTAAGGATAATGTCGTGGAGTTTTGATTTACTATTTTTAGAAAAATCAACATTAAAGTCTCCGAGTATAATAATATTAAAATCTGTGTAATCTTTCGCGCTATTAAAACTTTCTTCTATTAGTGACCAATATGATGTTTTCGCAGACGGTGGTCGATAAAAGATACCTATTAAAAATTTGTTAAGTTTGTGCCTTACTTCTATCCAGATTGCCTCGAGTGATTTAACTGAAAGATCAGGTCGTATTTTAAAATATAAATTGTTTTTTACGTAGACCGCAACCCCACCTCCCCTACCATTTTCGCGATTACGCAAGAAAGGTCTGTGGTAGCCTTCAATACAGAGTTGGTAGGTAGGAGCCGAGTCATTTAGCCATGTTTCTGAAAATGATATGATATCATAGTTATTTAATTCTAAACTAATTTCATCTAATTTTTTAAAAATACTTCTAACATTTAGACGGAGTAATGACAACATTGACGGACCAGGGTTTGGATGAATGTCTCCACATAGTACTAGCGACAATTTTATAACTATATTATATGGTAGCCTACGTTTTTGTGGTGTATCGGTTGAGTGAAAAGTTTTAGACTTAAAAAGTATTTTTTATGTACTGGTTCGATACACCATTATGATTTGCCTTGACTATGCTTAATAATAGTACGTTGTTAGCATACATGTATGTGTTAAAGTTACCAGTATTGATGACGCGAATTGTGAGTGCAATATTAAATAAATACGTAAGGACAAAACATATATACAATGACATACAATAAACGACAAAAAATATATACAATACATTAAACGATAATGAGAGTGTTTTCCTTGCTTAAAAACCAGCTACTGCTTATTTGTTAGCTATGATCTTAGTTGAATTTAAGCATTAGTTGATGTTTTAAATGATAAAGTAATGTTTATATGGAGGAGTATCACACTGATAAGGCTAAGCGTATTTATATGAAAATATTTTCCCTAATAATTAATATAATATTAAGTGTCATACCTATTCGGAGTATTTTAAGGGTTTAACAGAGACTATTACATAATATTATAATCGCTCTAATATTTTGAGTAAGTTTATATTAGCATGAGCTGCAATTCTGTTTTATTTATTTGGCTAAAGATATATAAAATATGTTACGTACAAAAGTAAGTTATTCTTATATTATTTAAATAATATAGAAATACACCGGTAGAAAAAAAGCTATTTTGTGTTTGTTTTGGTTTATAAACAATATTTTATTTTATTTGAGATTGGATTGAGAAACAGGAAATGATAATTCAGATATAAATATTAAAGCAAAGCCGCACCCAATCTAATTAAAATATAGATCTATATTTCGTTTCGTTTTTTATACTTTCGATGGCCTACACTCATGTAGATCTAACTAGTTATAGTGGGAGCTCACGTTCTATGACGTCAGGTATCAAGCACGGGACGTTTGACCCGATAACGTCAGTCATTCGATTAACCAATTAGCGACCGCCATGCTTTTTAAAATCTACGTGTTTTGATTTCTATCCGCTGGTGTTAGTATAGACGTATCTACCCACAGTTCCAAGCATGAAAAGGTCAAACGGTCGATTCGACAGACCATTTGATTGGCTGAAGCCTCATTTCAGGCACAACACAAGTAAAATAACAAGTCCTCCAGATCCAAGAGTAGTAAAGACAAGTAAAAACGAAATTTTGAACTATAAAAAACGAAACGAAATTGGATCTGTGTTTTAATCAGATTGAGCCGCACCCCGCCCACTCCACACAGACACACCTCACCCACCCACAAACTCAAACTTTGGAATGTGATTAATAAGATCAATTTAAGGTGCGAATCGTTCGCCCAATGCCCAAAGAGACCCTCTACCTCATAAGACAACCCGGTGATTTGGAAATTAAACATACATTATGCAAGAGCAGAATCTGCATTACCAATTGTCGATCACGATGTCACCTTTAGCTTGCGATGTTTACTGTATAAAGATCCGATCTGATGTTCAACGCTGATTCATGATTACATCAAAAAATGGATAATCGAGACTATGTGGGTTTTTTTGTATCTTACCGACTTTAGTAATGATGATCGAGGCTATGCGAAAAATTCAATCGCTAAATTCTCGGTCAGAGTGAAACCGAAATTTTCAGCAAATTCCCTTTACATTAGTCAGCTTTTTGGGCCTATCTATTCTCCCTTAATTTATCTTTAAATGAAATCGAGTTTAACGTCCCGTCGTTCAGCATCAAGGCGAGACCACGCCATGAAGTGTGTAGTGTGAGGTGATTTTGCACGGACAGAGGCGCTACGACCCATTATTATTTCAAATTCTAACGTCCAGGGTTCATTTACGTGCATGCCATTAGAACGACTAGACATTGTTCCACGTCAGGAACCGAAGGAACGAAAAACCGAGGTCCCGTGTACACATTGGCCGTAGCGCCGCTACCCGGTCAAAATTTCCCTCATAGCACACAGTATGGCGTATGTCCATCTTTCCTTAGCCTAGGTTAGGTGCAGAAGAATATAGGACGTTAAACCCGTGGAAAACCCGAGGGACTTTCTCTTCCAACATCGGCAGCGAACCCGGTTTTTCGTCCCTTCGGTTCCTGACGTGGAACAATGTCCCGTCGTTCAGCATCAAGGCGAGAACACGTCATGAAGTGTGTAGTGTACACATTGGCCGTAGCGCCGCTACCCGGTCAAAATTTCCCTCATAGCACACTGTATGGCGTATGCCCACCTTTTCTTGGCCTAGGTAAGGTGCAGAAGAATATAGGAGGTTAAATCCGTGGAAAACCCGAGGAACTTTCTCTTCCAACACCGGCAGCGAACCCGAAACCGAGTATGGGACATACCCACCGAGCCACCGAGGATCATGAAAATTTGGAAGCTTGATCCGATAAAAAGATAAAATAATATCAAAAAAAATTTACTTATGTGACAAAAATATTTCATAAATATGAGGGGGAAAATGATTACCTGTTTATATTTATTTATTCACTCCCGTGCATGACGTAATTAGTTCTTACTATATATTTTATTGTTCTTTTAGAAACACAATGCAGTATTATTATATCGATAAATGCACGACAGAGAATCCTATTTATATATTTTAAACATATATAGAATAGTTTATGATTTTGGTCTATGTTGGGTTATGAAAAGGGCGAGATTTTGAATGTTCCCAATCAGCCTCCATACAATTGTAAACAGCGCCGTCTGTTAGCAAAATTTGGCTTAGAATTGTGGCAGCTTTACCGCGCAACATTTGTGAAATGTCAAAATGTTAACGAAACTAAACAGACTACAATAAATTAAAACTAATAATGGAAAGAGAACAAAATACAAATTCTAACTGCAATATTTAAGAAATAAGTAATATAAATTAGCATTTCTACATGTTTAAATAGCCAATTTAACATTTGTTGGTAAGAAGTTGCATGCATAGAAGTAAGCATATTAGCATACGCATCACCAGGTTAGGATTTAGAATTATGGGGGAAATTCCGCTCCATACAGAAATTGCGTCTTCGATTACTTTATGGAATTTATCAGCATCAAAAAGTGAATTTTCAACTATACCCGGAAATTTGTTTTCCTCTTGTACTGTGTGCTCTTGCATTCTGTCTGTTTTAGAGTTGGTTTGAGAAGGCGAATCGTGACTTGATAAACTGGAAGTACTATGGCGATAGTTTTTCCCATAGTCATTAGTTGTAGTTGATATTCTCGGTTTCGCTTGGCCAGGAAGTTGAGAGTTATCAATCAGTTTTTGTCCATCCGCCATGTTTGTGAACAATGCTCATTACTACTCAGTATACACAGATAAACACGATTTTATAAATATTTGAGCCACGTATCTCGTTATTTTTTTATGAAAAATATTACTGGGGTCTTTAAACTTAGTTTGTTCTTTATCAACAGTGCCAAGGAAGTCAATAAAATCGAGTTGGTTTGATCTGTTTGAGACATGTCAGACAAGGTGTCATCCTGATATTCTTGTTCAACCGTGGGCCTATATGTTTTGTCATTACTATTTCCAGATTGTGTAAACATTGATTTTATATTAGATTGTTTTTTTTGTTTTTTTCAGGACAGAATCAGAAATCTTGATGCTAGTAGTATCTCTCGTTGCATGTCTATTGGCGAGACAGTGTTTGTTCTTTTCCTGCTTGTTGTCGTACCACGTTTTTTTGTACCGAAGTCGCGCACCATTTTCCGTTTGAATAGAACCATTAAGGCCAGCGTGGTACGGTTATCCCAGTTCCGTTTGTATAGAACCAATAAGGCGAGCGTGGTACGATTATCTCAGTTTCGGATTCTATTATACAACGTTTTTTGTACCGAAGTCGCGCACCACGTTCCGTTTGTAAACAACACGTAAGACGAGCGTGGTATAATTATCACAGTCTCGGATTCTATTATACCACGGTTTTTTTTTTACCGAAGTCCCGTACCGTGTTGATATCTCTGTCTCAGTCGCGTGGTACGATTATCGCAGTCGCGGATTCTATTATACCACATTTTTGTACCGAAGTCGCATACCGCGTTGATATCTCTCTCTCAGTCGCGTGATACGATTATCTCAGTCTCGGATTCTATTATACCACGTTTTTGAACTGAATTTACGTACCGCGTTCCGTTTGTATAGAACCAGAAAGGCGAGCGTGGTACGATTATATCAGTCTCGGATTCTATTATAAAACATTTTTTTGTACCGAAGTCGCGTACCACGTCCCGTTAGTATAGAACCAGTACGGTGAGTGTGGTACGGTTATTTCATTCTGGGATTCTTTTATTCCACGTTTTTTGTACCGAAGTCGCGCACCACGTTCCGTTTGTATAGAACCAGTATAAGGCTCGCGTACATCGTTCCGTTTGTATAGAACCAGTATAAGGCTCGCGTACAACGTTCCGTTTGTATAGAACCAGTAGGATGAGCGTTGTAGTATGGTTATCCCAGTCTCGGATTCTATTATACCACGTTTTTGAACCGAAGTCCGGTACCATGTTCCGTTTTTATAGAACCAATAAGGCCAGCGTGGATCGATTATCCCAGTTTCGGATTCTATTATACCACGTTTTTTTGCACCGAAGTCACGCACCATGTTCCGTTTGTATAGAACATGTTGTCTCAGTACATTTCATATTAACCGTATGGTCACTAACCGAACAATCGACTATCTTTAATATAATTTATTTTGATATAAAGTGTAAATGTGGCCTATAATACATAAAAATGGATTAAATTATCAACACAAATTTGAAAAATCTGCATCGAGTAATTTAAAATCTCTATAATTAAAAAAGACGTGGTACCAAAGCCAAGTACCACGTTTCAATTGCATAGGAGAAGTAAGGCGAGCATACCACGTTTCAGTTGTATAGAAGTAGTAAGCCGGGCGTGGTACGGTTACCTCAGTTACGGGTTTTTGAAACGATTATCTCGAACTCGGATTCTATTATACCAAGTCTTTTTGTACCACGTCGCGCACCACGTTCCGTTTGAATACAATAAGTAAGACGAGCGTGGTACGATTTTCTCAGTCTCGGATTCTGTTATACCACGTTTTTGAACCTAAGTCGCGTACCACGTTCCGTTTGTATAGAACTATTAACTCGAGCGTGGTATGATTATCTCAGTCTCGGATTCTATTATACCACGTTTTTTGAACCGAAGCCGCGCAACATATTCCGGTTGTATAGAACCAGGAAGGCGAGCGTGGTACGATTATCTCAGTCTCTGATTCTATTATACCACTTTTTTTTAACCGAAGTCGCGTACCACGCTCCGGTTGTATAGAACCAGTAAGGCGATCGAGATACGATTATCTCAGTTTCTGATTCCATTATACCACGTTTTTTGAACCGAAGTCGCGTACCACGTCCCGTTTGTATAGAACCAGTAAGGAGGGTGTGGTACGATTATCTCAGTTTCGGATTCTATTATACCACGTTTTTGAACCGAAGTCGCGCACTATGTTCCGTTTGTATAGAACCAGTACGATTATCTCATACCACGTTTTTGAACCGAAGTCGCGTATCACGTTCCGTTTGTATAGAACCAGTAAGTCAGGCGTGGTGTTGTTATCTCAGTCTCGGATTCGATTATACCACGTATTTTGTACCGAAGTCGAGTACCACGTTTGTATAAAAGCAGTCAGGCCAGCGTGGTACTATTATCTCAGCCTTGGGTTCTATTGTACTAATATTTTTTTTACTTATGAACTTATTGTTCTTTCGCATAATCCTCGCATTTTATTATACCACGTTTTTACCTGCCAGATTTTGTTTCATATCTACCCAATATACAACGTTGGCTCTAAGGTATAGGGAACATAATAATAAATCTTACACAATATTATTAACCGTATATGCTCATTAACCGATCTATCGGCTATTTGTAATGTAATTTATTAAATAATTAATGTAATTTGCAAAATTAGCTTTTAAAAAGGTAAAATCACCATAATTAAAAAGAACGTGGTACCGAAATCCCGTACCACGTTACATTTGTATAGAAGCAATAGGAACGAGCGTGGTATTTTGGAGCGTGGTATTTAGCCACTGTCGTAAGGAAACGTACTCTACAAGGTGATGCCTTGTTGAAATATTAAGCTTACATATGAAAAGCTTATTGTTTCTGTTAAGATTATTAAGCTTTCATATTCATATGAAAGATTATTGTTTCTGTTAAGATTATTATTATTATTTTTTTTGTGTGTGTTTTTCCTGCAAATCGGATTTCACAGAACCTATCCATAGGATGTTTCTGAAAAAAAAATGGGTGGTGGCTGTAGATTAAATATATTTTCAAAACGTGTTGCGAATTCGAAATCACCGAATTTTACGAACGAAAATATTAACAATGCATAGTCGTAACTTTGTTATTGATAGACCTATTTTATTAAAAAATTCTTTGAAAACCTTGACAAAACTAATTTCACCTGCAATTTCAAATTTTCGAATTTCGAAAATTCGTCGCTGTGATTTCGTTCCGGAATTCATGACCAATTTGACAACTCCTTTAATAGATACACGATTTTTATGAAATTTGGAATGTAAGTAGATCTTATCGATGCGACTCTAAAAATGACTTTAAAATTATCTCCCCTTGGAGAAATTGAGGATCGAAATTTTCAAAATAAATCGACGAAATATAGGTCAGATCAACTTGAATTTTTTTTAGGTACTACCTACGAAACCACCGATTCGTACACAAAAAATGGAGTTTGTAGCTCAATTCGGAAGTGTCACCATCTTGAAACGTGAACAATCCCTAAGGCTTTTATGCTATTTTACTTACAGACACGGGAGTTATATTTTCTGAATCCTTGAAGGATGGCCCAAAAAATCGCACAGAGCAGTAATTTGATTTAGGTCAACTGATGGTTGCCATTTTGAAGTGAATATGAAAAGTAGTAGCAATTTGAAGGGGCAGGACTTTGGAACACAATAACTCTCCTTCTAATTAAGCTAGAATGTTCAGATTTTGTGTAGACGTTCACTAGGTCAATGGCATGACTGAGTTTAAAGATGAGCATTTTCTGCTTAGGGTAAGCAGAGATAACCTTGCTGATTTTTTGATTATATAGGGCACGATAACTTCGGTTATAATGAAGGGAGGGTGGTGAAACTCTTGTCAATCGAGAGTCTAATAGCTAGCCTGTTGTGTGAAATAATTGTATCATTTTTTTTAAATATCAGGGATAGCAGGAAAAAAGAGATCGAAAATCCAAAAAGTCGTATTTTTACGATTTGGAGCATTTTTATAGGTCCTTTTCTCTTAAAGTCAACATAATATTTTTGGGGAATTTCTTCTACAAAGAGTCTTATCGGTAGTCTTTTATATGAAACCACCGACCAACAGTCCAAAATACCAGGAGTAGAAAATAAAAGGATCGAAAATTGAAAACGGCACCCTTTCATTGTTAAAGGACAATATTGGTGCCAGTCATTATCACACATGTGATAGAACTGATTAAACATTTCCCAAATATAATATTAACACAGAGATCATCGATGCCACAGAGGAGTAATAAAGGTTCATGAATCGGAAGTGACGAACGCCAATGGAAAACACGAGTTATCTCTCTATGTGAATGACTGAAGTGACGAGTGATGGCAGATAAACGGCCGAATTTCTGCTCACTAATAATTCCTTCGAAGACAAAAAGTTGTTATATGGGACCGCAAGAGGTTATCTGACGATACAGTAAAGTAATTAAGTGTCATAAGATAAGAGAACACGGGAAAAATAGAAATACTCCGTACAGCCCCTTGTTTTTATTCATTCTATAGGCGAGGCCGGGGCACATTGAACCACTTTGTTCACATACATGTTTGTCCTCATTTCATATCAAATGTTTTTATTAGGCGATCTCTTTATTTCATGATCAAAATTTTTTTTAAAAATCAATATGCCCCCTTATATGGATCAAACCCCGGTTTATCTTGATTGTATAGATTAGACATATATGAACTTAAGTACAAGAATTTCCTAGGCTAAGAAGTTAACATGTATGGACAATTTTTCTCTTTTAAGCGCTTTTTTGAAAAATTCACTGCCTAAGAAAATAATTGACAGCATGGGTCTACGAAGTTATCTCACTTCTGTACAGTTTTGGGTTGTATAGTATTATTTATGTGCCCCGGTCTCCCCTACCTTATAAAACATGGTAATGCACGGACTTTTAATCTGTTTTTCTTTCCTGTTCTCTTATCTAGTGGCAGTCAATTCTTTTTATGAATTGTAAGATATTCTCTCACAGTGTCACACAGCAACTTTAGGTCTTCGAGGGAATTATTAGTGAGCAGATATTCGCCCATATATCTGTTATCACTAGTCCCTTCAGTTAGTTATATAGAGGAATAACTCGTGTTTTCCTTTGGCGTTCGTCACTTCGGATTCATGAATCCTTTATTACTCCTCTATGGTAGCGATGATCTCTGTGTTAATATTATATTTGGGAAGTGTTTAATCAGTTCTATCACATATGTGATAATGACTGGCACCAATAGTGTCCTTTAAGCAAAACATGCAGTGTGGGTGGCTGCAATCTGCACATTTAGTCATCGTATAGAGCTTATTCAACAGTATCGAATTCCAACTGCTAAGGGATCTTTTACGTGCACTCCAATGTGTACACGGCGGGGGGGGGGGGGCACGCCAGAAAATTGAGATGAACTTTCTCGGCCAATGCAGGGCTCGAACACCCGACCTCCTGGCTAGCAGGCCAACACCTTAGCCAAATAGTGTGGACACCCATTGCACATTTCATCCGTCAAATCAAAGCATTTCATCGGTAGCACGATTTACCCAAATCCACCCAAATCTACCCAAATCCACCCAAATCCACCATTATTTCAGCTGATATCACAATAATTTATATCGATAATGCTTCATATACAGTTCTTTCTGTCAAATTGTCATTTTAAATTTAAAATCGTAGCGTTTTTGTGTTAGAATGTGATTTCCACGTAACTTTGGAAGAACTACAAATTTAATGGTGGTCTGCATCCATGTGGGTATATACACGAGTTATGTCCCTTACATACGACGACGAAACACGCATGAATTGTTGGATTTTAAGACAAGCAGACCATGATTTTAAAGTAATTATGGCATATTTAGCTAAACGAATGATAGTATATTAAAAAACGATAAACATAACTGTCATATATGTGGAAATAACGTGGTTTTGGGTAGATTTATGTATTACACGAGCTATTCCCTTGGTTACGACTTCCAAACTTGCTTGGAAATCGTATTATGAGGGGCATTTTGACAGTAAAAAGCTGCGATTTTAAATTAAAAATGTCAATTCCACATAAAGAACGGTATATTATCAAATATCAATATAAATTATTGTGGTATGAGTTGAAATAGTGGTGGATTTGGGTGGATTTGGGTAGATTTTGGGGATTTGGGTAAATCGTGCTACCCGCATTTCATTGCATTAGACCAATAATTAATAATTCTTAATTTAAAACTTTACTTTAATATTAGTCTGGCATTATTAAATCACAATTTTATTGGTCTTATTTAAAATTAAACTTTCATTTAACTATGAACAACCCTTAACGTGTCTCTTTAAAACAATTAAATACTCTAAAATAGTAGCTCTACCTTTTGACCTAAACTCATTAATTTACGATTTTGTGAGCGACTTGTTATTCTTCCTATATGACATATTGCACAAGTCTGATTTCAAAAGGGGTGGAGGGCTGAATGGTTAGCACGCGCGCCTGTCATTGAGTTAACTAGCGTCATTGAGTTAACTAGCGTGTTTTCGAATGCCCGGTTGTACGTGACAAGGATTTCTCATCCGTGTCATTACAGTAATACAAGTTTCAGTTATTTCCCTTTAGTTTTCAGATTAGTGTTATGCCTGGGTGCAATGTTTCATACTATATTTAGACTTGTAACTTCGCGAGTTTTTGACCAATTTTGATAATTTTTTTCTTCTTATCCTTTTATTTAGGATACTTGATACAATCGATGACACGTGACGATGAATAGGAAAGCTTTCATATCTGTATGGGACAGTAGCAGATCTAGTTATTATTATTTTTTTTGTGTGTGTTTCCACCAAATCGGATTTCTCAGAATCTAGCCATAGTATCTTACTGAAACTGACCTGTCCCAACCCTACCCCCCCCCCACCTTGTAAAAAAACATCTTCATCTGCAGTTTCAGACTTTCGAATTTCGAAAATTCATCGCTGTGATTTCGAACCGGAATTTATGACTAATTTGACAACTTCTTTAATAGTTGTACGATTTTCATAAAATTTTGTATGTAAGTATATCTTACCTATGCGACTTCCAAAATATTATTAGAAATTTTCTAAATTTTCTCCCCTTGGTGAAATAAGGATCAAAGTTTTCAAAAAAATCGTCGAAATATAGGTCAGAATGACCTAATTTTTTTTGATACTAGTACGCTGATTCGTACACAAAATATGGGGTTTGTCGATCGAACAGGAAGTGCCACCATCTTGAAACGTGAAAAAACAATAGAACTTTTTTGATATTGCACTTACAGACATGGGAGTTACATTTTCTGAATCCCTGAAGGAAAGCCTAAAAAACGTTCAGAGCAGAATTTTGATTTAGGTCAACTGATGGTTGCTATTTTGAAGTGAATATGAAATATAGTAAAAAATCGACATTTATTGTAAACAATCACAATAGGGCATAGTATGTTGAATGTGTCTCCTTTTTCTGAAATTAATACATTTCAGAATAGCCGGGATACGGGTCGAATTTTTGGTATTGGAATATTTCAAAAATTCGAATTTTGCCTTTGATGTTTTTCGTGCCGACAAAGTTGTTTACGAGTGAAAAATCACATTAACTTCACTAGAATGTGACCGATTTTAATGATTTTTATTTCGGATTATTTATATGACCTATGACATGTGACAGGAATGACTGTGAATATGAAAGCTTAGCAGACCTAGTTATAATTCTTTTTTGTGTAGTTTCTGCAAATCAGATTTCTCAGAATCTAACCATGGGATCTTTCTGAAATGCAAAAACTGGGTGGCAGTTTTTGATTAAATATATTTTCAAAATGTTTTACGAATCCGAAATTACCGAATTTTACGAACGAATGCATTTTCACCCGAAAACTGTGTGGCAGTTTTTGACTAAATATATTTTCAAAACGTTTTACGAATCCGAAATCACCGAATTTTACGAACGAATGTATTTGACCTACAATGTTGTAACTTTGTGACTGTTTGGCCTATTTTACTAAATCTTTTTTCTTTGAGTACCAAGAGACAATTACTTCAAATCTGTAGTATCAGATTTTCTCATTTCGAAAATTCGTCGTGTGAATATGAGACCAACTTGACAACTTCTGTAATAGTTGTACAATTTTGATGAAATTTAGCATGTATGTAGACCTTAATGATGCGACTTGAAAAATGACTTTTAAAATTTTCTAAATTATCTCCCCTTGGTGAAATTAAAGATCAAATTTTTCAAAAAAATCGTCGAAATAAAGGTCAGAATGACCTAATTATTTTTTCGATACTAGACAAGTCATTACTGATTCGTACACAAAATATGGAGTTTGTGGATCGAACCGGAAGTGCCATCACCTTGAAACGTGAAAAAACAATAGAACTTTTGCGATATTGCACTTACAGACATGGGAGTTACATTATCTGAATCCTTGAAGGAAAGCCTAAAAAACGTTAGAACAGAATTTTGATTTAGGTCAAATGATGGTCGCTATTTTGAAGTGAATATGAAACATAGTGAAAAATCGACATTTACGGACTTGTAAACAAACACAATAGGGCATAGTATGTTCAATGTTTCTCCTTTTTCTGAAATTGATACATTTCAGGATAGCCGGGATATGGGTCGAATTTTTGGTATTTGAATATTTCAATTTTGCCTTTGATGTTTTTCGTGCCGACAAAGTTGTTTACGAGTGAAAAATCACATTAACTTCACTAGATTGTGACCGATTTTAATGATTTTTATTTCGGATTATTTATATGACCTATGACATGTGACAGGAATGACTGTGAATATGAAAGCTTAGCAGATCTAGTTATAATTCTTTTTTGTGTAGTTTCTGCAAATCTGATTTCTCAGAATCTAACCATGGGATCTTTCTGAAACTTTGACCTACCCCCCAAAAACTGGGTGGAGTTTTTGATTAAATATATTTTCAAAACGTTTTACGAATCCGAAATCACCGAATTTTACGAACGAATGCATTTGACCTACAATGCTGTAACTTTGTGATTATTTGACCTATTTTACTAAAAAAAAATTCTTTGAGTACCATGAGACAATTACTTCAAATCTGCAGTTTCAGATTTTCTAATTTCGAAAAATCGTTGCTGTGATTTCGAACCGGAGGTTGAGACCAACTTGACAACTTCTTTAATAGTTGTACAATTTACATGAAATTTAGCATGTAAGTAGATCTTAATGACGCGACTTGAAAAATGACTTTTAAAATTTTCTAAATTATCTCCCCTTGGTGAAATTAAGGATCAAAGTTTTCAAAGAAATCGTCGAAATAAAGGTCAGAATGACCTAAAAAAAATTTCGACACTAGACAAGTAATTACTGATTCGTACACAAAAAAAGGAGTTTGTGGATCAAACCGGAAGTGCCACCATCTTGAAACGTAAATAAACAATAGAACTTTTGCGATATTGCACTTACAGACATGGGAGTTACATTTTCTGAATCCTTGAAGGAAAGTCTAAAAAACGTTCAGAGCAGAATTTCGATTTAGGTCAACTGATGGTCGCCATTTTGAAGTGAATATGCAACATAGTGAAAAATCGACATTTACGGACTTGTAAACAAACACAATAGGACATAGTATGTTCAATGTGTCTCCTTTTTCTGAAATGAATACATTCCAGGATAGCCGGGATACGGGTCGAATTTTTTGGTATTTGAATATTTCAAAAAATCTAAATTTGTCTTTGATGTTTGTCGTGCCGACAAAGTTGTTTACAAGTGAAAAATCACATTACTTTCACTACATTGTGACCGATTTTAATGATTGATTTTTTCTTGTTCGGATTATTTATATGACCCATGAACTGTGACAGGAAGTGACTGTGAATATGAAATCTTTAATCTAGTTATTTAAGCTTTCATATTTCATATGAAAGCTTATTGTTTCTGTTAAGATTATTATTGTTATTTTTTGTGTTTTATCCACAAATCGGATTTCTCAGAATCTAACCATAGAATCTTTCTGAAACTTTTACCTATGCCCCCGAAAATGGGTGGTGGCTGTTGATTAAAAATATTTTCAAAACGTTTTACGAATCCGAAATACCGAATTTTACGAACGAATGCATTTGACCTACAATGCTGTAACTTTGTGACTATTTGACCTATTTTACTAAATCTTATTTCTCTGGGTACGTTGAGACAATTACTTCAAATCCGCAGTTTAAGAGTTTCTAATTTCGCAAATTCGTCGCTGTGATTTCGAAGCGGAAGTTATGACCAAGTTCAAAACTTCTTTAATAATTTAACGATTTTCATGAAATTTTCTAAATTATCCCCCCTTGATGAAATTAAGGGTCAAATTTTTCAAAAAAAATCGTCGAAATATAGGTCAGAGTGACCTGATTTTTTTTTGATACTAGATAAGTAATTACTGATTTCTACACAAAATATGGAGTGCCACCATCTTGAAACATAAAGTGCAATAAAACTTTTGCGATATAGTACTTACAGACAGGGGAGTTATATTTTCTGAATCCTTGAAAGAATGGCTAAAAAACGTCCTTGTCAGGCCCTCCGTTCTGCCTCACTGACAAGGGGGAACCACGCCGGAAAATCGAGATGAACTTTCTCGGTGCAGTAGTTTCAGGCCAAACATTTACCGCATACGATTAAGCTGCTGAGTTGGAGCTTATTTTCAATAATCGGTTGTTAATTAAAGTACCGTGCAAATTAAACTCTTAAAACAGAAAGGCTGAATGGTTAGCATACGCGCGCTGTATCGTAACATCTGTCATTGAGTCAACCGGCGTCGTTTCGATTTCCAGGTTGCACGTGACATGGAGTATGGTGTCTGACCTTGTGTGTTTTCTCCGTGTCCTTCGGTTTCCTCCTACGGCTAAAGACCCGTGCGCGCAAGGGAAGTTTTTAAATAAAATTAACAAACCTATGTTAGTCCTGAAATGACCTAGTTCGTGTCGAATGGGCGTTCAGCCGCATTTCTCTCTTTCTGTTTTATTTTTATATATTTGTAATAAAACAGAAAATTTCGCCCGGTTGTAATTATTCTCGCTTTAAAGGTAGCAATTTGCCGATTTTAGGGGGCAAACGTTAATTGCGAACGATTAAGCTGGTTAGGGGAAGCTTATTTTTAAAAGTTTTGTACTATTCGGTTGATAATTAAAGGTACCGTGCAAATTAAACTTTTTAAAATGAAAATTTCGCCCGGTTGAAATGTTTCTCGCTGTAGGTGAGCAATTTGCCAAATTTAGGGAGGTTGCGTGGCTGAATGGGCTAGCACTTGCGCTCTGTATCGTAAAGTCTGTCATTGAGTCAACTGGCGTTGTTTCGATTGAAATGCCCGGTTGAAATGTTTCTTGCTATAAGTCAGCAATTTCCCGATTTTAGCGAGGCTGAATGGCTGAATGGTTAGCAGGTGCGCGCTGTATCGTAACGTCTGTCATTTAGTCAACCGACGTCGTTTCGATTTCCAGGTTGCACGTGACATGGAGTATGGTGTTCAACCTCGTGGGTTTGCAAATTAAACTGTTAAAACAGAAAATTTCGCCCGGTTGAAATGTTTCTTGCTATAAGTCAGCAATTTCCCGATTTTAGGGAGGCTGAATGGCTGAATGGTTAGCATGTGTGCGCTGTATCGTAACGTCTGTCATTGAGTCAACCGGCTTCGTTTTGATTTCCAGGTTGCACGTGGCATGGAGTATGGTGTCCAACCTCATGGGTTTTCTCTGTGTCCTTCGGTTTCCTCCCACGGCTAAAGACCCGTACGCGCAAGGGAAGTTTTTCAATAAAATTAAAAGACATATGTTCGTCCCGAAATGACCTCGTTTGTGTCGAATGGACGTTAAGCCGCATTTCTCTCTTTCTCTTTTATTTTTAATGTTGTGTACTAATCGGTTGGTAATCAATGGTACTGTAGAAAAGATAAAACAGAAAATTTCGCCCAGTTGTAATGTTTCTCACTTTAAAGTCAGCAATTTGCCGATTTTAAGGGGCAAACGTTTATTGCGAACGATTAAGCTGGTCAGGGGGAGCTTATTTTTAAAAGTTTTGTAATATTCGAAAATTCGTCGCTGTGATTTCGAACCGGAAGTTGAGACCAACTTGACAACTTCTTTAATAGTTGTACGATTTTCATTAAATTTAGTATGTAACTAGACATTACTGATGCGACTTGAAAACTGACTTTTAAAATTTTCTAAATAATTTCCCCTTGGTGAAATTAAGAATCAAATTTTTCAAAAAAATCTTAGAAATAAAAGTCAGAATGACCTAATTTTTATCTTCGATACTAGACAAGTAATTACTGATTCGTACACAAAACATGGAGTTTGTCGATCGAACCGTAAGTGCCACCATCTTGAAATGTGAAAAAACAATAGAACTTTTGCGATATTGCACTTACAGACATGGTAGTTACATTTTCTGAATCCTTGAAGGAAAACCCAAAAAAACTTTCAGAGCAGAGTTTTGATTTAGGTCAGCTGATGGTCGCCATTTTGAAGTGAATATGAAACATAGTGAAAAATCGACATTTACGGACTTGTAAACAAACAGAATAGGGCATAGTATGTTCAATGCGTCTCCTATGTCTAAAATTTAATACATTTCAATTTCAGGATAGACGGGATACGGGTCGAATTTTTGGTATTTGAATATTTCAAAAATTCGAATTTCGCCTTTGATGTTTTTCGTGCCGACAAAGTTGTTTACGAGTGAAAAATCACATTAATTTCGCTAGATTGTGACCGATTTTGATGATTTATTTGTTCTTGTTCGGATTATTTATATGACCCATGACATGTGACAGGAAGTGACAGTGAATATGAAAGCTTTCATATCTGCATCGGACAGTAGCAGATCTATTTTTTTTTTTTTTTGTGTGTTCTATCCACAAATCGGATTTCTCATAATCTATTATTATTTGTGTGTGTGTGTGTGTGTGTGTTTTCTGAAAATCGGATTTCTCAGAATCTATCCATAGGATCTTTCTGAAATTTTGACCTACCCCCCCAAAAAATGTGGTGCGAACCTGGGTAGCACGATTTACCCAAATCCCCCCAAATCTACCCAAATCCACCCAAATCCACCACTATTTCAACTCATACCACAATAATTTATATTGATATTTGATAATATACCGTTCTTTATGTGGAATTGACATTTTTAATTTAAAATCGCAGCTTTTTATTGTCAAAATGCCCCTCAAAATGCGATTTCCAAGTAAGTTTGGAAGTCGAAACAAAGGGAATAGCTCGTGTAATACACAAATCTACCCAAAACCACGTTATTTCCGCTTATATCACAATTATGTTTATCGTTTTTTAATACACTATCATTCGTTTAGCTAAATATGCCATAATTACTTTAAAATTTTGTCTTAAAATCCAACAATTCGTGCGTGTTTCGTCGTCCTATGTAAGGGACATAACTCGTGTATATACCCACATGGATGCAGACCACCATTAAATTTGTAGTTCTTCCAAAGTTACGTGGAAATCACATTCTGACACAAAAACGCTACGATTTTAAATCTAAAATGACAATTTGACAGAAAGAACTGTATATGATCAATTATCGATGTAAATTATTGTGATATCAGTTGAAATAATGATGGATTTGGGTAGATTTGGGTGGATTTGGGTAGATTTGGGTAAATCGTGCTACCGGTGCGAACCTTGATTAAATATGCATTTGACCTACAATGCTGTAACTTTGTGACTATTTGATCCATTTTACTAATTCTTTTTTCTTTGAGTATTCTAAGACATTTACTTCAAATCTGCAAATTCGAAAATCCGTCGCTGTGATTTCGAACCGGAAGTTTACACCAAATCGACAACTTCTTTAGTAGTTGTACGATTTTCATGAAATTTAATATGTAAGTAGACCTTAATGATGCGACTTGACAAATGACTTTACAAACTTATCTCCCCTTGGAGAAATTAAGGATCAAATTTTTCCAAAAAATTGACAAAATATAGACTTGTAACTACACGAGGTTTTTTTTTTTACCAAATTTTGATCAATTTTTCTTCTTATCCTTTTATTTAGGATACTTGATACAATCGATGACACGTGACGATGAATATGAAAGCTTTCATATCTGTAGCAGATCTAGTTACATATTACATATGAAAGCTTATTGTTTCTGTTAAGATTATTATTATTTATTATTAAGCTTTCATATTTCATATGAAAGCTTATTTGTTTCTGTTAAAGTTAGTATGAAAGCTTATTGTTTCTGTTAAGATTATTATTATTATTATAATGGGGTGCGAACGTTGTTTAAATATATTTTCAAAGCTTTCATATCTGCATGGAACAGTAGCAGATCTAGTTATTATTTTTTTTTGTGTGTGTATTTTCTGCAAAACGGATTTCTCAGAATCTAACCATGGGATTTTTCTGAAACTTTTGACCTACCACCCCAAAAATGGGATGCAAACGTTGTTAAAATATATTTTCAAAACGTTTTACGAATCCGAAATCACCGAATTTTACGAACAAAAAAAAATAAAATGCATAGTCGTAACTTTGTTATTTATTGACCTATTTTACTATTATTTTTTTCTTTGAGTATCTTGTAAAAAATCATTTTCATCTGCAGGTTCAGATTTTCGAATTTCGAAAATTCGTCGCTGTAATTTCGAACCGGAAGTTTAGACCAATTTGACAACTTATTTAGTAGTTGTACGATTTTCACGGAATTTAGTATATAAGTAGACGGGACAGTAGCAGATCTAGTTATTATTTTTTTTGTGTATGTATTTTCTGCAAATCGGATTTCTCAGAATCTAACCATAGGATCTTTCTGAAACTTTGACCTACCACCCCAACAATGGGATACGAACGTTGTTACAATATATTTTCAAATGCGACTTCAAAGATATGATTAGCAATTTTTTAAATTATCTTCCCTTGTCGAGATAATTTAGAAAATTTTAAAAATCATTTTCCAAATTATCTTCCCTTGGTGATATAAGGATCAATATTTTCAAAAATATCGTCGAAATATAGGTCAGAATGACCTAATTTTTTTTCCGTTACTAGACAAAAATTACCGATTCGTACACAAAATATGGAGTTTGTCGATCAAACCGGAAGTGCCAACATCTTGAAACGTGAAAAACTTTTGGGATATTGCATTTACAGACATGGAAGTTACATTTTTTGAATCCTTTAAGGAAAGCCTAAAAAACGTTCAGGTATTTATATGACCCATGGCATGTGACAGGAAGTGACTGTGAATATGAAAGCTTTCATATCTGCATGGGACAGTAGCAGATCTAGTTATTATTTTTTTTTGTGTATGTATTTTCTGCAAATCGGATTTCTCAGAATCTAACCCTAGGATCTTTCTGAAACTTTGACCTACCACCCCAACAATGGGATACGAACGTTGTTACAATATATTTTCAAAACGTTTTACGAATCCGAAATCACCGAATTTTACGAACTTTGTTATTTATTGACCTATTTTACTATTATTTTTTTCTTTGAGTATCTTGTAAAAAATCATTTTCATCTGCAGTTTCAGATTTTCGAATTTCGAAAATTCGTCGCTGTGATTTCGAACCGGAAGTTTAGACCAATTTGACAACTTCTTTAGTAGTTGTAAGATTTTCACGGAATTTAGTATATAAGTAGATCTTACCGATGCGACTTCAAAAATATGATTAGAAGTTTTTAAAATTATCTCCACTTGGCGAAATTAAGGATCAAATTTTTCAAAAAAATCAACGAAATATAGGTCAGAATGAACTAAAAAAAAATTCGATACTAGACAAGTAATTACTGATTAGTACACAAAATATGAAGTTAAAAAAGTACCAGGTTTTTTTGATATTTTCCTTACCGACATGGGAGTTATATTTTCTGAATTCTTGAAGGAAGGCCTTAAAAATGTTTAGAGCAGAATTTTTAAGTGAATATGAAAAATAGTGAAAAATCGACAATTACTGGCTTGTAAACAAACACAATAGGGCATACCATGTTCAATGCCTCTCTTATTTCTGAAAATAATACATTTCAGGATAGCTGGGATACGGGTCGAATTTTTGATATTTGACTATTTCAAAAATTCGAATTTTGCCTTTGATGTTTTTCGTGCCGCCAAAGTTGTTTACTAGTAGGGTTTCTCATTATATTTAGACTTGTAACTTTGTGATTTTTTCTTACACGTGACGATGAATATGAAAACTTTCATATCTGCATGGGACAGTAGCAGATCTAATTATTTTTTATATTTTTTTTTTTTTTGTATTTTTCCTGCAATTCGGATTTCACAGAATCTAATCATAGGATGTTACTGAAACTTTGGCTGTTAATTAAATATATTTTCAAAACGTTTTACGAATTCGAAATCATCGAATTTTACGACCGAAAAAACTAACAATGCATAGTCGTAACTTTGTTATTGATAAACCTATTTTTTATTAGAATATTTTCTTTGAAAATCTTGACGAAAGCCAATTTCACCTGCAATTTCAAATTTTCGAATTTCGAAAATTCATGGCTGTGATTTCCTTCCGGAAGTTATGACCAATTTGACAACTTCTTTAATAGATACACGATTTTTTATGAAATTTGGAATGTAGATCTTGCCGGTGCGACTTAAAAAAATTTCTAAAGATTTATCATATTAATTTTTTTTTCTTTGAAAACCTGGACGAAAGCCAATTTCACCTGCAATTTCGCTGTGACTTCGTTCCGAAAGTTATGACCAAGTTATGACGATTTTTATGAAATTTGGAATGTAAGTAGATCTGACTTCAAAAATTATCTCCCCTTGGAGAAATTATGGATCGAAATTTACAAAAAAATCGACGAAATATACTAGCTACGAGACTACTGATTCCTACACAAAAAATGGAGTTTGTAGCTCAATTCGTCTCAAGTTTGGGAAATCAATACATTTCTGGTCAGCCTCCTTCCCAGAATGGGTAGTGTCCTTGGAATCAATATATTTTCAAAACGTTTTGCGAATCCAAAATCTCCGAAATGAACTGATGAGAAAATTGGCCTTGGAATCTGTAACTTTGTGATTTTGTGATCTATTTCACGTAATATTTTTCTTTGAATACCTTACCTTACTTTAAATCTGCTATTTCCGATTTTTTGAACTCCAATATTACGTTGTTGACATCCTATCCCGGAAGAAAAACCAACATGACAACTTCTTGAACATTAGTTCGATTTTCATGAAATAAGGAATGTAAGTAGATCTTGTTGATCTACATGTAGCTTCAACGATATCATTAGAAATTTTCTAATGTATATCCCCTTGCAGAAATTGAGGACCTACACGAGTTGGAAAACAGGATTAAAATAAAAACAGTTTCCCCTAATCGGACAAAACAAAAAGAATCATCTGTCTAAGAAAACTACCAAAAACTAAACGATAATAAACGGTTTTTTTATTACCACTCAGCTGTGTGTGAAATAGACTTACCACTCGGGTGTGTGTGGAGTCGCTTTATTTTACGTCCACTTCCACCGAAGTGATATCGCAGACAAGCCACTCGGGTAATGGAGACTTCTTTATATAGCCGCGTCGGAGCACTTTGTTTTCAGTGGTATCAAGAAATGACGTCATGAAGACAAAGTACCTCGCACATAAATTCTACGGCTAAATGTTATTTACTAAGATAAGTTATATGCTTTATACGTACGAAAAACGTTTCAATTATGACCATTTCCGACTATTGTCGATGTCCAGTGCCATTTTTTGCCATCGATAAAATATAGTTCAGATTTCCTTTGATTTTTTATGTACTACCTTAGAAATTTCTATCAGGTCAAATGTTGATCGCGACGTTAGTTGCTTATCTCGAAAGTTTTCTCAAAATCGGTTTGTAACGAAACGTTCTCTACAAGGTGATGCCTTGTTAAATATTGTTTATTAAAGTGGCACAATTCAGTGCAGAACTTTTAATTCAGACCAAACGTTTATTGCAAATGATTAAGCTGGTCAATGAGAGCTTAATTTTAAAGTTTTATAATAATCGGTTGGTAATCCAATGTACTGTAAAAATTAAAGTGATAAAACAGAAAATTTCGCACGGTTGAAATATTTCTCACTTTAAGTCAGCAATTTGATGATTTTAGGGAGGATGGATGGCGCAATGGTGCAGAACATTCAATTCAGGCCAAACGTTTATTGCAAACGATTAAGCTGGTCAGTAGGCGCTTATTTTTAAAAGTTTTGTAATAATCGGTTGATTATTAAAGGTACCGTGCAAATTAAACTATTTAAACAGAAAATTTCGTCCGGTTGAAATGTTTCTCGCTATAAGTCAGCAATTTGCCGATTTTAGGAAGGTTGAATGGCTGAAGAGAGAGAGAGAGAGAGAAATGAGGTTTAACGTCCACTCAACACAAACAAGGTCATTTCGGGACTAACATATGTTTTTAAAATTTCATTTCAATACTTCGCTTGCGCGTAGGCGTCTTTTAGCGGTGGGAGTGAATGGCTGAATGGTAGCACGTGCGCGCTGTATCGTAACGCGTAAGGTCTGTCATTGAGTCAACTGGGGTGGTTTCCATTTCTCGGTTGTATGCGACAAGGAGTATGGTCACTGGTCCAACCTCGTGGGTTTTCTCCGTGTCCCTCGTATTCCTCTCACGGACAAAGACCGCTATTCACAAGCGAATTATTGAAAACATTCCACCGTGTGTTAGTCCCGAAATGACGTATTAGTCTTAATCTGCTTAAATCTACGCTGTGTTGTTGTGGCTAAGTGGGTAAGACGCTGGTTTGCTAGCCTTGGGGTCGGGTGTTCGATCCCTGCATTGGCCGAGAAAGGTCATCCAGATTTTCAGGCGGGGTTTCTCCTCATCGGTGATGCATAACATCTATTTGGATATTTATGTGGTGTTTGGTGGCTGAATGGCGCAGAACTTTCAATTCAGGCCAAACGTTTTTGCAAACGATTTAGCTGGTCAGTGGGAGCTTATTTTTAAGTGTTTTTAATAATCAGTTGGTAATTAAAGTTATTGTGCAAATTAAACTGTTAATGTAGAAAATTTCGCCTGGTTGAAATGTTTTTCGCTATAATTCAGCAATTTGCCGATTTTAGAGAGGTTGAATAGTTAGCACGTGCGCGCTGTGTCGTAACGTCTGTCATTGAGTCAACTGGCGTGGTTTCGATTGATTGGTTGTAAGTGACAAGGAGTATGGTCGCCTGTCCAGCCTCGTGGGTTTCTCCGAGTCCTCCGTATTCCTCCCACGGCTAAAGACCCCTTATGCGCAAGTGAATTATTGAAAAAAATTCAATCATGTGTTAGTCCCGAAATGACCAATTAGTCTAATCTGCTTAAAGCTACTCTGTGTTGTTTTAGCTAAGTGCGGAAAACGCAGGTTTGCTAGCCTGGAGATTGAGTGTTTGATCCCTGCATTGGACAAGAAAGTTCTTACCGATTTTCCGGCGTGGTTTCTCCTTGTCAGTGATGCAGGGCGGATGACCTGACAAGGACAGCTGTCTAGTCGTTCTGATGGGACGACAAACCGAGTTCCCTTGTCACATTGGTTTGCACGTAAAAGATCCCCTGTCAGTTGGAATTCGATATAAGAGTAGGCCGTAACGCTGCTCATTGTACACTTTATGAGGTATGCCCATCTTCATTAGTTCATTAGGAGCAGAACAGAAGGACGTTAAACCCCAATTTTCTCTGTGTTATTTGTTTATTATAGTGGATAAATATTTTTCTGGTTCTAGCAATTATTTAATTTCTGCATAGAAATCTTGCTTTAAACATTTTTTTATTGCAGAGTGACCTTCTTGTATATTGCAGTCTATGGCCCTTTGTTTAAAACATGCTTAAGAAGTTGTCACTATTTCCTACTTATAACCAAACATATTGGTAACCATAATTATATAATACATTCCTAATTTTGGTACCCGATTACAGCTGTACAAGTTTCTGTTATTTCCTTGTAGTTTACAGATTATTTTGTTGCCCGGTGCAATGTTTCTCCACTATATTTCGACTAGTAACTCTGTGTGTTTTTGACCGATTTTGATAACTTTGTCTTTAATTTTCCAAATTTACATATTTGACGTAAATATTCAAACAGTTGAGGTCAATCTGATTCAAAAAGTATTAGTTCCGTTATCTCATTAGATTTTTCGATGTGTTTTTACCATTTTCATTTCCTTTTTCTGAAACCTTTGGAGTGGGAAGTCATTCCAATTACTGCAACACAAGTCTCAGTTATTTCCCTTTAGTTTTCAGATTATTTTTTTTGCCCGGGTGCAATGTTTCTCACTATATTTAAACTTGTAACTTTGCGATTTTTTCTTGCCGATTTTGATAATCATTTTTTCTTGTGCATTGTTCTTTTAAGATACTTGATATAACCCATGCCACGTGAGAATGAATATGAAAACTTTCATATCTGCATGGAACAGTAGCAGATCTAGTTATTTTTTATATTTTTTTTTTTTGTGTTTTTCCAGCAAATAAGATTTTACAGAATCTAACCATAGGATGTTTCTGAAACTTTGACCTATCCCATCCAAAAATCGGTAGTGGCTGTTGATTAAATATATTTTCAAAACGTTTTACGAATTCGAAATCACCGAATTTTACGAACGAAAAAACTAACAATGCATAGTCGTAACTTTGTTATTGATAAACCTATTTTTTATTAGAATATTTTCTTTGAAAACCTTGACGAAAGCCAATTTCACCTGCAATTTCAAATTTTCGAATTTCGAAAATTCATCGCTGTGATTTTCTTCCGGAAGTTATGACCAATTTGACAACTTCTTTAATAGATACACGATTTTTATGAAATTTGGAATGTAGATCTTGCCGGTGCGAGTTAAAAAAAAATCTAAATTATCTCCCTTTGAAGAAATTAAGGGTCGAAATTTTCAAAAATATCGACAAAATATAGGTCAGATCACCTTGATTTTTTTTTTGGTACTAGCTACGAGACTACTGATTCGTACACAAAAAAATGTAGTTTGTAGCTCAATCCGTAAGTGCCACCATCTTGAAATAGCCAAAAAGCCTTTTGGATTTTTGGCTATTTTACTTACAGACACGTGAGTTATATTTTCGGAATCCTTGTGAGGAATGCCTATAAAACGTTTTCGTTAGAATTTTGATTTAAGTTAATTGATAGTCACCATTTTGAATTGAATATGAGAAATAGTGAAAAATCGACATTAACGATCGTGTAAATAAACAGAATAGACCGTAGTTTGTTGAATTCGTTTCCTATTTATGAAATTAATACATTTGGGGATAGCATGGCTCATTGTCGAATTTTTGGTATTTGAAAATTTCAAATTTCGACTTCGATGTTTTCTCGTGCCAACAAAGTTGGTTTCGCGTGAATAATTCCGATTAACAGCTTGAAAATAATCAAAAAGGTCGCAGTTTCGTGATTTCGTCTCAAGTTTGGGAAATCAATACATTTCTGGTCAACCTCCTTCCAAGAATGGGTGGTGGCCGTGGAATCAATATATTTTCAAAACGTTTTGCGAATCCAAAATCTCCGAAATTAACTTATGAAAAAATTGGCCTTGTCATTTGTAACTTTGTGATTTTGTGATCTATTTCAGTCAATATTTTTCTTTGAATACCTTACAACATTTACTTTAAGTCTGCTATTTTCGATTTTTTTGAATTCAAATATTACGTTATTGACATCCTATCCCGGAAGTAAAACCAACATAACAACTTCTTGAACATTATTTCGATTTTCATGAAATTGGGAATGTAAGTAGATTTTGTTGATCAACGATATCATTAGAAATTTTCGAATTTATCTCCCCTTGCAGAAATTGAGGGCTGGAAAAAGGGATTAAAAAATCCCAGTTACCCCAATCGGACAAAAAAAAAGGAATCATATGTCTTAGACAACTACCAAAATCTAAACGATAATAACCGGTGTTGGTTTTTCATTACCCCAAAGGAAAGCGAGAGCACTTTGTTTTCAATGGTATCAAGAAATGACGTCATGTAGACAAAGTACCTCGCACAGAAATTCTACGACTAAATGTTATTTACTAAAATAAGTTATTTTCACTTTAGAAGCATCCATCGCATATTTTGGTTAGCAGTAAAACACCGGTTGCTCAAATATTGAACATTGCATTCTATTATTATGCTTTATACGTATGGGAAACGTTTCAATTATGACCATTTCGGACTATTGTCGATTCTAGTGCCATTTTTTTAAACTTTAATTCTGCTATTTCCGATTTTTTTTTAAATTCGAATATTACGTTATTGACATCCTATCCCGGAAGTAAAACCAACATGACAACTTATTGATTATTAGTATGATTTTCATGAAATTGGGAATGTAAGTAGATCTTGTTGATCTAGCTTCAACGATAGCATTGGAAATTTTCTAATTTATCTCCCCTTGAAGAAATTGAGGACCTACACGAGTTGGAAAAAAGTATAAAAAAAGGCAGGTTACCGAATGTTAGCAAAAAAAAAAAAAAAAAGGAAAAAGTAAACCATAATATCTTGCGTTGGTTTTTTTTTATTACATCAGAGGAAAGCGAAACTTCCTTATAAATAGCCGCGTCGGAGCACTTTGTTTTCAATGGTATCAAGAAATGACGTCACGTAGACAAGGGACCACGCACATAAATTCTACGGCTAAATGTTATTTACTAAAATAAGTTATTTTCACTTTAAAATCATCAATCTCAAATTTTGCTTAATAGTAAAACTTCTGTTGTTCAAATATTGCCACTTTGAAAATTGCATTCTATATATGCTTTATGCGTACGAAAAACGTTTCAATTTCGGACTATTGTCGATGTCCAGTGTCATTTTTTGCCATCGATAAAATATAGGTCAGATTTCCTTTGATTTTTTATGTACTACCTTAGAAATTTCTATCAGGTCAAATGTTGATCGCGACGTTAGTTGCTTCTTTTGAAAGTTTTATCAAAATCGGTTGGTAACGAAACGTTCTCTACAAGGTGATGCCTTGTTGAAATATTACTCAGTCAGTTTTTGGCTAATTTGTTTATTAAAGTGACACAATTCAATGCAGAACTTTCAATTCAGGCCAAACGTTTATTGCAAACGATTAAGCTGGTCAATGGGAGCTTGTAAGATGCAAATTATCAATATTTTGTTTTATCATTTCATTTGCAGTGTCCAGGTCTTAAATTTAGATGTTATTTTTAGTTGAAAAGAATTGTTATCCAGACTTATATTCGTTAAGTAAATTGTATGTTAATTTGAGTCTGGTTAAGCGAGTCTTGGAAGGTCGCCATTGTTGTAGTATGGCTGCGGCCATGGCACTGGTTTTCTCATCGTTTATTTCCATTGTGGGATGACATAAAATACGGCGAGCACACTAATTATTATGTAACTGTTGAGTATAATAAACGCGGAAAGTGTTTATAGTATTGTTATTAGTTGTCACATTCATAAATACTGGTTTTGGAAGAGTTTAGAATTGTCATATTGCAGCGTCTATTCGGCATGGTTGCCGAGTAAAGGCCCTCTCATAAAGTAGGATTGTTGCTCATAATATTGAGGCCTGTTTAGGCCTAAAACCTATTTTGTGGTTATTTCTTATATTCTTATGCCCTTAGTATAATGTGTAGATAATTATGTATGTATGGTTGTACATTTTATCATGAAAATTTAAAGGTCGCATAAGACAGTTAGGTAGTAATTTGTAGCTTATGAAGGCTGTCTTTGTGTTTTCAGCCAATCATCACCATCACCATCACCACCATCATCAGCATCATCAACACCACCACCACTATCATATTATTACCAATCACCAGGTACCATGTTGATAGTCAGTACTGGTGGTTCTTCGACTTTGTGTACCTTGTCATACAATGATGTAATTGGAAGAATAAACCTAAAGGGTGCATTGGCGTTCATTGTTTGTCCCATACAGTTTGCTGTATTTATCATTGGCGTATTCGTTGTTCAACATGGAAGTTGGAATCGGAAACCAGTGCAGTGAAGGTATGTCTGTGTTATCAAAGGAAGATATTGGTAATGCTAAAGCCAAACTGAACTCAGTGTATAAATGTTTGAAAGACATAACTGAAACTGCCAGGCAGATGGTGGCTAATAATGAGAACATTGTTGCAGTAAGGAAACAATATTGCGACTGGATGTGTTTGTACGAAGATTATACAAATGCTCACGAATACTATTGTTCTTTTTTGTCAGTAGATTAAAGAGCTACCTATTATGATGAATATTATGATGAGCGCAAGATATACTTTGCTAACTTTAAGTCTTCAATTCAAGAATGGTTTATGAAGGCTGAAGATGTAACTTCAAGTAAAGGATCGAGATCCAATAAGTCAAAATCAAGTTGGTCATTCATCTCGATACAGTGCCACAACGTCTTTAAAGCTTAAAGAGGAACAGAATAAAGTCGAATTAGCAGCGCAATTTGAGGCCTTGAAACAACAGAAAGAAATTGAGGCTGCAAAACTGGATTTGGAATTTCGTGAAAAAGAACTGGCTTTTATGACTAAAATAAGTATTTCAAATGGTAAGGCCAAGTTGTTCGATGAATATAATAAGACTTGTAATAAATCCTGTGGAAATAACATTGATAGTCGTAAGTCTTCAAATGTTAGTGTTAGTCATGAACATGTACCGGTATGTGATGAACCCTTAAAGTCGGTTAACGTTGATGCTGATGAAAATATTACGGAAAAGTCAAACCTCAGAACTCTGACATTGCCACATAATCAGCAAATGAGTACCAGACAAGATTTTCTTCGAGTTAGGAATTCTAGTAGTCCGTCTATAAGTTACAATGATGTAGCCATTCCTGAGCAAGCTTCTAGGTATATGCCTAATGCTACACATAACCCTCCAGATGCTTGCATACCTCATCAAAATCAATCCGAAGGGGCCTTGAACACGAAGCTTCGTCAGATTAGAAAACCTAGCTCCAATATAAAGCCATTTAGTGGAAACGTACTTGAATATTAACGTTTTGTTCGACAATTCAATTCAGCTGTTGTGGCGAACTGCGAGTCCATGGAAGAAAGGTTAAACTTTCTTGATCAGTTTACGACTGGAGATGCGAATAAAATTGTCCAAAGTTATTGTTACTTGAATCCAGATCAAGCTTATCCCTTGGTGTTAGAACAATTAGAAACTCGTTATGGTAATGCAGAGTTAATAGCTAATGCCTTTATAGAAAAGGCGCTTAATTGGCCTGTCATCAAATCCGACAACCCAAAGGCCCTTGATGAATTTTCCATCTTTTTGACAGAGTGTTTACATGCGGTTCAGAGTATTGAGGCACTAAACATACTAGAATATTCAGAAAATTTAAAGAAGATTCTTCAAAAGCTACCATACCATATTCATGATAAGTTTAGAAATGTTGTACAGTTGACACGCGATCAGGGAAATAGAGTGCAGTTTGAACAGCTAGTTCGTCTTGTAAATTCTGAGGCATGGAAAGTCAATGATCCCACCATCGGTAAACAAGCCATATCCGTCGACCGTTCTGTATCTGGTAACCCACCAGTACCACATAAACCTTTTAAACCTAGAGGGTCTTTCGCGACTCAACTAACTGATAATTGGGTTAAACCTAGTCCTTCGTCAGACCGTAAACCCAATAATCCTCCAAAGGAATTTGAGATTGCTTTCAGCAAGCCATGTATATTTTGTAAACATCCATCACACCCTTTCTGTACCTGTAAAGAGTTCTCAACATTAAACTTTGAAGAGAAATCTGACTTTATAAAATCTGTAAGACTATGTTTCAGATGTCTGAAATCTGGTCATATGTATAAATTTTGCAGTGTCAAGACTAATTGTAATAAATGTGACGGTTCACATCATTCTATTATGCATACAAACAGTAGTGTAAATCCTAGTGGCGAAATGAACTCAAATAAGTTTAAACCTGTTGTTACCAGTGCTCTGACGGGTAAAGATATGGAGGCCGGCACCACAGATTGCACTATGGCAATCATTCCTGTTCAAGTTAAAATGCGTGGATGTGTCCAGTCTTTTAAAACATATGCCTTTCTAGACCCAGGCTCTAGTACTTCTTTCTGCACGCTCAACGTAATGAAGTGGCTTGGTTGTTCAGGTAGAAGAACAAAATTGACTATAGATACCATGGGGTCGTCACACACTATGGTATCATATATTATTAAAGGTATGCAGATCAGTGACTTAACCTTAGAAACTGTGACTGATTTACCAGACATTTATACAAAGGATGTTATGCCTGTGTCTCATGGACACATACCCACTTCAGATGATATTTGTAAATGGGCTCATCTTAAAGGAATTCACTTGCCCGTTCTTGATGCAGAAATTGGTCTTATGATAGGCAATAACGTTCCAGATGCATACTCACCACTGGAGATTAAAACTGGGCCCCCAGGAAGCCCCCACGGTGTCAGATCCGCACTTGGTTGGATCATATGGAACTTGGTCAGAGATTCGTCTAGATTGAGGCCTACTGTAAATAGGGCAGGAATTCAAGCTGTTCAAGACTTGGAGAATCTACGTCAAATGGTACAACAGACTGCTTCTTTAGATTTCCCTGAAAGATCGATTGATGATGTCAAAGAGAACTCCCAAGAGGACAACTCCTATATTAAGAAAGTAAATAAAACCTTGAAGTTTGAAGATGGACACTACACAATTGGTCTGCCTTTTAGAAAAGATCAAGTTTTATTACCCAACAACAAATCACAAGCAGAATGTCGTCTTAACAGTTTATTTAATAAGACCAGGAAGTACCAGAAATACCAGGAGATGGAAATCTGTATTTTGAATCCATGTTATATTTCTTTGGTGTCGTTGTGTTTCTACAATATATCAACTTATATAAAACAGTTTGGTGGCTACCCCAGTTTCGTTCTAATTATGCTCTTAAAGTTTACCTGATAGATCCAAATCTTGTGTCATTCTTGGCTATTCCGATGAGTAGAAGAGTTGTTGCTTGTTTTATGCAAGAGACATATGGATGGAAATATTCAGCCTTCCTATGCTCTAAGACGTGTAGTAAATGTGTATCCTGATAGAAATAGTCTAGTGCTTGTTGTGACTGTCAAAACAAAAACAAGCACTCTGGAACGTCCAGTGAATAAGTTGTGTATGCTGTTAGAGTCCGATTTGCAATATCTGATTTCATGGTATCATATATGTATGTGACATTGTGGGACTGTTGGATGGAAGAAACTGTGTAGGTCAACCTTTATGTTACATGGACTGTATTTTAATAAGAAACATGTGGCATTATTGGGACAACTGTTAATAAATTCCTTGAGATGACAATCTGTGAAAGTTTTGATGAGGTGACTGTTATTTTATGAAAGCCTTATCAAAATGACTGTTATGAAAGTCTCATTGGAAAACTGTAAAATCTTCTTATAGCTACTTGTGACAGTTTCATTATACATGTAACATCTGATACAGATAACTGTATGTTAGGCTATCTGAACTACATGTACATGTATGTTTAATATAAGAAAGTAAAAATATTACATGTTATTGTGTTTAGAAATTTGAATTTCATTAAAATCAGCTTTAAGGTTGTTAGTCTACATATATTGTTAGGTCTGTTAGAAACTGTTTTTTGAAATTTAGATTAATTCTTTGTTTTACCTTATGATGTATATGTACTTTAAGAGTTTAATTTGTTAGTAATCGTTATTGACATTAAGTCCATTTAGTGTTAAGATTAGCTTAAGATGATAATTTGCTCTTTGTTAGAGTGTTTATAATCGTTCCTTGACTATGCACGATTAGGAGGCCGGTGTAAGATGCAAATTATCAATATTTTGTTTTATCATTTCATTTGCAGTGCCCAGGTCTTAAATTTAGATGTTATTTTTAGTTGAAAAGAATTGTTATCCAGACTTATATTCTTTAAGTAAATTGCATGTTAATTTGAGTCTGGTTAAGCGAGTCTTGGAAGGTCGCCATTGTTGTAGCATGGCTGCGGCCATGTCACTGGTTTTCTCATCGTTTATTTCCATTGTGGGATGACATAAAATACGGTGAGCACACTAATTATTATGTAACTGTTGAGTATAGTAAACTTGGAAAGTGTTTATAGTATTGTTATTAGTTGTCACATTCATAAATACTGGTTTTGGAAGAGTTTAGAATTGTCATATTGTAGCGTCTATTCGGCATGGTTGCTGAGTAAAGACCCTCTCATAAAGTAGGATTGTTGCTTATAATATTGAGGCCTGTTTAGGCCTAAAACCTATTTTGTGGTTATTTCTTATATTCTTATGCCCTTAGTATAATGTGTAGATAATTATGTATGTATGGTTGTACATTTTATCATGAAAATTTAAAGGTCGCATAAGACAGTTAGGTACCAATTGATAGCTTATGAAGGCTGTCTTTGTCTTTTCAGCCAATCATCACCATCACCATCATCACCATCATCAACACCACCACCACTATCATATTATTACCAATCACCAGGTACCATGTTGATAGTCAGTACTGGTGGTTCTTCGACTTTGTGTACCTTGTCATAAAATGATGTAATTGGAAGAATAAACCTAAAGGGTGCATTGGCGTTCATTGTTTGTCCCATACAGTTTGCTGTATTTATCATTGGCGTATTCGTTGTTCAACATGGAAGTTGGAATCGGAAACCAGTGCAGTGAAGGTATGTCTGTGTTATCAAAGGAAGATATTGGTAATGCTAAAGCCAAACTGAACTCAGTGTATAAATGTTTGAAAGACATAACTGAAACTGCCAGGCAGATGGTGGCTAATAATGAGAACATTGTTGCAGTAAGGAAACAATATTGCGACTGGATGTGTTTGTACGAAGATTATACAAATGCTCACGAATACCATTGTTCTTTTTTGTCAGTAGATGAAAGAGCTACCTATTATGATGAATATTATGATGAGCGCAAGATATACTTTGCTAACTTTAAGTCTTCAATTCAAGAATGGTTTATGAAGGCTGAAGATGTAACTTCAAGTAAAGGATCGAGATCCAATAAGTCAAAATCAAGTTGGTCATTCATCTCGATACAGTGCCACAACGTCTTTAAAGCTTAAAGAGGAACAGAATAAAGTCGAATTAGCAGCGCAATTTGAGGCCTTGAAATTGAGGCTGCAAAACTGGATTTGGAATTTCGTGAAAAAGAACTGGCTTTTATGACTAAAATAAGTATTTCAAATGGTAAGGCCAAGTTGTTCGATGAATATAATAAGACTTGTAATAAATCCTGTGGAAATAACATTGATAGTCGTAAGTCTTCAAATGTTAGTGTTAGTCATGAACATGTACCGGTATGTGATGAACCCTTAAAGTCGGTTAACGTTGATGCTGATGAAAATATTACGGAAAAGTCAAACCTCAGAACTCTGACATTGCCACATAATCAGCAAATGAGTACCAGACAAGATTTTCTTCGAGTTAGGAATTCTAGTAGTCCGTCTATAAGTTACAATGATGTAACCATTCCTGAGCAAGCTTCTAGGTATATGCCTAATGCTACACATAACCCTCCAGATGCTTGCATACCTCATCAAAATCAATCCGAAGGGGCCTTGAACACTATGCTTCGTCAGATTAGAAAACCTAGCTCCAATATAAAGCCATTTAGTGGAAACGTACTTGAATATTAACGTTTTGTTCGACAATTCAATTCAGCTGTTGTGGCGAACTGCGAGTCCATGGAAGAAAGGTTAAACTTTCTTGATCAGTTTACGACTGGAGATGCGAATAAAATTGTCCAAAGTTATTGTTACTTGAATCCAGATCAAGCTTATCCCTTGGTGTTAGAACAATTAGAAACTCGTTATGGTAATGCAGAGTTAATAGCTAATGCCTTTATAGAAAAGGCGCTTAATTGGCCTGTCATCAAATCCGACAACCCAAAGGCCCTTGATGAATTTTCCATCTTTTTGACAGAGTGTTTACATGCGGTTCAGAGTATTGAGGCACTAAACATACTAGAATATTCAGAAAATTTAAAGAAGATTCTTCAAAAGCTACCATACCATATTCATGATAAGTTTAGAAATGTTGTACAGTTGACACGCGATCAGGGAAATAGAGTGCAGTTTGAACAGCTAGTTCGTCTTGTAAATTCTGAGGCATGGAAAGTCAATGATCCCACCATCGGTAAACAAGCCATATCCGTCGACCGTTCTGTATCTGGTAACCCACCAGTACCACATAAACCTTTTAAACCTAGAGGGTCTTTCGCGACTCAACTAACTGATAATTGGGTTAAACCTAGTCCTTCGTCAGACCGTAAACCCAATAATCCTCCAAAGGAATTTGAGATTGCTTTCAGCAAGCCATGTATATTTTGTAAACATCCATCACACCCTTTCTGTACCTGTAAAGAGTTCTCAACATTAAACTTTGAAGAGAAATCTGACTTTATAAAATCTGTAAGACTATGTTTCAGATGTCTGAAATCTGGTCATATGTATAAATTTTGCAGTGTCAAGACTAATTGTAATAAATGTGACGGTTCGCATCATTCTATTATGCATACAAACAGTAGTGTAAATCCTAGTGGCGAAATGAACTCAAATAAGTTTAAACCTGTTGTTACCAGTGCTCTGATGGGTAAAGATATGGAGGCCGGCACCACAGATTGCACTATGGCAATCATTCCTGTTCAAGTTAAAATGCGTGGATGTGTCCAGTCTTTTAAAACATATGCCTTTCTAGACCCAGGCTCTAGTACTTCTTTCTGCACGCTCAACGTAATGAAGTGGCTTGGTTGTTCAGGTAGAAGAACAAAATTGGCTATAGATACCATGGGGTCGTCACACACTATGGTATCATATATTATTAAAGGTATGCAGATCAGTGACTTAACCTTAGAAACTGTGACTGATTTACCAGACATTTATACAAAGGATGTTATGCCTGTGTCTCATGGACACATACCCACTTCAGATGATATTTGTAAATGGGCTCATCTTAAAGGAATTCACTTGCCCGTTCTTGATGCAGAAATTGGTCTTATGATAGACAATAACGTTCCAGATGCATACTCACCACTGGAGATTAAAACTGGCCCCCCAGGAAGCCCCCACGGTGTCAGATCCGCACTTGGTTGAATCATATGGAACTTGGTCAGAGATTCGTCTAGATTGAGGCCTACTGTAAATAGGGCAGGAATTCAAGCTGTTCAAGACTTGGAGAATCTACGTCAAATGGTACAACAGACTGCTTCTTTAGATTTCCCTGAAAGATCGATTGATGATGTCAAAGAGAACTCCCAAGAGGACAACTCCTTTATTAAGAAAGTAAATAAAACCTTGAAGTTTGAAGATGGACACTACACAATTGGTCTGCCTTTTAGAAAAGATCAAGTTTTATTACCCAACAACAAATCACAAGCAGAATGTCGTCTTATCAGTTTATTTAATAAGATCAGGAAGTACCAGAAATACCAGGAGATGGAAATCTGTATTTTGAATCCATGTTATATTTCTTTGGTGTCGTTGTGTTTCTACAATATATCAACTTATATAAAACAGTTTGGTGGCTACCCCAGTTTCGTTCTAATTATGCTCTTAAAGTTTACCTGATAGATCCAAATCTTGTGTCATTCTTGGCTATTCTGATGAGTAGAAGAGTTGTTGCTTGTTTTATGCTAGAGACATATGGATGGAAATATTCAGCCTTCCTATGCTCTAAGACGTGTAGTAAATGTGTATCCTGATAGAAATAGTCTAGTGCTTGTTGTGACTGTCAAAACAAAAACAAGCACTCTGGAACGTCCAGTGAATAAGTTGTGTATGCTGTTAGAGTCCGATTTGCAATATCTGATTTCATGGTATCATATATGTATGTGACATTGTGGGACTGTTGGATGGAAGAAACTGTGTAGGTCAACCTTTATGTTACATGGACTGTATTTTAATAAGAAACATGTGGCATTATTGGGACAACTGTTAATAAATTCCTTGAGATGACAATCTGTGAAAGTTTTGATGAGGTGACTGTTATTTTATGAAAGCCTTATCAAAATGACTGTTATGAAAGTCTCATTGGAAAACTGTAAAATCTTCCTGTAGCTACTTGTGACAGTTTCATTATACATGTAACATCTGATACAGATAACTGTATGTTAGGCTATCTGAACTACATGTACATGTATGTTTAATATAAGAAAGTAAAAATATTACATGTTATTGTGTTTAGAAATTTGAATTTCATTAAAATCAGCTTTTATGTTGTAAGTCTACATATATTGTTAGGTCTGTTAGAAACTGTTTTTTGAAATTAAGATTAATTCTTTGTTTTACCTTATGATGTATATGTACTTTAAGAGTTTAATTTGTTAGTAATCGTTATTGACATTAAGTCCATTTTGTGTTAAGATTAGCTTAAGATGATAATTTGCTCTTTGTTAGAGTGTTTATAATCGTTCCTTGACTATGCACGATTAGGAGGCCGGTGTAAGATGCAAATTATCAATATTTTGTTTTATCATTTCATTTGCAGTGCCCAGGTCTTAAATTTAGATGTTATTTTTAGTTGAAAAGAATTGTTATCCAGACTTATATTCTTTAAGTAAATTGTATGTTAATTTGAGTCTGGTTAAGCGAGTCTTGGAAGGTCGCCATTGTTGTAGCATGGCTGCGGCCATGGCACTGGTTTTCTCATCGTTTATTTCCATTGTGGGATGACATAAAATACGGTGAGCACACTAATTATTATGTAACTGTTGAGTATAGTAAACTTGGAAAGTGTTTATAGTATTGTTATTAGTTGTCACATTCATAAATACTGGTTTTGGAAGAGTTTAGAATTGTCATATTGTAGCGTCTATTCGGCATGGTTGCTGAGTAAAGACCCTCTCATAAAGTAGGATTGTTGCTTATAATATTGAGGCCTGTTTAGGCCTAAAACCTATTTTGTGGTTATTTCTTATATTCTTATGCCCTTAGTATAATGTGTAGATAATTATGTATGTATGGTTGTACATTTTATCATGAAAATTTAAAGGTCGCATAAGACAGTTAGGTACCAATTGATAGCTTATGAAGGCTGTCTTTGTCTTTTCAGCCAATCATCACCATCACCATCATCACCATCATCAACACCACCACCACTATCATATTATTACCAATCACCAGGTACCATGTTGATAGTCAGTACTGGTGGTTCTTCGACTTTGTGTACCTTGTCATAAAATGATGTATTTGGAAGAATAAACCTAAAGGGTGCATTGGCGTTCATTGTTTGTCCGATACAGTTTGCTGTATTTAGAGCTTATTTTTTTAAAGTTTTATAATAATCGGTTGGTAATCCAATGTACTGTAAAAATTAAAGTGATAAAACAGAAAATTTGAACCGATTGTAATGTTTCTCACAATAAGTCAACAATATGACGATTTTAGGGAGGTTGGATGACGGAATGGTGCAGAACCTTCAATTCAGGCCAAACGTTTATTGCAAACGATTAAGCTGGTCAGCGGGGCTTATTTTTGAAAGTTTTGTAATAATCGGTTGATAATTAAATGTACCGTGCAAATTAAACTATTAAAATAGAAAATTTCTCCCGGTTGAAATGTTTCTCGCTATAATTCAGCAATTTGCCGATTTTAGGGAGGTTGGATGGCTGAATGGTTAGCAGGTGCGGGCTGCATCGTAACGTTTGTCATTGAGTCAACTGGCGTGGTTTCGATTTCTCGGTTGTACGTGAAAAGGAGTATGGTCGCCTGTCCAACCTCTTGGTGTTTCTCCGTACCCTTCGTATTCTCCTCACAGCTAAAGAGCCCCATGCGCAAGCGAATTATTGAAAAAAAAATCAACCATGTGTTAGTTCCGAAATGACTTATTAGTCTTAATCTGCTTAAATCTACTCTCTGTTGTTGTGGGTAAGACGCCGGTTTGCTAGCCTGGGGGTTTCCCCTTGTCAGTGATGCAGGGTGGATGGCCTGGCAAGGACAACTGACTAGTCGTTCTCCTGAAAGTTTGAATTCGATAAAAGAGTTGGCCATAGCGCTGCTGTCCGGGCAAAATCTCCCTCATTGCACTGTATGACGTATACCCGTCTTCATTAGCCCAAATTAGGAGCAGAACAGTAAGACGTCAAACCCCATTTCATTTCATTTTATTTTCTGTATGCTGTTTCTTCACTATAGTGGATAAATATTTTTCTGGTTCTAGCAATGATTTAATTTCTGCATAGAAATCTAGTTTTGAACAGTTTTTATATTATTTTCGCTTACGTTAATTTCTGCTCTTGATGGCACGTTTTTAATTACTGATGAAATATTTCAGCACATAAAATAAATAAATATTGTGATAAGGGACACCCTTGTCTTACACCTCTTTGTGGCCAATCTGTTGTTTATGACACTAATTGAAATATCTTTATAAAAATATATTCTTCCATCTCTCAAAGCGAGAATTTCATATTTTCTAAGAAAGTCCAAACATAATTATTTCTATGTCTTTTGCTCAATACGTTGTCAACTCACTATTATATGATCATAGGCATTATTTCCCACATTTAAAAATCAATCACGCCGAAATAATAACAGAATTACTTCCCTTGTTTTTCTATTCTCCCAATGCATTAGCTATCTTCAAACGTTTAAATTTGAATTTGAAAATGAAATTTTTACCAATTTCTCAACTGGCAATAGTGAATTATAGGATTATTCTTTAACAAGGCAAGACTGTTTATAGATACCATCTATTTTAAGGCTTTATTTTAATACATTTTAAACATATAACTTAAATATATAAAATTACCGCTTTAAATGTGTCGTTTGCTAATTGTGAGATTTTTATATTAGTTTCGTTTACGTTAATTCCTGCTATTGATGGCTCGATTTTAATTACTGATGAGAATATTTCAGCGCATAAAATAAATAAAAAAGACCCTTGTCTTACGCCTCTGGATATTTTAAAACTCTTAAAGCGAGAATTTCATATTTTCTAAGAAAGTCAAAACATAATTATTTCTATGTCTTTTGCTCAATAGGTTGTCAACTCAATATTATATGATCATAGGCATTATTTTCCACACTTAAAAATCAATCACGCCGAAATAATAACACAATTACTTCCCTTGTTTTTCTATTCTCCCAATGCAATAGCTATCTCCAAACGTTTAAATTTGAATTTGAAAATGACATTTTTACCAATTTCTCAACTTGTAACAGTGAATTATAGGATTACTCTTTAACAAGGTAAGACTGTTTATAGATACCATCTATTTTAAGGCTTTATTTTAATACATTTTAAAACTATAACTTAAAAATATGAAATTACCGCTTTAAATGTGTCATCTGCTAATTAAGAGATTTTTATATTAGTTTCGTTTACGTTAATTCCTGCTATTGATGGCTCGATTTTAATTACTGATGAGAATATTTCAGCACATAAAATAAATAAATAAATAAGACCTCTGGATATTTTAAAACTCTTTATGGCCAATCCATTGTCCATTAATCCATCTCTTAACCTTTTTAATATTGGTACGATTTTCATGAAATTTGGAATGTATGTAGACCTCATTGTCCAAACTTCAACGATACCATTAGACATGTCCTAAATTATCTCTTGGACAAATTAATATCTTTCCGGATAGCCTAGCTCGGTGTTTAGTATGTAAATATTTCAAAATTTCGAATATCATTCTTGACGTTTTCCGTAACGACAAAATTGCTTAGGTGTGAAAAATTCCCATTAACGGCTTGAAAATAATCGAAATCGGCCTTCGTTTCGTTAACTCGTCTCCTATTTCCGAAATCAATACATTTCTGGTTAGCCTCCTCCCAAGAATAGCCGGTGTCTTTGGAATCAAAATAACTTCACAGCTGTAACTTTGTGATCTATTTTACTGGGTTTTTTTCTTTGAATGCCTTAAAACATTTACTTTGAAACAGCTATTTCCGATTTTTTAAATTCGAATATTACGTCAACCCGGAAATAAAACCAACATGACAACTTCTTGAATATAAGTACGATTTTCATGACATTGGGAATGTCAGTAAATATTGTTGATCCAGCTTCAACGATATCAGCGCCTTTTGGGCGATTTTAATAATTATTTTTTGTTTTAACCATCCTTGACAACACCAGTAACATCCGCCGTGAAGTGATGCCTTGTTGAAATATTTCTCGTTTTAAAAAGTGGCACCATTCTATATTTTTTTTAAAGTGCTGAACTTACAATTCAGGCTTAAAACCAAAAGTACGACAAAGATGGTTAATTGTCAGTAGCGCGTGTGTCACCCACTGGCTCTTACGCACGCTGTGATTTTGATGAACATGAAGTGATAATTTTTGACAATTCAGGTTCACTGACAATAAATGAACTTAGTGAGGGTGGTAGAACTGTCAGATTTTTATCGCAAGAATTCCCAATTTCTGAATTCACAGCAAGATTGGCTCTAATGGTGGATATTTTATTATGAAAATATGAGGAAAATTTATCAGCGAGTTGTTGAACAGTGTCAGACTCGGGAAGTAAAGTTACACCATAGTTGTAATCTGATAACGCATTGTAGATACGAAAAAGCTCTTTGAATTTGTTGTCACTATTGTCAATTCTATCTGAATAATAAGACTTCTTAGCACCAATAACGCATCTATTGAAATTGAGCTTCTCTAGCTGATAATTGTTCTGATGGATTTGGAGCTTGGAATTTCGCCATGTTCGCTCAGCTTTATTTCTAGATCGTAGTGTAGACCCACTCTGACTTCAGACGAATTCTAATATGCACGGCTGGATAAAGCTTATCTAATGTGGATTGCAATATATCGTTAAATTGTATTGCTTTGATGTCGACATTTTTCCAGATTTACTATGTTCAGACAAAAATTGTTTCGAGGTCATTTTTTTTTTTAGATTTCGTGTTTGCTGCGTCTGGACCGGATCATCAGTAGGTTGGATCTTTACGGGAAGTGATTAGATACGATTGACTCCTGTACAGTTAGATTACCAACGAAACTTTCGCAGTTTCTAGTTATTACAAGATCGGGGGGTTGGGATGGCCTAGTGGTCTAGAGTGCCGCGCTTCGACCTCTAGCTGGCCGGTCACCTCTGGCTTGCGGCTGTGGTTTCGAGCCATGGTGTGAGCGTATGTGGCATGGAGATAGGGGCGCCTTCTCAACCTCGTGGGTTTCCTCCGGGCACTCCGGTTTCCTCCCACTGCTAAAAGACCCCTACGCGCACGCGAATTATTGAAATAAAGTTAAAACCATATGTTAGTCCCGAAATGACCTAGTTTGTGTTGAGTGGACGTTAAACCCCATTTCTCTCTCTCTATTACAAGATCGAGGGTATGACATGCGTCATCAACCACGCTATCAGGGACTTGGTGTATATCTACGATACAGACATGATGGCTCACTGTTCAACCTCCACCGACTTGAGTCCAAGACCAAGGTTGTGGACAAGATCATCCTGGAAGCACTTTTTGCTGATGACTGTGCTCTCATGGCACACAAAGAGTCTGACCTACAGCTCATCACAGATAAGTTTGCAGAAGCTTCCCTCCTTTCCGGACTCACCATAAGAAGGAAGGCGCCAACCACCAACCCTGACAGTTTCCTTGCTCTTACTGCACCCGCGTCTGCCGATCAAGGATTGACTTAATTAGCCCACAAAAAAGAAGCACTAAGCTCACGAGGATAGTCACCATCGTATCGATGAACGACCAAGATAAATATAAGTGCACCCCACCCCCGTGTTTTACTAGGTACACGGAATATCCGGAGGGTATCAGTTCAGCTAATGTAGATTGATCATTACTTTCAGTGAGCCAAGTTTTAGAGAGTGCAAATCGATCAAGTTTATTAGTTTGTATAAATTCATTTAAATCCAATGTTTTATTCCGCACTGATATGCAGTTCGGAAGGCAGAAACGTGTAGAAGTTGTGATTTTACATAATTTGTTAGAACGTTTCTGTAATTCAATTTGAATGAGGGTTTTGAAAATGGGCTCATTACATGATTATTTTAGACTGGTGTCAGGTCTTGAAGTGATTAAGGTAGGTATGTAATGTTTAGGTTTCTCCTGGTTGGTTTACGTTTTAATATAACATTTACTGCTTTCACATTTAGTCACATTCTTTCTCAGTTGTAACAGTTCATATCTGCTTTAAATTTTGTTAGAGTATTGTTCATTAGGTGTAATCCTAATAGTCATAATACTAATCACAAACACACACCATGTGACATAATATAGTGAACTCATTGATCCTTGACACAATATAATCCAAATTTACTTATCAATGGTTGACTGGTCACTATTAAAAATCCAATAAAAATGTTTAAGCATAGATTTCACAAAAACCAAACACAGGTTTAGCCAGTCTTAGTTCATATCCTTATGAATAGTTGAGCCAAATTCAAGCACTTAGAAAGATATATAACTTAATATAATGCTTGATACTTGTAGAGCAAAGAGGAGCTGACTTCTCGCTCTACTACTCACTACTTAAACTTAGTGGCCTCTACAGTTACAAATGTACGTATTTTAAATATATTTCTAATATTAAAATAGCACAATTTACAAATATTATTACGAGCAGAATCAGATGAAAATATATCACAATTACCAATTACAACAGGGAGGTTATCATGTGCAAATTTCCTTAAATGATGCCTAGAGCCTAATAACAAATGTTTTCAAGTTACAATTTTGATAAATTGAAAGAGGATGGACCATAAGGTTTAAATGAAATATATATTTGAGTATCATCGGCATACACATGAAAGCGGAGACCATAGTTTCTGACAATATCACCTAATGGTGACATATAGAGGGTAAATAAAATTGGTCCAAGAAGAGAACCATGAGGAACCCCAGATGACAAAACAGATTCAGACGAGGATTTACAATTAACTAACATACACTGTTTTCTATCCATAAGACAGCTTTCTAAAAGATTTAATACAGAGCCACAGATACTGAATTTAAATTGAAGTCTACGTAGAAGAATGGAATGGTCCACTCTGTCGAAAATAGCAGATAACTCCAATGAAATTAAAATATCATTTGTGACTCGGGTTTAAGCTGAACTCCGGTAACAAAAATACCGAAATAATTTAATTTAAAAAAAGTTAACACCCCCAAGTCGCCATATTTGTGGAATAAATATGGCGGAACATGGAGGCTTATGACATGGAAAGGTGAGCCGATCTCACTTTCAGTTTTTTTCTTGTCAGCCAGCTGTACACATCCGGTCTATATATTCTCTACACACGCTTCACTGATTGCTCTATTTTTTCCCAACAATATACCAATTTATTGACGATTGCAAAATGTATGATCAGGTAAGCCTGTAAATGATTAGTTGTGTTTGATAATCACTAACCACAACAGATAAAAATTAGTATAACACATTTTGATCAAATTCTGCAGTTACAGATAAAAATTATTATAACACATTTTGATCAAATTCTGCAGTTTTTATTTTAAACAAAAACACACGCAGAACAAAATACACAGCTCCCTCCTAGGCGCTTACCTAATTCCTGAAGCTAAGCTTCCTAAAATTAGGCCTAAATTTAAATGAAAAGGCGACAAATGAATGTTTCTTCGCAATAATTACATTTAAACAGTAAAAACTACTTCTTGTCAAACTGTTCTACATTCACAACAATAGAATTGAAATCTATCGCATAGTTCAACCTACATTTGCATATGAAACGTGGTGCTGTGCGAAAGATGATTATGTGGAAAGCGTGGACACAAATGAGATGTGGCAGAGCGTAAGTGTAAAATGTAATGAGCGAATTGTAAAATGTAGAAACGTCAATAAAAGTGTTTTCTAACAAAATATTCTTCACTTGTCACTTAGTATTTGACGTTTTGCACTTGACTCTTGCCTTACGAGTGTTGTGGGCGGGGGTGTAGGATAAGCTATAATGTTATTCTTCACATGGATTTTGGTTATTTTTCGTGCTTGACACTCATGACATGATTTTACATAGTCACTAACTATGGTAGCTAATCGAGGAAAGTAATAATGTTCTTTTATTCTATCAATAGTGTCATGAATTCCACCATGAGCTCCCATCGGTGAATCATGAAATAATCTTAACACATGATTTGTTCAAATCTCCGGAAGAACTAACTGATATTGTGACATTGATTTAGTTCTCTTGGCTTTAGCTATATGAGAATGATATAAAATTCCATCAAATAATGCGAAATCAGATTGCTGTAACAAAATTTCTCTCGATTGGCGTTGAGATTTTGGTAGACTCCCATTTTCGAAATAGGATCTTGTCGTTGAGAATCCTTGATACAATCTAAAGACATATCAACATGAACTGGAGGCTGTACTACAATATTCTCTGTAACTGCGGTCTCGCTATTCGTAGTTATACCAGGATCAGTAGACTTGGTGATAAAGGAATCAGTTTGAACGGTTGGATGATGATTAAGAGTTCATAGCTAAATTTCGCAATTCATCACGATGTGTAAACGACGACGATTCCTTGTCTGATCGCTTTCGGCGTTTCACAAGTTTCACAAGGTCTTTAAAGCTTGATGGTCTGTTTCGATAACAAAATGTCTGGACTACAATCTAAAATACTAGTCACTAGACAAAGTAACTCAAATTTTGTGGGGCCGTATGACCGTTGCCATTTGGTCAATCCTTCAGATCCAAAACGTACAACACGTTCACCTATAGGGGCGTTGATGTTTAGACACCAAATCTGAATTGTATGCTGAACAAGATTAGTAAGACCAAGTCCAGAATTTTCATCTGTCACAAAGATGTCTCGAAAGTCTGACAAACATGACAAAAGTTGTTCGCTTTCTTGCTGAGACAAATCAGGATTAATGTTAAAATTCAACTTATCTAACTTATTGTTATCAAGTACTGTATCAGATAATTGGGTATGAGGTGTACCGATTGACATACAATCTGTCTGCTGTTGGATATTAAAACACGACAGAATATTATATGAATTATCGACAAGTTTGCAAGAATTGTACCCTTAGTGATATAAACGATCTCGTTGCCATTATCGACGTTACAAGAGACAATGGATCTGGCAACAAATACACCTGTAGCTAACAATTCGCTATGGACCGTGCAGACACCTTGCATTCGAATCTGTATACCTTTACATTTACCCTGTATAACACACTCAGAACTAGGTTGAATAAAACAAGTAACATTACTCCTAACGTTAACCTTTGACTTAACACCAGTGAACTGACTAGCTGCTCTAAAATCAATAGTGATATCATTGTATCTCATATACCCTGTGCCTAATAATAAAGGGTGTATAGCATGTTCAAAAAAGTAAACCGATAACATAGTGTCAATTGTTGAACTTTTAACAGATATGGTGACAGTAGCAGTACCATAAATTGAAATAGACTGATCATTGGCTAACAAAACAGTTTCATTACTTGGTGAAAAATTAAGGATAACCCACTGAGGTAAACTCAAATATATCTTTTGACATAACATTAATGGAGCTTCCAAAGTCCAAAAGTGCAGAAATTTTATTTAAACCTTGTAAAAACATAAAGTTTTTATCAAACACCGCATAGCTGACACTTGACCATTTTTTTTCGACTAGAAAGATGTAAACAGTTCTTGGCTATGTGTCAATAATAGTAGCATAACTAGCATTTAACCGTTGGGTCAGGCACATCGACGCCATTCCAATTACATCTATACTGGTAGTGATCACGGGCTGAACACTTATAGCATCGGGATTGTTGGCGGTTGGATCTACCGACAGGGTTGTTTCCTCCACCATAGTTAGGTGTGTGTGATGCAGTTTTCCTAGAATCCATCTTTGCTTCTGTAGCCATGACACTGGGTGTAGTTGGGGCTCTGTGGCCGTGTGTCTCACCTATTTTAGCAGAGTGTAGTGCACCTCGGAACGTACAGTCTTGACCGGCCTGCGTTCGTACAAAAAATGCTAGCTGGGGTGGAAGGGCAATAATAAATTTTAATGTCATTTCCCTCTCAGGTTTATTAAACCTGGTGCCTTTCTGTAATATTAATGAATGATATTCTTCAAGCATCTGGCAACAAATTATCATAAACAACCTCTTCTGCCAGAACTGATGGCTGGTTGTTGCAGTACTCCTTTTCAAAATGCTGTCGGATTGTCGCAAAATTGGTTTTCGCAGGGCCATCCAAGTGAAGTTGAAATGCTGCAACGGCTCTTGGACTATCAATCTGGATGTTTGCCAATAAGAAATACGATAACAGTTCTGACAAAAATCGTCTCGAATCATCGTGCATATACCCAGTAAAGTCTTTAATAATTTTCTTCATGGAACCAATCGATATACCTGTAGTTGGGGGTTCAGATTGTTGGTGTTGAAAAGGGTCTGTCGTTACAGAACAGAAGGCGGTGCAGGTTGTTGTTGTGAAAAAAAGATGCTGAGCCCGGCGCTGATGTGGCAGTTTGTCGGCCATGCTGGGGAAACGTGGTTGGAAATGACAGCTCATTAATCGTGAAAGTAAATCAAAGTTCCCTCCGGGTCCATTACTTACAATTTGAATTTGGCATTTTAACATCTCCGCCATGTTGGGGGTAGGGTTTTATCTTCTTGTTCATTGTCTACATTATCGACAAACAACTTGTAGCTAACTTCAATATTACATTTTATTCAAACGACTTTTTACCAGCCTAAGCTAGTTTTTCAATCAAAATACAAGTTTCGTATTTTTGGAGTTAACCTACTCAAGTAAAATGGTGTATTCTCCCTTTAGCCATATATATTGATTGGTTCTCACACGACTCTTACTATACTAGAATATAACAAGAGGTATTTTGACTTTATCATTATCGGTATTATAGGACTTTGTACATTTTACTGTTTACATATAATCAATGGAAACGACATTATTGCAGAGAATTTAATATTGACAGCAATACCCTTTCACAGACGTAGGAGCAAGTCTAACGCATTAGAGCAGGTTATCCTGTTGAAGACTACCGGAGTAGACTGGGATAACCAGACACCAAAGACTGCCATTCAATTTGGACTCCTCGCGTATTTCGGCGAATATAACTCATTAGAAATTACAGTAAAAACAGAAAGGGTTGAATGTAAAACAGTTTATATACATTCATATCACATTATTATATGTGTCCACATTTGTGTCCATTTCTAGGTGACAAAGAAGAGCGATGCAGCTCCTTTAAACCTTCCTGTTTGCATGCATTCAATATTTTAATGTCACGTAACTATGTCCACATTTGTGTCCATTTCTAGGTGACAAAGAAGAGCGGTGTAATTCCTTTAAACCTTCCTTTTTGCATGCATTCAATATTTTAATGTCACGTAACAAATATACAATCCTTACATAGGTAGTTTCCACTTAGAAGTAAGTTGTTTTTTTCCTAAGACATTTCATTTCTTTACATATTGAGACGTCGTAAAATATCGACATAAAGAAACGATATGTTGTTGCAACTTTTTGGTACCTCCACATCCGGATAAATTAGTCCGAAAAGATCGATGAATTCTTGACTGCATTTTTTCTCTTCTGGTATGAGAAAGTACGTCCTATAAGTCTTGGAGATTTATCGGGACACCGCAGTCAACTGTATTAAATGTAGCTGGGGAGTAGAAAATTATATCTGGTTTACCACTAATTACATCACAATTCCTCTGCTTTCTAATATGATGTATATTCCACTGAGTTACTATAATGTTTAAATCCGCCTGAAGTAAAGGCATAAAACAGTATTGAAGACATTCTTGGTGAATTGGATCTCCATGGTTATAAATACCCAAATCTCGGAAAAGTCAATCCCAAAATCAGTGCATTGTTTACAAATGGTACTCCACCAAGACTCTATTCTCTCATGGGGGGTTGGGATGGCCTAGTGGTCTAGAGTGCCGCGCTTTGACCTCTAGCTGGCCGGTCACCTCTGGCTTGCGGCTGTGGTTTCGAGCCCTGGTGTGAGCGTATGTGGCATGGAGATAGGGGCGCCTTCTCAACCTCGTGGGTTTCCTCCGGGCACTCCGGTTTCCTCCCACTGCTAAAGACCCCTACGCGCAAGCGAATTATTGAAATAAAAGTAAACCATTTATTAGTCCTGAAATGACCTAGTTTGTGTTGAGTGGACGTTAAACCCCATTTCTCTCTCTCTCTCTATTCTCTCATTGGCTCTACTTTTGCCAGTTAAAAAGCTTCTATCCCCCGAAAACGTATCATCATCATGCCTTCTTAAGTAAGGTTCGAGAATTTTTATTCCATAGTTATCTGTTCCTCGGTCAGATCTGACTTGACGTGGAACGATTCCAAACTCCAAAACAAATTGTAAATGATAGGAAGCAATAACGTTTTGGTTATTATTTGTTAGACCAGTCTCTAACCACAAAGTTTTACGACAGAACCATGAGTAACAAATCCGTATGTCTTGAGCTTGTCATATCTATCGATATGCCAAACGAAGTTAAGCCCTGGAGCAGAATATTTTCTTCTTATAAAACGATGTGCTTTTCTCCGTACTATGTCATCTGGATTCAGAACTCTTAAGGTGTCCAGTATCGTCTGCCTCCTCTCTTTTCGACATTGTTTTGTAACCTAAACAGTTTCCACTTGAGTTAAGTTCCATGCTAATCGCATCAAGAAACGAATCGAAAGGCGCCATTTTACCAGCATTAAGTCTTTTTCGAAATCCCATTCTCGCCAGACGTCGCTTCAGGTTCCTTACACTGATCCATATTCCATGATTACATATCTAGCTCATAACAATCTCTGAATATTAATAATCTAGGTGAAAGTAGGTGAAAATCAAATTGTCTCTAGAAATGAATGTTGAAGGTGCGGGATGGTAGGGAGGGACCATTTTGATAACTTAATATGTTTTATTGCTACACGTCTAAGACATACACCCCATTTTTATTGTACTCTGATCGGCTAAGTCAGAAGTTGAAATTCTGAGTTGGAACTCGGAACTCGAAGTTGGAAGTCGGAACTCGGCAGTCCCTCTAGTGCTTCCGTAAAATTGACAGAGACCAAATTCTTTACATTGAATTTGAAAACAAAATATTTTAACACTATAGCTTCGACTGCGTTCACAAAGCTTTTGGAATGGGAGGGGGGACTCTGGAACGAATGGTCGGAATGCTGAATGTCGATAAGGTTTTTCTTTCGTGGCATCTCATGGAATCGAAGCCTCCCCACTTGAATCAATGACATACATTCTTATACAACGGGCATGGAATTTTCAATTGAACAGTTGCTTTTCTCTGTATGACATGTCATTGGAATAGTGTCGGTTGCTTTGACATACACTGGCTTTTGACCAACGAAATCTGAATAAATTCAGCAAAAAGCTAACAAATGCTCAGTCTTAAAATGGTGAGTAAAGGTCGAAATAGTTAACTTACGGATCGTCTTTTTCTGTTATTGCACTCATTTTCGTTTCTTTCACTCTCTCGCTGGATCCACTGTTGGTTTTCATTGCTAGACTGAAAAAATAAGTGTGTGTAGTATTGTATTATTTCAACTTGACTGGCATTGCTGTGCATTAGATACACGCCCCAGATAATGATCGTGTGTATGTGTATAATTTTAAACTGCAAACTCTGAAGGGATACATGTACTGGCGCTTTATTATACTATGTTCAGATAAGTATTTGTGTCAATTTGCTCTCCCTTTTAATTGGGGTCTAAGACATCAAATTATTGATAACTAGCCTACCCCACAGATAGATCGGCAAATTTTGAAAAGTAATTACGAATTTTTATACGCCCACATTTTCATGTGGACGTATTGTTAAGACATCAAATTATTGATAACTAGCCTACCCCACAGATAGATCGGCAAATTTTGAAAAGTAATTACGAATTTTTATACGCCCACATTTTCATGTGGACGTATTATGTCTTCGCCCCTGTCCATCCGGACGTCCGTCCGTCCACAATTGTTTGTGGACTCTCTACAGGTCACAATTCTTACCCGCTATTTACGAAACTTGAAATATAGGTTTATCCCCAAAGGATCTCAGCTGCTTTCGATATTGGCATGTATCGGATCAAAACTTCATGGCCCCTGATTGTACGAAAAATCACGTTTTTATCTTGTGGACCCTATAGAGGTCACAATTGTGAACCGATTTTGATGAAACTTGACATGCATGTTTATAACCCAAAGATCTTGGTTCCTTTCGATATTTGCGCCTATCGGAAGGTAATTTCCTGAATTATGGCCCCTGATTGTCCGAAAAATCACCTTTTTAGCTTGTGATCCCTCTGGAGGTCACAATTATTATCCAATTTAAAAAACCGTTTGATTATATCACCGTGACACCCTAAGGTAGGTTGAGTTCGAATTTTGGGAAAATCGAACCAAAATTGCCATACAAAATGGCCGCCGTTTGTATGCGAATACAGTTAAAAAATGGTATATCAAGGTTGTGGACCCTGTAGAGCTCACAATTTTAATTCGATTTTGATGAAACTTGAAATTCATGGTTATAACGCAAAGATCTTGGTTCCTTTCGATATTTCCTGACTTATGGCACCTGATTATACGCAAAATCACCTTTTTTTTTTTAGCTTGTGGTCCCTCTGAAGGTCACAATTGTTATCCGATTTGAAAAAACGTTTGATTATATTACCGTTACACCATAAGGTAGGTTGAGTTCGAATTTCGGGAAAATCGGACCAAAATTGCCATACAAAATGGCCGCCGTGTGTACGCGAATACTGTTTAAAAAAATGGTATATCATGGTTGTGGACCCTGTAGAGGTCACAATTTTAATTCGATTTTGATGAAACTTGAAATGCACGGGTATAACCCAAAGGTCTTGGTTCCTTTCGATATTTGCGCATATCAGATCGTAAATTCCTGAATTATGGCTCCTGATTGTACGCAAAATTGCCTTTTTTTAGCTTGTGGTCCCTCTAGAAGTCACAATTATTTTCCGATTTAAAAAAAAAAAACGTTTGACTCTATCATCGTTACACCCTACGGAAGGTTGAGTTCGAATCTCGAGAAAATCGGACCATAATTGCCAGACAAAATGGCCGCCGTTTGTACGCGAATAGTGTACAAATATGGTATATCAATGTTGTGGACCCTGTAGAGGTCACAATTTTAATTCGATTTCGATGAAACCTGAAATGCATGTTTATAACCTAAAGATCTTGATTCTTTTCGATATTTGCGCATATCAAATTGTAACTTAATGAATTATGGCCTTTGATTGAAGGAAAAATCACTTTCGGTATTGCTTGTTCTCTATCTATCTCTCGAACGATTTAAAAAAAATACTCTGATTATATTACTGTTGCACCGTAAGGTAGGTTGAGTTCGAATTTCGTGAAAATCGTACCGAAATTGCCGTACGAAATGGTCGCCGTTTGTACGCGAATAGTGTAAAAATATGGTATATCATGGTTGTGGACTCTCTACAGGTAACAATTCTTATCCGATTTTGACGAAGTCACATTTCTAGGTTGTGTACCGTCACACCATAATCATTGCCGGCTTCGAATTTCATGAATATCAAACTGGAACTGACCAACAAAGTGGCTGCTGCAAATACAGTATGAAATATAGGAGTTGATGTATATGAAAAATCACTTTCGGTATTGCTTGTTCTCTATCCATCTCTCGAAAATGTGGGCGTATCCTGCCTGGCAGTGCCAGCCTATCTTAAGTAATTTTTATACGCCCACATTTTCATGTGGACGTATATTGTCGTCGCCCCTGTCCGCCCGGACCTCCGTCCATCCAAAATTTGTATCTGGACTCTGTACAGGTCACAATTCTTGTCTCGGCTGCTTTCGATATTGGCATGTATCGGATCGAAACTTCACGGATTATGGCCCCTGATTTTACGAAAAATCATGTGGACGTATATTGTCGTCACCCCTGTCCGTCCGGACGTCCGTCCATCCAAAATTTGTTTCTTGACTCTCTACAGGTCACAATTCTTATCTCGGCTGCTTTCGATATTGGCATGTATCGGATCGAAACTTCACGGATTATGGCCCGTGATTGTACGAAAAATCATGTTTTTAGCTTGTGGACCCTATAGAGGTTACAATTTTGAACCGATTTTGATGAAACTTGGCATGCCTGTTTATAACCCAACGATCTTGGCTCCTTTCGATATTTGCGCCCACTGATCCGTAACTTTCTGAATCATGGCCCCTGATTGTACGAAAAATCACCCTTTTAAGCTTGTGGTCTCACTGGAGGTCAAAATTATTATTTGATTTAAAAAAAACTTTTGATTATATCACCGTTACATGGTAATGAAGAGTGAGGTCAAATTTCGTGAAAATCGGACCAAAATTGACAGACAAAATGGCCGCCGTTTGTACGCGAATAGTGTGAAAATATATTATCTCAAGGTTTTGGACCCTATAGAGATCACAATTTTGAACCGATTTTGATGAAACTTGACATGCATGTATATATATATTCCGTTTTGTCCATCAAGATACAAGAAGTCATACTTTGACTATCACCACTCATTCACATTTAGTCCCGAAATGATCTAGCTGTGTTGAGTGGACGTAAAACCCTATTTCTCTCTCTCTCTCATTCACATTGCTTAAATATGAATGATATTAACAATGTGCTTTGACAACCTTATTACTTTCCATCGGTCAGTTTTTTATTTCTTGAAACAGGCCAACAGAAGAGACATACAAAATGTGCGACAACCATGTGCGGTCAACTAAATTGTTTGAATCCTTTTTATAAACTGTTACTTTCTATACTATTCAAAAAAAGTAGGGGATATTTGATTTTGGGGGCATAATACTAAAATATGCAAATCACTACGAAAAAAGTCACTATAGAACCTAGCAGAAGAAACATTTCAGGTTACATGTGACGCCCAAACGCACCAATAGCTACCGCATGGAATGCAGGTGATGCTTGGGATCATCATGGGGGTCCAACCCAAGATTTGCACGACTCTGACTTTGAATGTTACAGTCATTGTGGCATTGAATTCCAGGGTGGAAACATCAGCTTAATTGTTTTAGTGACCAGAAAACAAATGCGTCGGCTTACCCAAAATGAAAGGTTACGTGCCCTTGGCATGCTACAGATCGGCATAGCACCGGCGGTTGTGGCGCGGACGATGAATGTTTCTCAGTCTGTCATAAGCAGGCTATGGTCCAGATACAGTGATAAACAATCTGTAAGGGACAGACCACGCTCAGGTCGACCAAGGGCGACAACTCAAGCCCAGGAACGATTTACCTTGGCCTTGAGAAAACGTGTCATCACAGCAAATCAGATCAGTGCTCGTCTTCAAACAGATACTGGTGTGAGAGTGAGTGGCCAGACGATTCGGAATTGACTGCATAGGGGTCACCTTCGCGCCCGACGTTCTCGCGTGATCCCTTGTTTGAGAGATCATCACATTCAGGCAAGACGTCGTTGGTGTAGGGATCGTTAACACTGGGATAAACGACGCTGGAGCAATGTGATGTTTTCAGATGATTCAAGGTTCACTGTTGATTTTTTGGACACACGTAGGAGGGTGTGGCGTCGTCGAAACGAGCGCTTTCAAGACGTTAACGTCATCATACATGATCGATTTGGGGGTGGTTCTGTTATGGTGTGGGGAGGCATCACTGTTGCTGGAAGAACGGCTTTACATGTTGTTGCAGGGCGTGTTACAGGCCAGTACTACCGGGACAACATCTTGGCAGTCCATGTTGTGCCGTTCGCACGACGGCATGGCCGCCGTTTCATCTTCCAGGATGACAACGCAAGATGTCACAGGGCCAGGGTCGTTACAGGTTACCTCCAACAACAGAACATCACCACATTACCTTGGCCAGCAATGAATCCCGACCTCTCCCCCATCGAGCATGTCTGGGACATGCTTGGATAGAGGTTACGTCAACGTCAACAACGTCCTGCCAATGTCCAAGAACTTTTTGCTGCAGGAATGGGACAATCTGGACCAAAATGACCTTAGACGTCTCATTAGGAATATGCCACGTCGGATCAATGCTTGTTTGGCAAACAGAGGAGGATTTACCCGTTACTGACTTTGTTGTGATGCTGTGTTAACTTTGCTGTTTGACCCCGGGTATCATTTTACCCTTATAATGGTCAGTCTGTGCCTTACTTAGTCATTTGGAATAAATCGATGAATGTGAACTTCATTTCATTTTGTCTCTTCGTCAGTTTCATTAGGTGACTTTAATAACACTTAAAAATCAAATATCCCCTACTTTTTTTAATAGTATATTTTGTGTGATTTTACTGCTTGACTAAAACACCCTCTTTGATTTAATAATGACATCTAGCATTTACGGAAAAGATAACATGTCCTCAAATTTTGACAGAAACAATATTTGAAATAACTGATTTCTCTTTCTTTTTTAAGTAGCATATAGGACATTTTATTGAATACTAAGCTTGTCAAAATATTTTCCAAAGAAGGTACTTCCAAGCCGATGTACAATATATATATATATTTTTGATGGTTACGAAAATCTTATATCACATGGATTATGGCCCCTGATTGTACGAAAACTCATGGAACCTATAGAGGTCACAATTTTGAACCGATTTTGATGAAACTTGAAATGCATGTTTATAAACCAAAGATCTTGGTTCCTGTCGATATACTTCGGGGACATCGGATCGTAACTTCCTGAATTATGGCCCTTGGTCGTACGAAAAATCGTCTTTAATAGCTTATGACCCCTCTTGAGGTCACAATTATTACCTTATTTAAAAAAAAACGGTTGAATATATCACCGTTACAGGGTAAAATCAATATTGAAAATTATGTCAAAAAAAAAAACGATATCATGATAACGCACAATACAGGAATAAAATGAAGGAAAGAATGAAACAACACAGCGTGTTTCAATATAGGACCAATGTAAATCTTGTTAAGCAACTTAGCACTTTTAAATACAGGACCAGTGTTGAGTTAGAATTTCGTGAAAATCGGACCAAAATTGACAAACAAAATGGCCGCCGTTAGTACGCGAATAGTGTAAAAATATGTCCACATTCCTGCTTTGATGGTCTAGTTCGCATGAGCGTTCTGTCAAATTAAACAAATTACAATTTGCATTAGAATTAGTAATTCTATCACAAATAGTAAAGACTGTGCCACTATAATAGTTACCGAACAGGTTTTCTTTGTGGTAATGCGTTCTACATTTGCATAGCGATGTTTCTTGTAATGACGTATTACACCGGCCAGTTGAAATTTCGCATAGCAGTTGGATTTCATCAAAGCGTATAATTATGTGGTAAGGATTCACCTTTATTTCGATGGGAATAGATTTATTATATGTAAAGCTATGTGCAGTATTGTTTTTGGGTCAGTTTATAGGCATGTAACCTTTTTATAGTAGTCCGGTAGCAAGGTGGGTTTTATTCAACATGATACGTGCGGAAGGTTTGGGATGCCATTGGTGTATGGCTGGGTTAGGAGACCCCCAAACCCAATTCGTAAGTTGTAACAGTGGTGGGTGTGGTAGGAGGAGCCACGAATAGTACAGCTAAAAATCAGTTTATTCAACATGGAAGGTGCGGGTTCCACGTCAGTGGCATTTGATAGAGGATTGTGCCCTTAACCAGGAAATATAACTTAAGAATGGAATTTTTGGTGGAAAAGTTACTTATGAAGAGGTCAAAGGTCACCAATTTGCAATTTTGCGATTTTACTCTGAACTATTTTTTCGTTAAATCGTGATCTATTTCAGGTTTTTAACACAAAACTGCATGGACATGTTTTATACCGCTAGGAGCAAAAATATGACATGTAAAATTAATGAAACTATAGCTGTAAGTATCACATAATCTCAAAGATAACGGAAATATCACTTGACCACCATCAGTAGTTAAGATTTTAATCAACATGAAAAATGCGAGTGTGAAACTAAACCTAAATTGTACGGAATATCAGAAATCATTATTATCAACTTAAGAAAGAAATTTTTGGTGGCCAATGTACTTATGAGGCGGATAATGCTGGTGTGCACTCAATGACCCCTAATTAGAAATGTAATTAACATGAAAGGTGCGAAGAAGATGATAATGCTGGTGTGCACTCCATGACCCCCAATTAGAAATTTAATTGACATGAAAGGTTACAAGGTGTAAAATTTAGGGAGTGATCATAAGATTCACATCCACTATTTTAAGAATGGATATTTTGGTGGTAAATAAATTTAAGAAAATCAGATGTGACCAATGTCCAAAACCATTCAGTGACAAGCAGTAAAATATGATCTCTGATACTAATAGTGATTTTTTAATTTCCGCTCACTGCCTTCATACTAATAGTCATTTAAAACATAGATCTATGTGATGTTATTGTAGATATCAACCAGGACCCAATCAATAAAAAACTAACATAAGAGAGACAACTGTCTTCATCAGAGGAAGCAATGCCGAAGTTCATCATTAGAGGTATCCTGATCAGATTCCCCAATGTCCTCTTCAACCAATGACCCCCGGAGTTCAGGACCATTATTATGATTACATACCGCCCTTCCCTCAACTCCTACCCATCTTTTAGAGATGGGTGCTGGTTAATTCGTGATTTGTCAGATCTTCCCCACATCTTTGCGACCAATAGTGCCCTTTTGATCAGTAGGTACACTTCTAATTTGCAGGAAAGAATTATGCTACCATCGATGCCCTTCAGTTTCTCCAGAAGATTTTTACATTTTGCCTTAGACTCATTACGTCTTCCCAAAAACGGCCTAGCGATGTCTGTTGAGTGAGGATATTGCTTGTCCCTTAGTCCCATACATTTGCTAGCTTTCCTGTAGTCGCATGGGCTTTTACAAGCTGTGAATATGGCAGAACCTTTCCTTTTCTATGAAAAGCTAATGTTACTGACATTCCGCCATCCATCCAATTATTTTCATTGGTAGAGAAAAATTCACACATCTCGAGGGATTTTTGAATATCATCAAAAAATAATCTATACAACCTATCTGAGATGTTTTGCCAAGGTTCCGCGCCTTCATAGGGTCAGATTACGCATCAGTTTTTCACAGAAAAGGAGAAGTTTGGCCTTATGCACAGCTTTTGGAAGACACAACGGTCTAGAGGGCATTTTCAGCGATGGCTAGAGGGAAGCCTGCAGATGTGGACCAAGAAGCCCCGATATCAGTCACCGCGCAGATGTATGGGGTTAAGAGACAAGCAATCTCCTCACTCAACAGCACATCGAGATTGGGAAGAAATAATGTCTAAGGCAAGAGAAGATAAGGGGCGTCGATAATACCATTATTCTCAACAGCACATCGAGATTGGGAAGAAATAATGTCTAAGGCAAGAGAAGATAAAGGGCGTCGATAATACCATTATTCCTCCCTGCGAATAAGTAGTGTTACTACAAATCAATAGGGGTATCCTTTGGACGCAAAGATTGGGGGGGGGGGGTAGCTAACAAATCAGGAATTAACCAGCACCCATCACCATAAGATGGTTGGGAGTTGAGAGAAGGACAGTATAAAATCATATGGTTTTATTGATCGGTTCTCAACTCTGGGAAACATTGGTTGAAGGGGACATTGAGTAATCTGATCAGCATACCTATGAGCATACCTTCGATATTGTTTCCTCTGATGAAGACAGTTGCCTCTCTCAAGTTAGTTTTTGGTTGATTGGGTCTTGATTGATGTCTGCAATAACATGACATAGACCACTATTTGTATCACAGACCAAGAGGAAACTTAGCTTTCTACTTTCCGATGGGGGGCAAGTGTTATTTTCGTTTTTTTTTTGAGATTATGTGATACTTATAGTTATAACTTCATTAATTTTATATGAAATATTTATGCTCCTAACAGTATAAAACATGCGTTAAATACCTGAAATAGATCAAGATAACGAAAACATAGTTCCGAGTAAAATCGAAAAATGGCAAATTGGTGACCTTTGACCTCTTCTTAAGTGACCTTTCCACCGAAAATTCCATTCTTAAGTTATATTTCCTGGTTCAAGGCACAATTCTCTATCAATTGCCACTAAAGTGGAACCCGCCCCTTCCATGTTGAATAAACCGTTGGGGGGGGGGGGGGGGGGGCTACTATGGGTGGCTCCTCCTACCACACAAACCATTGGTGGAACTTAAGAATTGGCTTTCTGGGGTCTCCTAAAACCAGGTATACACCACTACCATTCCGAAACTTCCACACCTTTCATGTTAAATAAAACCTACCTAGCTCCCGGAATAGAGTCACTACTGTGGCTGGGGTAAGGCGAAAGAAATCAGTAGTGGAACCATTTCTAATTGATATCTAGCACAATTTCCTTCAGAGTACACTGTGTCTGAAAATATATCGAAGGTATGCTCATCTGAAAAAAAGTTTTTTTTTTTTTTATTTTTTAAGAAATTAGAAATAAAAACATCTGCAACGAATTGATTAACATTAATTGACTTTTTCATTTCACCAAAGGAAACAGTTCAAATCTCAAGTCAGTTGGAACTCTAAAAGTATCTAAAAGTAGATGTAATGATTTATATGTACACGATGTCATAGAACATTTCATGGCTGTCAACATCAATCTGGTCAGATGAGGTTGATGTCGAGATGTATATAAATGTATATAAATGTATTACCATGCGTGTATTCTGAAATTGGTGAAATTGTGAAGAAAAAATAATAGTTTTCTTGATTTCAATAAAGGCTGACCGTGGATAAAACATGCATGACATTTGGCATTGATTTTGCAATTATTATGTGAATGACTATTGTAGCCTATATTTGTTACTTACATGATCATGGATTATTTACTGTTCTCTGTATTCTACTTGACTATTAGAGGGCCACTAAAGTTTGTTTCTTTGTTGATTATAAACTAAATCATATAGTATATAAAAGTAATCTAAATGTAGTTATAAAGGCAGTCATACAATTGGTTATAGTTTGACAACATACGTAAAAGTTATCAGGTTTAATGTAAATATGTGAACTTGGTAGATGCAACGTTAGAATAAATATACATCTACATAGCACTTACCTTATTATGATTTATGTTTGTTGATTGTTGCAAATATATTCACTATTAGTGGGGCGGTTAAGCAAAAAATCGTGCACTTTGGGTTAAAAGCATGAAACTTGGCACATAGATGACATGAAGCCCACTGATTATTTGGGGATGCGGGTCCATCTCAGTAGCGCCCCCTGGTGGTCGCTATGGAGATTTTTGTCAAAATGGCCACCTATCCGTTGAAATAAATATCTAGGGGTGTCACAATAAGACATTTGTTTACAGATCTTTTCAGGCCAGCAATTTCCAGATGCTACTATTTTTGAATACAGATTTATCTATGGCGTCATTTTCGGTTGGAGTTTGACTGATTTCAAAAATGGCCGCCAAAATTGAAAGAAAAATGGATTTCCAGAAAGGATGGGTGATTATCACGCAAGGCATGGCTTGTTATATATCAAATATAAGGTTTTTGTTTAAATTGAACTGAAATATTATCTCTAAAACTAGTTTCCCCAAATCCAAGATGCCGGAAATTCAAAATGGCGGCCAAAATATACCCGAAATGACCGATTGGTCAGATTAAAGTCATTTCACTGTTTGATTTGGTTTGTAATATATAATTTAAAGGGTTTACCGTGTTACTGAACTTGAACTAAATCTAAAGAAAATAATAGTTTCCGAAATCCAAGATGGCGGAAATTCAAAATGGCAACCAACATTTATCTAAAATGGCTGATTTCTCAGATAGAAGTCATTTTACTCTTTGATATGGTTTTATATATAAAGAGTTTTTAATGTCATTGAACTTAAAATCAATCTAAAAAAAAGTGTCCAAAATCCAAGATGGCGGGAATTTAAAATGGCGGCCAGAATTTCCCTAAAATGAAGAAATTTTAAGATAATCGTTAATTTTCTGTTTCATATGGCTTCAATTAAGTTTTCAGAGTCACTGAATTTGATAATTGTAGATGATTGTTTCAGAAAACAAGGGACAATCCCAATCTTTCTCTTGAATTGATTTATAATATCAAAGAGTAATAGTTTTTTTTTTGAGCAACTTAAATTGACCGGACTCAGGAATCTACATATCAGTCAATTAACCATGAGCAGAATTTACCAGCAAGCCAATTAGAATTTCAAATAATTCAACCTTAAGACACAATAAATGTAGTTTAATTGTTTTATGCATAAAATCATATGATGCTAAGGATACTGTTAAAAATCGACACATTCTTAGCAGAAAATATCTCTTTATTCCCGACCGTCCACACCGACCCCATAACAATACAACGGGGCCAACTGAGGCATTTTTAATTTCATCTCTTTTGTCTTTGCACCATTTTATCGGAGTGAGAATCATTTATGGTATATGCAGTTGCATATTCCTGAAGCAATGGCGGGAGAAATCCCTCTCTTACCATTGCTGGATAGAAGTCATATTCTTGAAATTGGGCGGGGCGTGTTTCTTTTTAACGCCCAATCAAATCCCTTCTCTCTTCTCACATTCGGCATAATTTTCAAAATGGCCGACGAAGAAAACATGGGTAATCGAGCATAATAAATTTCGCGGGTTATGACGTAAACAAGTCGCGATTGTCACTAGATACATTGCGGTAACATATTTTGAGGTCTGGTTAACCCCGATATTGTTTGTTACAATGTAGTTCATTGGTTGGTAATGGCACTACTGACCAATAATAATTTAGCACAACAATGTTCACTCAAGATAGCAGTGTGAAGTGGATTAGTTCTAATCAAACGAAACACTGCGCAGGAGTTTGATGCAGTTGTTAAGAATTTAAGTTCTCTTATTCGTTCAGAAATAGTAATGTGATCTGTTTTTGCATCGAAGACTCTGTGTTCAGTAACTTTTGTGGTAGAATTTAGATGTGGTATCAACAGATTATTTTCGTCAGTGACGTATTTCACAACAAGTTCTGCATGTAAGAACACATTAAAAAAGAGGAAATCATAGGGGATGATTTTTAGGATACCTATACAAGTCGTGAATGCATTTCAAATTGTTTACGTGATGATTATTTTTAAACTTAGAACTTGGTGTACAATACATTACAGACGAAAATGATCTGTGGATACCATATTTAGACTATACCACAAAAGTTGCCGGACATACAGACTTTGATGATTCATTTTACACTTTTCACTTTGTGATATACATGACTGACAAATATGAATCCATCTGTCCAGATGATACCACAAACGGTTTCCGGACATAAGTCTTCTGAACCAGAAATGATGCAATTGGGTTTAATGCCCTACTGCGCTGTACTACCAAAGTTAATGAATATTGTTATTCGTCAAGCAGTGTGCTATGAGGAAAATTGGTCCAAACAATCGTGCTATGGACTACGCTTCTTTCGAATTCCAACTGGTTAGGGTTTTTCTCTGCGCACGTCAACGTGTACATAAAAACCTGGTTTCTTGAAAACCCCCGTCCTGCATCCTGGAAAATGCTAAGGTATTCTCTCAGCAAACATAGGGATTAAACCCCAGACCTTGTTCTTGGCGAGTCTTACTCACTGAACCACTGTTTCGAACCATTTCTGAATAAACAATAGATTCTTGACAACTGCATATATATGCCTCACTGGTTTAAATCTTATTTATGTGAGATCCAGTATAACAATTCCAGTTACCATCTAATTAACTTCTACTCTTTACTATTGCAAGCCATTCCAAGAGGAAATTTCACAATTGTCCCTTTTTATTTTTAAGCAATCATCTACCATCAAATTCGTTTTTGATGTAGTATTCATTTTCAAAATTAATTTTTGATTTAATATTCATTTTCAAAATTCATTTTCAAAATTCATCTTCGATGTAATATTCATTGTCAAAATTCATCTTCTTCTTTTGAGGTTCTATTTAAGTTCAGTGACACAGAAAACCCTTTAAATCGCATATCACTAGCCATATCAAACGCAAACATAACGCTAACGCTACAATATACGTCCACATTCCTGCTTTGATCATGGTACTTTGTCAAGAAGGCTAGGCGTTTGGTTTGTTTAGCGTTGAGGGTTGTGCACCAACATCAATAGTTGCCGTCCTTAGAGTATAAGGAATAAGTATACCAAGATAATCCATTCAGAAGTGTGCCTTCCTAACGCTAAAGGCAAAAAGTGGGCGTGGCTCTGCCCCTGAGGGTCGAGACATTCATCAAAATCAATAGTGGACGCCCTCAGGCTATAAGGAATACATAAGCCAAGTACCAAGCTGATTCATTCAGAATTGCGGCCTGTAAACGACAAACACAAAAATTGGGCGTGTCTTGCCTGTGTGAGTCGGGACATGCAGTTGACGTCCTTAGGCTATAAGGAATACATATCCCAAGTTTAAAGACGACCCATTAAGAATCGTGGCCTGTAGACAACACACACAGGCACGAAGTAAAAATGGGCATGGCTCTGCCCCTGGGGGTTAGGAAATCACCAAAAACAATAGGGGTCATCTTTAGGGTATAAGGAATAGGTATGTAAAGTTTTACAAGGATCTGTTAAGAATTGCATCCTGTAGGCGAACACAAGACACAAAAGCATTGGGCGTGGCTCTGTCCCGGGGGGTCAGGCATGCACCAAAAATAATAGTGGTCAGCCTTAGAGTATAAGGAATAAGTATAAAAAAAAGTTTTCAAGTCGATCGATTAAGAATTGTGGCGTGTCGGTAACACACAACAGACAAAAAGAAAATGGGCGTGGCACTGTCTCTTGGGGTCGGGCATGCACCAAAAACAATAGGCATCTTCCGCACCAAGAATAAGTATTCAAAGTTTCAAGATGATACATTAAGAAATGCAGCCTGTAAACGACAGACAAACAAATACAAGAAATGGGTGTTGCTGTCCCACGGGGATCGGGCTTGCACCCAAAACAAAGGGGATCATCCTTAGGGTATAAGGAATAAGTATTTTAAGTTTCAAGATGACCGATTAAGAATTGTAGCCTGTAGGCGACACACAAAAAGAAAATGGGCGGGACTCTGCCCTTGTGGGTTGGGCATGCACCCCAAATGATAGGAATGTTCCTTAGGGTACAAAGAATAAGCATTCAAAGTTTCAAGATGATACGTTAACAAATGTGGCTTGTAGACGACAAACAAACAAATACAAGGAAAGGGCGTGGCTCTGTCATTGGGGTCGGGTATGCACCAAAAAACAATACGGATCATCCTTAGGGTGTAAAGAGTAAGTATACAAAGTTTTAAGAAAATCCAGTTAGAATTGCGGCCTGTAGGCGACACACAGACACACAAAAAGAAAATGGGCGTGGCTCTACCCCTGGGGGTTGGGCATGCACCCCAAACGATAGGGATCATACTTAGAGTATAAAGAGTAAGTATTAAAAGTTTGAAGAAAATCCAGTAAGAATTGCGCCGTGTAGGCGACACAAAGACACACGAAAAGAAAATGGGCGTGGCTCTGACCCTGGGGGTTGGGCATGCACCCCAAACGATAGGGGTGTTTCTTAGGGTACAAAGAATGTGTATGCAAAGTTTCACAATTATAAGTGAAGAAATGTGGCCTGTAGACGACAAACAATCAAATACTAGAAATGGGCGTGCTCTGTCCCTTGGGGTTGGGCATGCACCAAAGACATTAGAGGTCTTCCTTGGTGTATAAGGAATACGTATACCAAGTTTGAAGAAAATCCATGAAGAATTGCGCCCTGTAGGCGAACCACAGAGTTACGAAATGTGGCCTGTAGACGACAAACACACACATACTAGAAGTGTGCTTGGCTCTGCCCCTGGGAGTCGGGAATGCACCAAAAACAATAGAGATCTTCCTTGGGGGATAATAAATACGTATACCAAGTTTGAAGAAAATCCAGTAAGAATTGTGCCCTGTAGGCGACACAAAGACACACGAAAAGAAAATGGGCGTGGCTCTGCCCGTGGGGGTTGAGCATGCACCCAAAACGATAGGGATGTTCCTTAGGGTACAAAGAATGTGTATGCAAAGTTTCAAGATTATAAGTTAAGAAATGTGGCCTGTAGACGACAAACAATCAAATACTAGAAATGGGCGTGGCTCTGCTCCTGGGGGTCGGGCATGCACCAAAAATATTAGGGATCTTCCTTGGGGTATAAGGAATAAGTATACCAAGTTTGAAGAAAATCCATGAAGAATTGCGCCCTGTAGGCGAACCACAGACACACACACACACACACACACACACATTAACCACACTTGAGGGGACTAAACTTTATTCTTATATTTTTATCTAAAATATATTACTGATCGGTCTAAAGTACCAACGGGTAATGCAAAATATGTTATAATAAATCTTTAATATCAAACAGTAGCAATTGAGATTGTTGGGACACTTTAGTGGGACGTTGTGTGACAAATCTTGTTGATGGACACTTAAAGAGCCGTACCGTCAAAGTGGTATAGGTACACTTATTATACACAAGTTAGACACCCAGGATTTAATGAACTGCTGGGACGTCCTGATAATTACTTCTATTTAATTGTACACACCTATGTTTTAATGCACTATTGGGACGTCCGTATAATGACGTACATAATGGTTATCGGGAGGGTCCCGTTAAAGACGTACATTCAATTCACACACCACAAATTTAATAAACTGTTGGTACTGAAGGTGTCCTAATAACGATGTATATAACTAATTCACACACGCTGTTGGAACTGAACATGTCCAAGCTAGATTTGGTATGAAGTGTGACAAGGCTGCAATTAGCCCACATTACAGGCACAACAAGATTGGTCTCCCCTTTGACCACGAATCAATATAAATTTGTTTTGACACACACTAAGTCATTGTATCACTACTGGGACCAATTCGACTAAATTGTGAAGAGTTAAAAGGCAGTTAATAACGATTCAGTCCATAAGAATTCTTAAATTGCTGGTGACATCTCCACCATTACAGTACAGTAAACTTTAATCAGGATCAAATTATAACGGCCCATGCAGGGGACCCAAAGTAGAATACGAAAAAAAAAGCACAGGGCAACAAGCGACATAACCTAATCTGATTGCGGATTAAGCCACAATGTATACACATTACATAGAGTAGAAATACAATCAAAATAAAATAAAACCCAATGAGTTTTACATTCACTCAACACTAACTGTGTCATTTTGTGTCATTCTTTGATATTTCTATTACATTAAATTGAAGGGCATGACTCTTTGGTGTGGGAAGGAAAGTGCAGAAATTGTGCTAACTAATAGACCCCCCCCCTCTTTACCTCGGACAAAGACAGATAAACTATCAGCTGCAAATCTTACTAATAATTAAGCATGTAAATCAATAAATGACAGTAAGGAAACACAGTTGGTTAGTCTAACTGGTAAATATAACTTGGGGTAAGGTAAGAGTCATTGTTGACTGTGCGACAAACTGAAAGGTGGTTTACCGTTGTGTTTTGGATTGCGATTTGTCTGACCTTTCCTCTAAATTCGTAAAACTGTGGCACACTGGTACACGTGTACTATTGGATGTTCCATGGGCGGGTTTCAATTTTCAAAATGCAGTAGAAACGGGTTTGGGTAAAACAAAATACTTCATAATTAACTTTTTGTTTTTAATTCTTTATGATTTTAACACAAAAGCAATTTCACTGAAGTCCAACAACATTTTGAACTTAACAATGGATACCCTCAAAAGTCAAATTTGTGACAACTTCGAGAAAATAATATTCTGGATTCTTTAATACATTTGAGTCAGTTTTTAAGAATTCAATTATTGGTTAAATAAATGTCCATTACTCTGACCACACAGGGCCAGTTTCACCACCTTAAAACCGTATTGTTTGTGATGCACATTTCACATTCAACATTTCCTGCTCTCCTCTGTTCTTCACCAGACCCTGTTTTCATATTCACTGAAATAATAAAATAATAGTGGTTATTAACACTTGGGTTGGACTAAGCTTTGATTACTTCAAATCCAGAGGTAGGGAGAGAGAGAGAGAGACTGGTGTCCACTTATCACTCAATTGGGTGAAGAGAAACAACCATCCACTCAACACTTATTATTTCTATTATTACAGCATATTTCTAGTACACCTTTCACACCAAGGTTGTTTTTTTTTATTAAATTTTGAGATGCCCAACATCTTAATCTTAAAGTTGAAATATTATTCTATAACACAGGGGTTTGAAACCCAGTTGAACAGTTTGGGCTTTAAGACTTGTTTATGAGATGAAGATAGTAGGTAAAGAGAGACCAAAAGAACGATGAGAGAAGACAGAGACGTAAACAGAGGAACAGCTAGGAAGAAAGGAGAATGCTAAAGATGCAGGGAGGGAAAGAGGGGAAGAAAGCGAAACATTCTGGCGTCCACTCAATATCTAAGAGAATAAGGAGGCTTGAATGAGGAGAGACATGACAATATAGATGAAGAGGGGAAGATAGGTAGTGGGGAGATAGAGGATGTGGATAAGAATACCAAGGACAAAATGAGAGAGAGGAGAGGTTGAGATAGGATACGAGGAGAGGGGCGAGAGGGATGGGGATACAGAAACCAGAGAGAGGACGATAAAGATGCAGGAAGGGGACGAAATTGAAACATTCTGGCTTCCACACGACATCTAAGAGAATAAGGGGGCTTGAATGAAGAGAGACATGACAATATAGATGAAGAGGGGTAGAGAGGCGGTGGGAGAGATAGAGAGGATGTGGAGATGCGAGGGATAAGGATACCAAGGACAAAATGAGAGAGAGGAGAGGGGTGAGGGGGTGGGGATACAGAAACCAGAGAGAGGACGATAAAGATGCAGGAAGGGAAAGAGGGGAAGAAAGTGAAACATTCTGGCTTCCACACAATATCTAAGAGAATAAGGGGGCTTAAATGAGGAGAGACATATGACAATATAGATGAAGAGGGGAGGAGAGGCGGTGGGGGAGATAGAGAGGATGTGGAGATGCGAGGGATAAGGATACCAAGGGCAAAATGAGAGAGAGGAGAGGCTGAGAGAGGATACGGGGAGAGGGGTGGGGATACAGAAGAGAGACAGAAAAGAACAGATACAGAGGAGGATTTGCAAGAATAGAAATAGGGATGGTAAGCGAGAGAGATGAGAGATAGGACAAGATACAGGGGAATAAAGTGATAGAGAGATAAATGGTAATAAAGACAGGGGGGAGACAGGGGATGAGCGGGGGGAAAGATTAAAGTTGGGATAGAGAGAAAGGGAGGGGATTGAGGGGAATCGAGTGTGAGGGGTGATAAGCAGAAATACAGAAACCAGAGAGAGGAAGATAAAGATGCAGGAAGGGAAAGAGGGGAAGAAAGTGAAACATTCTGGCTTCCACACAATATCTAAGAGAATAAGGGGGCTTAAATGAGGAGAGACATATGACAATATAGATGAAGAGGGGAGGAGAGGCGGTGGGGGAGATAGAGAGGATGTGGAGTACGAGGGATAAGGATACCAAGGACAAAATGAGAGAGAGGAGAGGTTGAGAGAGGATACGGGGAGAGGGGTGGGGACACAGAAGAGAGACAGAAAAGAACAGATACAGAGGAGGATTTGCAAGAATAGAAATAGGGATGGTAAGCGAGAGAGATGAGAGATAGGACAAGATACAGGGGAATAAAGTGATAGAGAGATAAATGGTAATAAAGACAGGGGGGGGGAGATAGGGAATGAGCGGGGGGAAAGATTGAAGTTGGGATAGAGAGAAAGGGAGGGGATTGAGGGGAATCGAGTGTGAGGGGAGATAAGCAGGAATACATAGAGGAGAAAGCGCCTTTCGGGACTAACATATGGTACTATTCGTGAGTCTTTAATAGTAACATGAAACTGGGGGATCCACGGTACTGCTCACGTTATTGGACAACAAAATCAGGGCCCTTGAGCCAATGACGGACCGTTTGGTCTAAACAATACGCGTTATTTATTTCAATTTCTTTCCATTTTTTGTAAAAGAAATATTTTGAAAAATCATAATTTTGTACAAATTTTGACAGCATTAAAATTGAAGTAGTTAAGACATAATGTAAGCACTTACCTATTTCTTTTTTCTTTCTACTGTTAATTTCTAGAGATGTATCCTCTTTCTCAACAGAACAAAGTGACTAATAATTTCAAATTTACGCCCGCGCAATTTGATTAATTATCAAAACTTTTCTATAACAATACCCAAATCAATAATTTCAGTCATTGATAGGACTTATTGCCAATGTGATAATGGATCATACAGGAAATACACACTAATGTTCTACATAACGTTTATTGGTATCATATATTGGCTCTCCCTTAAGAAAAAATATACTTCTAGACCGTTGCTTAGCTTTGGGTAGTACCAGGCGACATTTATCTGTACCTTTCGCAATTAAATGCACAAGTTGTGTGAAAAAAATTGAGTAGCCTCTTCTGTCAGGACTTTAAAGAAATGGCCTCTGATTGGTCAATATATCTAACTTTGTAACTGGGCATCTGATTAAAGTTGGGATAGAGAGAAAGGGAGGGGATTGAGGGGAATCGAGTGTGAGGGGAGATAAGCAGGAATACAGAAACCAGAGAGAGGAAGATAAAGATGCAGGAAGGGAAAGAGGGGAAGAAAGTGAAACATTTTGGCTTCCACACAACATCTAAGAGAATAAGGGGGCTTAAATGAGGAGAGACATATGACAATATAGATGAAGAGGGGAGGAGAGGCGGTGGGGGAGATAGAGGGGATGTGGAGTACGAGGGATAAGGATACCAAGGACAAAATGAGAGAGAGGAGAGGTTGAGAGAGGATACGGGGAGAGGGGTGGGGACACAGAAGAGAGACAGAAAAGAACAGATACAGAGGAGGATTTGCAAGAATAGAAATAGGGATGGTAAGCGAGAGAGATGAGAGATAGGACAAGATACAGGGGAATAAAGTGATAGAGAGATAAATGGTAATAAAGACAGGGGGGGGAGATAGGGAATGAGCGGGGGGAAAGATTGAAGTTGGGATAGAGAGAAAGGGAGGGGATTGAGGGGAATCGAGTGTGAGGGGAGATAAGCAGGAATACATAGAGGAGAAAGCGCCTTTCGGGACTAACATATGGTACTATTCGTGAGTTTTTAATAGTAACATGAAACTGGGGGATCCACGGTACTGCTCACGTTATTGGACAACAAAATCAGGGCCCTTGAGCCAATGAAATATTTTGAAAAATCATAATTTTGTACAAATTTTGACAGCATTAAAATTGAAGTAGTTAAGACATAATGTAAGCACTTACCTATTTCTTTTTTCTTTCTACTGTTAATTTCTAGAGATGTATCCTCTTTCTCAACAGAACAAAGTGACTAATAATTTCAAATTTACGCCCGCGCAATTTGATTAATTATCAAAACTTTTCTATAACAATACCCAAATCAATAATTTCAGTCATTGATAGGACTTATTGCCAATGTGATAATGGATCATACAGGAAATACACACTAATGTTCTACATAACGTTTATTGGTATCATATATTGGCTCTCCCTTAAGAAAAAATATACTTCTAGACCGTTGCTTAGCTTTGGGTAGTACCAGGCGACATTTATCTGTACCTTTCGCAATTAAATGCACAAGTTGTGTGAAAAGATTTGAGTAGCCTCTTCTGTCAGGACTTTAAAGAAATGGCCTCTGATTGGTCAATATATCTAACTTTGTAACTGGGCATCTGATTGGATATTGATAATACCCATGCTTCAAACACTTCAAATGTGTGTGATATAGGAAGTAAAATGTGTGTTCAGTGTGTGAGACTGTCATGATTTTCCACATTTTGTAGGACTTGTGTAAGATTGAAAATATATAGTTTTTAGGTGGTTTACAAGGCCCTGACACAAAAATAATTGTGGGGACCTGAGTGTAAGTCCCAACAATTCAAAATGTCCTAACAACGTTGGTGTTTTTTCAACTTCGCGTCCTGCTAATACACCATATGCAAACACACACATACATACATACATACATACACACACACACAGACAGGGGCGACGGCATAATACGTTCACATTATGAATGTGGACGTATAAAAATGATGATTATCAGAAAAAAACGACCATTTTAGGGAATTTCTGGCCGCCATTTTGAATTTCCACCATCTTGGATTTTGGAAACTCTATATGTTTAGATTAATTTTAAAGCCCCAATAACACTCTTGTTGTAACTGAAAAATATGTCCCAATCTTCATTCTGGTCAACAAATCGTATTATTTTAGAATATTCCAATTAAATGATGATATAAATTTCATCTTATCACACCTATTTTAAAAAATTGGAAAAATTCAACCAATTGATTTGAAAAGTCTAACGTAAACCTTTTCAAATGTGACTTGTATTTTAAAATATTTTCGAACCCTCTGGACAAGTAAAATAGGTTGTAATGGATAATTTACACAACAGGTAGGACATTTAAACATCTAGTACTTAGAATAAGGGTATTATTTATTTTCTGGAGCTACCAAGCCAGCAAGAATGTTATTGTCCCTTTAAGTTCAGTGACACTGAAAACACTTGAAATTACATATTATAAACCATATCAAAGAGTGAAATGAGCTTGAAAGGTTATTTCCAATAATTATTTATTTTTAAGTTTAAACAAAATATGCTTTTAATTCATTTTGAATGTGGTGTTTGATGTAATTGATTATATCTTATGTGTCCGCTGGCTTTGTTGACCTTAGAGCAATACATTTAGACACCTAGATCATGATTCTACAATGTATACTTCTAAAAATATTAATGTATTTCAATAAATTGGCGGCCATTTTGAGAAAAATCTCCATAGCGACCACCAGGGGGGCGCTGTTGAGGTGGATCCACATCCCAAAATAATCAGTAGGGTTCATGGCATCTATGTGCCAAGTTTCATGCTTTTAACCCAAAGTGCACGATTCTATCAAAAAAATCGTCCTTAACCGCCCACTATATCTATTAATTAAATTACTGAATATAAACATCTTGGACTTTCTTTTCAAGCCAATTGTAAATGGAACACCAACGTTGACAGTATCATTAGTTAATTCAGGATTACTAGATATAAATGAAATCATTGCTTCATTTTTTTCTGAAAAAGTGAAAAACCATAACGGCAACTATTCCATTCATTTGTTTCTACATCTCCATACTATCCCTTTCCGTCATATATGCTGCACTATATCCAATCTTTACATCTCCCGGTCTCTTTTCCATAGGCATTTAAATACATAATGACCATACTTTCCAGATCCTTGACACTGCTCAAACCGGGGTCCACATACACTTCCCTTGTGTCCAACTTTTCCACAACACGCACATTCAGCGTCTACTTTACAAAATGCCAGCCTGTAATGTTGGTCTTTTCCACATCTCACACAAAGTCCTGTCAACGCCCTTGACCAACTTACTACAAGGGGGTCTGTAGGTAATACAAATTCCTGTCCCATTTCGTTAAATAGCATACCTTACAATTCGAGCTACATACTTAAAAATGAAATGTGTACCACCCCCTGTTGTACATACTCTTACTCCTCCAAGATCTTCCATATCCTCCTCCACATCCACACGATCAATTGTTACACCCTTTTCAACCCTTTTCTATTTCCTGTCAATGATCACTTCGGGAATTTCTTCTACTGTCTTTTTATGCCCTGTTTCTGATAACTCTTCCAGCATATCAGAGCAGCTGCCAACAACATGCTTCAACTTCCCATTGTCGGACATGCGGGTTTTCTAATTCAGGTTTTCTGTCTCAACTTTAACTCTTTTCTTTTTCACAACTTCCTCTATCTTCTCATCCTCCTGCGACAGGAGGCCATTTTTCTCCCTGTTTTCTTCACCCCTACACTGTAAATAGAAAACAAGTATATGTATTCTGTTTTCCTGTTTTAAATACTGATCTATCTTGATTTTCACCGGGCACGTCATTCAATTCAATAGCTGAATAGTCAATTGACTGTTCCTGAATTTCCCCACGAATACTCTCTTCGTCCCCTTTTGGTGTAGACGGTATTGGCGTTCCGTCTTCCCAACATTTCAATCATTGCAGTCTTCTCTAATACATCTCGGGTTTCTAATGACATACAATCGTTACGCAATTCAACCAATAATTTGTCAGTAACTTCTGTTACCTATCGCATAGCAATCATTTTTAACTGTGCTAGAAATGCATTTATGTTTCTACGATCACGTTCTTTCTTAGGCCCCGTACCCATAGGCTGTTCCCTTGTGGCGTGTTCCTTTGTGGCGTTGTGACCTTATGACCTGACCCTGTATCCACCAATATTCATAGGCTGTTCCCCTGTGCAATGTACGATGGAAAGATAGGTAAAAGAAAAGTCTACAATACGAACGTTGATGAGAAAGCAAATAAACACAAGACACAACTATATATCATTATGCGAACTGTTGTTTTATTGATAGCTCGAGTATGATCTCAACTTCTGAAAAACGGAAGGATGAGGGGTATGTCAATATTGCATATAATTTCCTCGCTGGTGCTCATCTCAGAAGACAACATGTCTTCAGACAACACCCACGGTGCTGGGTTCGGACATTTCTTGGAACTCGAAATGGACGGGTGAATTTCACACAAGTTTCCAGGCCTTGAAAAAGACCGGTAGATGTATCTCCATACAATATCGTACTCTTAATTGCGTGTTCCCTCTTGTGTCTGTGTTCCCGGTCACAAGACAAAATGTTCCATGCGCACGGCCACATGTTCCGTGGGTACAACCTATGGGAACAGGCACATTCAAAAACAAAGGTTCATTGTCCTTGTGGCGCATCACAACGTCACAAGAGAACATGCCACAAGCGAACACGCCACAAAGGAACATCCTATGGATACAGGGCCTAATGCAGGCTTATTTCCTACAATTATATCATTTTGTGCTGCTCTGATCATCACTTCAAACGCACCCCCTTTGTTAGCATGCTTTTTACACACTATCCTTTACGTTGGTCTACATGAAATGAAATAGGTTCAACATCCTCTTTCCTGCTCCGTCGTCTGAGGTAATAAAGATGGACATATGTCATGTATTGCTATGACATGAAGAATTCTTGCCAAAAAAGGATGATCAAAGCTTATACACTCTGGTTATTTGAAACTTTAAAATGGACAAAACTGGTTGAAAGGGGCATTAATTTAAACATATTATACAAGAGCTAAATTGCAGATCTTCCTTTACTCTTGAAATGTTATTTTAATTATGAATGACATTAACTAACATATCTAGACTATAGATGCCATCGATCGCCTGCGACAATTACTGGATTAGAATAGATTTTGCGATGAATGATTTAACATCAAAATGCATAATCGAGGGTTTGTTTTTATTGTAGCGACTTAAGTAATGTTTTAAGCCACTGAAATTTTAGCATTTTCCCTTTACCTGATCCATTCTTAACCATTATAGCGAGAACAGTCAACTCTTCGTCTAAATCTCCCATAGTATCCCTTTGATATGAATGTATTAACTAATTTACATTAAAATAACCTAACAGAAATTGTAATTTCTACATTATTTTAGGTGAAATGAACGACCAGTCCAAATTGGGGGACGGCCATTCGTGCTTGCTGAGTTCAATTGGGGGTTGTTGCATTGGATGATTTTCAAAACATTCACTATTGTCTTAGATAGATATGACTACGAATTGACATTTATCGGAATACTTCTTTCAATTTCAGACAGCAATAAGAAAATATGAACAAAAAAAACTGATGAATTGTGAACTAAAACATTGGACCCTCCGCATCTTCAAAAAAAATAGCAAAAATGTGACAAGTGTAGTGGACTGACCAATAGTTATCTAGTGAGCTTGGGTTCCGTTTCTTCGCAACCAACATTGCATCGTACAACATGCATTTATGATTTATAAAGTTCAATGAATTACGGGGTGGGTGGGGGGTGAACAAGATAGAGTTTGCTCTGAAAAAAAACCTTGCAATTACAATAAGGGCTATCGTTTAACCATAGTGCAGAAATGTAAGACGTTAAATCCCATGTGTTACTTCCTTTTAAACCAATTTACACTGACCATGCTGTTATATTTAATGTTATCATCGGGAATAACGTATGGGAGCTATATATTGAAGGGGCATTATGGGAAATCGGATAAAGGGTTGACAGTTTTCGATATATTAATTTAAACAAGCCAACAGTGAGGCTGATGTCTCCCGCCGAAATCCAAAAATAAATAGATGACACATATTAATTAATCGCACATTTATTTTTTTCAAACGTATCGAGCAATCAAACTGTACACGAAGTGTCATCCAAAAGTGTTTTATAAAGAAAAATGCTAAAACCGACGAGAAAAATGAAAATGTACCCTAGTTAGGGGGACCCTAAAGGCAGACCAAAGGGCCCCCACGCTTGACAAGAGGGCTCCTCTTGCCAAGGGAAAGGGCCCTCGTGTCCGAGTCAATCGTTTCGATACACTGTTACTGACGAATCCATTACTGAATGAGAATACAGTCATTGTATTGGCATAAAAATCACCAATCAAGATGAACCTAAGATGAAATTGCTTATCTCTGCCTACCCTTTGAAGGAGAATTATTGTGTTCCAAAGTCTCGGCAAATCAAATTGCTTATCGCTCTGCTTACTCTGGGCAGAAAATGCTCATTATCGATCTTAGTCAAGGTATTACTGTAATGAAACTATACACCAAGTTTCATCACTCTCACTTAATTAGAACTAAAGTTATCGTGTCCCAAAGCATCAACCAATCAAATTGCTTATCCCTGCTTACCCTAAGCGGAAAATGCTCATCTTCAAACTCAATCAAGGCATTGACCTAATAAGCATATACACCAAGTTTGAACATTTTAACTCAATTAGAAGGAGAGTTATTGTGGTCCAAAGTCTCGACCAATCAAATTTGCGTATCGCTCTGCTTACCCTGAGCAGAAAATGCTCATTATCTAACTTAGTCAAGGTATTACTGTAATGAAACTATACACCAAGTTTCATCACTCTCACTTAATTAGAACTAAAGCTATCGTGTCCCAAAGCATCAACCAATCAAATTGCTTATCTCTGCTTACCCTAAGCGGAAAATGCTCATCTTCGAACTCCATCAAGGCATTGGCCTAATAAGCATATACACCAAGTTTGAACATTTTAACTCAATTAGAAGGGGAGTTATTGTGTTCCAAAGTCTCGACCAATCAAATTTGCGTATCGCTCTGCTTACCCTGATCAGAAAATGCTCGTTATCGAACTTAGTCAAGGTATTACTGTAATGAAACTATACACCAAGTTTCATCAAACTCACTTAATTAGAACTAAAGTTATCGTGTCCCAAAGCATCAACCAATCAAATCGCTTATCTCTGCTTACCCTAAGCGGAAAATGCTCATCTTCGAACTCCATCAAGGCATTGACCTAATAAGCATATACACCAAGTTTGAACATTTTAACTCAATTAGTAAGGGGAGTTATTGTGTTCCAAAGTCTCGACCAATCAAATTTGCGTATCGCTCTGCTTACCCTGGGCAGAAAATGCTTATTATCGAACTTAGTCAAGGTATTACTGTAATGAAACTATACACCAAGTTTCATCACTCTCACCTAATTAGAACTAAAGTTATCGTGTCCCAAAGCATCAACCAATCAAATCGCTTATCTCTGCTTGCCTAAGCGGAAAATACTCATCTTCGAACTCCATCAAGGCATTGACCTAATAAACACATACACCAAGTTTGAACATTCTAGCTCAATTAGGAAGAGTGTTATTGTGTCCCAAAAAGTGTGACGGACAGACAGACGGACAGGCAGACGGACAGACAGACAGACGGACGAACCCATTTTAATAGTCCCCCAACTTTCTTCGAAAGGCGGGGGACAAAAAAAATAACGTTAACAGAATATGCCGAAATTTTCAATATCACTGCTCCACTCTGAACCGAGATATTACCTTTTGATTTTTCGGCCTATCCTTGATCATCATTTATAAAGTGGGTTCGATAAAAAAAAGTCTCCGTTGTCCATTTTTGAATCTAAGAATTTTCAACAAATGTATTCCAATCCGTAAAATATCGGAAGCCAGCGATATCATCGAGGGTTGATTATGATCTGGACCAATTAATTAATGTGTAATTACCAATTTACATCATGTTTCAGGCATAGTTTATGTTCTTTCAGCATAAAAAGTAAATGATTGCATTATTCTCAGTATTTCTGTTTCCAATTTCAGCAATAGGTCTACTGATACATACCATAAAATAAAGACAATCGGCTGGGTTTTTATTGTTCAATTATTATAATGATATTGTACGTTGGATTTCTTTCATTTCATTTCATTTGATATGATGGTTTTGCTAGTAGCCTTAGAAGAATACAGTACTTACCAGAATATTTTTTTCCGATGATAACGTTAGATTTAAAGTTTAGAATTTGTGTAATCGCCGCACTCCCAGAAATCAACAGGTGTAATGTGCTACTGGTAGCAGTCGAAGATTTCGCGAGATTTAGGAATCACGTGAAAAAAAAGGCGCGCAATTATTGAGTTGGAGGCTGAGCCAGCGAGCTCGCATTTTTCATTTGCTGGAATCTTTAATGACGGGGAAAAGTGGTCAGTAGGTTTTAACGGTTTTTTTTTTAGTGAAGTGGAATTTGGTCGCAGATCATAAGTTGACATATTAGTTTATTAGTCCGGCAGAACTATGGCTGAACCTGGACCTATGGTGGCTGTTAGCGGCCATTCTACATTCTCGACTTATCGGGTTGTGAAGGCGACAAGTCGCAACACGACAACTCGAAATAATTGTATTATGTCGTCTTGTCGACTTGTCGGATTGTGAAGGCGAAAAGTCGACGAAATCAACCCGACAATGCGACAAACTAACTCGACAATCGTCGCCCCCATTTTGTCGATACGCCAACATAGACAGTTAATGAAATTTTGCATATACACACCTTATGCATTTGTCGATTTAGTGAAATAAAGATATTGAAGCCATCTGAGTTAGTTTATAAGTTATTACGTGCGCCGTGAGCCTATACCAGATTCCCCCATATTTTCGTATGTTTACGGTATTATATCTCGAAACGCCAGCATAGTAGCCTTCTGAAATTTTGTATTATAGTAGTTTATTCATCACTTGATTCCGTGAAGCAAAAGACATTGAACCCACAACCTCTACTTCGAATCCGGGTGCTTGGAACTTTGCGGTAGTATAACGGTGTTCAGATATATACTTTGCATTAATGTGTCTTAAAATGTCATTTTCTAATATAAAGGTAACAATTATTTTCGTGATAATTATAACATGACGCTAGGAATTTCTGTGCTAACTTGATCACGAATTCAGGTGCTGGAATATGGTGAGAGAATATGTATGCTAACTTGATCTCGAATCCGGGTGAGAAATTCCGCTCGGTTAAAGCCCTAATAACACTCTTGTTGTAACTGAATAATATATCCCAATCTTCATTCTGGTCAACAAATCGTACTATTTTAGAATATTCCAATTAAATGATGATATAAATTTCACACCTATTTTGAAAAATTGGAAAAAAAGTCTAACGTAAACCTTTTCAAATGTGACTTGGATTTTAAAATATTTTCGAACCCTCAGGACAAGTAAAATAGGTTGTAATGGATAATTTACACAAAAGGTAGGACACTTAAGCGTCCTGTACTTAGAATAAGGGTATTACTTATTTTCTGGAGCTACCAAGCCAGCAAGAATGTTATTGTCCCTTTAATCTCGAGCTTAATTTCTGTTTCTTGCAACTAATTACTGTAAACGCAACAAGGGCCCACTTTTGATTTCTAATCTATAGTCTGTATCAAAGTTGTACACATACGCTAACGCCCTCGGGTGTTGATGATTCATTATATTTATTCTGGACATTTTCATTTCAAGATTTTAACTTCAAGACTTTTTGAAACGTAGAAAATATTTTCACAAGAGTTCAAATTCCCGATTTATTTTTAGATACTTTCAGAAATTGATTGTGTAAAATTAGGAAATTATTTTTTAATTCTAATATTTAATGATATATAAAAGTTACCAATAAAACGCCGAAAATAAAACATAAAGTCAATTTTTTGTTTAAAATGTTTATTTGGTGCAGGGAATGTTGACATAAGAATGTAGAAGTAAGAATCATTAGTTTAGAATGTTGCGTTCGTGTCTAAAATGTTCAAACTGTTCGACACATGCCGTATTTACAGTTAGCTATCTGTCTGCGTGTGAACTAGATTTTATCGGAACGCTTATGCCGGAATGTATCGCATATATTATTATTATATATCACTTGATTGATAGTTAAAAGCAAAGTCATGTTTGCGTATATATATTTGTGTTATTTGAATTTTTTAAATACCAAGAGCTCGACGCTGATGTCGGCTATCCAAAAATGTATTCATTTCAGAAAAAGGGGACGAATTTTCCAAACTATAACCTATAGTGTTTATTTCAACGGCCGTTAACGTGGATTTTTCACTTTTTTTTAAATATAGTAATAAAAATAAAAATTTTGCTTTGCAAGTTGTTATAAGCTTTGCCTTAAGGAATCTGGTAATCTAACTCCCATGTCTGTAAGTAAATTATCGCAAAAAAAGGGATTTTTTCGCGATTCAAGACGATAGAACATCCGGTTTCATCGACAAATTCCATATTATGTGTAAGCATCCGTAGTGTTTTAGCAAGTTCCGATATTTTTTCTCTCAAAGCAATCTGACGTACTTTTATCAATTTTTAAAAAGAGATTGGAATTGGGTCAGCCAGGACTACTTATAAGCAAAGTTTCATGAAAATCGTGATAATATGAAAGAGGTTGTCAAGTTGAATTTTACTTCCGGAATAAGATGCCAATGAAGTAATTTTCCAAATTCAAAAACCGAAAATAGCAGATTTAATGTAAATGTTTTAAGGTATTCAAAGAAAGAAGAATTAGTAAAATAGGTCAAATAGTCACAAAGTTACAGCTTTTTAGGTCAACTTTCTTGTCAATAAAATTCGGTGATTTCGGATTAGTAAAACGGATTGATAATATATTAATTCTAAAGTCCCCCCACCCCCAATTCTTGTAAGGAGGCTGACTATAAAAGTATTAGTTTCGGTATAGTACGGCCTGCTCCTTTAAGTGGAAATTTTGAATTTTGCAAATATGAAATCATCTACCTCGAGCCCGGCTTTTCAGAAATGTATTAATGGCTAAAACTTTGTGACATACCTGGAATTGTCATCCCTTTGATTTCTCCCCTCAGAATAAAAGACTAAAAGTCCGTTAAAATCCAGTATTCTGCATATCGCATTAGGGTAAAAAGATACTTTATAAATTTGGTGCATTCGGTTAGAAATATCTCGTGAAGGAGAATTCGGCCGTCTGTTTCGCCATAAAAATACTTATTAGGGTTTGAAACGTTGAAGCTTGTGTGAAACAACATTGTTTTTTCTTTTTTTCTTTTTTTTTTTGTAACCCAACATTTTATTTCATTTGGAAATGAATTAAAACCGAGTAGCTCGTTTTTCGACATTCGCCAATATCCAAAAACAAGAAGAAAGGGCTTTTTTTTATGTGAACACAGTGCTCAGGCATCCTCATTTATGATATCTTTATTTAGTTTTAGAATGCGTATTTAATCATATGTGGTTTGGAGACAAACTGATTTAATCAATTGTGTTTTGGAGACATTCTGTAGATATACCTGATAAAAATCTGTACTTTTGAGATTAAAGCATGAATATCAAAAAAACGAGTAGCTGGTTATGTAATGTGAGTCAACTGCTCAGGCATTCCCATTTATGATATCTTTATTTCGTTTTACAAAACTGATTTAATCAAATGTGTTTTGGAGACATTCTGTAGATATACATAATTAAAATCGAGTAGCTCGTTTTTCGACATTCGCCAATATCCAAAAACAAGAAGAAAGGGCTTTTTTATGTGAACACACTGCTCAGGCATCCTCATTTATGATATCTTTATTTAGTTTTAGAATGCGTATTTAATCATATGTGGTTTGGAGACAAACTGATTTAATCAATTGTGTTTTGGAGACATACTGTAGATATACGTGATAAAAATCTGTACTTTTGAGATTAAAGCATGAATATAAAAAAAACGAGTAGCTGGTTATGTAATGTGAGTCAACTGCTCAGGCATTCCCATTTATGATATCTTTATTTCGTTTTACAAAACTGATTTAATCAAATGTGTTTTGGAGACATTCTGTAGATATACATAATTAAAATCGAGTAGCTCGTTTTTCGACATTCGCCAATATCCAAAAACAAGAAGAAAGGGCTTTTTTATGTGAACACACTGCTCAGGCATCCTCATTTATGATACCTTTATTTAGTTTTAGAATGCGTATTTAATCATATGTGGTTTGGAGACATTCTGTAGATATACATCCATTTTATCTTCTTTTTCGAGATTCAAGTTTAAATATAAATATCCCCATTTATGATATCTTTGGTTCCCTTTACAAAGCTGATTTTATCAAAGGTGTTTTGGAGACATTCTGTAGATATACATGATTAAAATCTGTATTTTTGATATTCAAGCTTGAATATCAAAAAACGAGTAGCTCGTTATGTTATCTAAATCCACTGCTCAAGCACCCCCATTTATGATATCTTTGGTTCGTTTTACAAAACTGATTTAATCAGTATATATACATGTTTAAAATCGGTATTTTTGATTAAATCAGCTTTGTAAATCGAAGTAAAGATACCATAAATAGTTATGCCTGAGCAGTTGATTCAAATAAAAACTGCATTTTCCCCTTGTTTTTTGATATTGGCGAATCTCGAAAAACGAGCTACTAGTTTTTCGAAATTCAGACTTGAATCTCCAAAATACAAATTTTTATCATGTATATCTACAGAATATCTCCAAAACACATTTGATTAAATCAGTTTTGTAAAATGAACTGAAGATATCATAAATGGGGATGCCAGTGGATTCACATAAAAACTGCACTTTCTCGTTGTTTTTTGATATTGACGAATCTCGAAAAACGAGCTACTCTTGTTTCGATATTTAAACTTGCATCTAAAGATATCATAAACGAGAATTCCCTAACAGTGGATTCACATAAAAAAGCTCTTTCTCCTAGTTTTTTTTTATATTGGCGAATCTCGCAAAACGACCGCCCCCCCATCTCGAAACGACCCCTTAAAGGCCTGAAAAATAGTGAAGAATCTACATTAATGGGCTTGTAAATAAACACAAGAGGTCATAATTCTGAATAGCCGGGCTCAAGATAGATGATTCCATGTTTTCAAAATTCAAAATTTCGAATTACCACTTGACTTCCGAGGGATAATGTCCATTAAGAATAAATGGGAGAGGAATTTGTGCAACAATTAAGGCCATCAAGATCTCTGGAATTAAGATCTAAACTTGGTAGAAGATGTAGGGAGCAGATTGTTATAGGAATATGCAAAGTCACCTTAAGGTCAACTACCTGTAAAGTAGAGTTAAGGCGAGGAATATCTACTATCACCAACTGATTGATTATGTTAACCAACAAATGTCTAAAAGACAAAGTATCAGAATTCCTTAGGAAAGTGTTCTGGTTTGAATAGTCAACAGTGGGACGTTAAACTCCATTTCATTTCACATCCTGTCACAGCTTCTTTTTCTTCCTGCAACCTCACGATTCGCACTTTGGTCCAATTTCAGGATTTTACACGGAGAGTTAAGACCAAAACTCGATTATGGGTGCATTGTGCATGGGTCTACTCGCGAGTCCTTTCTCAAAGAGTTCAACAACATACACAATAAGTTTAGGAGCATTTCGTACATCTCTAGAGAGCAGTTTATACGTCGAAGCGCACGAGCCTCCACTGCACAACCGACGTGATAAAATTGGCAACCGTATCTTTACCAAATCATATTTCATTTAACACCATATTTAGTCGCATACAACCGCTTTTATCCGAGGCTGGTATCAGCCTTGACAATATTGCGAATACTCCTCATTTAGAACTCTACCGTGGGCTTTATCTCCCCAAAAGACTGATTTCGGTCTTAGTAAGTTTACTCAACAAAAAAAGAGAGATACTGGCTCTACGGTATTCCAGTCGCTCTTTAGAGAGCTAAGGTCTATACTTCCATTTATACATATTATGGTTCGAAAAATGGTGATCGTGAGCTTCGACTACAGTGACCATTTCTGTCCGCCTTCCAACTGTTGCTTCTATTTTTACAGCCGAACTCGGGACTATTCCCCAAGCCACGGAGTTCATTAAGTCCTCGTTAGATTCAAAGCATCTCATCTTTTCTGATCCTTTGTCTTGTCTTCAAGAAATTTATAACCGACAGCTTGATCAGCCATTAGTAGCAGCAGACATTTATCGTCTGCTACTTCCATGCATTTTATTAGACACAGGGAATATGTAAATCAAAACTTTTAAACACACTTTTGGTCAGAATAAGTTCAATATGTCCATTTTTAATACACAACTATTCTGAGGATCTGATGACAATTCGCCATTTTGAGCACAATGGGGTCCAACAAAACTGTCTAAAATTCGATAACTTTGTTAATAACGAGTGAAACCACCACGTGCCCGTAAGCAGTCGACACACCGACGAGGCATGCTGTCGATCAGACGTCGAAAAATCATCTCGGGAATGGCCTGCCACTCTGAAGGAATTGCACCAACTCTTGAAGATTACGACGATTACCGGGTTGTCTATGATTGTCTCTCAAACGTCTGCCCAACTCATCCCATGCATGCTCAATTGGTGCCAAGTCAGGAGAGTATGCGGGCCAACCCATTCGTTCAATACTATTTTGAGGAGAAAATCATTAACAACTCTGTGCGGTCTAGCATTGTCATCTTGAAGAACAGAACATACTCCAATTTGACGAAGAGTTGCGATGACAACAGGCTGTAAAATTTCGTCTCTGTACCAGATACCCATCAAATTTCCTTGGACGACGAAAAGAGGAGTCCCGTGATGTACCGAAATTCCATCCCACACCATTACCGTACCACCTCCAAAGTGTTAACGTTGTCTGACGTTAACATCAGGAATTTGTTCTCCTTGTCGCCTATAGACGCGAAGTCTGCCATCATTGAACTATAATGCAAATCGGGACTCCTCAGTGAAAAGTACCCGCCCCATTGTCGCCGTTTCCAGTCTCTATGACGTGTGCACCAGTCACGGCGTGCTACCCTATGACATTGAAGAAGATGTGGTCGAACGGCTTGTTATCGAGATCGAATGTTGTGGGCTCGCAGACGATTTCTTAGGGCCTGGTCCGATACCTGAACACCACTTGCATTTCACAGTTCATCTCTTCAGACATTGCGCTTTAACAACGCGCTGTCATTTGAATGGCATGCCGGTCTTGACGTTGCGGCGTTGATCTTGGTCTATCAGACCGTGGACGATTCTGAATTCAATTGGTTACCTGGAAACGCTGCCATAGTCCCCCAATCACACTCTGGCTACAACTGATTCTCTTTGCCACATTCCTCTGTGTACAACCCTGTTGAAGGCACGCAATGGCTCTTCCTCTGTCAAGTTCACACAGCTGACGTCTGGCCATGTTGAAATTTCAACTGAGAGCAGCATGGTCATGGAAACTGTTCATGGAAAATGCATAGTGCACGTGCAATGACATGATCAACGTTAAAAAGTCGTACCCTACTGCGTTCTGCCCACAGAAAACAAAAAAAAAATTGCACAATTTGTAACAAGAAGATTGTAGAAACCCTGCATCACTTGCTTCTAGGGTGTCCCAAACTGTCTGAACTCCACGAACCGATCCGCTTGTTCCTAAAAGATTTACTCAGGAACAATTGCTTACGAGGACTATATATAGATTCCCAGTACTCAAAGATAGTAAATCCAACGAATTTCTACATATATCTATTTCTCCTTTATACGCTTAGAAATTATTACAAGAAGATTTGTGTATATTCGCCATGATAGAAAGATATACACTATTAAATTATTAAAGAGAATGTTTTTTAAAAAAAATCTGAATTATATGTATTTCAAATAAAAAGATGACCGGTTTGAAAATGTTATACTCTTACCTCCTTATATTACCATTGAAGGGTCACATGTTAAATTATTTATAGATATATAGCAACTTTTCTAGTAAATAGCAAATGACCCCTACATTTCGTTTCCGCCGGTATGGCAAATGCATTATACTTTAGTATATCCCCACACGAAATAGCAATAGAAGAATCTTTCTAAACCAACATCCTTCGAATTTGAATGACTTTCCTGAACCCTGTAAATCATTTCTACAAAGCGCGATAGCATTTAGTTGACAAAGCATATTTTACCCTTTAAAACTAGTTTTGACGAACATACGAAATCTCTTAAATGTAAATTATGTACTTTATAAGATTTTTATGATTTTAGTTATATTAATATAGTTCGTAAATTAAAAAAAAACAAAAAAAACACACACACACACAAAAGACTAAAACACAAGTTTTTATATTGTAAATAGCTGAATGATTAATGACCGAAAGTAATTTTAAACTTAGCGTATGTGGCTTGGTGATAGGGGCGCCTTATCTACCTTGTGGGTTTACTCCGGGTACTCTTGTTACCGCCCACAGCAAAGACCCCTGCGCGTGCGCTAAGATTATTTAAAAAATGAAAATAAAACGACTTGTCTGCGATATCATCTTCGGTGGAAGCGGACGTTAAACACTAAGGACGACAACAATAATTGTATGACAATCGTAAATTTATTAAGTATTCTCTTTTTTTTTCTTTTTCCATTCCGCGTAGATCCCAGAAGCTGTAAGAAGCGATAGAGTTCTGAATACTAATTTTTAGAAATTTGTGCGTTAGCGAAACCCATTACATTCGACTGAGCCGATATGTTTATTCGAAATACAGAATTGTAAAACAAAAAACAACAATGCAGTAGATGTTGCTTTGTGAACGCTTGGGCTTAAGTAATGGGTAGTATGTATCAATTTGTACATAGTATGTATTATACTATTCAAAAAAAGTAGGGGATATTTGATTTTGGGGGCATAATACTAAAATATGGCGCGGACGATGAATTGTGGCGCGGACGATGAATGTTTCTCAGTCTGTCTTAAGCAGGCTATGGTCCAGATACCGTGATACACAATCTGTACAGGACAGACCACGCTCAGGTCGACCAAGGGCGACAACTCAATCCCAGGATCGATTTATCCGTATCTTTGCCTTGTGAAATCGTGTCATCACAGCAAATCAGATCAGCGCTCGTCTTCAAACAGACAGTGGTGTGAGAGTGAGTGGCCAGACGATTCGGAATCGACTGCATAGGGGTCATCTTCGCGCCCGACGTCCTCGCGTGATCCCTTGTTTAAGAGATCATCACATTCAGGCAAGACGCCGTTGGTGTAGGGATCGTCAACACTGGGATAATCATTTGACCCTTATAATGGTCAGTCTGTGCCTTACTTAGTCTAACGATCATTTGGAATAAATCGATGAATGTGAACTTCATTTCATTTTGTCATTTGTTTCTTCGTCAGTTTCATTAGGTGACTTTAATAACACTTAAAAATCAAATATCCCCTACTTTTTTTGAATAGTATATATACACATTGCTAGTGGGTTCAATATATTGTGACCATACGAAGCTCATGATGTCCAGAAGTAGCTGCTTTAGAGAACAGATACGAAGCTGGTTGACCGATAATGCAATGCCTACACTACGAGAATATTATTTAGACGTCTTTATTCTGCTTCTATTTTAGTCGAACCAGAGGGCTTTGTTCTCTCATCAACCCCAATTATTTACAACAATTAATGAAGAAAAAACCCCAGCAGTTGCCAGGCAAGATACGCCAACATATTGCAAGAGGTGGACAAAGTACAAGCTAAACAAAAATGCAATCAGAGGGGACCATAATCCATAAGAAGTTACTTTCGGGTATGCGCAAATAGCGACAGGAACCGAGATCTGTGGGAAATAATCATATATTTTAAGTTTTATTCAAAATCTTATGAACCTTGATATACCACATATTTTATACTATTTGCGTAATATGGGCGGCCATTTGATCCCACAGTTTCGGTCTGATTTTCACTAAATTCGAAATCACATCGGTGTAACTATGATATATTTAAACGTTTTTTTTAATCGGATAAAAATTGTGACATCTAATAATGGTCAATACAAATGTGTTTTTACGTGTTTAATCCATTAAAAGGTACAACTTCAGACAAATACAAAGTAGTAAGTTTTTGAGAGAAACACAGGAAACTGACGTCATGCATTAGGTTGTTACGGCCAACCTTTTATTCGGTATAATTTTCATGCATGCCCGGTGCTTTCATGGGCCTCTTTGGGATATTTCCTTACCCCAAAAACTTTCAGCCATGAATCCAAATTTATAAAGGTGACATTGCAGACAAGTTGTCATATTTTCGTTTTGTTTATGATCTTAGCGCACGCGCGTGGGTCTTTGCTATGGGGGGAAACCGGAGTAAACCCACGAGGTAGAAAAGGTGACCATAGGAGAACCAATCCCATATTTTGGTGTGAAAACAGTAAAACACTTGTTGTAGTTTGAATATTTTGTTACTCTGAAAGAAAAAGCTCTCTATATCAATATGTTCTATACCTTCGCAATACGTTCCGATCTTATCCATCCTTATGGCACTTTTGGCTTAACAAAGAAATACGTCGTTTTCAATTCTCGATCCCCCTTTCTCCTACTCTTGATATTTTGGACTGTCGTACAATGGTTTTATACATACGAAGCTACAAAATAAAATACTAGGATGAGTTTTCAAGAAAGAGAACTCTGGACATGCTGTGAATTTAGGACTGTTGCACATAAGTTTCATACACGGGAATATCGATTAGACTCTCTATAGAAGAAGTTATAACAATAATTTGGTAATCTTTTCGAGTAAACGGCGTACAAACTTGCTCGAAATTGTAACAAAGACAAGCATGTCAAAGACAAGCCCAACACACCACAGATATGTTCTTTGAATGTGCATTATGTTGGGGTTTGCTATGAAATAGGGGGGTATTAATTTTTAAGATTAAGCCATTAATATTTACAGAGTATTGTTAGTGCTATTGAACTAATAGTGGTCTGATACTTAAAGGGAGATAACTCATCTACGAAAATCTTCAATGAGTGAGGCTGTAAAGGTCACTTTTACAAGCCGCCATTTTCCCTGAATAAATAGTCCTATTTCACGCACAAGCTTTTATTCATTTTCTTCCACAGGTATTTAGTTCTCTTATTGTTTATTGTCATAATTGAATTGATTGCTTTTCCAAGCAAATATGTAGCTTATTTTCCATTGGTGACATTGGTGTAACTTGCCATGTTTTACCTTTGAAGTGAGGCAACGTTAGGGTTCCGCACCCACGTGTGAGGCCTTGATGTCAGTGCTTATTGTTATTAAAATGTTGCAAGATTACTTAGCTGTCCCATGTTCAATCAAGCTGTGATTGATTATTTAGTAGATCAAGAATATTATATAATATAGAAATATACAAAATGAGCTAACCACAATCAATTGTAATTGTTACTCATTGTTAGGCTACGACGGTAGAGGCCTACATGTAGACTATAGTATATATGTATATTATTTTAATGCAAGCCAAATGTTATTATTTCCCTAGACAGTTCTAAAATACAATCTTGTGAAAGGTCACACTTTTACAAGCCGCCATTTTCCCTGAATAAATAGTCCTATTTCACGCACAAGCTTTTATTCATTTTCTTCCACAGATCCAGGATCCGGATATATCTAATAATTAAAAGCTACAATAAATAAGCTTTACATTTGGGGGCTTGTCCGGGATCTGACAACATGGAGGAAGGGAAAAAGCTAGCCCTGAAGTATGGCGTTTTGGGAAGACTGTATCAGTCACCAGTAGATGTCCTGATAAAATGCCTAACACAACTGAAACTGGTAAAAAAGGAGCCAACTGATATCAATCCTATAGAGGCTCAGAAAATCATTACAGATCTCCTTGAAACAGAATGTGGTGAAGAGGATGGGGGCGAGGGAGTCCTCATGCAGCTAGATGAGATTTTGCCTAGTTTTCAACTTTTGAGGAGGGAGTCAATGGTTAGGTCTGAATCAACTGGGGTTGAGTCTAATTGTATTCCGGAACCCGTTAAATCACCAAAGTATGAAACTCCAACGGAGACCAAACATGTTAGCATTTTCAAAAAAGACTTCAAATTAACAGGAACAATCGGTGAAAACAGCAAAACAAACGTTCCATTCATCTCGTTAATGCGACAAATCGACAATGCTGAGAAGAAGGGTTTCTCTGAAGTCGAGATCGTTGAGGGAGTTGTGCGAGCGATATCACCTTCTTCACAACTGCGAGTGTACCTGGAGGGTAGGACAAACATTTCCATCAGTGAATTGAAACAGATGTTAAGATCCTTTTATCAAGAAAAATCAGCAACAGAGCTATATCAGGAATTGGGATCAACTCTACAGAAAAGGGGTGAATCAAGTACTGACTTTTTACTTAGATTGTTGTCTTTGAAACAAAAGATACTTTTTGTAACTGATGTAGATCTAAAATATGATCCAGAATTGGTTAGTCAGCAATTTTGTAAAACACTATATTCAGGTCTTCTCGATGAAACCATTCGTAGGGAAATTCAGCCATCTTTAGACATGAAAATATCGGATGAAACACTTATCCAAAAGATGAGTTTAATAGAGTCTAGAGAATCAGATAGACAAATTAAAATGAGAGGGCACTGTAAAGTGAGTGAAGTGTCACAGGCTGACTCAACGGTGAAAGAAAAACCAAAGAAAAACAAGATAAAGAAGGAGGAAAGATCCGAGTTACAAGAGTTGAAAGCTGAAGTCGCGCATTTAGCAGAAATGATTAGAGAAGATAGAAAGAAGAAAGTGTTTGATAACAGTTGTAATAAGTGTCGTGAAAAGAAACTTTCAAATTGTAGACATTGTTGGGAATGCGGTAGCTCAGGTCACTTCCGGTCGTTTCATTATGATAAGTCGGAAAACGGGAGGAGATCACCTCGAAAGGGGGGCAGGTGATCTGTGAAACCACACCCCCAGCAATGTCAGTAGTCAAAGGTCAGGTGTTTTGTCTGTCACCTCGCAAGCGTTCAAAATTAGTTAAGTTAGTTGGTGAAAAATGTCATGTTAATTGTAAACTAAATGATGTAAATGTAACTGTTTTATGGGACTCTGGGGCTCAGGTGTCATTAATTAATAAGTTGTTATTAACCAAATATTTCCCGAACCTGGAAATACGCAGCATACAGGAATTGACTGGTGAACAACCACTCAAACTTTTATCAGCAAATGGGTCAGATATCCCTTTTGAAGGATGGGTCGAATTTAAATTCAAATTAGGTTCTAGTGCCCCATTGTCTGTGCCATTCTTGGTAACTGAGGCTGCAGGTTTAGATGTTCCAATTGTTGGGTATAATATTATTGAACAATTTATTATGGGTAGTGATAAGGACAATCTGGTAGAAAATTTAAAATATTCTTTCGGAAAATTGTCAGTAAATCAAGTATCGGGTTTAGTAGATATTGTACGTCAAAATAATCAAGAGGCTATTTGTCAAGTGTACTCTGGATCACGCAATATTCGTATAAAGAAACAAACCTCAAAGGTAGTACGTGTATCCATACGTACAGGCTCTTTTCAAAACTCTCTTGATTGTTTATTCAAACCTGAATGTAACAGTTCTGGGTTAGATTGTCAAGAAATGTTAATTAAGGTAAACAAATCCAATAGAGTGAATTTAATTGTTAGTAATCCTACGAAATGTGATATTGTTCTCAAAAAGAAAACACATTTAGGGGAGCTTCAGTCAATTCGTTCATTGTTTTACATTATACAGTCAAGTAATAATAACCAAGTAGATGAGGTAAATGTTGCATCCTTATCTAGCACTCAAAATTCTGATGTATGTGAACCACCAATTGATCTAAAACACTGTGATATTACCTCTGCCCAGGAAGACATTATTCATACATTATTAAAATCTAATAATGACGTTTTCTCTAAAACGGATGACGACATTGGGTACATACCGGACTTGAAACTTGATATACATTTGAAAGATAGTATTCCGGTAAAACAGTCATATGTTTCAATTCCAAACCCACTGTATGAAGAGGTCAAAGATTATCTGAGAGATTTGATAGCCAAAGGATTTATTCGGAAATCAAAATCGAGTTATTCTAGTCCTTTAATCTGTGTGCGAAAAAAAGACGGCGGGTTAAGACTATGTTGTGACTATAGGAAGATAAACCAAAAATCAATAATAGACAGTGGGCCGTTACCCCGCATTCAGGATGCACTGGATAGCTTAGGGGGTAGTCAGTGGTATAGTCTGTTAGATCAGGGACGCGCTTACCATCAGGGAGTTGTAGGGGAGGAGAGCAAACACATAACTGCTTTCGTCACCCCCTGGGGTCTATATGAGTGGGAAAGGATCCCGTTCGGGCTCTCCGGAGCGCCCTCTGCATTTCAGAACTATATGAACGATTGTCTAGATGGACTAAGGGATAGGTGTTGTCTCCCATACTTGGACGATATCCTCGTATACAGTAAGACGTTTGATGAACATGTGGAACATCTCCAACTTGTGTTTAATCGCCTTCGTGAAAAGGGTGTTAAACTGAAGCCTGCAAAGTGTCTAGTATTTCGAAGGGAAGTGAGATATTTAGGGCACCTTGTGACTGCATCGGGTTATACAGTGGATCCTGAAGATAAACGTGCGGTTTTGGAGCTTAAAAACAAAATTCCTGTGAATGTGGGAGAGCTACGTAAGATTTTGGGTCTTTTGTCATACTATCGCAAATTCATTCCTGATTTTGCACGAAGAGCTAAACCTTTGTACAATCTTTTGCGGAAACCACCAGACTTATCCAAGGAAAGAGTTAAAAGATTAAAGGGAGGTCAGTTGTCGTCGAAGGAAAGAATAGGATGGACTAAAGAACATTCGGACGCTTTAGGGGATCTCATTAACTTCCTTGTGTCGCCACCAGTAATGGCTTACCCCGTGTTCGATCGACCGTTCTCTTTACATGTAGATGCGTCTGGCGAGGGTTTAGGAGCCATTCTCTATCAACTAGGTAATGATGGACGTCAACATGTTGTGGCTTACGCATCAAGGACACTAACTCCGGCCGAGCAAAATTATAATCTACATTCGGGTAAATTGGAATTTTTGGCGCTAAAGTGGGCCGTCGTAGACCGCTTTAGGGACTATTTGTACTACACGCCACATTTTACGATCTATAGTGACAATAATCCGTTGAGTTACATCATGACAACGCCACGTATAGACGCAGCGAGACTACGATGGGTAGCAGAACTCGCAGACTTTAATTTCAACATCAAATATAAACCTGGACCTTTAAATACTGATGCTGATTGTTTAAGTAGGATGCCACTGAAGTTTGAACAATACAGCCAAGAATGTTCTGAAGAAGTTAAATCCGATATTGTTTCAATGAGTATAAACTCGGCTCAAATTCAAGAGAATCAATCACTTATTTGGATGTGCGGGCTAAATGTTCAACCGGCAAAGACTGAACCTTCAGAAAGGGTGAAACTTCGGTTTAGTACGGACGAATTAATTAAAGCTCAAGAAGACGATGAGGACATTTTTGTGGTAAAACGATTTGTGCGTAAGCGGGAGAAACCTAGCAGAGCCGATCGCGAGCGTATGTCATCAGAATCTTTAATGTTAACCAGAGAATTTACAAATCTTCAAATTGATCAAGATGGGCTTTTAAAACGTAAACGGTGTATTCCAGGTCAAGATACAGGTTATCAATTAGTGTTGCCGAAGAAATACCGAAAGTTGGTCATAGATGAACTGCATTGCAAAATGGGTCACCTTGGGACGGAAAAGGTGATATCCCTTATTCGAAATAGATTTTATTGGCCAAAAATGGTGTCTGAAGTTGAACACTTTATAACAAAATTGTGCACCTGTGTGAAATCAAAGAAACCAAATCGTCTCAATGAAGCACCTTTAAAACCGATCGAAACGACACACCCATTCGAGTTAGTTTCGATTGACTTTTTACATTTAGAGAAATGTAAAGGGGGGTATGAGTACATATTGGTTGTTGTTGACCATTATACCAGATTTGCTGCAGCTTATCCAACTACCAACAAATCTGGAAAGACAGCTGCGGGCAGAATATTCAATGATTATGTTCTGAAATATGGGTTCCCTGAAAAGTTACACCATGACCAAGGCAGAGAGTTCGAAAACGAGCTTTTCCATCGACTTCAAAAATACTGTGGTGTAGGACGATCACGTACCACTCCATACCACCCCAGTGGTAATGGACAATGTGAGAGGCTGAACAGAACTTTATTATCAATGTTAAAGACTCTGCCTGAGGATCATAAGTATGATTGGAAAAACCATATTAATAAAATGACTCATGCATATAACTGCACGAAAAACGACACTACAGGTTTTTCGCCATTCTATTTGTTATTTGGAAGACATCCTAAACTTCCCATTGACATTATATTTGGATTCGAAAATAGTGGAAACGGTTCGTATCGTGGTTATGTTCAAAAGTGGAGTAAATGTATGAATGACGCTTATAAAATTGCATCACGCAATGCCCGGAAATCTAGTGCAACTGCAAAGAAGCACCATAGTAATAAACCTACTAGTGTGACTCTTGTCCCAGGAGATCGCGTCTTAGTGCGGAACTTAAGTGAACGCGGTGGTCCAGGGAAATTACGCAACTATTGGGAGGACAACATTCATACCGTTTTAAGGAGAATGTCCGACGATTCGCCAGTGTATGAAGTCAAATCTTCACACAAAAATGGAAAAATACGGAGACTCCATAGGAATTTATTACTTCTGTGCAACGATTTACCACTCGACAAAGACTTTGTGATTGACACTACAGAAACTCATGTTACACGGAAACGTTCGAGATCTAAAACAGTGAATGTATCAAAAAATGACTCAAATAGTGACTCTGAAAGTGATGGGCCATTTAACTGTTTGCCATTGTCAGATAAACGCATTGAATTAAATCCAGAAGCGAGAGAGTTTGTTCCTGCTTTGCCGGAAGCTGTGAATGTACCAGAACCAGAAGTTCAGATACAAGACACGGAAACGGAAGCGCAAAATCAAAATTCATCCGAAGGAAATGAATCAGGATCTACGGGTCATGTTTCTAATGAATCCAATGTTCAAGCAAACGACAATGATACCATTGAAAATGATTCGGAAGCTTATGAAACTTCTTTGGAATCTGTGGAATCAGCGGATGAACATGTTCGACAAAATCGTCGTGCTGTACAACCGCCCCTTAGGTTAACATATGACCAGTTGGGTCAACCTTCAAATTGTGCTTGGTCTAATACAATTGGTGAATGCCCCTTAAGTGTGGTTTTCTAAAGTAGCCCAATTTTATTACAATATTGCAGAGGTAATAATGAATCTTGAATGATTATGTACAAAAATATGATCATACATCACGATTATAGCATTATTAGAATTTGTTAAGAGTGTTGGGAGTTAATTAGTTCAAAGTTGTTTTATTACATTTTGGTAAACTCTTTTTGATAAACCAATAATATTTTACTATTTGTATTTAGCATGTTGGGTTAGTGAAAAAAAAAAGAAATTGTTGAAACTGACAAGTCAGACATTTAATCATACTCACAGTATTACAAACCATTATTATGAATGATTGTCAATTATATGTGTTTTCCAGACTGATCACCTGTAAAACTCCATACTGCCATGCGATATTTTAGAATATCTGAGTAATACATGTATTTGAAGTATGTGTCAACATTATTAGTTATTACTAGAAAGTTTATTTTTTTTAGTGATGTGAGTTTCAAAGCCTGAAACCTATTGTGATTACATATGTTGTTTAAAGCTATCTTGATTGTTCAAATGTCGGGACGCCATTTAATTTAGTGGGGGAGTATGTTGGGGTTTGCTATGAAATAGGGGGGTATTAATTTTTAAGATTAAGCCATTAATATTTACAGAGTATTGTTAGTGCTATTGAACTAATAGTGGTCTGATACTTAAAGGGAGATAACTCATCTACGAAAATCTTCAATGAGTGAGGCTGTAAAGGTCACTTTTACAAGCCGCCATTTTCCCTGAATAAATAGTCCTATTTCACGCACAAGCTTTTATTCATTTTCTTCCACAGGTATTTAGTTCTCTTATTGTTTATTGTCATAATTGAATTGATTGCTTTTCCAAGCAAATATGTAGCTTATTTTCCATTGGTGACATTGGTGTAACTTGCCATGTTTTACCTTTGAAGTGAGGCAACGTTAGGGTTCCGCACCCACGTGTGAGGCCTTGATGTCAGTGCTTATTGTTATTAAAATGTTGCAAGATTACTTAGCTGTCCCATGTTCAATCAAGCTGTGATTGATTATTTAGTAGATCAAGAATATTATATAATATAGAAATATACAAAATGAGCTAACCACAATCAATTGTAATTGTTACTCATTGTTAGGCTACGACGGTAGAGGCCTACATGTAGACTATAGTATATATGTATATTATTTTAATGCAAGCCAAATGTTATTATTTCCCTAGACAGTTCTAAAATACAATCTTGTGAAAGGTCACACTTTTACAAGCCGCCATTTTCCCTGAATAAATAGTCCTATTTCACGCACAAGCTTTTATTCATTTTCTTCCACAGATCCAGGATCCGGATATATCTAATAATTAAAAGCTACAATAAATAAGCTTTACAATTACAATAGAAGGTAATTGAGAAATACATAACATAACTAGACCTGCGAAGCAATAATGGCGGGTTACACTGGTGCCACACTACCTATGAACTTTTGTCACTTTCGGTGCCAAGTTAACATTGAACTCGTATCACATCTAGTACCAATGGTACCCATTAACAGATTTCCACATAAAATTGCACACATCAAATAAAATGGAAGCAGAATCAACCAAATCCAGCAATATCAGTTCATTTTATACATTTGGAAGTGATCCTGACAAAATTACAGTTTCGTGGAGCCTTGTTTTGAGCTTCAGTTTACGGTTTCTAAGGAGACTGTAAAAATCGTTTTGTTTGAAAATGACATATGCCTTGTACACAGGTTTTGTCGTCAGGATATCGTGAACCAATTTTGACATGATTTCCGCCAATAATGTTATGTATATGTCTCATATGTGCATAGACAATTACCTGGTAGAACAAGCCAACAGTGAGGCTGATATCTCCTGCCGAAATCCCAAAATAAATAGATGACACATATTAATTAATCACACATTTATTTTTTTCAAACGCATCAAGCAGTCAAACTGTACACGAAGTGTGACCCAAAAGTGTTTTATAAAGAAAAATGCTAAAACCGATGAGAAAAATGAAAATGTAGTCTAGTATGGGGGACCCTAAAGGCAGACAAAAGGCCCCCACGCTTGACAAAAGGGCCCCGCTGGCCAAGGGCCCTTGTGTCCGAGTCAATTGTTTCTATACACTGTTACTGTCGAATCCATTACTGAATGAGAATGCAGTCTTTGTATTGGCATAAAAATCATCAATCAAGATGAACCTAAGTTATCTTGTCCCAAAGTATCAACCAATCAAATTCCTAATCTCTGACTACCCTAAGAAGAAAATGCTCATCTTCGAACTCCATCAAGGCATTGACCTAATAAGCATACACTCCAATTTTGAACATTTTAACACAATTCAAAGGATAGTTATTGTGTTACAAAGTCTCAGCAAATCAAATTTGCATATAACTCTGCTTACCCTGAGCAGAAAATGCACATTATCGAACTTAGTCAAGGTATTACTGTAATGAAACTATACACCAAGTTTCATCAATCTCACTTAATTAGAACTAAAGTTATCGTGTCCCAAAGCATCAACCAATGAAATTGCTTATCTCTGCTTACCCTAAGCGGAAAATGCTCATCTTCAAACTCCATCAAGGCATTGACCAAATAAGCATATACATGTATACCAAGTTTGAACATTCTAGCTCAATTAGGAAGAGAGTTATTGTGTCCCAAAAAGTGTGACGGACAGACGGACAGACAGAAGGACAGACAGACGGACGGACGGACGGACCCATTTTAATAGTCCCCAAACTTTCTTCGAAATGCGAGGGACAAAAAAAGGTTTGACCCTTAACTTCTTTTGAGTAGTATATTAAAGGGAATGATCAAGATAACTTGGCTGTCAAGTCTGCTCTAGATCTTACCATATCCGAATCTATTCATTTTAAAGAATATAAGTAGATTATCAATTCAATGATACATGGCCGCTGGCAACGCTTTTTGGGGGAGAGAGAGAGAAACGGGGTTTAACGTCCACTCGACACAGAGTAGGTCATTTCGGGACGAACATATGGTTTAATTTCATTTCAATAATTCGCTTGCGCGTAGGGGTCTTTAGCAGTGAGAGGAAATCGGAGTACCCGTAGAAAAGCCACGAGGTTGAACAGGCGATCCTACTCCTTGCGACGTACAACCGGGGTGTCAAAATCACGCTAGTTGACTCAATGGCAGGCAACGCTCTTTGGAACTTGCAGGTACAAACAAACTTCATCACATTAAGCCTCTCTTAGGAGACCAGCCAAGCTCATATTCTACGAGCAGAAGAAATTAAGTTGGCTTGTGTCGCTCTCGCATATGACATACTTTTTTTAAACTCATATTTTCATCATATAGCAAGAGCCTTAAATTTCCAATAGCACATCTTTGAGTTATATCTTTAAAATGTATTAAAATAAAGCCCTTATATAAACAGTCCTACCTTGTTTAAGAAAAATCCTATTAATCCTATAATTCACTATTGCCCGTTGAGAAATTGGCAAAAACATCATTTTCAACGAAGGTTAGAAAAACAAGGGAGGTAATTGTGTTATTATTTCCGGCGTTATTATTAGCACAATATGACGTGAGCGGTTTGGGGGATACCTTTTGATTGATGCTATACCGCACCTATCAAAATAACAAAAAGGGGAGGAGCAGCCAATAACTTGCTGCGCAGAAATTAAGGTCTGGGTCAACCAGGCATCATTACCATTAAATGGTTAACCACAGACCTTGACGATCGAGACAACACCCGCTACGCGCTTGTTTTCATTTCGGCCGTAAGAATGACGACAAAACGTAGATCTTTATTTACTGATTCTGCAAAGAAACGCAAGCGAATATAATACCAAAAAAAACTATAGACAAAGAATTGCTTTGACTCAAATAAATATTGGAGCTAAAAGACTAAGATGGGAAGAATTGAGAGAAAAACTTAAACTGGATACAGATTGTGAAATGGCCAAAGTTTTATTAGACAAGTAAGTTTACGTTTTATACTTGCTGTCAGCAGTTATAATTTCTGCCATATAACATTTTTATTTTTCACAATTCCATGACCTAGTAAACAGCTATTAAGATAAATTCAGTGATGTTAGTATTGATGGGCCAAAAAATATAGTGTGTTTACTTTTTGATCAGTCCAATTCATAGTCTTATTTTTTTCCCCCAGGTATTGTGGAATTGGTTCGCAAACGCAAACCACCAGGGCCCTGATTCACGAAATCTTAACTTAAGATAAAATCCAAATTTTAGTAGATACTTCAGTTTTGATTGGCTAAGCACTAAAATCAATCTAATATTATCCAATCATATAACTAAAATTTGGATTTTATCATAGTTAAAATTTCGTGAATAAGGCCACTGTACTCCAAGCAAAGGAGGAATCCTCGATTCCAAGCAGGTGCGGTATATTTAGTACTATTACTTATTACTGTACTGCTAACATGTTTATATTTTTAGACTATTTTAATTGATACAATTTTGGGGGCTTGCATTTCAATTTTAGACCTATGTCAATAATACTATGTGTGGTTGTATTAATTTTGCAGTTCTGATGCAGAGCGTAATAAACAGACGTCTTATGTCTATGAAGATGATATAACAAATGACAAGTGAGTTATTTTTATATATTCAGCCTTTTTTTATTGGAGCACTGGGAGCTCAGTGAGTACGGCACCAACAAACTAATCAGGAGTTCAGTACCGGACAAGGGACATCCTCTACTCGTTCGACTAGAACAGAAAACTGAGATCACATGTAACGAAAGAGAACCCTTGTTTGAATACAATCGCTGGCCGAGAAACATCCCCCCCCTCCATATCACACTGCATGGACTGCATGGTGTATGCTCATCTTCAATACCAGGTAGTCCTGTTACAGCAGAAAAGATTTTAAATGGCATTTTATTCATTCTTTCTATTTTTTAAAATAAATTTGATCCAATATAAAATATATACAATGCAAGTCTGTTTTTTATACGCCCACATTTTTATGCGGACGTATATTGTCGTCGCCCCTGTCCGTCCGTCCGTCCACAATTGTTTGTGAACAGTCTACAGGTCACAATTTATATCCGATTTCAATTAAACTTAAAATATAGGTTTATCACCCTAAGATCTCGGTTCCTTTTGATATTGGCATGTATCGGACTGTAACTTAATGGGTTATGGCCCCTGATTGTACGAAAAATCACGTTTTTAGCTTGTGAACAGTGTAGAGGTCACAATTTTGAACCGATTTGGATGACACTTGAAATGCATGTTTATATCCCAAAGATCTTGGTTCCTTTCGATATTTGCGCCCAGCGGATCGTAACTTCCTGAATTATGGCTCCTGATTGTCCGAAAAATCACCCTTTTTAGCTTGTGGTCCCTCTGGAGGTCACAATTGTTATCCGATTTCAAAAAAACGTTTGATTATATCACCATTACATGGTTATGGAGGTTGAGTTCAAATTTCGTGAAAATCGGACCAAAATTGACAGACAAAATGGCCGCCGTTTGTACGTGAATAATGTGAAAATATGTTATATCAAGGTTGTGGACCCTATAGAGGTCACAATTTTTAACCGATTTTGATTAAACTTGACAAGTATGTTTATAACCCAAAGATCTTGGGTCCTTTCTATATTTGCGCCTATCTGATCGTAACCTCCTGAATTATGTCCCGTGATTGGCCGAAAAATTGCTTTTTTTAGCTTGTGGCCCATCTGTAGGTCAAAATTATTATCCGATTTAAAAAAAACCGTTTGATTATATCACCGTTACATTGTTATAAAAGAATATATTGAATTTCGTGAAAATTGGACCAACATTGACGGACAAAATGGCCACTGTTTGTACGCGAATAGTGTGAAAATATGTTATATCAAGGTTGTGGACCCTTCACAATTTTGAACCGATTTTGATGAAACTTGAAATACATGTTTATAACATAAAGATCTTGGTTCCTTTCGATATTTGTGCATATCGGATCGTAACTTCCTGAATTATGGCCCCAGATTGTACCGAAAATCGCCTTTATTATCTTGTGATACGTCTGGAGTTCAAAAACATTTGATTATATCACCGTTACACTGTAATGAATTTTCAGTTTGAATTTCGTGAACATCGGACCAAAATTGCTGAACAAAATGGCCGCCACTTTTACACGAATAGTGTAAAAATATAGTATATCAAGGTTGTGGACCCTGTAGAGGTCACAATTTTAATTCGATTTTGGTAAAACTTGAAATGCATGTTAATAACTGAAAGATCTTGGTTCCTGTCAATATTTGGACATATCTGGTCGTAACTTCCTGAATTGTGGCCCCTGAAAAGTACGAAAAGTCACCATAATATTAAATGTTTCGTATCCAGTGGAGGTGACAGCTAATTCCATAATATTGAATGATTCGTATACTTAACATTAGCGTCGAGCAGAACTTTATAAAAACCAAACAAATTCTAATGATTTTCTGATAATTACTTAATATGCTTGTTGACTGCCCGGACGATTTAGCTGCTGTGTGGGCGTATGTTTCGTTGTCTGGCAACCTATTTTCTCAAACTTTGTATAGCATCGAAATAGATGTACAAATGAACTCCGAATACGAAGGCATGAATACAGACTCTGATGATGATGGAGAGAGAGAGAGAGGGAGAGAGAAATTGGGTTTAACGTGCACTCAACACAAACTAGGTCATTTCGGGACTAAAATATGTTTTTTAAATTTTATTTCAATAATTCGCATGCGCGTAGGGGTCTTTAACAGTGGGAGGAAACCGGAGTGCCCCCCGGAAAACCACGAGATTGAGAAGGCGCCCCCATCTCCATGCCACATACGCTCACAACAGGGCTCGAAACCACAGCTGCAACCCAGAGGTGACCGGCCAGCTAGATGTCGAAGCGTGGCACTCTAGACCACTAGGCCATCCCAACCCCCCTGATGATTATGGAGATGGAGGAATGACCTATATTGATGATAATGATTATGAGCCGCAGTTTCTAAAACCATCATATTGGTAAGGATAAGTGATAGTAAACTTTATACTAAGCAGCAGTTGTTCACTTAGAAATGGAGACAAAATAGCATAGGATAAAACCAATGCATGAACAAATATATTGATAATGCTTTTATGTAGTATAACACAACTGTAAATTGATGAAATTTCATGTAGAGCAATGCCGTATGACTTATTCAATAGTGTTAATGTATTTTGTATATTTTGTTACTTTTAGTAATAGATCCACCTATACTGAAGGCTTGTCTGTTGCTGGAGCAGAAGATGTTGATGAACATGGTGATGTTGATGATGAAGATGATGATGAAGAGACAGATAACGACGCTTTAAATGATACCATTGTGGTTGACGAGATTGCAGATATGTTGAATGATAAAAAGGGGAATGGTTTTTTGTTCAAAATTACTTGAATTAGCCCATATGACACCACCTGAAATTTGCAACAGAAGAATATGTAATGCTCCAACAAATACTCAGCTATTTACGAAAGCAACTGGTTTAAGAGTACACTGGGTATGTTTTTGTTTGTTTTCACGTAGACCATATAATTTTGAATTCGGCCATTTTAATATATATAACTTTGGTGGTATTCATGCGTTCCTGCACAAATTAACTTTTTTATACAGACGTGTTTCTATCAACAATTTGTTTGTGAACACTCTACCGGTCACAATTTTTATCCGATTTTGATGACACTTGAAATATAGTTTAGGTTTATCACCCTGAGATCTTGGTTCATTTCGATATTGGCATGTATCGGGTGACAACAGTTTTTAGACTGTGACGCTCAAAGAGGTCACAATTTTATTCCATTTTGGTGAAACTTGAAATGTATGTTTATAACCAAAAGATCTTGTTTTTTCGTTTGTCTACAAATTTGTGTATTTTGCTTCAGGTTTATAACAACGGACATTTAGTAAAGATTTGGCGTTCACGACCTGTTATTAAATCAGTGCAAGCTGGAGATTTTTTACTGTCTTGTTGTGTTTTAACTTCTGGGAATAACTTTTACAAGATCAAACATCTGTTTGATTTGTTGAACATTGGTTGTGTATCTGCTGCAACATACTTTGCCATACAATCAAAATATGGATGTACAGCTGTATATGAGTATTGGGATGGAATGTAAAAAAAAAAAATTGAATGAAATCAGGGGAAGAGAATCTAGGTTTGTTAGGTAAGTAATCCGTAATAAAGACTTGATTTTATCAAAACGTTAAAATGACAGAAATACTATTTCTCTTATTATATAGGGGGCTGTGTTGCCTCAGTGTGTAAGGTGCTGGCTCGTTAAACGGCATCTAATTTTTAGGATGGGATGAAAGACCAAGGTTCTGTGTACTTGTATGTGTGCACATAAAAGAACCCTTAACAGCTGGAATTTGAAATAAAAGTAGATCGTATAACCACTGTCCTGTCAAACATTTCCTCAAAGCACATTGCTTGTCGTATGCCAATCTTCATCAGCCCAGTTGGTGCAAAATAGTAAGACATTAAACCTTTTATTTCCTTTTTTTTATAAATTTTGTCTTTCAGGAGATGGTCAAAAGGAAAGTCCGGGATACTGTGCCCAGTACCTTAATTATAACATAATTGATAATGAAAGTGGTAATCTTATTGTGTGTGACGTTGTGGACAAGAGACAGCTGAATTCCAACAGAATGGAGATTTTTTCATTTAGTAGATCGTTGGATTTTTTGATTGAAGACCAACAGAGTATCAAGGAAGTGGTGACCGATGGCCACATTGGTATCAAAAGTTACATGGGTAAGATTTTCTATTTACTGTTGCTATCGAAATATATTTTATAACTTATCTTGACATCAGATTGTAAAATTTCAGTGATGGTTGCATGGTAGAAAAAACAACAAAATATTGATAGTATAGAAAGTTCTCTCAATTTAAATTCAGTTTGGTCTGGGGTTTTTTTTTGCAGCTAAAGAGAAACCTACAATAAAACATTCTAATGATATATGGCATGGTACAAAAAGTGTTACGAAACGCCTTAGCGAGGTAAAAAAAATAAATAAATTCAATTACAGTAAATTGGCTGACTGTTTAATATGATATATATGATGCTATTTGTATTTTATATCCAGTTCATCTATTTATTTAGGTAATACAAAGTAGGGAGAACAGAGATTTGATTACTTGGGCCAAAAAAGTAGTCAACCATTTCTGGTATTGTGCCAAAACTTGTGAAGGTGATCAAAATATTTTTTAAGTAAATAATATTTCTACAAATTACCTCCATTTACAGTTTGTGCAGTGATAGCTTCAAAATTATTACTCTAATTCAGTATACATATGTTTTAAATTTAAAATTTCATTTCATTTATTTTTAAGGCTCGATGGCGTGGTGTATTACATCATGTTGTCAGTGAACATATATGGCTCACTGGTTATGGTGTGATTGAACCGAAATGCGAGCATGGAGAAATACTCCCTGATGAAGGCGATCAAAATATTTTTTAAGTCAATAATATTTCTACAAATTACCTCCATTTACAGTTTGTGCAGTGATATCTTCAAAATTATTACTCTAATTCAGTATAAATATGTTTTAAATTTAAAATTTCATTTCATTTATTTTTAAGGCTCGATGGCGTGATGTATTACATCATGTTGTCAGTGAACATGTATTGCTCACTGGTTATGGTGTGATTGAACCGAAATACGAGCATGGAGAAATACTCCCTGATGAAGAAAGAAAATGGTTGCCCAAAGGGTCATCAGCTCACACAGCACTGATAAAAGTTGTGTTGGACAAAGCATTACTAAAAAATGTTCCTTATTATGTAAATTTTCGGTAAGCAATGTTGCCTATTCCAGTGAAAATTTTATGATGTGATAAATTGATCTAGTGGGTCGATTTAATATGGATATATTCATGTGTTATACCGTAGACTAAAACTTCCTCATTCCTCTGGATTCTCATGATTTGAACAGCTTTATTCATTTTATTTCAGACACACTGGTAATATCGAAGCTTTTCATTCTTTCAAATTGACGTATACAAGCAAAAGATTTGCCTACAGGTAATTACATAAGATATAATCTTCTAAATATGGTTTAATGTGTATTTGTGTTTGGTTAGCTGTGAATTATGATAAACTGAACATGGGTTAGGTTTTGATATGTAGCTGCCAGCAGAGCAAATATTTTTTAAAAAATACAATAATTTAAAAAAAAAAAATATTTTTTTTCAGTCCACCTGTATATAAAGCTAGATGTCTGCTTGCTGCAATTGATTTTAACACCAACAAAGATAGAGAGGTGACGGAAGACAAAGATGGAAATCCTCAGTAAGATATGGGTTATTAAAGATGCTTTCCTATGCATGAACCTGGAGATTTGATGGTGTATTTGTACTAAAGGCATATTCAAACTAATGTATCAATCAAATCCTGCTAAAAAAAAACCAAAACATGACAAGCCGTAGCAAATCAACTTTAAACATTCTTTGATTTGTCATCTTCTTTGCAGACTATTTTGTGCATATAAATCTCTCTAAATAATCTCTTATCATTCGATCAAGAATTATAAACCACTTACTATGTCCATCTAGTAGTCTCTCAGTCGAATGGTAGTTAGCTAGGAATACCCTTACATTTTTTTCAGTATTTTTCTAATAAGAAACCTAACCCAATAAATAGTTTTGTGGGAATGCATTATGATAAATAGTAAGTGAAAAAATGATTAACATGTCAAAATTCCATGCCTATTCATTAATTTCAGATATAAACGGGTTTATTCCAAGAGAGCTGACAATTGGTCTGTTACACCTATCAAAGTCCCCCCCCCCCCAAAAAAAAAACTACCAATATACCAAAGACCTTCCCCGCATAATGGTAGACAAAAGAATGAACGACCAGTTTTGCTTAAGAAAGCGTAATCCAAGAGAAGAAGGGGATCCAAGGAATATTGCCCCAACCACTGCCAAAAAGCTGCCAGAGTCAGTTTCAGAAATATGAAAAAGACAAAAATCAAGATTTTGATTTTGAAATTACTGTTTTCTGAACAAAGTTATCACCATTGTAATTTTTTACCAGAAATGGCCGATCATTTGTTTGACAGACGTTAACTGCACCTCGCTTATTAAGTAACATTTTCAATGACTGTGGTACCGTTAGCTAATTCGGTTTAATACCTGGTCGTAATTCAATTTTGTATTACATTTATTTTTTAATACAAATTAGAAATAAGACTTTTGATATATAGATAAGAAGAGAAAGTTCGAAAAGAATGGACCAAATCAATGAGGCAACATTGTGCATAATTATAGCCGACTTCTTGTTAGCCTGCGTGTACTCTTGTACTTTAACTGGTAGGCCTACGTGACTAACCAAGGAGACAAATAGGAAACATTGATCCAATGGGGCTGCAATTCAACTGGAGTGATGATAGCTGCTATGTTTATCAATTTCCATAATTTTACTGTAAACACAAGTGACAAAAGAATATATAATACAAACTTCGATACACCCATTTTAACCACAACTAAACATAATATCAAGGTCGGGTGTCGAACTTTCACTCAAATTGACTGATGTGCGGCCTTGCTCAACAGCGGTCTCACTTCTTACGCTCTATCATTTAGCCTCGATCATCGCTGCCTTTTATGGAAAATTTCCAGGAGTATGATTTTAATGTAACGGTTGATCTCTGCTTACGATTTAATCAATCAATGAAATCCTATTTAGATCCAAGCCATTCATGTGTCTACAGAGTTCATTTTGGGCTTGTTGTGTAAATAAAGAATCTAATTCATAATTTCTATGACATCTGAGGTCCAAAGGAAGGCCGACAATAGGCAGGTTTAGCACTTGCATAATGTATGTTTAAACCAATCTGTTTGGTAGAAAACCTCTATATTGTCTGTTTCTATCAGAAAAAGTTCTTCTGATCCTCAGCACACAACAGGAACGAACAACAACACTATTCCCAGTCCCCAAATGCCCACAACGCCACAAAACAAACTGTCTGTATGCTGCATGTCTTCTTCTTCTGTTTATGTCGTCATCCTGTGCCAAAACCAGCACATCATTCCGCATCACATTAGCAATATCCAGCACTTCAGGTTCAAAGCAATATATGTCAAACTCCTAATTAAAAAAAAATATGTGGTTATCATTGCTTATTAATACATTACATTTCTTTTTCAGGTAATGAATGAATGAAATGGACTTTACATCCTAATGTTCTGAATAAACCTGGATAACTGATAGAAATTATAGCCAACTGTTAAGAGTTCTTTTACGTGCATACCAAGGTGTACAAGGGGGAAAAACCATATCTTGCAGTACTCACAGCCGGGACCTCCTAGTTAGAAATCAATGTCTTACTCACTGAGACACTGTGGTTTCTATGTTCATTGGGATTTTGATTTTGATACATAATACATGTACTTACTGGTCTTTGTGAAATGCAGTTTTGAGGCCTGGTATCGCAACACAAATTCTCTGCATCACTTGGCATATCTTGACAGTTATGACATGTGCACCAGCCAGGAATAGATGTATTTGGTTTTTCTGGTTCCACTTTGTCGTCAACTTTTAATGCTGATGAAATGTCAAAGACAAGTTCTGGCATTCTTTCTGCCACATTCAGTAAAAGTTTTCGACAACTGTCCTCTTTCATTTCTGTTACCATTTTCTGAAATGGCATAATTATTCACATCAGATAACAAGAAAGTATTTATTTATTAGTTTGTAAATGTAAATACTTGTTAAAACTGTATACTCTTTGTCAATTGTCAACATTTTCTGAAATTAGTCATTTGTTAAAATGTTGTATACTTATTGTTATTATATATTTCAAATTAAAATATGTACCTGTAAACTTTCAACTGTCTTTTCTAAATCGAGCCGTTCTCTCAGCTGTGGTTTCAGTTTGCTTTCCTCTTTAGGTTTTACGCTTTGGTGGTGGGGAATCAAAATCTGACGTAGATGAAACTATCTTTCGTTTTGACCGCCGTGGTGAACATGTTACTCGACTGGCCCGGGAACTTATGATGGGTGAGGTGATTTTGGTACTGGTATTTCAGGTAGACTGTCTGTTGAGGTTTCTTCTCCTGCCGTGCACATGACACACACGAATGGTATATCAGTCCCATCTCTAACCGATTTTTCATACACAGCTTTGGTAATACCTAAAATGATCGATAAAATAATGATATACCTGTTTCTATCAAGTCTGATTTATGAACAATTCTACTATTAAGAATTATTTTGGAAGGATATTTAAAGCCCTAACCTGTTTTGCATTTTCTGTGAGTCCATTTGCTACAAGTGTCGCACATAACAGCTTGTTGATCGTCACCTATAACCTTCTTACAAACAACACACTTATTATCAGCTATTTTCAATAATTGCAAAGTCAATGAAATACCAAATGTTGGTCAGAAATATATATATTTTGGAAAATGAAGCCATGTAATGATTGCATCCAAGCAATAATTTAGAAAAAGGCATTCCACACCAAACTGATTAATTTGATGATTGCTTATTATGATTACAGTAATGAGTGATTTCCTTTCATCTGAAGACACAAATAGTACCATACTTGACAACTCACTTATCACTGAACTGTTGCTTTTGACCATCCGCTAGGTGCTAATTGATTTGTTTTTCCAAGCTTCAAAAGTTCCGATTTCAGATGAATAGTGAAACACGAGTGGACTGCGAGTAGCAATAATAACTATCGTCTATCACAATATTTGAACCTGACGTACCGGTATTTTTTGTTTGTTAATCGCACGATCTTCTTATAATTTGTATAATAAATAAAGTAATCCGATAAGTACTTCAAACTTACCTTTTACAACACCTTTGTGGTGCAAACCAGCATCTCAATAAGTAACATTGAAGAATCCATTGTGTACGGTAATACACGCATGCGCAATGATCGGATTTAAATACTTCCTTTTGTAGACGTTGTTTCCAGTTGAACGAAATTTTATTATTTCCAAGCACCTCAGGGGGAGTAGAAAATATTTCAAATTTTTATGAGAACGATTTTTAAGTGTTAGAATGTTACCTGTGATCGTATAATAGTGTGTTAACATTAAGCAAAATACATACAAATAATTATGTTTTGATTTTCTTAAATAATATGCTATTGGAACAATAACCAGAATGTGAAAATTGTCATGTTCCTTTGACAGTGAAGTACATTTTGATTGAGTGCAATCATACCAAGCATACAGGATCACGATACTACCGCGACAATACTGTGCGTCAGCTATTTGCTGAACCGGAGCTATATGATAACTTGTTCACATTTTTAATGGAGATAAAGTTTTATAATAAATTTTTCTGTTTTTAAATATTTATATATGTAAAAGATTTAATATATGTTTTTAATTAGATTTTCTGTGATATATGTAATTATAAGAATGTCTGCGATATTGTTTTAGTTTGTCTCGTTAAATTCACCATAATTGGCGCAATAGACCCCAGCCACAAAACTCCACTTCATCCATTCATTACTCTTACTGGACCTTTTAACCGAATTTTGGTCGATGGGAATTTCCCCTTTCGTGACATGAAGCCACAACAATTTCCATCCGTTAATGGGATAAAGATCAAACGAATCTTAGACACTATCGTCCTATCGCTTTAACTGGCTGTATTTGAGAAACCTTGGAGAGATTGTTCAAGGCTTGTTTGGTACCTTGAGTCCAATAACCCCATCACCGACATCCACTGTGGATTTAGGTCAAAGTGGAGGACTCTTGATTATCTCGCTCTATTTGAAACGTTCGTCAGGGACACTTTCGTTGCAATATTGTTTGATCTTGGGAAAGCATATGACACCAGTAGGGGAAATGCATTATAAAAATAAGATCTTTAGTATACTATTCAAAAAAGTAGGGGATATTTGATTTTGGGGGCATAATACTAAAATATGCAAATGACTACGAAAAAAGTCACTATAGTACCTAACAGAAGAAACATTTCCAGTTACATGTGACGCCCAAACGCAACAATAGCTACCGCATGGAATGCAGGTGATGCTTGGGATCATCATGGGGGTCCAACCCAAGATTTTCACGACTCTGACTTTGAATGTTACAGTCATTGTGGCATTGAATTCCAGGGTGGAAACATCAGTTTAATTGTTTTAGTGGCCAGAAAACAAATTTTGATATGCGTCGGCTTACCCAAAATGAAAGGTTACGTACCAAAGGCATGCTACAGACGTAGGAGGGTGTGGCGTCGTCGAAACGAGCGCTTCCAAGACGTTAACGTCATCAGACATGATCGATTTGGGGGTGGTTCTGTTATGGTGTGGGGAGGCATCACTGTTGCTGGAAGAACGGCTTTACATGTTGTTGCAGGGCGTGTTACAGGCCAGTACTACCGGGACAACATCTTGGCAGTCCATGTTGTGCCGTTCGCACGAGGTCATGGCGCCGTTTCATCTTCCAGGATGACAATGCAAGATGTCACAGGGCCAGGATTGTTACAGGTTACCTCCAACAACAGAACATTACCTTGGCCAGCACTGAGTCCCGACCTCTCCTCCATCGAGCATGTCTGGGACATGCTTGGACAGAGGTTACGTCAACGTCAACAACGTCCTGCCAATGTCCAAGAACTTGCTGCTGCGTTGCAACAGGAATGGGACAATCTGGACCAAAATGACCTTAGACGTCTCATTATGCCACGTCGGATCAATGCTTGTTTGGCAAACAGAGGAGGATTTACCCGTTACTGACTTTGTTGTGATGCTGTGGTAACTTTGCTGTTTGACCCCGGGTATCATTTTACCCTTATAATGGTCAGTCTGTGCCTTACTTAGTCTAACGATCATTTGGAATAAATCGATGAATGTGAACTTTGTCATTTGTTTCTTCGTCAGTTTCATTAGGTGACTTTAATAACGCTACAAAAACCAAGATGCCACATGCCAGTATCAATGACCCCATCAGCATCAATATAAAGGTTGTAAAATCGGGAAGACTGACAAGAGTGTGACGGTATTGCTTAAGTTCATGCCATATTCACCATATTACAGTTAGAAGAAACAATATTTATCGCAAAAACTCCAGTGATTCAACTGAAAAGTCCAAGCATTTGTAGACGTAGATGTATTCATTAAAATTATTTATCAACCATCGATCATGGCAAAGAATTCCACAAAATGTTAATGCATATATCAGATGACTTCTTTGCCATTTTGGAAACGCTATAGAAGATTGTGAACACTTTTTCTTACATTGCCCTAGATTTCTAAAAGCTATAAAAGAAACATTTGATAAACTTCAGACGAAAATCAAAAGTAGGTTGCCAAGCAACGAAACATACGCCCACACAGCAGCTAAATTGTCCGGCAGTCAACAAGAGTTGTCACATATTAAGTAATTATCAGAAAATCATTAGAATTTGTTTGGTTTTTATAAAGTTCTGTCATGCTAACATTAAGTATACGAATCATTTAATATTATGGAATTAGCTGTCACCTCCACTAGATACGAAATATTTAATATTATGGCGATTTTTCGTACAATCAGAGGCCACAATTCAGGAAGTTACGACCAGATATGTCCAAATATTGACAGGAACCAAGATCTTTGAGTTATGAACATGCATTTCACGTTTGACCAAAATCGAATTAAAATTGTGACCTCTACAGGGTTTACGTGTAAACGTGGTGGCCATTTTGTTCAGCAATGTTGGTCCGATGTTAACGAAATTCAAACTGACAAGCCAACAGTGAGGCTGATGTCCCCCGCCGAAATCCCAAAATAAATAGATGACACATATTAATTAATCGCACATTTATTTTTTTCCAAACGTATCAAGCAATCAAACTGTACACGAAGTGTCATCCAAAAGTGTTTTATAAAGAAAAATGCTAAAACCGACGAGAAAAATGAAAATGTACCCTAGTTAGGGGGACCCTAAGCGGAAAATGCTCATCTTCAAACTCCATCAAGGCATTGACCTAATAAGCATATACACAAAGTTTGAACATTCTAGCTCAATTAGGTAGAGAGTTATTGTGTCCCAAAAAGTGTGACGGACATACGGAGAGAGAGACAGACAGACAGAAGGACAGACAGACGGGCGGGCGAACCCATTTTAATAGTCCCCCAACTTTCTTCGAAAGGCGGGGGACAAAAATTCATTACAGTGTAACGGTGATATAATCAAATGTTTTTGAACTCCAGACGGATCACAAGATAATAAAGGCGATTTTCCGTATAATCAGAGGCTATAATTCAGGAAGTTACAATGCGATATGATCAATTATCACAAGGAACCAAGATCTTTAGGTTATAAAAATGTATTTCAAGTTTCATCAAAAACGAATTAAAATTGTGACCTCTATAGGGTCCACAACCTTGTTATACCATATTTTTACACCATTCGCGAACAAACGGCGGTCATTTTGTTTGTCAATTTTTGACGATTTTCACAAAAATTCAAACTCTACCTAGATTACCCAGTAATGGTGATATAATCAATCGTTTTTTTTTTTAAATCAGGTAATAATTGTTACCCCCAGAGGGACCACAAGGTGATAAAGGCGATTTTTCGTACAATGAGGGGTCATAATTCAGGAAATATCGAAAGGAACCAAGATCTTTATGTTATAAACATATATTTCAAGTTTCATCAAAATCGGTTCAAAATTGTGACCTCTATAGGGTCCAAAACCTTGATATAACATATTTTCACACTATTCATTTTTTCCGTCAATTTTGATCCAATTTTTCACGAAATTCAACACCATCCTTTATTACCATGTAACCTTGATATAATCAAACGTTTTGTTTTTTTAAATCCGATAATAATTTTGACCTCCAGAGGTGCCACAAGCTAAAAAAAAAAAAAAATCGGCCAATCACGGGACATAATTCAGGAAGCTACGATCAGATGGGCGCAAATATAGAAAGGACCCAAGAGTTTTGGGTTATCAACATACATCATCGAAATCGGTTCAAAATTGAGATCTCTATTGGGTCCACAAGCTTGATATAACATATTTTCACACTATTCGCGTACAAACGGCGGTCATTTTGTCTGTCAATTTTGGTCCGATTTTCATGAAATTCGAACTCAACCTCCATAACCATGTAACGGTGATATAATCAAACGGTTTTCTTAAATCGGATAACAATTTTGACCTCCAGAGGGACCACAAGCTAAAAGGGGTGATTTTTCGCACAATCAGGGACCATAATTCAGGAAGTTACGATCCGATGGGCGCAAGTATCGAAAGGAACCAAGATCTTTGGGTTATAAATATGCATTTCAACTTTCATCCAAATCGGTTCAAAATTGTGACCTCTACACTGTTCACAAGCTAAAAACGTGATTTTTCGTACAATCAGGGGCCATAACCCATGAAGTTACAGTCCGATACATGCCAATATCGAAAGGAACCGAGATCTTAGGGTGATAAACCTATATTTTAAGTTTCATTGAAATCGGATATAAATTGTGATCTTTAGACAGTTCACAAACAAGTGTGGACGGACGGGGCGACGATAATAAAATGTGGGCGTATAAAAACAGTCAATCCTTACATTTCGGGCAAAAAAGTAATTCATATGATGAGAACGCTAATATATTCAACACTGTTCATTAATACTTGACTATTACATAACGTTTCTGTTGGTAATCATAAACAAATTTTACGTTTTAATGCAGTTCAGTTTTCAATTAAATTTAATATGATGAAGACGACAAACAAATAAAAATAATAATATAAAAAAAAAAACGTTTGTCGGTGTGGTGTCGATACCCCCCCCACTCTTTATTTATTTTATTATTTAGTTATTGTGTCTGCCCTTAAAGGGACATTCATACGCATCTAAAAATAATCAAAGTATACATATGAAAACAAAACAACTCAACGTCAACAAAGATGTAATCGTTATATAAAATATAATTTTAGTAGTCCCCTAACGAGAATGTCCCTTTAAGAAATGCAAAATTATCATGTAAATTGTACATAATATGTTTTATACCGGTACTTAATATATGTGTTAATATTATGACTGCCAGTTGCAAATCTGTTACAGATCCTTTTTAAGGAAGCGATTTTATATAAGCTGATAAAGCTTGTTATCGTACCCTATATTTATTATATAAATTTTGTAAATTTAAATGAATAAAATATTGTTTAAATAAAAAAAAAGAACGAAACATACGTTAGCTCGACCCATCCGAGTATCATAAACGTCAGACATTGGAAAGAAACACTTATTCGCTTGGGCATCGTATGTGAATGGACTACGTTCACCTGAGATACAATGGAATTAAATTTAAGTTCCTACTTTTCTGCTACAACCGGGTTGATACACACGGGAAAACGAAAAGATGAAGGGGGCTAGATACGAGAACAGAGCTAAGAAGGTTGAGATATACTGATGTGTTTTGATTTTTGAGGATATATAACCATTTGGACATGTGTTCTTAGTGAGCGCTACTTTTAATGGCTGACCTAGTAAGTGCTCTGTCACCTTTCATTGTGTAATGTGGTTTAATTTATAGAATTATTCGATATCCATCTGTGCCATGTGTGTGTGTACACATTGATACCTTATTCATGCTGAACTATTGGATATTTTTGGAGAATAGTTTCAAATAGTGACCACTGAAGCATGTTATTAACATGTTCTACACCACAAATTGAACTGCTCTCATTAACTTTTTGTTGGGTCATAATTATGTTTACTACTGTTTCAGTAGCTAATCATAGTGTTATAAAATAATCTAGAGATGAACTCCTTTCAAAATCAAACTGCACAACAGATCAGAAAAGCTATATACAAGAAAACCAGACGAGGTTTCGCATCTGGAACGAAGAAACGACACAAAATAAATAAGACAAAATTGTCAGACAAAAGTGAATCAAAAAACAAACTCTTCCATTTAAATCTAAACCTTTCTCAATTAGCTTTGGAATACGCAATCCTCCCGGAATAAAACAACCGAAATCTTTGATCTGTTAATTGATTTTAATCACGATATTTTTGTTATCACTGAATCTTGGCTACGACCAACCGGTGATGAAAATTTCAAAGCTGCTATGGCACCGCCATACTATTCATTTATTCATGTTGTTAGATCTCATACCACCGGTGGTGGTATAGCAGTCATCTAAAAAAAGGTCTCTTACTGTTGATAAACTTACCGACAAGATTACTACTAACTCTTTTTGAAAAGGTTTCTTTGAAAATCACCACAGCCAACATAACCTTTAAAGTCGTCTGTATCTATAGACCCCCGCCATCTGCGAAAAATAGACTTCTTCCTTCTGACTTTTAAGATGAATTTTCATCCCTTTTATTAGCACACTCGAAAACCAACACATTAATTCTAGGTGACTTTAATATCCAATATAATCATCTGGACAAACCAGTCGTAAAAATGTTTGTCTCACTGCCTGAGGGCAGAAGCTTTGATCAACATGTGAACAAACCGACTCTCAAATCAGGCAACATTTTGGACTGAGTTCTGACTCCATCTGATTCTACTATTATCAATAACGTAAGTGTGGAAGACAGACAAATATGTCGAAACCTTAAAGCCACTGATTGGGATGCTTTCAGAAGAGACTTGTCAGAATCTCAACTTGAATTTATTCAAACCAACGATGTAAACACTCAAGTTGACCTTTACAACAAAACTCTTACCGATCTTCGTGATAAGCATGCCCAGCTTAACTAATAATAGGTAACTTTTCGTATAACGAGGAAGTCAATCAGTCAAAACATCATTATCGAAGTGCTGAAAGACGATGGCGTAAGAATAAAATTGAAGTACACTGACAAATATATTGTCAGGCAAAATGCCGCACACATAAAGTGACTAAGAAAGCCAAACGACAATATTGTAGATCGTACTTGAATGATTGCAGGAGGGACCCTCGCAAGACACATAGATTCCTTAAATCTCTCTTAGGTACCAAATCTGAAGCCAAATTGCCCAATATTATAGAAAACCTTCTAGCTGAGAAATTTAATACTTTTTTCGTTGACAAAATTGAAAAGATTCGCAATGGATTAATCGCAAGCAATATTTCACCCTACGATGGTACTTGTGACATCTTCAATGGAAAACAATTATTAAACTTTACGCCTTTCAGTAAAAACGAGGTCCATGATCTTCTTAAATCATCCAAATCCACAACCTGCTTGTCTGATCATATACCTACTTCAATTGCGTTCAAACTACCAGACCAGCTCATTCCATTTTTTACTTTATTGGTTAATATTAGTTTAGCGATAGGTGTATTTCCAGATAACTTCAGATCAGTCGTGGTTCGCCCACTAATCAAGAAAGACAATTTAGATGAAAACTAACTGAAAAACTATCGTCCGGTCTTAAGTCTTCCATTTCTGTCAAAGATCCTGGAAAAGGCAGTCAATGCTCGGCTTAAAGATCATCTTGCTACAAATTCCCTTTTAGATGACTGCCAATCTGCTTACCGCCAAAATCACAAAATCTACCTTGTTACGAGTCGTAAATGATCTTCGATGTGGTGTAGATAATGGTAACCTTGTGTCACTAGTGATGCTGGATCTATCTGCAGCCTTCGATACGATTGATCACCAAAGGCTACTAGAAAATGTGTCGTATCGCCCCTGGCGTGGTTTAATTCATATCTTGAAGGCCGCACAAAGTCTGTACAAATTGGCAAAGATTTTTCAGGTAGTATCCAATTAAATTGTGGCGTACCCAAAGGATCGGTGTTAAGTCCAGTCCTGTTTGTTCTATACACCAACCATGTTGCTTTCGTCATCAGTAACCATATTCTCTCACACCACTCTTACGCGGATGATACACAGATTGTCAACAGTTCCTCACCTCATCAATGGAGTAATGCCTTTATAAGTACAATGTCTTGTACTAAGGAGATAAAGTCGTGGATGATGTCAAACATGCTAAAACTAAATGACGACAAGACAGAGGTGATGATTGCTGGCGCCAGGAATAACATCCAGAAAATTGGTTCGCCAACATTGAACATGGCCGATTCCGTCATAAAAGTACAAGATAGTGTGAAAAATCCTGGTGTCTTTCCGGATTCACATCTGACAATTGAAAACATGTCAATTACTTAGGTAAGATTAGCTATTTTCACCTACGAACCATTGGCAGACGAATGATTCGACTCATACACTTGTTCGGTCGCTAGTATTCTCCAGGTTGGACTACTGCAACAGTCTTCTGGGTGGTCTAAATCAAACCTCGCTCAAAAAACTGCAAGTAATACAAAATACAGCAGCCAGGATAATTCACCGCTGTTCAAAACGAACGCATACTGCACTTCTTCTGAAAGACTTGCATTGGCTACCTATTCACTCGTACACTTGTTCGGTCGCTAGTATTCTCCAGGTTGGACTACTGCAACAGTCTTCTGAGTGGTCTAAATCACACCTCGCTCAAAAAACTGCAAGTAATACAAAATACAGCAGCCAGGACAATTCACCGCTGTTCAAAACGAACACATACTGAAAGCCTTGCATTGGCTACCTATTCACTTACGTATCAACTACAAGATCCTATGTGTATATAGATGTCTAAACGGTTCCAGTCCAAAATATTTATCCGAACTAATCCAGGTGCACAATCCTCAACGAAACCTACGATCCCAAGACCAAAAAATGCTTGTAGTTCCTAAATGTAACCTTCAAACTTTCGGACACAAATCATCCAAAATCAGTGCTCCTAAACTCTGGAATCCCCTGCCACTGAGTGTTAAATCTGCTCCTTCGATGGAATCGTTTAAAATTAGATTAAAAATGTATTTATTTCAACGTGAATATGACCATTAATGACCAAGACAGTTGAATAGCGAATTATTGACAGTGTACATATGTTAGCGCTTTGAGCATGTATGGATGGATATATGCGCTTTATAAATATACATTATTATTATAATTGCCTCAAAATCTTCCCGGCTTCCATACTAAGGGAGTTAACTCCTAGTGAGGATAAGAGTTATGTCCCTTGGTTGTAAGGAAATGTATTTCCCTTCCTTTGAGCGGGTTGAGAGAATAAGAAGGAAAATAAAATCTCATCTGAATACACGCATGTACGTGTTTGTACAGGTTTAGTCATTCGGGTCGAAACCGCCACCAAGTTCAGTTCACATTCGTTGCACGTGCATATACCTGGCGATTACAATCTTAATCTTATATTATACCTATGTGTATCATGGATGATACAGAGAATCATTCTAGAGTCACTTTAGAAGACATATTAGCCAGAAAAATGATTTTGACAGAAAATTTGAATATATATGAAAGAAGAGCTACAAGGGGTTAACAAGACCTTTACTACAGAATTGGACAAAGTGAAATCTGATAATGACGTGGAATGGAGGTTTAAAGGTAATGAACTGCAGTTTAATTTTAATTTTGGTTCATTGGATGTAATTAAACAGATTAACTGGACGTATGAGCACGGTAAATTAGATTATGCTAACTGGTGAATTGCATGAGAAGTTAATTCATAGAAATAAACTGATTAAAAAGGCTGATAGTTCTCAGGGTGGGTGGGAAACAGTAAATCAATATGTTAGTAATCCATTAGCTAATGATTCCGATGAGAAAAGGAAAATCAGCAGAGCTGAGAGCAGAGCCGTTAAATGAAGGAAAGAATTGAGAACAAAGAATGTTTCAAATAAACGTCGCAAGATTGAGTTTAACAGTGATAATAATTATCATCCACCGCAATCTTCGAGTTTCTATAGATTTCAAAGAAATCAGTCCTTTCGTGCCCTGCCGAACCGAGAAGCTGCTACATGTGCGAAGAATTTGATCACTTCAAAAGGGAGTGTCTCAACCAAACCCAGAGTAGCACCGAGAACCCAGATCAAGCAAATATTTACCGGATGATTCTAACCATAAATATCTGATGGTGTAAAAGATGTTATTCAAAACGGATATATACCATTTAATTCCTTGCCCGATGTTAAGATTGTGAAGAATAATAAGTCCACTATAGAGCATTCAGAGTTTGTTTTGAAAGCTATACTTGATTTAGAAGTAAGGGGTCTTGCGACAAGATGTCAAGTTACACCCACAGTAGTTAATCCGTTGTCAGTTTCCATCCAAAATCATAACAAAAAACGGTTGATTTTAGATTTAAGGGAGGTAAATCAATACGTGAATTTTAATGTAGTATTAAATTTGAAGATATTCGTACCGCTCTTCTTTACATTCATAAAGAAGCCTGGATGATTAAATATGACTTAAATGTAACACATCATAATATAGAAATATGTGAAATTCACACTCAATTTCTTGGATTTTCCTGGGTAATCGGTGGAAATGTGGTGTATTTCAAATTTCTGGGGCTACCCTTTGGTCTTTGTTCTGCTCCTTATATATTTACTAACATTTGTCGTGTTTTAATCCAAAAAATGGAGAGGTGAGGGTAAACGCATGATAATGTATTTGGATGACGGTTTCGGTACAGGTGATGATTATGAGTCCACTTTTGGGATGGGCCAAGCGGTAAAAAACGATCTTATATTAAGCGGGTTTACTTCCAAGCATGAAAATATGTGTTGGTTGGGTGTGATTGTTAATGCAAGAGAACCCTACTCACAAATTCCATGTTCGAGGGTGGAAAAGCTTTATCGCACCATTCGAGATTTGACAAGAACTGTTTCTAAATTAGGTAAAGTAGAAGTACGAAAAGTAGCAAGCATTGTTGGACAGATAATTTCTATGTATATTGTTATCGGGTCAGTTTGTCAAATTATGACTTGCAGTCTGTCAATTGACATTCTTAATTCTGAAAATTGGAATTCCCAAATCGGACTTTCTACGTATAGTTTGGCCCAAGTAAAACTTTGGCAAGATAATTTGTCAGTTATTAACAAGAAAAATTTATTGTTTGATCCATCCTGTGATCGTATAATATTTTCAGATGCTAGTTCTTACGGTTATGGTGGTTATGTTGTTGAGAGAAACGGAGATGTCGTTCATGGGTTTTGGAGAAGGGATGAATATAGTAATAGTTCCACATGGAGAGAATTAGAAGCGGCCCGTAAGGTGGTATTCTGATAATAAAAGCGTAGTCAGTATTGTACGGAAGGGCAGTATGAAATCTGAGTTACAAAGCATTGACATAGAAATATTTAAAATTTTGTATAAAATACGGAGTACGTATTGAAATGGAATGGATACATAGAACTTTCAATGAAAAGGCTGATTATTTGAGTAAAATTGTTGATGGTGATGACTGGGGTATAGGAAGTGAACTATTTAATAGATGAATATAGTAATAGTTCCACATAGAGAGAATTAGAGGCGGTCCGTAGGGTGTTACTATCGATTTTTCCCAACCTCCAGGGGAGGCGGGTAAAGTGGTATTCTGATAATAAAAGCGTAGTCAGTATTGTACGGAAGGGTAGTATGAAATCTGAGTTACAAAGCATTGCTATAGAAATATTTAAGATTTTGTATAAAATACGGAGTATGTATTAAAATGGAATGGTGTCCTAGAACTTTCAATGAAAAGGCTGATTATTTGAGCAAGATTGTTGATGGTGATGACTGGGGTATATTTAATAGATTGTCTCTCGAATGGGGGCCGTATGAAGTGGACTGGTTCGCTTCTGAGCATAATAATAAATGCGATACATTCTTTTCTAGGGTTTGGAGTCCACGATATAGCGGAGTTGATGCATTCGCGGTTTCGTGGAATTGCTCGAATGGGTGGATTGTGCAATAAGACTAATCAAGCATATGAATTTGTGTCAAGCGTTTGGTGCACTAATAATACCAATGCTCTGCTAGCTTTTGCCCGTTTATATGCCCCTCAGGGAATACTTTTATTGATATAGTTAAAAAATGATCGGAGTTACCATCAAAGAAAGAATCAGATAAGGCCAAGGATGGTTACATAAGAGACGATCTTAATAAACGTTTATCGGTATCTTTAAATTTAGGGTTGTAACTTCTTAAGTATTTGCGCCAGTATACCCTTTCTTTGTCCTTCAGTTGGCTTCGACTCTGCTACACAAAAATATATTTTATTTATCTGGGGTTATAGGTTGGACTGTTGGTCTTAGAAAGATTAACACCGGTAAAGGTGTCTTGCTTGCATGTATTTAGTGACTAAAGGGAGAAATTTATTTTCCTTCGTTTGAGCGGATTGAGTGAATAAGAAAGAAAATAAGAGACTTTTGGCAAGCGTAAATTAGTGTGGTCGGGAAACTGTAATAATGCATGTAAGCGGGAATTAAATGGGGGTGGGGAGATGGTTTTTAGTTTTTTTATGATCTATTGGTCCAGTACTAACCACCCATCTTTACCCCTTAGGCAAACGTTTTGGCGCCATTTTGGATTTTTGCCTCGCCCAATCACGATCGAGAGCAATAATTCCTAAATAACATGTGGATATTAACCTCTAAACCTTACATGTATGGTGTCTACGCATAGGAAATCGATACCACAGATTTAAAAAATCTCATCAATTTTATGCTAAGACCTCACTATGACGTGAAATTCAAAATGGCGTCCAAGATGACCATAACACGCTTACTATTAATGTTAGAGTAACAACTTTGGTGTCTATACCTAGGTTTGAAGGGTAAAGGAATCCTACACGACACGAAAAACGCATGACATCATTGAGAAATCCAAAAAGGTCGCCCCAAAACTATATAAACTGTGCCAATGAGCATCCCAGAACGTTCATTCCCTATACAAATACCACCAATTTTGCGTTGAGGGAAGTCCTGTGTTCATTTGTATGTCCCCTCAATTTGGGTGTAAAAAACATGACTGGTAACTCAGAATCATCAGAGGGAAAGGTTAAATTCAAAATGGCGCCCCAAGATGGCCGCCATTCCATATAACCGACCACAATGCCCTTACTATTCACGTTAGGGCAACAAGTTTGATGTATAAGTTTCATTGGACAAGCGAGAGAGAGAGAGAGAAATGGGGTTTAACGTCCACTCAACAAAACTAGTTCATTTCGGGACTTACATATGGTTTTTAATTTTTATTTCAATAATTTGCTTGCGCGTAGGGGTCTTTAGCTGTGGGAGGAAACCGGAGTGCCCGGAGGAAACCCACGAGGTTGAGAAGGCGCCCATATCTCCATGCCACATACGCTCGAAACCACAGCCGCAAGCCAGAGGTGACCGGCCAACTAGAGGTCGAAGCGCGGCACTCGAGACCACTAGGCCACCCCCCCCCCCCCCGCCCATTGGCAAAGCAATCCTTTACAGCCACTCGGTAGATTAAAAGCGCATAACGTAACTGTGAAATCCAAGATGGTGACCAAACTATATAAACTATCACAGTGGACATCCTAAAACGTTGATTTTGGTATTTATACATATTCATACGACCAATCTATCCATTAAAGCCATTAAAGTCATTCGCTAAGTTATTTTTTAAAAAAAAAGGATTAGACGCTATGAGCAGCAGAAAATGAAATCATTAATTTGTAGTGTTGTCTTAATCCTTTACTGAGATTAACCCAATGGGATGGTATTATTCTCATTTTCGTAAGGGTGTGCTTTCGGTTGTGGTCATCTTTCATCCAGAGGGAAATCGAAGTCAGAATAATCTCAATAAAATTCTATTTTATTATCTTAAATATCTGTTTCATGCAAATAATAAGTGCCTGTGTGTTGGATATTTGTCAATGATATTGGCCAAATTCACCACACCTTTAATGTAAGCCTATCCATTCCATGGAAACTGTACAAGATATCCAAAATCAATTAATAACCAAGTACACTTAGTAGAAAAATGCAAACGCAATAATTGTGCACACGGCAATGATTATACCCATTTTTGTAGTTATTGTATTGATATTAGGCAGCACTCCGAATGGTGACTGAGAGGGGAATTCGGACATGTCTCTTAAGAATAAGATAGGGTTATCGCACGTCTTGAAAAATGTAACACAAATCGTCCGTCACACCCAGCATATAACCCATGTTTCGTTTCTTACTACAAATTCTGGAACAGCCCCTGGTGACTAGTATTGTCTCTGGTCGCATTTCGGTTCTAGATTTTATATTAAGCCCTGCTGCATATATATTACATAGTTTAAAGCATAATAAAGTCATTCTCTCTAACCACTCTCATGCAGACTCAGCATCTTCTCCCTTCAAAAATACATGACTGTCTACCCTAGAGCGCACTTTCTATAAATTATATACTCTCAGATTCACAGCCATTAATTATTCTATTGGCTAATTATGATGTATTTTATCACGTGATTGGTCACTCATGCCAAATGTGAAATTGTAACTTTCCGACCACGTGATTCATGCCTACATACCAACAGGGACTCACTACCAAATTTGGTCAACAGACACATTCAATTTCTGACCATGACAAATGTGTTTATAAACTTCTAGTTCAATTCATGTATCATATCAGCACTACCCCCCTCCCCCTGTTCCTGTTATTTATATAATATTTCATAAACAATTTGATTATTTGCGTTTTATGTAAACTCATACCAGAACTAATATACTGACAATGGAGAAAATATTATATGCACTTATATTCATCTAATACAATTCCGCATATTACAAAAAGTAGACCAAGGCGCGTTCGTGTACTATTTTAATAACTTTGCATATATTGCAAGACAGTAACTGAATCCGAAAACCAATAAGGGAATCAGAAGCAGATAGACATACCGACGTTAATCCAGAAGACAGTGCGAAACTAGTCTATGTACAAGAGCAAGCGTTTAGACACAGTCAATAAGAAGGTCTGTATTACTAGCATGGTCAAACGAAAACGTCCCGAATGTGTGTCAGGGAAGGACAGGTTAAGTTTCTGAAGGCAGTTGTTTATTTTTGAAACAACCTATATTAACCAGCAAGTGACCTTCGGGGTGTCCAAGTGTGCATTTATGAGAGGAATCGGACTCAAGATATTCACTTATACTATTCAAAAAAAGTAGGGGATATTTGATTTTTGGGGCATAATACTAAAATATGCAAATGACTACGAAAAAAGTCACTATAGAACCTAACAGAAGAAACATTTCCAGTTACATGTGACGCCCAAACGCACCAATAGCTACCGCATGGAATGCAGGTGATGCTTGGGATCATCATGGGGGTCCAACCCAAGATTTGCACGACTCTGACTTTGAATGTTACAGTCATTGTGGCATTGAATTCCAGGGTGGAAACATCAGTTTAATTGTTTTAGTGACCAGGAAACAAATTTTGATATGCGTCGGCTTACCCAAAATGAAAGGTTACGTGCCCTTGGCATGCTACTGTCGGCACAACGCAGGCGGTTGTGGCGCGGACGATGAATGTTTCTCAGTCTGTCATAAGCAGGCTATGGTCCAGATACCGTGATACACAATCTGTACAGGACAGACCACGCTCAGGTCGACCAAGGGCGACAACTCAAGCCTAGGATCGATTTATCCGTACCTTGGCCTTGAGAAATCGTGTCATCACAGCAAATCAGATCAGCGCTCGTCTTCAAACAGACACTGGTGTGAGAGTGAGTGGCCAGACGATTCGGAATCGACTGCATAGGGGTCACCTTCGCGCCCGACGTCCTCGCGTGATCCCTTGTTTGAGAGATCATCACATTCAGGCAAGACGTCGTTGGTGTAGGGATCGTCAACACTGGGATAATCGACGCTGGAGCAATGTGATGTTTTCAGATGAGTCAAGGTTCACTGTTGATTTCTTGGACAGACGTAGGAGGGTGTGGCGTCGTCGAAACGAGCTCTTCCAAGACGTTAACGTCATCAGACATGATCGATTTGGGGGTGGTTCTGTTATGGTGTGGGGAGGCATCACTGTTGCTGGAAGAAGGGCGTTACATGTTGTTGCAGGGCGTGTTACAGGCCAGTACCACCGGGACAACATCTTGGCAGTCCATGTTGTGCCGTTCGCACGACGTTATGGCCGCCGTTTCATCTTCCAGGATGACAACGCAAGATGTCACAGGGCCAGGATCGTTAAAGGTTACCTCCAACAACAGAACATCACCAAATTACCTTGGCCAGCACTGAGTCCCGACCTCTCCCCCATCGAGCATGTCTGGGACATGCTTGGACAGAGGTTACGTCAACGTCAACAACGTCCTGCCAATGTCCAAGAATTTGCTGCTGCGTTGCAACAGGAATGGGACAATCTGGACCAAAATGACCTTAGACGTCTCATTAGGAGTATGCCACGTCGGATCAATGCTTGTTTGGCAAACAGAGGGGGATTTACCCGTTACTGACTTTGTTGTGATGCTGTGGTAACTTTGCTGTTTGACCCCGGGTATCATTTTACCCTTATAATGGTCAGCCTGTGCCTTACTTAGTCTAACGATCATTTGGAATAAATCGATGAATGTGAACTTCATTTCATTTTGTCATTTGTTTCTTCGTCAGTTTCATTAGGTGACTTTAATAACACTTAAAAATCAAATATCCCCTACTTTTTTTGAATAGTATATTTGGAGCTCTTCGTTATGTTCCTTCCTCGGTGTATATTTTATTATCCTATTTGATGTCTATATGTGCATATATGATTTTTAAATCATTAAAATGGTGGTACATATATGTTTTTTAGTCCACCGTTTCAATTCTGTCCCCAATTCATCTTTATGAAGCAGATTTTCATCTAAACAAATAAGATAATTGCACCAATATAATACACGCAACTTGTAATCCTGAGATTAATATATCTTAAAGTTGCAGGTTCTGTTAATGGCAAAATACGGTAGTGTGTATCAGTGATATTGACCATTATTTTGGTCATCTTAGAATTGACAATGATCATTATGGCCGCCATGTTACATTTGAAAATTACGTCTTCTGTTTTTAACTTGGCGAATGGTTTTAATGAATATATTGACCCATATAGCCTGTGTATAGACACCAAAATCACATTTCTAATGTGCTAATCTGCAAGGTTGTGAGAGTTATAGGCTGGTGGCTACTTGGTGATCAGATAGGATTTCACAATGACATTTCACGCTTTTCGCCTGGTGGATGGATTTAATGGATTGTTTGAACCCTCATTCCCAGATAGAGACTTCAAACCTGACACCCATCCACCTAACATGAAACGTAAGGGCATTATGGCCAGTTATATGGAATGGTGACCATCTTGGAAGTCATTTCTAATTTCACTTCCCGCCCCCCCCCCCCCGCCATGATTCTGAGTTACCACCTATGTTTTTTTACATCCAAATTGGGGGGACATACAAATGAACACAGGACATCCCTCAACTGATCGAGAGACGTCTTAACACAAAATTGGTGGAATTTGTATAGGCATTAAAATGAACGTTCTGAGATGCTCAGTGTGGCATTTTATATAGTTTGGTGGCGACCATCATGGATTTCACAATGGTGTCGTGTGTTTTTCATCTAGTGGGTGGTTTCAAAGGGTTACTTTACCCTACAAACCTAGGTATAGACACCAAACTTGTTCCCCTAACATGAATAGTAAGGGCGTTATTGTCAGCTATATGGAATGGCGGCCATTGTGGACGCCATTTTGAATATCACGTCATAGTGACGTCTTAGCATAAAATTGATGGGATTTTTTTAAATCTGTGGTATCGATTTCCTATGGCTAGACACCATACTTGTAAGGTTTAGAGGTCAATATCCACATGTTATTTAGGAATTATTGCTCTCGAACGTGATTGGTCGAGGCAAAAATTCAAAATGGCACCAAAAAGTTCGCCCAAGTAGTAAAGATGGGTAACTACATGGAGGGTTAGCACTGGACCAATAGATCATAAAAAAACAAAAACTATCTCCCCCCCCCCAATTAATTCCCGGAAATTTCGTACTCCGACCACCCTAAATTCCTAGTACTTATCGCGTATCCATATGGATTTTGTGAGTGACGTCATCAATGTGTGTGTATTTCTCATACGTGTTACGGCACACGGATACGGCAGCCCGTATCGAACAGCTTTCATACGGAGTAGATCCGTATAATATTTTCGTCTTTTTAGACACTGAAATGTTGTATCATAGCGTTTTTATGAATCTATGTGTATTCTAGAACACGAACGTGTATATTTGATGTGAATTTAAGCATAATAAAGACAGGAATTTAAAACGGGCAATTTCATATTTTTTAGTTATATTTTTAAAATATATTAAAATAAAGCCCTAAACACTCCAACCTTGTTATAGAATAATCCTTTTAATCCTATAATTCACTATTGCCAGTTGAGAACTTGGCAAAAATATCATTTTCAACTTCAAATTCAAACGTTTGAAGATCGCCATTGCATGGGGGGGGGGGGGGTGAGAAAACAAGGGAGGTAATTCAAGTAATTGTGTTATGATTTTCGGTGTCATTGATATTTATACCTATGAAATATTGCCCATGATCGTATAATAGTGATTTGACAACCTTTTGAGCAAAACACATAGAAATAATTATGTTTTGACTTTCTTAGAAAATATGAAATTTCCGCTTTAATCATTATTTTTGATAGGTTTTTCTCGGAATTTTCATACTTTTCCCGTCTGTCTGTCTGTATGCTGGTTGAACTACGTGATAAATTTAAGATGGGACCTTCCAAATCTGTAAATGATGTGACTTTTTTAAAAATAAGATGCGACAATATTTTTTTTAAATAGCTGAGCGACTGTCGAGCGACTTCATTCACTCTGAGAAATTGTAGGCTAGGTACTTGACTAGTACTGATGGTGATCTTGGTAGATAACTGCCATCATGCTGTAATAGAACTGAGCTCAGCTCAGTGACGCATTCCTACGCGACGCGAGAATCTGCCAAAACTACTCTCACGCAACGTATCACGTATACGATACGGATACGGATAGGAGAAATGCCACTTGCCAAAAGTCTCTAATATTTTTTCATCTGGGGCGTATGAATACACGCATGTACGTGTTTGTACAGGTTTAGTCATTCAGGTCGAAGCCGCCACCAAGTTCAGTTCACATTCGTTTTTTATAGTGGTGTAATGATCCTGTTTTGAATAGTTATCATTCATTATATAATTTTGTCCTTTATATAATTGTAGGTATATAGTAAAGTGGTGTATTATCGATGTACGACGGTGATATCATGCATAATGATATATTGATAATGATAATGATTTATTCTTAATATAGCGTTTTACATACATTATCACAAAACGCTTTAGAAATAATACATAAATCACATGATACAAAATATACTATTCAAAAAAAGTAGGGGATATTTGATTTTGGGGGCACAATACTAAAATATGCAAATGACTACGAAAAAAGTCACTATAGTTAATATTATTATATAATTTATTTGACTAAAAGATAAATTTGGTTATCTCCGCGAATATGGCTATTCACTCGTCGTCGATAAAAAAAAAATCGGGCCTGATAACAAGAGTTATCTCCCGTAAAAAGATTTGCTTCCCTTTAAAAATCCTTATCAAAGCGGGGAAACAGTCAACTTTATTAAGATTATTAAGAAGATATTATTTTAGACAATAGCAGTATCGTAACTTCAAATTTACTTTTGATTTAATTATATTGTGTTGTTTTTGACCATATATCGGCAGGGCAGTGCTGATAATAGCTTTACCACAAGGATGTTGTCGGATACCGAACGGCATCGAAAAAGCGCGTGGATCTCCTCTGATACGTGGGCCAAAATGTGGAACTTCAATAGTAGTGTTGCCCAATTGGCTGTCAAAAAAATAATTATTTAATTTTCGTTATGGCCGGGAGTGGGGGTGGGAGGGGTGCAATCTTGTTGACTACATTATATGAAATAATATTCAGCAGTGAGCAACGTTGGATAGGTACAGTTACAGCATCTATGGATTCCCTTTTTAGGCAATCACTTGGCCAAGTTGAATTTTTTATACGCCCACATTTTCATGTGGACGTATATTTGCGCCAATCGGATCGTAACTTCCTGAATTATGGCCCCTGATTGTCCGAAAAATCGCCGTTTTTAGCTTGTGGTCCCTCTGGAGGTCAAAATTGTTATCTGATTTAAAAAACCGTTTGATTATATCACCTTTCCATGGTTATGAAGGTTGAGTTCGAATTTAGTGAAAATCGTACCAAAATTTACGGACAAAATGGCCGCTGATTGTACGCGAATAGTGTGAAAATATGTTATATCAAGGTTGTGGACCTTATAGAGGTCACAATTTTGAACCGATTTTGATGAAACTTGACATGTATGTTTATAACCCATTGACCTTGGTTCCTTTCGATATTTGCGCCCATCGGATCGTAACTTCCTGAATTATGGCCCCTGATTGTCCGAAAAATTGCCCTTTATAGCTTGTGGTCCCTCTGGAGGTCAAAATTGTTATCGGATTTATTACTGATTATATTACCGTTTGATTATATTACTGTTCCATGGTTATGAAGGTTGAGTTCGAATTTCGTGAAAATCGGACCAAAATTGACGGACAAAATGGCCGCCGTTTGTACGCGAATAGTGTGGAAATATGTTATATCAAGGTTGTGGACCTTATGGAGGTCACAATTTTGAACCAATTTTGATGAAACTTGACATGTATGTTTATAACCCAAAGATCTTGGGGCCATCGGATCGTAACTTCCTGAATTATGGCCCCTGATTGTCCAAAAATCGCCCTTTTTAGCTTGTGGTCCCTCTGGAGGTCAAAATTGTTATCCGATTTAAAAAAAACGTTTGATTATATCACCATTCCATGGTTATGAAGGTTGAGTTTGAATTTTGTGAAAATCGGACCAAAATTGACGGACAAAATGGCCGCCGTTTGTACGCGAATAGTGTGAAAATATGTTATATAAAGGTTGTGGACCTTATAGTGGTCACAATTTTGAATCGACTTTGATGAAACTTGACATGTAAGTTTATAACCCAAAGATCTTGGTTCCTTTCGATATTTGCGCCCATTGGTTCATAACTTCCTGAATTATGTCCCTGGATTGTCCAAAAAATCGCTTTTGTTAGCTTTTGGTACCTCTGGAGGTCAAATTGACGGACAAAATGGCCGCCGTTTGTACACGAATAGTGTGAAAATATGTTATATCAAGGTTGTGGACCCTATAGAGGTCACAATTTTGAATCGACTTTGATGAAACTTGACATGTATGTTTATAACCCAAAGATCTTGGTTCCTTTCGATATTTGCGCCCATCGGGTCATTACTTCCTGAATTATGTCCCCTGATTGTACGAAAAATCACCCTTTTTAGCTTGTGGTCCCTCTGGAGGTAACAATTATTATCTGATTTAAAAAAATAACGTTTGATTAAAAAAAACCAAACAAATTCTAATGATTTTCTGATAATTCCTTAATATGCGACAACTCTTGTTGACTGCCCGGACAATTTGGCTGCTGTGTGGGCGTATGTTTCGTTGCCTGGCAACCTATTTTTCATGATTTTGATTACCCATACTATCCATCAACGTGTTTGTTTTTAACGAGTCTCCTTCAGTTTCAGGTCCACGCCATGCCAAAAACAAGGAAGCGAAATGTTGCCAAGACGAACAGTTTGAGTAGTACTGCTAGTAGTAGTACGGACACAAGTGGGCCAAATCCCAGGAAGAGACATAAATCAGAAAAAGAATTGATTCCTTTTCCACCTGAAACAAGTACAGTCATTCCTTTTCCAACTCAACAGGTATGAATAATGATTTTAATCGTATGAATACGGTTAATCAGGATTTAATCTCTTTTGATTTGCCCCAAAAAATAAAGTCTGCGTCAGATAATTCAGTGGACAATAGAAATAAGGTGCAGAATGGTGAATATGTTGACTTGGCTATATTTCTAGAGAATCACCTAAACCCAGATCATTCAGAGAAAAAAATTAACATTGATTAATGGGGAATTGATTATCTTGCCGAAAACATCTAGGAGCAAAATTCTGGATATAGGACAGTGGACTGATGCCTTTTTGGCCTAAGCTGCCGTTTATTTAACTGCGCATCCTTTCGAAACCCAGGCTTATACGCCTTGGGGCAAATAGAATTTCTGGCATAGGTTGGAAACAGTTTCGTTTGAAGAAGGCTAGAAACCAAGATTTATCTTGGGGATCAATTGATAGTGAGCTTTGGTTATTGTATATGAGTAACGACCCAATTCGGCAAGGACCAACAGCTCAAACTTCACAAGTTATAGGCAAATGTTACGATTTTAATTTCAAGGGTCGTTGTTTTAAATCCCCGTGTTTATATAAACACATATGTATGAATTGTGATTCTCAGCATTCCGTTTCTTCATGTAATCGCAGTAGGCCGTCGGGAATGCATAATAATAGTAGTAATAATAATACCGGTAGTTATGCAAAAAACAATTAAATGATAATTTTCGTGGATACATGTATAATCAAAAGAAATCCCCAAACTTCAGCTTTCGATACCCCGGCACCCAACAAGGAGATATGGGAAATAGGATATTCTCCAATAAATAAGGTCACTCTTCAGCAGATGTTACGAAATTATCCTAAGAAAGATATAGCATTCGAATTATTACAAGGTTTTATGTTTGGTTTTAAACTCCACTATCAAGGTCCAAGATTAAGTACGGATTGTAAAAATTTAATATCGGCAAGGGAAAATCCTTCTGAAATCTGGGAAAAGATACAAAAAGAAATAAAACTTGGTCGTATCGCAGGGTCTTTCTCGGAGAAACCCATATTTAAGGTAAGGGTATCACCCATAGGCCTTATACCAAAGATGGACGGTTCATGGAGGTTTATTATTCATTTATCTCATCCGGAGTTCAACAGTGTAAACTATTTTATAGACCCGCGGATAAGCTCAGTACAATATACAAGTTTTGATAAAGTAATGGATATGATTAGTGAAGTAGGGAAAGGAGCCTTATTAGCGAAGATTTATATTAAATCGGCATTTCGTTTACTCCCTATTTATCCAGGGGATTTTGATTTATTGGGATTTAAACTAAATGGTTCTTATTTTTTTGATAAGTGTCTGCCCATGGGTTGTTCTATTTCGCGTGCCATCTTCGAAAAATTCTTAACGTTCCTTGAATGAGTAACCAGGTGCAAAACTAAAAAAAAGATACATTAGCACATTACTTGGATGATTATTTGTTCGTCGGGTCGAAATTTACTAATGATTGTAAAACACTTATGATTTGTTTTGAAAATATATGCAGCGAATTAGGGGTTCCTCTAGTCGCGGACAAAACGGAAGGGCCTACAACCAATCTAGTTTATTTGGGCTTAGAAATTGACACCGAAGATATGTTAATAAGAATTCCGGACTATCAACTGGAAAAGTTACGACAACTAATCTCTGTCATGTTCGAAATGAAAAAGTTACTTTAAAGCAGTTACAATCCCTGGTGGGGTCTTTAAATTTTTGCACGAGGGTAATTTCATCTGCCAGGGCGTTTAATAGAAGGTTTTATGGTGCGACATGTGGGGTAAGGAAACAACACCATTTTATAAGAGTAGATGCGGGAATGAAGGAGGATTTGAGACTTTGGCTGACTTTTTTGAAAGACTTCAATGGGCGTTGTGTGATTCAGAATTTAAATTGAATAGATAACCAGCAATTAGGGCTATTTACTGATAGTGCCGGCAATGATAATCTGGGTTGTGGGGGCTATTTCAAAAGGGAATGGGCGTTTCTTAAATGGCCGGATCAATGGAAAGGGGAAAATTTTATGAAAGACATATCATTTTTAGAGTTAATACCCATTGTTCTTTCTCTATTCATATGGGGTAATTGTGTTAAAAATCAGAAAATTATATTTTGGACAGACAACATTGCTTTAGTGTCAATAATTAACAAAAAACCTCAAAATCTAAATATGTCATGAATTTTGTTAGAAAGTTGATACTTATAGCAATGAGAAATAACATTTGTTCCACGTCTAAGCATGTGACGGGTAAATCTAATGGTATTTGTGATTCTATTTCACGCATGCAGTGGGAAAGATTTCAGTAAGCAACCGGCTCCAACACCACTGGATTTTCTCAAGCTCTTATTGGATGTGAAGTGAATAGATGACTAGAATCGGCTTTAGCAGAAAACACCCAAAAAGCATACGAAACTGGACTTACCTCATTTGAATCTTTTCGTCAAAATTATAATCTAAATCGGATGTGGCCACCTCCCCTCGACCGGATAACCACTTACATTGCTCACCTTTCATTAAAAGGTTATAGTGGTAAAACTGTTAAATTATATTTATCAGGAATTGGATATAAATGTAAAATACTACAGCATATAGATATCACCCTTAACTTTGTGGCTCGAAAAATGTTAGAGGGAGGCATACGGGGTAAACGGGGGAAGGATAGTAGAACGCCTATTACATCTGATGTACTAAGGCAAATTCTGCAAGTACTACCCATATTATGCTCCTCAACTTTTGAAACTAAACTGTTTTCTGTCGCATATTTGACAGCATATTTTGGATTTTTAAGGGTGGGAGAAATAGCCACGGTTAATAAAAATGACACAAGCAAAGTTATTCCATTTGAAGATATAAAATTGTGTCATGAACAGCAAAATATGTCCTTTTGGGTTAGAATCCCGTATTCAAAAACTGATCAATGTGGGAAAGGTACGATATTGAAAATAGCCAAGGGAGACCAAGGAATCTGCTCCGTTCAAGCTATTTTAGATTTTATTCATGTGCGACCAAATAACGGGGCCCTTTCTTTTGTCATTTTGGTGGGAACATCCTTACTAAATATCAGTTTTCATATATATTGTTACAGTCAATCAAGAAACTAGGCTTAGACCAAACTCGTTATAAGTCGCATTCCTTTCGAATAGGTGCAGCCACTGGAGCCAGCATGGCCGGTATGTCAGACGATGGAATCAAAACATTAAGTCGAAGGAAATCAGGGGTCTTTCAAAGCTATATTCGCATTCCAACTAAAACGTTGTTAACCAATAACTTATCAAAATAAATTGTGCAATTTTCCAGGTCCGTTGACGTCGATTTGGATTGTGGGGTCATCCATAGTTACGCATGCTTTTCCAACAGCAAGAAATAGGCCTGGGGGCAGTAACTTGGGACTTAATAGAATAAACAGTGCGTTGTGGTGGCAAGGGAAGTCGGGAATGAGATGGTTAGAAATGAAATACCACATAAAACAACTCCTAAATTATGAAGATCCACCCATCTTTCTTATATTACATTGTGGTGGGAATGATATTGAATACATCTCTGCTTTGAAAATGTGTAAGCGAATCAGGGAAGCTCTTCTACTGATTCGTACATTGCTCCCAAATACAAAAATCGTCTGGTCACAAATTTTACCTAGATTAAAGTGGCGAGCGGATTTAACCGGAGAAGCATCAAATCAGTTAAACAAAGCTAGGCACCAACCAATCAACCGGATTAAGGTTGTAATTGAAAATTTGAAAACCGTTTTTGGCGTAAACATCTGAATTAATTTTAATCAGATTAGTTTGAACTTGCCGTAAAATGGATTTTGTAACATTGAGTACCCGTATGGAAAAATTTTCTGAACCATTTGATGTGGTCTTTAAAGAGTTACATCACTTCCGGTCTCTTCACAACTTTCGCAATAGATCTAAGAACTAACTGTTTAAAACATAGGAAAAACCAACTCTATATGTTTTAGTTTTAGAGATCTTAACCACTATATAATAAAAAACAGTTTTCCGAATGAGACAAGTAGCCAGTATAGGAAATTTATCAAGCCCGGCGTGTAGCGATGTTAATGTTATGACCTTATTCCCAAAGTTTCGTCGTCGAAAACGCAGAATTTCAAACTTATTATGGGTGCCGTCGAGGACTACGCTAGATCATGGGCCAAGAGGGAAGATGTTATTTCTGATACTCTTTCTGATTGGACCAAGTCTATAAGTCGTTTACCGAAACGTAGAATATACATGCAACGTTTGTCAGTTGACACTAAGCCTAAGTCGATTTTCAATGATGTTAGCATTGTTGAAAATCTCAAGGCCTTGCATGACAAGTATGTCATTGTTCCGGCTGACAAAGCGTCCAATAACATAGTTTTTATATGTAAACGATATTATTATGACTGTCTGTTCAAAGAACTTAATTTCGGGAAACCAATTAACAGTGCTACTTATAAACGTTCTACTCTTAGTAAGGATGAAATTATATCCAATCACAGATCTGTACTCATTTCATTTGGTACTCCATGTGGAGATACCTATACAGATTTGTCCTTGTTATATTGGATACCTAAACTACATAAAAATCCCTATAAGCAACGTTTTATAGCAGGTTCATCCCGTTGTTCCACAAAACCACTTTCTAAAGTATTAACATCTATACTTACAGCTGTTAAAGAGGATATTCAAAAATACTGTGACAAAATATACTCTCGTAGTTGTATAAATCAAATGTGGATATTAAAAAATTCCAAAGAATTACTTGATGGTTTGCAATCTAGATCCGCTGCTTCAGTCTCATCTATTCAAACGTTTGACTTTTCTACTTTTTACACTAAAATTCCCCATAGTAAATTAAAATCCCGGTTGCAAGACATTATTCACAGTGTTTTTTCGTCTAAATCGGGAACAGCTAGATATCAATATTTAGTTGTTAATTACAAATCCACATATTTCGTTAAGAATCACAGTGATTCCAAAAACAAATTCACCGCCATCAAAATAATTCAGATGTTGGGTTTTTTAATTGATAACATCTTTGTTGAATTTGGAGGGGAAATATATCAGCAAGTGGTGGGTATCCCCATGGGCACCAACTGTGCACCTTTGCTTGCTGATTTATTTCTCTATTCGTACGAAGCCGATTACATACAAGCGCTCGTAAAAACAAATAAACGATTGGTCAGAAATTTTAAATTCACTTATCGATATATCGATGACGTTTTATCACTGAATAATTCTAAATTTAGTGATTATGTCGATTTCATATATCCTGATGAGCTCGAAATCAAAAACACCACTGACAGTGACAATTACGCTTCCTACTTGGATCTGCGCCTCGAATTTGACAATTGCCATAAACTGAGTGTTAAATTGTATGATAAACGTGATGACTTTGACTTTCCGATTGTCAACTTTCCATTTATTAGTAGTAACATTCCAATATCACCAGCTTATGGAGTGTTTGTGTCTCAGCTAATTCGTTACGCGAGAGCTTGTTCCTTTTATTCTGATTTTTTAATTAGATCGAGGCATTTGTCGTCTAAACTTCAACTACAAGGATACGTGCGCACTAAACTTATAAAAACCTTTAAAAAGTTTTATGTCCGTCACATTGACTTGATTAGTAAATATAATGTGTCTCTCTCAGCTATTATTCTAGATATATTTAATTGACACGTTTACTATTACTATCTCCCTAAATATGTCTAGTTCATCGTTAACACAGTTCATCATGTGCATTTTGCATACCGATAGTTCATTGGCCAAACATGCTATTATATTGAGATTTCGTCCAATAGTTTGGATGCAGCTATGGCGGGTGTGGCGCCAGGCAGGGTAAGCTTACTCTTCCGGACACCTGTTACCACTGTTTGTCGTGTATTTTCTACACGGGAGCAGTCCATTTGCTGATTACACTATTTTGCCTAATAACGTTTTTAGGACTTCGAATTCTGTCTAATGGTTTGAATTGTTCGTACTTGGTTTTATTTTATATCTTAGGTATCAGACAATAACCAAAACCCAAAATCACACCTTTCAACATTAATTTATCAACATTGTAACAGAGGGGTGCCTTCTTTATAAATAGCTTCAACAGAGAGCTTTATTTTAACTGGTATCAAACGATGACCTCGTGTAGACAAAAAAACCTGGGATATTAATTTAAAGAGTAACTGTTAATACTTAAATGAATTATTTTCACTCTAGAAGAACCAGTACCAGATATTGGTTACCCTTAAAACGCCCATAGTTCAAATATTGCCACTTTTAAAAAAAGCTCGCTACATATGCTTTATGCGTATGCAAAACGTTACAATTATAACCAATTCGGACTTTAGTCGATGTCACACTAATGTGTACACGGGACTTCAGAATAGCGTTCATGTCAGCTACTCAAAGATGTAACTGGTTCAAAAATTGATTCAATGAAATATCGACAATTTTCTGAGTTCGTGTACGTTAAAGATTTGACGTTACTAACATATACTAATCTAATTGTATATTTTTTCAAATAGAGTATATGCTCAAACTACATCATGCCTTCTGTCACAGGTGCAGTGTTCGTACTTCTGCATGATACTACTGAAAGATACAACTGCAACCTCTTCAAAACTGGACTTGCTTATAAAGAACGCGAGCCGTCGATTTGTGTTGAGATGATTACGGTTATGAGATAATTTTGACAAAGAAGAAACAATATTATTTCAAAGAATAATTATTACACACAGCAATCAACTATTTCTGTTACAGGGCCATTAAACCCATATTTTGAATAGAAATAAACACTCAAAGTTGAAATACTTTTAGCTCAAATATCGTCACTGTGAGAGAAGGGGACTTTTGAATATGCTCTAAACGTTGGTAATACGTACAGATTGTATCAACCCTTACTGCATGTTTCGCTTAACAATGAAAGGTGACGTTTTCAATTCTCGATCCCTTTGTTCTCATACTCCTGATATTTTTAACCGTTGCACAATGGTTTCATTACATAAGACTACAGACCAGACTCTTTGTAAAACAAGTTCCAAAATAAATATTACGTTGACTTTTCGAGAAAAAGACCTCTAAAATTCTCCCAAATCGTAAAAATACGACGTTTGGGATTTTCAATCTCGTTTTTCGACTACTCATGACATTTAGAGAAATTGTACAATGGTTTCACACAATACACTACCCATTAGACTCTCGACTGAGAAAGTTTTAAAAAAAATCGTTGGCGGCGTTTCCGAGAAACATGCGTTTTAAAATTGCTCGAAATCGTAAAAAAACCTTACTTTTCAAAGTCCTATAACTTTTTCAATTTTTGATAGAAACTTGCCGGATAGACAATTCAATAGGCTATTACATGATATAAAACATTATTTAATTTTCAAAAGCACAATGAATACATCGCATTTTGCGCATCAGCAGCCATTTTTCAGAATTTTGTCAATTTTTGGACACCTTTCTTGACCACTTTTCATCCATGGACTGGTTTGGAGCTTCGACTTCATATTCCGTAAGTTTCAGAAAATTTGTTGGAGCCGTTTTAAAAAAAACTCTACGATTTGACCAAAATGCGAAAAAAAGGGAAAAACCAAAGTTAACATTTCAGAACAAAACGTATAATTTTGGATTGATGTCAGCTATCCAAAAATACAAGTCATAATTCCAAATTCCCAAAATTAAAAAAATTTAAAAATTTTACAATTTTCACCCAAAAAATGAAAGGGACAAAGTTTCTAAATTCGACATTATTGAACTGCTATCTGCTTTAAAATATTCCAAGCTATCCAAAAATATACATAATTGAAAAATCTATTGACATTTAACAGAATTATGGCCAATTTTCAATTTTCGTGCACGTTAAAGATTTCACGCATTTCTGCTATGCGCACAATTTTCAAAATAGCTTTAATTACTAACCACCACCCATTTTCCAGTCAGAAAATCAAACTTCAGATCTCTTATAGTTGCTGAGATCTCGCTTCCCCCAGTAAAAATATATAATAATAATATTAATCTTAGTAATAACAATAGTCTTTCACAATAAATTTTAACAAAGACAATAGTGTTTCACACAAGCTACGCAACTACGCAGTGTGAAACCCTAATGACGTACACTTTACGTTAGATTATCGTCATTTGCTGACGTTGAATTGTCGTTAAACGGATGAGCAAAATGAATGAAATCTAACCGACAATTTTAACGTAAATATGAAATTCAGTCAACCAATAACCAATCCTTCTTTAACCACAGGAAAACCTGTGGTCTAACGTATGCCCTTTAGATCATAAGGTCTGTCATTGATAGCCACTGGTCTGGTTTCGATACCAGACGTTAACGTGAATTTTCTTTGGGTCTAAAGACTCCGGGCACAAGCAAATTTTAAACTTGCATTGAATCGCAGGTTAGTCCCAAAAAAACAGTTTATGTCTATTGGGCGTTAAACCCCATTTCTCTTTATTTACCCAGGCGTGAACATGAATTTTCTCTGTATTCTCCGTAGCACAAGCAAGTAGTAGGTTATGTCTATTGGACATTAATTTCTCTAGGGGTTTGGGTGGTTGAATGATTAATGCATGTGTCTTGCATCATATCGTCTGACATTGAATCAAGTGGCACAGTTTTGATAATTTGCACCATATGTTAGTCCCAAAATGACCTCGTATGAGTCAATTTGACATTAAACACCATTCTCTCTCTATTTACCAATAAACATTCAGAATTATACATGTATATGCAACCAAATGTCAAAAATACAGCAAATGAAATGAAATGGGGGTTTAACGTCCTACTGTTCTGCTACTGAAATGGGCTAATGAAGACGGGCAAATGCCATACAGTGTGCTATGACAGACATTTTGCCCGGGCAACGGCACTACGCCCTACTCTAATATCGAATTTCCAACTGCCAATGGATCTTTTACGTGCACACCAATGTGTTGATTTAACCGGAGAAGCATCAAATCAGTTAAACAAAGCTAGGCAAAGGGTAAATTCGTCGGCAGCAAATAAAACATTAAAACTTGGAGGCCTCTACATTCGTTACCCTGATGTTAAGGTCAATAAAGTAAATCTATTTGAAGAAGACGGAACGCACTTATCTACATTAGGGAATGACTTATTCATAAATACAATACAGGGGGCAATAGAAACGTTTACCACGTCAGCTAAATCAGTATATCCCTAAGTTTATTAAAGATTGTATTTTGTATTAATGTGGGGGATACAATAATGTGTAAAGACTATGGAATGTTTTCGTCTTTGTAAATATTTTGTATAAGGGGCATCAACTTGAGCCACGGTTTAAGTAGTAGAACGCTTCTTTACTTTGTGGCGGTGATTGCGCTTTTACTGCGGTAAGCCAGTAAAGACGTAATCATGTGGCTATAGCGGCTACTACTTAGTATATTATGATATTGAAAATTAAGTAAAGTTATTATTCTGAGAATCCGAAATCGGAATGTGGGCACGAAGCTCAGAAATATTATATTTCTGCTGAACATCCGATAATTTACACGGGGTTCAGTAATTGTGACGTTCTATTGACATTGATTGCAAACTGAATTGAATTGATTGATTGTTTGTTTTAATATTGAATTGAATTGAATTGTTTGATTGATTGAATTATGTAGTTGCTGACATGCCATTACGCCTATTGACAGGTCGGCACTCAAATTTACATATATGTATGTTTTGTATATATGTTAGACAAATTTCGCTGTGACCAAAGTTACGCCAATAAACACGAAAAGAAAAATTCACTTGTTTTCTTATTGTCTTTTCTTGACATATAGTCGGTGATAATATATTTTATTTGACTAAAAAATAAATTTGGTTATCTCCGCGAATATAGTTATTCTTTAAAGGTAGTCTCGCTCGTCGTCGATAAAAAAAAATCGGGTCTGAAAACAAGAGTTATCTCCCGTTAATAAAAAGAGTTGCTTCCCTTTAAAAATCCTTATCAAAGCAGGGAAACAGTCAATTTTATTAAGATTATTAAGAAAATATTTTTTTATTCAATAGCAGTATCGTAACTTCAAACCCACCCACCACTTCCTCTTTTTTGAATCATATGTCTGCTGGCTATTATTTTCTGCTTTCAGGTTCCATTTCCACAGCTTGAAGTGTATAAAATTAAAACCGTAATTATTAAGGATTCGAGAAAAATATCGAATTTATTGCCACGGCGACAGTTTGTGTTAATGGGCTATAGCGGCTACTACTTAGTATATTATGATATTGAACATTAAGTAAAATTATTATTCTGAGCATCCGAAATCGGAATGTGGGCACGAAGCTCAGAAATATTATATTTCTGCTGAACATCCGATAATTTACACGGGGTTCAGTAATTGTGACGTTCTATTGACATTGATTGAAAACTGAATTGAATTCATTGATTGTTTGTTTTAATATTGAATGGAATTGTTTGATTGATTGAATTGTATAGTTGTTGACATGCCATTACGCCTATTGACAGGTCGGCAGTCAAATTTACACATATATATGTTTTGTATATATGTTAGACAAATTTCGCCGTGGCCAGAGTTACGCCAATAAACACGAAAAGAAAAATTTACTTATATAGTCGGTGATAATTACATATCAAATAATTCTTGGTTGAAAAGATATCGATTTTAAAAGTTAAAAAGGCAGTTTTTTACCAAATGGCATCACTTCCGGTGGTAATTGTAAATTGTAATCAACTTGATATAACGCATACTTGCTTTTTGGATCAAATGATGTCACTTTTGCGAATATCCATTAATAATTGACTATTTTACAGGCAAAATTACGAAAACAATGACTTATGGAAAACTGCCCTTTTCTCGGAAACTGCTTATATTACAAACTAATTTTCACATACATTCTCTTCGTATGGATTATAGCTACAAGTTTATAAAAGTTATGTAAAAATATTTTAAAATCTGAAAAGCCTGAATGGGTTGTAAATAGGTCAATTTAACGCCTTTTTTCACCTCTTAATCTAATTTGCTAAAAAATGAAATAGGAATTAAAAAACTGCTTCCGACATTTTTTGCGCCTTTAAAGGATACACTTTTTTTCGTTATATCAGTTTTAAAATAAAATATTATTTTCTTTTGAAAAATGGTACCTAGTTTTTGGTAGTTTTTGGTAAATTTACGCCACTTCCGTTGCCGACAGATAACATTATTGGTAACAAAAAAAAATGACAATTGAGACAACGGAGCATATGAACTTTGTTTTATACAAATCGAACAATAAATAATTAATCTAGGGCTGAACAACTGAATTAGCCAATGGCGGTCAAGGAAAATTACTGAGACAAAAAAATTTAACAGATGACTCTTTAATTCTGTGTACAACACGACTAAAAAATATTCATGAATAAAAAAGTTTTTTTGTAAAATTTTAAATTTTCGAAATTTAGCGCCGAATATCTTCGAAGATTTGCCGAAAATCAAAAATCGAAAGTAGCGTAGCTATGTGCCCTGTCTCCGGCTATGCCAAAATGTATCGAAAGTTAAAATCCATTGACTATTGTTAAAATTACTGCAATATTTTTAAGAACGATAACTTCGGTGATTTCGGACATTTCGCATGGTCACAGAACGTTCAAAATAGCTTTATCCTCTAAGTCACACCCACTTTCCCAGTAAAACTCGAAGAAATCGTAACGATGCAACAAGTAGTTGCTGAGATCTATTCAAATTGGAATCTGAATAATGATAATAAGAAGAAGAACTAGACTTGCTTGCAAGGCTGAAGGCTTTCACCTTACCCAAGGCAGCACAAAATGCCCACCACTCACTCCTTAAAAACACACACTTAAACAACTCAGATATTGACACTTTCTGTGCATGCGCATTGCGATAGAAGGAAAGTGAAAAACATAGTTGAACAATTTACAACATTATGAACTTGTTCGGTAGAATCCTACATACGCCGGAAATCTAAATACGCAATCAAAAATTCCAAAAAATTACAAGTTTAGTACATTTTCAAATTTTCAGGAAAAAAGAGAACGGCGTGGTATTGCAATTCGACCTTTATCGCATCCGCAATATACCCTGCTCTACAAAAATATAACTTTTTCGAAAATCGGTTGGGAATTGACATTATCAGGACCTATTTTCATTGATGCACGTTAAAGAGCAAATAAAATGGCCCTGGGAATTTTTTTATATGTATACTCCATGGTTATTTTATCTACTTTACCGCAAATTCACATCAATCCGACTAAAATTAATTCAGTTATCTTCACTCAAAGTCGTAAAAGTAGACTTCCCGTAAAAACGACTTTGCCAATTATCGAAAACATTCTTAATCCCCTTAGACGTCACAGTGACCGAATGCATATTCGGAATGTCTATTCCTTAATTACCTATACACACTCGGCGTGTGTATTCATTAACACCTGAATGATTCCTTAATCCCCGCAATTAAATAAAACAATTGACTACGGAATAATTTGTGATGTAATTTAGAATTTGTTTTATAACGGCAATTGTTGTAGCCATAATCTTTTTAATCAGAATAAGCCGACCGTAAGCCAACAATAATTGGCCGCTGATTGAAACAAGATTGGTGTAAAATTGTCATACGGACATCTTTGAATCCAATAGAAATAATTAATTGTCTGCTTTTAAGAAACGAAATAGTTTCAAATAATAATCATATAAACTTAGTTCATCAACAACGGTTATTGATCATTTTATCATACACCGAGAGAATGGAGGAAGAATATTTCGAGTTATCCTGTAGCAGTAGTTCTTTTAGCTCGGGAAGTGTATCGACTATCGTACACAGATACGTCGCGAGAAATGATTAATATAGCGCCATATATGTTTGAGCCGTATTTATCTGACAATAGTTCCGTGGAGGATGGCGATGTAGAGAATACGGGATCTAACAATGACAATCACCCGACTGTTGCGATTCTCTGGAATGGTGCGTACCGGAATGCATATTATTTTATACACTTATTTTTTGCTCGAATTTTTTGACTGAATGACAGTCTTCAAATTTTATTAATTTTATTAGTTTTTTGTAGATCTGTACCATTGCATAATAATAATATATTGTATTCGGATACAGGTGTCAGTGTGAAAAGTGTACGTTAATGTCCACAGAAGACGTCTACTGTTCTGCTACTGAAATGGGCTAATGAAGACGGGCAAATGCCATACAGTTTGCTATGACAGACATTTTGCCCGGGCAACGGCACTACGCCCTACTCTTATATCGAATTTCCAACTGCCAAGGGATCTTTTACGTGCACACCAATGTGTTCATTTAACCGGAGAAGCATCAAATCAGTTAAACAAAGCTAGGCAAAGGGTAAATTCGTCGGCAGTAAATGAAACATTAAAACTTGGAGGCCTCTACATTCGTTACCCTGATGTTAAGGTCAATAAATCTATTTGAAGAAGACGGAACGCACTTATCTACATTAGGGAATGACTTATTCATAAATACAATACAGGGGGCAATAGAAACGTTTACCACGTCAGCTAAATCAGTATATCCCTAAGTTTATTAAAGATTGTATTTTGTATTAATGTGGGGGATACAATAATGTGGAAAGACTATGGAATGTTTTCGTCTTTGTAAATATTTTGTATAATAGGCATCAACTTGAGCCACGGTTTAAGTAGTAGAACGCTTCTTTACTTTTTTGCTCGAATTTTTTGACTGAATGACAGTCTTCAAATTTTATTAATTTTATTAGTTTTTTTGTAGATCTGTACCATTGCATAATAATAAAATATTGTATTCGGATACAGGTGTCAGTGTGAAAAGTGTACGTTAATATGCTGCATTGAAATACAGCGTACAAAAGATAAGATGGCCGCTTTCGAAGAAATGCAGTACCCAATACATTGTATAACCGACCACCCCGGATTCCAGTGTAACTGCCTTGATATATACGTCTTAGAAACGCCGGTACATTATTCCCCTTTCCCTGGAATTTCCACAACTCTCAATAACATAGCCGTAATATGGCATCTTGAAATACATTCGGTAGTATTCTAGTCACAAATACATAATCTATTACAACTCAAGACGAGAAATGTCAGCTTTTGAAAATGCTTTGACTTACATAGTGATATGTAGCTTACATGAAAATAATTACACGTTAATGATTACGCCAATAAAATGTTAATTGGACCGACAAATACATACCTAGCAACTGGCTGTGTGTATATTGCACGGGCAGTGATATATTGTATAGATGATGTGTATACTATGTGTAGTGCCTGTGACGTCACCAACCAATCAACCGGATTAAGGTTGTAATTGAAAATTTGAAAACCGTTTTTGACAGTCGGATACCAAAACGTAAATATCTGAATTAATTTTAATCAGATTAGTTTGAACTTGCCGTAAAATGGATTTTGTAACCATTGAGTACCCGTATGGAAACATTTTCTGAACCATTTGATGTGGTCTTTAAAGATTTACATCACTTCCGGTCTCTTCACAACTTTCGCAATAGATCTAAGTACTAACTGTTTAAAACATAGGAAAAACCAACTCTATATGTTTTAGTTTTAGGGATCTAAACGACTATATAATAAAAAACATTTTTCCGAATGGGACAAACAGTATCTTAGGTATCAGACAAAAACCAAAACCCCAAATCACACCTTTCAACATTAATTTATCAACATTGTAACAGATGGGTGCCTTCTTTATAATAAATAGATTCGACAGAGAGCTTTATTTTCACTGGTATCAAATGATGACCTCATGTAGACAAAAAACCTGGGATATTAATTTAAAGAGTAACTGTTAATTATTTAAATGAATTATTTTCACTCTAGAAGCACCAGTACCAGATATTGGTTACCCTTAAAACGCCCATAGTTCAAATATTGCCACTTTTAAAAAAAGCTCGCTACATATGCTTTATGCGTATGCAAAACGTTCCAGTTATAACCAATTCGGACTTTAGTCGATGTCACACTAATGTGTACACGGGACTTCGGAATAGCGTTCATGTCAGCTACTCAAAGATGTAACTGGTTCAAAAATTGATTCAATGAAATATCGACAATTTTCTGAGTTCGTGTACGTTAAAGATTTGACGTTACTAACATATACTAATTGTATATTTTTTCAAATAGAGTATATGCTCAAACTACATCATGCCTTCTGTCACAGGTGCAGTATTCATACTTCAGCATGATACTACTGAAAGATACAACTGCAACCTCTTCAAAACTGGACTTGCTTATAAAGAACGCGAGCCGTCGATTTGTGTCGAGATGATTACGGTTATGAGATAATTTTGACAAAGAAGAAACAATATTATTTCAAAGAATAATTATTACACACAGCAATCAACTATTTCTGTTACAGGGCCATTAAACCCATATTTTGAATAGAAATAAACACTCAAAGTTGAAATACTTTTAGCTCAAATATCGTCACTGTGAGAGAAAAGGGGACTTTTGAATATGCTCTAAACGTTGGTAATACGTACAGATTGTATCAACCCTTACTGCATGTTTCGCTTAACAATAAAAGGTGACGTTTTCAATTTTCGATCCCTTTGTTCTCACACTCCTTATATTTTTAACCGTTGTACAATGGTTTCATTACATAAGACTACAGACCAGACTTTTTGAAAAACAAGTTCCAAAATAAATATTACGTTGACTTTTCGAGAAAAAGACCACTAAAATTCTCCCAAATCGTAAAAATACGACGTTTTGGATTTTCAATCTCGTTTTTCGACTACTCACGACATTTAGAGAAATTGTACCATGGTTTCACACAATACACTACCAATTAGACTCTCGACTGAGAAAGCTTTAAAAAAATCGTTGGCGGCGTTTCCGAGAAACATGCGTTTAAAATTGCTCGAAATCGTAACAAAACCTAACTTTTTCAATTTTTGATAGAAACTTGTCGTTGTAGTATCATCGGATAGACAATTAAATAGGCTATTACATGATATAAAAGCACAATGAATACATCGCATTTTGCGCATCAGCACCCATTTTTCAGAATTTTGTCAAACTTTGGACACCTTTCTTGACCACTTCCGGTAATTAGAGGATTTTCATTCATAGTTCATGGACTGGTTTGGACCTTCGACTTCATATTCCGTAAGTTTCAGAAAAATTGTTGGAGCCATTTTAAAAAAAATAAGAACCAAAATGCGAAAAAAGTGAAAAACCAAAGTTAACATTTCAGAACAAAACGTATAATTTTGGATTGATGTCAGATATCCAAAAATTCAAATCATAATTCCAAATTCCCCAAAATAAAAATTTTGGAAAATGAAAGGGACAAAGTTTCTAAATTCGACATTTTTGAACTGCTATCTGCTTTAAAATATTTCAAGCTATCCAAAAATATACATATCTGAAAAATCTATTGACATTTAACAGAATTATGGCCAATTTTCAATTTTCGTGCACGTTAAAGATTTCACGCATTTCTGCTATGCGCACAATTTTCAAAATAGCTTTAAGCACTAACCACCACCCATTTTCCCGACAGAAAATCAAACTTCAGATCTCTTATAGTTGCTGAGATCTCGCTTCCCCCAGTAAAAAATATATAATAATGATATTAATCGTAGTAATAACAATAGTCTTTCACCATTTTGAATGGTGAAAGCCTAATAATAATTTTAACAAAAACAACAGTGTGAAACCCTAATGACGAACACTTTACGTTAGATTATCGTCATTTGCTGACGTTGAATTGTCGTTACACGGATGAGCAAAATGAATGAAATCTAACCGACCATTTTAACGTAAATCTAACCTGCGTTTGTAAATGTGAAATTTAGTCAACCAATAACCAATCCTTCTTTAACCACAGGAAAAGCTGTGGTCTAACGTATGCCCTTTAGATCTTAAGGTCTGTCATTGATAGCCACTGGCCTGGTTTCGATACCAGACGTTAACGTGAATTTTCTTTGAGTCTAAAGACTCCGGGCACAAGCAAATTTTAAACTTACATTGAATCGCAGATTAGTCCCAAAATAACAGTTTATGTCTATTGGGCGTTAAACCCCATTTCTCTTTATTTACCCAGGCGTGAACATGAATTTTCTCTGTATTCTCCGTAGCACAAGCAAGTAGTAGGTTATGTCTATTGGACTATAATTTCTCTAGGGGTTTGGGTGGTTGAATGATTAATGCATGTGTCTTGCATCATATCGTCTGACATTGAATCAAGTGGCACAGTTTTGATAATTTGCACCATATGTTAGTCCCAAAATGACCCTGTGTGAGTCGATTTGACATTAAACATTATTCTCTCTCCATTTACCAATAAACATTCAGAATTATACTTGTATATGCAACCAAATGTCAAAAATACAGCAAATGAAATGAAATGAAATGGGGTTTAACGTCCTACTGTCCTGCTACTGAAATGGGCTAATGAAGACGGGCAAATGCCATACCATGTGCTATGACAGACATTTTGCCCGGACAACGGCACTACGCCCTACTCTTATATCGAATTTCCAACTGCCAAGGGATCTTTTACGTGCACACCAATGTGTTCATGGGACCTTAGTTTTCCATCCCATCCGAACGACTATACAACTGTCATTGTCAGACCATCCATCTTGCATCACTGACAAGGGGGCACGACGCCGGAAAATCTGGATGTACTTTCTCCGTCAATGCAGGGATCGAACACCCAACCCACAACAATTACAACAAAATATACTACAAGTATCTATACTTTATTTTAAAAGGTAAATATATAATGTAATAGAATAAAAGCAGACATTTAAATTGAAACAATTTATCCACAGCATTACGTTGGTGACAATTTGGGAAACAGCTCTTTCAGAAAAGGGGCTAACAACACCAATAGCACATTACAAGTCTAAGTTTAACACAGAACTTTGCTCTGGTTGATCTATTACAGAAATTTGAAGTATTTGTAAGGGAGAGCAATAACAGGAACACAAATGATTTTCCACTCATAGATACAACTCCGTTTAAGCCCAAGACCTGTGACAGGATATCTGCTTGAAACAAAACTATTCATAAAAGAATTCACTGTCACAAGATCAGACAGAAATTATTTTAGGCATGCTGCTCGTAAAGTAAAGCTTTTGCCTTCTGATGAATTTTGTGCTACCATCGATGGCTACATTACTAAAAATTTTTTTTTTTTTAAAAAAAAACAATATTTATTCACAGAAGCTGGTTTGGGTAACAGGCAGAAGCCTATAGACCCCTCTCCATAAAAGTACAAACATAAATATATATTGAAAAGTAAAGTAAGGTAAAGTAAAGAGGAACAAGTAAATTATAAGATGGCTATATACACTATATACACGATATGTACAAACCACAATAAAAAATGTCTATATTTCATACACTTTCATAAGGAATTTTCAAAAGCGTTTGGAGATCTCGAGGAAATTATGTACAGAAGAAAAAAATTCTTCAGAAGTATTGTTGTTTTCAGTTCCGAATAATAAATTTTGAGAACTTTGATAAAGTTTTGGAAGTTTTGATATAGTCGCAGATCGCGCATCTGAATGTATGGGTAGCATTGCCAAAGGGTTTTTAAATACACAAAATGTCTCTTAAATAACTATTTCACTGTCATGGTCAGCTATTAAACTATAATAGGTAGATCCATGAAACTTGCAGAATTTGAAGTTAGAGACGGACTTGATCGAATAAAAGTATCACGGGACTCCTCGGTTATATTGTGTTTATGATATCGACTCTCAAACTTACGACCGAGACAATTTTCGTTCATGGTCACACCAAAAAAATGACCCGACAGTTAATAACAAACCATGTAGAAGTCTCCGGGCTTTGAAATCTTTACCCAGCCCGTTTCTGGATGTGGTGAATACACAAATAATGTTTTCACATTGTTATTGTATATTTATTAGACAACAGCTACTCGAATTGCATTTCTTGTCTATACCATGTCAAGGTCATACAGAAAGTGTAAGGTCATGGGTCAACTGCAGGTCTGGGGCTACATATACATGCAAAAACACATAGACTATGTTCATCTTTTAGCTGACAAAAATAGGTGCTTCGGGAATGGAAAATCACAAGTATTACGCCCCCACCCCACCCCCCAAAAAAATCTTTATTTCAATGAACAAAACACCAATAAAACTTAAAATCAACCAAAAATAAATAAAATATCAGGATTTTTCTGGGTCAAAACTTTTGACCCAAATCTAACAATAACAGAAAACAAAACTTTGTATCAGGATCAACCCAAATCATATGAAACATACTTACTACAAAACAAAACTAAAAAATTAAAATTTATAAAAAAAAAAAGACAATGTATGATATAATCACAGGGATTACAAATGACAAAATATTTTCTGTTTTGGCATTCATGACCGGACGTCACCAAAGTCATCTGCAAATACAAAAAAATATAGATAAAGCAATCGAACGTTATGACAACAAAGAATCACCCCTCCTCTAGAAATAACAAATTATAGCAAATATCTCTGGTTATAAAATTGTAAAAAAAAATTGTACAACAATACACAATGAGTAAAAACATTGCATACAATGGTAAAAATATCAATGCTTAAGGCACATTTTCATTTTGCCAAGTCAGTCTTATTTGAGGATATATTTTTCTCAAAAGTCAATTTTTTTACTAGTAATGTTTTTAAAATAAAATAGAAATTCATACTGACATTTTGCAAAAATCATCTAAATACTTCACACTTAAATAAGTAAGGTTTGCAAAGGTTAGATACAAATAATTATTCATTGTGGTCTGATTCCATACACACATCTACCAAGAGTTGTCTTTCCCCGATTTCTCCCCGATTCCACTTTCTGTCTTATCGCCATTTCCTACGGAGGATTTCGGCAAAACAAACGCTCAAACTATACAAAATATATACCAGGCTATCCAAAATTGCCAATATCTCAAGCGGAATGCTCTTTTTTTCAAAGTTTCTATTACATTTAAAAATTAAAAACAAGAAAAACAAGCCAAAATTCGGTCAAAATCTTACCTGAATCGACAGTCCGCGAACGTCAGCCCACTAGCTTTAGGAAAAATGCCACTTGAACACGTTTTGACTTCCTGAATATTCATGAGACCCCGTAATAGAAACGGTACTTTTTTCGGTCAGGTTTTTTAGCGTACCAATAATAGGACAGCCAGCGCCTCTGGCGGCGTTTGGCATCGCTAGTAAGGGACAGATTAAAAGAAAATGTTCGGAATCTTCAAAGGGGTGACCACAATCGCATATGGGACTGTCAGAAATATGCCTGAGAAAACGATGTCCGTTTAAATCGCTGCAAGAGAGTCGAAGGCGAGAGTGTTGAATTTGGTTTTTCCTGTTGCCAAAGTAGTATGATGAAGGTATGATTCGATCAAGGCAGCCTAGTTTAGATTTAAAAGAAAAAAGAGTATGTAAGTTTCTAGTAAAAATGTCGAGTAGATTTCATTCTCGAATTGTAGATGGTATAAAAGAAGAAGAAAATAAAGAAGTTCTGCAGAGGTATGTTGGGATGTTACTTTGGTTTCGTAGGCGATAGGAATTGATATTGGGTGGTATCAGTTGAAATAAGTATTCGGGAGTGATATGGTTTATGATTTTGTAAAATAAAATTAATTTATGTCGTCTTCTTCTCTCCTGCAGTGTAATAAATCCGGTTTCCTTATATAACACTTGGTGACATGTACCTTTCACAGCACCGCATATAGTTCTGAGTGCATCTAGTTGTAAAAGTTCTAGTTTATGTGTTAGTTCGGCGGTACTCCCATCCCAAATAACGTCACAGTAGTCGAAATGAGGAAGAATATATGAGGTATACATGGTTTGGAGAAATCTACGACTTAACCTATATTTTAAGGAGCGAAGACAATTTACAAGTTTACTTGTTTTGGCCAATATCTTATTTATATGAGTATCCCACTTACAGTTTGTTTGGAAAGTCAGCCTATGGTGATTGTGCTCAGAAACTTCTTTGCCTTTGATTGAAACATTGTCTAGATTAAGTGTAGGAAGATATAATTCTTTTTATTTGCTAGTGTTTCAGTTTTCAGCGGGTTAAAAGATACAAGACACGTCTTAGCCCAAAGGTTTATTCTCTCTAGGTCATCATTTAAGACTTCCGCACACTCGGTTGGGTCAGTTATTTTTACATATAAACTAGTGTCATCGGCAAATAATCTAATATTTGATTTTATACTATTTACTACATCATTGATGTATATAATGAAAAGTAACGCACCGAGAACAGAGCCCCGTGGAACACCAACCAGGACCGTTAATGGTTCAGAGGAGGTTCCGTTAACAATAACATTCTGTTGTCTGTTAGACAAATAGTCCCTGAACCATTCTAACAAGTCTCCTCTAATCCCAACGGCCCAAGCTTATGACAGAGGGCAGCATGTCAACCCTGTCAAAAGCTTTACCGATGTCACAGAACACTGTTCTCGTATATTGACCCTGGTCGATGGCTTGGCAGAAGAAGTGCGCAAGATCTATTAGTTGGTAAGTAGTTGAGTCTCCTTGCAAAAAAAACGCTTTGAAAATTAGTAATAATATTGTGAGCCTTAAAGAAGTTAAATACATGTTTGTAGATGCATTTTACGAAAATTTTGATTATAATGCTTAACAAGGACACTATTAGTTGGTAAGTAGTTGAGTCTCCTTGCATAAAACAACGCTTTGGAAATTAGTAATAATATTGTGAGCCTTAAAGAAGTTAAATACATGTTTGTAGATGCATTTTACGAAAATTTTGATTTTAATGTTTAACAAGGACACTGGTCTGTAATTTCCGCATAATTATGGGTCGCCTTTTTATGAATTGCTGTTACGTCGGCTGATTTCAAGTGACCAATTAAAAATGTTACATAAAGTTTTACTAATTTCGAAACAGATGGATTTAAGGAATTTTCCACTGATGTTATCTGGGCCTTTAGCTTTTGAAGTATCAATAATTGAAATCATGTCTTCAACCTCTTTAGGTGTTAATTTTAGGTGACAAAGTGAAAAGGGATTTTGTTTCAGTTCAGGAAGTTGTGCATTTGTGTAGTCATGCTGTGATTGGTTAATAAAGTATTCTTTTAAACAATTTGCTTTGTCCTTTGGATTAAAATATGGAACCCCATTATTCACAAGAGGCGGAATATCTCCCTTTTTTGATCTTTGACCCTTCACAAACTAGTTGACTATATGCCACTAATCTTTTTTGCCAAAATTTTGATTATCATTTAATTTCTGATCTAATTTTTCATAATATTCTTTTTTGCATTTTCTAATCAAGTTTATATAGTCATTCCTTATATTTCTAAATTTTTGCCAGTCGAGGTCCAAGTTTGATTTTACTGCTTCCCGGTGAATTTTGTTTTTCTTTTTGCTCATTTTCCGAATAGTGTTGTTCATCCAAAGTTTGTCTTTTGATCTAATGGTTGCTATTTTGTTTGGGATATGTGTTCTTGCCAAATTTATTAACTCGTTTGTGAAGGCGGCACATGTAACATCAGTAGAATTTTTGTCAATAGTGGAGTCCCATAAAATACTTCCAGCGTCACGTCGTAGTTGGTCAAAGTCAGTCTTATCATAATTCCATATAATACGTGTGAAGCTAATTGATTTCAGACGATGAAAATTTAACCGACAGAACACAGGCCAGCGATCACTACTTGAATTGTCTAAGCAACCTGAATCAAAAATATAACCGGTTGGATCCTTGATAATTTGTTTAAAAGTATTGGAGTTTGTAAAGAGATCAATGTTAAAATCTAATATAAAACGAAATGAAGATAGAATTATCTAATTGAACAGTGGAATTTGGGGGTCTATAAAAAGTGCCAATTAAAAAATGTTTATTATGAATATTAATTTCTATCCAAATGCCCTCTGTATTGTCGGTTTCTAAATCAGTCCTGCGTTTTGTTAAAATGTTGTTGCGAGAATAAACCGCTACTCCCCCACCCTGTCCTGTAGTCCCGTCTTTGCGACTTGGTGCATTAAAACCAGGGATAGTAAGGATGTCCGATGATATGCTTTTGTCAAGCCATGTCTCAGTTAACAAGATCAAATCGAAATTTTCGGAGAATTCAGCGGAAACAAGGTCAAGTTTATGACGTAAGCTTCTTACATTCAGATGAACGAAAGATCTTGGTATTTGGTCCGGGATTTTCCTCGATATCACCACTACGTAACAAGATTGTAATAATAACATATAAAGAAATAAAGGAATAAAATAAAGGAAGTAGAATAAAGAATAATGGCAGGTTTTCTCTAGCAGATTGTGGGTTTACGATTGGTATAACTTATTTACATTTATAACAGACACAGTGTAACGTATGTACAAAGTAACACAAGGAAGTGTTTAGGTGTCACTGTTTTTGCCACGATGCCCATGGCTACACCATCGGTTCAGACATACATTATTCTTGGATTATGATCTGTTATGGAACAGAATTCGAATGCATGTACACGTTTTATTTATGTGTATGACTCTATAATCAATGTAAGAAAATCCAGATTTTAACACAAGACAATAGTATTAAAATACTAATCATAACATACTATTATGTAACAGTTGTATTTAATATATCAAATATAGTCGATCACAATATACAACAACTGTATGTGACGCGAAATAAGTCATATTTTACTAGCATAATTCAAGAATATCTAATGTGCGAAGTGTGTTATCGTAAAACTTTATTCGAAACAATATTTCATTACGTGAGATATATATTGGCAAGTCCAGAGTACCACCATTATATAGTTATATTCCAAACAATCAATTAATATGCATAATTTAAATAGGTAGGACTAGAGTACTATTATCTGAGAACTACATGTATGTTCAAATGTTATCTAGGTAAGTATAAAGTACCGTTATCTTAAGATTTTGTCCGAAACAATGTATATCATTATGAGATATGTATATATGCAAATATAGAGTATCGTTACCTTACAATAACAGTATGTTTACTATGGGTTATGTTTAGGTTATTTTATCTTACAACTACATGTATGTTCGTGGCAATATATTATTGGGGATTATAACTAAGTGAGGTTAGAGAAGAGTTATCTTACGTAAATATTTAAAACAATTCAGAGTCTAGGTAAGTATAAAGTACCGCTATCCTACAACTACACATGTTCAAAACATTATTTTATTATGAGGTTTGCATCTAAGTACGCATAAAGTGCCGTTATCACACAACATTATATGTTCATACCGAATATTATTCTGAAGATCTAGGCAACTATAAAATACCGTTATCTTACAATTATGTTCAAAAAAAATTTTATTCTGAGATCAGACTCTAGATAAATATATTGAACCGTAATCTAAAATCAATATTCAAACACTATTATATGAAGATCTAGGTAAATAAAAAGTACCGTTATCTTACAACTATGGAGGAGACAGTATATCATTATAAAGGCTGTAACTGGAAAAGCTTAACTACCGTTATCTTCCACCAATGGTTCAAACTAAATATTATTATGAGTATATTTCTAGTTAAATACAAAGTACTCTGTGTTTAAAATAGATATTATTATGAGATATGTATCTAGGTTACTATAAAGTACCGTTATCTTAAAACTATATTCAAGACAATAGATCATATTTAAGGTTTGTAACTAGGTATGTACAAAGTACCGTTATCTTACAACTATGTTATTGTGATTGTAAAGAAAGTACTGTTATCTTGCAACTACGTTCAAAAACAATTTTTTATTAAATTAAATATTTTAGATAAGTGTAAAGTGCCGTTATCTTACAACTATGTTTAAGACAATATATTATTATGCAGATCTATATCTAGGTAAGTATAAAGTACCGTTGTCTTACAGCTACGTTCAAATCGAATATGGCACCCTACTAAGTCCATGTCTACAGAAACCATGTCACTAAACTCAATGACAGACCTCACGATCAAAAGCACATGTAACATGTATCAGAGCAATCGTCCACCAAACCGCCCAGATGGCAAACAAATAGACTTTTTAGTTTCCTAAATCGCAACCTAGGGATCCTAGACGCAGTTCATATCTATTTGGCGACTAAGCAACTATAAATGGAGCGCAGACTTCATCAAATACAGACACAACATTTGGTAACTAGGCTAAGCGACAATTCATCACAGAAATAGTGGTCTGATTCCCAAAGTGGTTATGGAAGGGAGAGAAATAGTCAACAACACCAAGAAAGTCTAATATTTGAAAGCATTTATATGACGAAGACTGTTACTTTACATATATAAACGTAAATACATGTAGTAATAAACGTAAATAAAAGAGTTCACAGTTGCGTTGTTTCATTCACTTACGGTTTCATTACAGAGTGTTCCACTGGTTTATGGAATGTTCACGGTTCACGGTTGACTAACTTGTCAATGTTGACAATTTCACGATAGATTTTACATAGTGTTTATCACTGGATATCACATCATAACCCTCTTGGCATGATTCACAAATGTTACACAATGTTCACGTATCACCTGTTCATGGATTCACTCACATAATTTTCACTTGTCGCCGTTCGTCACCATTTGTCGGTGAAAAAACGATATGAGACTGGCCCAACCAAGCTGAATCACAACACGCGAAGCCTGCTGCTTCGACCAATGCGCAGGCGTTCCGCCAATAGCCTCGATTGACTAGACGCTTGGCAGCCAAAATAAATGTAGACTGCACAAGTTTGTTACAAGACATCAGGTTCGTACCAAAATAATGAAACTCAAACATAACAGTTTCGATTCCAAGTCTGTATGTGACAAGTAGTAGTGTTGTCAAGCCTGGAAATAAGGCACCTGTCACTGACAATGTCAGGCACATATTCAGACTTTGTCAGGCACAACATTTCTGGTGCCTGTCATTTTGTCAGGCACTAATATACTATTCAAAAAAAGTAGGGGATATTTGATTTTTAAGTGTTATTAAAGTCACCTAATGAAACTGACGAAGAAACAAATGACAAAATGAAATGAAGTTCACATTCATCGATTTATTCCAAATGATCGTTAGACTAAGTAAGGCACAGACTGACCATTATAAGGGTAAAATGAAGCCCGGGATCAAACAGCAAAGTTAACACAGCATCACAACAAAGTCAGTAACAGGTAAATCCTCCTATGTTTGCTAAACAAGCATTGATCCGACGTGGCATACTTCTAATAGGACGTCTAAGGTCATTTTGGTCCAGATTGTCCCATTCCTGTTGCAACGCAGCAGCAAGTTCTTGGACATTGGCAGGACGTTGTTGACGTTGACGTAACCTCTGTCCAAGCATGTTCCAGACCTGCTCGATGTGGGAGAGGTCGGGACTCAGTGCTGGCCAAGGTAATGTGGTGATGTTCTGTTGTTGGAGGTAACATGTAACGATCCTGGCCCTGTGACATCTTGCGTTGTCATCCTGGAAGATGAAACGGCGGCCATTACGTCGTGCGAACGGCACAACATGGACTGCCAAGATGTTGTCCCGGTAGTACTGGCCTGTAACACGCCCTGCAACAACATGTAAAGCCGTTCTTCGAGCAACAGTGATGCCTCCCCACACCATAACAGAACCACCCCCAAATCGATCATGTCTGATGACGTTAACGTCCTGGAAGCGCTCGTTTCGACGACGCCACACCCTCCTGCGTCTGTCCAAAAAAAACAACAGTGAAGCTTGACTCATCTGAAAACATCACATTGCTCCAGCGTCGATTATCCCAGTGTTGACGATCCCTACACCAACGACGTCTTGCATGAATGTGATGATCTCTCAAACAAGGGATTACGCGAGGACGTCGGGCGCGAAGGTGACCCCTATGCAGTCGATTCTGAATCGTCTGGCCACTCACTCTCACACCAGTGTCTGTTTGAAGACGAGCGCTGATCTGATTTGTTGCGATGACACGATTTCTCAAGGCCAAGGTACGGATAAATCGATCCTGGGCTTGAGTTTTCGCCCCTGGTCGATCTGAGCGTGGTCTGTCCTGTACAGATTGTGTATCACGGTATCTGGACCATAGCCTGCTTATGACAGACTGAGAAACATTCATAGCTATTGGTGCGTTTGGGCGTCACATTTAACTGGAAATGTTTCTTCTGTTAGGTTCTATAGTGACTTTTTTCGTAGTCATTTGCATATTTTAGTATTATGCCCCCAAAATCAAATATCCCCTACTTTTTTTGAATAGTATATGTCATTTTAAATGATATTATTGATACATGTCCGGCACTATGTTGAAAATGTCAGGTACTGTTTCATTAGTGTCTGACATTTTGTCAGGTACATCTAAAATTGTTATGAGTGTTGTCTGGCTTCCTTAAACAAAGCACGTATTAGCCTTTTTAGAACTCAAATATAGAATCTGCAAAAAAAAAAATAAAAATAAAAAAAAATAAATGAAAAGCAACTTTTACTCCAAAATTACATATGAAATTGGGTTTAACATCCAACTGTTTAGTACCGACTTGGCTAATAAAAATAAATATACACCATACAGTGTGCTATGAGTAAATTTTGTTTGGACAGTGACACTACAGCCTACTCTAAAATTGATGTCAAATGGCCTTGGATCTTATACGTGCATACCAATGTTTACACAGGGCATTGTTTTTGTTCCATCCGAATTACTATGCGGAGCAAAGAAACCCCATTAAGGCAGATTATGGCCTTTTATAGCTAACCTACTGCAGATCATTAATGAAATGGGGTTCAGTATCATACCGTCTGCTCCGACTGGACTAATGAAGACGGAAAAATGTCATAATGTGTGCTATGACGGAAATTTTGCCCATGCCGTGGTGCTACTGCCTACACTTATATTGATTTCCAACATGCAATGTGTACAAAAGATCAAGGTCTGGGGGACAACAATATTACAGAAAAATTAGCTATAGTTTTGCTTATTTAGGTGTATAAAATTAGAGAGGATTGAGATAAAGGCCAATGCTTTGAAAGTAAAAGGTAGGGATCACGCGGCTAAGACGCTGGCTCGCTAGTCTGGAGGTTGGGTGTTTGATCGCTGCATTGGCCGAGAAAGTTCATCCAGATTTTCTCGGCATGGTTTCCCTTGTCTGTGATACAGGACAGAGGGCCTTACGAGGACAGCTGTCTAGTCGTCTGGATGATACGGTAAACCAGGGTTCCGTGAACACATTGGTGTGCACGTAAAAGATCCCTTGGCAGTGGGAATTCGATTTAGAGTAGGCCGTAGCGTTGCTGCCCGGGCAAAATTTCACTGTTAAACACCCTTTCACTTCATTGTCGTGCATGTAAAAGATCCATTTCAACCTTCAATATCGTGGAATGGTGTTATATCTGAACGGTTTTTAAAATCTGCAAGCGAAAAATGCCATTTCTTGACCAATCAGGTGCCATAATCCAGGAAGTTACATTCAGATATGTGTGGTTATCAACAGGAACCGTGATCTTTATGATAAAAACATTTAAAGTTTCATCCAAACCGGATAAAAACTGTGGTCAACAAGCTTGATAGAATCCATGACCACTCGGACCAAAGACCACTAGGACCTAGACTAGTCGGACCAACTGATAGACCACTCGGCTCAAACGAAAAGACAACTTGGACCATACCAAAAGACCACTCGGACAAATAACAAAGTGTTGTTTTAATGAACTGATAATTGTGTTTGCTTTAATATGACAACTCGAACCAATAATAAAGTGGGGTTTTTTTTTAATAAATTGACAACGGTGTTTATTTTAATATGACTACATTTCAACCCCTGACTTATCGGAATAAACTGTAACAATTATTGGCGTTGCCAAATTCCAACCAACTATAACAGCTAAACCATAAGAGTACCTGCTAACTGTGCCTCGACTGTCAACATCAAAGAGCTAAGTGTGTGTCGTCTCTCAACATCAAAGAACAATTCTGTGTTGGGTTCACAATCACGCGCACCGATTTCAATCTGCGCTGATGAAGCTGAGCTGTAGATTGTCCACTTTGCGCTGATAACACCTCGATGTTTTTAGAGATGTTGGTTGTGTGTCAGTCGTAAATATATATATGACCTGCCCTCTATCGGCTTTGTAATGAAATATTTTCAAAATCACAACATAATTAGCGCGTGTGCTTAGAAAATAAGATTTTATTTTTAATTCTGTCAGCAGTATCTCATAATCGGTGCTGACCACGTGACTGAATGTAAAAATTATTTGCTATAGCTTGACGTAACTACATGTGGTTAAAATAAATAGAAAACAGGATTTTGAAAATATTCACTGATTCAACTGGGTCATCGTTTTATTCTTTCTGTTATTCATATTCCATCAAGAAGAAATTTTATAAAAATGGCTGAAGTGTTACTACCGTACCTAACTAACGTACGAAAATTAAATGGTAGCTGTAATTAATATATAACATCCTTTTGGTCGTAAAATGCGTAATAAACTTGACCCCCCCCCCCCAAAAAAAAAATCTAATTCGGACGATGAGCACGGATCACTCATCCACTTGTTTTCCTTAATTGCATACGGCCAATTACGGGTCTGGTAATAAACGTGTCGTATCTTTCTTATATGATACTACATGTATATCGAAGTTTTTGTAAATATCGATTTGTGACATTGGTCGATAAACCTTACACGTACATAAAAATGGCGTTCGTCATTACATTACAATTTAGATTATATTCTTTGAATGACTAACTTCTATTGTTATATTAAACACAAATTCCCGCCACCTGTTTCGGTTCCGTCTGAAACTATATCGCCCACAGACTTAATTACACCACCGTCGCATGGAATATACAACAGTCGATAAATGTCTGTCGTTAGATTCTTTGAATGGCTGCCACCTATTGTTTAATTAATCCACTAATCCAGACACATGTCTGGGTTTCATCCGTAACAACACCATCCAGGTTAATATGAAAAAGAATGGTAAATGAAATGATCTGCCTAGAAATGCCAAGATAATACTACTCAATTTCTTCAACACATCCTGGCTGACAGGAGAAGTACATTGACATCCACACTACGCAAAACCTTGGAGACAATGGTTAACTACAGTTCTATCTGGAGAGTAACCGACTATCGACGATAATCAAAGCGGGTTCATGAAGGGACGTTCAACAATGGACCACTTGGTGCGACTACAGCAAGTCATGTCTCAGACGCTCCTTTCGGGGCACTTGTTGTGTGCCGCTTTCGTAGATCTAACCAAGGTTTTCGATTTAGTTTGGTTAGACGGGCTGCTCATTAGGCTGGGACGTATCGGTATAACGGGCATAATGTTTCGGTGGATTAAAAGCTTTCTGAGCGACAGAATGCTACACAGGTGAACATTGGAAAATTGCACGCCCCAGGGGTCGGTTATCAGTCCCACTCTCTTCAATATCATGATCAACGACATACAGAAATCATCCTACCTCGACGCCAGAACTGAGTTGGTAAAATTGGCTGATGACAGTACAATATGGAGAAAAGGGACAAGATTCTGTGAACTACAAGAGAACATGGAGAAGGCTTTGGATAAGTTCATTGCATGGACAAGCGTCCGGGGGTTGGATTTAAAGTCTCTGAGAAGAAAACGGTCGCTTGTGAGCAGAGATAGTGGGATAAGCAGAATGACTATGTGTATGAACGGGAAAACCATCGAATTTAAAGACCAAACCACGTTCCTTGGACTAATCTTTGATCGAAGGCTAACCTGGAAACCGCACATCGACTGGAATGTAGACAGATGCTCTAAAATCCTAAACTTGATGAGAAGAATGCAGTTCATGGGGAGCCAATAGAGTTACACTAATGAGGGTGTATCGTGCTTTAATACGCTCTTTATTAGACTACGACTCTTTGACCTTCAAGAATTGTGCGCCAACACTCTTCAGTAAGCTCGACACCATCCAATACAAAGCTCTGTGTATTGCGATGGGTGTAAGGATTGGGACTAAGAGAGAAGCATTACTACAGGAAGCCGGAGAGTTGACCCTATCTCTAAGACGAAAAGAAATAGCGACAAGATATTGGGCTAAGATCTCACAACTAGGCGACAGATCCCCAACTTTCGTCACCTTAAAGAAGACAAAATAAGTAACAGATCCAAGAAAGAAAAACTTCGGCCAGGGTTTCAGAGAAAAACTGTCAAGGAACTACGACTGGAGGAGCTCGTGATAAATGAACACGACCCACCAGCTGTCGGCCCTTGTACACTCCCGATACCTGCAGTTAATCTAGATCTACTTCAAAAGACCGACAAGAAAAACAACCCCATTGCCCCACGTGCTCTATCCCTGGAACACCTGGAAGACAACTGGCCGTCTGATGATTGGGAACATGTATATACGGATGGCTTTCGCAATCCTGAAAGGGTGGCACCAGCTCGTTTGGAATATACCTGCCAAACGGGGAACAGGAAATAAGCATGAAACTGCCTAATAACTGTTCGGTGTACACTGTAGAGATTGTGGCCATCCGTGATGCTATATCATGGACCTCCCATCAATAGACTGGTAAATTCGTCATCCCGAGCGACTCTCCGAATAGTCTGATTTCAATCCAAAATGACAACTCGGACTCAAGACCAGAAGTCATTTTGGAAATCAGACAACTGTACCAGAGGGTCCTATATAGGGATGGCTCTCGCAATCCTGAAAGGGGCACCAGCTCGTTTGGAATATACCTGCCAAACGGGGGAACAGGAAATAAGCAGGAAACTGCCTAATAACTGTTCGGTGTACACTGCAGAGATTGTGGCCATCCGTGATGCTATATCATAGATCTCCCATCAAAAGACTGGTAAATTCGTCATTCCAAGCGACTCTCTGAACAGTCTGATTTCAATCCAAAATGACAACTCGGACTCAAGACCAGAAGTCATTTTGGAAATCAGACAACTGTACCAGAGGGTCCTAAAGAAGGGAAGTTAACTAGAGCTCGTGTGGATTCCATCCCATGTGAACATTAGAGGGAACGAAGAGGCAGATCGGCTCGCCAACGAAGGTCTCGGGGACACAGCACCTTTCCACACCATAGACTACAGCACCACGGAAATTTACAGTATGGTTAAAAGACAGGTCATTTCATACTGGGAAATAAAGCTCGTTGAACTTGACACATACAGGTTTCGGCTGGATGACAAGATCTACACAAAGACAGCGATCAATCACTCTAGAAGAGATATATGCAAACTTATATCGAAACTCAGGCCGCACATGGAAAGATTACAAAATCATATTCTAAAACAGGAAGAAGCTTCGGCTGTCCTATATCTTGTCTGCCATATCACTTATGTGGAAGTGGACGTTAAACCACCAGAGAAGTCAAGTCAATGATCTGCACCTGCAATCTTTGTTTTCTGGTATACGTAAGCTATAGTTCTATCATTGTGCGATATCACTTCAGTGGAAGCGGACGTTAAATAAAGCTATTTCACACATCGTTGGGCACATAACATGGATTTATCTAGCTGTGATACTGGAAATATACCTCTTAATCACGAATATAATTATTTTAGATTTGCGTACTATGTATTATTACAATTCTATACTACCCTAATCTACTCTATGCAAAACACGGTATGTTGGTCCTTGAGACTGTCGACTTGAAATAATTACAACTAATAATACTATAAACAGTATGCAAAATGCAAATAAGGTTGTTTATGCGTGCTGTTAGCCAATAGCTACTCTACATATTCTGGCATTTATACGGCTCTAACCAATGAAAAATTATCGCTGTTTGGTGCACAGAGTAATGGTACCAGTCAAGTGGTCCACAAGCAAAGTCGTCCACGCTGAAGTCGTCTACAACTATTAGTGATGTCGTCCACAACTATTGATTATGTCGTCCACAACTAAGAATAAGACTCGTACACAACTAAGAATAAGACTCGCACTCAATTTAATCGTATCCACAACTATTGGTGATGTCGTCCACAGCTAAGAATAAGACTCGTACACAATTTAATCGTATGGAAGAAATAGCTAGTACTCGTTGACTATTTTGTTATTTGATTTCAGATCGAATCACCGATTTTTTGTACTAAAGTTTGTATAATCGTATGATCATTGTTGATTGTTTGATTAGTATTGACGAGGTTTTTTGTAATAAAGTTAGCGTAAATTAGTCGATATTTTATACCGATATTTTAGAATCCGAACTCTACACATTTCTTTTACGGTAGTGTCATATTTATTTCTATTTATGAAAATTCTTTTTTTCTTTTTTTTTTTGGAAACCATTAAAACACACACTTATAGTTATTATTATAGAAAATCGAATCCACAATTGAAGGGTGTACGTGATCAAACAATTTTTTTTTTGATTGGTCAGAGGCGTCTAACCGCGGGAAAATTTACAGTTACTATTGGATGACAGCATGCATGCACGAATCAAACCATTTTATAGAATCCCACATAACAACATGATGTTAATTTTACGTAAAGTTTACGTAAAAATGGTCAGTCACTTTACCATCATTTTGCTCATCTTCTTCGTGATAACTTTATGTCAGGAAATGACGGTAATCTAACGTAAATTGTACGTCATTTTTACGTTATATTTACGTCATTTTCTGACGTAAATCTAACGTAAAGTTTACATCATTTTCTGACGTAAAGTTTACGTCACTTTCGTTAGATTTACGTCAGTAAATGACGCAAACTTTACGTTAGTTTTGGGCCAGAAAATGACGAAAATATAATGTAAAAATGACGTAAACCTTACGCTAGATTAACATTATTTCCTGACGTTAAATTGTCGTTAAAGGGATGAGCAAAATGTTGGAAATCTAACCGACCATTATAACCTAAATCTAAAATTAAATTAACATCATTTGCGGATGCAATTATAATGTCCAAATTTGATGAGCAAAGTTACAAAAATATAACCAATCATTATTCATTATTTGCGGCAGTAAATGGGAAATACAGTCAACCAAGAACCAAATGTTCTTTACCACTGAGAGAGGCTAGAAGTTATAAGTGGTCCAAAATGCCCGCTTTAGAATATAAGGTCTGTCATTAGTGTGCTACCTAGTTTGCCCTAATATACAATACAAATAAGGAATCATAAACGCAACTATTTAGAACTGGTTTATTTGCAAAATGCTAACCGATATGTCACGTGTCATTGGAATTCTCCAATGGAGATTCTGTCGGGGAAAACATCCACTCACTCTTCGTGTATTCGATGTTCCATCAGGGAATTATATTCAGTGATGATTTAAATTTACCTAACAATTGGTCAGTGAATCCATGAATGTATTATCCAGTTATTTCGATATCTACCGGTACCTGAAATTCACACGGACAGATCGTGGAAGACGTGCAATTCTAAGACCATGCCGAGACTGTCTTCAATGACCACGTGGCTTATTTTAGTGCACCTTTTATGAATAATCAACAAGCTTGTTTTGTTCATTTTACCCGATTATCAAAAGAATATCAATATCCCGAAAGTAAACAATGTCATGTGGACGACTTTACCAACGTATTGCTATATCTTGAAATTAAACTAAGTATTACTATACTAAGTCCAATCAAAAACTTGATTTTTTGGGACTAGATATTTAATATTTGGTTTAAGGCAACTATTTTAGTGTTATGTTGTTTACGGACGACCTTGACATCAACAGAAAGCAAGAATACGTCTCGTCGAAAGTCCTTGACATTGATAACGTTCGTGATGTCACAGTATCCCCCAAAATGAAATTCACACAGACTTAGAGAACAATCGGAATAAAATGTTTAGTAACGACTGTGGCCTCCTCTAGCGTGTCGTCCTGCCACACAACGTCTTCTCATGGATCTCAGAACATTATTAAACACTACCTGAGGAAGACGTCGCCACTGCTCAGCAAGAGCATATTGAAGGTCCTGCAACGTTAATGTCGGATTCACTTGCTGACGAACACGTCGACCCAGATGTGTTCAATAGGATTAAGGCCGGGGTAACCGAGGCCAATCCAGGCCTTGGACACCGGCATTTCTTAAAAAATTCTGGGTAGCAATTGCCGTATGGGGTCGAGCATTGTCTTGTTGAAACGTTAGTCCAGGCCCAGGTTGCACAATCTGATCCCTGTACTGGACAGCATTTAAGTTCCCTTGGACAACAAGAAGAGGAGAACGTCCATAGTCCATGTGCACGAAAAGAACCCCAAACCATGACGCTGCCGCCACTAAAACGGTCAACTTCGCAGACGCACACTTGAGCGTAACGTTCACCTCGTCTGAGGTACACTCGGACCCCGCCAACGGCAAATATCAAAGCGAATCGAGATTCGTCACTAAAGACAACCGAATTCCATTGTCTTTGAGTAAATCTTATGTGTCTTGTGGCCCACACAAGTCGGTTACGGCGATGAAGAGGTGTCAATATTGGTCCATGGACCTCCGAGCTCGAAGACCAGCAGCCTGCAAGCGATTTCGAACAGTTTGTGTAGTTACCCTTCCACCAAACATCTCTTTACTTGTGGAGGTTGCAGTGACAACTATGTTTCTAAGATGACGTAATCGTATTGCTTGATCTACCTGGAGTGACGTCACACTTGGCGCTCCCGCCCTTGGGCAGTCGGCAATAGTTCCAGTTTGAAGCAATCTAATTAAAGGCTCTTGCAACAGTGACCACAGACCGACCAGCATAGAGCCTACCTATAGCACGTAGATGTTCTACATTTGAAAGGCTTGGCATTTTCTAACAAAGATGAATTTTAATTTGTTTTTCCAGTTCAAGTTACGTTTAAGCAAACTTGCATCGATTGACCTCACGAGTTTGTGTTAGCACGTGTTTTTCAGGTTTTTCATCTTTATATGCCCAAAATTCACGTGATCCACGTGACTTTAAAATTTTATGAAATTAAAGGCTTCTTACTACTTACTATCATTAGAAATACTTTAAAATTTATTTGACTTACCAGAAAAAAAATTGTTGAAATTCATCATTGTCAAGTTTTTAATTTGGCGGAGTATACATGTATATCTTCACATTAAACTGAGTCTTGTGGACGACTCCACCAACGGGTGTGGACAACTCCACCATCTAGTGTGGACGACTTAATCAGGTTTTTCGTTTGGACGACTTTGCTTGTGGATGACTTGATTGGCATTCCAGAGTAATACCTCAGGCATTTTTATCAAATATCCTCTTGATGAAATATGAATAACAGAAAGAATAAAACGATGACCAAGTTGAATCACTGAATATTTTCAAAACCTTTTTTCTATAAGTTGTAACCACATAAATCATTAATCACATAGCATAGACGGCTCTCGGCAGGGGCAGATTGGCCCATCGGGCGATTCGAAGGGCCGGTAGGACGATCGCCAGAAGGGCCGGTCGGACAAAAAATGAAAAAAATAATTTTGTCCAATTCATACAAAACCTTTTTCTGCTGAACATTATATGGAAATGGAGTATTGTAACGGCCATGGGGCGATGATGATCATGTTGTATGTGGCCGATGGCTTTAACGGTCCTCCACGTCATCACTGGAGTCTGGAATGGACTGGTATAATAGACTTTCTGGACCGGGTGTGCTGGGTGTTGGCCAGAATTCGGAATCCTGCAAATTGACTAATTATTAAGTCACCTGCACCCTCTTTGTGGGGATACGCTAGAATTCAAAATTCAAAAAGTAGCTTTTATGAATTCACTTTCGTCACCCTGTCAAAAGCAAGAGGAATCAACCAGAGCTCCCGGCAACAAAAATGGGACATTTTTTTTATGAAAATATTCGCGTACTTTTTAACAATTTTTTAACCAGTTAATTTCTCTTGACTCTTGATGATACAATGGTAATACGTTAATTAATTATGACGATATAATACTTGCAGGTCGGGGTTTTGGAATAAGTTCATCGATTTATGAAATATATTATTTGACAGAGATTATAATCAGATATACCACCAAATCGCATATTTGGGGTTCATGTATCAAAAATTTCCAGGGGGAGAGCCCTCGGCCCCCTCCCCGTCCGGGCTCCACGGGGCCGCTTCAACAAGGGAGGCCAGGCCGGTTTTCGGAACCAATCCGCCCTGGCTCTCTGTAAAGTGGTAATTTGGCGTAAAATATGAATAAAAGAAAGAATAACAAGATGACCAAGTTGAATCAGTGAATATTTTCAAAATCTTTTTTCTATAAATTGTAACCACATAAATTGTAACTACATAGCATAGGCGGCTCTCGGTAAAGTGGTAATTTGGCGTAAAATCTGAGCGCCTTGTGTTATATAACACTTCGTTCATTTCTCGCAAATTTCATTAAGATAGGTTGCCAGACAACGAAACATACGCCCACACCAGCTAAAAAGTCCGGGCAGTCAACAATGTCACATATTTTTACTTTTTTCGGTAATGAAACATTTATAATACATTAAAATCTGATTAAGAGTAACAACTCATTATGTAATTATCAGAAAATCGTTAAAATTTGTTGGCTTTTTATAAAGTTTTGCCACACGCTAACAATTAGTATACGAAACATTTAATATCATGGATTTAGCTGTTCAGTTATCAAAATTCACTGAAAATCAAAATACTTGTTTGTTTCAACACCTTAAACTCTGTGCATCAATCTGAAATCAATCGGATGATAAGTTTGGCCTCTAGAGCGTCCGCAGGATTTTTTGAAGTGATCAAGGGCCATAACTCTGGCAGTAATTATTGGAAATCGCTGAAAATCAATAGACGTCTTCGCCTCATGACTGTAAACACTGTGTATAAATTTAACTTGGGCCTCTAGAGCGTCCACAAGATTTTTTGAAGTGATAAAGGGCCCAAGGGCCATAACCCTGACACTAATTATCAGACATCGCTGACAATCAATAGGCTTCTTTGTCTCGACCTTAAACACAGTGGATAAATTTAAAGTCAATCGGATATTAACTTTGGCCTCTAGAGCGCAAACAAGATTTCTTGAAGTGATCAAGGGCCATAACTCTGGCACTGATAATCGGAAATTGCTGAAAATCAATAGGATTCTCATTCTCATGACCTTAAACACTGTGTATAAATTCGAAGTCAATCAGATATTAACTTTGGCCTCTAGAGCGTCCACAAGATTTTTGAAGTGATCAAGGGCCCAGGGGCCATAACTCTGGCACTAATTTTTGGACATCGCCGAAAATCAACAGGCTTCTTTGTCTCATGACCTTAAACATTGTGTATAAATTTAAAGTCAATCGGATATTAACTTTGGCCTCTAGATTTTCACAAGATTTTTTGAAGTGATCGAGGGCCATAACTCTGGTACTGATTATCGGAAATCGCTGAAAATCAATAGGCTTCTTTGTCTTACGACCGTAAACAATGTGTATGAATTTAAACTCAATCAGATATTAACTTTGGCCTCTAGAGCGTCCACAAGATTTTTTGAAGTGATCAAGGGCCATAACTTTGGCAATAATTATCGGATTTCACTGGAAAACAATGGGCTTCTTCGTCTCGTGACCTTAAACACTGTATATACATTTAAAGCCAATCGGATATTAACTTTAGCCTCTAGGGCGTCCACAAGCAAAGATATAAAACTGAGAAAAAAAGTCAAATATACAACTGCAGACCGCCTATGGTACGAAGTATAAGACACGTAATATTAGAGACTTTTGGCAAGTGGAATTTTCCGCATCCGTATCGCCATGCAATACGTTGCGTCAATGTAGTTTTAGAGTTTTGGCAGATTTTCGCGGCGTGTACATATGGGTAGCTGGGCTGAGCTTAGTTCTATTAGAACATGATGTCAGTTACCAAGATCATCAGTACAGTCAATTGTCTAGCAATTTCATGAAGGGAGTAAAGTCGCTCGACAGTTCGAGCTATTTAAAATTTAAAAAGAAATTTAGTGTCGAATCTTTTGGGGGTTTCACTAATATATCATTTCAGAAAGTATATACCTCTTTTAAATGCAGATTTGCAAGGTCCCACCTCTGTAAATTTAGCACGCAGACTGATAGACAGGCAGACAGACAGACAGGAAAATATGAATATTCTGCGAAAATCTCATCAAAAGTAATCATTAAACTCCAGTCTTATCAAGGTTAAAATCACATCAAATATACACGTATGATAAATACACAAACATTGTTGACGTCACACACAAAATCGACACGGATAGGCGATACGGAACAGAAATTTACGCTTGCCAAAAGTCTCTATTCATCGAGAAATGAAATACGTATAAGAACGTGTGTAACTTCATGTACACAACATATACACCCATGTATAAATTATAAAGGTAAATGTGTAAAAGAGAAAAGAGTTCCACTAAAATTATAAAATCTTTGTTATATAAATCACCTATGCACTAATCTTATATAATCATATTGTTTATATTTTATTTCTAAACTGAATAAGGCAAGCCTTATGCTATAATTTAATTGGTCCGAGTGTTCTTTTGGGTTGGTCAGAGTAGCAAAGATAAATATTGGTCCAAGTGGTCTTGCAATATAAATCAATTGTTTGGCCGTTATGATTTAGGGCCGTTTTGTCTATAGTCCATTTCCCCCCACCTATTGGTTTCGATTAATTTTTGTCAACAGTAGATATATCTGTATGCTTTCGACGGATGTTCAAATACAAAATACACTTACCTTCAACTTAACTTAGCTGAACTTCAAATCGTATGTGAAATAACTTTATTTAACTTTAAATCATAACATCGTTCTTCTACGGGAAAAAATTATAACACACGCCGCCATTTTGAATTCCCCAGAATTCCGTAGGGTCCGGTCAGACAAACACACAAAAAATATATTTAACAACAATAAACGTATCCTATTTAAAAAAAAAAATCAATGTCAATAGAAATAATATAATGATGTTAACATTGTTGAAAACCTCAATGCCTTGCATGACAAATATGTCATTGTTCCGGCTGACAAAGCGTCCAATAACATAGTGTTTATATGTAAACGATATTATTATGACTGTCTGTTCAAAGAACTTAATTTCGGGAAATCAATCGATAGTGCTACATATAAACGATCTACTCTTAGTAAGGATGAAATTATGTCCAATCACAGATCTGTACTCACTTCATTTGGTACTCCATGTGGAGATACCTATACAGATTTGCCCTTGTTATATTGGATACCTAAACTACATAAAAATCCCTACAAGCAACGTTTTATAGCAGGTTCATCCCGTTGTTCAACTAAACCACTTTCAAAAATATTGACATCTATACTAACGGCAGTTAAAGAGGGTATTCAAAAATACTGTGACAAAATATACTCTCGTAGTGGTATAAATCAAATGTAGATATTAAAAAATTCCAAAGAATTACTTGATGGTTTGCAATCTAGATCGCTTGCTTCAGTCTCATCCATTCAAACGTTTGACTTTTCTACTTTGTATACTAAAATTCCCCATAGTAAATTAAAAGCCAGGTTGAAAGACATTATTCACAGTGTCTTTTCGTCTAAATCGGGAACTGCTAGATATCAATATTTAGTTGTCAATTACAAATCCACGTATTTCGTTAAGAATCACAGTGATTCCAAAAACAAATTCACCGCCATCTAGATAATTCAGATGTTGGATTTTTTAATTGATAACATCTTTGTTGAATTTGGAGGGGAAATATATCAGCAAGTGGTAGGTATCCCCATGGGCACCAACTGTGCACCGTTGCTTGCTGATTTATTTCTCTATTTGTACGAAGCCGATTACATCCAAGCGCTCGTAAAAACAAATAAACGATTGGTCAGAAATTTTAATTTCACTTGTCGATATATCGATGACGTTTTATCACTTAATAATCCAAAATGTTCATGTTCCCAACTTTCCGAAATTTGGTCCAGTTGACTTGGAATGACCCTATGATTAATGGATTAGAATTTAAGAATTTAAAACTAGTGTTCCAGTAATAAACAGTGGCTAGACATTTTTTTATGAAAAGTTGGCGGCTGATTGTAAATATTGTTTGACTAGCTTGGAGGTCACAGGTTCGCTCCAAGTATTGGCCGAGAAAGTTCATCAGGAATACATCCAACGTTGTTTCCGCTTATCAGTGGTGCAGTACGGAGGGCTTGACAAGAACAGTTGTCTAGTCGTTCGGATGAAACAAAAAACTGAGGTCCCATGTACACATTGGCATGCACGTAAAGATCCACTGGCAGTTGGGATTCACTATAAAAGTAGGCCTTAACACTGCTCTCCAGACAAAACTCCCTAGTAAAAGTAGGCCTTAACACCGCTGTCCAGACAAAACCCCCTAGTAACGCACTGGCGGGGAGTTGGATGGCCATTTGCTTACCGCGTGCGCGTTGTATCATAAGGTATGTCATTGAGTCAACTGGTGTGGTTTCGGTTACCTAGTGGTCTACTGGTACGGTTTCGATTACCTAGTTGTATGTGACAAGGAGTGGGGTCGTCTGTCCAGGTCCTCCGGTTTCCTCCTACTCCTAAAGAAACCTACGGCTCTGACAAGGACAGCGGTCTAGTCATTTGGATGGGGTGAGAAACCGACGTTCCGTGTACACATTGGCGTGCACATAAAAGATTTCTTCGCAGTTGGAATTTGATATAAGAGTAGGTCGTAGTGCCACAGCCCGGGCAAAATTTCCCTCATAGCACACTTTATGATGTAGGCCCGTTTTCATTAGCCCAGTGTATGAGCAGAACATACTCCTAAAGAAACCTACGGCTCTGACAAGGACAGCGGTCTAGTCATTTGGATGGGGTGAGAAACCGACGTTCCGTGTACACATTGGCGTGCACATAAAAGATTTCTTCGCAGTTGGAATTTGATATAAGAGTAGGTCGTAGTGCCACAGCCCGGGCAAAATTTCCCTCATAGCACACTTTATGATGTAGGCCCGTTTTCATTAGCCCAGTGTATGAGCAGAACAGTAGGACGTTAAACCTCATTTCAATTCACTTTTTTCTTAATATTTTGTCTATAAATAGTCTACAGGTTGCAGTTAGTAACAGTTTTTGTTCCATCTGGGTATGATTCACCATAGGGTTGTATCTATTTATTATTGTTTCATGTCCGAGTCCCAGAAGCAGAGCCACGCCAACTTTTTGTGGGTTACAATTATAAACAGATTTTGTTTTTTAAGTTGCTTAAAAGTTAGAATTTGGTTAACTTAAATGATTTTTTTTTTGATTATAGTTAGATAGCTAACCATCAAAAACTAACATTAATTTAGTTGTTGGTTTCCTGATATTAAACTGACATCAAACTAACAATCAAAAACTAACAGTAATTTAATCGTTGGTTTCCTGATATTAAACTGACATCTGTTTACGTAAGAAAATTAACGATAAAAAAATAACAGTAATTTAATTGTTAGTATCCTAACATTATAAAATTGACATTCTTTTCCGTTAGACAACGTGGGTAAGGTGCTGGCTCGCTAACCTGGAGATCGGATGTTTGATCCATGCATTGGTCGAGAAAGTGCATCTCGGCTTTTCCGTGTGGTTTCCCATTGTCAGTAAAGCAGAACGGAGGGCCTGACAAGGACAACTGTATAGTCGTTTGGATGGGACGAAAAACCAAGGTCCTATGTACACATAGGCATGCACATTAAATATCCCCAGGCAGTTGGAAATCGACATAAGAGTAGGCCGTAGCGCCACTGTCTTGACAAAAGTTCCCTCATAACACACTGTATGACGTATTCCCGTCTTCAATTAAGTTTATGTTACATTCACATTAGAAACTAATGTTAAATTAAAATTATGACATAAAACTAAAGTTACATTAACGTTAGAAAACTAACGTTAGATTTACGTCAGAAAACTAACGTTATATTAACGTTAGAAAATTAAAGTTAGATTTACGTCAGAAAACTAACCATCAACTAACGGTTAGAAACATGATGTAAAATTTAATGTTATTTAACAAAATGTTATTTTGTAAGAGTACATATTTGATTGGTTAATTGGCATTATATTGCATTTTTCCGGGGGGCTATTCCAAGTTAAAGTAGGCAACTTGAACCAGTCTATAGGCCTACTGTCAGTAGCTTACCGAGTACTGCCCGAGAAGTAGATCTATGCTCATAGTCTCATGATAAACTAGGAAATATCGGGATTAACATGGTTAATTTTTATTTCAATAATTCACTTACAGTAATACAGGTATGTATGGGTCTTTTTTAGCAGTGAGGGGAAACTAGAGGACCCAGAGAAAACCCACGATGTTCGACAGACGACACTACCCCCTTGTCACGTACAAGCGGGTAATCGAAACCGCGCCACCTGACTCAATGACATGTCATGGGTCTAATAAAAGTATTAATAATATCAATATTCTGTTATTTTAATTATAGGCCTTTTTTAATACTTTCGCGTACGCAGGACAAGAACTAGAAGTGGTTGCGCCCCGATGTAACCAAACCCATTCCTTGCATTCTTTACCATCGCTTAATTGCTATCGAGTATTTTCGTAATTTTAGAATTACATGTCTAGTTGTGTTTTTTTTAAAGGATCAAATTTTAAATAGTAAGCTTTACCCATTAAGTCTGCACAAGCTGCACATGTTCTTTTTACATTCCATAATATAAAAGGCCTATGCTACCATTTAAAGAAATTGAAAAAGAATCGAGTGTGAGGGAACTAACTATATTTTCTGAAGAATTGGATTCTGGCATATGATATAATGAACAAGCCTAATTTCTGTATCGAAATATGCGATTCTGTATAGGCCTACAATTACTTGTGGTAAACAAAGTGTTAAGTTTATGGTATCGGTAATACACCTTTCCAAATTTCGTAACAAAAATACTGTTTTGCTCAATTATCAGTTGCAATAAACTTGAAATAAAACAGTAAGCCTAATACTGTTATGCTATTCAAAATCACATTTTCCCTTTAATAGTTTTAATGTAGGCCTTAATCCGACCACCTATAAATTCCATAATAGAACACTGTATAAATTAAATTTTCTATTTCTAAATAATTCCATTATAGTACACAGTATAAATTAAAGTTTCTATTTCTAAATAACCAGTTGACAAAAATATCACAAAAATAAAAGTAACTCTGAACACAGATCAGACCTAATGTCATGGATATCTAGAGCACTGTGGCACACAAAGGCGGTCAAAACATTACATGGTACCCAGAGCAATATGCAAAATATTCAATTTCAAGTTGTTTTTGGTTTTGTAAAAAGAGAAACTAATCAACTCAAATATGTTTATTGAAAAATGTAATAGTATTGAAAATAAAATATTTAATTATTTTTTTTCATTTTTTAAAAATTAAAGCCAACATTAATTAAAAGAACAAAAATCATAAAAGAAGACAGGGAGTCAACATTGGGGCCAAAGGCATTTTATCTTGGAAAACAACCAACGGCTCAAATTTGTTTATTGGAAAATGTTCTGGACTATTTAAAAAATTCAATTTTAATATTCTTAAATTATTATTTAATATTATTTTAATGAAAGCATACTTAATTATGTAATACGCTCTAGAAGACAGGGGTACTTTTCTTTGGGAGAAAAAATAAATCATGTTGAGTAAAATGGGCCTTATCCAAAAATTAAAAAGGGCGTGGTTCTTTGACATTTTCAAATGGGCCATTTTAAGGTTTATGGGAATGTATATTTCAAATCTAGGAATCGAAACAACAAGTATTTGGTGGATTAGTTTTAAAGTTAATAAAAAAAAATAAAATCAACAATAGTTTACGGCCTTATAAACCAATTCGTAAACCGCCACAATTGCCGTCTTTCACTTCATTACTTCATTTCATATTCATATGCATGTTTTAAAAATATTAATCATGTTTTATAAATTCCCGAAACACACACACCTAACATGATTGTATGTGATAATTCTCAGTAATTTTTTTTTTTACCGAAAATACTATAAAACTACGAAATTAAAGAGATTTAGTTCATCGATATAGGTATCGTAACGTTGAGCGTACTGTCAGTGTGTGTGTATTACAGACGAATCCCATCATGCATTGCTCGTCGGGTTGTTTCTATAGGGAGTAATGCGAGTCTCCACTCTGGTTATTTTTACTCTGTGAGAGACTTTTGGCAAGTGGATTTCTCCTATCCGTATGACGTATCGGTATCGTGATACTATTATTATTATTATTATTATTATTATTATGGCACTTTTTATAGCCCATCTTTCACATAAGTGCCCAGATGTGCTTTACAATAAAATTAAATAAATAAATAGATAATTCAAAATAAAAAATTGAAATAAATAAATAAATTAAAATAAATAAATAAATTAAAATAAATAAATAAATCAAAATAAATAAATAAATTAAAATAAATAAATAAATAAATAAATCAAATTAAAATAAATCGAATTAAAATAAATCAAATTAAAATAAATTGAATTGAAATAAATCTAAGTAAAATAAATCGAATTACAATAAATCAAATTACAATAAATCAAATTAAAATAAATCAAATTAAAATAAATAAATAAATCAAATTAAAAATTGTACAACACTTAAAAGACGTCTAAATGGAAAAAAAATGAAATCATTGAAAATCTAAGAGGTGTTATAAAAGGCAATTTTAAAAGGATGCGTTTTGAGTTTTGATTTAAAAACAGTTAGAGAAGTACAACATCGTAATTGATGGGGCAGCTTGTTCCATAGTTTAGGTGCTTTAAATGAAAAGGCCTTTTCTCCGTAGGAAACTTGTTTAACATTACGTTCAATAAGTATGAACTTGTCTGCACTGGAACGGAGCTGTCTTATAGGTTTATAAAATTGGAGGAGATCAGATAAATATTTTGGTGCGATGTTGTTAATGCATTTAAAAGTTAAAAGTATAACTTTATAGTCAATTCGATAGGGCACAGGTAACCAGTGGAGTTTTACTAATATTTCAGTAATATGACAGTAGCGAGGTGCACGTGTAATGAGTCTCGCAGCAGAGTTTTGTAACGATTGAAGTTGGTTGAGAAGTTTCTGTGGAACACCAGTAAGCAGAGAGTTAAAAGTGTCAAGTCTAGCAGTGACAAGGGCTTGAACCAAGGTCTTGATTGTATCATCAGGCAGATAGTTTCTAATTTTACTTATGTTACGGAGATGATAATGTCCTATTTTACATATGACGTGTTTAATTTGAGTTTCCATTGTCATGTGACTGTCAAATATAGCACCGATGTTTCGAGCGTAAGCGGAGGAGAAGATTATGGTATCACCAACACGAATGTCGTTTGGTACATTAAAACCGGTCTGTGTTTTAGAGCCAATTATCATGTATTCTGTCTTTTCGTCGTTCAACTTGAGAAAATTTAACTTCATCCATTGTTTTATTTCGTCGACACAGAGCTCAACATTGCACTTACTAACTTGGAAGCTATCAGGGTCTGCGGGTCTGAAACTCACATAGAGCTGGTTGTCATCTGCGTAGAGGTGGAATGAAAGACCGTATTTCTTGACGATCGAACCAAGTGGAGATGTGTAAAGGCTAAACAACACCGGCCCAAGCACAGAACCCTGTGGAACACCGAATTCTAGATCCTTAGTCGAGGAACTGGCATCTCTTACATTGACGGTCTGATTTCGGCCGGTTAGGTATGATCGTAAGAGTTTCAGCGCGTTACCGGAAATACCAAAAGTTGTTTTAAGTCTTTCTAGAAGTATAGCGTGATCCACGGTATCAAACGCAGCTGACAGATCGAGTAATATTAGTAGCACAGACTGATGGTCATCAATTGAAAGACAGATATCATTGTGGACTCTCAGAAGAGCCGTCTCGGTACTGTGGTGTTTGCGATACGCACTTTGGAAGGTCTCTAATAAATTGTTGTCACTAATGTGATCAACAATTTGATGACAGATAACTTTCTCAAGTAACTTAGATACAAAACTTAAATTAGAGATTGGGCCGTAGTTTTTCAAAATGTTCTTATCAAGTGTTGGTTTCTTAATCAATGGCGTGACCAAAGCAGACTTAAAAATGTCCGGCACTACACCCTCTATTAATGCAGAATTAACAAGGTCTGTAACAACTGGTAACAATTCAGGAAGACAATCCTTTAGGAACTGGGTTGGAATAGGGTCCAGTTTACAGCTTTTGGAAGCACATTTGAGAACAAGTTTGGAAACGTCGGATTCAGTTTGGAGGACAAAATCACTCAAAGAAGGGGGTGAAACAAGAATAGGTATACATATACTATCGGGAGTACTGCCATGTTGACTTGGTTGTAGATTGTCAGAGTTGCGTCAGAGTAGTATTAGAGTTTTGGCAGATTCTTCCATCGCGTACGTATGCGTCACTGAGTTGAGCGTAAAATTTTACCATTATTGGACGCTAACCAAAATGTAACCATAATGATTTAAAAGTAACGTAAATCTAACCATCCATGTTTACTGGGATGATTATGAAAATAATTTACACTGCGTTACGTAACACTTTTTCGAAAATAAACAATACAAATAAAAAGTTTATTTCGACTATTTTCCGGTCTCATTTAGTCAAAGGCGTTTCAAAGCAGAGGCGCTGGGGGCACTAGCCTCCTCGCGAATAAAAATCAAAAAAGTTGAACAAATAAAACGGGAGAAAAATGCTAAAACCGACGAGAAAAATGCTAAAGCCGATGAGAAAAATGAAATGTACCCTAGTTAGGGAGGGCCTTGAAGGCAGACAAAAGCCGCCCTCGTCTGACAAAAGGGCTCCCTTGGCCAAGGGACAGGGCCCCGAGTCAATCGTTTTCTTTACACTGTTACTGTTGAATCCACTAATGAATGAGAATGCAGTTATTGCACTGGTATGAAAATCATCAATTTTTCGCTCACGTTCGCTATTAAATAAACATGAAAGTCGAAGCCCGTAATGAGTGTATTTTTTACTCGGCTTTATATACCAATACTAATTATCGGCCGTTGAGTCTATGAGACTATAAACAGCCACTGCACGTGCACTTCTCTGCAAATTTATCAAATATTACAGCCGTAAAAAGTATATTGTTGACGATTTTGAATAGCAGTAAAATTTAGCTTCTTGATTATTATATCATATTTAGAAATTACGTTGAATAGCAGTAAAATTTAGCTTCTTGATTATTATATCACATTTAGAAATTACGTTCGTTTTATTTTTGAAATTGCTTTATCATTAACTGTACAGTTAGGAGCGGCATCTTTTGGTTTAATACAAATAATATCTCTGAATAATATCAAGAACCTGATACTAGTTAAGATAAACACTGTTGTTTTTGTTCGGATTATTCTTCTCTTTCTTCTTATATTTTTTCCATTTTGATTATATCACAGAAACTTCTTGTCGGATTGATCCAATCGGTTTTACTAAGAAAGTGGGTGTGACTTAGAAATTAAAGCTATGTCAAACGTTCTGCGACAATTCGAAATGTCCGAAACCACCGAAGTTGTCGTTTTTTTTTAAATAAAGCCGTGATATTAACAACAATTGTTGGATTTTAAAGTTTGATAGTTTTTGACATAGCCAGAGACATGGCACATAGCTACGGACTTTTAGTTTTTAGAATTTCGATAAATCTTCGGAAATATAAGGCGCCAAATTTTGAACATTTAAATTTTGACAAATTTTTTTTTTTATTGAATATTTTTTGATGGCCTTTTACCCAGAGTTAAAGGGTCGTCTGATTTGGGCAAAAATTGGAACACTTAATTTTTCGCCTTCCAAACAGATATTTTATTCAAATGAGTCTGATTTGTAATGTTTTCAAAATTATGATATTTGATTCCAATCGACAAATAGCTTGAACCCGTACGATCATCCAGATACCTACCACAAACTCCTTTCTAACTTTTTGCAGAGAAATAGGCGAATTTCTACAAGTCACTTTTCAAGGTATTTGGTGTATAAAAGTGGCAATTATTATTCGGTTTACATAAACAAAAAATTCACCATATGATATCTTATGACATTTCTGATTTCATAAAACTAATTGAACATTTTCATTATCACCGGAATTAAAATAATTTTGTCAGGATCACTTACCAGTAACAAATGTGTAAAATGAATTGATATTGCTTCCATTTTATTTGATGTGTGCAATGCTTATGTGGAAACCTGTTTAATGGTTTCATTTGTACCGGAAGTGACATATGTTCAAGGGCAAAGTGGCACCGAAAGTGACATAAGTTCAAAGGTAACGTGGCAATAGTGAACCCCGTCATTGCCGCTACGCAGGTCTAGTTCTTCTTCTTCTTATTATTATTATTATTTTTTCATCGGATCATATCTCAGAAACTACTCGATGGATCAATTCGGTGTCTTCGGTTTTACTGGGAAAGTGCTTTTAACTTAAATTTTAAAGCTGGTTCTGCGACAATGCGAAATGTCCGAAATCACCGAAGTTATCGTTTTTCGACATTTTGCCGTAATATTATCAATTATTGTCGGATTGTCATATTTGGTACATTTTGACATAGCCGGAGACAAGGCACATAGCTACAGTTCTTTAGATTTTTTTGTTTTCGGCGAATCTTCGGAGATATGAGGCGCCAAATTTTGAAAATTTTAATTTTTACGAATTTTTTTTTTTTATTAATGAATATTTTTAAGTGGTATTTTACCAAGGGTTGAAGTGTCATCTGATTTGACCAAAAATGGCAAAACTTTTTGTCACCGTATTTTTTCTTGGCCTCCATTGGTTAATTCAGTTTTTCGGTCCTAGATTGATTATTTATTGTTCGATTCATATGCTCCGTGGTCTAAAATTTAATTTTTTTCTTGTTCCCGGTCAAGTTGGCTATCGGCAACGGGAGTGACATAAATTTAGCAAAAACTACAATTTTGACAGTTCGGTACCACTTTTTGAAAGCAAATATTATTTTTTCCAAAAACGGAATGACTGAAAGGGCGTGCCCTGTAAAGGCACAGAAATCATCGCGTTCAGTTTTTTAACTTAGATTTCGTTTCCGGGTCATTTCGATTTAAAGGCGAAAAAGGGTGAAAAAATGAGCTAAACACAACCCATTCAGGCTTTTCATATTTTAAAATATCTCTTCAGAACTTTCATTAACTTGTAGCAATAATCCATACGAAGAGAATGTATGAGAAAATTAGTTTGTAATATGAGCAGTTGCCGAGAAATGGGCAATTTGGCATGCGTCACTTTTTAAGCTAGTTTGCCTGTAAAAGAGTCAATTATTATTGGATTTTCATAAAAGTGACACCATTTGATGCGTAATGTCAATTTTAACTAGGCCAAACCAATTTAACATTTTCAATGTCGTCGGAAATGACGTAAATTGGGCAAAAACTGTATTTATAAGCCTTCGAAACAAATATTGTTTTCAAATGAGTCGTATTTGCTATTTGTTTAAAATGTTGATATTTGATTCCAATCAATTTATAGAATGAACCCATACGATTATATAGATATCACAAAATGGTTTCTAACTTGTTCAGTTGCGGAGAAATACACGATTTTGAATAGATCACATTGCAAGTTTTTTTTGTCCATAAAAGTGTCAATTATTATTCGATTTTCATGCAATTTTCACTGTGTGATACCCGATGCCAATTACGATTCTATACAGGCAATTGAAGATTATCATTATCACCGGAAATAACGTCATTTTGGCAAAAACTTTATTTTTAGCCAGATATTTTATTAAAACAGGCCTGATTTGTAATGTTTTTAAGATAATGATATTTGATTCCAATCTACAAACAGGTGGATCCTATATGATCATATAGAAACGAAAATATAGTTTTTAACTTGTACGGTTGCCGAGTAATAGACGATTTTTTACAAGACACTTTTCAAGGTTTTTGGTCTATGAAAGTGTCAGTTATTCGAATTTACACAAAATTTTCACTATAAGATGCCTTATGCCATTTCTGATTACATACGGCTAATTGAACTTTTTATCACCGGAAGTAATGTAACTTTGTTAAGATCACTTACACGTAACACATGTATCAAATGGATTGATATTGCTGGATTTGGTGGTTTCTATTTTTTTTTGATGTGTACAATGGTTATGTGGAAATCTGTTTATCGGTTCAATTTGTACTGGAAGTGATATGAGTTGAAGGGTAGCGTGGCACCAAAAGTTCAAAGGTAGTGTGGCACCAGTGAAACCCGTCATTCCTGCTACGCAGGTCTAGTTTCATTTTACTTTTACAAGGTTCTTAAAACAATTGGTGAGCTGTCTAATGTGTGTGTTTCTAAATACAATTTCTTGCTCCAGCTTTCTGTTATGTTTCGTAAAAAAGTAGTCTTGATTATCCCGACCTGTCAGCTAAACGTAGACTGGGCGGTAGACTGGTTAAGCGAGACTAACTTCAAAACAAGGGCACGTAACCTATCTTTTACTCGAAAGTTTCTGGATGTTAAGGACGACACTCGGAACTATTTTTCAGTCTATTATTTTTAGATAGTTAAATTGTCATAGCTTATTAAGTATTGTGGTGTAATTGTCGAGATATTTGGAGATGTTCATTTATGGTGGGCCACCCTACAATACATGATTATAAAATACCTCGTGTAACGTATATTTGCTGCGACATCCGAAATCACGTGCGCGGGACTAACTTCTACTCACTTCAGAAAATTTCCCGAAGGAGCAATCGGACAGATAAGTGGATCAGTTTATATAAAGACAAATATTTGTGTCTCTGAATTATTCTACTGTAATGTAACAGGGTCATATTTTGGGACTCTGTCAATTAATGTTGGTGAAGAATGTCCTGGTCAGTGTCTTGATTATTGGAAGTTTTGGATTAGTGAGTTTATAGTTTTGGTTGTGAGATAATGTAAATTCGTTTAAATGTTTTGGGGGAGGGATTTTCAATTGTATGGGTCTGGAATTGTATTGTCCGGATTATGGTGTTTTACTTTAGTCGTTAAAATGTCTTAGTTCTTATGGGTTTAGTTTTAATATTTTTTTGGTATAGTTGAAAGGATAACTCGTTGGACTCTTTACAGTTCTAAAGGTGGTCTCTTGAAATATTGTTTATCACGTGATTAGTAATTCTTTCTCCTGGTTGGTTATCCAGAAGTTTACCTGGGATAAAACTAAATTCCACGCATGCATCAGTACCACATGTTACAGACTTAGTTAAAGCTGAACTCCGGTTACAAAAATACCGAAATAATTAAATAAAAAAAAGTTAACGCCCCCAGCCGCCATACTTGTTTCCAAGTTGTGAAATAAATATGGCGGACATGGAGGCTTATGACGTGGAAAGGTAAGCCGCTCTCACTTCCTGTGTGTTTGTTGTTAGCGAGCTATACACATCCGGTTTTATTCTTACACTGATTGTTCTATTTTTTCCCAACAGTTTACGAAATTATCGAAGATTGCAAAATGTCTGATCAGGTAAGCCTGTAAATATTTATATGAACTACGTCTTCTACAATATAGCCTAATCTTTACTCTAAACCAAAAGATGCAACAACATGACTTACCGCAACCTGAAATTTTCAACCATAACAAATCCGTACACAAACTATTGTCTTCTTCCATATCCATATCATTACAGCGTAGATGGGCCACGTCTTCTTGTAAATATCTTACACATATATGTAAATCACCCAAAAAGTTATCGCAGCAAATGTCCAGTGTAATTATAACTAATACTATGCAATAAACAGATAGTTTAGATTAGATTTTCACATGTCAGCATGATGTCACCATCTTCAATTGTATTTGGCGCACGAAAAGGGGCATAACTACATTTTGGGCCGGCTCTCATTGGGGGAGTGTTTGACAGTGTTAAATTTTTTGATGTAATGTTTTTTTTTTCTATTTCACCAAAAGTGGAAGAAATTGATATCTATGAATTTTTCACTGACCCTTCAATGCCTTATGATATCGATAGGCCTAAAGATATCAATGGTAGCTACCGTAGCTCTACCGTTCGGCCTACTACTGTGGAACATCAGGCACCTCTAAATGTACAAAATAATTATACAAAAGTAAAACTCAAGCAAAACAAAACATCCAATATTAGGCCCAATTATGTATAACAAAAAAAACGTAACATCAATAAATTTAGCACTGTCAAACACTCCCCCAATGAGAGCCGGCCCAAAATGTAGTTATGCCCCTTTTCGTGCGCCAAATACAATTGAAGATGGTGACATCATGCTGACATGTGAAAATCTAATCTAAACTATCTGTTTATTGCATAGTATTAGTTATAATTACACTGGACATTTGCTGCGATAACTTTTTGGGTGATTTACATATATGTGTAAGATATTTACAAGAAGACGTGGCCCATCTACGCTGTAATGATATGGATATGGAAGAAGACAATAGTTTGTGTACGGATTTGTTATGGTTGAAAATTTCAGGTTGCGGTAAGTCATGTTGTTGCATCTTTTGGTTTAGAGTAAAGATTAGGCTATATTGTAGAAGACGTAGTTCATATAAATATTTACAGGCTTACCTGATCAGACATTTTGCAATCTTCGATAATTTCGTAAACTGTTGGGAAAAAATAGAACAATCAGTGTAAGAATAAAACCGGATGTGTATAGCTCGCTAACAACAAACACACAGGAAGTGAGAGCGGCTTACCTTTCCACGTCATAAGCCTCCATGTCCGCCATATTTATTTCACAACTTGGAAACAAGTATGGCGGCTGGGGGCGTTAACTTTTTTTTATTTAATTATTTCGGTATTTTTGTAACCGGAGTTCAGCTTTAAGGTCAATACCGGCTCTTTTCCACAGATGGGTAAGCTATTTAGTTTAACTTTCTTTAAATAGATGACTGGTTGATATAATTATATACGTAATTCAAATACTGTAAGGTAAAAGTTGTAGGATGTATAGCCAATAGAACTGTTGGTTACGAATATATGGATAATGGCAACTATTATATTTTCAGGGCCAACTTGTCAAGCATAAATGTATTTTGTGTTATAGTTATGTGTAATACCAACAGAAATGGTGTTTAATGGTTATGATGACTTGAAATACATGTAGATCAACCAACATCAACTACGCGCTTACGCGTTTTATTTAATTGTTTTAACTGTATCATGTGTCATTTGTGGATTATATAAACCTTAAATCAAGAAATTTATTTTCCCGAACTAAGCAGGTTCGATCTACCAACTTTACCACACAATTGCAGGTGGTGGAAAGGGTAGGTCTGCAATAGTAACATTTTTAAAATAAGTTGATTTGCACCATTAGGACATACGTAGCACAATCTTGTGAAACAACCTTCGTTTATCTGTAAATATCGCCAATAAAGTGAATTAAGCGTTGTTTTTTTTTGTTTTTTGTTTGGTTTTTTTTTTACTAAAATTAAAACGAACATTCATAATTACCGAGAATTAGTTCTGCACAACTCGTATTAGGTTAGTACTTTAACTGTCTGTTGAACACAGCATGTGTTAGTTTTAAATTGCCTGCAGGCAGTATTATCGCTTTGATTTAAAAGAGATAGTCAGTACACGTGTCGGGGGGGTAGGGTAGAATGGCCGAATGGTTAGCGTGCGCGCGCTGTTTCATACGGCCTGCCATTGAGTCAACTGGCGTGGTTTCGAATCCCCGGTTGTACGTGGCAAGAGTAGGGTCGCCTGTCCAACCTCCGGTTTCCTCCCACTATTAAAGACCCCTACGCGCAGGCGAATTATTGCAATAAAATTAAACCATTTGTTAGTCCCGAAATGACCTAGTTGTGTAGTGTGGACATTAAACCCCATCTCTCTCTCTCTCTCTCTTTCTCTCTCTCTCTCTCACTCAGTACACGTGCTTAATTGCTTAATTGTCATAAATAACAATAATCAATTGTTGTTTTGAAGAAAACATTGTCAGGTTAGCTTATTAAAAGTAGCATCTCTAATCTCTGAGGGTTGAAAGGTGGGGTTTCTCATCTTGGAAGCATGTATAGTTTGGTTTAAATCGCAAAAGTGGTTCTGAATAAACTTTAAGAAGCAATAAAACATACGCCCTCGGCAAGTAGGTCGTCTGGCAGTTCATATGTTTGATCTTTAGGTAAAAAGTAAAATAACATGCGGTAAAATAACAAAGGACAATAACCCTAAAACAGCAGTCGAAAATATTATGCTACACAGTTATTCTGTCTGATCAGGTACATATTATTTTACTAATTATATGACATGAGTCAACCATAGTGTACTTTTGCTCTAAAAGTACTAAAAAAATAACACAAAAGCTGCCTTACTATAAAAAAAAATGTGGTATATCAAGGTTGTAGACCCTGTGGAGGTCACAATTTTAATCTGATTTTGATGACACTTAAAATGCATGTGTATAACCCCAAAATCTTGGTTCCTTTCGATATTTACGCATATCGAATTGTAACTTCATGAACTATGGCCCTTGATTGTAGGAAAAATCACTTTCTTTTTAGCTTGTTCTCTATCCATCTCTCGAAAATGTGGGCGTATCCTGCCTGGCAGGTGCTGGTTCTTATTCCCTGAAATGTTTTGCACAAGGACAGAGTAGAGACACAAAATACTTTTCTGCGTCATAAAGTCTGGTATTATCGTTCCAAAACATGAACAAAGCAGCAATAAAACTGTATGTTTTCATTTTCAATTGATGTTATAGCGGAGATCACGGGAAATAACTTATATTTTTCTCGACATTACAATAAAGGGACATTACTAATCCTTTATTGTTTGGGGTAAGACATTTTTCTAATATCTTTAGAGCAAACGTACGTTGTGGTTGACTTATTTCGTCTAATTAGTAAACAAATATATACCTGATCAGAGACAATAATTGTGTATCAATAATATTTTCTGTGACCTAAAAAGTGTAAAACAAATCTTTCTAGCATTCAGTAGGTAATTGGCTGTTGAACACCTAGCCGGATGTGCACACTTCGCTTGACAAGGTATATAGTGGAAGTGGGCGTGGCCTGCCTGTGTGATTGTCTGCCCAAAGCGCACTCGGCAAACCTCGGTAGATTTCGGACAATCTAAATTCGGCTGTATGATGAATTCCGCCATATTGGAACTACTGTAAAGGTCCCGGATGAAACATGACTGCGCCCATTCCGAACACAAGTTGGCGACCTATTTGGCTAGCGACCTATTCCACCGATCCAGCTGACGAAATTACACTTCTATTCTGAGCTAAAGGAATGGATAAAAATTAATATATTCTACGTTCATTTGATAGACATAACGTTGGATTTTATTGGTTGATAAAAGGCGACTGTTGTCTTTATTCTAAATAGGTTTCCAACGAACAGGATGGAGCTCGATCCGTCGAATAGGTCGCTAGCCGAATAGGTTCCCAATTTGTGTAATAGCGTCAAGTTTTCCCGTTAAAGTAAACCGGTAGCCGCATCGCAAATGTATGGGCGTAGGTACATATCACTTACTGTCATACAGCCGAGACTAGATGTAGTTTACGGAATCTGCCGAAATATGCCGAGTACCCAAAGCGATCAAGCGATCGCCGCGTTAGTTCAAGAAATTGAAATTAACTATGGCGGTTGCTTTGGGCGTTACCCTTTTTTATTTATTTATTTCTGTAGTTTTGTAATCAGAGTTCAGCTTTAACGCGATCCTACAAACAAACCAAAAATAATGGCACATATCAGAACGTGCCGAAATTCATTGTGTCTTCTTCAGACTATATTAAAAGGTTATACATATCAGTTTTTAAATAGCTGCGACAGCACATCTAGCCTCTAGTATTTTCAAGGCAGTGGGACAATGTACAGTGTTTATTTATTGCACGGACTTATACAATTCATATTGTTTACGCGGAACAAACGGACAAGCACTTGAGGTATTAATGAAGAATATTTATGCCCGAATGAACTTAAGGCGATAAAAAATTATTGTAAACACTACTGCCCACGATCGCCGATGCAATTTTGAGTATGAATCGACTGAATGTTTTATCCGGGAGATAGTTCCTTACTAATAACTGGTGTTCCCGGGTCTTTACTATGGTATGTCAGAGTATTCAAATGTGAAGCATTTTACAAAACTTACCAACAAAAACAGCAACCTTGAGTACTTCTTTCTGTTGGCTGGTTGGGGGAAGATGGTGGCGAATCACATGTAGGTTGATGACTACCAGAACGATTGTTTCGCATCCTTACGTCGTTATTGTTAGAAGAGGAATGCCTTCGCAATACCGTTGCGGTACTCATCTGAAATTATTAAGAAATTAGATACAATATATAGTGCTCAAAAACGAAACGAAATTCAGTGATTTACTTTTTCCAAGATACCTCTTGTCGCAAGAGCATTCTAAAGATTTTACGAAGTGAATTATTGCCATAATTCAGAAATTACCGGAAATTGTTGATTTTTACTACAGTCCCGGTTTTACCAATGCATACAAATTTTAAGTATACCTTGCGATAAAGTTTGTACCCAGAGCGTCCTAAGATTTCATAAGAATTAATTGATGAAATCCAGTAGAGTTCTATGTTTCTTTGATTTAAGCAATCGGTCTGTCTTCCAAACAGATAGAACAGTGACCTGTATTGCTAAAGCGCCCATAAGACTTCGCAAAGTGAACAAAGACCACAGTTTTTTCGCTCAAAATGTATATTTTGCTAATGACATTACTGTTTATTTCCATTCCCAAAAAGACAATCCATTCTGATACATTCTATTGAACTTCTAGTGGGACATTTCATGAATCTTAAACTTGAAAAGTACCTTTAGACCGATGTGTTGGAGATAATCGTACTGAGATACATCTTGATAGCTGCTTCTACATTAGGTATTTTATATCAAATTGTTTTTTTTGTGAATCAGTGTGAGAGTTTTCATGCAACCTTTGAACCAATGTAAGACGCGGTCTTTACGAACTGAAAGAAAGACCCTTTAAAAAGACAAAGTGGGACAAGTGTCGTGAGGTATATAGAATGGTTTCAATTGGATGGAAATAACCAGTCCATTTGTCGATACAAATGGATTGATAACGAAGGATAATATACTATTCCAAAAAAGTAGGGGATATTTGATTTTGGGGGCATAATACTAAAATATGCAAATGACTACGAAAAAAGTCACTATAGAACCTAACAGAAGAAACATTTCCAGTTACATGTGACGCCCAAACGCACCAATAGCTACCGCATGGAATGCAGGTGATGCTTGGGATCATCATGGGGGTCCAACCCAAGATTTGCACGACTCTGACTTTGAATGTTACAGTCATTGTGGCATTGAATTCCAGGGTGGAAACATCAGTTTAATTGTTTTAGTGACGAGAAATTTTTTTTTTTAATATGCGTCGGCTTATCCAAAATGACCCTTGGCATGCTACAGATCGGCACAACACAGGCGGTTGTTGCGCGGACGATGAATGTTTCTCAGTCTGTCATAAGCAGGCTATGGTCCAGATACCGTGATACACAATCTGTACAGGACAGACCACGCTCAGGTCGACAACTCAAGCCCAGGATCGATTTATCCGTACCTTGGCCTTGAGAAATCGTGTCATCACAGCAAATCAGATCAGCGCTCGTCTTCAAACAGACACTGGTGTGAGAGTGAGTGGCCAGACGATTCAGAATCGACTGCATAGGGGTCACCTTCGCGCCCGACGTCCTCCCGTGATCCCTTGTTTGAGAGATCATCACATTCAGGCAAGACGTCGTTGGTGTAGGGATCGTCAACACTGGGATAATCGACGCTGGAGCAATGTGATGTTTTCAGATGAGTCAAGGTTCACTGTTGATTTTTTGGACAGACGTAGGAGGGTGTGGCGTCGTCGAAACGAGCGCTTCCAAGACGTTAACGTCATCAGACATGATCGATTTGGGGGTGGTTCTGTTATGGTGTTGGGAGGCATCACTGCTGCTGGAAGAACGGCTTTACATGTTGCAGGGCGCGTTACAGGCCAGTACTACCGGGACAACATCTTGGCAGCCCATGTTGTGCCGTTCGCACGACGTCATGGCCGCCGTTTCAACTTCCAGGATGACAACGCAAGATGTCACAGGGCCAGGATCGTTACAGGTTACCTCCAACAACAGAACATCACCACATTACCTTGGCCAGCACTCAGTCCCGACCTCTCCCCCATCGAGCATGTCTGGGACATGCTTGGACAGAGGTTACGTCAACGTCAACAACGTCCTGCCAATGTCCAAGAACTTGCTGCTGCGTTGCAACAGGAATGGGACAATCTGGACCAAAATGACCTTAGACGTCTCATTCGGAGTATGCCACGTCGGATCAATGCTTGTTAGGCAAACAGAGGAGGATTTACCCGTTACTGACTTTGTTGTGATGCTGTGGTAACCAAAGAAATCACATCAGAGTTTAAAAAGTCAATTTTGTCAGAGATCTGTATAATTTGCAAGAAAAAATCCAAGTACATGTATTTTCGAGGTGGGGCCACACAAAAGAGGGACAGTTTCAGGGCCGTAAATAGCTCAGGGCAACGTGGTGGCGAGAAGTGTTCTCAGGAGTGCTGTAAAAATCTAGTCATATGGGACAGTTTAGTCCAGTGCGAAATAAAAACAGCATTTTCATTATTTTATTCAAAGTGTCAAAAACACATTTTGCTGTGAAAAAAATTGCCTATTAATTATTAATCAGACGCAAGATTGGAACATTGAAAATGTGTTTGTCACTTTTATCAATGATTACATGAACACTATGTAACAGGTGAACCCCATATTGATGGGGGATACTCCATTCGCAATTGCAGACAAAAACTCATTTTCTGTATAAGAATGGAATTTTGACTTCTTTTAATTTCAGTCAAGTGTTATTTGAATTCATGCAACTATTGTAAGCTTATATATTGTAGATGCCAAATTTTATTTCTTCCATCTGGGCTATTCCCTTATAATTCAGAGCTTGTTCAAATTATTTCAGCATTTATTCTTAATATTTCTGCAGCCTTTTAACAGTTCTTATCCTTTATTTCAAAATATGTTTATTAATTCTTAATCGTAGCTATATACTATACATGATCATTATTAAGACAGCAGGTCACACATGTTTTAAGTATGTTGTTGTGTAAAATGAATGCTTTTATTAGTAATATACCTATAGAAATGGAGGCAGACCACCATTAAATTTCACCATCTCGGTACCCACAAATTGTAGTTCGTCTATTTATAGCAGTTCTCTCTCTGTCTCTTTTCTCCCCTTTTGCATCCCCATTTTTGTTGATTTTTTGGCCTAGAATGGACTAAGAGGGTTTGAATTAATATTTTCTGCCAGGTTTTGGTAAATACTCATGATTTTGAGACGGAAGGATAACGGCGTTATGAGGTTGGCTACGGTGATATGTACAGCAACTACTGTCTGTTCCAGGTAACACTACAACTCGAAAATAGCTTGCTATTTCTTCAATTTTGCATTAAAATGGTTAAAACTTAACGACCTACCTGAAATTGTCATCCCGTTACTTTCTATCGCACGTTAACCAATTTCAGATCAAGCTATGTTACCTTTCCCTCTTGAAAAATCCTTCTTTATTTACTTCGCGGTATTGAAGTCTGCCATGCTTGACCTAATTATTTGGGATAAACCAAATCGACCAGGGTGTGAATTTGACTTTGAGTCGTTTCGTCCTACCCGAATGTTTAGATAGTTGTTTCAACCTAGTAGAATATCACTTGCTTAAAAGACCTATTTACGGGAAGTAATATAAATTTGCTATTAGGTTTCAGACCACAGTTGTTTGTTCCACTGCCTTAGATATTAAAGGACAATATTTGTGCCAGTCATTAAGTCATTATCACATATGTGATAGAACTGATTAAACACTTTCCAAATATAATATTAACACAGAGATCATCGCTACCATAGAGGAGTAATAAAGGATTCATGAATCGGAAGTGACGAACGCCAAAGGAAAACACGAGTTTTCTCTCTTTGTGAATGACTGAAGTGAAGAGTGATGACAGATAAACGGCCGAATTTCTGCTCACTAATAATTCCTTCGAAAACAAAAAGTTGTTATATGGGACCGCAAGAGGTTATCTGACGATACAATGAAGTAATTAAGTGTCATAAGATAAGAGAACACGGGAAAAATAGAAATACTCCGTACAGCCCCTTGTTTTTATTCATTCTATAGGGGAGACCGGGGCACATTGAACCGCTTTGTTCACATACATGTTTGTCCTCATTTCATATCAAGTGATTTTATTAGAAGATCTTTTTATTTCATGATAAAATTTTTTTTAAAAAAAAGCAATATGCCCTCTTATATGGATTAAACCCCGGTTTATCTGGATTGTATAGATTAGACATATATGAACTTAAGTACAAGAATTTCCTAGGTTAAGAAGTTAACATGTATGGAAAATCTTTCTCTTTTAAGCGCTTTTTTGAAAAATCCACTGCCTAAGAAAATAATTGACAGCATGTGGCTTATTGATGGAGAAATGGGTCTAAGAAGTTATCTCACTTCTGTATAGTGTTGGTTTGTATAGTATTATTTATAAAGGATATATCGATGGTGGTTCAATGTGTCCCGGTCTCCCCTACCTTATAAAAACATGGTAATGCACGGACTTTTAATCTGTTTTTCTTTCCTGTTCTTTTATCTAGTGGCAGTCAATCCTTTTCATGAATTGTAAGATATTCTCTCACAGCGTCACACAGCAACTTTAGGTCTTCGAGGTAATTATTAGTGAGCAGATATTCGCCCATGTATCTGTTATCATTAGTCACTTCAGTTAGTTATATAGAGGAATAACTCGTGTTTTCCTTTGGTGTTCGTCACTTCCGATTCGTGAATCCTTTATTACTCCTCTATGGTAGCGATGATCTCTGTGATAATATTATATTTGGAAAGTGTTTAATCAGTTCTATCACATATGTGATAATGACTGGCACCAATATTGTCCTTTAAATTGGCTACTCTAGACCGATCGCTTTTAGATATTGATATAAACTACATACAAAGTGCAACCTGATATTGTAGTGTCACGTTATGGAAATTTGGAAGTAGGCTAATTAATGGCAATTGAAACGAATTGTCTATCTAGCTTTAGGATAATAGATTTATAACTCTTGGGTTTTCTTTGTCATTGTGCTAGTATTTTCAGACCGCCAAATCGTGGTCTTGTATGACATTTTAGAAAAATATCTACCGTCGTGGACCATCATAATTGGCAATATATTGTTAGAGTTTTCTTGGGTTTTTTTTAAAAAAAAAAAAAATGTTTTCATCTAACTGAAAGGGGGATGAAAGAATGATCCATTATTCATTGGGTTATATTTTCTACGATTTTGTTTTTTGTTATCTATTCCACGAAAATATCTTAAACAAACCGTGTGTGCCTGTCGAATGGGAAAATAAATAAAAATGGATACCGATAATCGATGCCAGTCCATAAAATTATAAGATATTGTACAATATTTACACTTTATCCGACAGGTTACCATACTATCTAATGCTGAAAATAAGTGTTTTGTTGGGAATATTTTAGGAATTTTCGAAGACAAGCAATACTATAAATATCTCTAAGGAATATTAAAATACCGGTAACCAAATAAAACAAACCAAAACACGTGCACACATAAATTGTTGATATTGTAACAATGAATGGATTTATTTGGCATGAAACGTTTAGAAAAAGCTCTGAAAATAATCGAAAATAAGTATCACTGCCACAAAATGGCGGTGCGAAACCTCCCACCCAAAGTATTATCAACCGAATACACCCGATTTGTGGAATACCTCATACCCCTACGTGATATACGAGTGATCCAATTTACGCATGCGCAGTTGGTAATGTTTATGTTCTGAGAAATTGACTAGTGTCGAAAATATGAAATTTACAAGAGAATAGATGATTTTATCGAATTTATTGAAGATAAGGTTCGACGAAGAAAGTAATGGGGTGACCATTCCAGGTAGGTCGTTAAGTTTTAACCATTTTATTTAAAAACTAAAGAAATAGCAAGTAATTTTCGAGTTGTAGTGTTGCCTGGAACAGACAGTAGATACATGTTTTGAGTATGCTTCTTCAAGTTCTTGTATCTCAAAATTTTGGTGGTCAACCTCATAAAAATTTTAGTGCAAAGAAATGGCCATTTGTTCCTCTGTCTGTAGTGAAAAGCATTTTACCCAACGGAAATTTGGGGAAAAGTTGGAGGTGGGCAAAGAGTCCAGAATTAACATTGAAGTCAATGGGGAAATTAATGGTAGTCTGCCTCCAAATAGTGGCTCTATTGTATTCCTTGTAATCTCCCTTGATATGAAGGCATTTTCCCACTATTTCCAATGAAATTGACCGGTCCAATATCCTCAGTCCGTGTCAAACAAAACTGGGTTGACTGCCACATTTTGTGTCAATGTGATCAAAATATCCTTCTGTGGCTCTCTTACACCACTTCCCTACACGGGTGGGACGTTTATTTGGTTCACTGGATCTCTGTCCGGACCGACCGCGAACAATTTGCAAGGTAAATCTTGCACATGGCTTTGTTTACAAATGCAATGACCTGGCACTTGACCCAATAACTTTTGACCGCGACACCTCCAGCGCGACCCGTGATTGGTCAAATTTGAAATTCCTGCTCAGCATCCAACTCACATATACGCAAATATGGCTCTACACTATAAAGAAATTGGTCATGGATTTCTGGCCAATTTCGACCTTAAACTATTAAATTAAAAAAAATTATCACTCAATAACGCATTTGACAGTAGACATCACTTGTATGATAAATTACATAATCTTCTCCTTAGGAGATATCGCTTTACATGAATTTGATTGGTCAATCAAAAAGGAACTACTTTCTTTTATTTTAAAGAAACCAATAATTTTAAATAAAAAGTTACTTTTTTTAGTTTAAAAGAAACTGCTTTTATTTAATTGACCTTAAAGAAATACTGGGTCAATATATAGGACTTTGCAATAGCTAAACTGCCGTCAAAAAACTGATGTAATTAGATTTTTTAAAATGAAATCTATACCAAATAATTATATTTATTTATTTGTGCATGTAAGAAAGGATTGGGTGATAAATAAAATCTCCAACTCGTGTTTTTTAATATCAAAAAATATCAACGTTTTTTTTACTTTATCAACTTGTGTTGATATTTTTTGATATCAAAAAAACACTCGTAGGAGATTTTTACTTTATCAACTTGTGTTGATATTTTTTGATATCAAAAAAACACTCGTAGGAGATTCTCTATATATTGGAGAACTTTGTTGACATTTTGAATGCACGATTATTAATAGTCCGACTTCTAGACTGGTTTAGCGGGAGCGAAGGTGACATGTTTTTCGACCCGAGAATGCGGCCTACTATTGCGACACGTTTTCACGCGTAGTTGGCACAGCTGTATTGTATCGGGGGCTTATTTAAATCCCATCAGGAAACCAAAAATGTCTTAACATATCACAGTCATCCTTCTTCACATTGACCTGATAGAACATACTACAAATATCTGACATTACACCTAATGAGAACACCCAGTAACAAATTGGTTAAATCAGGTCCTTGCATTAAATTTGCATTTAAAGACGTGTTCATATAAGGCAAGGGACAATTAAAGACACGTCTCACTTTATTAGGTTTCTTAGGATGAGTTACACTATGATGTGTTATTACCCACACACGACCGTCATTTCTATATCATAGATTGGCACCTTTTCTGCAAATTTGTTTACTTTCAAATTGTTCATGAATGTTGAATAATGTTCACATAAAGTCTAATCCGTTAATGGACGTAAGCAAGATGGCGGAGGGTGTAAGCCACGAAAATGTCTCCTCTATAGATTTCTCTTTTTAGACGATCTAATTCGCAATGACATCTAATGAACAATTATAAACTTTGATGGATAAACAGCAGTTTAGTGATCTTTAAGTAAAACGTGTAAAATGTTTGAAAATGGCAGAATCATCAAATAATTTCTCGACACGAACCAACGAATACGGAAAAAACTCACGACACAGTTTGTCAAGCACATCGAGTACAGATTCACCTGTTTTAAAGAAACCTCATGTAGACGTCATGTCGGAGAGTACTACTCAAGGTAGTGAAGACCCTTTTATAGATAGAGGTTGGTTTAAAAAAGGCAATACAAGAAAAGTTACGCTCAATCGACATTCGGGTAACTGCCATCGAGGAAGAGAACAGGGGAGTAGGATTTGAACTTGATAAATTTGAAGAACGAGTATCGAAACTCGCGTCAGTTATCGCACAGAAAGATGCAGAAATTAGGCTACTAGACAATAAATTGAATGATCTTGAACAATATTCCAGAAAATCGCACATTCGCATTTTTGGGATCAAATAAAATATCGGAGAAAATTGCGCAACGGATCTTTAAAGATAAATTAAACATCCAGGAAGATATTATCGTGGATGTGGCACACCGTGTTGGCGTTGTAAAGCTGACTAAAAATGACAAGGATGTAAAACTTAGACCGCGAGGTATTATCGTTAAAATTCTTACTTTTTTTAGTTAAAAAGAAACTGCTTTTATTTAATTGACCTTAAAGAAATACTGGGTCATTATATAGGACTTTGCAATAGCTAAACTGCTGTCAAAAAACTGATGTAATTAGATTTTTTAAAATGAAATCTATACCAAATAATTATATTTATTTATTTGTGCATGTAAGAAAGGATTGGGTGATAAATAAAATCTCCAACTCGTGTTTTTTAATATCAAAAAATATCAACGTTTTTTTTACTTTATCAACTTGTGTTGATATTTTTTGATATCAAAAAAACACTCGTAGGAGATTTTTACTTTATCAACTTGTGTTGATATTTTTTGATATCAAAAAAACACTCGTAGGAGATTCTCTATATATTGGAGAACTTTGTTGACATGTTGAATGCACGATTATTAATAGTCCGACTTCTAGACTGGTTTAGCGGGAGCGAAGGTGACATGTTTTTCGACCCGAGAATGCGGCCTACTATTGCGACACGTTTTCACGCGTAGTTGGCACAGCTGTATTGTATCGGGGGCTTATTTAAATCCCATCAGGAAACCAAAAATGTCTTAACATATCACAGTCATCCTTCTTCACATTGACCTGATAGAACATACTACAAATATCTGACATTACACCTAATGAGAACACCCAGTAACAAATTGGTTAAATCAGGTCCTTGCATTAAATTTGCATTTAAAGACATGTTCATATAAGGCAAGGGACAATTAAAGACACGTCTCACTTTATTAGGTTTCTTAGGATGAGTTACACTATGATGTGTTATTACCCACACACGACCGTCATTTCTATATCATAGATTGGCACCTTTTCTGCAAATTTGTTTACTTTCAAATTGTTCATGAATGTTGAATAATGTTCACATAAAGTCTAATCCGTTAATGGACGTAAGCAAGATGGCGGAGGGTGTAAGCCACGAAAATATCTCCTCTATAGATTTCTCTTTTTAGACGATCTAATTCGCAATGACATCTAATGAACAATTATAAACTTTGATGGATAAACAGCAGTTTAGTGATCTTTAAGTAAAACGTGTAAAATGTTTGAAAATGGCAGAATCATCAAATAATTTCTCGACACGAACCAACGAATACGGAAAAAACTCACGACACAGTTTGTCAAGCACATCGAGTACAGATTCACCTGTTTTAAAGAAACCTCATGTAGACGTCATGTCGGAGAGTACTACTCAAGGTAGTGAAGACCCTTTTATAGATAGAGGTTGGTTTAAAAAAGGCAATACAAGAAAAGTTACGCTCAATCGACATTCGGGTAACTGCCATCGAGGAAGACAACAGGGGAGTAGGATTTGAACTTGATAAATTTGAAGAACGAGTATCGAAACTCGCGTCAGTTATCGCACAGAAAGATGCAGAAATTAGGCTACTAGACAATAAATTGAATGATCTTGAACAATATTCCAGAAAATCGCACATTCGCATTTTTGGGATCAAATAAAATATCGGAGAAAATTGCGCAACGGATCTTTAAAGATAAATTAAACATCCAGGAAGATATTATCGTGGATGTGGCACACCGTGTTGGCGTTGTAAAGCTGACTAAAAATGACAAGGATGTAAAACTTAGACCGCGAGGTATTATCGTTAAAATTCTTAGACGAGATCATAAACAGAAAATCGTGCTTAACAGGAAAAAATTAAAGCATTCAGGTATATCAATATCCGATGATACGACCTTCAGAAATGTTCAATTACTAACCAAAACGAATGCTCATTCTAGTGTTAAGAATGTGTGGTTTGCAAATGGGAAGATTTTTATCGAGGGGCACCAAGGTAACTCGTGCAAGCTACAATCTGATGTTGATATTGATGAACAACTCTCAAAAGCTAAAAAATATAACAGAGCTCGTTAAATCTGACATTGTCGCCAAATATCCTGACAAGGTCAACGTGAACTCAAGCACGGATTTATCTTGTAAAAACGCGATACTGAAATTTACTCACTCGATGACAATTATACGACAATCTATAAATAACCATGTGATATTGAGTCTAACTGACATGGTGTCACTCCATTAGTATTTGTAACACATAACGTTTGTGATCATCTGTGGAAATTAACCACACAGCACAAACTTACTTCGAGAACACAACGCATAGTGTGACGCCACACTACACATCTCACAATAACCCTTATTTCAAATTAACTGTTCAGAGAAATTCGCGGATCAAAATAGCTACAACCTACCCCCACAGTAATATTCGCATGGAAAATGTTATTTCGAAACAAACTTTATTTGACCTCAATGATTTATATAGTTAAAATGCTCAGAAAACTATTTTATTAATGAATTCAAAGGGACAGTCTGTTGTCATTCACCGAATCGGACAAAAGAAATAACCAACCGGTATTTAAGTAAATTCAATCCTAATAGATAAATATAGCTATATTAAAGAATTAGTCATTCTAAGTTATTCCAAATTAAATGATTTTCGGTCAGGTCAATTTACAACGCTATACTGAAACGTAAGAAACCGGACTGTCTCTACAACATTACACGAATCAATATTCCCAGAAAAAGGGTGTCTAAAGGGAATTTTCCTATTTCAATTATCTGTATGACTTTATATATTGTTGTGATTTTACCCTGTAGAATACAGACGTCCGTCAGGATAACCGGGACTACTTCCGCTACCAGCGGGATTTGACCTATATATAGCCGATTTGCCGTGGCTACTGTTCAGATTATGCATTAGACTTCAAATAGGTAACTTGTTATTGCTTGCGGACGCCTTGGATCACCAAGTGGGACTTGGTACATATAGAATTACCCTCGACCACAACAAATGGTAGGAACGGAAAAAACTTTTAATTAACAAGGGGAGAAGGATATAATATAAATTATATTGTTTTGCATATCTACTAGTAATCGAATTGACAGAAACTTTATTGAGCGAGTTGCACGTGCGGCGTTTGTGTGTTTACACTCACTGTGTGTATATGCCTGCACGGGCATATTCAACAAGTGTTTTGTACAATTAGGGAGTGACTTATTGTGTATTAGTTTACGATTGCCTCGCCTACTATCTTATTTGTAAGGAGATGATGATGAAAAAATGAGATCATCATGGCTAGATGGGCGACATATTCCACCGTCGTCCACCGGTGGCAATTCCTCACCCCGCCAGTTTTATACTGGTGACGACATTACGTTTAACCGATCTCAACGGTGTCATAACATCCCAGAGTCATTGTTTTATGACGGCTATTCAAACTGGCCAAACTTTGCAAATAAATTTACCCGGTTTGTCATATCACAGTCCTGGTCCGATCAGGAATGTAAGGAACAGTTGTTCTTTTGTTTAAAGGGATATGCAGTCGATGTTCATAGGATTGTCTTTTCACGTAATGGCAATTTGACATGTTTTGAACTAATGACTAAGCTCCAGGAATGTTTCAATCGTGCAGAAATGTCTAGGACCGCAAACTCGTTTCGGAATAGATCATCACCGACCCAAAGAATGGATCGTTATAGGCCTAATGATATTATACTGGCAGCAACCAAAACCCAAGCCGAAACTCCCAAATCACAGGCAATGACTTCGTCCGAACAAGAATGTTTCGAAAACACAGAGCGGCGCTGTGACAGAGTGGACCAGAAGTGGGATGACGCCATTACCAAACTTGAAAAATTAACTGATCAGTTCCGTCAGTTGACCGATATTTGTAATTTCTCAGAAGTAACTCATCGGTCACATGCAATAATGCCCAAGTCGGTAACTCCAGTCTCCGAGCTTATTCCGGAGAATTTAACGTGCGTCCCACACATTGACAATGAACAGGCTGCAATAGAATTAAAACTTGAACTCGATCAAAAAGGCAAGCCTTGTGTCCCAAGCTTGTCCATGGATTCGCATTTCGGAATATCTGAAACTTCGACTACGAACAGGTCGGATAGACGCGGGACGATCGCCAGTTTTGAAACCGCTAAGGCATCGAACGGTTTCACTAACACCGATTTATACGGTGATGTAACAAATATTACCACCCCGGGGGGTGATCAAAAGTTCCAGGATACCGTTGCAACCGGTGTCATTCCAAGAATCGACTCAATCGATTCCGCGAAAGCTAAGCAAACGTGCGTATTAGCTACGACGTGCATCCACAGTAATCATTTAGATTATATCGGTCAGCTTAATTTAAAAACTCAATGTCTTCAAGTGACAAAACTTTCCGATCTTCGCAGTCAAGAGTTACAGGAGAAATTACCAAAAGTTGAAGAAGTTCCCGAGTTTAATGCGTTTGAAAATTCAGTTATGAACTGGTTGCGTTCGATAACAAATAGTCAAACGCGACTTCTGTTTCGCGGTCTATCAACTTTAGTTGTTACGGAATATACCGCTGGGGAATATTCCATTTCGGATAGTTTCTTTGATCAACAAAAAGAAAAGCCTCCTAGACTTAAATTGGTAGAGTTCAACAGATCTACCATAGATAAATGGTCCGAAGTTCCAGTGCCTTATTTGGCTGTACCCGTAAAGTTGAAGAAACATTTATTTCGAGAAGAAATGAATTTGTTCATAGCAGAACTGATTAAGCAGTGTGTCAGATTCTTCAAAAATAAATTGTCATTGACCCTTCACAGTGATGCAGTAAATGTGAACGCCGATTTATTTATTGATAATTTGCTCACCATCGACGATGTTTTTGATGCGCGTTACGAATCAGAAGTTACAAATAGTAACTTGGCCTCACCGTTGACTATCTCACGGTGTAATATCTACAATCAATTAACTGAGTGTGCGTCTGGATCTTTAACTATTTCAGAGAATTTGTTTGAACGATCTGCGCGACCAACTGTAGTCAGCATGCACTATTTGTTACAAATACAAGAATATCTGGCCAGAATAAAATGCTATTTTTGGAGTTTAAGAAATAAGACTCAATCTTTCATTCGAAATAAAGGAACAAAATTTAAAGCGAAGATGTTTTCAACATTACGATGTTGATTATATACCCGTCCATGCCTTACGGTGACTTTCCTGTAAACCGTGAAATAGCTGTGTGTATGTAGATTTTTTCGGTGAAGTTATAACCGATTTGATTTTGATTGACGCGTGAATGACACGGTGTACCTGTATACCGTTACTAGTGTGATTGAAAGTGTGAATGTGAAGACTAGGATTTATTTTTCAGAACCAGGAACCAATCCTTTCAAATAAAGACGGGGAGGTGTGTTGTGATTTTACCCTGTAGAATACAGACGTCCGTCAGGATAACCGGGACTACTTCCGCTACCAGCGGGATTTGACCTATATATAGCCGATTTGCCGTGGCTACTGTTCAGATTATGCATTAGACTTCAAATAGGTAACTTGTTATTGCTTGCGGACGCCTTGGATCACCAAGTGGGACTTGGTACTTGATAAAGAAATACCACTCGACACAACAATATCTTTTATTTTAATTCACTTTCGCACATTTTCTTTCAGCATATTCTATTTGTTATATCATTGACCTAAATCACAACATTCAACGAAACGCATTGGTATGATGGGCGCTGTCATTTCACTACCAGTAACGGATACTTAAGATATATATATATTAAATCATACGTATGTACAGAACTCTAATTAATAATAGGCTTTTGCTTAACAAACTCACTCCGAAAAGCCAAAATCCATGTGTAAGTTTACTGTTAGTTGTTCTAGCAAACGACTAATCCGGGCCCCAATTCACCAGATTTCCACAACCTTTCTATCTTCCATCTTAATACTCGCAGTATCAGAAACAAACTAAGTGAGGTGCAAAACCTGACTAATGACTTCCACATCATCACTTTTTCTGAAACCCATCTTGACGAATCTGTAAGTAATGAGACCATTTACTGGCCTGGATTTCACCCACCAATTCGTAGGGACAGGAACTGCTTTGGAGGTGGAGTACTCGTTTATGTATCTGAACTATTGATCTATAAACGACGACATGATCTCGAAGTCGGCAATGCAGAATGTATCTGGGTTGAAATCACTCTCCAAACAGGTCCTCTACTTATTTCATGTGTGTACAGGCCTCCAAATTCACCAAAAGAGTTCTGGCACCAACTTGATATCTCTATAGACGCCGCATACAATACCACGAATAGAATTGTACTTCTTGGTGATTTTAATGTTGATGTTCTACGAAACCGCTCAGGTACGCTTCATCATTTGCTTTTAACGAAAAGTCTAACAAATGTCAAAAAGGAGCCCACTAGAATTACACCTTCTTGTTCGTCTCTTTTAGATCTTATTCTAGTCTCGAGGGATATCAATGTTGTTTTTACCGAAACTTTTGATGTTGATTCATATATCTCAGATCATAAAGGAATAGGTTGTGAAATAGATATTAAAATCGAACAACACCAAGTCTTCAAGAGAGAAATATTTTCTTACAAGCATGGCAATTTTAATGAGCTCAATAGACTTATACAAAACGTTGACTGGAAAGCCGAACTTGAACATTTAAGCACCGAAGATGCATGCACATTATTTTACGGCAAAATAAATGAATTTATAGGCAACACAATTCCCAAAAGGGAAGTTTGCGGAAAAAAGCCAAACAATCCCAACATCCAAATGACATTTAAAAAATATAAAAATCAACGAAACAAAGTTAATAATTTCAAAAAAAATTTGAAAGCAAATCATAATGAGAAAACTCTAGATAACGTCAATAATATACTATTCAAAAAAAGTAGGGGATATTTGATTTTTAAGTGTTATTAAAGTCACCTCATGAAACTGACGAAGAAACAAATGACAAAATGAAATGAAGTTCACATTCATCGATTTATTCCAAATGATCGTTAGTCTAAGTAAGGCACAGACTGACCATTATAAGGGTACAATAATCTTGCGTTGTCATCCTGGAAGATGAAACGGCGGCCATGACGTCGTGCGAACGGCACAACATGTCCTGATGTTGTCCCGGTAGTACTGGCCTGTAACACGCCCTGCAAGAACATGTAAAGCCGTTCTTCCAGCACCATAACAGAACCACCCCCAAATCGTTCATGTCTGATGACGTTAACGTCTTGGAAGCGCTCGTTTCGACGACGCCACACCCTCCTACGTCTGTCCAAAAAATCAACAGTGAACCTTGCCTCATCTGAAAACATCACATTGCTCCAGCGTCGATTATCCCAGTGTTGACGATCCCTACACCAACGATGTCTTGCCTGAATGTGATGATCTCTCAAACAAGGGATCACGCGAGGACGTCGGACGCGAAGGTGACCCCTATGCAGTCGATTCCGAATCGTCTGGCCACTCACTCTCACAATAGTGTCTGTGATGACACGAATTCTCAAGGCTAAGGTACGGATAAATCGATCCTGGGCTTGAGTTGTCGCCCTTGGTCGACCTGAGCGTGGTCTGTCCTGTACAGATTGTGTATCACGGTATCTGGACCATAGCCTGCTTATGACAGACTGAGAAACATTCATCGTCCGCGCCACAACCGCCTGTGTTGTGCCGATCTGTAGCATGCCAAGGACACGTAACCTTTCATTTTGGGTAAGCCGACGCATATCAAAATTTGTTTTCTGGTCACTAAAACTATTAAACTGATGTTTCCACCCTGGAATTCAATGCCACAATGACTGCAAATCTTGGGTTGGACCCCCATGATGATCCCAAGGATCACCTGCATTCCATGCGGTAGCTATTGGTGCGTTTGGGCGTCACATGTAACTGGAAATGTTTCTTCTGTTAGGTTCTATAGTGACTCTTTTCGTAGTCATTTGCATATTTTAGTATTATTCCCCCCAAATCAAATATCCCTTACTTTTTTTGAATAGTATATATCCAAACCAAAAGAAAAATTACTGGAAATGTATGAACCAGTTATTGAAAAGAAACAAATTTTCAAACATTCCTCCACTACAGAAAGACGACGGAAGCTTTGCCCAGTCAAACTTTGAAAAAGCACAAACGCTAAACAATTTCTAGAACTTAATAAGTATGACGTACTTACATTTTCCGAAACCTGGCTTGACGATTCCATTCCTCTACCTGACCTATACATTAATAGTTATCATCCCCCCGTTTTATTAAATGGCGAAGATGGTAGGGGTGGGGGGAAGCTATATACGTTAAAAATAATCTATACTTCAAACCACGTCCAGATTTATTTATAAGAAACTTAGAAGCTATTTGGGTAGAAGTTCAGTTCAATTTCAAAAATATTCTGATTGGATCGTTTTATAGGCCGCCTTCCAGTAAAATTGATTATTGGAAGTTGTTAATTGAAGATAATTTTGCAACTGTTTGTAATTTTAGAAATTCTCATGTTATTATATTAGGTGATTTTAATATAGATTTCTTGACCACTTTTAATAGTAAAATCCATGATCTAATTGGCCTATTTGCTTTCATCAACTAATAAATGAACCGACCCGTATTACACCATCTTCTCGATCTCTGTTAGACTTAGCCATAACGAGTTGTCCCGACTTCGTGAAAAGTTTCAGACTCGGGCCTCAGTGACCATAGCCATATCGTTTTATATCTAAATTTCACTACCCCAAAAACCCACTGCTTTCAAAGGACTGTTTGGTCTTATTCGACACTAAATGCCACTGATCTTATAAATCATTTTTCTAGTTATAACTGGGACGATCTTTTTCAACAATACCACGATCCTCATACACTTGCCGATAATATATCCAAATCAATTTTTTTCTGAACTCAGGCTTTTTATACCAAATAAAATCGTTACAATCAGACCAAATGACCATAAATGAATGAATGGAAAAATTAGACTTCTTATTCGCAAACGAAATAGACTCCATAAAAAAGCGAAAAAGACTAATGTACAGCTCGACTGGCAAAATTTTAGAAAATCTCGAAACGTTGTCATTTCCGAAATACGAAAATCTTAATCTTCTCACTATTCAAACATAGACTCTAAAATTAATAATAACGACTTTAGTGAATCTCGATGGTGGTCTTTGGTTAAACAAATCTCTCTAAAGAAAGGCTGTTCAGGCCCGGAAATTCCACCTCTTAAATATAATGACAAGATACTCTTTGAAAACAGTGACAAAGCTAACGCCCTCAACGATTTGTTTGTCTCACAGGAAACTCTAGATACCGACCAAGACAACCTTCCCGACTTACCTTTCTCTAACACAGAAATTCCTTCCCCTAAAATAACCCCCCAACTTGTCGAAGATATTCTCTTCTCTTAAACTCCTAAAAAATCACGTGGTCATGACAATGTAAACAACTTTGTTTTAAAATTACTCCATAAATCCCTAGCAACTCCACTCAGCCGCCTCTTTACCATACTAGTTGATCGTTGCATCTTCCCAGACTGCTGGAAATTTGCCAATGTTGTTCCCATCTTTAAGAAAGGATGTGCCCACGACTGCACAAACTACAGACCAATTTCTCTCCTTAGTTCTCTAGGTAATGTCCTTGAAAGGATCATTTATAATCATATTTATAATTTCATCATCCGACAAAAGATCATTACCCCCATCAATCAGGGTTTCTGGGTAAAAATTCTGCTACCTACCAACTTCTGGAAATGTACAACTATATTTGTAAGGCTCTCGATAAGGGACATGCAGTAAAATCTGTCTTCTTCGATATTAGTAAAGCTTTTGATAGAGTTTGGCATCGTGGCTTATTACACAAACTAAATAACTATGGTATCCGCCATGACAATCACAAATTAATTGCCAGTTATCTACAAGATCGCGAACAATGTGTCGTCCTGAATGGTCAAACATCATTCTCAAGGAATGTTTCTGCCGGTGTTCCGCAAGGCTCGATAATTGGTCCGCTTTTATTTCTCCTATATATTAATGATTTAACAAATAATATTCATCTAATATACCCCTGTTTGCTGACGACATCTCTTTATTCGTAATAATTGATAACCAAATCTCTACTCAAAATAAATTAAACGCGGACCTAGAAACGATTTATTAAAATGGAAAGTAACTTTCAATCCTTCTAAAACTACCAGCCTTACCTTCTCTAGAAAATTTCCCCTCACCTCTCTCAACTTAAATTTCGACAATGTCCTTCTTACTGATGTTAACACTCATAAACACCTTGACGTACATTTCAATAACTTCTGTACTTGGGATACCCACATTAACCATATTATGATAACTAAAATTAGTAAAACCACTAACTGCCTTCGTTCACTAAAATATCGACTTAAACGTAAAACCCTCGAAATCATCTTCAAATCTTTTATCCTACCACTTTTCGACTACGCTGATTGCGTGTGGAATAACTGCACAAAAGAAAAAAGTGACCAGCTGGAATTTCTACATCTAGACGCCATTCGAACCATTACAGGCCTTCCTCGCGGTACTTCGCATAACTTACTTTATTCTGAATCTGGATTCACAGGCCTTATACAAAGACGTTACGAACATAACATGGTTTTATTCTTCAAAATTATCAATATACAAACACCTACGTTCCTATTGGATTTAGTCCCTCCAACTATAGCGTCAAGCCAACCATATCAACTCAGAAACTCCAATAATCTAATGAGTATTATCTGTAAATCCAACCTTTATAAAAATTCTTTTTTTCCATCGTCAGTACTGGAATGGAATCGTCAAAACTTCTGACTCGATCTCTTCATTCAAATTTAAAATTAGACAAACATACGGTAAACCTAAATACAACGATCTCTTCAACTTTGGCGACAGGACTCTCCAGATTATTCTCTGAAAATTACGCAATTCGAAATCCGACTTAAATTATCATAAATACCTCATGCATATATCTGACGACCCATCCTGTCTGTGCGGAAACAAATGTGAATCTAAAAATAGAAATATCTGTTTACTCTCAGTCGTTCACAAATATATTAAAATGTTTAATCGATCATTCTCTACGAGCCACTTTTTAAATTATCCTTCAAATTTTATATTGTGAACAACGTCCCTGACCTAGCCTCTGTAACCCAGTCAAATGTGAGATATGTGTATACCAGTACCATTAAACTATAGTAGGTTGGTGCGTATTTTTTTTTTCTCTCCTTGGCATCGCGTCCTCAACTTTATTATCCAAATCTGTACTCGGGCGCCCGTTCCTTTTCCAATTTTCTCTATTTTCCTTTGACTATTTTTCTTTTTTATTTATATACCCCTCTTATTTCATTGATAACTAAAACCCTAATATTGATAATCATTCTCAGTGTATTACATTACCAGTTGATCATTAAATTTATATTCATTTCACTCCATTCTGGAAGCAGTTTTATATAAGCATTAAGTTGCTTGTTACTGTATCCAACTTATTCATATTATTCCCTCTATAATTGTATATAAGAATTCTGAATAAATACTTTTTAAATCAATTTCTTTTGGTCTGTTGCCAATAATACAACCGATGATGACCTTCCGACGTTTAATCCTAGAACCCTTTGTCCATTTTATCTACCAATTATTGCTGAGCCTGAATTAATGGATATAATGAAATGTCTTAGTGCCAGAAAGGCAAGTGGTCCTGACAGAATTAACCACATCTTACTATTAGCTCAATATGTATTCCCTTGACTATTCTTTTTAACAAGTCCATTACTGAGGGAATATTTCCTGCACAAGGGAAGATAGTAAATGTAATCCCAACCTTCAAAAAGGGCGACCCATGGGTCCCGTCAAACTACAGACCCATTTCTCTTTTAAGCTTCTCGAACGTATAATATTCAAACATCTCTAAAATTTCTTTCAGTCCAAAAACCTCATACGGTTTGCAAACTGGATTCAGACCACAACACTCCACTGTTCATCAACTTCTTGAAATATATCACGATGTCGTCACCGCGTTCGAGGACCACAGATTGTGTTGCTACGTTTTCTTTGATATCTCAAAAGCATTTGATCGAGTATATCACAGAGGCTTGATACATAAACTAAAAAAATACGGTATTGACAACCCGTGTCTCAAGTGGCTATCAAGCTATATCAGTAACAGGAAACAGGCCGTAATCATCAGAGATGTTAGATCACACAAAACAACTCTAATGTCAGGAATTCCCCAGGGTTCTGTTTTGGGACCTTTCCTCTTCCTAATCTATATAAATGACATCCAAGATACATTGACAAACATAGCACGCTTATTTGCTGATAACACAGCTTTAGGCTGCAATGGAAAAACGATTAATGATATAGAATTATCTCTAAACCATGATCTAAATACCCTAAATATTTGGTCTCAAAAATGGTTAATTAATTTTAACCCTTTTAAAACAAAAGTCCTGTTATTTTCATTTAATCCCCATACACATCTACCAAACTTAAAACTCGGTGACATAGAATTAGAAATAGTCCCCACAAATAAACACCTCGGTGTTACACTATCAAGCGACTTTAGGTGGTCAAAACACATTGACACTATATGTTCTTCGGTATCCAAACAACTTGGTATTCTACGAAAACTGAAATATTCATTAAATAAAAACTCACTGGACATTATCTATAAAACATATATAAGACCAAATCTTGAATACTGTTGCCAAGTTTGGGATGGGTGTAATGACTCTGACTGTGCAAAACTAGAAAAAATCCAATTAGAAGCTGCCCGCATTGTTACCGGTCTATCGAAATATGCAAGCAAACAATCGCTATATCTGGAAACAGGATGGGAAAGCTTTGTCGAAAGGAGACATCAAAGGAAACTCACAACTATATACGAAATTTACAATAACGAATGTCCTGCGTACTTATCTGAAAGCTTAAACAATTATAAACCGCCTAATACTACATACACCCTACGAAACCCTCAAAACCTCAAACCACCACTTGCTAGAACCACAACATTCCAAAAATCCTTCTTCCCCTCTACCATCAAAGCCTGGAACCGTCTGAACACAGTAACTAAAACATCTAGAAATAAGTCAATTTTTAAACGTAATATTAAACCAAAACCAAATACAAAAGCTATTTCGGACGTCCTATGTACAGGGGAACGTAAATATGTCATAATTCATACAAAACTACGCCATAACTTCAGTACACTGAAATCGGATCTATACCGAGTTAACCTGGTCGAAAATCAAAATTGCGAATGCGGCCATACAATTGAAAACGCACAGCATTATTTCCTGGACTGTCCAAATTAAAGACACAGCGCCACGACTTGGTAAACAACACGCCAGATAATATTAACATAAATATTAGAACATTATTATGGGGTGATGACAACTTAAGTAATTCTCAAAATAATCGACTCATTAAAATATACATAAATATCTTAAAGATACAAAAAGATTTGACAGTCTTATCTTATTATTACTTAAACAGTAAAGATTTGGGTCAACATTTCAACATTTAGTAAGGTGTAAATGAATATTCGCCAGTTGCATAAGAGTGGTCCTGATATCCTAAGTAACTATTTGGAAATACACCTTTAAGCCTGAAATAACCCCATACCAACAGCCAATTTTCAAGATCTTTGCACTCACTGGAATAAATCTCAGATAGCTTTCTTATAATCATCTTCGTCAATCTTGAGGTTTATTCCCCAGCACTGTCTCAATTCTCTTTTTTTTCTGCACCTCTTGTTATCTTGAATAATTTCATGTACTTATGAAGGAAAGGATGTTTTTGTAAGTTTATGTAACTTTTGTCCGATCCTTTTACATTGTGGTAATAAAATATGTTTAAACCAATAGACGATTTCTAAGTTCATAAACAAACATTTTAGCTTGCATTTTGTTTTTTGGCATAGTCACGGATCTATTCTTAAATGGTAAATTTGCTTCATAGTGTTTATTGTCTTTCAAAACAACAGATTCATCGATCACTTTTAAGAATCTTTTTTATCTTCTACAGACAATGCATGTTTATCCTCGCACAAACGTTGACTAAAATCCAGGTTCACATAATCGCGGAATTGGTCGACTTGCTAAATTTGATGACATACCACCAATTTCTACAAAGTTGATATTATACTTTTATTCATTTTCTCTGGTAATCCATACACTACCAGCCAATTGCAGATGATTCGCCTATTTTCCCTGACACGACTTCTAAAGGCATTGTCGCAGCAGGCATATTTATACCTATCATCACTGTCACCTGAGGAACGACAATATTGTTTCCAAATTTGAAAATATCTGGTAGCTGATATCACGTAAATGTTCCCATTTTTGTTGGTCTTGGGGTGTTGGCGCATCGTCAGTAGATACAGGCATTTTATCCTTTACATACACATTAGGTAAGTCCAAATATTCTGCACCAATCACGTCACTAATTTGTAAAGTATCTAAAACCATATCTAGATCAGCCACTTCTTCAGAGTTTATAGTTTTCATTGAGACTTGTTCTTTCTTTTGTCTTACTTTTAAATTAGAAGCCAATTCATAGTCAATAAATATCGCACTTGAACCCTGAACTACAAATGCATAGGTTATAATAAATGAGTCCGACAGTTTTGATTTCACACAGATAGGCGTATTACCGTTAAAGTGGTTGACAAATATTTTGACGTTTTGTGTAAGTAGAGCTTGTTCGCGCTGATTATTAAACGATTATTAAACGATTTAGTATATATTTCATGATCACATTGTCATCTTCATCCTTCACTAAAGTTTCACTTGGCACTGACTTGATACTTGTAGGATGCAATGTATCACTATCGCCAGATGGCACAGATAGCAGTAAATGTTGTTCACTGTCACCAGCTTTTCCATCAGAATACTGATTCTGACTATAATTAACACGTTTCGGCGATCGGAACGTCACTTCTGGAATTGATTGTAATTTAAAATGTTTATTTACTTCCGTCGCGGCTGTAAATTCAGATTCTAATTAGGGTTTCACACTGCGTAGCTTGTGTGAAACACTATTGTTTTTGTTAAAATTATTATTCTTATTATTATTATTCCAATTCCACTTTGAGTAGATCTAAACAACTACTTGTAGCATCGTTACGATTTTTTTTCGGTTTTACTAGGAAAGTGGGTGTGACTTAGAGGATAAAGCTATTTTGAACATTCTGCGACAATGCGAAATGTCCGAAACCACCGAAGCTTTCGTTCTTGAAAATATTGCAGTAATTTTAACAGTAAGCATTGGATTTTAACTTTCGATACATTTTGGCATAGCCGGAGACAGGGCACATAGCTATGCTACTTTTGATTTTCAGCAAATCTTCGAAGATATTAGGCGCCAAATTTAGAAAAACTAAAATTGTTCCAAAAAACTTTTTTATTTATGAATACTTTTTAGTCGTGTTTTACACAGAATTAAAGAGTCATCTGACGAGCATAAATGAGATTTTTTTTTTGTCTCAGTAATTTTCCTTGGCCGCCATTGGCTAATTCAGTTTTTCAGCCTTAGATTAATTATCTATTGTTCGATTTGTTCATAAGCTCCGTTGTCTCAATTGTCATCTTTTTTGTTACCAACAGTGTCTGTCGGCAACAGAAGTGGCGTAAATTTACCAAAATCTACCAAAAAATTTAAAATTTGGACAGTTAGGTACCATTTTTCAAAAGAAAATATTATTTTATTTAAAAACTGATATGATATAAAGTGTGTGCCCTTTAAAGGCGCAAAAAAGTGTTATTTCGATTTCATTTTCGAGCAAATTGGATTAAGAGGTGAAAAAAGGTGTAAAATTGACCTATTTAAAACCCGTTCAGACTTTTCAGATTATTGCTATGTAACTTTTATAAACTTGTAGCTATAATCCATACAAAGAGAATGTATGTGAAAATTAGTTTGTAATATAAGCAGTTGCCGAGAAATGGACAGTTTTGCATCAGTCACTGTTTTCGTAACTTTCCTGTGAAATAGTTAATTATTAATGAATATTCACAAAAGTGACACCATTTGATTCAAAAAGCAAGTATGCGTCCTATCAAGTCAATTACAATTTCAAATTGACACCGGAAGTGACGCTATTTGGTCAAAAACTGCATTTTAACTTTTAAAATCAGTATTTTTTTCAACCAATAATTATTTAATATGTAATAATAAAATTAACTTTTGGATTAAATTCACATATTAACAAAACTCATACTGTCATATAGATATCATAAAATTGTTTCCAACTTGTTCGGTTGTCGAGATATAGGCGGTTTTCTAAAAGTCACTTTTGAAGGTTTTCGGCCCATAAAAGTGTCCAGTTTCATCAAAATCGGTTCAAACTCACCTATAACTACGGTGTAACTGTGATATAATCAAGCGATTTTTTAAAAATCGGATAATAATTTTGACCTCCAGAGAGACCACGAGCTAAAAAGGGCCATTTTTCGGACAATCGGGGGCCATAATTCAGGAAGTTACGATCCGATTGGCAAAAATATCGAAAGGAACCAAGATCTTTGGGTTATAAACATACATGTCAAGTTTCATCAAAAGCGGTTCAAAATTGTGACCTCTATGGTTCACAACTTTGATATAACATATTTTCACACTATTCGCGTACGAACGGCGGCCATTTTGTCCGTCAATTTTGGTCCGGTTTTCACGAAATTTGAACTCAACATCCATAACCATGTAATGGTGATATAATCAAACGGTTTTTTAAATCGGATAACAATTTTGACCTCCAGAGGGACCACAAGCTAAAAAGGGCGATTTTTCGGACAATCCGGGGCCATAATTCAGGAAGTTTTTAAATCGGATAACAATTTTGACCACCAGAGGGACCACAAGCTTATGGGGATAAACCTATATTTCAAGTTTCGTCAAAATCGGATAAGAATTCTGACATGTAAAGAGTCCACAAACAAACAAACAGGAGCGACGACAATATGCGTCCACATGAAAATGTGGGCGTATAAAAATGAATTGATATTGCTGGATTTGGTTGATTCTGCGTCCACTTTATTTGATGTGTGCAATGCTTATGTGGAAACCTGTTTATTGGTTTCTTTGGTACCGGAAGTGACATATGTTCATGGGTAACGTGGCACCGAAAGTGACACAAGTTCAAAGGTAACGTGGCATCAGTGAAACCCGTCATTCCTGCATGCAGGTCTAGTTGAATTTTGTTGGGGTATTTATTGCGTTGTAACAATTTCATTTGATCATCTATTGTATTTTGTTCCTCTAGTGCAGCTAGTTTTTTTGTTTTAATTCGATTTTCTTTTGAATGTTTTTTAGTTTTAATTTCGATAACTTTGTTGACAAAGTCTTTCCACTCCCGTTTGATACATTAGAAACACTGTCATTAGGCTTTACATACTGGACCCTTTGTTCCCACTCGGGTGTTCAAGTTACTGACCAACCTGTATTGTGTTGTTTTAGCACGTACACAGGTGATCATTTGAGGAAAAGTGGGTGTTCATATAAATGAACACCCCAACATATAAATGAACACCCCAACATACTAACCCGGTGATTGTCAAAACAGATAACCGCGCATTTCCGTGCGTGCACTGTGTATTAGCAATATCAAGAAACACCGTGTTAATTTTAAAAAGATAAATACATGTAGTTAAAACAATAAATAAATATTTTTCCACAGTAGATTATAAAATAATATCATTAGCTAGAAAACGCAACCAACAGTATTAAGAAACAAATAAAAAAACCTAGCAAATTGGGATAAATTTCTGTTTGAACATTTTTTTTAGATAATAATTGTCATCAAACATGATATTTCTTTTCGCACATAGATAGTTTGTTCTGTGGCTGACAATTCGCGAATGTAGAACGTATTCCAGCCAATGCAGCATACCCCATTCGCACCAAAAAAATATTACATTATTCATTGGCCTCTTGTGGATTTTAAAGATAGATTGCCAGGCAACGAAACATACGCCCACAGCAGCTAAGTAGTCCGGGCAGTAAATAAGGGGTATGGCATATTTTTTCTTTTGTCGGTAAGGAAAGAGAGAAATGGGATTTGACGTTCACTCGACGTAGGGGTCTTTAGCAGCCAGAGGAAACCGGAGGCCCTACACCTTGTCACGTACAACCGAGGAATCGAAACCACACCAGTTGACAGAATGACAGACCTTATGACACAACGCACACGCGCTAACCATTCGGACATTTATCCATATACCAATCCAACTTTCTTAAAATTGTTTTTCAAAAACCTGGCATTTGAATAATCTGATTTGTATGCATCGTAAATAAACCGGTATACACATATTCAGTTATTTACCAACTTCCCAATATATGACGTGCAAAATAATGCATATTGGTACCTGTTATAGACGAATTGGTAAAACAGTTTTGTGTGATAAAGGATCTGTGATAAACATGCGTCTCTCTTGTATTCATCCTTTTCATTCACTCGTTCAGCTTCTTACACAAAGAATCCAGTGTGTAAGTCAGTTATCGACCTTGACCTCGGTGTCAAGTTAGATAAACACCCGCGCCCGTGCATTGAACACTTCGAACGCTCCGCGTTTACAGTGTACAACTTTGCACGAGCTCGGGTGTTCATCTAACCCCTCTGTCTCAGTCGATAACCCTTACGTATTAGGTCCTCTTCGTCTTGACTTTCAATGGAGCTGAGTGGTTTCACGGTCTCGTCAGTATGCTCTTCAACTTCCACTGAATATTGCCCACTGGAGGAGACACATGTTTGGCGGTTCCCACTGGTTGTCGCACAATAATTTCAGGCTTAATGACTTCACCGCCCCATTAGGGTCATTATTATCACGTATAGTAGGGTATAATTTGTAAATGTTTTGTTGTTTATATGGAAATAAAGTTTATGTAATATATGGTGTTATATCTTATGTCAGTTTAGTGTCTTGGAATTTAGCCAAGATGTAATGTCCAGTGTGTGAGTGTGTGTGTGTTGTATTGTGTTTAGTGAGTTGTTTTAATGAGTTTACCTGGCTTGCACCTTGTTTTAAACTGCACTTTTCTTTTGACATGACAAATGACAAAACCTTGGTATCTCTTCAACTTCAGGTATTTTATATTTCTTGTTTTTAGTAATTTCATAAGGTTAATTTATCAGCAAATATAGTATAGGTTTGTTCTCAGTGGTTTAATAAATAAATTCTTGTAATACGAGTTTCCCTTATTTATATATAAATTCGTATCTTTAGTTTTCCCGCCATTTTCGCCCCTTTTTCAAGTGGTCTCTAATTATTGTGGTGTTTGTTACATTTTAGCTTCTGTAATATAGTCCTTACTGGCATTGTGATATAATTAAAACACATTTTCTAGGGTATGTTTAGTTTTTCTGCTTTTCTCTTCTATCTTTTAAAATGCTCATATATTTATAAATGTATTTAGTTCAAATAATGTTTTATCTTTCTTTTGTATATTTATTTCTATTTTGATTATGTTCCGCCCGCCTTTTTTGCATGTTTATAATCTGTTTGTATTGATATTTTCAGTCTTTGGGGTTTTTGGTTTTCCTTTTTGGTTTTGTGTTTTCGTATTCTGTTAATAAACTGTTTAAACCAGAGCTGTTTCCTGTCCTCATTAAACTACAAAACCCCTAAGATAAAGCTCCGGCTACAAATACTATCCGTACCCGTAGATGACATCGTTCAAAATCAACACTTTACTTTCTACAGTACTTCACAATAGCAACGGCAGATGTCTTTTCACTATTATACTATTCAAAAAAAGTAGGGGATATTTGATTTTGGGGGCATAATACTAAAATATGCAAATGACTACGAAAAAAGTCACTATAGAACCTAACAGAAGAAACATTTCCAGTTACATGTGACGCCCAAACCCACCAATAGCTACCGCATGGAATGCAGGTGATGCTTGGGATCATCATTGGGGGTCCAACCCAAGATTTGCACGACTCTGACTTTGAATGTTACAGTCATTGTGGCATTGAATTCCAGGGTGCAAACATCAGTTTAATTGTTTTAGTTACCAGAAAACAAATTTTGATATGCGCCGGCTTACCCAAAATGAAAGGTTACGTGCCCTTGGCATGTTACAGATCGGCACAACAGAGGCGGTTGATGCGCGGACGATGAATGTTTCTCAGTCTGTCATAAGCAGACAATGGTCCAGATACCGTGATACACAATCTGTACAGGACAGACCACGCTCAGGTCGACCAAGGGCGACAACTCAAGCCCAGGATCGATTTATCCGTACCTTGGCCTTGAGAAATCGTGTCATCACAGCAAATCAGATCAGCACTCGTCTTCAAACAGACACTGGTGTGAGAGTGAGTGGCCAGACGATTCGAAATCGAGTGCATAGGGGTCACCTTCGCGCCCGACGTCCTCGCGCGATCCCTTGTTTGAGAGATCATCACATTCAGGCAAGACGTCGTTGGTGTAGGGATCGTCAACACTGGGATAATCGACGCTGGAGCAATGTGATGTTTTCAGATGAGTCAAGGTTCACTGTTGATTTTTTGGACAGACGTAGGAGGGTGTGGTGTCGTCGAAACGAGCGCTTCCAAGACGTTAACGTCATCAGACATGATCGATTTGGGGGTGGTTCTGTTATGGTGCGGGGAGGCATCATTGTTGCTGGAAGAACGGCTTAACACTTAAAAATCAAATATCCCCTACTTTTTTTTGAATAGTATATTATGTATAGTTCCAAAAATGGCTAGCTATACTGTGCCGATAGTGCGTGAAAATGATGCATTGTTTTGCACTCGTTATACAGAGTTCAAGAACCGCCAAATCTCGGCCTTGACCCAGGAAATGTTGCACAATACGTCAAAGGTCAGGGGAATTTTTTCAGCTGCTTCGCAGTCTTCGTGAGACGCTGCAGAACACCAAACTCCATACTCGATAATTAATGAAAGTTTATATTTAAATATATGATGATTACAAAAGCGTTATTATTTAGATAAAGTTGTATAATATAGTTCACTATAATCATAATAATGATACGTCAACAATACAATACACAAAACTCACTTAATATCGATCACTACACTTATCACTAAATCACTAATACGTATATTAGGCAGCCACTTTCGTATTACTATACGAATCTAATAGTAAGTGCAGGGGGACTGCACCATACACAATTCTACACAAAGACAAATATATGGACAAGACATCATACCCAGAGACCACAAACAAAAAACAATTTAATAAATCAATATTACTTTAAAAAAAAACCCACATAATTAAAAACTGTATTCACGGTGAAAAGACAATATGCCTTCCACTACGGTGACCACACTGTCACTGCCAGAATTCCCGCCACCCCAGCGGTTTACGTGTATGTTACCTCATGAATATTAATTAGAATGACTCGCAGACTTTGGACAATAATTTGAACATTACAATGGTAAAACATATTATATTGAATAAAATTTACAAATGGATTAGGAAAATTATAGAAATTATGAATCTTCTCACAGTGAATATAATAATATAATAAGTTGATGTTCGGTCAATTTATGAAAGGGTTGCAAGAAAAAGGTTTTTGATGGTTTGGGGTAATTGTAGGGGTACTGTATATCCTAAAAGTTTACTAAAATTGGAGTACCAGAAAGTCCAAAATTGTTAGGGTAAAGTTTCGTGTTTTTAAGTCATTTTCCTTTAAAAGGCACAACACAAAGTCGCCAGCTTTTAATAGAAACCCGTGAAACTGGCGCCATGCATCAGGGTGGATCTAGGAATTTTGAAAAGGGTGGGGGCGCCGTAAAATGTGGCCACTGACAGCGGAGACGGAGCACGCCGTCATTTTCTTGCATCTGTAGCCATTCCAAGAGCTATTTGGCTGATATTTTCGTCTAAGTAAATTGAATCCGCCTCTGTGAATGAGGTTGTCAATGTCAATTTTTATATGACATGGATTTTATATAGGACCGCATTATATCTTAGTTATTTGTATGTATTATTACTGTTATTTCTACATGATAATTACTAGGTTATTAATATTTATTATTACTGTTATTATTACATTATAAGATCTTAGTCATTAGAATTTATTATAACTGATACACTGAAAAAAAACTTGTGTTGGATCACAACACAAGTACTTGTGTTAAAATTAATCTACACAAACTTGTGTTGTTTTGCATTGCATCAACACAAACTTGTGTTGTTTTGCATTGCATCAACACAAACTTGTGTTCTTTTTAATGCTTTAACACAAACTTGTGTTGATTTATAAAATCTCGTGTTTTTGTCATAAAATTAACACAAGTAATGTGTATACTTTCGTCAATAAATATTTTTTTTTTTTTTTTTTAATTTCAAAAATTAAACTCCATACAAAGTATTAATTTTGGGGTCCACAAGTTATAAGAAAGGTATATTTTTTTTTTTTACACAGGCAATATAGGCAGACTTGAATGTTAATTGGTGTTTAGATGTCTGTAGTTAAAATAAAGTTGTTGATTTTTTTATTGACCCAATAAACTGGTAGATCAAAGGAATACCTAATACGCCTGATGAGCATTCCGGTATGATTTTAACAATTGACTCCAAACGCGTTGACAATGGGTAAAACTCTTTCTTAATGTAATTTAATAAAAACAACTACTATAGGCTACATTTTGTCTGCGATATCACCTCGTTGGAAGCGGACGTTAAATAAAGCGATTTCACACACAAACATTTACCATTAACAGCGTGCTGAAATGATTTTTGAGCAGTGATATAATGGTCACTACAGAGAATACAAGACCACAGGTTTGTAAATATTTATAGGCCTAGATATATATTAAAAAAAAAAATAGGTTGCCAGGCAACGAAACATACGCCCACACAGCAGCCAAATCGTCCGGGCAGTCAACAAGAATTGTCGCATATTAAGGAATTATCAGAAAATCATTAGAATTTGTTTGGTTTTTATAATCAAACGTTTTTTTTTAAATCATATAATATTTGTGACCTCCAGAGGCACCACAAGCTAAAAAGGGTGATTTTTCGTACAATCAGGGGACATAATTCAGGAAGTAATGACCCGATGGGCGCAAATATCGAAAGGAACCAAGATCTTTGGGTTTAAAACATACCTGTCAAGTTTCATCAAAATCGATTCAAAATTGTGACCTCTATAGGGTCCACAACCTTGATATAACATATTTTCACACTATTCGTGTACAAACGGCGGCCATTTTGTCCGTCAATTCTAGTCCGGTTTTCACGTAATTCAAACTCTCTCTTCATTACCATGTAACGGTGATATAGTCAAACGTTTTTTTAAATCGGATAATAATTTTGACCTCCAGAGGGACCAAAAGCGAACAAAAGCGATTTTTCTGACAATCCGGGGACATAATTCAGGAAGTTATGATCCAATGGGCGCAAATATCTAAAGGAACCACGATCTTTGGGTTATAAACATACATGTCAAGTTTCATCAAAATCGGTTCAAAATTGTGACCTCTATAAGGTCCACAACCTTTATATAACATATTTTCACAATATTCGCGTACAAACGGCGGCCATTTTGTCCGTCAATTTTGGTCCGATTTTCACACAATTCATACTCAACCTTCATAACCATGAAACGGTGATATAATCAAACGTTTTTTTAAATCGGATAACAATTTTGACCTCCAGAGGGACCACAAGCTAAAAAGGGCATTTTTTCGGACAATCAGGGGCCATAATTCAGGAAGTTACGATCCAATTGGCGCAAATATCGAAAGGAATCAAGATCTTTGGGTTATAAACATGCATTTCAAGTTTCATCCAAATCGGTTCAAAATTGTATCCTCTACACCGTTCACAACCTTGATATAACATATTTGCACACTATTCGCGTACAAATGGCGGCCATTTTGCCCGTCAATTTTGGTCCGATTTTCACGAAATTCGAACTCGACCTTCATAACCATGGAACAATGATATAATCAAACGTTTTTTTAAATCGGATAACAATTTTGACCTCCAGAGGGACCACAAGCTAAAAAGGGCAATTTTTTGGACAATCAGGGGCCATAATTCAGGAAGTTACGATCCGATTGGCGCAAATATCGAAAGGAACCAATATCTTTGGGTTATAAACATGCATTTCAAGTTTCATCCAAATCGGTTCAAAATTGTGTCCTCTACACTGTTCACAACCTTGATTTAACATATTTTCACACTATTCGCGTACAAATGGCGGCCATTTTGTCCGTCAATTTTGGTCCGATTTTCACGAAATTCGAACTCAACCTTCATAACCATGGAACGGTGATATCATCAAACGGTTTTTTAAATCGGATAACAATTTTGACCTCCAGAGGGACCCCAAGCTAAAAAGGGCGATTTTTCGGACAATCAGGGGCCATAATTCAGGAAGTTACGATCCGATTGGCGCAAATATCGAAAGGAACCAAGGTCTTTGGGTTGTAAACATGCATTTCAAGTTTCGTCCAAATCGGTTCAAAATTGTGACCTCTAAACTGTTCACAAGCTAAAAAACGTGATTTTTCGTACAATCAGGGGCCATAACCCATGAAGTTACAGTCCGATACATGCCAATATCGAAAGGAACCGAGATCTTAGGGTGATAAACCTATGTTTTAAGTTTCATTGAAATCGGATAAAAATTGTGACCTGTAGACTGTTCACAAACAATTGTGAACGGACGGACGGACGGACGGACGGACGAACAGGGGCGACGACAATATACGTCCACATGAAAATGTGGGCGTATAAAAATGTCATGTATTTATTTCTTTAGCATCGATATTGTTTCTTTTTGTATTAGTATTTTCTTTCCGTATCGCCTTGCGCGTACTTGTACCAAAAAACTAACCGTCGCAAAATTCATTAAAATGACTAATAATACGAAGGCAGTGATCCATGGTGAATACCAATTAAGATTAAGCGGATTATCATCGCAGTAATTCACTTCGCGCGCGTAGATTACTGATCAGACGGAGATTCGCGCATGCGCGTTGATAATTTGTCATTTACAATGGCGGGACAGTGAACAAATATTTCAGCATGATATTGTTGAATCTGTCTCATTTTTCTGAACTCTGCTTAATGAACATTAGTTGTTCGGCGCCACGATGTTACAGAATCACATTAAACCAGAAACTGCTCGACTTGAGCCAGTAGGTAAGAATCTGTTTTAAAATAATACCTAGGGCGGTTGGATTGGATTTGGATTAACGGCCATGGTTTTTTTTTATATAAAAACATTTTGGCTAGAGTAGACATAAACCCAGGGACTGACTAGAAAATAACTTTTTACACTTTTGTGTTTGTTGAAATGTAGGCCTAATCTAATTTATGTTTTTAAAAAAAAAGACCCTCGCTAATCAAATAAGCAGACATTTTCCACACAATCCGTCCAACCTCAATTACTGAATTAGTTCACTGATTCAGTCAATAAAAATGATAGAATTTAGAATGAGTCTTTGGAAGTTTCTTTTTATTTTCATTTTATTTTTCAGTCAATGCTGCTATTTGACTCTTTCCACCTTTCAGTTTTGAAGCAGTTATTGAGAATTTACCATATAGAAGAAAGGTAACAATTTGAATTTCATTTAACTTTTACAATTTATATTTTCTTTTCTTTTTTTTTTTACCAATGTCCTACAATTATTAGTGTATGTGAAGACACAATCCCACATTAAGTATTTATATGCAACATAGAGAGAGACAGGGGGGGGGGGGGGTGACATACATGTAAACAAGGCCTATATGTACTTGTATTTGCTGAATCAAGTAGTCCAACTATGTCCTACTCCTACATGCATAGGCTACCTGTAATCAACTACAACGAGTAGCTGACTTCCGCTTTATTGCCTCATTCTACATGTATTCAAAATTGGTTTATTGTACAATATTAATTCTGCATGAACCTAGAATTGTTGTAAGATGGATCCTTGTCTACTTACTGACTCTACTCTAGGTCATTTTGGGACTAACTAAGGTATGGTTAAATTTAATATGAATAATTCGCTTGCGAGTTTGGGTATTTAGCAAAAAGATGAAACCATAGAACCCACAGAAAATTCAAGAAGTCGGACAGACGATAGCACAAAATTTTGGTCCAGCGTCATTTCGGACTCAACACAGACGATCTGTTGGACTGGGTATGATGACTTTTCGGATTTACTTGCCAAATTTTTGGACTCAGTATGAAGACTGTTTTGAATTGCCCTATTTCTGATAAATTCATCAGCAACTTTTTTTATATACATAACATAGCAGGCTACATATATAAAAAGAACTAAATAAAACATTCTTTTCGTAAACATTGACAACCAAATATTATTTAAATAGCTTTATACAGGTTAGGTAGTCCCTCGAGATTACAACTTTTAATACATATAGATACATTAGTTTCAATTTCATTTCAATTTCATATCACAGGGTTTGTGAAATGAAATGAAATGAAACCAGGTTTAACGTCCTACTGTTCTGCTCCTAACCTGGGCTAATGAAAACGGGCATATGCCATACAGTGTGCTATGAGGAAATTTTGCCCGGGAAGTGACTCTAAGGCCTACTCTTATATTGAATTCCAACTGCCAAGGGGTCTTTTTCGTACGCCAATGTGTACACGGGACCTCAGTTTTCCTTCCCATCTGAACGACTAGACAACTGTCCTTGTCAGGCCTTCCGCCCTGCATCACTGGATGAACTTTCTCGGTCAATGCAGGGATCAAACACCTGAGTTACAGGCTAGCGAGCCAGCATCTTAGCCACGTGATCCCCCACACAGTTTGCATATGGTAAAGCATCTTTAATTGTTAATTACATGTCATGTATTTATTTTTTCAGTTTCAATAATGGATGCATATGAAAATCACCTAGAAAAAGATCATACAACAAAAGAAATTAAAAAAATGGAAGAAGAAATAGCTGAATAAATGATGATAGAGCAGCTTGTTCTTGGTGGGTAACTATTCAATTCTAGTATAAAAGATTGTTGTTATGCTATTTTGATATATTACGCCAAAACTATAAGATTGATGCAATGTTACATCCTTTCATAATGAATATTATAAAGCCTTCAAATGTACGAATTTGTGAAATATAATTAATATCATGTTATATTACTGTATACAATACTGTATTCACACTTGTCTTAGTGGCGCTGGGGATCATGTGGGTAAGACACTGACTCTCTAGCCTGGAGATCAGGTGTTCGATCTCTGCATTGGCCGAAAAAAAACATCCAGGGCAAAATTTCCCTCATAGCACACTGTATGGGGTATGCCCGTCTTCATTCACCGAGCTTAGGAGCAAAACAGTAAGACAATAAACTCATTTTTATTGTCATTTTTTCAAGAGTTTTGTTCTGTCTTCTTACCCATTGAGGCATAATAATCAGCCTAGGTCTGTAACTTAAACATAACGCTAACGCTACAATATACGTCCACATTCCTGCTTTGATTGATATGGTACTTTGTCAAGAAGGCTAGGCGTTTGGTTTGTTTAGCGTTGAGGGTCGTGCACCAACATTAATAGTTGCCGTCCTGAGAGTATAAGGAATAACTATACCAAGATAATCCATTCAGAATTGTGCCTTCCTAACATTAAAGGCAAAAAGTGGGCGTGGCTCTGCCCCTGGGGGTCGGGACATTCATCAAAATCAATAGTGGACGCCCTCAGGCTATAAGGAATACATAAACCAAGTACCAAGCTGATTCATTCAGAATTGCGGCCTGTAAACGACAAACACAAAAATTGGTCGTGTCTTGCCTGTGTGAGTCGGGACATGCAGTTGACGTCGTTAGGCTACATGGAATACATATCCCAAGTTTAAAGACGATCCATTAAGAATCGTGGCCTGTAGACAACACACATAGACACGAAGTAAAAATGGGCATGACTCTGCCCCTGGGGGTTAGGAAATCACCAAAAACAATAGGGGTCATCTTTATGCAGCCTGTAGACGACAGACAAACAAATACATGAAATGGGTGTTGCTGTCCCATGGGGGTCGGGCATGCACCCAAAACAAAAGGGGTCATCCTTAGGGTATAAGGAATAAGTATTTTAAGTTTCAAGATGACCGATTAAGAATTATGGCCTGTAGGCGACACACAAAAAGAAAATGGGCGTGACTCTGCCCCTGGGGGATGGGCATGCACCCCAAATGATAGAAATGTTCCTTAGGGTACAAAGAATAATCATTCAAAGTTTCAAGATGATACGTTAAGAAATGTGGCTTGTAGACGACAAACAAATAAATACAAGGAATGAGCGTGGCTCTGCCATTGGGGGTCGGGCATGCACCAAAAAACAATACGGATCATCCTTAGAATTGCGGCTTCTAGGCGACACAGAGACACACAAAAAGAAAATGGGCGTGGCTCTGCCCCTGGGGGGTTGGGCATGCACCCCAAACGATAGGGATCATCCTTAGAGTATAAAGAGTAAGTATACAAAGTTTTAAAGAAAATCCAATAAGAATTTTGGCCTGTAGGCGACACAAAGACACACGATAAGAAAATGGGTGTGGCTCTGCCCCAGGGGGTTGGGCATGCACTCCAAATGATAGGGATGTTCCTTAGGGTACAAAGAATGTGTATGCTAAGTTTCAAAATTATAAGTTAAGAAATGTGGCCTGTAGACGACAAAGAAATACATACTAGAAATGGGCGTGGCTCTGTCCCTGGGGGTCGGGCATGCCCCAAAAACAATAGGGATCTTCCTTGGGGTATAAGGAATAAGTATACCAAGTTTGAAGAAAATCCATGAAGAATTGCGCCCTGTAGGCGAACCACAGACACACACACACACACACAGAGACAGGGGTGACGGCATAATACGTTCACATTATGAATGTGGACGTATAAAAAGGCACAATAAGTATTATGCAAAGTTGAAACAAAATAGAGACCCCACATGAGTTATTTAAACATTCTGAACCATAGAAAGTATATTTATTGCCTGCTATAATAATGTATAATATTTTTTTTTCAGACTGGAGAGCATTTGATGCGTGGTTCCAGCAACAAGAGATGTCGACCATATACCTTTTGAAAATTAAGCCATCAAATTATTTTATAATTTTGAAAAAGAATATAGTGATTATAAAAGCTAATAGGTTATCTGTTGCATTTGGTCTGTTATTAAAATATTTTATTTTTGTTTTTAATGTTAAGTATCCTTTCCAAAAACAATTATATTGTACCGGTAATTCTCTCCAGAAATTTGTGTAAAATATAGACTGTAAAGTGACCTTTAAATCACTCAGAATTTGGTCGTCAATCATAAAGTATTATATAGAGCACTCAGGTAGATTACGGCGACTTTCCCTTGCTTATTAAATGAAGGGGGGGGGGGATAGGACGTGTATGCTGTGTCATTGAGTCAACTAACGTAGTTTCGATTCCCCTTGTGTTCATGATAATGAGTAGGGTCGCGTGACCAACCATTTCAGTTTTCTCCGGGTCAACCGCTTTCCTCTTGCTACTCACTACTAAAGACCCCTACTTGCAAGCTAATTATTGAAATATAATTAAACCATATGTTAGTCCTGAAATAACTGTCGAGTGGACATTACACCCCATTTCTCTCTCCTTCTTTTTAAAAGCTGAAAAGGGGTTTAACATCCTACTTTTCTTTGTGGTTGGGGGTGGGGTGGGAGTGGATGGCCGAATGGTTAGCGTACGTGCGCTGTATCACTTGGCCTGCCAATCTGGCGTGGTTTCGAATCCCTGGTTGTACGTGGCAAGGAATAGGGTCGCTTTTCCAGCCCCGTGGGTTTTCTCCGGGTACTCCGGTTTCCTCCCACTGCTAAAGACCCCTACGCACAAGCGAATTATTGAAATAGAATTAAACCATATGTTAGTCCCAAAATGACGTAGTTTGTGTCGAGTGGATGCTAAACCCTATCTCTCTCTCCCTACTTTTCTTTGTTATGTAGGCCAACAGCAGGATCCAAAAAGAACCATCATGGCTCCCCTTACTTATGACTTGTATATAAATATTTTGTTCATGCCTCTTATATTTCATTTGTAGGTAGTTTTTCAGTTTTTGTGCATAATTTATGTCTTTAATTAAACCATATGTTAGTCCCAAAATGACGTAGTTTGTGTCGAGTGGACGCTAAACCCTATCTCTCTCTCCCTGCTTTTCTTTGTTATGTAGGCCAACAGCGGGATCCAAAAAGAACCATCATGGCTCCCCTTACTTATGACATGTATATAAATAATATTTTCTACATGCCTCTTATATTTCATTTGTAAGTTGTTTTTCAGTTTTTGTGCATAATTTATGTCTTTAATGCCTGTTTTGATTGTTATTTAATTTAGATATACAATGTAGGTAAATCCTATTGTAAGGGGGCATGGTGCAGGAATATTTTGTACATAGCGTTTAGATTATCATTTCTTTAAAAAAAAAAAACAAAAAAAAAAAACTTTTGGTGGGTGTGGGGAATAAATTGTTATTATATAATACAATTTTATTAGCATTGGAAGTAACTTTGTTTATAAGTATTCCAAATGTCTCAGTGCTTGTTTTGTTTTTTTTTTCAATTTAAATAGCTATGTTTATTTTATGATTTGTTTATTTTTTATTTATTTATATTTCTGTTGGGGTGGGGGGGATTTTTGATTTTCTTTGTCTTTATTATCCATCGATATGTCTGTTTAGTTTTGATCTGGCATTAATTTAATTGTTCATATAACTTTATGAATATATGATAATTTATGAATAAATAATAATTTTATGAATATATGATAATTTATGAATAAATATTAATTTTATGAATATATGATAATTTTACGAATATATGATAATTTTATGAATATATGATAATTTTATGAATAAATAATAATTTTGTGAATAATTTTATGAATAAATAATAATTTTTGAATAAATAATAATTGTGAATAAATAATAATTTTATGAATGAATAATAATTTTATGAATAAATAATAATTTTATGAACAGAATTGTTGTCATGTCATTTATCAAATATTACAGTTAAAACAGAATAAAAGGAGGGGTCTTTTGGTGGTTATACACAAGTTTGTATGAAACAACACAAGTTTCCGAAATTTCAACACAAGTTTCAGAAATTTCAACACAAGTTTCAGAAATTCCAACACAAGTTTTAGAAATTTTAACACAAGTTTCAACACAAGTTTGTGTTGTTTGATCAATTTTAACACAAGTCTTGTGTTGTTTCGACATTTAACACAAGTTTGTGTTGTTTCAACACAAGTTTGTGTTGTTAAATTGTAACACCCAACTTGTGTTGAAAACAACACAAGTTTGTGTTGTTTCAACACAAGTTTTTTTTTCAGTGTATTAGCAGGTTAATGATATCCGTATAGTCATTGACATAAGTTTATAATATTCTTAATATAATTGACTTTTTGTTTTCTTTTCAGCTACCATGTGTTTTCCTTAAAAACGACATTTCGTGTATATGCGTGTAGTTAAATATAGAGCAAAATGGAAGTGTCACTTAAGAATGGCTTAGTGGAGTTTCAAACAAAATCTGTGCCGTCAAAAATCGATCGTCTTTATTCATTATCAATTATGTATATATTATGTAAAACCATTGTTGTATGTATATATCTGCGCCGTTCCGTTATACACACACTGGAAACCAAAAATATCCCCATTCAACCATACCGTTAGCCTCAATTTTACTTATTCCCCTATTAGTCCCAACTGCTGCTCAATTACATATTTTGACTCGCCAGACACTTGCTCAAAAACCGAAGTATAATCAGTAAATTCGATATTTTATATTGGACTATATGCATTTATAAAATTAACATCCCTATATTTGATCTTTCTATTAATAAAGCTCTCTGGCGATATTGAAACGAACCCTGGCCCTACTGCACCTGATTGTAAGGAGCATTAGAAACAAGATTAACCCAATTTCAGCAGAACTTTCTGAGTATGACATCATGACGGTAAGTGAAACATGGCTTGACAAAGATATCCCTTCATCTTCTATTTCTATACCCTCATATAACACCCCCGTTCGACAGAAATAACCATGGTGGCGGTGTCGCGGTCTATGTTCGAAATTCACTACTCATTAAAAGACGCCATGATCTAGAACTTGACGATATAGAAGTAATATGGTTGGAAGTAAAACCATAAATAATGTTTTTTTAATTGGAACGTTTTATAGACCGCCAAAGTCCAAAAATTTCATAAATAACCTAATAGTTGAGTCTATAACATTGACCGCATCTGATGATGTTACTAATTGTTTTATTTACGGTGATTTTAATATTGATATGTTAGCAAAGCAGAATACTTTTTTACATAATGCTATGATAATATTAGAACTTAACCAGGTTATCAAAGAACCAACTCGGTATGATGATTATGGAAAAAATAGTCCTATTGATTTAATTTTAAGAAATTCACAACATTTTATAGTTGAATCTTACTGCCTTGATAATTTCTGCAGCGACCATTGTCCGATTTTTTGTAAACTAGCATTTAATTTACCCTATTATAAATGTTTTCAAAGAATTATCTGGGATTATTTCGTAACCTGGCTGTTTCGTATTTAATTCTTTCGTACCTCGTTTCGTACCTCAGATTGATTCGTACCTTTTCCTACGTGTTGTTGAAATAACGTTGAAACATGATTCATACATTTTTCTACGTGTTGAAATAAATTTGGAACATGATTCGTACCTCAGATTGATGCATATCTTTCCCTACGTGTTGTTGAAATAATGTTGAAACACGACGACTTAATAATATCCAACCGCTACGAAAATTTTATAAAAATGCCTGCAACGCGAACTTTATAAAACAAAGATGGCTGCTTGTTGCACGAATTTTATAAAAATTGCTGCTGAAGCGGTTAAAAAGATATTGAAAAATATTGAATCTAGTGTTGATTATTGAGTCCATTCTGCTGGGTGAGATGTGATTATTGACTATGAGTTGTGACTTTTGTCAATATTGACCAGTGATTGTTAACTTCAAAAGGTCAGGCGACGCAAGCAGTTAATGCCAATCCTCCATTTTACCTGCTTTGTAGACTGCTGCATAAAGAAGCATCGATATTGCCATTACAGATAAAGCTTGTGTAAGAGTTGGAGTTAAAAAGATATCAACGAATTCGCACTCTAGACCAGGATAGTATTTTTAGTCTGTGGGAGGAATACGCACAGAACCAGATATCAGCTCCCTGTTTGTTTACGGCCCCACTACCACTCCTGTTGCACAATAGAATAGAAGCACAGCACAAAAGAAGAAAATAGTTTTAAAAAAACAAACTTTAACTTAGCACGATAGTGTAGATAGCATAGAAGAAACTCCACCAACGACGATCCCAGGCCCGGGTGCAAAAGGAGGAGGGTTAAGCTTAGGTGCATTGTAAAAGTTTAAATTAACGAAGGTACGAAACAGCTCGTGTGAGTAAGCTGAAGTTTAAGTACATGTAAAACTTGAAATTTCCGAAGGTACGAATGAACTAAGTACGAAACAGCCATGTTACGAAACAGCTGACATCCTATGGGAACATGGACCACGACAACCTTATCTTAGATGCATCTAATGTAGCTTGGTACGATCTATTTGATGAAAATAATATCAGTAAAACGTGTCTTGGCGTCACAAGTGAGTTAATTAAGTTAGCCAAAAATAACATTCAAAACAAATTAGTAACAATAAGACCGAAAGATAAACCATGGATGAATTCTCAAATCAGGAAAATGAAAAAAAACGGAAAAACAAAATTCATAGAAAAGTAAAATTGGACAAATTTTCGCAAGAACAGAAATGATCACATAACTATAATAAGGACGAGCAAAAAAGATTATTTTGAGAGATTAGCTAATAGAATTGATAATAAAGCTAACTTCGGTACCAAGGATTGGTGGAACTTAATTCATTTGTGAAATCAAAATCTGCGGTCAACAATGAACTGGTACCTCTACAAGTAAATAACCATACTCACTTTACACCACTGGACAGGGCGAATCAAAACTTAACGACGACAATAATTACTTGCCACTAATTCAACAAAACCTAAAATCTCTAACAGAGATCGTGCTAAGCCCAAAAAAGTTAAAGGCCCCGATGATATCAGTAGGAAAATATTAAAAACTATTGTAAATGAAAAAAGCCAACCGCTCTGCTATATTTTTAATTTGTCCCTCTTTCATAAAAAAAAGTCCCTGAAATTTGGAAATCAGCAAATGTAGTAGCAATAATCAAAAAAGGATCTCCTCGTGAATGCGGAAACTATAGACCTGTATCATTATTAAGCATTGCTGTAAAAATAGTCGAAAAATATATATATAAACATGTCTTTAACTTCTTTTGTGAAAACAATATACTAACTTCGTTTCAAAGTGGTTTCTTAAAGGGAGATAGTGCTATCTATCAACTAATTGATTTAACTCATTCTTTTTGTCAAGCCATAGATCACGGAAAGTATACAAGGGCAGTGTTCTGTGACATCAGCAAGGCTTTTGACAGAGTGTGGCACGCTGTCGTAAGCTGAGGGCGTCTGGTGTACGAGGGGGGGGGGGGTGCTGCTTGATTGGTTTACTGATTATTTTAAAAAAACAGAAAGTAGGTAGTAGTTGTTAGTGGTGGCTCCTCTGACCACACGATTGTCCCTGCGGTTGTCCCCAGGGCTCGGTTCTCGGTCCTCTTTTATTTTTGTTATATATTAATGATATTGTAAATGATATTAACTCGAATATTTGATTATTTACAGATGACACATCCCTTTACTTACAAATAACGAATCCCCAGGCAGACGCGGCTATCCTAAATAATGATTTAATTACTATTAACAACTGGTCGAAGACATGTCTTGTAACTTTCAAACCCCTAAAAACTGAAACAATAACTTTTTCAACTAAAATAAATTACACTAAACCACACTTGTATTTGGACACTGTGTGAATAAAAGAAGTATCGGAGCATCTTGGGCTAAACTTTCAACCAAATTGCAAATGGGATGTCCATATAAATCATATCTGTAATAAAGTAGGGAAACTTATCAACTGTTTTAGATCATTAAAACATCGACTTAACAGAAAATCATTAAACTTCTTTTATTCTACCACATGTTGATTATGCTGATGTCATTTGGGCTGGCTGCTCAGATAAATTAGCTTCGCAATTAGAAACTTTACAGTAAGATGCACTAAGGACTATCTGTGGAGCGGTTAGAGGTACAAGCCATGCAAAACTCTATAAAGAAACAGGATTTGTTCCATTAGCTGAACGTCGACGAAGACACAAACTAAAACTATTATAGGTCTAATCAAAGGTCTAGCTCCGTCTTATATTTCTAACATTATACCAGAGAAAAAATCACCATATCGTTTAAGAAACTGTAAAAATCTCGAAGAGTACTTTTGTAGAACAAACATTTTTTCAAATTCATTTATTCCGTCGACGATCAGAGAATAGAACAAATTGGAACCCGAAGTGCAAAATTCTAATTCTGTGTCATTATTTGCTACCAGCTTGATTAAAAACGACGATATTATTCCACATTACTTTTACATTGGAGATAGAAAAAATCAAATAATACATAGTAAACTGAGATTAGGCTGCAGCGACTTAAATGGTCATAAGTTTTTAAGACATTTAACGGATAGCTCCGCCTGCCCATGTGGTCACCTTTTTGAAGATTGTTACCATTATCTTTTGGCATGCTCCTAGGACAAACTATTGGCTTACTCAAGCAGCAATTTCAAGATATTGGTACTTTATTAAATGGACAGACTGCCCTCTCTTTTGATCAAAATCAGTTCGTTTTTAACATTGTTCTTCAATTTTTAAAATTGTCAAAACGTTTTTAACGTCGATTTATACATAATATAACCAATATAATACTTCACGTTTTTAGGTAGGTTTTAACTGGAGGTAGGGTTTTCAGCACTACTACATCACGGAACGGACAACTGTGTATATGGATAAATGTTAAGTTTTTTAAAATGTTTTTTAAAATATTTTTTTTATATTTTGTATTATTAAATATGTTTCTCGATGTATACATGTATAAATGTGTAGTTTGTATTTAAATTTATATTTTGTATATTTATAGGTTATTGATGTATATATTATGTTCTGTATGTATATATAGTAAACGTACATTTGTAAATTTTGGAGAGGAGTCAACATAGGCCCAGCCTGTTCTCCAATCCATTTTCAAATGAAATAAAATATTGTTTACAAAAAAAAAAAAAAAAAAAAAAAAAAATGTTTGAACACCCTTGCATCATCATACATTTCCAAGTTACTTACTCTGTACGAACCGAGTCGCCGTTTGCGCTCTACCGAAGACAACCTTCTACTTGTTCAGAAAAATGGCAACCTTAAATCTTTTGGAGAGAGGGCTTTCGAAATTTCAGCCCCTAAACTTTGGAATAAACTTCCACACAATATCCGCCGCATTTCGTCTTTAGAAAAATTTAAAACTTGTCTCAAAACTTGTAAAGCGCTATTGAGCATCATTGTGGAAATAGCGCTATATAAGTGTTCTTTTAATTATTATTATACCATTTTTGGTATTCCCCTACCCCAAAACATATTGACGCGAACTCAAATTTATATATATTCGTGATCCCTGCATTGGCCGAGAAAGTTCATCCCGACTTTCCGGCGTGGTTTCCCCTTGTCAGTGATGCAGAACGGAGGGCCTGACAAAGACAGTTGCCTAGTTGTTCGGATGGGACGAAACCGAGGTCCCGTGTACGTATTGGCGTGCACGTAAAAGACCCCTTGGCAGCTGGAATTCGATATAAGAGTAGGACGTAGCACACTGCATGATGTATACCCGTCTTCCCAGGTTAAGTGCAGAGAAGTAGGGCTTTCAACCCCATTTCATTTCATTATATATATTCCTACTCTGTACTACTTCATCATTTACTATGTGCATATTTTGAGGTCCCTACCCGCAATGACTAGATGTCCTGGAAGATGATTGAAAAAAAAATGTGGAAGAAATTATTTACAAATTTGTTCTTATTACTCAGATTGAAGCGTGGCATGGGTGATTTTTATCAACTGAGTAATTCTTGCTACAATTAGCATCACAATTACTGTTATACTTTCATAGAAGGTCGAGGTAAGGCCAGAAGCAGATCAAATTGCTGTGAATGGGGAGATCGGGCGCCAAGTCTACGGTGACATCCATGATCACAATGAGTGCCAACAAGACACTGGCTCTAATGCGTTGGGTTTGTTTCGCGTTGGTGGTCGTGCATCATATAGTTGCCGTCCTTAGAATACAAGGAACAAGTATACCAAGACAATCTATTCAGAATCGGCCGGGGTGGGGTGGGGGGGTAGTGTTTTAGGTTTTCCCCGTGTTTTCCAGAGGACCAGGCTCAGGGTTGCCTATTTATGTTGTTTTCTGGTATTTAGTGCGTTTTCCAGCATGTAGTGTTTTTCGGTATTCGGTATACATGGTGTTTTCCGGTATAAAGTATAGCCCTTTCATATTGGGAGAGAAGAAATAATTGCCCTACATAACCTTTCCACTAAATTCGGGCTATACTATATACCTGAAAACATCAAATAACAAAGGAAAATACCGGAAAACAACATGTTATACTAAATACCTGAAATTACCGGAAAACATTAAATATCGGAAAACACCCTAAATTTTAAAAGGCAACTCGGAACCTGGTCGTCCGAAAAACACACAAAAAAATCTTAACCCATCCCTAACCCTAAACCACGGCGGAAAAACCTAACCCTAACCCATGCACACAGAGGATCAGGCTCAGGGTTACCTATTTAAGGTGTTTTCTGGTATTAAGTGTGTTGCCCGGTATTTAGTGTTTCTTCGGTGTTTTCCGGTATTCAGTTTAACATGACGTTTTCCGGTTGTTTTTCGGTATTTTCCGGCAAATAGTATTGCCGCTAAATACCCTGATAGACCTAGCCCTGTTTTAGTTAAAAAGACAAAAAACTCTACATAATGAGACATAAAGACCCTGTTGTTAAATAATGTAAAATTAGCAGACTACACTACGAAAAGAAACTTAAGATTGATGAATAGCGCTTGCAACCATCAACCGCACCCCGTCAACAATCACTATTTGATGTAGGAATATTGACTTCTAAACCCAAAACGTAATCAAGCCCATCACAGCATCTAACATCAGTTATGAATTTGACACTGATCCAGAAGTGTAATTTGCGAAAGGTTGATTATCCTAAGAATATCAAGCTCATCTAATCATTTTGATTGTGACTATAATTATATTAGTTGTTTTTGTTTTTTATTAACAAATATTGCAGCCATTACGAAATTGTATATGAGATTATTGCATATTTATATTATTTTAATATTTCCACATTTTACTGTTCAGATGGACAGTCTCTTTTAGAATATAGATATATAGTTTGTTTTACTTTATGTCAGAATTTGATGATTAAATATTATTTTTGTCGATCTACTTATTACATACCGGCACATACCCATATCCTATTTAATAGTCAATTCATACATCTCGCGCACTCTTGATAAACCCAGGCAGTATAGGACGTTAAACACTATTTTATTTGATTTTATTTCTCACATTCCTGAAATAATGACCCGATTATACCAAAGCAAGCGAACATTACGAGGAGTTAGCACTTAAAAAAACACAAACTCATCTGGCAATAAGCACGTACTCGTTACACATAGCATCGGTAACGGTAAGTTCTCACTTAACTGACCCACACCACGCGTATGGTCACAGATCACTTATTATTTCTCAATTGACTTCAATTTTAATTCTCGTCTCTTGGACCGGCTGTAACTTTTTCCCAAATATTCGTCGGGTAGAACGCTTTCTACCACAGATGGAGTAACACGTGGCAAACTCTGGCCCAAAAACATGTATGAGGTTCACCATGAAAAACTTGAGATACACAAGCTGGAAGTAGAGACAACTACACAAGCAATTTTAGGCCCTTCCTTTCAACGTAACCAATCTCAAAACTCTTGTATCCTTCTGCCTCAAAATCATGAATATTCACCAAAACCTGGCGGAAAATGTATTTTCAAACCCTTTTCTTCGATTCTACACCAAAATAATGACAAAAATCGCCATGCAAGAGGGGGAAAAGGGAAAGGGTGAGAAAGACTAAAAATAACTTGGACCTACAATCTGTGGGTACTGGCATAGAGATATTTAGTGATCTGTGTCCTATATAGGAGAGAAACTTCAGGTATCAACAAAAGGCCCGTTTTATATGTTTCCCATATATTGTGGCAACACACCGGTGAAAGAAAATGAAAATCAAGGAATAACTGCAAAAATGATGGCCCTTTAAGTATACATGCCGCTTTATGTACAGCGGTGCATCTCAGGTCCCTGGGCCTTTTGTGCTAAAATTTAAAAATCTTTCTTAATGAAGACAGTATTTGAGTTTTGTGAAAAAATAAGTTACAAACAAATTACACCGAAAACACTCATAATCTGGAAATAATTTTTTTCAAAAATATAATTTTTTACTGCCACAAAATTTACGTGTAGCATCTTTCAAAAAAACAGTAATTTTCCACTTTGTTACATAGCCAGACTGGCAAGTAATATATTTTTGGAACCCCTGGACAATATGCAAACAGAAAAATGACAAATCAGTTGCATTGATTGTAATTATAGAGACCTGCACTAGTTTAGTTTAAACAATATAAGTTCTTTCCCGGGGATACAGAAAATAATAAATATAAACATCTACATAGAAATAAGATTAAATACTATAAATGGTAAAACCGAGCATATATACAGTTTCATGTGGAAATGATATATATGAAATATGGTAAAACAAAGGGAATCAAAACCTTTTGCTACATTTAATGAAATTATGGACTGCTTCAAAAATCAAAATATTAAGGTGCTCGAAAGGTCGGTAGAGCCATTTAAAATAAAATCTATAATAATAATTTCTGTGAATACCTTTAATGAATTGAATAGTTCGTCTCTAATAGTTGAATGAGATGGGCAAGAGAAGAAAAAGTGACGGTTATCTTCATCCGAAGAATTGGATTTTGGACATATTTTTGATTCAGATAGGTAGTGATGGAAAAGGTGATTATTGAGATTACTAGATTTATTTCTTAGTTGGCAGTGAAAGATATTTTCTTTGCGGTTTCCATAATGAAAGGTTTTCTATGTATAGGATATTGGCTCAGGAGACTGGACTTAAAAGTATTGAGAGACGGTGATAACTGCACGTGGGTTGGAAGACTATTCCACAGTTTTATTGTGTTGGGAAAAAACTTTTTATATTAGAGGAAGTTTTACATTGTGGTATTTTCAGTTTGTGGTTTCTAAGATTATAATAATTTGTTTCGGGTTGAATTTTTATTAGAATATCGAACAAATAATGGGAACTATAGCAATTAAGGATTTTATAAAAATAGACAAGTTTATGCTTTTGACGGCGTTTGAACAGTGGTTCCCATCCCAATTCGTCATAAACATATTTTCTGTGGGAGTTTCGGCGCAGACCAGTTATGATTCGCCCTGCTTCAAGTTGAATATTCTCAAGTAACTCTGAATCTTTATTACTACAATTATTCCATATAATATCCCCATACTCCATAAGAGGACATATAAATGACGTAAATATCGTACATAACGTAGATCTATTTAATTTGAATTTTAGTTGACGTAGTATGTTGAGTATGTTGCAAGCTTTTTTTGTGATACATGTAACCCCACCCCCTAAACTTGTCAATGACTAAATCAATCTTATCTTTGGTTGCAGAACTAACAAAGGAATCTCTCTAACAGTGTTCGATCCCTGCATTGGCCGAGAAAGTTCATCTCGATTTTCCCGCGTGATTTCCTCTTGTCAGTGATGCCTAGTCTTTCGGATGGGACGAAAAACCGAGGTCCCGTGTACACATTGGAATGCACGTAAAAGATTCCTTGGCAGTTGGAATTCGATATAAGAGTAGGCCGTAGTGCCGCTGCCCGGGCAAAATTTCCCTCATAGCACACTGTATGGCGTATGCCCGTCTTCAATTAGCCCAGGTTAGGTGCAAAAGAGTAGGACGTAAAACACCATTTTATTTCATTTCATTTCTCTCTAACAGATATGTTTTACCATCCCTGACTAATATATGTACATAGAAACTAAAATAGGTGCAATAAATATGAATTATGGTTAAAATAGGCCTTGCTGAAAGATAAAATGCCATATTCGGCCTATGTCCACCCCTCTCTAACAAAAGGGTCACAGAATACACAATTTTCACAAATTTGGGAATAGTTAAATGTTTTCAATATCTCAAAGCTCATAGTCACAATACAAATCTTTATTGCAATTCTGGTGCTGAATCAAGATGTCTGGTCCTTACATCAATGGCCTGAAAAAATGAAGTCAAAATGGTGGTTATGACAGAGTTGACACCATAAAAGAGGCTTGAAGAGGACCAAAATTAACATTTTACTGTTCTATAAGTAACATAAATGCGTCAAGCACCAGAAATCCTTGATTTGGATAAGAAAATATTGACCATTGAGCTGACATTTACAAATCTACACCAATTTCGTATCAGGGTGTGTTCTTGACATGTCTCAGGGTTCTAAGTTTGACTTTAACAAATAAGATTAGAAATCCTTGAAATGTACAAAATAACCATTTATTGGTGAAAAATAACATTCATAGCGGTAATTCAACAACAAATTCCAAACATTATCATTTAATTGTTAACACAGGTGCAATTAAATCTCTCAAAATACATCAATAAATAGGGTGGGGTGGGGCATTTATAGGCCCTGTAAACAGAGAGAGAGAGAGAGAAATGGGGTTTAACGTCCACTCAACACAAACTAGGTCATTTCGGGACTAACATATGGTTTTAATTTTATTTCAATAATTCGCATGCGCGTAGGGGTCTTTAGTAGTGGGAGGAAACCGGAGGAAACCCACGAGGTTGAGAAGGCGCCCCTATCTCCATGCCACGCTCACACCTGGGCTCGAAACCACAGCCGCAAGCCAGAGGTGACCGGCCAGCTAGATGTCGAAGCGCGACACTCTAGACCACTAGGCCATCCCACCCCCCACCCCCCTCTGTAAACAGAATGATGGGGTGAAAAATGTTTATAAAGACTGGGATATTGCTTTCTTCACGAAGGAAGAGTCTAATGTTTCAAAGAAGAAAAAAAATGCCTTTTCTGGCTGAATTGAGCCAACCCCTGTTTTAAACATTTTGTATAAACCCAGCTGCTGTATATTATTATCCCAGTGCTGCCAATTTTCAATTTTCTGTAGGAAAACTGGAGCTATTTTTAAACCTGACAAACTTATAGATCCCATCTAACATACATAAGCAATGAAGATAGGGACATTTTTAGAAATTTTGACTCATTTGAGTAGGCATGAAAGCATTAATGTCTACATCGAAATGAGAGAATCTGGAGATTTTTTGTGAATTTTCCTGATTTTTAGACAAAATTAGGTGAAATTACGTTGTTCACTATATCTGTGCTTTCTGGGGTTGAATACACCAAAGTTGGACATATAAATAATTTTCTTACTGTTGGAAATTAAATAAAAACTGAAAATTGAAAAACTTGCAGTAAAATCACAATTTTTCTCCAAACTTTAATAATTTTTTTTTTTTAAAAATTAACTTTTTCTTAGTTTTTCTGTAGTCAAAATATTTTATACATATTTTCTGATAATTTTATCATCACATTTTCAAAACTAAGGCATATCAGTCACAGCCTTGCCATACACAGACAGGCCAGAGATCACTAATTATTTCCCCATTGACTTCAATGTTAATTCTCGTCTCTTAGACCGCCTGTAACTTTTTCCCAAATATTCGTTGGGCAGAACGCTTTCAACCACAGATGGAGCAACATGTGGCAAACTCAAAAGCATGTATGAGGTTCAACATGAAAAACTTGAGATACACAAGCTCGAAGTAGAGACAACTACACAAGCAATTTTAGGCCCTCCCTTTCAACGTAACCAACCTCACAACTCTTGTATCCTTCCGACTCAAAATCATGAATATTCACCAAAACCTGGCAGAAAATGTATTTTCAAAAACTTTTCTTTGATTCTACACCAAAAAGTTGTCAAAAATCGCCATGCAAAAGGGTGAAAAGGGATTGTATATATGTTTCTGTGTTCAACTATTTCCTTTATTTACTTCATTGTGTTATTAAAATGTATTATGATATTAGATTATTTGAACATTGTATGTTTACTGATAAATTTTATATGACTGTCTTCGTATGTAATGTTTATAATTGTGGTTCTCCAGATAGTAGTATGGTATTACTAAAAACTAAACATAAAATTTGTATACTCCCTGTTTTTAACTATATCTTGAAACTCATAAGGCTTTGTAATTTATACATCATATGCATACTCGCTATCCTTTTACTCTGTGGTGATATTGAACAGAATACGGGTCATTATAATGAAAATAATTATTTATCGATTGTGCATCTGAATTTAAGGAGTATCCGGGGTATATTGATTTGATTTCTTCAGAATTAGACAGTTATGATATTCTCTCAATATCTGAAATTTGGTTAAAACAAGATATACCTGATAGTTTAGTCTCCATTCCATCTTACCAAGCACCAATAAAGAAAGACCGCACAACTAACAAGGGTGGTGGTGTTGCAGTTTATGTTAGAGAAATACTTTGAAATATAAGAGACGCTGTGACTTGGAAGTTTACAATACAGAGTGTATTTGGATCGAAATTCACACCAAAAACAATACATTTTTATTAGGTACATTTTATAGGTCTCCCAGTAGTTCTTCTCGGGTAAATTATTCTATTTTAAATTCTATTAGTTTGGCTTTATTAGACTCGAGAGTCCAATGGTAGCCCGAGCAGAACTTCATGCTATGATCCAAGGTCACGACGAACCTATCAGTGCCCACTGCGCAAGAGTTCGTGGATAAGCCACCGCCTGTCAGTATACCGTTGATTGCCCCAGTTGCACACATAAAGTCGACTACACTGACCTTGTATTCGGAGACATCATGTGTCAAGGCCCATCAGACAAGGGCGTACAACTGGAACTATTAGGCGACAGTAACCAAATCCCTTCATTGGAGTAAACACTACGTTTCATTGAAAAGAAGGAATGAATCTGGCAAGCGCCCTGCCTCCCGCCTATCACGTCCTGGGCTACAGCCGCAAGCAGCTCATACCGACAAGCCCAGAATAAAGGAGCAAAGCCGCCTAATACACCAACCGGAAATCGTCAACCGGGTGATGGAAAAAAGGACCCATCTAGATTCCGCCGTTCGACATGCCCCGCATTTGGCCTTATCTGCGAGAAATGCTCTACCAAAAACAACCTTGCCTCCGTCCGCAGGGGTGGCCCTCGCCCCACGCGGGCAGATCCAATGAACCATTACCGGAACATGAAAGTGTAATATTCGATGAATTTTGTACTATCACTGAGCACGACCATGACTTCACAGAGCTCCCTATACGCCTGGATCATCACATACATAACAACCTCACAGACACGTGGCTTAAGCGACTTTCTATGCTTCAACCCGTCATCGCCCTTTCAGCCAGCATAGACAAAAAGGGCTATAGTGCATTGGGCTTTCTTACAAACATCCACAATAAATGCATCACCATACAATATGTAGCCGATACTGGTTGTCAGAGCTGTCTTTGGGGAATCAATGTCCTACCGCTACTCGGTCTCTCTCGGTGCGACTTATTACCTGCCACTCTATCCATGCGTGCGGCAAATAGTGTCAGCATTAACATCATTGGAGCAATCATCGTACGCATATCCGGCACCAATGGAACTCAGCGCCACACCAAGCAAATATACTATTCAAAAAAAGTAGGGGATATTTGATTTTGGGGGCATAATACTAAAATATGCAAATGACTACGAGAAAAGTCACTATAGAACCCAACAGAAGAAACATTTCAAGTTACATGTGACGCCCAAACGCACCAATAGCTACCGCATGAAATGCAGGTGATGCTTGGGATCATCATGGGGGTCCAACCCAAGATTTGCATGACTCTGACTTTGAATGTTACAGTCATTGTGGCATTGAATTCCAGGGTGGAAACATCAGTTTAATTGTTTTAGTGACCAGAAAACAAATTTTGATATTCGTCGACTTACCCAAAATGAAAAGTTACGTGCCCTTGACATGCTACAGATCGGCACAACACAGGCGGTTGTGGCGCGGACGATGAATGTTTCTCAGTCTGTCATAAGCAGGCTATGGTCCAGGTACCGTGATACACAATCTGTACAGGACAGACCACACTCAGGTCGACCAAGGGCGACAACTCAAGCCCATGATCGATTTATCCGTACCTTGGCCTTGAGAAATCGTGTCATCACAGCAAATCAGATCAGCGCTCGTCTTCAAACACACACTGGTGTGAGAGTGAGTTGCCAGACGATTCGGAATCGACTGCATAGAGGTCACCTTCGCGTCCGACGTCTTCGCGTGATCCCTTGTTTGAGAGATCATCACATTCAGGCAAGACGTCGTTGGTGTAGGGATCGTCAACACTGGGATAATCGACGCTGGAGCAATGTGATGTTTTCAGATGAGTCAAGGTTCACTGTTGATTTTTTGGACAGACGTAGGATGTTGTGGCATCGTCGAATCGAGCGCTTCCAGGACGTTAACATCATCAGACATGATCGATTTGGGGGTGGTTCTGTTATGGTGTGGGGAGGCATCACTGTTGCTGGAAGAACGGCTTTACATGTTGTTGCAGGGCGTGTTACAGGCCAGTACTACCGGGACAACATCTTGGCAGTTCATGTTGTGCCGTTCGCACGACGTTATGGCCGCCGTTTCATCTTCCAGGATGACAACGCAAGATGTCACAGGGCCAGGATCGTTACAGGTTACCTCCAACAACAGAACATCACCACATTACCTTGGCCAGCACTAAGTCCCGACCTCTCCCCCATCGAGCATGTCTGGGACATGCTTGGACAGAGGTTACGTCAACGTCAACAACGTCCTGCCAATGTCCAAGAACTTGCTGCTGCGTTGCAACAGGAATGGGACCTTAGACGTTCCATTAGGAGTATGCCACGTCGGACCAATACTTGTTTGGCAAACAGAGGAGGATTTACCCGTTACTGACTTTGTTGTGATGCTGTGGTAACTTTGCTGTTTGACCCCGGGTATCATTTTACCCTTATAATGGCCAGTCTGTGCCTTACTTAGTCTAACGATCATTTGGAATAAATCGATGTATGTGAACTTCATTTCATTTTGTCATTTGTTTCTTCGTCAGTTTCATTAGGTGACTTTAATAACACTTAAAAATCAAATATGTCCTACTTTTTTTGAATAGTATAGTATACATTACAGACTCCTCAGATAAATTTTATCTCAATCGTGAGGCCTGCCTGAGACTGGGCATCATTAGTTCGAACTTCCCAACAATTGGAGAATACTCGTCAGCAATCAACACAGCCAATCAGCCCTGCTCATATCCAGCCCGACCTACCAAACTCCCGTATCCACCCACCGAGGAGTACAGGGAACGCATTGAGAAGTGGCTACTCAACTACTACTGTTCATCCACATTCAACACGTGTGAACACACCCCACTACCTATGATAGATGGTCCCGCACTCCGCTTCCTGATAGACCAAGACTGATAGGCTCACCACACTCCCATTCCGGTCCCCATTCATTGGAAAGAGGAGGTGAAAGCAGGTCTTGACAGAGACGTCAATCTAGGTGTTATTGAACCCGTTCCCGTTGGCAAGCCAGTCACCTACTGTCACCGAATGGTCATCTGTGCCAAAAGGAACGGCACACCACGACACACAGTAGACATGCAAGCCCTTAATGCCAACGCAACCAGGGAAACTCACCACACACCATTGCCATTCCATTTAGCCAGATCAGTTCCACCAAATACCAGAAAGATGGTAAGCGACGCTTCGAATGGCTACCACAGCGTTCCCTTACACGAGAGCGACCACCACCATACAACATTGATAACCCCTTGGGGGCGATAACGTTACAAAGTGTGTCCACAAGGGTACATCGCATCTGGTGACGCTTATACACGCCGTTTTGATGAGATTTTTTTTACTTGACTTATTGTCAAGCATTGAATATGATTGAAATAAAAATAGTTATGCTTAGCCTTAGATTATGCGATAATAGTGTCATACGCCCTGGGGAGAAACAATCCTTGATCTCTATTCATCGCGGGTTTGTGTCGTCGTATTTGAATGGCTTCATGCAATCGGCGCGCTCTCTTGTTGTTGATGTTCTTGCATAGCGATTTAACGTTGGACCATTGGACTCTGTGGCGAGGGTTGGAGTTCAAGTGCTCAGCTACAGCGGAGTTGTTGGTGGCTGCTTTCGACTTGTGGTCGTCTATCCTTTTATTGATTTTATTTTTATTATATTTTATTTCTATTTTCAGGTCTGCTGTGATTGTAATCTCATCATGGGATGTTGTCATTATTAAAACCAGATCAAATCGTAGTATATACTCCACAACAATCAATTCATTAATCATTTGAGTTTATTTCAGTGAAAGGGGTGGTTGATAGCATTTGATCAAATTCCATTCTCTTAGAACGTTTGTCATGATTAAAACCTACATATCATTGTATATACTCCACAACAAATTACCTATTAATCAATTAGTCAGTTTGTTTTTATTTTCAGTTAAGTGGTATTATTGAATGGTGTAAATAGCATTTCAAATTTATAATCCTTAATTAAATTAAATTTCTTTTAGGTACGTGCAAAGGGAGATCCCTGTTTTGTCACCATTAAGAATGTATTGTCATGCACATGTATATATTGACTTGTCTTATTTTTTAGATTTTATCATTGCTTGATAACGACTAGAGAAGCATATATAGTCGAAACGTCGCTCAGTAATAAGCAGTAATTGTATTCCATAGAATTGTGACCTGTATACTCCAGTTCAATTACTAAATGCCATTGAAACATTTCAGATATTATCACTCTTCATGTAGAATAAAAATAGATTGCCAGGCAACGAAACATACGCCCACACAGCAGCTAAATCGTCCGTGCAGTCAACAAGAGTTGTTGTATTTTAAGTAATAATCATAAAAACACAATTCAAACTCACCTATAACTACGGTGTATCTGTGATATAATCAAACGTTTTTTTTAAATCAGATAATAATTGTGACCTCCAGAGGGACCACAAGCTAAAAAGGGTGATTTTTCGTACAATCAGGGGCCATAATTAAGGAAGTTACGATCCGATATGCGCAAGTATGCAATGGAACCAAGATCTTTAGGTTATAAACATGTATTTCAAGTTTCATCAAAATCAATTCAAAATTGTGACCTCTATATGGTCCACAACCTTGATATAACATATTTTCACACTATTCGCGTACAAACGGCGGCCATTTTATCCGTCAATTATGGTCCGATTTTCACGAAATTCAAATTCTCTCTTCATTACCATGTAACGGTGATATAATCAAACAGTTTTTTTTTAAATCGGATAATAATTTTGACTTCCAGAGGGACCACAAGCTAACAAAAGCCATTTTTCGGACAACCAGGGGACATAATTCAGGAAGTTACGATCTGAGGGGTGCAAATATCGAAAGGAACCAAGATCTTTGGGTTATAAACATACATGTCAAGTTTTATCAAAATCGGTTCAAAATTGTGACCTCTATAGGGTCCAAAACCTTGATATAACATATTTTCACACTATTCGCGTACGAACGGCGGCAATTTTAATCCGATTTTCACGAAATTTGAACTCAACATCCATAACCATGTAATGGTGATATAATCAAACGGTTTTTTAAATCGGATAACAAATTTGCCCTCCAGAGGGACTATAAGCTAAAAAGGGCGATTTTTCGGACAATCAGGGGCCATAATTCAGGAAGTTTTTAAATCGGATAACAATTTTGAGCCCCAGGGGGACCACAAGCTAAAAAGGGCGATTTTTCGGACAATCAGGGGCCATAATTCAGGAAGTTACGATCGCCGTAAACTTATACCAAATCTGTATGCTTTCTATAGAGCCCAGTGAGCGTGTTGAACCAACTATGTCACTTCTGGTTTTAATAAAAATTAATTTCTCTTTTACAAAAACCTTTTTACTTGAGTTACAGAGGGGATTATTTCTGAATATATATTTCAGATTTATGGAAACCTTGTTGAAAATCGTTGGTTTTCCCCTTTAACACATTGCTATTTCAGACTTGGACAAAGCTGTAATCATGTAGCTGCTCTTTTATTCCGAGTGGAGGCGGCAAATTCCCTTGGCATATCATCTGGTACCACGGTGGACTGCAAATGAAATATTCCTTCAGGTTCTACTAAGGTAGTTATACTACAACAACTTTCAAATATAAAGATTAGAAAATCAACACATGGTAAACCAGGTGACAACATTGTCTTTAGTTAAACTTGATCTGTTTCATTCTAATGTAATGTAGTGATTCCATGTTGATGAAAAGTTATATCTTAAAGCCCCAATAACACTGTTGTTGTAACTGAAAAATATGTCCCAATCTTCATTCTGGTCAACAAATCGTATTATTTTAGAATATTCCAATTAAATGATGATATAAATTTCATCTTAACACACCTATTTTACAAAAATTGGAAAAATTCAACCAATTGATTCGAACCCTCTGGACAAGTAATATAGGTTGCAATGGATAATTTACACAACAGGTAGGACATTTAAACATCTAGTACTTAGAATAAGGGCATTATTTATTTTCTGGAGCTACCAAGCCAGCAAGAATGTTATTGTCCCTTTAAACAAAGATAAGCTTTTTGAATAATAAACAGACTGTCCATACGTGTACCAGTACCCATTTATCAGTTGAATAAACAGAAGTAATCTGTCAAAATTACAGATACATGCATCAACCCCACTTTGTTTGTTCCAGCGACGTTTAATTACTGGATGTGTATTGTCCAATAAATCAGTGATAGACATCAGACACCGGTCACTTGGTTCCCGTAGATGTCTGACACCATATTGCAATGATTAGAGAAATATATGCAGCCAGTGTGGCCTTGACCCAAAACAGTGTCACGCAAGCCTGGTCTGATTAACAGTGTCACACAAGCCTGGGTCCACTAACAGTGTCACATAAGACTGGGCCTATTAAGAGTGTCGCACAGCCCTGTCGCTGCACATCTACTTTTTATTCATTACCCTTGTTTAATTTTATGTCATTTAACCAGTTGTTACCCTAAGTATAGTTTGCTTTACAGTTCAGTCAAGATCACTAGTTGGTCAAGGCAAAACGTTTTATGAACCTTTAAAAGATTGCAAAAGAACAGATTATTTGAAATCATTAACAGAAAAATTACTTGATGAGTTGCCCAATGCATGTTTATACAAAGATTATTGATTTATTTTATTATTTATCCAGCATTGCTCGAATTTTACCACGACATTCGACAAAACGTTAGTAAAAGCTGACAAACACCAACATAAATCTTTTTTCTTAAGCCGTAGACCTTATGATCCTAATAATGACCAATGCACCAGTTATAGAATAGTACCAGGAAGATGTCGTTTGACCGTGTGATAACGTCAATACGTGTACATATTTTTTTTATCCGACAAATATTTCAATTATCGAATACACTTTTAATTTAACCTATGTGCTGTAGGCCTATCCAGCTTTACCGTTACAGTGAGGTTATTTTCAATGATTATAAACTAAACTAGACATAGGATGCACAGACGGTTGCCTGGTCACTCTGGCTGACGCATTTACAATGTTACCATTCTCATCATTTTAACTGTATTGTTTGTCACATACGAAGGATCTGGATCGATTCACATCCTTTGTTTATAATTACTACACCCTATATAATTTTCCAGGGAATTTCCGGGGCTGTTGGAGAATTGTTTCTGTAAAAAATATAAGCTCAAAATATTAGACGGTTAAAAAATTATCTATAGGTGTGATTGACTTATTTCCTATAACATTAAATACAGGACTTGAAGATTCTGTGCCAAATTTCTAAATGACTTTTCAAATTGTATTCCTGTTTTCACTATAAATGTTATCATTTCAGGTACTGATTTTAATGAATCTTCTCAAGCCGAACTCCCATCTGTAAGAAAAGATGAAAGTAAAAGTCTAACAGACATATCTTTATTTGATATGGAGCAATTAATTAAATGTTATCCTGAAAAGAGCGACTTCCCTCCCCTAAATAAAGAAACAGTCGGTCAATATTTCAATCCTAAATGGTCGGCTATACGCAAATTTCGAATAACAACTTCAAAATTTTATTCTATCATAACTAAGTCAATGTCGCAGTGCCAGGGAAAAGTTATTAATTTCAAACCGGAAATAACAACAATTTTAGGATATGCAAAAGATTTAGCCAACATTAAATCTATAAGGTATGGAAGGGAAACCGAACCTCTGGCAAAAAAGAATATTTAGTGAAGTATCTAATAAATGGACATCAAAATGTTCTATCCATATTTAGATGCAAGCCCCGATTTGTTAATCTCTTGCTCTTGTTGAGGGGGATGGTTTGGATGAATTCCATTTATTTAACTTCACAAAACCCTGGAAAACGATTTTGAATTAAGAAATCAGTTTAAGTAACAAGAATATCAAATAGGAAGTAAATTTAAATCGAATTCAACAAAACAGGAAAAGAAACACATGTAAAGTATTGTTTTCAGCATATTCTATTTGAGAACTACCAAAGTTTACAATAATTCAGATGGAGTATGAACTAAAATGTCATGCAAGTCATCACTATATATAGGTTTGTGTTAAAGATGCATACTGTAAACTGTAATAACTGAATATGCCTAATGCAGCTCTTTGGTTTGGCCTCAAATGTAAGATAAATTATTAGTAAGACATTTATTATCATGACAAACCCATATTGAACCCTCTCCTCTAGACGATCATATCATTTTAATTTCCAATGGATATAAACATGATTGCCAGTTAATAATTTAATTAAAAACTGGATAATTGCGACTTTGTATGTTATGGTAATAACTATGCTGTAGTTCTTCAAACTGCTCAGAATACAGTAATTTGACTAAAATTTTCAACATATCCCATTTAACTATTGTAACGAGAATTGTCAGCTCTTTATCTAAATCTTAAGTAATGCTTCTTTAATAAATTATGGCCTGACAGTTCATGATTTATTTCTTATAATTTGGGAGGGGTGGGTAAAGGTTGCAGATTCCAGCAACTATTTTAATTATATTGTCAAGATTTTGAACCATTGTTAGCGGCAGTTCATATTTAAGTATTCTAAAGTTTTTCATTCTGCATATAGCTTGTTCAACATAAATTCGTCTATTTGCAATTTCTTTGGGGTTTTTTCACATCCGGTTATCGCTTACTTTACTGGACTTCACAACTACACTAATATTATTACCGACGTTGTATATCTGATAGCATTAGTCATTCGTACCCTGTTATTACTCTCAGGCAATATCGAACCTAATCCAGGCCCAAATACACAAAACAATAACCGACTCTCAATAGTGCATTTGAATGTAAGGAGCCTCAAAAATAAACTCGATTTAATAACCGCAGAACTAACTAGATTTGATATAATAACATTAAGTGAAACATGGCTTGACAAAAACATCACATCTGAATCTACAGCTATACCTAACTACTATCTGCCCGTCAGGAAAGATAGAAATAATCGCGGTGGCGGGGTGATTATATATATTCGTAATTCCATATCATTTAAACGTAGACATGACTTAGAAAATGCAAATATTGAATCAATTTGGATAGAGTTTTTACTTAGTAACTACTACAGACCTCCCTCTTCATCGTCCAATCTCAATCAACTAATTTTTAACTCTTTTCAGCAAGCTATTACCGATCCTATTGATAAGTACATAATTTTAGGAGATTTTAATATTGACTTGAATACGAAAACTACCAGCTTCATTTACGATGCTAAAAACTTATTAGACCTTACTCAATTAGTAACTAAATCAACTTATTATAGCAAAATCGGTAAACAAAATTCCCTACTTGACTTAATTTTAGTAAGCTCAACTCTACGTTCTGTTGAATGCGATGTTCTCGATAATTTCTGTAGTGACCATTCTCCAGTCTTCTGTAAGCTCTCTTTTACTGTTACGAAACAAAGGTGTTTCAAAAGAATGGTATGGAATTACGAAAATACAAATCTTCATGGCATACGCACAGAAACATTGAACACTAACTGGTATAATCTTGTCGATCGTTCTGATATTGATGCATCATGTGTTCCAATTTACTAGCAAATTGATTACAATAGCAAAAAATAGGTTGCCAGGCAACGAAACATACGCCCACACAGCAGCCAAATCGTCCGGCAGTCAACAAGAGTTGCATTTTAAGTAATCATCAGAAAATCATAATTTAAACTCACCCATAACTACGGCGTAACTGTGATATAATCAAACATTTTTTTATCAGATAATAATTGTGACCTCCAGAGGGACCACAAGCTAAAAAGGGTGATTTTTCGTACAATCAGGAGACATAATTCAGGAAGTAATGATCCGATGGGCGCAAATATCGAAAGGAACCAAGATCTTTGGGTTATAAACATACATGTCAAGTTTCATCAAAATCGATTCAAAATTGTGACCTCTATAGGGTCCACAAACTTGATATTTTCACACTATTCGTGTACAAACTGCGGCGATTTTGTCCGTCAATTTTGGTCCGATTTTCACAAAATTTAAACTCAACCTTCATAACTATGGAATGGTGATATAGTCAAACGTTTTTTTTTAAATCGGATAATAATTTTGACCTCCAGAGGGAACAAAAGCTAACAAAAGCGATTTTTCGGACAATCCGGGGACATAATTCACGACGTTATGATCCGATGGGCGCAAATATCAAAAAGAACCAAGATCTTTGGGTTATAAACATACATGTCAAGTTTCATTAAAATCGGTTCAAAATTGTGAACTCTATAAGGTCCACAACCTTTCTATAACATATTTTCACACTATTCGCGTACAAACGGCGGCCATTTTGTCCGTCAATTTTGGTCCGATTTTCACAAAATTCAAACTCAACCTTCATAACCATGGAATGGTGATATAATCAAACGTTCTTTTTAAATCGGATAACAATTTTGACCTCCAGAGGAACCAAAAGCTAAAAAGGGCGATTTTTCGGACAATCAGGGGCCATAATTCAGGAAGTTACGATCCGAAGGGCGCAAATATCGAAAGGAACAAAGATCTTTGGGTTATAAACATACATGTCAAGTTTCATCAAAATCGGTTCAAAATTGTCACCTCTATAAGTTCCACAACCTTGATATAACATATTTTCACACTATTCGCGTACAAACGGCGGCCATTTTGTCTGTCAATTTTGGTCCTATTTTCACGAAATTCGAACACAACCTTCATAACCATGGAACGGTGATATAATCAAACGGTTTTTTAAATCGGATAATAATTTTGACCTTCAGAGGGACCACAATTGGCGCAAATATCGAAAGGAACCAAGATCTTTGTGTTATAAACATACATTTCAATTTTCATCCAAATCAGTTCAAAATTGTAACCTCTACACTGTTCACAAGCTAAAAACGTGATTTTTCGTACAATCAGGGGGCATAACCAATGAAGTTCAGTCCGAGACATACCAATAACGAAAGGAACCGAGATCTTAGGGCGATATACCTATAATGTAAGTTTCATTGAAATCGGATAAAAATAGACTTTATTCATACATCCTGAATAAAATATTGTTTTAAAAAAAAAATGTGATGCACCTCTTCTCCCAGGGGAAAAAATTAATTGCGCTTGCAGTAATGCCAATTCGGCTACAATGGGGAAGGCCTCAATGATGTCAAGAAACCTTGAATGTAAGGTTGTATACTTATCACTGGATCTGCCACCCCAACAACTTGAAACAAATTTTATCATTCCAGAAGGATTTATGCTAATTAGAAACTTTGATGTGTGATGGTGCTTATAATCACTCCATGTTTGTGATTGTACCTCTAAACTTTGTGGTGTCTCCAAAAATATTTCACTGCAACCAATAATGTGCCTTACGTCAGAATATGTTGGATTTTTGAATGAAGGAGGAAGATTAGATTTAACAATATATTTATCGGGGTTGAAAACAAGTGAACCTAATACCTGAGATAAAATATGGAACCACGTGGACACATGGGAACAAGAAACACTGAAGCGATGTCATAAATCCTTGTTCAATAAGCCTAACCGCAATTTCATTAATGTCATCAAAAATTCTTCTTTCCGTGACAACTGACGTTTCCTACCGAAGTTTGCCAAAATTTTAGATTTCAAGGGATTCGAAAGATGTTTTGGTCCTCTCCAATACCGAATGTGTTTCGAGTTTTTAAATAGCTGTGGTCTGTAGTAATACGTTCCTTTTCTGCAAGAAATCATTCCAGTGCATGTTTTAATTTGACTTTGGGACACAGCTAGCACTGTATTTATGGTACAATGTACATGTATGTTATTTGTTAAATCAATAAAAATTATAAAATCTAGCCCGAACCAGGTACTGTTTCTTGACATTGGAAAATATTAATAACTTATATTTTATAAAAAAGAGTCAAAAAAGAAGTTTACAAATATATTATAAACTAATTCACCAATGATGATTACAAAAGGTTCACAGTTATTTCGCGGAGAAATATTCACAGTTTTATGTAATCAACAATCACATATAAGATACGATACAGGCGTTCAAACGGTAAAAAATTAATATCTAGCCCACTGTCCTCCAAACTTTATTGTCAACTGCCACCAACACCCTGCAGAAGTGCAGTTGCTAGGCAACACCAAAGCTCTAGTAGACCCGATTAACCCAACAAAAATTCATAGTATACTAACGAAGACAAGTACATCCAGACCCTCTAAAAGCTCCCCTGCATGTAATAATTCGTCCGCTAGATTAAAGGATGCTTAATTGGACATTACATCCCGGCCCCTATCTTATCGGAACACAAGAGATAAGAATGTCCAAATTAAAATACAAATGTCCAAATTAAAATACACAAGTTAGTTCTAAAACAAAATGGGAACACGATATTAAATAAACAAAGCAAACAAAACAATTCACAGGCAGTCCTAAAACCTAGTGCACACATCACTGTTCTAATACATTGTGATTATAACAATATCGATAAGGAATTTTCACATTACTAAATGCTAGTAAGTTCACGAAGTTAGCTCATATGTTCACGGAGTGTGTTTACACAGTTCACGATGTTTTCACGAAAGTTTATTCCTGCAGCTTCTGTGCCTCTACTCCTTCCAATAATAAGCATAACTTGGCGATAGGACGGATCAAAGTGTTAAACTGGGTTCTCAATTTCACGCTCCTTACAAGACCATTCTTGTTAGGATAAGCCTCAAGAATTAACCCAAAGGGCCATGATCACCTTGGATTATTATCGTCCACGATTAAAGCAACATCACTGACTTGGAAGTTACCTTTTGGCTGCAACCATTTCTGACGTTGCTGAAGTAACGGAAAATATTCTACAGTCCACATCTTCCAGAATAAGCCTGCTAAATATTGCATTTACCGCCAGCGTCGTTTGGCGTAAATGTCACGATCACAAAATAGTCCAGGGGGATAAGACACGACCGGTTCTAATAATAACAGAGAGTTCGGTGTTATTATACTTAAGTCATTTCGGTCTTCTGATACACGAGTTAAAGGCCTAGAATTTATGATAGACTCGACCTCACACATAAGTGTCCGTAATTGTTCCTCGTTTTGGCTAGATTTTAGAAATTGTTCACTAAGAATCGTTTGAAGCACTTTTCCAATTGTTCTGATTATCCTTTCACATACACCGCCATGGTGTGATGCTGCTGGTGGGTTAAAGTTCCAATTAAACTTGAATTGAATACCCAGATTGCGAAATGTTTCTTGATCCAACTCTTTAATACTTTTGGACATCTCTTTATTTGCACTAACAAGATTAGTGCCATTGTCAGAATAAAAGTCTTTGGGTACACCACGACGAGACATAAACCTACGAATCGCCGCTACACAAGAACTAGTGTCTAAAGATTCAGCTACTTCTATATGGATAGCCCGAGAGCTAAAACATGTGAACAGTACACAATATCGTTTCTTTAATGAACGACCTAATTTTATTTCATAAGGACCAAAGAAATCAATACCGGTGCACGAAAATGCTTTTTCGTCTGACTGAACCCTACAGGTACATAAATCGGCCATTTGCTGTTGGCCGACACGTGAATTTAGCCTTTTACAAACAACACAATTACATAACACATTCTTAACTAAAACAATAGACTGGATTATCCAGTATTTTTGACGGATTTGAGCAAGTGTGTGATTTTTGCCATGATGACCGACTTTTTTATGACATTCTTTTACGATTAATCGAGACACAATATGACCTTTAGGCAATATTATTTGATTCTTAACAGTATCTGGAATCGATGCATTTTGCAATCGTCCACCAACACAGATTAGATTATTCACAATCTTTGGATTTAAATTGGCCAAAGAACTTTTCATTTTGACATTAGAAGACTGGCTTTCCAATGATTCAAATTCTTCCACGAATTCACATTTTTGCACATAGCAAAGCAAAGCACGCTCTGCAATTAACACTTCACGATTTTGTATTTCACATTTAAGAATATTCTTCAGGCGCATTAACCACGATACACCACGTAATAATCGAATATACTCTGAATAATGAGACATCAAGCGATCAATGATATTTTTTAGCTAATTGAGAGATCTTAATAGAATTCACAAAGATATCTTTATCATTACACATATTTTCATGCACATTGTATTAACAAGAATTAACAGTCCACGAGTCAGAGGAACACATTAAAAATTTTGGGCCTGATAATCCTCGCGACGTATAATCTGCAGGATTAAGCTTCGACAGAACGTAACGCCACTGATCGAGATCAGAACCGTCTCTAATGACGGCAAGACGATTAGATACGAATACTTGATGGCGACTGGTTTCATTTGCAATATATTTTAACACGGTCTGGCTGTCAGTCCAGAAATACACTTCATCCACGCGAATTGAAAGTTCACGTGTTAACATATGGTTGATTCTCACTAAGGTGGTAGCTGCAGACAGCTCAAGTTTCACAATAGTATGAGATCGTATAGGCGCCACTCGTGAGCGTCCAAGTGGAAAAGATACATGTATGTCACCTTACTCATTCACAAATCTCGCATAAGAAACACCAGCATAAGTTTCAGTGGAAGCATCTGCAAAATGATGCAATTGTATTTTATTTTCACAGCAGCTCCAAAAGAATTTGGTTTTAGACACCTGTCAATTGCGAAGTGTTCTAAATTGGGTAGATCACTGAGCCACGATTTCCATTGGCTATCATAGTCCTCAGGAATAGTCTCATCCCATGACAGTTTAAGACGACACAGATTTGGTAGAATTATTTTGCAACGGAGTACAAAAGGTGAGGCAAAACCTATTGGATCGTAGATTGAGCTCATTGCTGACAGAATGTTTCAACGTGTAGACTTAGTGTTTATTTCACTCACTTCAAATTAATTTCTGCGCACCATTTCACACTCAAAGTTCTCTGGGTAAGTAACTCGTCGATGTCAAAGTTTTAGATGATTCTACTAACTCAGCTTGAGGCACAGTTTTAAAAAACTCCTGCTATTTGATATCCACTTAGTTAAATTGATTCCACATGAGTTCAAAATGTCACTCATTTCCCGAGCAAGCTCAGTGGCGTCTTCTTCACTTTCTAGCGATTTCACAAGATCGTCCATGTAGTAGTCCTGCTCTATAGATTGAGCCACGGAGTCACTTATGGAGTTCACGTTGTCACTAGCTACACGTTTAAGAGCATAATTACAGCAGCTAGGCGAACTTACACAACCAAAGATATGAACCAGCATACGATACTCGACTGGTTTTTCATTTGTCACCACTTGGCCACCATATAAATCTTAGCATATCAGTGGCCTTTGCTGATACACGAGTTCTATAAAAGTAAGTTTCAATATAAGCCATAATAGCCACTGCATATTGTCTCCAACGTAAAATAACAACTAGGAGTCCATTCATTAAATTTGGTCCAGGATAAATGAGATTGTTTAATGAAACACCTTTATATTCCACTGGGCAATTAAAAACCACCCGAACTTTGTCTGGTTTTTTAGGATTGATCACGAGGTGATGTGGTAAGTACCTCACACGTCCGTCATTTCTTTGAAGGTCAAAAACTGGCACCTTTTCACAATAATTGTTGATCTCGAGCTTTTCCATGAAACTCACATATTGTTCACATAGTTTTTTGTCAGCAGATAACCTCTTGCGTAATCGAAATGTAAATAATTCCGCCTGAACTTTATTATTTGGCACCGTCTTTGTTGGATCACGAAAGGGTATATCCATTTTATGATGACCATTTTCGAAAACTGTTGTTTTTTCCACGATTTCCATAAAGTTTTTGTCTTCTTTAGACATACACGGTTTCTCATCACACAGTCTTTCACTGAATTCTAAGTTAAAGTACTTTTTGGCATGTTGTTCAAGATTGCTGTCAATTTGGCAGAAATTAACGGACGTCTGATTAACAGATGTAAGTTTTAAAGGTAAACCATAAAATAAATGTCCTAATGGCGACCGAATTGCATATGGTTCACCGATTTCACCTTTTATTATTTCTAGAGGTGTTGTTGCTGATGGAACACCCATTCCAATCATGATGGACACGTTTGGAATACAAATGCCAAACAATTTTGGAAATTTAATGTCACCTAAATGATTCCATTTTGCAAGGTCACTTTGGGTCGGCGCATCTTCCAGCGTAACAGGCATTGTCTCCCGTATGTATGCTGACTTAATTTCACATGGGTTTTCTCCCTTTAAATTGCTTATATGAATGGGATCAGTGATATGACCTGATTTCTCAGTTTTCTCGTCGTTTACAGTCTTCACGGATAAATCGACAATCTTATTTCTCATACACAGAGCATCACTGAGCTCATCAGTTACTAAATCCATTGTCCACGAATTGATATGTATCCACTAGCCGGTGCTTTAACTTTAACTGGCAAAATCGCCATTAAAGGATCACGTTCACCGTTTTTGTCGGGCACAGAGTTCGTCATTGCGCAAGATGATGTAACAGTCCTTGCTTTAGAATTTGTATCACTCGGTTTATCTTTTGACGTATCATGCATGACCGTCATATGGGCTCTAGTGCAAAACTTACAGTGTACCCATTGTTTATTTTTACATGTGTCTTTTATGTGGCCTGGGTTGAGGCACCCATAGCACAGGCCTGTTTTTCTAACGGCGTCCGATTTAGCTTCACAAGAAAAATATGCGAACTTCCTACAGTCAAGTAAACAGTGTCTAGTATCTTTACCACAATATAAACAAGGTGGGTTTGCTGCCAAATTTCCCTTTGGTGGTCCACTGTCACTCACAGGTTTTACTTGTGTCGTAAAGGCCTTTCTCGGTGTAATATTGGTTTTTGCGCTACTTGACTGTTGATTAGATCTTGGAGACTGTTGATAGCCTAAACCGCTCACAGGTGGGTCATTTTCATTCCTCGAAAGAAGGCCTACAAAGGCTTCAAAGTCTGTTAGATTCGCACTTCTATTTTCAATTTCACGTATTTTCCATTTTGGGCAATCCATTTTTGCTTAATTCCAAATGGTAGTTTACTGCAAAGCATTTTTATAAAGTCATTCCCGTCCATGGTATTCATGTCACTGTTATTTTGTTTAGTGTTTACAGAATTTACTAAGAATATAGCAAATTTTCTTAGCGCAAGTTTGTCACCGTTTTTAATTTTTTCAAAGGTTTAAGCTTTGGAAATAAAAGATGATGCAACCAGTTGAGAGTTTCCAAAATCTCGTTGCAATAAACGTCTTGCCTCGGTATAGGCATCTGCCGGGTCATTGATTAATGGTGTAAACTGAATTAAATCATACGCTTCTCCTACTGTATATTTCAGCAAAAACTGCAATCTTCTCGACGGGTCTTCTGTATTATTTTCAATTACAACTTCAAAATTATTTATGAATGTCTGATAAAGAAGCACGTCCGTTCCGGAAAACGGTCCAATTTCTTTACCCGGCAAGACCTGATCCTTTTGGTGCTCAGCGAGCTGTTGGAACACTCTTACCAAATCCTGTGTGAAATTTGATTGTTCTATAGTTGTTGGGACGAAATGTTTCAGTTTGGAAGAAATACACTCCATGGCACTTGTTTCTTGGATTTCCTCTGGGTCACATGCCACAGGGTTGTCGGATTTTCACAAGGCTATCACTAGACACGTTTGGTCTCTTCTGACTTCTGTTCATATGTAAAGGCTCTTTTATTTGAGGTCGTTTAAAGGTCAGCTCACTTTCCGAAGTAGATGAATATTTTACGAGCATATCCTCTATTTCATTTGCGGTTGGAAGCTAAGCACGTAAATTTATTTCCGTTTGTATTCAACTAAATCTGAGTTTTTCTTCTTCAAGTCTGCTTGTTTCGATGTGAGCTTCTAATTGACTTCTTAATTCGATTTCCTTTTGCCTATTTAGAATTCGCATGTTTGAAGCAGTCTCTGATGTTGATTTTCGCGATTTTTGCGAAACGTTCGAGGCACTGTCCTCAGGATCGACACTTGGCAATGCTAGTTTGCTCCCCTGCACTTGCAGACACATTGTGATTATATTCACTTCACCAGCTTCAGACATATTGACTACCGGCACTGGAACCGTTTCACAGTTCACCAAAGTTTTCACATTATTGACACGTATTAATCCAGATGTCAATAAACTAGTTATTTTTTACTCATATAGGAGGCGGCAGAGTGGGATGACAGTTTTTCATACGCGTCAGTTCACGCACTGTACTGTTCTTGTCAGGTGCGAGAGAGGAATTCCCAGGCACGAACTGTTTGCCCCTTTATTTACCAGAATAAAAAAGAGTCAAAACAGAAGTTTACAAATATATTATGATCTAAGTCACAAATTCACAAATGATGATTACAAAAGGTTCACGGTTATTTCGCGGAGAAATATTCACAGTTTTATGCAATCAACAATCACATATAAGATACGACAGACGTTCAAACAGTAAAAAATTAATATCTAGCCCACTGTCCTCCAAACTGTATTGTCAACTGCCACCAACACCCTGCAGAAGTGCAGTTGCTAGGCAACACCAAAGCTCTAGTAGACCCGATGATCCCAACATAAATTCATAGTATACTAATGAAGACAAGTACATCCAGACCCTCTAAAAGCTCACCTGCATGTAATAATTCGTCCGCTAGATTAAAGGGTGCTTAATTGGACATTACAATAAATAATAATGCTTTTCCTCTTATGTAAAAAAAAGTCAACAAATAAATACCATCATGCTTGTATATGAGTGGAACCACAGACAGTCGTGTTGCCTTGCCTGATTGCCATAACACTTTAACTCTGCGGTACTGGGGCCTGTTTCACAAAATTTTAACTAAGATAAATCTAAATTTTAGTAATTTTTGATTGATTTTAGTGTTTAGCCTATCAAAATTAAAGAATCTACTAAAATTTGGATTTTATCTTTAGTTAAAATTTCATGAAACTGGTCCCTGGTCTTAAGTCTTAAAAGCTTGACATCTTTTGCATAGCTGCAAAAGATATCGAATCATACAGCTTGCCATTGAGTCAACTGGCCTGGTTTCAAATCGCCTGTCCAACCTCGTGGGTTTTCCCGCTTACTCCGGTCCCCCCACCCCACTGTTAAAGACCCCTACACGCAAGCGTATTATTGAAATACAATCTGCCGAGAGAGAGAGAGAGAGAGAGAGAGAGATGGGGTTTAACATCCATTCGACACAAACCAGGTCATTTTGGGACTAACACGTGGTTTAATTGTAACCACGGAACCTACATCTAACCTCGGCTGTATGACGAATTCCGCCATCTTGGAACTACTTTAAAGGTCCCGGATGAAACATGGCTGCGCCCATACCGAACACAATTTGGCGACCTATTTGGCTAGCGACCTATTCGACCGATCCAGCTGTAAGATAATGACGAAATTACACTTCTATTCTGAGCTAAAGGAATGGATAAAAAAAAATATATTCTACTTTCATTTGATAGACATAACGTTGGATTTTATTGGTTGATAAATAGATGAGTTAAGGCGACTGTTGTCTTTATTCTAAATAGGTTTCCAACGAATAGGTCGCTAGCCGAATAGGTTCCCAAGAGACTAGATGTAGTTTACGGAATCTGTCAAGATTTGCCGAGTGAGGTTCGAGACCTATGTATAAATATGCTTCAACATTTTACTGCACTGGCTAAAAGCTATTCGTCCCATGTCGCCAAAGAGACCTTTTGTCTATAGACCAGTGCTTCTTAACCAGGGGTACGATACCTGCAAGCAGGGGTATGGGATATGGTGTCAAATTGACCAATATTGTATAGGCCTAATTGCAATATTAAGTACACCGGTATTAAATTGTATGTATTCAATGCATGGTAATAAACTTACAATTACATTGCAAATTATTATCGTTAAATTTTTTATTTAATTCCCGAATTCATTTTAGACGGGGGTACAGGGAAATATTATGAAAGCTCAATGGGTACTTAACAAGAAAAAGGTAAGGAGCACATGATTGACCATTATTATATTATTGACTGGTAGTGTCACTTTGGTAGTGTAGGTGGGCCTTCGAAATAGAAAAGTAGCCCACTGTTTATCATTGTTCAAACACATTGGTAAGTTTTGAATACCATAATTTTATTATTACATCACCATGGGTACATGAATTTTATAACTTTCTTTGAAAATATACATTGTTTTCTTACGCGAGGTAAAAATACGTGATTTCTTGACTTGGCCGTTCTCAGATTGCTGATATTGACGCCATGTTTTCTCCGATTGACCTTAGACCTACGTCAAATTCAATATGGCGGCCGCCAATGGCAATTGATCAATATGCTTGCATTCGTATTTCTTGCAACATATGACAGGTCATGACTCATGCTGACATTACATAATTGTTTATTTGGGTTGTATTCCGAATTGTTTTCAAATATGAGTGAAGTCTGTGTCACTACAGGCCCGGGACTGTACAGCGCAGTGGACTAAGCGTCCCGCTGATCCATTCACTCTTTTTGAATTGTGTTGTTTGTTTTTCTCTGAGTATGATGTCCTGTCCATATATTTGTGTTGTGTAGAATTGTTTGTGGCGCAGTCCCCTTGTTAACTAGACTAAATTGAACGATACTAGTCACCCTCTACCTTGTCCTAGTCACAATGAGAACTTAATTAATGAACTAACATTTCACCCACAGGAAGTTAAAGATATGCTTAGTTGTATTGATAGTGGTAAGTTGTATTGATATGTTGGTATTAGTGGAGGCTTATTGCAGTGGCTTCAAAATTATTTAACTGATAGAACACAGTGTGCTGTCGTCGAAAATGCCTCCTCTGGTACCTCAGTCGTCATGGCTGGTGTTCCGCAGGGCTCGGTTCTCAGTCCCTTACTTTTTTGTCCCCCGCCTTTCGAAGAAAGTTGGGGGACTATTAAAATGGGTATGTCTGTCTGTCTGTCTGTCCGTCTGTCTGTCTTCCCGTCGGTCCGTCACTCTTTTTGGGACACAATAACTCTCTTCCTAATTGAGCTAGAATGTTCAAACTTGGTGTATGTGTTTATTAGGTCAATGCCTTGGTGGAGTTTGAAGATGAGCATTTTCCGCTTAGGGTAAGCAGAGATAAGCAATTTGATTGGCTGATGCTTTGGGACACGATAACTTTAGTTCTAATTAGGCGAGATTGATGAAACTTGGTGTATAGTTTCATTACAGTAATACCTTGACTAAGTTCGATAATGAGCATTTTCTGCTCAGGGTAAGCAGAGCAATATGCAATTTTATTGGTCAAGACTTTGGAACACAAACTTTCCTTCTAATTGAGTTAAAATGTTCAAACTTGGTGTATATGCTTATTAGGTCAATGCCTTGATGGAGTTCCAAGATGAGCATTTTCCGCTTAGGGTAAGCAGAGATAAGCAATTTGATTGGTTGATACTTTGGGACAAGATAACTTAGGTTCATCTTGATTGATGATTTGTATGTCAATACAATGACTGCATTCTCATTCAGTAATGGATTCGACAGTAACAGTGTATAGAAACGATTGACTCGGACACGAGGGCCCTTTCCCTTGGCCAGAGGGGCCCTTTTGTCTGTCTTTAGGGTCCCCCTAACTAGGGTACATTTTCATTTTTCTCGTCGGTTTTAGCATTTTTCTTTATAAAACATTTTTGGATGACACTTCGTGTACAGTTTGATTGCTCGATACGTTTGAAAAAAATAAATGTGCAATTAATTAATATGTGTCTTCTATTTATTTTGGGATTTCGGCGGGGGACATCAGCCTCACTGTTGGCTTGTTTAATCTACATAAGAGATATTGTCGAAAAATTACAGTCAAATATAAAAATATTGGCGGATGATACATCTTTATACATGCTGATTAAAGATCCTACAGAAGGTGCGCAAATTTTAAATTCAGATATTCATAGAATATACACATGGGCTAAAACATGGCTAGTTTCCTTTAATCCTGATAAAACTGAAACATTAACAATCTCAATCACACCTAAGCACGATTCGATTCCTCTTTGCATGAATACGGTTAAAATAAATGAAGTATATCACCACAAACATTTGGGGCTTATTTTTCAAAACAATCTTAAATAGAACATACATATGGAAAGTCTTTGTAATAAAGTGGCAAAATTTATCAACTGCTTAGGATCACTTAAGTACCCACTATGAAGGAAATTACCCAAAAGAATATATACCTCCTATATTTTACCACACTTTGACTATGCTGACATTATTTGGGATGGGTGCAGGGATTATTTAGCTAACCAGTTAGAACAATTACAATTAGATATGCTTTACGCACAATATGCGTGTGAAGGAAACTAGCTATGATTTACTATATAAAGAAGTCGGTATTTCGTCTTTAAAGCAACGTCACGAAAGACACAAGTGGATATTTTTAAAAAAAAAAATTGATAAACCACTTAAGTCCGGATTACCTTTATGATAATCTAAACAAAAAACAAAGTAATTACGAAATGAGAGAGAGAGAAATGGGGTTTAACGTCCACTCAACACAAACTAGGTCATTTCGGGACTAACATATGTTTTAATTTTATTTCAACAATTCGCTTGTGCGTAGGGGTCTTTAGCAGTTGGAGGAAACCGGAGTGCCCGGAGGAAACCCACGAGGGTGAGAAGGCGCCCCTATCTCCATGCCACACCAGGGCTCGAAACCACAGCCTCAAGCCAGAGGTGACCGGCCAGCTAGAGGTCGAAGCGCGGCACTCTAGACCACTAGGCCATCCCAACCCCACCCCCCAATAACAATTACGAAATGAGAGAGAGAGAGATAAATGGGGTTTAACGTCCACTCGACACAAACTAAGTCATTTCGGGACTAACATATGGTTTAATTTATTTCGATAATTCGCTTGCGCGTTGGGGTCTTTAACAGTGGGAGGAAACCGGAGTGCCAGGAGGAAACCCACGAGGTTGAGAAGGGATCAAAACCACAGCTGCAGGCCAGAGGTGACCGGTCACATAGAGGTCGAAGCGCGGCACTCTAGACCACTAGCCCCCTCCCCCATTACGAAATGATAAAAACCTACCACACTATTCTTGTAAAGGCAGTTTGAATTTAGCTCGATTTTCGTTTTGGTTATTCGAACTTGAATATCAAAAAAGCCGATTTGATGGATGTATACTCAGCCGAATTAAAAACTTGACACTCGGAATTTTTGGGACTAGATTTTTAATATTTGGTTTAAGGCAACTATTTTAGTTTTATGTTGTGTACAGACGATCTTAACATCAACAGAAAGCAAGAATACGTCTCGCCGAAAGTCCTTGACATTGATAACGTTCGTGATCTCACAGTACCCCCCAAAATGAAATTCACAGACTTGGAGAACAATCGGAATAAAGTGTTTAGTAACGGTTGTGGCCTCCTCTAACGCCTCGTACTGCCACACAACGTCTTCTCATGGATCTCAGAACATTGGTAAACACTACCCAAGGAAGACGTCGCCACTGCTCAGCAAGAGCATGTTGAAGATCCTGCAACGTCAGTGGTAGATTCACTTGCTGACGAACAGGTCGACCCAGTTCGTCCCAGATGTGTTCAATAGGATTAAGGTCGGGGATAAGCGACGGCCAATCCAGGACTTGGGACACCGGTATTTCTTAAAAAATTCTGGGTAGCAATTGCCGTATGGGGTCGAGCATTGTTTTGTTGAAACGTTAGTCCAGGCCCATGTCTCTGCATAAACGGACGAAGGAACAGGTTGCAAAATCTGATCCCAGTACTGGACAGAATTTAAGTTCCCTTTTACAACAACAAGAGGAGAACGTCCATGTGTACAAAAAGACACCCAAACCATGACGCTGCAGCCACCAAATCTGTCAACGTCTCTGGCGCATACTTGAGCTTCACCTCGTCTGCGGTACACTCGGACCCAGCCATCGGCAAATTTCAAAGTGAATCGAGATTCGTCACTAAAGACAACCGAATTCCACTGTCTTTAAGTAAATCTTATCTGTCGGTTACGGCGATGAAGAACTATTGGGCCTCCGAGCTCGAAGACCAGCAGCCTGCAAGAGATTTCGGTCGGGCGCGATACGCTGCGGGTCCGACCGGCGATTTCTCGGCCTTCCCTAACCGGCGCGCGAGGCGAGGTGGATTTCGCGGTCCTGCCTCGTTTTTCACCTTCGCGGGAGAGTACCCTCCACATTTTCTGTCTACCCTGAAAAAATTAGAGTGCTAAAGACAGGCTAAAACCCCGAGTCTAGCCTAAATCATTGCCAACAAGGCCAAACCGCGCCGGGAGATACTGATGAACTTTCTCTGCCAACACAGGGAGTGCCACAGTTATGGCCCTGGATCTCTTTGAAATATCTTTTAAACGCTCTAGAGGCTTTAAAATACATAATGCAAGAGCTCAATCTGATTATTGCAAGTCTTTATTTAGGCTTTAGCTGTCATAGAAATTAGATCTTTATTTAAACAACAAGCATAAAATCAACTCTGTAGACCCACGGATGGCTTGGATTCAAACAGGATTTCATTGATTGATTTAATTATAAATGGCGTCGTGAAAGAAAATTTACCGTTACGTTAACGTCATACTCCTAGATCGAGACTAAATGATAGAGTGTGCGAAGCGAGGCTACTGTAATTAGGTCAACAGGCTGTCGGTATTATACGTTCTTTTGTTACTTGCGTTTACAGTGAAATTATGGAATTTGATAAACACAGCAGCTACCATCACCCAGCTGAATTGCAGCCCCATCAGATCTCTGTTTTTTGTTCGCCTGCTTCGAGAGTTACGTAGGCCTACCTAAAGTACAAGAATACGCACAGGCAACGGAAGAAGTCGACTATAGTATAATTATTTACAATACAGCCTCGATGATTTGATCCATTCTTTTCAAACTTAAAAATTCTACTAACGACTTTCTCTTCTTATCTATATATTAATACGAGTTAATTTGCAGATCGTGATTATGTAGGTGGAGTTGACGCCTGTCAATCAAACGATCGGCCATCGGTGAAGGTGGAGTTATATCCCATTTCTAGTCAAAAATAACTGTGGTGATAACTATGTTCAGAATAAAGTAATTTGACTGAAACTTTCAATATAGTCTTCTTTCATCATCTATTTTTGAACTGTTATAGCAAGAATATTTAACTCCTTATAAAAATCTTCCATAATGTATATTTAAGTTAATAACCGATTGACTTTAACTTGATACACAATGTTTAAAGTCACATGAGGAAGAAGCCTAGATATTTTCAATAATTTCCGATAATTATTCTCAGACTCATAAACCATGACGACTTTCAAAATTCTGTTTGATTGACTTTAGATATATACACAGTGTTTAAGGCCATGAGACGAAGAAGCTTATTGGTTTTCAGCGATTTCCGATTAAATTCTTTGAAAATCACACATAACTCTAAAACTAAATGCAGTTAACAAACAGACCTGTTTACATTGAAGTACAACTACTTCCTGTCCTACGCATGAGAAACTAATAAAAGAGTTAACATGCTCTGTATATAATATTGTTCTTAATTTTTCATTTGTATTTTTCCCATCTTGTTTATAAGGTAGATGTAATTTTTCAGATACCTGATGACATTATATTTATTGTTTCAATAGATTCAAATACCCCGTTTGCTGTATATATGAAGATTCAGTTATTAAGCTTTCATATTTCATATGAATGCTTATCGTTTCTGTTAAGATTATTATTATTTGTGTGTGTGTGTGATGGTGTGTGTGTGTGTGTGTGTGTGTGTGTGTGTGTGTTTGTGTGTGTGTGTGTGTGTGTGTGTGTGTGTGTGTGCGTGTGTGCGTTTCCTGCAAAACGGATTTCTCAGAATCTAACCATAGGATCTTTCTGAAACGTTTTAAACATTCGAAATCACCGAATTTTACGAACGAAAAAAACTTTTTATTGAGATTATTAAGCTTTCATATTACATATGAATGGTTATTGTTTCTGTTAGATTAATATTATTTTTTTTGTGTTTGTGTGTTTCCTGGAAATCGGATTTCTCAGAATCTAACCATATAATCTTTCTGAAACTTTGACCTATCCCCACAAAAACGGGTGTTGAGTATTATAATATATTTTCAAAACGTTTTAAGCATTCGAAATCACCGACTTTTACGAACGAAAAAACTAACAATGCATAGTCGTAACTATTTATTGACTTATTTTAAATAATTCTTTTTGCTTTGGGTAACTTGTAAAAAATCATTTTTATCTGCAGTTTCAGATTTTCGAATTTCGAAAATTCGTCGCTGTGACTTCGTTCCGAAAGTTAAGACCAATATAACAACTTCTTTAATAATTGCACATTCTTCATGAAATTTGAAATGTAAGTAGATTATACGTATGCGACTTGAAAAATGCCTTTAGAAACTTTCTAACTTATCTCCCCTTTGCAAAATTTAACATCAAAGTTTTCAAAAAAAAATCGACGAAATATAGGTGAAATCACCTTTGAATTTTTTTGTGTGCACTAGCTGAGGAATTTCTGATGCGTAAACAAAATATGAAGTCTATTGATTGAACCCGAAGTGCCACCATCTTGAAACGTGAAAATCCCTAAGGCTTTTTTGATATTTTACTCAGACACGGGGGTTATAGGAGTGCCTAAAAAACGTTCAGAGCAACTGGTTGTCATCATTTTGAATAAAATATGAGAAATAGTGAAAAATCAACATTAACCGACATGTAATTAAACAGAATACACCGTAGACCTCGTGGTATGTGAAATCCTGTCACCAAATTGTCAAAGACTAAACTTTGTAGCCTAATTATCTGATACAGATGGTATGGTGTAAAGTATCATATAACACTGCTCTATATTTAGAGTGTACAAGTTTACTGTATATTTTTTTCTAAACAATATTTATTCACAGAAACTGGATTGGAGAACAGGCAGAAGCCGATAGACCCCCTAGTGGAGGACTGACCGTCCCCTTCCATCTCCTTCCGTCTCCGTCCGTCCATCTCCGTCTCCATCCGTCCGTCTATAACAGTCCGACCGCTCGTCTACGTCCATCTCCGTCTTCGACTCAATCTGTCCGTCTCCGACTCCGACTCAATGCGTACGACTCCGTTTTCGAATCTGTCTCCGAATCTGTCTTCGAATCCGTCTCCGGCACGGCACCGAATCCGTCTCCGTGCGACCATCTACGTTTCTATCCGTCTCCGTATCCGTGCGTCCGTCTCCGTATCCGTGCGTCCGTCTCCATACGTGCGTCCGTGTCCATCCGTGGGTCCGTCTCCATCCGTTGGTCCGTTTCCGTGCGTCCGTCTCCGTCTCTGTCTCCGACGTCTCCATCTCTGTCTCCGACTCCGTCCGTTGGTCTCCGTCTCCGTCCGCCCGTCTCCGACTAAATGCGTCCGTTTCCATTTACGAATCCGTCCCCGACCGTCCTTCCTACTCCGTCTCCGTCAACATCACCGTCACCCTCCGTCCGCCCGTATCCGTACGTCTATTATAGGATCTTTCTGAAATTTTGACGTATCTCCACCCTCACCCCCAAAGATGGGCTGCCAGACAACGAAACATACGCCCACGGCAGCTAAATCGTCCGGGCAGTCAACAAGGGTTGTCGCATATTTTTACTTTTTTCGGTAATGAAACATTCGTAATACACTAAAATCAGATTAAGAGTAACAACTCATTATGTAATTATCAGAAAATCATTAGAATTTGTTTGCTTTATATAAAGTTTTTCCCCACGCTAACAGTTAACGAGAAATTTAATATCATGGATTTAGCTGTTCAGTTATAAAAAATCATTGTAACTCAAAATACTTGTTCGTTTCAACACCTTAAACTCTGTGTATTAATCTGAAGTCAAGCAGATGATGTATCAAGGGAGATAACTCTGGCAGTAATTATTTGAAATCGCTGAAAATCATTAAGCTTCTTCGTTCATGACCTTAAACACTGTGTGTAAATATAAAGTCAATCGGATATTAACTTTGGCCTCTAGAGCGTCCACAGGATTTTATGAAGTGATCAAGGGCCATAACTCTGGCAGTAATCATTGGAAATCGCTGAAAATCAATAGACGTCTTCGTGTCATGACTGTAAACACTGTGTATAAATTTGAAGTCAATCCTCTAGAGCATCCACAAGATTTTTTGAAGTGAGCACGGGCCATAACTCTGCCAGTAATTGTCGAAATTGCTGAAAATCAATAGGCTTCTTCGTCCTATGACCTTAAACACTGTCTATAAATTTAAAGTCAAACAGCTATTAACTTTGGCCCCTAGAGCGTCCACAAGATTTTTTGAAGTGATCAAGGGCCATAACTCTGGCACTAATGATCGGAAATCGCTGAAAATCAATAGCCTTTTTCGTCTTATGACCTTAAATACTGTGAATAAATTTAAAATCAATCAGATATTAACTTTGGCCTCTAGAGCGCCCACAAGATTGTTTGAAGTGATCAAGGGCCATAACTCTGGTAGTTATTATCGGAAATCGGAAACAACAGGCTTCTTTGTGTCATGCCCTTAAATACTGTGTATAAATTTCAAGTCAATCGGATATTAACTTTAACCTCTAGAGCGTCCACAATTGGACGCCGGACCGACATATGAAAGCTTATTGTTTCTGTTAAGATTATTAGTTTTTGTGTGTTTATTTACAAATCGGATTTCTCAGAATCTAACCAGAGGATCTTTCTGAAACTTTGACCTGCCCATTCCCCCCCCCCCCAAAAAAAAAATGGGTGGTGGCTGTTGATTAAATATATTTTCAAAACGTTTTACGAATTAGAAATCATCGAATTTTACGAACGGAAAATATTACAATCCCTGGTCGTAACTTTGTGCTTTTTGACCGAATTTATTAAAAAATTTCTTTGAGTACCTTGAAAAAATTCATTTTCGTCTGCAGTTTCAGATTTTCGAATTTCGAAAATTCGTCGCTGTGATTTCGAACCGGAAAATATGACCAATTTTACAACTAATAGTTGTACGATTTTCATGAAATTTAACTTGTAAGTAGATCTTACCGATGGGACTTCAAAAGTAAAATTAGAAAGTTTCTAAATTATCTCTCCTTGATGAAATTAAGGAGCAAATTTTAAAAATAAATCAACGAAATATAGGTCGGAATGCCTTGAAATTTGTTTTCTATACTAGTTTAGTAATTACGGAATAGTACACAAAATATGGAGCTTTTCGATCAACCGGAAGTGCCACCATTTTGAAATGTGCAAAATCTACAGGCTTTTTTGGTATTTTACTTACAGACAAAGGCGTTATATTTTCTGAATCCTTCAAAGAAGGCTTAAAAAAACGTTCAGAGCAGAATTTTGATTTAGGTTAACTGATGGTCACCATTTTGAATTGAATCTGGAAAACGTTAACGCCCTTGTAAATAATCACAATTGGCCGTAGTTTGATCAATTCGTCTAGTATTTCTTAAATTAATACATTTCTGGATAGCCTGGCTCATGGTCAAATCTTTGGTATTTGAATATTTCAAAATCATTCAGTGTCGTTTTCAGTGCCGACAAAGTTGTTTACGAGTGAAAAATTCTCAAAAAACGGCTTGGAAATACTCGGAATAGGCCATCATAACCCATGAATACGTCTCCTATTTCTGAAATTAATGCATTTCTGGACAGACTTAATCCATAAGTGAGTGTTGGCTTTGGAATGAATATTTTAAAAATGGTTTATTTAGAAATCACGAAATTTTACTGACAAATACCGTTTACCACCCTATACTTTTAATACACATAGAGATAGACTACATTAGACCATATAGACCGTAGTTGAACATTGTGACAGTTAAAGTGCCTCATAAAGTTGGTGAAAGGTATGTCTCTATTTGATAATTAGACCATATAGGCCGTAGTTGAACATTGTGACAGTTAAAGTGCCTCATAAAGTTGGTGAAGGGTATGTCTCTATTTGATAATTAAATCTGATAATGTATGAGCCTAAACATCAAATGTATTCCCGAAAAACAATGGTTTACTAATTAGTGATTAGCATTTAAAATTACATTCTTTTGTTTAAGGTAGCAACAGTCAGTTTTAACTTTTTAGCCAACCATATGACGTTAGGTGACATTTCGGACTTGTGTAAGTGACGCTTCGGATTCGGGATTAACTTGAATAGAATGTATCAAATGGCTGAGCCTGCCATTGTGTCAACTGGCATGGTTGTACGTGGCAAGGAGTAGGGTCGCCTGTCCAGCCTCGTGGCACTCCGGTTTTCTCCCACTGCTAAAGACCCCTAGGCGCAAATGAATCATTGAAATAAAATTAAATAATATGTTAGTCCAAAAATGACCTAGTTTGTGTCGAGTAGACTTTAAACCCCATTTCTCTCCCTCTCTTTATGTCCCAAAGATTTTAGTTCCGTTCGCTAAAACTTGAAATGTGTGTTTATAAATCAAAGATCACTGTGCCTTTCGATATTCGCTCATATCAGGGTGCAATCTGATTAAACACAGATCATATTTCGTTTCGTTTTTTCATAATCATAGTTCAAAATTTCATTTTACTTGTCTTTACTACGCTAGGATCTGGAAAAGTTATCATTGACGTGTCTTGGAGGGATTAAGGCAACGAAAAGGTCTGTTACTTTAGGCATGTTTTGAACGGAACTGTGGATAAAAGATAGTGGAAACATCAAATTATTATTATTATTATTACAGCATATTTATAGTGCACCCTTTCATATAACATGTTCAGGGGCACTTTACAAAGTGACAATGTAATCATAAAAAAACAACAATATGTTAACGATTGCATACAGAGTCAGTTAAAGGCCTGATTAAATAAATGTGTTTTAAGTTGTTTTTTAAAAGAAAATAGAGATGTACAACATCTTAAACTAAATGGTAGATTATTCCATAAAACAGGTGCTTGATAACTAAAAGAGCGCTGACCATAAGAGACTAGTTGAATAGCTTTGGGCTTTAAAAGTAGTTTATCTGATGTACGTAATTTTCGGCCGGGTGTATAAAGTTCTAAAAGATCTGAGAGGTAAACAGGAGCTAGATTATTTAAGCATTTAAAAGTAAGCAACAAAATCTTAAAATCAATTCGATATTTAACAGGTAACCAGTGTAAATTGTATAAAACAGGAGTTATGTGGTCATATTTTTTAGTTAAAGTAACAAGTGTAGCAGCAGTATTCTGTACTTTTTGTAAGCTTTAACGGTAAACCAACTAAAAGTGAATTAAAGTTATCTAATCGAGAAGTGACAAGAGAATTAACAAGTGACTTAGTGGCCTCTTCAGTTACAAATTTACGTATTTTACCTATATTTCTAATATTAAAATAGCACAATTTACAAATATTATTTACTTGAGCTCCCATAAGCATAGAACTATCAAAGATTGCGCCAATATTACGAGCAGAATCAGATGAAAATATATCACAATTACCTATTACAACAGGGGGATTATCATCTGCAAATTTCCTTAAGTGATGTCTTGAGCCTAATAACAAATATTCAGTTTTATCATCATTTAATTTTAGAAAGTTCTTTGACATCCATTTTCTAATTTCACTCATACAGTTCTCAAGTTGCAGTTTTGATAAATTGAAAGAGGATGGACAATTAGGTTTAAATGAAATATGTAATTGGGTATCATCGGCATACAAGTGAAAGCTGAGACCATATTTTCTAACAATATCACCTAATGGCGATGTATAGAGGGTAAATAAAACCGGTCCAAGAACTGAACCCTTGGGAACCCCAGATGACAAAACAGATTCAGAAGACGATTTACAATTAACTAAAATACACTGTTTTCTACCCACAAGATAGCTTTCTAAAAGATTTAATGCAGAGACACAAATACCGAATTTAAACTGTAGTCTACGTAGAAGAATGGAATGGTCAACTGTGTCGAAAGCAGCAGATAGATCAAATAAAATTAAAAATGTACATTTTCTATTATCAATTTCCATCAAAATATCATTTGAAACCCGGGTTAAGGCTGTTTCGGTGCTGTGAAATTGTTTATAAGCACTTTGAAATGGTTCATACAAACAGTTATCATCTAGATGGGCCTTTATCTGAGAAGCAATACATTTCTCTAATATTTTAGAAATAAAACTTAAGTTAGAGACAGGTCTGTAATTTTTAAAAATATTAGGATCCAGTGTAGACTTTTTAATTAAAGGGGTAACATAAGCTTGCTTGAAAATGTTGGGAGCAGTAGAGGATGATATACAAGAATTAATAATATTAGTGAAAACTGGAATAACTTCGTCTAGACAGTCCTTAAGAACAGGAGTCGGAATATGATCTAATGAACAAGATTTAGGAGAAGACGATTTAATTAACTTTAAAATAAAAGATTCACTAACCAAATTAAATTTTTCTAAATAAACAGAGTTTTCTAACTTATCAAAATCATGAGCGTTAAAGTCAATAGTTTTAGTTAAATCATCAAGTTCAGTTCGTATTTTCTGTATTCTTATTTGAAGGAAATCAGAGAATAAATTCGCAAGTTCAGCATCATTATCATTATCCGGGAGAATAGTTCGCTCAGCATTATAATCCAAAAGGGAATTCACAACTTTATACAAGTCTTTTTGTCTGTTTTCGCCATTTTCTATTTTATCAGAGTAAAATTTAATTTTAGTGTCTTCAATTAATTTATTCACATTGTTTTTTAAAGATTTATAAATCTGTTTATGGACATGTAGATTTGTTTTACGCCATAGATGTTCGGCCTTATTACGATCCCTTTTGGCTTCTAAAATGTTTAACATCATAGGGTCAAAAGCCACTCGTATGACCTATGACACAAACGTTCGCTATAACCGGTCACATCTTCAAATAGTGCAGGCCATCGAAAGTATAAAAGAACGAAACGAAATATAGATCTGTATTTTAATCAATTTGATCAGGGTGTAACTTCCTTGATTATGACCCCTGAATGCGAAAACTTGCTTTGTATACACCCACATCTTTATGTGTACGAAAGTAATCGTCGCCCATGTCTGTCAGTCTGGACGTCCGGTCAGAAATGTTTGTGGACACTCTACAGGTCACAATTTTAATCCGATTTCAATGAAACTTGAAATATAGGTTTCTCTTTGAAGGGGGTGCAGGGGGTACAAATGCCCATCCTAAAAAATCTGCTGCCCTGAATAAAATCGACCATATAAAATTCAAAATCGACTCTTCGAATTCATCAAAGTAGACGAAAACTTTTCTGAGGCCGGACCCCAGACATGGGTGCCGCTACCAATTTGTCGCCCCCTCCTATATCACTCCTTGCTGAATCTGCGTCTGCGCTGCCACGGGACTACAAAGGGTTCGTTGTGACAGGGCCTTGTCGGCTTTGGGCCGCGCCGCCAACAAAATGATATTATTAGAGATTCTCGTTGTAGTCGCCCTATCCACATGGCCTTATTACTGTTTGTTAAGCCGAATGAAGTGTTTTATGAGAGAACTTTTGCAAAGTGACAATGTAATCATAAATAAACAACAAGATGTTAACGATTGCATACAGAGTCAGTTAAAAGCCTGATTAAATAAATGTGTTTTAAGTTGTTTTTTAAAAGAATATAGAGATGTACAACATCTTAAACTAAATGGTAGATTATTCCATAAAACAGGTGCTTGATAACTAAAAGAGCGCTGACCATATGAGCCTAGTTGAATAGTTTTGGGCTTTAAAAGTAGTTTATCTGATATACGTAATTTTCGGCCGGGTGTATAAAGTTCTAAAAGATCTGAGAGGTAAACAGGCGCTAGATTATTTAAGCATTTAAAAGTAAGCAACAAAATCTTAAAATCAATTCGATATTTAACAGGTAACCAGTGTAAATTGTATAAAACAGGAGTTATGTGGTCACATTTTTTAGTTAAAGTAACAAGTGTAGCAGCAGTATTCTGTACTTTTTGTAATTTATCTATAAGCTTTAACGGTAAACCAACTAAAAGTGAATTAAAGTTATCTAATCGAGAAGTGACAAGAGAATTAACAAGTGACTTAGTGGCCTCTTCAGTTACAAATTTACGTATTTTACCTATATTTCTAATATTAAAATAACACAATTTACAAATATTATTTACTTGAGCTCCCATAAGCATAGAACTATCAAAGATTGCGCCAATATTACGAGCAGAATCAGATGAAAATATATCACAATTACCTATTACAACAGGGGGATTATCATCTGCAAATTTCCTTAAATGATGTCTTGAGCCTAATAACAAATATTCAGTTTTATCATCATTTAATTTTAGAAAGTTCTTTGACATCCATTTTCTAATTTCACTCATACAGTTCTCAAGTTGCAGTTTTGATAAATTGAAAGAGGATGGACAATTAGGTTTAAATGAAATATATAATTGGGTATCATCGGCATACAAGTGAAAGCTGAGACCATATTTTCTAACAATATCACCTAATGGCGACGTATAGAGGGTAAATAAAGCCGGTCCAAGAACTGAACCCCTGGGAACCCCAGATGACAAAACAGATTCAGAAGACGATTTACAATTAACTAAAATACACTGTTTTCTACCCACAAGATAGCTTTCTAAAAGATTTAATGCAGAGCCACAAATACCGAATTTAAAACTGTAGTCTACGTAGAAGAATGGAATGGTCAACTGTGTCGAAATAAAATTAAAAATGTACATTTTCTATTATCAATTTCCATCAAAATATCATTTGAAACCCGGGTTAAGGCTGTTTCGGTGCTGTGAAATTGTTTATAAGCACTTTGAAATGGTTCATACAAACAATATCATCTAGATGGGCCTTTATCTGAGAAGCAATACATTTCTCTAATATTTTAGAAACAAAACTTTAATTTTTAAAAATATTAGGATCCAGTGTAGACTTTTTAATTAAAAAGGGTAACATAAGCTTGCTTAAAAATGTTGGGAGCAGTAGAGGATGATATACAAGAATTAATAATATTAGTGAAAACTGGAATAACTTCGTCTAGACAGTCCTTAAGAACAGGAGTCGGAATAGGATCTAAGATTTAGGAGCAGACGATTTAATTAACTTTAAAACAAAAGATTCACTAACCAAATTAAATTTGTCTAAATAAACAGAGTTTTCTAACTTATCAAAATCATGAGCGTTAAAGTCAATAGTTTTATTTAAATCATCAAGTTCAGTTCGTATTTTCCGTATTTTTATTTGATAGAAATCAGAGAATAAATTCGCAAGTTCAGCATCATTATCATTATCCGGGAGAATAGTTCGCTCAGCATTATAATCTAAAAGGGAATTCACAACTTTATACAGGTCTTTTTGTCTGTTTTCGCCATTTTCTATTTTATCACAGTAAAATTTAATTTTAGTGTCTTCAATTAATTTATTCACATTGTTTTTTAAAGATTTATAAATCTGTTTATGGACATGTAGATTTGTTTTACGCCATAGATGACGGCCTTATTACGATCCCTTTTGGCTTCTAAAATGTCTAACATCATAGGGTCAAAAGCCACTCGTATGACCTATGACACAAACGTTCGCTATAACCGGTCACATCTTCAAATAGTGCAGGCCATCGAAAGTATAAAAGAACGAAACGAAATATAGATCTGTATTTTAATCAATTTGATCAGGGTGTAACTTCCTTGATTATGACCCCTGAATGCGAAAAATTGCTTTGTATACAACCACATTTTTATGTGGACGAAAGTAATCGTCGCCCATGTCTATCAGTCTGGACGTCCGGCCAGAAATGTTTGTGGACACTCTACAGGTCTGAATAAAATCGACCATATAAAATTCAAAATCGACTCTTCGAATTCATCAGAGTAGACGAAAACTTTTCTGAGGCCGGACCTCAGACATGGGTGCCGCTACCAATTTGTCGCCCCCTCCTATATCACTCCTTGCTGAATCTGCGCCTGCGCTGCCACGGGACTACAAAGGGTTCGTTGTGACAGGGCCTTGTCGACTTTGGGCCGCGCCGCCAACAAAATGATATTATTAGAGATTCTCGTAGTGGCCGCCCTATCCACATGGCCTTATTACTGTTTGTTAAGCCGAATGAAGTGTTTTATGATAGAAATTTTGCACGGACAAAGGCGCTACAACCTACTCGTATTTATGTTCTGATCGACTAGACACTGTTCCCAACTCGAATTGAAGACGGGCATACGCCATACAGTGTGCTATGAGGGAAATTTTGTCCGGGCAGCGGCGGTACGGCCTACTTTTATATCGCGTTCCAACTGCCAAGGAATCTTTTACGTGCGCGCAAATGTATAATGGGACCACGGTTTTTTGTCCCATCCGTACGACTAGACTCTAGACCACTACGCTATCGCAACCCCCACGTAAATCGATAAATAAATTGATGGAGTTGACTTGGTGAACAGGGCTAATCCCAACGTGCTATTGTAAGAATATATAGAATGGGGCTCAAGTTTCCGCTTCCCACGTTTTTCCTGTTGTTTGAGTATAAATGGGTATCGTATATTGGTTTATAGAGAAATGAAATGAAATGAAATGAGGTTTAACGTCCTACTCTTCTGCACTTAACCCTTGCTAATGGAAGACGGGCATACGCCATACAGTGTGCTATGAAGAAAATTTTGCCTGGGCAGTGGCGCTACGGCCTACGTTTATATCGATCTCCAACTGCCAAGGGATCTTTTACGCGCATGCCTATCTACACAGGACCTCGGTTTTTCGTCCCATCTGTACGACTAGACAGCTGTCTATACTTAGCCACGTGAAATAGAGAAATAATTGGTATAGATAAGGTAACTTTGAACAACATACATGTACTACATGTATCTGCATTTTGGTACAATTTCAGATAAAATCGAAATCACGCTAGTTGCTTCAATGGCAGACCTTATGATACACTGTGCATGGCTAACCATTCGAACATCCCCCCACCCCCGGTGACAAAGGAATATTACCTATTTCTACTTAATTGTCCCCTGCATTTCGAAGAAAGTGGGAGACTATTAAAATGGGTTCGTCCGTCTGTCTTTCTGTACACCCGCCTGTCTGTCTGTCTTTCCGTCACACTCTTTTTCCTACCGTTTTGCTCGAATTGGACTAATGTATCGAAATCCATCAGCCAAGGGATCTTTTACATGCACGCCAATGTATACACAGGGCCACATTTTTGTCCCATCCCAGGGACTAGTCAAAATGTCCTTGTCAGGTCCTCCTTTCTGCATTACCAACAAGGACAAATTGCGCCAGAAGATACTGATGAACTTTCTCTGCCATGGGAGTGCCATGGTTATGGACGCTCTGGGGGCAAAATGTACTAACCGATTGACTTTAACTTGATACACAGTGTTTAAAGTCACAAGAGGAGGAAGCCTAGATATTTTCAATAATTTCTGATAATTACAGTCAGACTTATGGTCCTTGACCACTTTCAAAATTCTGAGACGAAGAAGCTTATTGATTTTCAGCGATTTCCGATGAAATTCTTTAAAATCACATATAACTCTAGAACTAAATGAAAGGAACGGGCCTGTTTACATTGAAGCACAAATACTTTCTCTCCTGCGTACCAGAAACTAACCAAACAGTTAACATACTATGTATATAATATACTGTTCTAAATGTTTGTCTCCCGCCTGTCGAAGAAAGCAGCGGGCTATTAAAAAGGGTTCGTCCGTCTGTCTGTCTGTCTGTATGTCTGTCTTTGTCTGTCTGTCAGTCCGTCACATTTTTTGGGACACAATAACTCTCTTTCTAATTGAAATGAAATGAAATGAAATGGGGTTTAACTTCCTACTCTTTTGCACCTAACCTGGGCTAATGGAAGACGGGCATACGCCATACAGTGTTCTATTAGGGAAAGTTTGCCCGGGCAGCGGCGCTACGACCTACTCTTACATCGAATTCCAACTGCCAGGGGATCTTTTACGTGCACTCCAATGTGTACATGGGACCTCGGTTTTTCGTCCCATCCGAACGACTAGGCAGCTGTCTCTTTCTAATTGAGCTAAAATGTTCAAACTTGGTGTAGGTGTTCATTGGGTCAATACCTTGATGGCGTTCGAAGATGAGCATTTTCTGCTTAGGGTAAGTAGAGATAAGCAATTTCAATGGTTGATGCTTTGGGACATGATAACATTAGTTCTAATTAAGTGAGAGTGCAGAGGACACTTGGTGTATAGCTTTATTATATCAATTTCTTGACTAAGTTCGATAATAAAAAATTTCTGCTGAGGGTAAGCAGAGCGATAAGCAATTTGATTGATCGAGACTTTGGAACACATTAACTCTCCTACTAATTGAGGTAGAATGTTCAAACTTAGTGTAGACGTTCATTAGTTGAATGTCTTGATGGAGTTAAATGATAACATTGTCTGAATACAGTTAGCAGAGATAAAGAATCTGATAGGTTGATGCATTGGGGCACGGTAACCTTGGTTATAATGAAGTGAGAGCAATAAAACTCTGAATATAGATTCATTATATCATTACCATGACTAAGTTCGATGCTTCAAATTTTCTGCTTAGGCTAAGAAGCGGTAAGCAATTTGATTGGTCAAGACTTTGGAACATAACAACACTGCTTTTAATTGAGGTAGAATGTTTAAACTTGATGTACCGGTAGATGTTCATTAGGTGAATATCTTGACTGAGTTCAATGGTTAACATTTCGAGCTAAAGCTAAGCAGAACTAATCAATGTCATTGGTCGATGCTTTGGGATAAGATAATCTTGATTCTATCTGATAGAGAGTAACTTGGTGTATAGTTTGATTGCTCAAAACTTTTGAAAAAAATAAATGTGTGATTAATTAATGTGTATCATCTATTTATGTTGAGATTTCGGCGGGGGATATCAGCCTCACTGTAAATTTTAAGATAACTGATGACATTATACTATCAAATTGATTCAAATACCCCTTTTGCAGTGTATATGAAAGCTTGGATATCTGCTATGGAGTCTAGTTATTATTATTAAGCTTGTTATTAAGCTTTCATATGAAATATTGTTTCTGTTAAAGTTATTAAGCTTTAGTATTACATATGAAAGCTTTTTGTTTCTGTTAAGATTATTATGTTTTATATTTCATATGAAAGCTTATTGTTTCTGTTAATGTTATTATATGAAATATGAAAGCTTGTTGTTTTTGTTAAGATGATTATTATTATTATTAAGCTGTCATAAAGATTATTATTAAGCTTTCATATTACATATGAAAGCTTATTGTTTCTGTTAAGATTATTAAGCTTTCATATTACATATGAAAGCTTATTGTTTCTGTTAAGATTATTCCTATTATTATTTTTTTTTGTGTGTGTTTTATCCACAAATCGGATTTCTCAGAATCTAACCATAGGATCTTTCTGAAACTTTTACCTATCCCCCCCCCCAAATGGGCGGTGGTTGTTGATTAAATTAATTTTCAAAACGTTTTACGAATCCGAAATCACCGAATTTTACGAATGAAAAAACTGACGATGCGTAGGAGTAACTTTGTTATTTTTTGACCGATTTTACTAATTCTCTTTTCTTTGAATACCTTGAAAAAAATCATTTTCATCTGCAGTTTCACATTTTCGAATTTCGAAAATTCGTTGCTGTGATTTTGAACCCGAAGTTTAGACTAATTTGACAACTTCTTTAATAGTTGTACGATTTTCATGAAAGTTAGTATATAAGTAGATCTTACCGATGTGACTTCAAAAATATAATTAGACATTTTCTAAATTATCCCCCCTTGACGAAATTAAGGATCAAATTTAAAAAAAAAAAAATATCAAAGAAATATAGGTCAGAATGACCTAATTTTTTTTCGATACTAGACAAGTAATTACTGACTAGTACACAAAATATGGCGTTTGTGGATCGAACCGGAAGTGCCACCATCTTTAAAAGCGAAAAAGCGGAATTTATTTGCTTTTTTACTTACAGACTCGGGAGTTATATTTTCAGAATCTTTGAAGGAATGCCTAAAAATCTATCGGATCAGAATTTTGATTTCGGTCACATGATGGTCACCATTTTGAATTGAAAATGAAAAATAGAAGCAATTTGAAGGGCCGGGATTTTGGAACACAATAACTCTCCTTCTAATTAACCCTAGAATGTTCAAACTTGGTGTAGACGATCACTAAGCCAATGTCATGATTGAGTTCAAAGATGAGCATTTTCTGCCTAGGGTAAGCAGAGATAAGCATGCTGATTTGTTGATTCTTTAGGGCACGATAGCTTCGGTTATAATGAAGGGAGGGCGGTGAAACCCTTGTCAATAGAGAGTCTAATAGCTAGCCTGTTGTGTGAAATCATTGTATCAGTTTTTTAAATATCAGGGATAGCAAAAAAAAAAGAGATCGAAAATCCAAAAAGTCGTATTTTTACGATTTGGAGCATTTTTAAAGATCCCTTTCTATCAAAGTCAACATAATATTTTTTGGGAACTTCTTCTAAAAAGAGTCTAATCGATAGTCTTTTATATGAAACTATCGATCAACAGTCCAAAACATCAGGAGTAGAAGAATAAAAGGATCGAAAATTGAAAACGGCACCCTTTCATTGTTAAGCAAAACATGCAGTGTCTGTCGATTTCCAGGTTGCACGTGACATGGAGTATGGTGTCCAACCTCGTGGGTTTTCTCCGTCTCTTTCAGTTTCCGCAAAGGAAGTTTAAAAAACATATGTTAGTCCCGAAATAACTTAGTTTGTGTCGAATGGAAGTTAAGACACATTTCTCTATTTCTCTTTTATCTTTAAAGTTTTGTAATAATCGGATGGTAATCAAAGGTACTGTAAAAGTGATAAAACAGAAAATTTCGCCCGGTTGTAATGTTTCTTACTTTAAAGTCAGCAATTTGCTGATTTTAAGGGGCAAACGTTTATTGCGAACGATTAAGCTGGTCAGGAGGAGCTTATTTTTAAAAGTTTTGTAATATTCGGTTGATAACTAAAGATACCGTGCAAATTAAACTGTTAAAATAGAAAATTTGGACCGGTTGAAATAGTTCTCGCTGTCGGTCAGCAATTTGCCAAATTTAGGGAGGTTACGTGGCTGAATGGTTAGCACCTGCGCTCTATATCGTAACGTCTGTCATTGAGTCAACTGGCGTTGTTTCGATTCGAACGCCCGATTGAAATGTTTTTTGCTACAAGTCAGCAATTTCCCGATTTTAGGGAGGCTGAATGGCTGAATGGTTAGCATGTGCGCGCTGTTTCGTAACGTCTGTCATTGAGTCAGCCGGCGTCGTTTCGATTTCCAGGTTGCACGTGACATGGAGTATGGTGTCCAACCTCGTGTGTTTTCTCTGTGTCCTTCGGTTTCCTCCCACGGCTAAAGACCCGTACGCGCAAGGGAAGTTTTTAAATAGAATTACAAGACGTATGTTAGTCCCGAAATAACCTCGTTTGTGTCGAATGGACGTTAAGCCGCATTTCTCTCTTTCTCTTTTATTTTTTAAGTTTTGTTATAATCGGTTCGTAATCAGAGATACTGTAAAAGTGATAAAACAGGAAATTTCGCCCGGTTGTAATGTTTCTCCTTTAAAATCAGCAATTTGCCGATTTTGGGGGGCAAACGTTTATTGCAATATTGCAAACGATTAAGCTGGTCAGAGGGAGCTTATTTTTAAAAGTTTTGTAATATTCGGGTGATAATTAAAGGTACCGTGCAAATTAAACTGTTAAAATAGAAAATTTCGCCCGGTTGAAATGTTTCTCGCTGTAGGTCAGCAATTTGCCAAATTTAGGGAGGTTGCGTGGCTGAATGGTTAGCACCTGCGCTCTGTATCGTAACGTCTGTAATAAGCCATTTGCCAATTAGGTCAAGCGTGGGCGTTCTGAGTTATCTCCTCTTGCGCTGAGAGCTATACCGGACATCGTCAGCAGAAATAGCGTCATTAGCTACGCGTTTGTTTACATTATGTCATCTACCTTTATAAACCATCATGAGCCATCGTTTCGTTAATTTTAATTTACCTGAACTACAGACTTATTTGCGCAAGAGGGGAATTACGGTCAGTGGATATAATAAGCCAGCTTTAATTGATATTGCCGTTGCAGCCGATAAACTCCAGTTATCCACTGACCCTGATCTTTCGTCCGATTCCACAACAGACGTTATAAAAAATAAGTTACAACAAGCTAATCTTTCTACCTATATAACTTCTGATCCACTGAAAATAAATGGTTATACAGAAGCCTTCAGTAGTATTCCCGAATTTGGTTTAATTGACATTTTTAACTACTTAATATTTAGCAAGTCTGAGTATGACGGCAAAAAGTTAAAGGGCTATAAGTCATTTGAAAAATTGATTATTTTCGGATGGTCATGTTATTAGTCTTTTGTTTAATGAAATCCATGAAGAGTCAAAGAGTTGTATTTTTAAAGCTAAAGTTAAACCAACCCATAGAGATAAAACCTATTTACAGAAAGAGTATTATGAGCTATGGTTTGTTGTTGACAAAAAGGATGGATCTGTGATTACTGGCTACTGTGAATGTAAAGGAGGGTAAGTGTTTCCATACTGTAAAGCCTGTCTCACGTGGTAAGCATATATAGAGACCTAAGCAACAAATTTAGATAGAAGACACCTGTTTCATTATGGTACTGATAATGTCAGGCTACTGCCACAAGTAAGCTTACCAATAACTTTTTTGAATATGCACTAATTGAAATTCTAGAATTCACATTGATTTATAATCTCCTCGCTGTTTTAATGTTACAGGACTGATGGTGCTTGTCGTCATTTAGCTGCTTCCCTTTACGAGCTAGAAGCCTTCGAAGTAAAATCATGCACAGGAATTGAAAATGTATGGAAGAGAAAGTCTCGACAACCTGATAAAGCCATTGACATCAGAAGTATGAACATTGTTGCTGCAAGGTATAACTCAAGAGATTTTGTTTGGCGACGTGAAGTTAGCCTGTTGTTCGTTGTTCGGTATTCGCGAATAACGAACAACGAGCCAGTTTGTTGTTCGGTATTCGCGAATAACGAACAACGAGCTGGTTTGTTGTTCGGTATTCGCGAATAACGAACAACGAGCTGGTTTGTTGTTCGGTATTCACCAGATATGGAATTAGTAATGTAATAAAAGATTTTTTGCAGGGAACGCGCCGCAGGCGGGTTTTTATAAGCCTAACTGGATTATAAAGCTTCAAAATACTGGGAAATAGATTCTCACAACTTCTCTTTCTATCCGACGATATGGAATTAGTAATCTAATAAAATAACTTTTGTAGGGAACACGCCACAGGCGGGTTTTTATGAGCCTAACTGGATAATAAAACTTCAAACTTCTGGGAAATAGATTCTAACAACTTCTCTTTCTATCTGAAGAAAGAGCTGTTACATATTGGCGAATAACGAACAACGAGTCAGTTTGTTGTTCGGTATTGGCGAATAACGAACAACGAGCCGGTTTGTTGTTCGGTATTCACCGTATATGGAATTAGAAATATAATAAAGGTACTTTTGTAGGGAACACGCCACAGGCGGTTTTTTATGAGCTTAAATAGACAATAAAACTTCAAACTTCTGGGAAATAGATTCTAACAACTTCTCTTTCTATCCGAAGAAAGAGCTGTTACATATTGGCGAATAACGAACAACGAGCCAGTTTGTTGTTCGGTATTCACCGTATATGGAATTAGTAATATAATAAAGGTACTTTTGTAGGGAACACGCCACAGGCGGGTTTTTATGAACTTAAATAGACAATTAAACTTCAAACTTCGGGGAAATAGATTCTAACAACTTCTCTTTCTATCCGAAGAAAGAGCTGTTACATATTCGTGAATACCGAACAACGAGCTGGTTTGTTGTTCGGTATTCACCGTATATGGAATTAGTAATATAATGAAAGTACTTTTGTAGGGAACACGCCACAGGCGGGTTTTTATGAGCTTAAATAGACAATTAAACTTCAAACTTCGGGGAATTAGATTCTAAGAATTTCTCTTTCTATCCGAAGAAAGAGCTGTTACATATTGGCGAATAACAAACAACGAGCCAGTTTGTTGTTCGGTATTCGCGAATAACGAACAACGAGCTGGTTTGTTGTTCGGTATTCGTGGAACAACGAGCTGGTTTGTTGTTCGGTATTCACCGTATGTGGATTTATTAATATAATAAAGGCACTTTTGTAAGGAACGCGCCACAGGCGGGTTTTTATGAACTTAAATAGACAATTAAACTTCAAACTTCGGGGAAATAGATTCTAACAACTTCTCTTTCTATCCGAAGAAAGAGCTGTTACATATTCGTGAATACCGAACAACGAGCTGGTTTGTTGTTCGGTATTCACCGTATATGGAATTAGTAATATAATGAAGGTACTTTTGTAGGGAACACGCCACAGGCGGGTTTTTATGAGCTTAAATAGACAATTAAACTTCAAACTTCGGGGAATTAGATTCTAAGAACTTCTCTTTCTATCCGAAGAAAGAACTGTTACATATTGGCGAATAACAAACAACGAGCCAGTTTGTTGTTCGGTATTCGCGAATAACGAACAACGAGCTGGTTTGTTGTTCGGTATTCACCGTATGTGGATTTATTAATATAATAAAGGTACTTTTGTAAGGAAAACGCCACAGGCGGGTTTTTATACGCTTAAATAGACGATTAAACTTCAGTCTTCTGGGAAATAGATTCTAACAACTTCTCTTTCTATCCGAAGAAAGAGCTGTTACACATTGGCGAATAACGAACAACGAGCCGGTTTGTTGTTCGGTATATTGGCTCGTTATTCGTTATTCGCCAATATGTAACAGCTCTTTCTTCGGATAGAAAGAGAAGTTGTTAGAATCTCTATTTCCCAGAAGTTTGAAGTTTTATTATCTATCTAAGCTCATAAAAACCCGCCTGTGGCGTGTTCCCTACAAAAGTACCTTTATTATATTACTAATTCCATATACGGTGAATACCGAACAACAAACCAGCTCGTTGTTCGGTATTCGCCAATACCGAACAACAAACTGGCTCGTTGTTCGTTATTCGCCAATATGTAACAGCTCTTTCTTTGGATAGAAAGAGAAGTTGTTAGAATCTATTTCCCAGAAGTTTGAAGTTTTAATGTCTATTTAAGCTCATAAAAAACCGCCTGTGGTGTGTTCCCTACAAAAGTACCTTTATTATATTACTAATTCCATATACGGTGAATACCGAACAACAAACCAGCTCGTTGTTCGTTATTCGCCAATACCGAACAACAAACTGGCTCGTTGTTCGTTATTCGCCAATGTGTAACAGCTCTTTCTTCGGATAGAAAGAGAAGTTGTTAGAATCTATTTCCCAGAAGACTGAAGTTTAATCGTCTATTTAAGCTCATAAAAACCCGCCTGTGGCGTGTTCCTTACAAAAGTACCTTTATTATATTAATAAATCCACATACGGTGAATACCGCACAACAAACCAGCTCGTTGTTCGGTATTCGTGAATACCGAACAACCAACCAGCTCGTTGTTCGTTATTCGCGAATACCGAACAACAAACTGGCTCCTTGTTTGTTATTCGCCAATATGTAACAGCTCTTTCTTCGGATAGAAAGAGAAGTTGTTAGAATCTATTTCCCCGAAGTTTGAAGTTTAATTGTCTATTTAAGTTCATAAAAACCCGCCTGTGGCGTGTTCCCTACAATAGTACCATTATTATATTACTAATTCCATATACGGTGAATACCGAACAACAAACTGGCTCGTTGTTCGTTATTCGCCAATATGTAACAGCTCTTTCTTCGGATAGAAAGAGAAGTTGTTGGAATCTATTTCCCAGACGTTTGAAGTTTTATTGTCTATTTAAGCTCATAAAAACCCGCCTGTGGCGTGTTCCCTACAAAAGTACCTTTATTATATTACTAATTCCATATACGGTGAATACCGAACAACAAACCAGCTCGTTGTTCGGTATTCGCCAATACCGAACAACAAACTGGCTCGTTGTTCGTTATTCGCCAATATGTAACAGCTCTTTCTTTGGATAGAAAGAGAAGTTGTTAGAATCTATTTCCCAGAAGTTTGAAGTTTTAATGTCTATTTAAGCTCATAAAAACCCGCCTGTGGCGTGTTCCCTACAAAAGTACCTTTATTATATTACTAATTCCATATACGGTGAATACCGAACAACAAACCAGCTCGTTGTTCGTTATTATCCAATACCGAACAACAAACTGGCTCGTTGTTCGTTATTCGCCAATGTGTAACAGCTCTTTCTTCGGATAGAAAGAGAAATTGTTAGAATCTATTTCCCAGAAGACTGAAGTTTAATCGTCTATTTAAGCTCATAAAAACACGCCTGTGGCGTGTTCCTTACAAAAGTACCTTTATTATATTAATAAATCCACATACGGTGAATACCGAACAACAAACCAGCACGTTGTTCGGTATTCGTGAATACCGAACAACAAACTGGCTCGTTGTTTGTTATTCGCCAATATGTAACAGCTCTTTCTTCGGATAGAAAGAGAAGTTCTTAGAATCTATTTCCCCGAAGTTTGAAGTTTAATTGTCTATTTAAGCTCATTAAAACCCGCCTGTGGCGTGTTCCCTACAAAAGTACCTTTATTATATTACTAATTCCATATACGGTGAATACACAGGATAGTGTCACAGACCTTTTTTTTTGGTGCCATTGACCAAGGATCGACCCTGAAAATATGCAGCAGAGATGAGAGTACGGTTTGGATTGATTTCCACATCTAACCAGCGACTCGACTGTATAGTGCAACATATTTGTTTTGGAGCATATTCCAAAACTAAGGGAAAATTTTGGAAGACGATAAGAAAACAGCAATCAAAAGAAATCTATTTAAGGGACAGCGTTGATGAAGACATTCAGCCAATAGGTAAATAAATTTTTTTCTAAAAATTGAACATGTAATTTGTTTAACCAGACCAATTAAAATTAATTAAGATAGGTGTTTAAAATTCAACCAAATAATAATAAAGTCTAGTTATAATTCTACTATGTGACTTGATAGCTAGATAGGTATGTTAAAATTGGTAAACTGGATTTAAAGTGTAAGAGGCGTTAGCTGCAAAAATGTTTTTATTAATTAAGGAATAATAAAGAAACGGAATAGGGAATAAAAGAATTAAATGATATCTCCGGTTTAAGTAGAAAATGGTGATTTTGCGTGGATGACACAAAACTCCATGAGAATTAATCTACTTGGGTCTTAATAACATCTCAAATGTAGATAGGGAGGTCGACGACGTGGTTGTTCGTACAATGTAGGCCTACATGAATGAAATGTACCTGTATATGTATTCATGTTTTATAGAATACGGTTAAAGTATAAACTTAGGGTAAAGGAAAATGCCCCCGGTAAATTTAAAACTGAAGGATCCTTTGTGCTTATATATATATATATATATATATATATATATACTATTCAAAAAAAAGTAGGGGATATTTGATTTTGGGGGCATAATACTAAAATATGCAAATGACTACGAAAAAAGTCACTATAGAACCTGACAGAAGAAACATTTCCAGTTACATGTGACGCCCAAACGCACCAATAGCTACCGCATGGAATGCAAGTGATGCTTGGGATCATCATGGGGGTCCAACCCAAGATTTGCACGACTCTGACTTTGAATGTTACAGTCATTGTGGCATTGAATTCCAGGGTGGAAACATCTGTTAAATTGTTTTAGTGACAAGAAAACAAATTTTGATATACGTCGGCGTACCCAAAATGAAAGGTTACGTGCCCTTGGCATGCTACAGATCGGCACAACACAGGCGGTTGTGGCGCGGACGATGAATGTTTCTCAGTCTGTCATAAGCAGGCTATGGTCCAGATACCGTGATACACAATCTGTACAGGACAGACCACGCTCAGGTCGACCAAGGGCGACAACTCAAGCCCAGGATCGATTTATCCGTACCTTGGCCTTGAGAAATCTTGTCATCACAGCAAATCAGATCAGCGCTCATCTTCAAACATACACTAGTGTGAGAGTGAGTGGCCAGACGATTTGGAATCGACTGCATAGGGGTCACCTTCGCGCCCGACGTCCTCGCGTGATCCCTTGTTTGAGAGATCATCACATTCAGGCAAGACGTCGTTGGTGTAGGGATCGTCAACACTGGGATAATCGACGCTGGATCAATGTGATGTTTTCAGATGAGTCAAGGTTCACTGCTGATTTTTTGGACAGACGTAGGAGGGTGTGGCGTCGTCGAAACGAGCGCTTCCAAGACGTTAACGTCATCAGACATGATCGATTTGGGGGTGGTTCTGTTATGGTGTGGGGAGGCATCACTGTTGCTGGAAGAACGGCTTTACATGTTGTTGCAGGTCGGGTTACAGGCCAGTACTACCGGGACAACATCTTGGCAGTCCATGTTGTGCCGTTCGCACGACGTCATGGCCGCCGTTTCATGTTCCAGGATGACAACGCAAGATGTCACAGGGCCAGGATCGTTACAGGTTATCTCCAACAACAGAACATCACCACATTACCTTGGCCACCACTGAGTCCCGACCTCTCCCCCATCGAGCATGTCTGGGACATGCTTGGACAGAGGTTACGTCAACGTCAACAACGTCCTGCCAATGTTCAAGAACTTGCTGCTGCGTTGCAACAGGAATGGGACAATCTGGACCAAAATGACCTTAGACGTCTCATTAGGAGTATGCCACGTCGGATCAATGCTTGTTTGGCAAACAGAGGAGGATTTACCCGTTACTGACTTTGTTGTGATGCTGTGGTAACTTTGCTGTTTGACCCCGGGTATCATTTTACCCTTATAATGGTCAGTCTAACTTAGTCTAACGATCATTTGGAATAAATCGATGAATGTGAACTTCATTTCATTTTGTCATTTGTTTCTTCGTCAGTTTCATTAGGTGACTTTAATAACACTTAAAAATCAAATATCCCCTACTTTTTTTGAATAGTATATATCAAACAAATTTATTATCCATGAACAGTGCGGCAATGTACCTCATCACAACCATGACATCAACATTACATCAATACTGGCAAGACATCGTCAATGACATCAACATGGACCGATATAAACATCATGACATCGGTTGTGAATAGTTTAGGAACTATCGATGTATACAATTATAACACATATCAAAAGGTTCAACCGCTACCTAGCGACCCAAATGCAAAAACAAAGTCAAATTCTGCCTCGAACTGTCAACCGCATGGCCACCTTTATTCCCCAGCGGAAACGTTGCCCTAGCAACCAAACTTAGACTTGCACAGTCCAGACTCTAATTTAAGAATAAGGTAATCTTATCCGGGATTCATAATAATAATAACCAGACCTGCATGCAGGAATGCCGGGTTTCACTGGTGCCACGTTACTCTTAAACATGTCACTTCCGGTGCCAAGTTACCCTTGAACATATGTCACTTCCGGTACCAACGAAACCACTAAACAGGTTTCCAAATTAACACTGCACACAAATAAAATGGACGCAGAATCAACCAATCAATCCAGCAATATCATGTTATTTTATACATTTGTTACTTGTAAATGATCTTGACAAAATTAAATTACTTCCGGTGTTAATGAAAATGTTCGATTAGTCTTATGAAATCAGAAATGGCATATGATATAATATAGTGAAAATTTTATGTAAATAGAATAATAATTGGCACTTTTAAAGACCAAAAAACTTGAAAAGTGACTTGTAGAAAATCGGCTATTTCTCTGCAACCGTACAAGTTAGAAACCATTTTGTGGTATCTGTATGATCGTATGGGTTCATTCTATTTGTTGATTGGCATCAAATACCATAATTTTAAAAAGATTTCAAAACAGACTCATTTGAATAAAATATCTGTTTTGAAGGCTAAAAATACAGTTTTTGCCAAAATGACGTTACTTCCGGTGATAATGAAAATCTTAAATTACTTGTATGAAATCCCAAATGGCATTAGGTATAACATGGTGTAACGTTTAAGAAAATCAAATAATAATTGACACTTTTATGGCCCCGAAACCTTCAAAAGGGACCTGTAGAAAACCGTCTATTTCTCGGCAACCGAACAAGTTAGGAACAGGGGCCCTCGTGTCTGAGTCAATCGTTTCTATACACTGTTACTGTCGAATCCATTACTGAATGAGAATGCAGTCATTGTATTGGCATAAAAATCATCAATCAAGATGAACCTAAGTTATCTTGCTTATCTCTGCCTACCCTAAGCAGAAAATGCTCATCTTCGAACTCCATCACCTAATAAGCATACACACCAATTTTGAACATTTTAACTCAATTAGAAGGAGAGTTATTGTGTTCCAAAGTCTCGACCAATCAAATTGCGTATCGGTCTGCTTACCCTGAGCAGAAAATACTCATTGTCGAACTTAGTCAAGGTATTACTGTAATGAAACTATACACCAAGTTTCATCACTCTCACTTAATTAGAACTAAAGTTATCGTGTCCCAAAGCATCAACCAATCAAATTGCTTATCTCTGCCTACCCTAAGCGGAAAATGCTCAGACAGACAGACCGACCCATTTTAATAGTCCCCCAACTTTGTTTGAAAGGCGGGGGACAAAAAAATAATATTTGTTTTCGAAAAATGGTACCTAACTGTCAAAATTGTAGTTTTTGGTAAAATTATGCCACTTCCGCTGCCGACAGATAACACTATCGTTAACAAAAAAAAATGACAATTGAGACAACGAATCATATGAACTTTGTTTTATACAAATCGAACAATAAAAAAATAATCCAGGACTGAAAAACAGAATTAGTCAATGGCGGCCAAGGAAAATTACTGAGACAAAATTTTTCTAACATTTTTGCTCAAGTCAGATGACTCTTTAATTGTGTATAAAACACGACTAAAAAATATTCAAAAATAAAAAAGTTTTTTGTAAAATTTTAAATTTTCAAAATTTGGCGCCTAATATCTTCGAAGATTTGCCGAAAATCAAAAATCGAAAGTAGCGTAGCTATGTGCCCCGTCTCCGGCTATGCCAAAATGTATTGAAAGTTAAAATCCAATGATTATTGTTACTGTAATATTTTTAAAAACGATAACTTCGGTGATTTCGGACATTTCGCATTGTCGCAGAACGTTCAAAATAGCTTTATCCTCTAAGACACACCCACTTTCCTAGAAAAAGCGAAGAAATCGTAATGCGACAAGCAGTTGCTGAGATCTACTCAAAACAAAAGAATAATAATATTAATAATAACAGGTCAAAAAACAAACATTTCTAATTATCATCTACAGAGTAATAAAACAAACATGAGCCAATCAGTCTGCGTGTAATTCTAAAAGACAAATTTTAGTAATTGGGCGAGTTAAAATAATAGAATCATCTTTAAATTCGCTGGCCCTGGAACGTTTGGCGCTTGTCGCAACGGATGACGGAGTATTCACTTTAACTGTTCTAACCAATCCATCGTTCGAGGTAATCACATCTACGCCCCGAGCAAGTGGCCATTGTTCTCTCGGATAGTTATCGTCGGCCAAAAGTACAATATCATCGATTCTGGTATTCATATGCTTTACAGTCCATTTGGTTCTTTCTTTTAGGGTGGGAATATATTCTTCCACTCAACGCTTCCAAAATACACCTGACGCCACGCCACTTTCTTCTTAGGTACAAGCAAGCCTGGAAATAAGTCACCTGTCAGGCACAGATTCCGGGCTTTGTCAGGCACAAAATCTCTGGCACTGATTTGTCTTTTTTAATGATATTGTTAATACATGTCCGGCACTAAGTTGAAAATGTCAGGTGCTATTTCATTTATGCCTGACATTTTGTCAGGAACATCTAAAACTGTTTATTTCCAGGCCTGGGTACAAGTCTTTTTGATCAAACACTCGAGGTGGGTAAAGTAGAACTTGACCTAAGGTGTAGAAGATGGTTTGGTGTTAACGGTGATTCGTCAAATACATCATCGCTTACCCATGTAAGTGGTCGACTATTAATAACCAATACAGCTTCTGAAACAACAGTTAACAAAATCTCATCACAGACAAGCTGTTCTTTTAACACTGATTTAAGTATCTGCCTAATTGAACGGCTGCCGGTGGGTTAAAACGCCAGCGGATACTTTTATGGACATAAAACTTCGAAATTCTTGACTGGTTGAATTCATTGATACGGCCCCTTAGTTCTTTCTCAGCGGAAACAAAATTAGAACCATAATCACTAAAGATTTCTTCAGGACAACCTCTTAAGCAAATATACCGCCTTAAGCAATTGATGTATGAGTCCGTATTTAAAGAATGCGCAATTTTCATATGGACTGCCCTGGATGCCATCCTTGTAAACAAACAACCATATCTCTTTACAATACTTCTACCCTGCTTTACAGACAATTACCCAAAATAATCGATTCCTTCACAAGAGAAAGGGGGTTTATCTGGTGTCAACGCTGTTTAGGCAAATTTCCCATAAACATAAACTGCTCCTCACAACGTTTGGCTCTCTTCTGACCACACATTTCCGTAAAACCCTATGGACAGCAGATCGCCCTTTGACGATCCAATATTTACCCCTCAAGAAAGACAAAACTGATTCCTGACCTAAACGACAGCCTTCCGAATGAGTTGAACTAATAACCAAATCTGTAACATGGTGTTTATACGGAAGGATAAATGGATGTTTTACATCTTCACCTACAGGTCCTTTATCCAATCTTACTCCAACCTTCAGTAATCCATCTAAAAGTTGTGGATTTAGCTTCCGGTGTGATGAATCAATCTGCGAAGGGTTAGAACTCTCGCTAACATGAAGCAGTGCCTTTAAGCTGTCGGGAAACACCTTCCGTTGAACAAAATTGATAACCTCTGACCCAGCTTCTTTGATCTCTCCAACCGTTAAAAACCTTTCAAATTATTAGGACACCCCTGTCCTAAAACCTTTAACTTTAAATATCTTTTAAACCTTAAGATCCAGTCAACGCCTCTCTTCAATCGCCACCACGAGGAATACCTCAAAATTAAATCATCAAAAACATCCTTGTCAACTGACGCAACATACATGTTTGCTTCTTTCCGAACTTCAGGGTCGTTATCCTTTAACTCTGGAATAACAATAGGTGAAGGCCAATCACTTTCATCCCCCCACCCCCAGGAATTCTGGACCACTAATCCATCTATTGTCATTCACCATGGTCTTTAACTTTAATCCATTGGAACCAACATCAGCAGGATTCAAATTCCGATTTACATAACGCCATTCTGCAATCGTAGATCCAAGATGAATAACTGTTAATCTATTCGATTCAAACGTATGGAACCTTTTACTATCATTATTAATACAATTTAAAACTGACAACGAATCTATCCAAAATACAGTCTTCTCTATAGCAAACTCCAATTATTACTGCATTACTCTTCTCATCTTCACAGCAACAACCGCAACCGATAATTCCAGCCTTGGAATAGACACCTCACGAATAGGAGCCAACCTACATTTCCCAAATACAAAAGGACAGGAACCGCTCCACTTGAATTTATGAATCTCAAATATGCAACAGTAAAATAATCAACTCTAGAAGCATCGCAAAATATATGTAACTGGACCTCCCCAATAACACCAAATACCTTAGGTTTCAAACACCTATCAACCTTAATTTCAGAAAACCTATCCAAATCCTTTAATCATCTCTACCATTGAAGCTTAGGATCATCACAACCTAGATTTCTCCTACTCATAATGTATGGAGCGATAAACCCAATAGGATCAAATAATGAATAAACAACTGACAAAATACTTCTTCTTGTCGTAACCTTCTCAAACGAATACAACAACTTCTCACTGACCTCCCATGGCAAGACATATAATTCGGTATCCCACCTCAATCCTAAAGCACTCTGGGTGGGCAAAGGTTTATCCAAATCAACAATAGACTTGGCTCTATCTTTTTCTGGAACGTTCTGCAAAAACCTGCGATCGTTACAACACCACTTAGTCAACCTAAAACCGCAAGTAAATAATAACTTTGACAACTCGTGGAACAATTTAACTGATAAATTTAAAGAATCAAGTGACTTCATCTGTATTCCACAATCTCTGCAACTGTTCCTTTAGATCATCTTTAACTTCAGTTTCTTCGTGACTAATAACGGAGCTAAAAAAATTAAAACAAAACTCATTAAAATCTCGTGGCTGATCAACTGATCCAACAACAATCCAGCCTAACCTATACTTAATAGCAACTGGTTCATTTTTCCCACCTTCTCTGTAATCTAAAGGGATAAAAAGATTTTTGACCGTTCTTTAACACCAATAATAACAGTTACCTCATGAAACTGCACTTCAGGACAGTCAATATCTTTCAAATGTAAGTGTTTCTGTAAATCTTCCATCCTTGGATTGTAGTGGTGGGAATTGGTAATGATGGTACAGTTCTAACATCACTGAAATCAACCGATGTATCTCCATCTGAAGACTTGATGACAATATCGACTAATTCACTTTCAACTCCCTTAGATCTTGTAATACCTGTGGCAGTACATGGATCAATCTCGCCACCAGTATCCAGCAAAGCATAAGTAGTGACTTCTTTCTTGGTGATTTCCAAGACAAACCTTCTTTCCACCAGCCCCAGCAGCAGCAGTAACAACACTGAACTGGATTGACTCAAATTAAACAAATTAACATCATGCAACAAAGTATTGTGATCCTTTTCACAATTAGGAACCCGACATCTAAATCCAGACTTATCACAAAATTTAATCGAATGTCCTTTATTTAAACACTTAAAACATAACTGGAGGTCACCAAAAACTTTACTTTTTCCTCTATTGTCAAAATCTATAAACTGACTTCCAAATAGGATGCCTACTTGCACAGTAAATATATGGTGATCTATAATTTTCAGCACTGGATCTTAAAATGTTGGGAGGACTTGAATTCATCTTACCAGCTGCATTTGAACTCGTTGTAGCCATAAGAGTTGCCATCGGTCTGGGTTTTCTAAAATAGGAACTTTAAAATTTCTTCTCTCTGGAATTATTTGACAAGTCTTCCCCAACCTCATTGTTAACTAATACTGCTCGTTCTTTAACAAAATGTTAAAAAATGTATAAACCTTGGTCTGGAGCTATTTTCAAGAATTCTACCAGCCCTTTCCGCCCACTTAGCCATCAAAAACATAGGTAATTTAGAATTCAAGTCCCTCAGCGTGTTCATGTGTTCTAAATCATTCATGTAGTCTCTTCCCATACCAGCTAGTGTTCTATTAGTTATCTCCAAGTTACGAACAAATTCCATCAGCAAAGCACTATTTGCAGTCTCGACAACAGATAAGTTCTCTAACTTAGTCATATAGGCTTTTGCAATAACATGAGGTTTGCCGAAATTCTCACGCAAAGTTCCATTAGCTGTTTCAAATCCTGTCTCTACAGGTAAATTTACACACAATTCTATGAACTCCCTGGCCTTTCCACTACAGTGCTGAATTAAAAGTTGTAATTTACGTGATTCCTCAGGGTCTCTAACAGAGTCTCAAAATTGTGCATGAAAGAAATAAATTTTAAAGGATCACCATTAAATGTCATATATTCCAACTTTGGAGTTGAAACCATCTGGCACAGTTTTTGTACTAAGTCATTTGTTGTATTTTGTGTGTTATCACAAATATCACTTCTCAAAACAGAAACATTATAAGTATGAACAGCATTCTGCCTATCAGTATTTACATGATAAATTAAATTAGAACTTGGACTAGAGCGTGGAGGGATAACATGACTGACTGGCACATTACTACTATAAGATGTGGAAGTATTTGTGAATGTAGGCCTACCATCAATGGTACAAGTAGGTATTAAATTATAGTTTGTCGAATTACATACAGGTTACAATTTGCGTCATAATGGAATGGATGACATATTATATGATGAAAAAGACAAATTATTAGATATAGGTAAGTAATTAGCAAAATTATTAAATGGCCGTGGCATAGAAGAAACTGTACTAACCGATATATTATTATCATCTGTTCGAGGTATGATATGATTATTAACAGATAAACTCACTCTATCAGTATCAGGTTGTACAATAGATTCCCTAGTTACAGATTTATACTGTGGTAAAGTATTAGTAGTATTACAATACATAAGCCTACCTACACCTTGTTTGTAAGATGAATAAACATTATTAATTGACATGGGCAGGCTTACAACAGAATAACTGTGATCCACGCAAGTTACATGAGGTATAACGCAAGTTACAGGTTGTACAATAGATTCCCTAGTTACAGATTTATACTGTGGTAAAGTATTAGTAGTATTACAATACATAAGCCTACCTACACCTTGTTTGTAAGATGAATAAACATTATTAATTGACATGGGCAGGCTTACAACAGAATAACTGTGATCCACGCAAGTAACATGAGGTATAACATTTGATAATACAGGATTGTGCTCAACTGGTATGTTATTACAATTTGATTTAACAATGAAATTTGGAGATTCAAATAAATTGACAGGTCCTTCTATATCAATAAGGACAGAGTCTCTACCACCATGAGGTAAATTTCGTTAACACACGGCGTAAAACAATTTATGTCATCACTGGTGAAAGTTTTTTCTGGCGAATCTAAAGTAAGCTCAAATTTGTAATTATCAGGCCTAGGGGACAGTAGTGTTCGATCACAATAAACATCAGATTTCCTGTCTTCATTTTCATTTTCAGCCTTTTCATAAAGTTCTAAACTAATTTGTGCTTGTTGTTCTTCAAATTCAATATTTAACAATTCTTCGTCGGCTTTTAACCTGGTTAACCTTTCTGACTGACACTTCCATTTTTTGTTTAATATGTTGCCTTTTCGAACGTGCAAGAGCTAACTTTTCTTTATGTTGTAAAATTTTATGACTGACTTGCGAACCAAGCGAACTATCGTCGTCAGAATGAAAAACGTCACATTGTTTGTTATCTTCTTCAGACATGATGAAAGTTTACCATAAAAGTAAAAACTTGAACAATCGACAGTTTGCATAATCACAAGTTCAAAGTACTTATATAAATATATCGGCACACTACGATAGAGTTAATTAAACAAATTTGTTATCCATAAAAACTTGAACAATCGACAGCTTGCATAATCACAACTTCAAAGTGCTTGTATATATATCGGCACACTACGATACAGTTAATCAAACAAATTTGTTATCCATGAACAGTGTGGCAATGTACATCATCACAAATATTACATCAATACTGGCTAGACATCGTCAATGACATCAACATGGACCGATATAAACATCATGGCATCCGTTGTGATTAGTTTAGGAACTATCGATGTATACAATTATAATACATATCAAAAGGTTCAACCGCTACCGAGCGATCCAAATGCAAAAACAAAGTCAAATTCTGCCTCGAACTGTCAACCGCATGACCACCTTTATTCCCCAGCTGAAACGTTGCCCTAGCAACCAAACTTAGACTTGCACAGTCCAGACTCTAATTGAAGAATAAGGTAATCTTATCCGGGATTCATAATGATAATAATAATGCCCATATTTGAAAGTAAAAAGGTAGTCACACCCTTGTAAATTCACAGGTTTTAAATAAAAGGCTCAGAGTGAAACACAGTCCCCCGTTATATATAGCTATTTGCTTATCAAGCAATGTGCCGGTTTCAAGATATTCGTGTTGTTTTGTAAATCAAAAGTGTAAAGGAGAATAAGTTCAAGGTATGTGTTAAAACATACCATGGTAAAATGGGTAATTTAACGTCGAATAAATTTTAAATTCTCGGAAATAGCATGCGTAATGTAAACATAAACCTTATTTATTGCCAAGGAATGAGTCACGAACGTCTTAGTCAATTGTTGTATGTAAGGAATATAATTACTTACGGTTGTGTTTGGTTATTAAAACAATGAGTATAATCCAAATTGGTCTTGAATAAATATCGATCACATTTATTTCAAGATGCTGCTTTGTTTGAATTCAGACAGAAATGAATTCAAAGAAAAGCGTTTAAAATGTTAAGATGAGGTATAATATATGGTACCAATGGTTTTTATCTGTCACGGTTGGTTTATGGAGCCGACCGAAAGAGACGAGGGAGCTCTATAGGTTCTGTACATTGAGGGGTAAACCTTTGCATCCTATATGCTCAGTGTTAACTGTGTGTTTATAGAACAAGTGAAATGTCTTAAACAATAACCAGATACGGTTCGAGTAATTCATTGTAGATGATTTGCTAATCAGTACTAATGAGGTATAAAACTTTTCACTGTTACCTATAGGTAAAACGTTAGTAATGTTATGAGTGTTTAGGTTATCAATGACTGAAGCTATATGTTGGCTGAGTGAGGTGCACATCACTCGCCGTGGATATAATTTAAAAATAATACAGGATGGCATTCAGATAGTGACAATATAACACCGAGACAAAATAGGTATATTAATAAGACAGGGTCAAAACGTAGGATTACTGATGGTGAATTGTTAAGATAACAATGTAATTTTTTTTGGCGGAAGTATAACAATAAAGAAAATTATCAAATGGTAAATTAATGAGCTACGGTTAAGAGGTCAAATGTAACTTAATACTGTTTTAGAATTCTGATGATTAAAGAGACACATTGCAGTGTATTAATAATTAACAGAAGTTAATTTTAATTAAGAGTAGGAGTTCATAATAAGGTTAAGAAATAATCTTAGGCATTAAACATTTGAATAAAGTTTTAAATAAATAAGTTGTTGGTCTGATAACAATGGCATGTTTGATTTGAGGATGAATGAATTTATCCAAACACAAGTCGTCAAAAGCAGTGCTGATTGAAAATTCTTAGAAGTCGGTACTTGTGACAAACGAAATACTTTACTGAGAAGAAGAAGACGATGGTAGCTGAAACTGACCAATGTAAATCCAGATGATGATTTGGCGAAGTTAAAGTGAAACTTAACTTTAACAATATTAAATTGAGTGTAATAATATTTTGAAATTAGGACACGTGAAGAATATTGAACATTTTAGTTTTATTTTCTGTGTTTAGGTTAAAGTGCCAGAAAACGAACAAGAGGACATGAAATATATACACTGAAATTACATTGACTTTGAACCAGTATTATTTATTGTGTTATAACGTGAATCTTTGTCTTTATCTTATGGTTGCATGCATATCAGTGTGATGATATCATATTAGAAGTAGGACTCGCAATATTTAATGGACAACTAGAAGTGTACTTGTGATTATCTAAACATTGTTCGCGACACGGAATGGCGATTTCGAAATGTCATTCTGAAAGTATTGGTATTTATTGTATTTAATGTATGCTAGATAACGACAATAATTAAGCAGTGGTGCTTATTTAACGCATTGTAGAGGGGCGATAGTTACACTATAGACCATAATATACTGTAGAGGTTACCTAAGTTTGTCAAGTATCTTCTGGTTTAAGTATTGAAGTTGTTAGCTAGAACCAGTGACAACAAGAACTAGGCTAACAAGAATATGTCTGATGGTTAAAAACGGGGGCAATGACATCATTGTCTAATAATCCATACAAGGCAACCACACGAGTTAGAAACGTGGTTAGCTACCCTCCTAGGTGTCCATATAAATACACTGTCTTAAACCCAGGGTAGCATCTGTGCATTTGACCAATTCGATAAAGGAAGCACCTGGTCAATTCCCCGGGGCTCAATACTGAATGATCCACGTAACCCCGTTTAAAAGAACGTGCGCGATTTAAGTTTTTCCAGATATCATGAAAAGACGGTAGGAAATACGGGAGACTAGGAGCACCACAGCCTTCTCGGCTGAGAGGCGAGAAAACATCGCCTCAGAATACAAGCTACGGAAAGAGAACTTATATTTAACATATATTTAATGTCATAGCTATGCGTGTAGTTTCCTGTATTATGGATGTTAGAAAGATATAAAAACATATTTAACATAATAAAAAGGGTTCTAGGGTCAGTTAATTGATGATTGAACTTATTGACATTATAAACAACGTGAAGTTCGAAGAAAGGGCTAGACGATCATTGTCTCATCTGTGTCCCCATAGTGTGACAGCCTGCTGTTTGGTCCCGCGACACAGGATAGTGTCACAATTATATAATGAATCTATTTTCGAAGTATCATCGCTCTCACTTCATTACAGCTAAAGTTATTGTGTCCCAAAGCACCAATCAATCAGATTGTTTATCTCTGTTCTCTGTAAGCTGACAATGTTCATCATCGAGCTCCCATCAAGACATTCACCCAATGAACGCATATGCCATGTTTTACCATTCTACCTCAATTCTCACTTCATTACAGCTAAAGTTATTGTGTCCCAAAGCACCAATCAATCAGATTGTTTATCTCTGTTCTCTGAAAGCTGACAATGTTCATCATCGAACTCCCATCAAGACATTCACCCAATGAACGCATATGCCATGTTTTACCATTCTACCTCAATAAGAATTTGGAGTTATTGTGTTCCAAAGTCTCGACCAGAATGTTTATTGCTTACCCTGAGCAGAACATGTTCATTATCGAACTTAGTCAAGGTACTGACGTAATGAAAAATATACACCAAGTTTCATCACGCTCAGTTAATTGAAATAAAGTTATCGTGTCTCTGCTTAACCTTAGCAGAAAATGCTCGACTTTGAACTCCACCAGGGCATTGACATAATAAACACCTACATCAAGTTCGAACCTTCTAGCTCATATAGAAGGAGTGTTATTACGTTTCCAAAGTCTCGACCAATCAAATTACTTACTGCATAGCCTGAGCAGAAAGATGCTCATCATCGAACTTAGTCAAGGTATTGATGTAATGAACTGTACACCAAGTTTCATCACTCTCACTTAATTAGAACTAAAGTTATCACGATCCAAAGGATCAACCAAGCAAATTGCGTAACCCCCAGCAGAAAATTTCGCATCTTCGAAATCCATCAAGGACACACAGACAGGCGGGGGAAATATATAAGAGATCACACTGATCATCAGTGAATATTCCCTAAGCCGCTGCAATCACTGATAAGGATGACATTAATGCAATCACTGATAAGGAGCCAAAAATATCAACTTTTTTTCATCGACAAATCTAAAACATTACGTTTGAAGTATTTGTAGGAAAAATTATTTCCTTTTAAGTGTAAATGGATATTAAAATGAGTAAAAGGACGCATTCTGTCCGATCTTCTGACATCTTAGGTAAACAATGCACGCACCTTTGAGCCAAAGATTGACGTCGCATATGACGCCAAGTGTTCAAGACAGTCATTTTTCACGGAAATATTAAAAGATTTTCGTAATTCTCTATGAAACAGATTGAAAAGAGATAACTCATTTCAGAACATACCTCTTATTGACTGGGTCATCCCTATGTCATACTGCATTGAGTAAATGGTCGTCTCTTACTTTGTTAAAGTAAATATAAATGCTGTATGTACAGATGGTAAATGTCCTGTTCAGACGAAAATATCTGCATTTGTTCAGAACGACGAAAACAAATTTATCCTCGTAAAAGTAACCCCATTGCGACGAAAAGCGACACACGCCCAAATACACAACAGTCCTAACACTTACAACCTCAAACACACTCGCACATCCATACAGCAAAATGACAACAACAGTAGTAATCAAAGCATGCATGTTTTCAATGTAGTTACGGATTTGGCTTAATATATAGTCTGTTACTCAAAAGAAGATAAAAACCAAAAATTCTTTTATAAAATCAAAATAAAGAAATAATTTAAATAATTGAATACTTGTTTCTTATTATTTTTTTTTACAAAAATAACAATTGTTCTACAAAATATATAAATTATTCTACAAAATATGTAAATAAAATATATAAATTATTCTACAAAATATATAAATTATTCTACAAAATTAATTATTATTCTACATTAAAGAAGATAAAAGCAAAGAATTCATTTATAAAATCAAAATATGAATTTGGAAAATAAAGAAATAATTTACAGAATATTTTTCTTTTTGCGCTCTACAAAAATAAAATAAAAAGTTTTCTACAAAAATAAAATAAAAATTATTTTACAAAATATAAAAATTATTATTCAAAATTAATTATTATTCTACACAATCAGAAATTATTTCACAAGAGTAATTTTTGTTCTACATCATTAAAACTTATTTTCCAAAATCAAAACTTATTTTCCAAAATTAAAGCTTATTTTCAAAAATTAAAACTTATTTTCCAAAATTAAAAATTAACACAATATGTACTTTCATGTGACTTCTTTATTATACACATTACAATATAAGAAATTTAAATCGAAAAGACTATCTCGAATAAATAAAAAAAAACAACACACATTACCGATAACAAAGTTTGTATTGTTTTGAATTCTCTTTAGGTATGTCACCGTAGAATTTCGTTGGATTTGGTAATGGAGTTTTATTATCTTTCAAGCATTTGTTGTCGCAGAAACTCCATTTTAAGTTCATGTTTATTCACATAAACATTAAGCTTAGCATTTAACGATATCAATCCCAGATCGTGCGTAGATATCCTATTATTTACACTAAATGGTTAAGAAATGGCGTTGAGTGGGTACTGGTTGATTACATTCAAATCTGCATTACCGTCATGGCTTCTGACGTTGTTCTCAATAGTATCTGAAAAAAGAAAATATCCAAATAGTTAAGGCTAACAAGGACATATCAATGCTTAAATTATGTGAATATTTTATTTTGTTGCAATGTATCTAAATTTTTATTGCGAAAAACAACATATTCACTGATGTAACTGATATGTCTTTTTAACATGGTATAGTGCTTTAGGTGGGTTTAATTTACTTACAAAAAGAAGTTTCATTTCCACCCGGGCTTTTAATTGGCGTTTCCGTTACCCTCATTTCATTTCTTTTAAGAAGACGCCAGTAATTCTTTAATATTGAGTTAAAACTCTAAAACTGAGCACAGAAACGTGTTTCATTTTCTTTCCAAGCCTGTTCTTTGAGGGAATTTGACTCTACGTCCCTTTGTTTATTATCAAGTATATTTAGAAATTAATTTACTTCGTTCAGCAGGAATTGTTTCTCAAAAACTGTCATTGAATGTGTATTAAATGTGTGGGCAACGCCCTTCAAAGCACTTTTCCCGACAACAACACCATTCCTTTCTCCCCGTCAGTTATTTCTCTGGGCAAAATCTTGTGTTAATTCATTTTGTATTTCATTTCATACAGCGTTACCAGTTCAACAAATAAGCTCTGAAATCCATAAACTGACTGGATTGGGGAACAGGCAAAGTCTATAAAAACCCCTCTCTCGGTTACAAATAAATTACATAATATTACAACAAAATGAAAACTAAGAAGAAAAAGGAATAGATAAAAAAGGAAGCCAATATATCAATGGCTTCCTGATGAAATTATATTGAAAAATGTAGAAGCAAATCGGTGTTATTTTTATATTTTATACTATAGTATACTATACTGTACATTAGAACAACCACTCACCAAATAATATATATATATATATATATAAATAAATAATTGTAACTGTTACGCTATCATATTAAAAAGTCTGAAGAGGTTCCGACGGAACTGAAAGCGCTAACTTTAAATATGTAGTAAATAATTGTAACTGTTACGCTATCATATTAAAAAGTCTGAAGAGGTTCCGACGGAACTGAAAGCGCTAACTTTAAATATGTAGTCTGTTTTCTTTTCAAACATCTTATTTATTTATATATCACCTGAGAGTTGTTTTCAGAACTTTTTTTGTATATATATAAAACAACTCTCAGGTGATATATAAATAAATAAGATGTTTGAAAAGAAAACAGACTACATATTTAAAGTTAGCGCTTTCTTTAATTTAGTATATATATATACTAAATTAAAGAAAGACACCAAAATACTAATTTAACGGGTTGGCGCTTTCTGTCGTACTGAACATCATCAAATCATTTTTATTTATGAAGAATTACGTAGAACGTCATGACGCAACGTCATGACGTTACTATAAATATATTAAATACAACATAATAATAAAAAGAGAATTATTTCATCTCCGTTTATTTAATTCTGGTTTGTACTTTTTGATGAAATAATTTTCTTTACATTCTAGTGATTCAATTTGTACAAGGGAAATACATTGAATTTTCCACCTCCACACGTTTCGATTACTAGGAATCTTAATTTGCGATCTGTGAAGGTTCATTCGAAGGTTTAGTTGGCCTCCTGTTTAACCAATGTATTTCCCTTTACAACCATAGCATACGATGAGATAAATTACATTTTTTGATTTGCATGTCATACTTTGTTTTACATGAAAATCATTGGATTCATTTAATTTAATGGAACTTCCTTCGACTATCATTTTACAAGTTAAACATATTCCATCCAACATTTGGAAACAACAAATTTTGAGGAAGTGAGAACCTGTCTCAAGTTCGGGGGTTGTTTTAGATTGTTGATCACATTTGTTTTGTTGATAATATATTTTAGTTTTTCACTTTTAAATAACTGTAGTAAATGTGATATAATTATGTCCATGCCCCGTTCTTGAGAAAGATTATGTGTTGTAACTCAAGTCAAAATTTCATTTTGTTTACCTAAAATTTTAGGTTTTCTTAAAACGTCCTGGTCTATTTGTAACGCTTGTTTAATACCATTTTCTATTAGACCAAAAGTATAGTTATGATTTCGATGGAATTGTTTCAATTCTTGTAACCTTTTTTTCTTTTCACACGCTACGATTGTACAAATTCTCCTAGCAAGATTAAACGCGATGTTTCTTTTTGTATTTGAAGGATGACATGAATTGAAATCTAAATACTGTGGTGCGTGTCAGTATTTTTATAATATAGATCCGTTGTAATGTCCCCATTTTCAGATAATGTTATCATTACATCTAAAAAGTTAATTGATTTCGAGGGTTTTTTCTATTATAAAATTTAAACTTTCATTTAGTGAGTTAAGCATGAGATATAATTTATTTAATAAAACATTATCCTTAACACATATGATAAAGCAATCATCTAAGAAAAGTTTCCACGAATGTTCAGTCTGTAACTTTAATTCCAAACCGAAACGTTCATTTAAACAACGTTCATATAATGCATTTAATTAAACATTATCCTTAACATATATGATAAATCATTCATCTAAGAAACGTTTCCACGAATGTCCGATCTGTAACTTTAATTCCAAACCGAAACGTTCTCCAATATTGGTCTACCAAATTTCTTCAAGGTAGCCTTGTGTTTAAGTCGCGTATTTTTGTTAAAAGGAACCGACAGTCGAAACCAAATAACAGGAATATAGTGAAGACAGAAAATGGTCATTTTTAGGAAAGAGTACGCGGTAACAAAATGTGAACGAAGAAACTGCCGAACGTGCGATTACTTGATTGAAGGCAATTATTGTCAATTTAAGATAAATAATAGTATGACATGTTCTGTCACATATGTAGTATATGTAATTACATGCCATGGATGTAATGAATGATACATTGGATCCACAAATGAATTACGGAAGCGTTCGACAGTACATAAACAGCATATAAAAGAGGAAATATACCGCAAAATCCAATTAAGTGGGCATATCGCGGAGTGTGCTAAAAATAAATCGCCACATTTTCATATTTTCCCCTTTTATAAACTGCCTGATAATAATATCACAAAATTCAGAGTTAAAGAAGAGTATTTTATAAACAAATTCAAACCCAAACTTACCCAGTGATATTATTTCATTTTTATTTATATGAAAAATTATTCTAATCCATAAGGAACCTACATAATGACGAAACGCCATTATCTATTATAGCCTTGAAAACCTAACGGCGAAACATGTAGGCATATAAATAAAATTTCTTTAGTGATATTTTCAACTTAATTTTTTAGAATGTATGACATTGATGAGTTTTGCAGTTCATGCTTTCTTTAACACTAAATACTCGGTTATTTGACATGGAGAATGTTGAACCTTCCATGATTTCAATACATAATCCACATCGTTTATCACCACATTTTGATACGCGTGAATTTTCCGTAATTTCATTCATATCAAATCGAGAAGAGATGTCAATATTTCCGAAGATTTGCTGGTTGTTTGTAGCTGCTAATGATGTTTGTTTTTGAAACAATCTTTTTCATTTTCGGGCACTTAGCCAACATCGGCTTTTTCATATTGATGATGTTCATTGGTCTGTTGTGGTGTGGATTGAATGTAGTTACTAAATGTTATGATATTGTCAATTTCTCCTTCGGCTTTGGTACTCGTAATGTTTCCTGGTCTAATTTTAAGGTTGTCTGTATTGCATTGTCGACCAGCTTTACGGGAAATTCTTGCTTTATAAGAAATTGCTTCAATTCGCCAAGTCTTTGTTGTTTCGGGCTATACTATATACAAGAAAACACCGCAAAACACCATAATATACTAAATAAGGGAAAACACACGAAAAACTAAACCTTACCTAACCCACAACGGAAAAACCTAACCCACGCACACAGAGGATCAGGCTCAGGGTTACCTATTTAGGGTGTTTTCTGTTATTAAGTGTGTTTTCCGGTATTCAGTATATTATGTTTCTGGTGTTTTTTGGTGTTTTCCGGTATCCAGTATTGCCGGTTGTTTCCACGCTTCGCTCGATACAATTGTACATACCCGTCTAGCTAAATTGTACGGGATGTTTTGTTTCGTGTGTGCGGGATGACTTGATCTGAAGTGTAGATAATATTTCACCAGTATCCGATGAATGAACTTCAACATCTAGGAAACTCAATTTAGATTTGCTTAGTTATTTTGAAAGATGGATCCAATGCGTTTAATATTTCATGGATTATTTCTAACTCTTTTTCATCTGACTGGATATTGACGCAGTCGTCTAGAAATCGTTTCCAAAATTCTTCTAGATGTTGACGTTGACCGAGTCCAGGTCTTACCTCTACAGCGTTGTATAGCAGCACTTCTAAATAGCCAGGTTGGTGCCACTGACCTGACTAATATTTTCCATCAAAGTAAAAGATATTGTTCTTAATCACGAGGTTCAAAGCGTCAAGAATGAACTTGGATGTAAATCGGCTTGGAATTTCATCTCGGTGCTTGGAGATTCAATATTCTATAGCCGTATTTCCTAGTTTTGAATCAATATTACTGTAACGATTAAGCCAAAGCTCACTAATGTACTTCCAGGTTTTACTGATTTAGGTAATTTTGAGAGGAAGTATATATCGTCGCACGGGAAGCTTTTAACGTGCTTGCATAGAGGTTTAAGAATGATATCTACAAGAATGCTGAGTCTTTGTGTGACACTTTCTGGGCCTCCATCGATGGGGCAAATACTGAGATTGTCTGGTCGTTTAACCGATATTAGCCCAGAATTCTGTTTTTCAATTTCATGCTGGATTTCCTTGCTTTTGTGTATCTTAGGCAATCCATAGAAGTAGTCTGTTTTTGATTCGAAACTAATCAGGTAAACCTCTGCGTTCATGAATTAGACTCTTTATTTTGCATTTTCAGCCTTTCGACTCTTTGTAGTAGTCTTTGTCTTCTAGAATTGCTAAGACTTTATATCTATAGAAGTCTTTATCCATCAGTACAACAATGGCAATGCCTTTATCTGCCTCGTTTATAATAAATTGATCGATATTCTTTAGTTGTCCCAGACCTGATTCTACTTCCTTGTTGATGTTTGGCTTTACCTAAAAGTGGTATCTCTATTTTATCTTGGAACTCAACTAGCACCAAGTTTTTGCCTTTATCTAGACTGGTCTTTGATTTATTTTTAACGATGCTAACTTGATTGCTTTGATTACCATGATCATCTTCATTATCGTCTTTTAAGGATGTATTGCATTCTGTTAATCGTAATTTACCTGTGAGATGATGGCTGGATAAGCTCATAGTTTTCGAACCACTTTGGCTTCCTCTTTTTCATTTGAGATTTCCTTAAGCCGGAATTTGTTTAAGAGGATTGGTTTTGCGTTTTACAGCCTTTGAAATTGTGTGTCGAGTGGACGTTAAACCCCATTTCTCTCTCTCTCTCTTGAAATTGATTTTCATGATGCGGTTACGTTTCGCAAAACTTTCGATGGCGTTGTTTTCTTCGAACCACTTTGGCTTCCTCTTTTTCATTTGAAATTTCCTTAAGCCGGAATTTGATTAAGAGGATTGGTTTCTCCAAAGCAAGCCATTGGTCGTAGTGTTCGATATGCTTGGATATCTTTGAAATTGATTTTTTATGATACGGGTATGTGTCGCAAAACTTCCGATGGCATGGTTTATTCGAACCATTTTGGCTTCCTCTTTTTCATTTGAGATTTCCTTTTATTAAGCCGGAATTTGTTTAAGAGGATTGGTTTCTCCAACGCGAGCCGTTGGTCGTAGTGTTCCATATGTTTGGATACGCTTTTGCTCTGCCACATTACATTTAGATAGTTATTAAAGTTTTACTTTCAAGTTTTGGACATTTTACGCTGCTGTTTAACAGTGAAAGCGAAAGAGTTATTTATATTCTTTAACAGTTCTTCTATGTTATCTTCATTTTTAAGCTTTGAAAAATAACTTCAATTAATTGCTGAATTCTATGCTCCTCTTTGTAACATCTACCAGTTCTCATAGAAAGTAGTAAATCTGATCTACTTTCGTGAACAGGATGTTGATTTTCCCTTTGATATCGCTGACATCAGTTTTAATAGCTTCTCTTTCAGGTTATTCCTTTTCAGCGTTAAATGTTTTCTTAATAGCTTTTCCATCCATCATGTGAGTACTTAATATATCTAAAAGATTCTAAATTCAACTCTCAGGTTTATATACCAAAAATATTTAGATTTGGATGGAAAAATCTATATTTTAATTATGTTTACATATTTGCCAAGATCTTTCGGCCTTACGGCGTCTTCAGGGCTATGTACAAAAGATAATAACGTCGCTTAGTTACATAATAGCGCGACATCAATAAGAGTACATAACTCCAATATGTCCTAATCAAAAGGGTAATTTTATAATCAAAATAATGTTCATTTCAATCGCTGGTTCAGTTTAGGAGAAAATAACTCTATTATCAGTCTCTTCCCTTTGGCTTCCAATGTTGGTTCATTTATAAAATTTAACTTATTGGTACGACTTTTAACTTTCCATTACCACATATTTCTTTCTGGGTGGAGTATCTGCGACCTGTGTAAATTCATTCGAAGGCTTAATTGTTGTTCACCGCATCCTGAGCAACGTAACAAGTAAGCAACATAGTTAGTTTTGCAGTTCATGTTTTGTTTAACACTAAATACTCGGTTATTTAGCATGGAGAATGTTGAACCTTCCATGATGTCAATACATAATCCACATCGTTTGTCACCACATTTTGATACGCGTGAATTTTCATTCATATCAAACCGAGAAGATGTCAATATTTTTCGAAGATTTGCTGGTTTTTGTAGCTGCTAATGATGTTTGTTTTTGAAACAATCTTTTTCATTTTCGGGCACTTATCCAGCATCGGCTTGTTGATATTGATGTTGTTCATTGGTCTGTTGTGGTGTGGATTGAATGTAGTTAACTAATGTCATGGTTGTCATTTTTCTCCTTCGGCTTTGGTACTCGTAATGTTTCCTGGTCTAATTTTAAGGCTGTCTGTATCGCATTGTCGATCAGCTTTACAGGATAGTCTTGCTTTCTAAGAAATTGCTTCAATTCGCTAAGTCTTTGTTGTTTCCACACTTCGTTCGATACAATTGTACATACCCGCCCCGTCAAATTCCTGAAGGGAGTAGGGTTGCTGGACAGAAGCTGGGCTAAAAATAAAAATTTAGTACCGAATCTTATTTAAAATCTTCGACTTCGACGCGACAGCAAGATTTGGTTTCAGAAAAGGTGCCCCCCCCCCCCCCCCGTTTAAAGATTTGCAAATTCCCTATCCCTTCTAAATTTAGAATTCTGCATCACGTTCATCAAAAATAATGATTAAATTCCAGTCTTTATCATAGTTAAAATAACACTCCTTGGTGACGTCACACGCAAAATCCATACGGATACGGACCAGGAAATTACACTTACAAAAAGTCTCTATTGATGCGTATCCATTTTCTTATAAAACAAGTCCGTTTCTATTTCACCAGTATCCGATAAATGAACTTCAACATCTAGTAAACTCAATCTAGATTTGCTTTTCTCCAATAGTGAATTTTACTGACGGATCCAATGCGTTTAATATTTCATGGATTACTTCTAACTCTTTTTCATCTGACTGGATATTGAATCAGTCGTCTAGAAATCGTTTGCAAAATTCTTCTAGATATTGCCGTTGCCGTCAAAGTAGAAGATATTGTTCTTAATCACTATGTCCAAAGCCTTAAGAATGAACTTGGATGTAAACCTGCTAGGAATTTTATCTCGGTGCTTGGAGATCCAATATTCTATAGCCGTATTTCCTAGTATAAGATACTGTACATTAGAACAAACACTCACTAAAGCAGTAGTGACTGGTTCTTCTAATGTACAGTATCGTACATTATAGCATACATGTTTCAATAAATTTTCAATGGCTTCCTTTTTATCTATTCCTTTTTCTTCTGTGTTTTCATTTTGTTGTAATATTATGTAATTTATTTGTAACCGGGAGAGGGATTTATATAGGCTTTGCCTGTTCACCAATCCCCTCAGTTTATGAATAAATATTGTTTATAAAAAAAATTCAAACAATGGTACATAGATGATGTGACAAATCAAAATACTGGATTTCGAAGCTTATTTGTTGAACCGGTAACGCTGTATGAAATGAAATACAAAATAAATTAACGCAAGATTTGGCCCAGAGAAATAACTGACGGGGAGAAAGGAATGATGCTTTGAAAGGTGTTGCGCACACACTCAATGACAGTTTTTGAGAAACAATTCCTGCTGAACGAATTTAAATAATTCCTATATATACTTGATAATAAGTGAAGGGACATCGAGTCAACTTCTCGCAAAGAACGGGCTTGGTAGAAATTGAAACACGTTTCTGTGCACAGCCAATTCTGTTAGAGTTTCGACTCAATTAAAGAATTACCGGCGTCTACGGAAACGCCAATTAAAAGCCCGTGTGGAAATGAAGCCTCTTTTTGTAAGTGAATTAAACCTACATAAAGCATTATACCATGTTAAAACGACATATCAGATACATCGGTGGATACGTTGTTTTGCGCAATAAAAATTAAGATACATTGCAACAAAATAAAATATTCACATAATTTAAGCATTGATATGTCCTTGTTAGACTTAACTATTTGGATATTTTCTTTTTTCAGATACTATTGAGAACAATGTCAGTAGCCACAGCGGTAATGTAAATTTGAATGTAATCAACCAGTACCCACTCAACGCCATTTTCTAACCATTTAGATTAAATAATAGGATATCTACGCATGATCTGTGATTGACATCGTTTACTGCTAAGCTTAATGTTTATGTGAATAAACGTGAACTTAAAATGGAGTTTCTGCGACAACAAATCCTTGAAAGATAATAAAACCTCATTACCATTGGCATATCTAAAGAGAATTCAAACCAAAACAAACTTTGTTATAGGTAAAATAAGTTTTGATTTTTGAAAATAAGTCTTGATTTTTGGAAATAAGTTTTAATGATATAGAATAAACTAATTTTGTGAAAAAATTTCTGATTATGTAGAATAATAATTAATTTTGAATAATAAGTTTTATATATAGTAGGATAATTTTTATTATTGTAATAAATGAAAAGAAGGAAAGAAAAATATTCTGTAAATTATTTGTTTATTTTGTAAATTCATATTTTGATTTTATAAACGAATTCTTTGTTTTTATCTTCCTAAGAGTAACAAACTATATATTAAGCTAAACCCGTAACTGCATTTAAAACACGAATGCTTTGAATACTACTCCTGTTGTTATTTTGTTGTATGGATATGTGAGTGTGTTTGAGGTTATAAGTGCTTAGTACTGTTGTGTATTTGGGCGTGTGTCGCTATTCGTCGAAATAGGGTTACTTTTACGAGGATAAATTTGTTTTCGTTGTACTGAAAAAAATGCAGATATTTTCGTACATTTACCATTTGGACATTTAGATACTTTGTTATGTGAGCCTATATTTATTTTAACAAAGTAATAGACAATCATTTACTCAATGCAGTATGACATAGGAATGGCCCAGTCAATAAGAGTTATGGTCTGAAATGAGCTATCTCTTTTCAATCTGTTTCACAGAGGATTAGGAAAGTCTTTTAATATCTCTGTGAAAGATGACTGCCTTCAATACTTGACGTCACATCACACGACGTCAATCATTGGCTCAAAGGTGCGCGCATTGTTTACATAAGACGTTTTAGAATTTAATTTGTCGATGGAAAATGTTAATATTTTTTTTTGCAGTGAATGCAATGGCCTAGGGAATATTCACGGTCGATCAGTTTGATCTCTATAATTTTTCCCTCGCCTGTCTGTCTATCCTTGGTTGAGTACGAAGATGCGCAATTTTCTGCAGAGTGTAAGCAGAGATATAAGCAATTTGCTTGGTTAATGCTTTGGAACACGATAACTATATTTCTAATTAAGTAAGAGTGATGAAACTTGGTGTATATTTTCATTACACCAATACCTTGACTAAGTTCGATGATGGGCATTTTTCTGCTCAGGGTATGGTGCAAAGTTTCTGCTTAGGCCAAGGAGTGATAAGCAATTTGATTGGTCAAGACTTTGGAGCATAACAACTCTGCTGGAGCTATTTCTAAACCTGACAAACTTATAGATCCCATCTAAGTTACATAACAATTGAAATAAGGGTAGTTTTAGAAATTTTGACTCTTTTGAGTAGGCATGAAGGCATTAATTTCTACATCGAAATAGGGGAATCTGTAGATTTTTTGTGAATATTCCTGGTTTTTAGACAAAATTAGGTGAAATTACAATGTTGTTCAGTTTATCTGTGGTTTCTGAGGCTGAATACACCAAAATTCGAAATTGAAATATTTTTCTTACTGTTAGAAATTTAAAAAAACCCTGAAAATTGGGAAATTTGCAGTAAAATCATAATTTTTCTCCAAACTTTGATAATTTTTTTAAATTTAACATTTTATGAGTTTTTCTCGTCTCAAAATATTTTATATATATTTTCAAAACTAAGACATATCAGTCACAGCCATGTCATACACAGACAGGCCACTCATTATTTCCCCATAGACTTTAATGTTAATTCTCGTCTCTTAGAGCGGCTGTAACTTTTTCCCAAATATTCGTTGGGTAGAACGCTTTCAGCCACAGATGGAGCAACATGTGGCAAACTCAGGCCCAAAAGCATGTATGAGGTTCACCACGAAAAACGTGAGATACACAGGCTGGAAGTAGAGACAACTAAACAAGCAATTTTCGGCCCTCCATTTCAACGTCACCAACCTCCCAACCCGTGTATCCTTCCGCCTCAAAATCATGAATATTCACCAAAACCTGGCAGAAAATGTATTTTTAAACCCTTTTCTTCGATTCTACACCAAAACGTCAACAAAAATCGCCATGCAAAAAGGGAGAAAAGGGAAAGGGAGAGAAAGACTAAAAATAACTTTCGCCCTACATTAGACTAAAAATAACTTTCGCCTACTGACGGCCCATGAATATTTAGTTATCTGTGTGCTATGTCACTTGCAAGCAGTCAATCAAACCACATGATATAAACAATTAGCCATATGCCGTGAATTTGACCACAGCGTATTGTTCAGTATGAGTGAATTTACGCAACGGCTTTGAGTATTAAACGTTAAAAACACCCCAAAAATTCGTGTTTATGATATCATAACAAAAAACCCATTCGATAAGATTTTTGGCTCAAGGACGAGGCGTGAACACAACACAGCAGTAAACTTATTCCAAATCTGTATGCTTACTATATGCTCAGCGTGTTGGACCAATTATGTCACTTTCGGTTTTAATAAAAAATTAATTTCTCGTTTACAAAAAACCTTTCTGCTTGTGTTACTGAGGGGATTATTTCTAAATATATATTTAAGATCTAGAGCATAACAAGATTTTTCAAAGTGATCAAGGGAGATAACTTTCGCCGTAATTATCAGAAATCGCTGAACATCAATAGGTTTCTTCGTCTCGTAACCTTAAACACTTCGTATCAATTTAAAATCCGGTGTCTTCGTCTCATGATCTTAAACACTGTGTATAAATGGAAAGTCAATTGGATATTAACTTTGGCCTCTAGAGTTTCCACAAGATTTTTTGAAGTGATCAAGGGCCATAACTCTTGCAGTAATTATCGGAAATCGATGAAAATCAAAAGGCTTCTTCGTCTCACCACCTTAAACACTGTATAAATTTAGAGTCAATCGGATATTGATTTTGGTATCTAGGGCATCCTCAAGATTTTTCGAAGTGATCAAGGGAGATAACTTTCGCAGTACTTATCAGAAATCGCTGAACATCAACAGGCTTTTCGTCTCATGACCTTAAACACTTAGTATCAATTCAAAGTCAGGTGTCTTCGTCTCACGATCTTAAACACTGTGTATAAATGTAATGTCAATTGGATATTTACTCTGGCCTATAGAGCCCAGTCAGCGTGTTGAACCAACTATGTCACTTCCGGTTTTAATAAAAATTAATTTCTCGTTTACAAAAAACGTTTTGCTTTTGTTACAGAGGGGGTTATTTCTAAATATATATTTAAGATTTATGGAAACCTTGTTGAAAATCGTTGGTCTTCCCGTTCAACATTTCGAGCTAAATGTAAGCAGAGCTAATCAATTTCATTGGTCTATTCTTTGGGACAAGATAATCTTGATTCTATCTGACAGACGGATATGAAACTTAGAGTATAGTTTGATTGTCCCGATACTTTTGAAAAAAATATGCGATTTTATTATGTGTCATCTATTTATTTTGGAATAACGGCGGGGACATCAGCCTCGATGTTGGCTTGTTTACAACTTATATCAAACGGGTTAAACATCATTTGTCAATTTCCCTTAATTGACTTTCATAGATAAATCTTTTCCAACTGCACTTTGAATGACCAATCCTCGATACTGAAAAATATGCGATCAATTACTATGTGTCATTTATTTATCTTTGAATTTCGGCGGGGGGGGGCATCAGCCGCACTGTTGGCTTGTTTACAGCATAGTGGTGCCAAATGAGCATATTATTAGATTTTATTTTAAAAACTAATGAAATATAACGTGGGAAATGTACTTCAAATGTGATTACCGATGTCTAGCTGTTCCATTTGCATCCCTATAAACCTCAAATCAAGCAAACATTAACCCAATACTACCAAATACACATCAAATACTACCAAATACCAAGGGTTCACAACCTTGATATACCAGGGCCCTATTCCTAGAAACTTTATGAAGTACCGTGTCTAGAAAATTGTCAAGACCGTTCTTACGTAAAAACAAGCCAAGTACGAGTCTAAGCACAGTTTGACTGGTAAATTGAGACTAAGATGCTCTTTAGCGTCATAAAAACAAATTTGGTATGCAAATTACACCGTAAATTCGTCTGCATATAGAGTTATAAAAAGATCAATGGCATTAACTTCAAATAGTTGATTTAGATGTATTTGACAATGACATGAAATGAAATAGGGTTTAACGTCCTACTGTTTTGCTCCTAAACTTGGCTAATGAAGACGGGCATACGCCATAAAGTGTGCTAGGAGGGGAAAGTTTGCCCGGGCAGCGGCGCTACGGCCTACTTTTATATCGAATTAAACCGCCAGGGGATCTTTGACGTGCACGCCAATTTTTACACAGGACTTTATTTTTCGTCCCATCCGAACGACTAGACAACTGTCCTTGTCAGGTCCTCAGTCTGCATCACTGAAAAGGGGATACACCTTCTCGGCCAATGCAGGGATCGAACACCCTACCTCGGCCCGATTCCTAAAAAATTCTTAAACACCTTCTTGCGCTTACATGTAGATTTTAGTCTGCAAATAAGTAAACTTATCTTATTTTGTGTTAAAAGAAAATTCTTAAGAAAGTTCTTAGATTTTAAGTAGACTCCAGTGTAAGCACAAGTACGTTATTATGTGTTCCAAGAAAAAACTCAAGCACAAGTTCGTTCTTAAAATTGTCAATCCAAGCACAAATCCTAAGCAAAGTACAGGGCTTGCTTACTTAAAGACCAGGGGGCAGTTTCACAAAAGTTCGTAACTTTAAGAAAAAAACTGCGTAAAGAAAAACTTACGAAAAAGATACGAATTATTTACGTCGGTTTCACAAAGGCCGGTGTAAGTTTTTTCTTAACTTTTTCACCTCGTAAATACGTCGTGACCATTCATGACGTCATGTTGCGTCACTTCATTCAGACTTCTGTAAACATTCCCATGGCCTACATGTTGACAATGTCGGCATTATAGCCGCTATATTTGATTTGATCATTACCTTTTGAAACATAAACGACGAAATGATATATTCTTTATATATACGCTAAGATGTAATTGTGTATTTATTAATAAAATGATATTTTCAAGTCTTTTGTTTACTTGTTTTTGTTTGCTACGTCATAGCGCGTGTCACAGTAGCATTGGACCCCTACAGCTCTCCGCGTTTTGATTGGGGCAGTTGAGTAGAACTGTGGAATTCTAAAAAGAAATTTGAGCAGCAGCCTGACCAAGTCATCGAAAGTCATAGTTCGGGAGAACATACTGAGCGCCATAGAAAACGCATCACTTAGTTTTTCGTGTAACAAAATTATCCTGTAAACATATCTTATTTATTTTGTTTCTTATTGTGAACAATATTCAAATGGGGACATATCAATAACAACACATTTGTACACTTATGACCCCTCTGACTTTGTACCGTTGGTTACAGGTTAAACATCCATAAGTGTACAAATATGTTGTTATCGATGTGTTCCCATTTGAATATTGTTCACAATAAGAAGCAAAATAAAAAAGATATGTTTACAGGATCATTTTGTTATACGAAAAACTAAGTGATGCGTTTTCTATGGCGCATAAGTTTCCTTAGTGTCAGTCTTTGCCGCGATAGGCTTACTCCTAAAGCCCTAGTTACTTATAGGCCTACAGGGTCTAGTAGTAGTAATACTGGGCATAATAATAGTAATACCGAGCGTTAACCACAATCTTGTTTAATGAAAACTAACCTACCGAGATTATTTTTCCTGGGTTCCTGTTTGTGATAAATCAAATTAAATACTATGTTGTAGGCCTACTTGTAGTGTAAATGCTTGCCTACAACCGAAGGCTCACGATACCCTAGTTTTAAGACTGAGTCTACCAAGCCTATAGGCTATATATATTGGCATACCTTTCCGGTACTATAGTAGGTAAACCCGATCCTGACCACAAAACTTAAAAGGCTATTAATCTAGACACTGATGGTACGTTAACCCCATGAGCCATTAGCAATGAGTTTTTGGAAGCTACTTGTGGCATAGTAGTCTATCGTAATTCATGAAATGAAATTGGAATTAACGTTTTACTCTTCTACACCTAACCTGGGCTAATGGAAAACAGGCATACGCCATACAGAGTGCTATGAGAGGAATTTTGCCCGGGCTGCGGCACTACAGACTACTCTTTTATATCGAATTCCAACTGCCAAGCGATCTTTTACGTGCACGCCAATGTGTACACGGGACCTCGGTTTTACGTCCCATCCGAACGACTAGACAGCAGTCCTTGTCAGCCCCCCCCCCCCCGTTCTATCACTGACAAGGGGAAACCACTTCGGAAAATCAAGATGAACTTTCTCGACCAATGCAGGGATCGAACCCGACCTCCAGGCTAGCGAGCCAGCGCCTTACCCACTTAGCCACGTGATCCCCCTATCGTAATGCAATCTGGACTTGTACTGTAGTTTGTACACTACAGATGACAAGGATTTCGATCGTTGAGTTGCGGTTTCGATATCATAATTGATACAGTTAATAACATGTAATATACTTATTGGTCCGATCAAGTTTGTACCGCGAAACTAACTCGTCTGTATGGATGTCGGGAGGGTTTAATCTATCCCTGAATATTCTCTCCCAACGAAGTTCCTGAGAGCAGTTTAAAAAAAAAGTTCGTAAAATTTTAGAAAAAAAGTTACGTTAAAGAAACTTACGAAAAAGATACGAATTATTTACGCCGGTTTCACAATTGCCGGTGTAAGTTTTTTCTTAACTTTTTCTCGTATCTTTTTACGTAGATAAGCCACGAATGGTCGTGACGTCATGTTACGTCACTTCATTCAAACTTCTGTAAACATTCCCCCAGTTATAATGTTGACAAATTCGGCATTATAACCGTTATGTTTGGCTTTATCCTAACCTTTTGAAACATAAACGACGAAATGATATATTCCTTATATATACGCTAAGATGTAGCTGTGTACTTATGAATAAAAAGCTATTTTCATGCCTTTTGTTTACATGTTTTTCTTTGCTACGCCATAGCGCATGACATAGTAGCATACGTCGTCTGACAATCTGTCAAAAGCCGAAATTAATAGAAAGCATGAACATTAAAAATCGAAAACAAAACTGGGACAGCTTTCGGTGTATCGATTGAGGGCGTAGAGCAGAATTATGGAATTCTGAAAGGAAAATTGAGCAGCAGTCTGACTAGGTAATCGAAAGACTGAGCTTGGGAGAATATTTGTGCGAAGTAGGCCCACCTGTCGGTCTTTTTTCGCGATAGGCGTAGGCCAACTCTTTAAGGGAAATTTATTGATAATTAATCATCAACACGGGTTGTTATTGCTCGTGAAACACGATAAATTACTCTAGACACTGATGGTACTCTAACCCCATGATCATGTGCATCAGTGATGAGTTTTTGGAAGCTAGGTGTGTCATAGTAGGCCTACCGTAATGCAATCAGGACTTGTAAGTTGTACAGTAGGATTTCGATCGGTAAGTTGCGGTTTTGATATCATCATTAAAGCGGCAATTTCATATTTTTTTTTAAATTATATTTTTAAAATATATTCAAAATAAAGCCTTAAAATAGATGTTATCTATAAACAGTCCAACCTTGTTAAAGAATAATCCTATAATTCACTATTGCCAGTTGAGAAATTGGCAAAAATATCAATTTCAACATTAAATTCAAACGTTTGAAGATAGCTATTGCACAGGGGGAATGGGAAAACAAGGATGTAATTGTGTTATTTTCCATGTGAAAGATGTTTCAGTGTGGAAAATAATGCCTATGATTGTATACTAGTGAGTTGACAACCTATTGAGCAAAAGACATAGAAATAAATATGTTTTGACTTTCTTGGAAAATATGAAAGTCCCGCTTTAATACAGTAAACAACATGATATATAGGGGGCCTACTGGTCCAATCAAGTTTGTTACGTGAAACTAACTCCTCGTCCGTATGGGTGTCCCTAAATATTCTCTCTCGCCGAAGTTGTCGATCCGGATAAAGCAATGGTTGCCAACCTTTTTGTGATAGAGTACCACTTGTCCGGAGGTCCCATACATTCGCCACGTAGGCTACCACCTGATTCCAGAGAAACTGAATTCGATCAAATAAAATAAACCAAGTACAAGTACGAACAATCCAAACCATAAGACAGAATTCGCAGTCCTAAAAAAACGTAATAAGCAAAATAGTGTAATCAGAAAATGGACTGCTCCCCGTGTACAAATTACACGACAAATAGTGGTAACAGGTGCCCGGAAGAGTAAGCTTACCCTTTCTGGGGCCACACCCGCCATAGCTGCACTTTATTTGAATAATTTTACAAGTAGAACACACAAATGAACAAAAAAAAAACCTCAACTCAATGCGAGGGTTGGGGCTATCTGCTTCTTTCCCCCAAAAAAGATTAATCAATCAAGAAATAGATAAAGAAGTATAGAAATAAAATATAAGTAGGCCTAAGAAGGCCTATACAAAATAACAATAAGAATAGTAACATATACAAACTGAGGAAATAATGGGTATTATCTTGTGTTAGGCAGTAAACATTTTTGTGAAGTAAAAAAAACTAATAACGTTCATTACCCCGAAAGTGTTCGCGTACCACCTCGAAGGCCCGCTCGTACCTCTCGTGGTACGCGTACCACAGGTTGGGAACCACGGGCATAAAGTAACAAGGCGGCAATTTGGTCTAAGATACGTAAAAAAAATATAACTTACGACAGGGTGAGAGTTGCCGTAGACTTTACGATCAAATTTACGAATTTTGTAAGTTAAGAATTTTAGTGAAACGCAATTTTTTCGTAAGTTTACGTTACGATAAATTTTTCATGGTAAGTTGCTTTGTGAAACTACCCCCTGATACGCACAAAGTATAAAGAGGACCATTTCGTCAAAGATACGAAAAATTTCCAACTTACGACAAGGTTAGAGTTGCCGTAAACTTTACGATAAAAGTTACGAATTTCGTAAGTTAAGAAGTTTAGTGAAACGCGATTTTTACGTAAGTTTACTTTACGATAAACTTACGCAAATTTTTCATCGTAAGTTGCTTTGTGAAATTGGCCCCAGGCGCTCTCACAATTATTCGGTCTGTTTGCATGTGCTTGCGTTTTGGGATTTTTTTTTTTTTTTTTTTTGCTGCTTAGTTTGTGGTACATTTTATATGTGTAGCCCTATGGGGGACACGTCAAAGGCATCAGGGGATAACGTTGCTAAGTGGGTATGACGCTGGTTCGCTAGCCTGTAGGTCGGGTCTTCGATCCCTGCATTGGCCGAGAAGGTTAATCCAAATTTTGCGACGTGGTTTCTCCTTGTCAGTGATGCAGGACGGAGGACAGCTGTCTTGTCATTCGGATGGGACGGAAAAACGAGGTCCCGTATACAAACTGGCGTGCACGTAAAAGATTGGCAGTAGGAATTCGATAGAGTAAGCCGTAGCACCGTTGCCCGGGCAAAATTTCCCTCATAGCACACTGTATGACGTATGTCAGTCTTCATTACCCCAGTTTAATAGCAAAACAGTAGGACGTTAAACCATATTTCATTCATTTCATTTGTTAAATACATCTAAATCGACTATGTTGTTATGACGTTAGAGAGCATCGTACTCTCAATTTACCAGTCACAATGTGCTTAGACTCGTACTTAACTTGTGCTTACGTAAGAACGGTCTTGAGAATTTTCTAGAGACGTTATTTTATAAATTTTCTTACGTAGGCAAAGTTACTGAAGCATAACTTTGTGCTTACTTTCAAGAATTTTCTAGGAATTGGCCCTGGCTAGCGTCTTACGTTAACCACGTGATCCCCTGGTGCCTTTGAATGGCCCCCATAGGTCTATCAGCTACCCCCCCCCCAAAAAAAGGTTGCCAGGCAACGAAACATACGCCCACACAGCAGCCAAATCATCCGGGCAGTCAACAAGAGTTGTTGCATTTTAAGTAATCATCAGAAAATCATAATTCAAACCCACCCATCACTACCGTGTAACTGTGATATAATCAAACGTTTTTTTAAATCAGATAATAACTGTGACCTCCAGAGGGACCACAAGCTAAAAAGGGTGATTTTTCGTACAATCAGGGGCCATAATTCAGGCAGTTACGATCCGATATGGGCAAATATGCAATGGAACCAAGATCATTAGGTTATAAATTAGGGTTTCTGTAGGGTCCACAACCTTGATATAACATATTTTCACACAATTCGCGTACAGGCGGCGGTCATTTATCCGTCAACTTTGGTCCAATTTTCACGAAATTCGAACTAAACATTCATAACCATGGAACGGTGATATAATCAAACGGTTTTTTAAATCGGATAACAATTTTGACCTCCAGAGGGACCACAAGCTAAAAAGGGCGATTTTTTGGACAATCAGGGGCCATAATTCAGGAAGTTACGATCCTATTGCGGCAAATATCGAAAGGAACCAAGATCTCTGGGTTATAAACATGCATTTCAAGTTCCATCCAAAACGGTTCAAAATTGTGACCTCTACACTGTTCACAAGCTAAAAAACGTGATTTTTCGTACAATCAGGGGCCATAACCCATGAAGTTACAGTCCGATACATGCCAATATCGAAAGGAACCGAGATCTTAGGGTGATAAAGATGTATTTAAACTTTCATTAAAATCGGATAAAAATTGTGACCTGTAGACTGTTCACAAACAATTGTGGACGGACGGACGGACGGACGAACAGGGGCGACGACAATATACGTCCACATGAAAATGTGGGCGTATATAAACGCAAGCACATGTAAACAGACGGAATGATTGAGACAGCGCCTGATTTTAAAGTAAGTCTCTAACTCAATGTCATCCAAAATCTTCGACATTGAAAACACGAGTTATTTGTCAGTTTAAATCAAAATTGGTGATGTTGTCAAATAGGCTCTTGGCCTATTTATGAAAAGTAGAAGATGAAACAAGTATATAAGTTCTTGAGGCGTTTATTCCGATGAACTGTTAAAACACAAGAATGATGTCCTCACCAAGAGACAACCTCAAGCTAACTGGAGTATACACTCTCTCACACATACATACAACCTTACATTAAAGGGACAACACATATAGTGTCATTACTATATGACATCCCCCTCGCTTAAAGCAAAGGCCTGCAATATGTAGTGCAATACAACTATATTTTTAAAGAAAGCAAACTAAAATAACATTTATACATGAAACTATAATACAAAAATGAAAATTGATGACTATTAATATCTAGTGTGTTCAAAATGCTCCAACCCTTCAGTTAACATATTCATATCAATATAACAGTGTATATGATAATTAATCGTGATATTTTATAAATACCAAAAGATGACAAAATACAATTGAATAGTAACAGATATCGGGTTATGAACACAAAATTGTCAACAACAATTCTCAAAATCGTCCTATTTAAATGTGCAGTAGATGATACAATCTTTCTGTACTCCCTATGAGGGGAATTCTCTTCTCGTCAATATATGTCATGGTGACATTGAACAGATCGGGGGAAGAGGTAACATTAATCCATTCATACGAACATTTCCCGTGTGCATTAGGGATGCCAACAAGAACATGTAATTGTCCTTGTTTAAAACTTGCCTTTGAGATAACCATATACATATGATCAATATTAGGAACCTGAGATAGCAGATTGCACTGCTGCTCTATCTGTGATGAGGATAAAGCATAAACAGAGGCTAAATGATGATTTTCAGCATAGTGACTAAGGCAAAGTGAAGTATCGACAGGAAAAGTAACTCTATTGCAAATATGGGAACTATCAGACCTAGATAAAACATAATTCAGTTCATCTGGTGAATTCCAGGGCTTTCTCACAAGTTACTGAATTTACAGTATGTGAAGCTTTACCTAATTTCTGCTGCAATTGATCAATGTGTGTAATATGTTCATTGAGATTGGGAGCACGCACAAAACAAGGTTTGAGGCGGTTAGTAGAGAACACATCTGGAAGAACATGACCATCCAAAGTAGCAAGAACATAGTGGGTCCTGTCTAAGATTTGGTGCATCACGTAAGGCCCACACCAATCAGCTTTTATTTTGCGAGACTGAGCAGTGAGGATTGATGAAGTTGGCTTAAACATAGCTGACATAACCCATATACAGGATTTTTGCTTAGACAATGTGAAATACTGACATTTTGGTGTTGCTGTTTCTGCTTCTGAAGTTCAAGTGCCATCTTTGAAAAGTTGTCAAATTTGCTTTTTAGATGTGAAACATAATCATCGTAAGAATGTGAAACGCCGTCAAACTGCCACTTGATATCTGTTAGGCTTTTAGCCTGCTTTCCAAAAGCTAGTTCAAAGGGACTGTGGTCACCTAAATGGAGAGACACAAATGAATTGTAAGAATAGCAGCATGTGCCAATATAGCGCACCCAATCTGTACCATACTGATTAAGGTTGACTTTTATGAGGTCAGAAATGGATTTGATATGACGCTCCACTAGAAGGCTTCCATGGTTCTCGACACTTACTGTCTTTTGGCTAATTCCCAGACAATTACAAAGGGTTGAAACAAGACTACCAGTCAAAGAAGCAGCTGCATCCGTAATGATGACGGATGGAGGACCGAAAATACATACAACCTTTTGGATTAAAGCTTCACAGATGGATTCGGCATCTAACGTTTTAAGGGCAGCGCAAACAACAAAGCGTGTAATCTCATCGGTGATAACCATGATATGCCTAAAACCTGAAGGAGAGGAAGGCATAGACTTGAAATCGATACTTAACCGATCAAAAGTGTGATACTCAGAAGGGATACGAGGGTGGAAAATTCTTAGCTTGTCGGTTTTCCCTTTAAACTGTTGACAAGTGGAACAAGTCTTGATATAAGTGGAAATTGTCTCAAACATACGGGGAAAATAAAAACATTTGCGCATTGTGAGATATGTACGCATTATACCCCGATGATTACTAAGACGACTGTCGTGGTATAGATTAATGAGACTATCACACATACTTTCGGGGATTGCCAATTGTAGTGTAAAGTTTTCGCCATCTTTATGAATGATAAGGCGAAATAAGAGGGAGTCGCATAGAATATATTCCTCTGACTTGATCTTTATAGACTTTGCAGCCTTTTTGTCACTAGGAAGGATGCCGTGGGAAAGATAATCATAAACAGGCTTAAAATAAGGCGATGTTTCTTGGGAAAGACGTAATTGGTTTGCGTCCAACGATAAATTATAATTTCTGATTATCTTCCTTTGAATGATCTTCAGCAACTTGTTAAGTTCCCTTTGCTTTGGGAAGTGTGACTTAACCATATCATCACAGCACTGAACAACGGGCTTTGGGGGCACACATAATTCAATGGGAATTTCAAGATCCTCCGAAGATTGTTCAGCGTATGTGTTATCTACCAAACGTTCCTCTGTAGGAATGTCGCAAGGAAGGGATGAAGCATTCACCCTTCTGTGTGGTCGATCTGGTTGTGGAAGTGTGTCGATAGAATCAGGAGGACTCACACTTGATGAGGAAGGAGGATTAACCTTTGATGAAGAAGGAGGATTTACCTGCACAGTTGGGGCGGGTGGGGTGGGCCTAGGCGGGAATATATTAGGAACATGAATGTTTTTCTGTTTTGCATAGTTCCTAGTAACAGGTCTCTCCTTTGGTTGAGTAATGGGGAAGGCGATCTCAGAGAAGCTAAACGCTGTCGGGACTATTGCATCAATCTCTAAATCAGAGTCTTGAGCAGGACTGCGCGAGAGAAAGTCTGCGAGTACCATTTCAGAACCCTTCTGATATTTTACTTTGAAGGCATAGGCGGACAACTTAACAATAAGTTTTTGAAGACGATTCGTGCATGGTTCACGCTTTGACTGAAGCAGGGGTACAATTGCAGCGTGATCAACTACAGCGTCAAATTCAACGCCCTTTAAGAGATGCTGAAAGTTTGTTATATTTATAAGCAAGCCGAAGAGTTCTAACTCTGTTACACTGTACCGTTGGCATGCAGGTGGTAACCTTCTACTGTAGTATCCTAAAATGTGTTCTTCATTGTCCACAAGTTGAGTAAGATACGAACCTGTAGCTAAGCGTGATGTATCACTATATAAAGTAAGGCGCCCGACACTTTGGGGTAAATGAAGAATAGGTGGTTTGACAAGAAGTGCTTTTACCTCTTCGAATGCATCTTCATGCTTAGCTGTCCATTCAAACTTAGCTTTCTTGTTTGAGATCTTGTGAAGTGGTCGCAGAACAAGCTGTAGTCTTGGCATAAAACTGGAGATGTAGTTTACAGCTCCAATAAAACATCTAACCTCTTTAGAAGATTTAGGACGTGGTAAATTCCTAATTGCTTGACATCGATTAGAAAGGGGTTTTATGGTTAATGACCCAATTTTGTCTGTGGAAAGAATGTGGCCCATGTAGGTAACTTCATGTTGAAATAAAGCACATTTATGAGGCGATATCTTGAGGCCATGTTTGATTAAACAACTGAGGACAAGCTGTAGGTGAGTCTTATGGATTTCAAGATTTGGGCTAAATAGAATGATGTCATCATGATGAGCAATGCAGAACTTTCTACTTTCTGGAATTTCGGACAAAATTTTATCAATGTGGGATTGAAATATGGCAGGGGAAATGCTTAGGCCCTGTGACAAGCGTTTGAAGAAATAATGCTTACCACCGTGGTACGATGAAATGCCAGTATACTGCTGAGCATTTTGTGACAAGGGCAAAGCAAAGAATGCTGACTTTAAATCAAGACAGCTTAATACTGTTGCTCCAGAATGACCAATGGTGCGTAGTGTTTCAGACAGGAGAGGGAATGGATGGTTCATACGTTTTATACGAGAGTTGAGATAGCGGAAATCTACTACAACACGCTTCTCAGTTGTATTTTTCTTAGGTAGAATAAGCACCGGTGAGGTATAGGGTTGGTGTCCCTCTGACAAAATACTGAGTTTAACCAATTTTTGCAACTCTTTGTCAATAATGTACTTCTCATTGTCGGTTGTACGATATGGTCGAATGTAGAAAGGTGCTCTGTCATTAACATCAATGTCGATCTCCAGATCTTTACAGTGGCCAATTTCACCCTGTAGACTAAATGCTTCTCTGTGTTGCCTAAGAAAGCGATGGATGTCTGACTGTTGGTTAGGTGTAAGAATGCTCTTTGAAAGATCAACTTGTTTCTCCAATAAGTTGATATCTGTGGAGATATCTGAAGAAGACTCTTTGTCCACAACATCTATGCTCTCACATGCGAATATGTGGTTAAGAGAAAGATATGACAAGGGCCTAGAAGCTTTAATACGTAAAGTCTTCTTTGTAGAATTAGTTATTGGAATAACCGCACTATTTCTATTGAGAGAGACAAGCATTAATGAAGGACAAGAATCAGATAATGATGATTCTGCTTTAAGAAGAATCTCCCGATTCTTTACAACTCTAGGGACTTTACCATGAACTATTACTTGTCGTGTGTGGTTGGGCTTTATATAAACATCATGACTGGACGAAAAGGCAATTTGTCTTGATTTACAGCGAAAAGTATTTGACTTAAAGTCGAGTACGCCATGGAGATGAGCCAAAGTTTCCTGTCCAAGAATAATATCAATTCCTACAAGATTTTGTACAATACAGGCCTCAACTGGAAGTTGAACAACAACAGGGAACTTAATCGAAGAAACACAAATTAGGGTAGAACCATTACCCATACGAAATAGCAAGGGTTTATCTAACATATTAACAGGCAAGCTACGTAAGTACGCAGAAGATTGGATAGCTGATGACGAAATCAGTGTCTTAGATGCACCACTATCAAACAAAAGAAGAACAGATTTTCCGTCTGTAAGAGAACCTTGACAAAAATTATGACAATCTAAACTGATAGAAACATCTTCGGTAGAACCGGGTTGAGAACACGTATTTACAGAATTTGGCCAGATAGAATTCAGGGATACACGAGGAGCATTATCGGATATCCCTGTTTTCAAAAATCCGAAGATTTGCCATTAACCTAGTTGCGTTGTCGGATGAGCTTCTGGCGCTCATAACAATACTGCCATGAATGTCCTGGCGCAAAACAAAAGTCGCAGAAAATAACTGGCTTCCTAGGTCTTGAGGGTAAATTGTAACCATCATGTGGTCGACGCGAATGACGAACCGATTCCGCAGAAAACTGTTGATTATTTTTGTGTGGTGAGGAAGGATACGACCTATGAGGTGACTGAGATAAACGTCGACGGTAAGAGTGACGCGCGTACGGGGACTGTGAAGATCGTCGATGTTGTGAATATTCCTGATGATCTGAAAAATACCTATGAGACGACTTCCGCTGAGGTGATCGAGAATATTGTCGTTCGTAATGTTGTTTGTGGTGCGGATGCGGTGAACGTGACATATGACTATGGTCTTCTTTTAATGTAAGTTTGTCAAATGTATCTTCTAGGGCATTGCGACTATTGGTAGCAAAAACAACATGGCGCTCCTGATTTGCAGAACACGACGGAGTACCGTGTGCATCGAAGAAGCGTTGCGCCTTAACAGCAAGTTGGTTTACTGGCGTATTATCGGTACTAGACATTATCACCGCTTGTTGACAAGCCAGTGGAAGAATGGATAGAAAACGATCCAGAAGGAGATCGTCATTGTAATTGAGTCGCGAGGCTAGGCGACGAAGATCTTCCAGGTTACGAATGGGTGATTTTGTACTGTCATAGACAAGAGTCGAAAACTCTTTATATAGACCGAGCTGAGTTTTCTTATTGGTGAAGCGGTCCAGAAAGTTTTGTTTTAAGTCATTAAGGGAGCGAAATGTGAGCCCTTCGATCCAGAGGCGGGCTTCACCCTTAAGCGTCTGTCTAAACAGACTAACAATCTCAGGTAGAACAGCGGTATCAGGATCGATCTTGCAATAAGAAAGGTAATCCTTAAATGACAGAAAGTGGGATAAGACATAATCAGGATCAATGTTGCTACCATCAAAACGTTCATAAAAGGGGTGACGCTCCATAATGGTTGAAATTAAAATAGTAACGGACAGTGGAAGTGCGACAGACTATGTATTGATGGCGACGGACGGATGCGTACATGTATACATTATAAGAAAATGCAATATAAAAATCTAGAATTAATATAGAATAGGATATAGAATAAATGAATTAGGCCTAGTAAGGTTGCAATCACACACCCGTCTATAAAAGATTAATGGTTAAAAAAAAAACACAAATCAAAACAAAACATTCGTACACAAACATTCGTACACAAACATCCAAATTTATCAATTCTACAACTAATTCACATACAAGTAATTGAGAGGTATTTAATTTTTTTTTTTTGTCACTTTAAATTCTAGGTATTGTGACCTCTAAACAATATAGTAAAAACTGTTGAACAATAGTCAAAAATTACGGTTATATAACAGTTAATAATTCACAGTATATCAATCAGTCTCAGTAAAATATAAACAATAGTGTATGGCGACTTCTATACTATAGCCAGGTGCAGAAGATTTGGAACTTGACAGTTAATACAATGTATCGATGGAGTTCATCTGTCATTAAGTGCAGGTCAACTTCGGCCTATTTTGCTTACTTTACTATACATCAATAAATGCTGTAAAAATGGGCCTAATAATAGTACACAATAAATACTTTAATAAGCAATGTTCAGATAATGATAAAAAAAGTATTCTGCACAAACTATGAAACTGATTTTAAACAAACAGTAAAAGAAATCCACACACGAAGTTCACTTTTATCCTAGAAGTAGAAAATAAACTGCGAATCCGAATATGAAAATACACAAATCGTAAATCCTAAATGTACTGAAAAATCCACACACAAACGAATTCTTTATAACCTGCATATCCACTATAAAAATCCACTCTTCACAAAGTTCCGTGAACCGGATACATTCCTAATCATGCAGATTTCTTAAAAGTTATTTCACATTCTTCAATTTGAAATTAATCAAACTTGGATAAAACAGTATCAAGTTAAATAATCACAAAGTTCCGTAAACCGATAAACTTCTGAATGCAGAGTTGAAAGTCATGTCACATTCTATAACCAATCACTCAGTCAAACTAATAACATAATTATTCAGAATAGTCACAAATCACAGTATTCCGTTGTGATCTACCAAACAAACTGTATAAATTCCACTTCATGAATAAATATCCACCATGAGAGTGGGATCATGGCAATCTCCACCATGTCAAATAGGCTCTTGGCCTATTTATGAAAAGTAGAAGATGAAACAAGTATATAAGTTCTTGAGGCGTTTATTCCGATGAACTGTTAAAACACAAGAATGATGTCCTCACCAAAAGACAACCTCAAGCTAACTGGAGTATACACTCTCTCACACATACATACAACCTTACATTAAAGGGACAACACATATAGTGTCATTACTATATGACAATGTGATCTTACCAGAAAAAGATGGGCTTCTGACATCCAATATGTAAGACAAGATAAATATTTTACCATTGGTACACGAATCGTGTACCATAATGCGTTTCAGTCCAGTTCTAGCGAGAGACTCGGGGGACAAGGCTAGAAACATTGCACCAAACCAAACGGCGAATGTAGACTGGAATAACTAGACGCCGGAAATTTGCATTCCGTTGACACTGTTGGCAAATTTCGCCGCACATAACTGATTTGAAATTGGAGTAAAAACGGAAACCGTTGAATGTATAATCAGTTTATATACATTCATATTAGAGAATTATATGTGTTGCGACCCACTTGTGTCAATTTCTAGGTCCCAAATGTTAGCGATTTGGCTCTTTTAAAGTGGCCTGCGTTTGTGTTGTTTACCAATTTGTAAATAAATAAAATGTTTTTAGTGTCGATGCGAAATATTCTATAGCATTCTTGTCGAGAATATATTTCTTAAGGATTTTCTGTCTTCCAAGTGGACACACTAGCCGAATGATTCGGCCGAATCAATCGGCGTCAAAATTCGCCTAGTGTGTCCACTGTTAATTTGGCCGAATGATTAGCCCGAATCAAACAGGTTTGATATATTCGGCCGAATATTTAATCGGCCGAATGATATTCGCCTGGTGTGTCCGCTTCGCCGAAGCATTCGGCCGAATGTAGAATTCATTAGCCAATCGTCACTCGTATCGAGAAGTCACGTGATTGTTTGAAGACATTGACGCCGCCATGTTTCGATCATGTGACGTGAAAGGTGACGTAATCGACTGGTGAATCGGGCTAAGCATTCGGCTGGTGTGTCCACCCATTCGGCCGAATCAATCGGCGTCAAAATTCGCCTAGTGTGTCCACTGTTATTCGGCCGAATGATTCGCCCGAATCAAGCAGGTTTGATATATTCGGTCGAATATTTAATCGAAAGGAACCGGGATCTTTTGGACATTGACCTACATTTTAAGTTTCGTCAAAATCGAATAAAGATAGGTTGTCAGGCAACGAAACATACGCCCACAGCAGCTAAATCGCCCGGGCAGTCAACAAGTTGTCCCATATTTTTACTTTTTTCGGTAATGAAACGTTTATAATACACTAAAAGCTGATTAAGAGTAACAACTCATTAAGTAATTATCAGAAAATCTCTTTAATTTGTTTGGCGTTTATAAAATTCTGCCCCATGCTACCGGTTAGTATACACATTTAATATCATGGATTTAGCTTTTCAGTTATAAAAATCCATTGACAATCAATATACTTGTTATTTTCAATCTGAAAATGTGTCCGCTTCGCCGAAGCATTCGGCCGAATGTAGAATTCATTAGCCAATCGTCACTCATATCGAGAAGTCACGTGATTGTTTGAAGACATTGACGCCGCCATGTTTCGATCATGTGACGTGAAAGGTGACGTAATCGACTGGTGAATCGGGCTAAGCATTCGGCTGGTGTGTCCACCCATTCGGCCGAATCAATAGGCGTCAAAATTCGCCTAGTGTGTCCACTGTTATTCGGCCGAATGATTCGCCCGAATCAAGCAGGTTTGATATATTCGGTCGAATATTTAATCGAAAGGAACCGGGATCTTTTGGACATTGACCTACATTTTAAGTTTCGTCAAAATCGAATAAAGATAGGTTGTCAGGCAACGAAACATACGCCCACAGCAGCTAAATCGCCCGGGCAGTCAACAAGTTGTCCCATATTTTTACTTTTTTCGGTAATGAAACGTTTATAATACACTAAAAGCTATTTAAGAGTAACAACTCATTAAGTAATTATCAGAAAATCTCTTTAATTTGTTTGGCGTTTATAAAATTCTGCCCCATGCTACCGGTTAGTATACACATTTAATATCATGGATTTAGCTTTTCAGTTATAAAAATCCATTGACAATCAATATACTTGTTATTTTCAATCTGAAGTCAGTCGAATGATAAGTTTGGTCTCTAGAGCATCACAAGATTTTTCAAAGTGATCAAGGGAGATAAATGTAAAGTCAATTGGATATTAACTTTGGCCTCTAGAGTTTCCACAAGATTTTTTGAAGTGATGAAGGGCCATAACTCTTGCAGGAATGGTCGGAAATCGATGAAAATCAAAAGGGTTCTTTCTCACAAGACCTTAAACACTGTATAAATTTAAAGTCAATCGGATATTGATTTTGGTATCTAGAGTACCTCAAGATTTTTTGAAGTGATCAAGGGCAATAACTCTAGCAGTAATTAAATGACCTTAAACACTGTGTATAAATTTAAAGTCAATCGGATATTAACTTTGGCCTCTAGAGCATCCACAAGATTTTTTGAAGTATTCAAAGGCCATAACTCTGGCTGTAATTATCGGAAATCGATTAAAATTGATAGGATTCTTCGTCTCACGAGCTTAAACATTGTGTATAAATTTAAACTCTTACTCTTACTCTGGCAGTAATTATCGCAAATCGATGAAAATCGACAGGCGTCTTCATTTCATGACCTTAAAATCTGTGTATAAATTCAAAGCCACTGGTATATTAACTTTGGCCTCTAGAGCGCCCACAAGAATTTTGAAAGTGATCAAGTGCCATAACTCTGGCAGTAATAAACGGAAATCGCCGAAAATCGATAGGCTTCTTCGTCTCGTTACCTTACACACTGTCAATCTGATATTAACTTTAGCCTCTAGGGTGTCCACAAGCAACAATACACGGCCACAATTCAATATGGGCGTATATAAATTGTTACCTATAGAATGCCCACAAATAAATTGTGGACGGGCGTTCGGAGGGACCGGGCCGACGACATAGTACGTCTACATGAAAATATGGGCGTATAAATATAACGTCCTCCGTGAAACGTATTACTTGAAACTCATTCCGCTGGAGCCTATAAGATCCTAATAACCACAATCTACATTTTCTTCAAATATTACTCCTAAATAGAATTGGAAAAGATCACCTCATGTAACTAACGATGTCATATCTTATCTAGCTTTAAAATGCGCATTTTAGACAGCCCAATGCCCTCCATTGAAACATGTGTCAAAAATGCTCTTCAAAATTTTGGGGTGTATTATTATCATATCCTCACGACAATCGCTTCCCCACTGCGGCATCACAGCTCTCGTAAAATCGCTCAAAACAGACGCTGTGACTTGGCATTCATTGGCGCCTATAGAGACCATAGCGCGATATCTGAGGCCATTTTCCGTCGCCGTGGCATTGCAGTAAGGATGAGACCTTGTGGAATCCGAATATGGCCCCTTATGGAAGGAACCCGCGACTGCCAGGCAGGATACGCCCACATTTTGCAAGATATGGATAGGGAACAAGCTAAACAAAAAGCGATCTGATATGAACGAATATAGACAGCAACCAACGTCGGTGGGTTATAAAACATGTGTATTTCTAGTTTCATCAAAATCGGATTAAATGTGTGACCTCAACAGTGTCCACAACCTTGATATACCATATTTGTACACTATTACGGGGTAATGGTCATATATTCAGACGGTTTTGTAAATCGGATAATAAGTGTGACCTCCAAAGGGGAGAGAGAGAAATGGGGTTTAACGTCCACTCAACACAAACTAGGTCATTTCGGGACTAACATATGGTTTAATTTTCTTTCAATAATACGCTTGCGCGTAGGGGTCTTTAGCAGTGGGAGGAAACCGGAGTGCCCGGAGGAAACCGACGAGGTTGAGAAGGCGCCCCTATCTCCATGCCACATACGCTCACACCAGGTATCGAAACCACACCCGCAAGCCAGAGGTGACCGACCGGGGTCCTACAAGATAAAAAAAAATGCCATTTTCGTAAAATCAGGGGCCATAAATCAGGAAGTTACGATCCGATATGCAGAAATATCGCCAAGAACCAACAGCTTTGTGTCATACACATACATTTCAAGTTTTATCCAAATCGGTTCAAAATTGTGATCTCTACAGTGTTCACAAGCTAAAAACGCGATCTTCCGTGCAAGCAGGATGTGACAGTATTGGTTCTTTAAAACAATTTCTTGATGACAACACTGGTATAACTTCTAATAATACTTTTATTCTGCTTCTAACAATAGGTACAAACATCGTAATGTAAACGACCGTAGAACTAACTATATGGAGGGAGTCATGACTTAATTAACTTGGCTTAGCACGAGTGTGCTAACTCCAGAAGCTCTTGTCTCGTCTCGTCTCGTGCCTTATCTCAGTCCTGGCCGGACCAAATCCTAGCCCTGACTGGACCTCACTGACGACTGGTTTCTGTTCTGAGTTTATAAAAGTATTCAAGGCAAAGGAGCTCTTTAGACACCTGTCTAATGTATGGCGGGGTATCGGGTTCAAAATGCGATCTGCAGTAGAAAGTAGAAAATAAAAAGTAAAAGAGAAAATTCTTACCCAAAATGGACATTTTCGTGTTGTAAATATATACCGCTCGTGCTTTGCAACGTAATACGTCCACCTTTTCAACTTTAAGTCGAGAATATTCTACTTTCAACAACAGAATTTCTACTTTCAATAATCAAATTTTGACATTCGACTTTTCAACTTCAGATTTTCTACTCAAGATTTTCTGTCGAGATTTTCTTCATGCATATTAAGGAAATAAATTTGATCACGTGACTATTTCTGCATGTCATTAAAATACGGTATTTTCCCGGAAAAATAAATGATTCCATTGAAAGAGGTAAGAGTTTTTTTCCATCCATCTGAGTCTGGTCTTATGACGTCATATGTGGGGTTAGAATAAGGGTTAGGATAAGGGCTGTGGCCTGCAGATTTCGTCACAGTCTCGAGATGTAGACAGGGCTAGCCCTAACCCTAACCCTTTGCCAGGCCTAACCCTAACCCACAATCCACATATGACGTCATAAGACCAGGCTCCGGTAGATGGAAAAAAACGTTTACCGTTGAAAGATAACTCTTAACCACACTTCCGCTTTCAATCTTTGTTGTAAATGACGTAGATCTACGTCATTGTTTGTTGTGCTTGGTGCAGGCAATTGCCCCAAACTTCGCTATTGTTCGGTGTAACAAATGGTCTGCGCATGTGCGTACAGTGAAGCGATTAATATGACCTTTGACCTTTTCTTGTCTCCTTATATGAATGTAAGACAAATCATTTTGCGCATGTCTGTTGGTGGAAACTAACGTTTGGCCCTTTCTAGCGGGAATTTTCTTGGTGCAGTGATGAAGGACTTGGCAGCATTGTTGAGGAAAGCCGCAAACGAGCTTGAAAGCGCAAAAAGCGAATGTTCTTCCTCAGCAGGCGCAGTTCGATCAACGCCTCAAGTGGCTGAGGTCAGGGGACTGTTTTCTCCGTATCGCCTTAGTAGTAATGCTAGTAGTACCGGTAATTGTAACCAGATTTCAAACCCCAAGGCCAAGAAGAGAGCAACAGATAGACCGGCATTTTCGACAACTGCATCAGGCCCATCATGGACACATGAGTTTTTAGTCCTTAACTCTCCCGATGAAGTAAGTTAAATTTTTACTATTGAAATAGCAATTTAAACGGGTTTTTGAAGAATGGAGATTTGATACCAAACTGTTACAAGCTGTACTTTATTTAACTTCGGATGAGATGTCTTATATTGGGATGAGTTGTCTGGAATGAGTTGTCTTTGGGATGAGTTGTCTGGATACCATTTACCCCCCCCCCCTTAGTTGCAAAACTGAAAACAAAATTTAAAAATAATAAAAAATTAACGAAGTTATGCAATTTTGAAGTTGGTAAATATTGAAATCTCAATAGGCAAACCCATCGTATTTCAGTCATGTAAATAAGAGGACTGACAGAGCAGTGCCTCGGGTTATAGACATTAACGGCCCTAAACCAGAACGGCCAAAACATTTGGTCATAACGGCCAAAATATTTAGTCGAAACGGCAAAAGAATTTGGACATAACGGCCCCCAAAAAACAAATATTGTTTACATGCAGGAAAAGATATTTATTCACGAAAATATTGCCTAATAGATAATATAAATACACACATAGATATTACATTGTATAAAACATACAAAATATAACATTCAGTCAAGATATCTCCCTCACACTACTGGATAATGAACTCTGGTAGAGTGGTTCAGAGACACAGTATTTGTCCTTATAAAAACTGACCCGCTTATCTGTGTGATTGCTCCGTCGAGAAATCTTCTGAAGTGAGCAGAAGTTAGCGCCGCGCACGTGGTTTAGGAAGTCGCAGCAAATATACGTCACATGAGGTATTTTTACAAACATGTATTGGTATATAACGCGGAGTAAAAAATACACTCATTACGGGCTTCGACTTACGTGTTTATTTAATAGCGAACGTGAGCAAAAATTTCGATTTCACTCCTTGATTTGATTTTTGATTTTGGTGATTTAAATACATAGCTAGCTATAATAGCTTCGTTTCATTTCTAACTTTCAAGTAGGTGAAAGCGCCCAGATAAATTCACTACAACCTTTCGAGATTTACTTTTATTAAGTGGCTACATTCTTGGTTTACGCTGGCGACTATTGTGGTTAGGAAATAAATATTTGTTAGCTCTAAATACGCAGAACTATTTGAGACCGGAAAATAACCGAAACAAACTTTTTATTTGTAGTCTTTATTTTCCAGACCCTTTTCGGTAACATGGTGTAAATTATTTTTATAATCATAGTATATTATCTAACCATCCTGTAGCCATAGACTTTGATCGACGGACTTATTTTTTTCTAGATTTGAGACTGAGCCCTGCCAGATATCGTCCACGGATGATTTGCTATCCAGCATTGGATTGGACTTGTACCCCTATGATTTGGGAACTGTAACAAACTACCTATGACAAAAATCACAAATAGGCTTTATGCTAGACAAATGTTAATAAATTCCCGACAACTAAGGAGTATCGGTCTATCATGACTGCTTTACGTGACGACTGTGTGACTTTTGGTGACAAATACATTCAAAATAGACTGGTCAGACTGACGACAAAGACTAGGAAGGTGAGTAAAAGTAAGGTTAAGTCCACTAAAAGGTATGAAATCATACGATGATTTTCTTGATACCCCATTTTTTCCGTGATAGTTTACGTTACTCCATCGGCAGACACAAGTGAAATTAATTTAATAAACAGAGAGACTCGGATATCTGCCGATGCGACCTTAACTGATTTAGATAGAAAGAAAAGTATTTGCGGCGATTGTCATAAAAGCACAATCACCAAGTTTAAAAAAAAATCAACTTCCGAAGACTAAAAAAGAAATGATTCGCATGAAGGCTAATAATGAAAATAAAAAACAATTGGCAGGTAAAAAGAATGGTTGCAAGTCCAAACCTTTTTAGATGAACGAAGGAATTTAGTATGATGTCAAAAATCAAAGATACACAGCAGAATGCCATAATTTGGTCATGAAACTTAAACATCTAAACGTTTCCAATGGTAACGTAGCAGTGGTTATAGCCGCATGTTTGGCTCTCGCGGAAAAAAAAATATTATTACACTCCATCAAAATCTACAGTTCAAAGAATATCATGTGAGCGCGTCGGTGTGCACATGTTTAGGAAACCTTGAAGTCGGCGAAAAATACCACCCTTTATAGGCCTACAGACGAAACTACAAAATTTGGCTCTAAATTCGGTACATACGCAATAATCGCTGGCTCGGCGCATACGCCACTTACCCAGCAATGTGTTTTTTTTTTCATAACAAACATCATGCAGTACAAAATATTTATTTATCTGAGGGACAAAAAATAAAGTCTTAAATTAATAGTTTTATTGGGGTGTTTATCCCTCTCTCTCTCACGCCCGTATTACATGTCATTATATTTTCCTGGTACTTTACCCGGCAATTTATTTTTCATAACAAACATCGTACTGCACAATATAATATTTAGTTATCTTTGAGATAAACATTAAAATGTTACATTATTAGATTTATAGACCCCTCTCTCTCCCTCGCTCCCTCTGTATAACATGCCGTTATAAATAGGCCAGTGTCTGGGTATAAATAAGTAAACGCACTGTTCATGTATGAGGCTAATCTTGAAATAATTCATGTCAAATGCCGATCTTTTCATCTCCAGCTTAACATGTATTTTAATTTCTACTGTAGCATTATAAACACGGTTAATATAAAGACATTTGAAGGCGCGGGTTTACTGTTAAAACAACGAAGCGTTCGCGCATGCGTACATATGTCAAATCCAATCGTCTCATAGAGTGTATTCGGTTACTTTGCAGTATGGAAATAAACGATATTTTCCGACTGCGATCAAGTTATTTCGTTTCCGGGACGTGCGTAGCTTGGGGCATATTTTTTTAGTACAACCAAGGGTCATAGCTCTTATTCTCACTAAGAGATAACTCCTTTGATTATGGAAGCCGGGAAGATTTTGAGCCATTTATAATATATGTCCAAAGGATTATATATCCTCAAAATTCAAAAGTGGCCAGACTTCCATTGTTGATCAATGAAGTTTTTATAGTAAGTCTTATCATATAATGTCTTTACTGTCCCGAAATAGTGTCTGTTTGTTATAAAACATTTTTAGCCTGAACCACTCTAACTCTGGTGCATATCCGTAGCAGCATCTACTCACTGATACTTCGTTCTTTGTACGGTGTACCACGAATTCCCAAAACCTTGTTAAAATGATAGATGCTAGAGTTTATATCAGATTTTCTTCAAACTTGGTGTGAAGCATAAACGCCATGGGTAGATGATTCCTATCCATGTTCAGCCTTCTCCGATTTTCCGTATTGGTCTTACTGCCCTTGTCATTCTGACATCGCGGTGTTTATGCGATTTTCTTCAAAACCGATGTGAAGCATTCCGGTCATGAGAGGACAAGCTCTATTGATTTCCAGCTTTCTGACACCTTTCGTTCCAGAGTTACATCCTCTTTGTCGAATAGAGCTACAGTTTTTAACGTAACTTTCTGTTCCAGAGATATATAATTTATAATCTGTCCATAAAAGCATACATTTTTTGAAGGCATATAGGATTCTTATCAATTTGACATATAAGTTTTCCTTTCGGATAAGTTGCTGGCTATATTTTTTTTTTGAGACAAAGCTGTTGAGTGGGCGTATTTCCACGCTTTGCGTGGCTATCTTCAAATTGGTGAACACATCAAGTAAAATGTGTTATTTTTGCTAGATGATCATCATTTTCAACTTAAGCTTAGTTCGTGTACATCTGTCTCTAACAACTACTTAAACGCACAACTGACCATTTAAGCGTAATAGTTTAGATATAAATAATTTTTTTTTTATTTTTGTAGAACATAATTCCTGACAAACTAAAAAGGGTGAAATTACTTGATGCAGGATTAGGCGAAAAGAAGATTCAGCTCATAAGGAATGATAGAACATTATCGCAAGTTAGCCGATGGTAGCGGGTATGAGTATCTCCGCTCAATAAACAAAAGTTTCTTGGATATTATCAAACCAAGTAAAAGAGGATATTCAGTCAATTACTTGGCTGATTCATGTTGTATAGGACAGTCAATTATCTTTGTTCGCCCACTTCAAAAAGAACTATCTTTAGAACCAGATATCATTGAGGTAAATCTGCCCATCAATACTTTAATATTGTTTTATTTATCAAAAAAGTTAATTCACTATATTGTACATGCATAATTAAAACTGATAGAAAAGCATGACCGCCATAGCCTCCAAAAACCTTTAGCCAAATATACTATTCAAAAAAAGTAGAGGATATTTGACTTTTAAGTGTTATTAAAGTCACCTAATGAAACTGACGAAGAAACAAATGACAAAATGAAATGAAGTTCACATTCATCGATTTATTCCAAATGATCGTTAGACTAAGTAAGGCACAGACTGACCATTATAAGGGTAAAATGATACCCGAGGTCAAACAGCAAAGTTACCACAACATCACAATAAAGTCAGTAACGGGTAAATCCTCCTCTGTTTGCCAAACAAGCATTATCCGACGTGGCATACTCCTAATGAGACGTCTAAGGTCATTTTGGTCCAGATTTTCCCATTCCTGTTGCAACGCAGCAGCAAGTTCTTGGACATTGGCAGGACGTTGTTGACGTTGACGTAACCTCTGTCCAAGCATGTCCCAGACATGCTCGGTGGGGGAGAGGTCGGGACTCAGTGCTGGCCAAGGTAATGTGGTGATGTTCTGTTGTTGGAGGTAACCTGTAACGATCCTGGCCCTGTGACATCTTGCGTTGTCATCCTGGAAGATGAAACGGCGGCCATGACGTCGTGCGAACGGCACAACATGGACTGCCAAGATGTTGTCCCGGTAGTACTGGCCTGTAACACGCCCTGCAACAACATGTAAAGCCGTTCTTCCAGCAACAGTGATGCCTCCCCACACTATAACAGAACCACCCCCAAATCGATCATATCTGATGACGTTAACGTCTTGGAAGCGCTCGTTTCGACGACGCCACACCCTCCTACGTCTGTCCAAAAAATCAACAGTGAACCTTGACTCATCTGAAAACATCACATTGCTCTAGCGTCGATTATCCCAGTGTTGACGATCCCTACACCAACGACGTCTTGCCTGAATGTGATGATCTCTCAAACAAGGGATCACGCGAGGACGTCGGGCGCGAAGGTGACCTATGCAGTCGATTCCGAATCGTCTGGCCACTCACTCTCACACCAGTGTCTGTTTGAAGACGAGCGCTGATCTGATTTGCTGTGATGACACGATTTCTCAAGCCCAAGGTACGGATAAATCGATTCTGGGCTTGAGTTGTCGCCCTTGGTCGACCTGAGCGTGGTCTGTCCTGTACAGATTGTGTATCACGGTATCTGGACCATAGCCTGCTTATGACAGACTGAGAAACATTCATCGTCCGCGCCACAACCGCCTGTGTTGTGCCGATCTGTAGCATGCCAAGGGCACGTAACCTTTCATTTTGGGTAAGCCGACACATTTCTGGTCACTAAAACAATTAAACTGATGTTTCCACCCTGGAATTCAATGCCACAATGACTGTAACATTCAAAGTCATAGTCGTGCAAATCTTGGGTTGGACCCCCATGATGATCCCAAGCATCACCTGCATTCCATGCGGTAGCTATTGGTGCGTTTGGGCGTCGCATGTAACTGGAAATGTTTCTTCGGTTAGGTTCTATAGTGACTTTTTTCGTATTCATTTGCATATTTTAGTATTATGCCCCCAAAATCAAATATCCCCTACTTTTTTTGAATAGTAATATTTAGCCAAATACAAATATCATTAGCCAATTCAAAAACCTGAAGCCAAATTATTTATTCATATGTTATATTTATTACATACAAAATAAGTGGTTAAATGTACTTATTTAGTACACAAGAGTGTAATTTAATTCACCCCAGACTGTTCCAAAGTTCACAAAAAGAATTCAAATAAAAATCAGTTATGAAGTCATAAGTCCGATTGTCATGAAATGGGTACAACCAACATTTAGTTTATTCTATCATAGAAAAGGCACGACGATCCTTTTTAAGGCATATGACTTAATTGTCAAATGCTTTAGAAAATTTAGGGTTTATGCTTTAGAGATCACCATTTTTTTCCGATTATAAATATCATTGAAGTATATCACTGTTAAACCATAACGATAGGTACGTTCAAATTTCGTGAAATCGCACCGAATCTGCTTGACAAAATCGCCAGTCCACGTACGCAAATAGTATGTAATACCAAGGTTGTGGACCCTCTCGAGGTGACAAATTTTATCCGATTTTGATGAAACTTAAAATACATGTATATGTTTATATCCCAAAGATCTGAGTTCATTTTGATACATTAGCGTATCAGACACTAACTTCGTGGATTATTCCCCTTTTGCAAAATGTGGACGTATCTTGCATGGCAACCGCTTGTTGCAAATTATATTTGAACATTTTATTCTTATCTAATTGGTTTTCTTTTGTAGCCTGATGATAACTGCCTCACTGAAGAATGTATGGAGTGTGGTCAGAAAATTCCTTTTTTAAATTTGAAGAAACATTTGAAAGATTTTCAAGAGGTAAATAACAATAAGGCAACACTTATAAAAGACTACATGTAGCTTATTATATATAATTATTGGAAATACAACATATTTTGTTCATTGTATTTATATTTCAAGGATAACCACATTGATGTTGATGTTAATCTCCCAAAGATAAGAAGGAAGCAAGCTCCTGGTTGTCAATATACATGTGCACGGGTAGGTAGAACTATTTTTTTGTAAAAATCTGTCAGATTAATAATGGACCAAAATACAAAATATTGACAAGTGTTTCAATTTCTCTAATACAAATGTAACTAATAGGGATAGTTAATTAGCTTTAACAGTTATTTTTACTTTGACAATTAAGTAAATATATTGTATCTTTTATTTCACTTGTGGTAATTTCACTTTCATAAATTTGTGATCGTTGTTGTGAATGATCTATCAGGTGTCTGTCTGCTTTTCATACAAACATTAAATATTTTTGTTATAGAAATCCGCAAAGACTGGTGATCACCTTTCAAGATATAAAAAGTATATCATTTAAGATTTTAAGGATATATTTCCTCATGTTTAAAAATTGAGCTTGATATTTATTTACTCAAATTCCATTTACATTTTATTTGTGTCTCGAAATATTTTGTAATATTACCAAATGACAAGAGGAAATATATCCTAACCTAAGTTCAGATCAAATTGAATTTGTTGTTATACGCCCACATTTCCACGTAGATGTGTATTGTTGCCACCCTGGTAAAATCCTAGATTGGTCTTTTTGGCCATCACTTGCAAAATGTGGGCGTATCTTGCATGACAACCGCTTGTTTTTTACATTTATTAAATTTTAATTCATTTTACTAACACATTCATATTATTAATAACATCTTATTATTAACTAGGTGGGATATCCATCTTTGCCTGGGACCCAAATTGAGCCGAATCATAGCCTAAAACATTCGCAGGGTCATGCAGCTAACTTTGATACCTTGTGCGGAGTGGATCGCGGCAACGCAGAGTGATGGGAGAACATACACACAGACTTTTTTGATTTTTGTCCCCCGCCTTTCGAAGAAAGCAGGGGACTATTAAAATAAGTCTGTCTGTCTGTCCACACTATTTGGGACACAATAACTTTCTTTGTAATTGAGCTAGAAGGTTCAAACTTAGTATTGGTGTTTATTCGGTCAATGCCTTGATGGAGTTCGAAGATGAGCATTTTCCGCTTAGGGTAAGCAGAGATAAGCAGTTTGATTGGTTGATGTTTTTGGACACGATAACTTTTGTTCTAATTAAGCGAAAGAGATGAAGCTTGGTGTATAGTTTCATTACATCAATACCTTGACTAAGTTCAATAATGAGCATTTTCTGATCAGGGTAAGCATAGCGATAAGCAATTTGTTTGGCCGAGACTTTGGAACACAATAACTCGCCTTCTAATTTCGGCAGGGGACATCAGCCTCACTGTTTTCTTGTATTAATAGAGATTTCTTTACTGATTATTGGTAATTCTTGAAATATATTTCAGTGTTATTACAACAGCTACAACAGAATGTCCCATCTGTTTGTGTCAGATGATCTGCCAACCTTACAGAGGCACTCATCAACATGTATGGAAGACATATTTGATACTGATTTTGTGAATAAAGAGAAAATTCAAGATGAAGATATTGAAGTGTTAGTTCATTGTAATTTTATTCATGTGTGCACATAGTTTATGTCATAGAGAAAGCAAGAGATCAAATTGAAAGTGCTGTACAATTTGATAGTTGCTATGATGAGGCGATGTTTGATTAGTTTTCTGTTACTAATGTAACAAATGTTACAAATTGTCCTTCATGCTGCAAAGGCAAGATTATCTCCCCATGTGCTAAAGAAGACACACACACACACGTGCTAACTTGACCTGTTTTCATTTAGTAATTTGGTAGGAGTATTTGGGATAAACCTGGAAAGTCATTTGAAATCCTTGTTTTTCTTCAGATATTATAACAAAAATTAAAATATTCTTATGCGCAATTGGTGTCTGGTTAAATAAAGTGTATTCTTGTATTTTCACAGATCTAACTTAAAGGATGAAATAATCAAGACTAATAAAAATTCCCTTGAAAAAAAGACAAATTGGAAAATATCAGTTATCCGTGGAAAGTTTTCACAAACAGCTCTGGACCAATTAAATGAAGCTGAAATGGATGATTGGGATAAACCTATAAAGGTCCACTTTATAGGTGAAGAAGGTGTTGAATTTTTTTCTTTATTATTTAAACATTCAGATGTTTTTGAGAAGAACACTTTCAACTTTAATCCAACTCTTTTGGAAAACAATCAGTATAAAATCATTGGAAAGGCCGTTGCAAAGGCAATACTGTTAGGTCATCCTGGACCTAGGTGTCTAAATCACATCATAGTTGAATACATTTTAACTGGTGATGTCCCAAAATTTGTAAATGTTTCAACACCTACAATAGAAAATGAAGATATATCAGCAGCCATTCAAGATGTAAGTACTACAGCAGTTTCTCAACTTATTTAAGATTCTCTTACCCTAAAAAAAACCCAACAAATGATATTCAAATCACCGTAAAAGTCAATTTTGGTTATTAACTTGGGTTATTTTAGAACAGACGTATATCCAATCTCTTTTCTATTGTTTGCCTTGCATTGTTGAAATCTTACAATGGGTAATTAATGAGATTTACATATATCACGATGCAAAGTACAAATGTACCATATATATTTATAAATCTTGATACACTGATGAATTGTTGCCCCTATAGCTGATAATGTGTTATTGATTTTCATATATTGTCACTCATTTCCTCATTATTTCCACTATGTAAATCAAGATTAGCCCATTTCCTACAGGGATATTCTAGTAAGCAAATAGGCCCTGTTTCTGTATAAGGTGGGGGCAAGTCCCTTTTTCCAGCCATTGCAAGAATACTTAGCAACTGTTGCCCTTGTTCATTAAGAAATTAATCACTGTTTGTTCAGAATATAAATTATATTGATTATTTTGAATCTACAATATTTTTGAGAGGTTTTGTTTGATAATTTCTTTGTGTGGTTTTGTTTTTTTCAGATTGCAAATGCTACGCAAGAAAATATCACTGATGTATTTAACAGAAATATTGATATACTGCTTGTTACAGGGTATAGCAAAGTACTATCTGAAGAGAATAAAAGAGAAGCAATTTCCGCCATAAAAGCTCACTTTATATTATTTCGTATTATGGCAGCCATTCTCCAGTTTATAGAAGGTAAATTATGTTTGTAAAATGCTTTAATTTTATGATGAATTAATTTAAAGCTAGTATAACTAAATTTTTTATATAGTAAATAACATAATAAAAATATTCTTAATTTAGTTGGTGATTTATGGGAGGAATATTATCATCATATTAATCTATCCATGTAATTTCTAAATTTAGACAATGTAGAGGTATTTCTTTATGGTAAAATGTTAATTTCAAACATCTATATTTTTATACGCCCACATTGAAATGTGGTCGTATATATTGTCGTCACCCCTGTCCGTCCGTTTTTAACTTATGGATCCTTTAGAGACCACTATTTTTTCTGATTATAAAAATCTTTTAAATATATCACTGTTACACCATAACGATAGGTGAGTTCAAACTTATCATCCAACTGACTTCAGATTGATACACAGAGTTTAAGTCCTTAAGACGAACAAGTATATAGATTTTCAATGAATTTTGATAACTGAACAGCCAAATCCATGATTTTAAATGTTTCGTATGCTAAGTGTTAGCATGGGGGAGAACTTTATATAAAAAACAAAACAAATTCTAATGATTTTATGATTATTACTTAATAAGTTGTTAATTTTAATCAGATTTCAGAGTATTATAAATGTTTCATTACCGAAAAAAGTAAGACTATGCGACAACTCGTTGCCTGGCAACCTATCTTTAATCTCCCCATCATACTTTTTATATTTTCAAGGATTGAAACTTCATAATATTTTAGAAATTCTTCAAAAATATCCATCAGAAGCTAAATCATAGAGAGAGAGAGAGAAATGGGGTTTAACGTCCACTCAACACAACTAGGTCATTTTGGGACTAACATATGGTGTAATTTTATTTCAATAATTCGCTTGCGCGTAGGGGTCTTTAGCAGTGGGAGGAAACCGGAGTGCCCGGAGGAAACCCACGAGGTTGAGAAGGCGCCCCTATCTCCATGCCACATACGCACACACCGGAAGCTAAATCATATCTTCAAATGGATATCTATCCTCCTGCAGATGAAATAGATACTTTTTTTCTACCTTCTAATTCAACTGATGACAGAGACAAAGCCATTGAAGAAATCATAGTATATAATTTTAAGAAGTTTTTGAATAGAGTTGAAAGTAAGAATGATAGAATAAAGTCCTCATTTGTCTTCAACAATGTGTTATATCTATACAAATCTATTTTTGTCGCCTGTATATTAAATTTGGGACACATAATTCGTTCTGATTGATCTAAAATGTTCAAACTTGGTGTAGGTGTTTATTAGGCGAAAGCCTACATATAGATGAGCCTTGATGAAGTTCTAAGATATCAACATGTGGGTTTTGAGTGGACAATAAATTTCAAGATATTATTGCTTTGTTGTTTTTTTTTAAACTTCTTTTCTTCAAAGCATTTATATAGGCCCACATGGAAATCTGGTCGTATATTCCTGTCGGTCCGTCGTCCACAATTTCTAGTGAACGCTCTAGAGGCTAAAGTTAATACTCGATTGATTTTCAGCAATATCCGATAATTACTGCCAGAGTTATGTCCCTTGAAAAATCTTGTGAACGCTCTAACTGCTAAAGTTAATATCCGATTGACTTTAAATTTATACACAGTGTTTAAGGTAATGAGACTAAGAATACTATTGATTTTTCAGCCATTTCCGATAATTACTGTCAGAACTATGGTCCTTGATCACTTCAAAAAATCTTGTGGACGCCCTCAAGACCAAAGTTAATATCCGATTGACTTCGAATGTATACACAGTGTTTAAGGTAATGAGACGAAGAATCCTATTGATTTTCCGCAATTTACGATAATTACTGCCAAAGTAAACCCCCTTGATCACTTTGAAAAATCTTATGACGCTCTGGAGGCCAAACTTATCATCCGATTGACTTCATTGTGATGAACAAGTACATGTATAGTGATTTTCGATGAATTTTGATAACTGAACAGCTAAATCCATGATATTAAATGTTCCGTATACTTTAGCATTGGGGCAGATTCTATGATTTTATGATTATTACTTAATAAGTTGTTACTCTTAGTCAGCTTTTAGTGTATTATAAATGTTTCATTTCTGAAAAAAAGTTAAAATATGCGACTGTCCGGACAATTTAGCTGCTATGGGCGTATGTTTCGTTGACTGGCAACCTTTCTTTAAGTTAATTTATGAGTAGATAAGAATTGTTTTTGTGTGGCATAATCAGATCAATTTTTATACACCCACATTTTCATGTGGACGTATATTGCCGTTGCCCCTGTTCGTCCACAATTGTTTGTGAAAATTCTACCTACAGGTCACAATTTTTATCCGATTTCAATGAAACTTAAAACATAGGTTTATCACCCTAAGCTCTAGGTTCCTTTCGATATTGGCATGTATCGGACTGTAACTTCATTGGTTATGACCCCTGATTGTACGAAAAATCACATTTAGCTTGTGAACAGTGTAGAGGTCACAATTTTGAACCGATTTGGATGAAACTTGAAATGCATGGTTATAACCCAAAGATCTTGGTTCCTGTCGATATTTGCGCTCTTCGGATCGTAACTTCCTGAGTTATGGCCTCTGATTGTCCTAAAAATCACCCTTTTTAGCTTGTGGTCCCTCTGAAGGTCAAAATTGTTATCTGATTTAAAAAAAAACGTTTGATTATATCAATGTTACATGGTTATGGAGGTTGAGTTCAAATTTCATGAAAATTGGACCAAAATTGGAAGACAATATGGCCGCTGTTTGTACGCGAATAGTGTGAAAATATGTTATATCAAGGTTGTGGACCCTATAGAAGTCACAATTTTGAACCGATTTTGATGAAACTTTACATGTATGTTTATAACCCAACGATCGTGGTTCCTTTCGATATTTGGGGCCATTGGATCGTAAATTCCTGAATTATGTCCCCGGATTGTCTGCAAAATCGCTTGAGGTCCCTCGGGAAGTCAAAATTTTTATCCGATTACAAAAAAATCGTTTGATTATATCACCGTTACATGGTAATGAAGAATGAGTTTGAATTTCGTGAAAATCGGACGTTTGTACGTGAATAGTGTGAAAATATGATATATCAAGGTTGTGGACCCTGCAGAGGTCACAATTTTAATCCGATTTAATGAAATTTGAAATGTAAGTTTATAACCCAAAGATGCTGTTCATTTCGATATTCGGGCACATTGGACCATAACTTCCTGAATTGTGGCCCCTGATTGTACGATAATCATGTTGTTTTACCTTGTGGACCCAATGGAGGTCACAATTTTATTCCAAATTAAAAAAACGTTTGACTATATCCCCGTTACACATTAATGATGGTTGAGTGTGACTTTCTTGAAAATCAATAGTTGAACAGCTAAATCCATAATATTAAATGTTTCGTATGCTTAACGTTAGCATGGGGCAGAACTTTATAAAAACCAAACAAATTCTAATGATTTTCTGATAATTACTTAATATGCGACAACTCTTGTTGACTGCCCGGATGATTTAGCTGCTGTGTGGGCGTATGTTTCGTTGCCTGGCAACCTATTTTTAGTTTAGTTTGATCAATTTGAGCTTTATGTATGCTTTTCCTTTGTTGTCAGTTTCATACTGAAATTATGTTTTATTTGAATAAAGTTTAAATACATGACAAATGGCAGCTGTTTGTATTGCTTCTATAGTAAAAACAGTATAGTTAAACTGAGAAGAATTGCATACAGGTCCCTTTTCCCATTAGAGTGAATCATTAGAAATACAAGAATTGCATACAGGTCATTTTTTCCATCAGAGTGAATCATTAGGAATACTAGAATTCTGTGTTGCTGCAAATATAAAATCACGTGCTTTGATGAATAATCCAATGCCATGATCATCGATTTGATCTAATGGATTAACAATAATTGTCATTTGCTCCAACTGATTGCAATCTAAATGTCTCTGTAGTGGCGACACTTCAACAGATATTGCATCTGATGAACACAATCCTTCAGAACATGTTCCATATCTCTGCAACTCATCCTAAAAATCAAAATATGAAAGAAGCTTAAAATTCCAAGATACAGATAAATGTAATTTTATCAGAAACTTGCAGAAGCCATAGACATGTTCCCAAGTACACGTGTAGTTATACTGACTTTTATGGTTTAATGGTCTTGTTTTACATAATTTTAATTCAAAATGTTGCTTATTCAACAAATAATAAACTTGCAGAAGCCATAGACATGTTCCCAAGTACACGTGTAGTTATACTGACTTTTATGGTTTAATGGTCTTGTTTTACATAATTTTAATTAAAAATGTTGCTTATTCAACAAATAATAATTAATGTCTGAACAACAAATCCTAATTTTGACAAAATCAAACACACAAGCAATAATATATTGCTATGTATAACTTTTAAAGTCAATCGGGTAATTATTTTCGCCTCTAGAGCATCCACAAGATATTTCGAAGTGATCAAGGGCCATAACTGGGGGCAATAATTATCGGAAATAGCCTCATCTCGTGGCCATTAGCACTATGTATAACTTTAAAGTCAATCGGGTAGAAATTTTAGCCTCTAGAGCGTCCACGGGGGTGACGACAATATAGGACCACATTTCAATGTGGGAGTATAAAAAAAAACTCATAGTCGAACCGTCCTCTCTCCTTCCATTGTTGTTTGATTACCACTACCAGTACTAAAAAATACACTTGTCTTGTTGCTATATATGCCCTAGATCGTTATTTATGCACATGTTTATATTGCATGCGGTTTCGGTACAATAAATTGAATAAAATCTTATCTTATCTTAGTCTTACAACTAGAGTTATCTTTCCCTGGGATCGTTTATTTTCTGTAAAAATACCATATTTTAATGACATGCAGAAATAGTCACGTGATCAAATTTATTTCCGTAATATGCATGGAGAAAATCTGGAGCAGAAAATCTGGAGTAGAAAATCTGAAGTTGAAAAGTCGAATGTCAAAAGTTGATTATTGATAGTATAAATTCTGTTGTTGAAAGTAGAATATTCACGATTTAAAGTTGAAAAGGTGGACGTATTAGGTTGAAAAGCACGAGCGGTACATGTTTCCCACACGAAAATGTCCATTTTGGATAAGAATTTCCTCTTTTACTTTTTATTTTCTACTTTCTATTGCAGATAGCATTTTGAACCCGATACCCCGCCATACTAATGTATCATGCATCATATCAGGTTTAACATTCATGATAGTTTATCAGACAAAGAAAGTTAGATAAGACATGTCAACAACAAGTTAAAGTTACACAATGACATAAGGAATGCTACCAAGAACACCAAGGGTGTCGATATCATCTGTCAAGACATGGCGCGTCTCTAGCATCTGTATTTAACATATATTGCTGATTGATTTCATTAGGGTATTCAATGATATATCATCAATTGTGTAACATTCCTCACTTTCTCAAAGAAAGTTATATCATAACTTTTTTAAAACCTTTACAATCTTAATTACTATTACCATATGAATGAAAATGAAAAAATTAAACACTTGTAAAATGTCGTAAACAAAAATGTCTATAAAGAAAAAGAAAATGTAAATGAAAAACACACGAACTTAAAAGTTATATATACACTGTCATAATATCCAAAAATGTCTATAAACAAAAACAAAATGTAAATGAAAAACACACGAACTTAAAAGTTATATATACACCAAGTTTGTTTTTTTGTTTTTTTATAACCACTATGTCTCAAACGATCGCATGATGCTAATTCTTCTAAATGGTCACACACGCGAAATTATCGTAATCACATATAGTACAAATTATTTTCTTCTTTTGTTTTCACCTCACATATCTTATAACACACCTTATTAAAATGTTCACACACGCGAGTTACTGGAATCAAAAAATTATAATGCAATTATTTCTTTTTTTTATCACGCGAATTATTGAAATATAAATTATTACAATACGAAATATTTCCATTTTCTTCTTCCGTACGTCGTCGTTGTGGTAGGGAGATATAAATTATTGGGGTTTTTTTATTATTATTATTGTGTCGTCGTCTTCTTTTATTTCTGTTTTTTTTTCTTTTAAGTTTTCCATAAAGGCGAGGGATCAGTACTTCCACTTCTTAATGTAGCTGTTATTTTGGTTGCCCGGTAGTCGTTTCAATAAATCCATACCGTCTGGCCAAACGGTGTGTCATGACATGTGCTATGAAGAGTATTAACTGCCACCAGTTTCGAAGTTTTATCATCTGCTTATCATATCATGGAGTGAACTTAATTAACAGTTAATCAAATTAGCAAGTGGAACAGACTTGACTTTAGATAACGATCTAGCGATATTTACATTATTATTTACACGGATACAATTTAAATTAGGATGTCATATTGTTTTACCTCAAGATACAGAATGATCTGAATGATTTGAACACATTTCACCAATCTCAATTCCGCCTTATATGAACTTCACATAAAACTCCTCCCGTTACATATCGAGGCATTTCCCATTAAATATTTGGGGTATTACAAAAAAAAATCGCTCCCGTAAATATAGGGTCCTCCCATTGATATTTGAGGCACTACGTTACATCACGTCAAATAATAAACGCTCCCGTAAAGATCGGGCATTCCGTAAAATATATAGACAAAACAATAACATCAAAAAAAAATTATAAGAGATAAAACTGTTAATACCGTGTGAATGTTTAAAGAGTTATATCTCTCAATTAGGATACGCTTAACTCTATTCCAGATAATTAAACAATTATAAAACATTTCACTTCGCTGTTATAAGCCCGATAATACTGAGCTACTTCTAACTTTTAAAAGTCAAAATATGTGTTCAAAAACAAACAATTATAATTATCATAATCTTTTAAAAACAACATGACGCATTTTAACCAAAAAAAGAAACGCACAACCCATTTTTCATCATTTTTTTATTTGAACGAGGTCTTTGTTTCGGCAAATCTTACTTGTTTTTAATGCCATTATGTAAGGATAAAAGAAATTCATTATTGATTTTAAAGCTAGGGTCACTAATTGTGACTGGTCATCCTTTTTGTCGAAATTTTTTATCGCTTGATTGCACCAAGAAACATGAATTTAACAACTTTGCGAGATTTTCACGTGGAACCTAAATCTAAGGTCTTTAAAATCCCGGGGTTCTCGGTTTCCAAATCAGTTGCACATGTAAACACTCAAAGACCCAAGTGATGCCACATCCGAACGAAGACCAACGCAACAACGCTATTGGTGGATTAAAAGCAGGTGACTCCAAGACAGATGTAGCCAGGCTGCTGAATGTTTACCGTAGTTCCATTTCTCGCCTTTGGGATAGGTACCGACAGCGAGGTTCAACACGTGAACGCCCTAGCTCAGGCCAAACAAGTAAAGTCCCACTTGTCCTGGATCGTCACTTCCCGTTACGTCATTGGCGTAAACGGTTTTCAACAGCGACCTCTACTGCAGCAATAATTCCCGGACGGCGTAGAATCTCGTACCAGACAGTAGGCAAACGCCTACGTGAAACCGAATAACGAGGCAGACGTCCCCATTAGAGCTTCTGCTTTGAAATACGCCGACACCATGAAATCCAACTTTAATGGGTTCAGGCACTGAGGGTATGGTCACAGCAACACTGGAGAGCAGTTTGGTTCAGCGACGTGTCGCCGTTCTTGTTGCAACAAGGCGATAATAGAGCGAGGATATACTGACGACAAAATGTAACGTTGCGTTTCTTTTTTGGGAGAGTATATATGCAATTTTGGTTTAGTAATTTTTCTATATATACACTGTAGTTAAAGACTGTTCCACTACTAGCTTGAAATGCAATATATTAAATTTAGTAACTACACCATGATATGAATGAAGCGTGATGATAAACTGCTAATTCTCCAGTTAAGTTATAATACATAGCACATTATGTCATTATTAACCAAGGCCATGGTATGAATTTAGAAAGAGACTCACCTTTTGATACAAATAGCTTTGATCGTCTAGTAGTTAGGACTTAAATCAGACAGCATCAATTAATATGTGACAATATACAATTGGGTGTAGTTTTTTTCTTTGATGTCATAGCAGTTATATCTCATAACAACCTCTCATGACGTTATCATAGGTTGATATTCGGTTCATATCAACCGCTGATGACGTCAAGACAGGTTGATATATCATATCAACCGCTGATGACGTCATCCCATGTCGATATATTCGGCTCATACCAAACGCTGATGACGTAGATGATCGAAATAATACAAAGAACACAGAAATAAAATTTTATTCTTTTGACAATAAAAAAAAACATTGTTATAGTACAGTTTTTAGCATTCAGTAAAGAAATAGACGACGTACTTATCGGCTATCCATAAGATATCTTTCCGCCTTCATTATTTCTCCACACACTCCAATTTTTCTTCAGGCTTTGGATAGATCCTCTTCATATTTGCAGTCACATCTATCGTCATTATGGTGACTAAAATGGATTGATTATTCGTCTGGCTTCGTTTTACTATCCCTTTTGTTTTTGCTTTCTCCAAAATGGCGACGTATAAATAAACATCAGGGTGTCGTTCCTCAAAACGATTGTATTCTACAATAGTTGTAACAGCTACAATCAACTTTATAACTATCGTAAGTAACAGTTTATTTGCGTACCTCAAAGCTATTGTAAGGGAATTGTAAGTCTAGCAATTGTAAATTCTGCGATTGTAAACTTACAATCGTGATCTTATGTGCGAAAGTGAGAAAAATCGATTTGACACTACATCCGGTATGTGAGAGTTACCTCCCCTCTCCGGCAGACGACAACAACAATGTCAGAAGAAGACACAAAGAAAGTGCTGAAGACCAACTTCCAAGCAAGTGAGGTCGCTATTCTCGTGGAGGAAGTTGGCATTCATCAAACTGCGTTGTTTGGGTCATTCTCCGCCACACTAACTGACAACGTGAAGGGCGAGTTGTGGCAGGGGATCGCCGAAAAGTGAGTATCAAATGAATGCAGTGTTTGTTTACATTTCTGACACTTTTTCTAATGAAATTTTACGAAGCTATGAGAGCGGTTTGTACATGTAAGCAAAATATTGGACATGTTGTTTGTCTTTCTGTGTCTTATCCAGTGTTGTTGTATTGCAACAAACCATTTTGCATTCCACTACAATCGGTTGTAAGTATAGGTTACAGACGGTCATAATAACTTATAGAATTGATTGTAACTTACAACTATTGTAACTTACAATTGCTTTGAGGAACAATGTAGTGATTGTAAATAAAAGTTACAATTGGATTGTAGTGACTTACAACTATTGTAGGGTTACATTCGGTTGGGTCAATTATTTTTAAATATAAACTAGTGTCATCAGCAAATAATCTAATATTTGATTTTATGCTATTTACTGTATCGTTGATGTATATAATGAAAAGTAACAGACCGAGAACGGAGCCCTGTGGAACACCAGCAGAGGCCGTTAATGGTTCATTCTGTTGTCTGTGAGACAAGTAGTTTCTGAACCATTCTAACACGCCTCCTTTGATCCTAACTGCCCCCAGGCGTACGGCAGAGTGCGGAATGCCAAACTCTGTAAAAAGTCTTTACTGGTGTCACAGAACGCCGTTCTCGTATATTATTGACCTTATTCGATGACTCGACAGAAGAGGTGCGTAAGATCTATTAGTTGGTAAGTAGTTGAGCCTCCTTGCAAAAGACTGCTTTGCAAATTAGTAATAATATTGTGATCCTTAAAGAAGTTAAATACATGTTTGTAGATGCATTTTTCGAAAATTTTGATTACAATGCTCAATAAAGATTTCTGTAATTTCCACAAAACGTTGGGTCGCCTTTTTTATGAATGGCCGTTACGTTTTCCGATTTCCAAATATTAGGAACGGTTTTTAGCTCAAGTGACAGATTAAAAATTTTACATAAAGGTTTGCTAATTTCGAAGCAGATGGATTTTAAGAATTTTCAACTGGTGTTATCTGGGCCTGTCGCTTTTGAAGTATCAATAATGGAAATCATGTCTTCAACCTCTTTAGGTATTAATTTTAGGTAACAAAGTGAAAAGGGATTTTATTTGAAGTTTTGCATTTGTGTAGTCAAGCTGTGATTGGTTAATAAATCATTCCGTTTAAATTTGCTTTGACCTTCCGATTAAAATATGGAACCCCATTATTCATAAGAGGCGGACCAATCCTTTTTGCCAAAATTTTGATTATCATTTAATCTCTGGTCTAATTTTGCATAATTATTCTTTTTTGCATTTTCTAATCAAGCTAATATAGTCATATTATTTCAAAATTATTGGCAGTCGGGGTCCAAGTTTGATTTTACTGCTTTCCGGTGAATTTTGTTTTACTTTTTGCTCATTTTCCGAATAGTGTTGTTCATCCAAAGTTTGATCGAATGGTTGCAATTGTGTTTGGGATATGTGTTCTTGCTTGTGATAACGGTCCATGTAATATCAATAGAATTTTTTTTATCAATATTGGATTCCCATAAGATACTTCCAGCGTCACGTCGTAGTTGGTCAAAGTGAGTCTCATCATAATTCCATATAGTACGTGTTAAGCTAATTGATTTCAGACGATGAAAATTCAACCGACAATACACAGGGCAGTGATAAGTACAGGAATTATCTAAGCAACCTGAATCAGAAATATAATCGGAACAATTCGTTAAAATTAGATCAATCAATGTATTGTTACCTTTATTACCATATCTGGTTGGATCCTTGATAATTTGTTTATATCGAATAGAACATTTGCCGATTAGATTTTGTAAAGAGATCAATGTTAAAATCGCCTAATTTAAAGATAGTGTTTATGCCGTCTGCTGCTGCCAATGCAAGCTAATTGAAGATTCAATTATCCAATTGGACAGTGGGATTTGGGGGTTGTTTATTATGAATATTAATTTCTACCCAAATGTCTTCTGAATTGTCGGTTTCTAAATCAGAGCTGCGTTTCGTTAAAATGTTGTTGCGAGAATAAACTGCTGCCCCCCCACTCTGTCCTGTATAGTCCTGTCTTTGCGAATTGTTGCATTTAAACTAGGGATAGAAAGGGTGTCCGATGATATGCTTTTGTCAAGCCATGTCTCATTTAACAATATCAAATCGAAATTTTCGGAGAATTCTGAGGAAACAAGGTCAAGTTTACGACGCAAGCTTCTTACATTCAGATGCACGAAAGATATGTTGCCATTTGGTCCCGGATTTTCCGCGACATCTCCACTGACATGTATAAAGAAATAACAAAGGAATAAAATAAGGGAAGCAGAATAACGAATAATGGAAGGTTTTCTCTAGCAAAATTGTGGGTTTACGATAGGTATAACATATTTACATTTGCAACAGGAACAGTGTATATGTACAAAGTGACACAAGGAAGTGTTTAGCTGTGCACCTTTTTTTTGCCATGATACCATCGATTAAAACAGACATTATTATTGAATTGTGATCTGTTATGAAACAGATTTCGAATGCGTGTACGAATTTTAGTTAAGTGTATTAATCTAATGTCAATATAAGAAAATCCAGAAATGAACATAAAACATTTTCATATTGTTAAATCACAGGTATGACAATTAAGTTAATTATAACATACTATCAAGTAACAATTGTATCTAATATATCATGATATACAACAACTGTATGTGACGCAAAATTAGTCATATTTGACTAGCATATTTCAAGTATATCTAATAAGCAAAGTATGTTATCGTAAAATAGTATTCAAAACAATACATCATTACCGGAGATATATACTATTCAAAAAAAGCAGGGGATATTTGATTTTTAAGTGTTATTAAAGTCACCTAATGAAACTGACGAAGAAACAAATGACAAAATGAAATGAAGTTCACATTCATCGATTTATTCCAAATGATCGTTAGACTAAGTAAGGCACAGACTGACCATTATAAGGGTAAAATGATACCCGGGGTCAAACAGCAAAGTTACCACAGCATCACAACAAAGTCAGTAACGGGTAAATCCTCCTCTGTTTGCCAAACAAACATTGATCCGACGTGGCATACTCCTAATGAGACGTCTAAGGTCATTTTGGTCCAGATTTTCCCATTCCTGTTGCAACGCAGCAGCAAGTTCTTGGACATTGGCAGGACGTTGTTGACGTTGACGTAACCTCTGTCCAAGCATGTCCCAGACATGCTCGATGGGGGAGAGGTCAGGACTCTGCTGGCCAAGGTAATGTGGTGATGTTCTGTTGTTGGAGGTAACCTGTAACGATCGTGGCCCTGTGACATCTTGCGTTGTCATCCTGGAAGATGAAACGGCGGCCATGACGTCGTGCGAACGGCACAACATGGACTGCCAAGATGTTGTCCCGGTAGTACTGGCCTGTAACACGCCCTGCAACAACATGTAAAGCCGTTCTTCCGGCAACAGTGATGCCTCCCCACACCATAACAGAACCACCCCCAAATCGATCATGTCTGATGACGTTAACGTCTTGGAAGCGCTCGTTTCGACGACGCCACACCCTCCTACGTCTGTCCAAAAAATCAACAGTGAACCGTGACTCATCTGAAAACATCACATTGCTCCAGCGTCGATTATCCCAGTGTTGACGATCCCTACACCAACGACGTCTTGCCTGAATGTGATGATCTCTCAAACAAGGGATCACGCGAGGACGTCGGGCGCGAAGGTGACCCCTATGCAGTCGATTCCGAATCGTCTGGCCACTCTCACACCAGTGATCTGATTTGCTGTGATGACACGATTTCTCAAGGCCAAGGTACGGATAAATCGATCCTGGGCTTGAGTTGTCGCCCTTGGTCGACCTGAGCGTGGTCTGTATCACGGTATCTGGACCATAGCCTGCTTATGACAGACTGGGAAACATTCATCGTCCGCGCCACAAACGCCTGTGTTGTGCCGATCTGTAGCATGCCAAGGGCACGTAACCTTTCATTTTGGGTAAGCCGACACATATCAAAATTTGTTTTCTGGTCACTAAAACAATTAAACTGATGTTTCCACCCTGGAATTCAATGCCACAATGACTGTAACATTCACAGTCATGATGATCCCAAGCATCACCTGCATTCCATGTGGTAAAGATTGGTGCGTTTGGGCGTCACATGTAACTGGAAATGTTTCTTCTGTTAGGTTCTATAGTGACTTTTTTCGTAGTCATTTGCATATTTTAGTATTATGCCCCCAAAATCAAATATCCCCTACTTTTTTTGAATAGTATATCTAGGCAGATTAAGAATTTTGAAAAAGAAAATTAAAAACAAGAAAAACTCTTACAATATATTGCCAATTATGGTGGTCCACGAAGGTAGACATTTTTCTAAAATCTCCAACAAGACCACGATTTGACGGTCTGAAAATACTATTAAAAGTCGCACAAAGACAAAAAAAAACCGCCAGTTGAATTGTCATTTAGCCGTCTTCCACATTTCCATGACTTGTCCGTATTCAAAGGTTTTCTAACAGTTAAGTAAAAATACTTAATTTTTCCACTTAACTGACCTTATTATCTGAAATTGGTATTCAAAGGTTGTATTTTACATACACTTGGCTATGTGAAAAACTTAACTCCACACTTAAATTATGGAATTCTCACATTCGCCAAAAAGCATGAATTTTCAATATATGGAATACACTCCGCTGCCAAAAATCATAAATTTTTAACATTGCAAGCAAGTTATGCCCAAAGAGCATCACTATACTAAATTCTTAGTGTACATCACCAGGAAAATGTTTGTCGAAATATTGTATTGTAACCTATGAAAATTTAGGATAAATTATGATAGTGTGCATCCTTTGTCCGAACAGCTGTTTTAATAGACTTTTTAGAAAAAAAAATCCATTCCAATAGATTACAATCAATAGTGGTAGTATAATGATGGAATTTGTAAACTTTAATTTTTAAACAATATAACACGAATAGAAAACAACATACCAGCAATACACAATGACCAATGCCTTCAAATCACACAGTGTTGTTTATTCATCTATCATTTGAGAAATTCATAGACATTGTGTAAGTACCAACATTTTAGATTTTGACAGGCCTGGCATTGACGGTACTTTGCGTGTACGAAAGATTCATGTTGCATTATATTTTACCTAAATAAATACTACCGATATTGTAGTATGGGAATGAGTTGTAAAAATAAATCATGCCTTTGCTTCTAGCGGTAGTATAAATAATTTCTGAAATCTATAAAGCCATGTCATCACAGATGAATTTAACTTTATAATTTGACAGTTGTGGACACATGATTAAGCAATACGAACATGATAAAAGTTCGGAAAAAGATATCCTTAACTATCTCTGTGGTAATAACCCTATATTCTACTGTGGCACTACAACATCAAAGCTGCCGACTAAAAAATAAATTTGAGGTCCGCTATGCTCGGCGACATTGTCTTTGTTTTAATCTGAGCTCCCCCAACTTTTAAAATCGCCATTACGGGGCTGCTACTACAGCATTAAAAGAAGTCATTATAATCTCACTTAACTTTAAGGTACCTCCCATAGGTCACTTAAAGTTAAGTGGATATTTATCATTTAAACTGACCTTTGAATACCAATATACTGCCATTTAAAACCATCATACACGTCCACTATCCTGACTAGTTTCGTCAAATAAATTTTAATATTTTCAAAGGAACAGTTCAACAGAAACAGGAAACAGATTTGAATAATGATGATGTCATATGTTGTTGACATCACTAAGTTGTAATGACTGCCCTGTCGTTGGTAACATGTAAGTTTTTAATTTTCTAGAAAGGTGATCTATCACATGAAAATATGATGATACTAGTAACAAAAGTGTCTATACACAAGTTGAAAATCCACAAATATTTACAGTAGGCATTCTTAAACCAATCTTCCAACGAATTTCTGATGGGATTACAATTACTAGGTAACTTGATACATAAACAGCATAAGGGTAGAGTTAAAAATATATAAAACTGCACCACACACAATTCTACACAAAAACAAATATATGGACAAGACATCATACTCAGAGACCACAAACATAAACAATTAAAAAAAAAAGTGAATGGATCCGGGGGCTAGCCGTATGCGTCCACTGCGCGGTACAGTCCCGGGCCTGTGGTGACACATACTTCACTCATATTTGAAAACAATTGGGAATGCAATCCAAAGAAATAATTATATAATGTCAGCATGAGTCATGATCTATTATATGTTGCAAGAATTACGAATGCAAGCAGATTGTTGTATAAATTCCGCTATACAAGTAACCACACCGTTAAATGTATCAGAGAAAGTAGGCCTAGTTCAAAAAACTAAATGCACTAAATCAAAAAAGAAGAGGATTGAAGTATATTGAATGCATTTAGGACACACATTACAACCGTCACAGAAACAAACAAAACTGAATACATGGAAGCAAAGGAATGTGGACCATCTAGGGAGACAGCCGTCTGCTGGCTGAGTGGCGTGACGTGAATCTGCCATAATAGTTATTATGACGTTGTGGTTTAGAAGGTGCAATTTCCCGATAAAAGGGTGATAATCCAGATAAAATAACGTTAAAAAAAAAAAAAAAAAAAAATATTAGTTTTTGAGACCATGCAATTGTACAAACCATAGTATAATTATTATATAATGCCCCACGTAAGAAATGCAAAACAGGAATGCTAAAGAAATCGTAGGTTATTAGTGTATTTATAAAGGCATAAAAATAAGGGCGATAATCCAGACAGTACTAGACATCTGTAGAAGAAATTTAAATAAAATTTATATTGAGTCATTATCCAATATGTAGTCAGTAATATAGTTATAAGAAATATCAAACTTATTAGGTTGAAGAAATGGAAGTTTTGAAATTTCTTTTAAAATGCGTAATTGTGTTCCGCCTTTGGTCGTGCACTTAAAATTAAGATTTTTATTCGGGAAAGAAATAGTTCTTTATTGTTGCATATTTTTAAAGATAGGCTGGCACTGCCAGGCAGGATACGCCCACATTTTCGAGAGATGGATAGAGAACAAGCAATACCGAAAGTGATTTTTCCTACATCATTAAGTCCTGTATTTCATACTGTATTGGGAGCAGCTATTTAGTTGGTCAGTTCCAGTCTGATATTCATGAAATTCGAAGCCGACAATGATTATGGTGTGACGGTACACAACCTAGAAATGTGACTTTTCATCAAAATCGGATAAGAATTGTGACCTGTAGAGAGTCCACAACCATGATATACCATATTTTTACACTATTCGCGCAGGCCTACAAACGGCGACCATTTCGTCCGGCAAGTTTGGTACGATTTTCACGATATTAGAACTCAACCTTCTTCATCAAAATCGAATTAAAATTGTGACCTATACAGGGTCCACAACCATGATATACCATTTTTTTAACAGTATTTGCGTACAAACGGCGGCCATTTTGTCTGTCAATTTTGGTCCGATTTTCCCAAAATTCAAAGTCAACCTTCCTTACGGTGTAACGGTAATATAATCAAACTTTTTTTTTTAAATCGGATAACAATTGTGACCTCCAGAAGGACCACAAGCTAAAGAAAGGGGGATTTTGCGTATAACCAGGGGCCATAATTCAGGAAGTTACGATCCGATATGCGCAAATATCGAAAAGAACCAAGATCTTTGGGTTATAACCATGAATTTTAAGTTTCATCAAAATCGAATTAAAATTGTGACCTTTACAGGGTCCACAACCTTGATATACCATTTTTAACAGTGTTCGCGTACAAACGGCGGCCATTTTGTAGGGCAATTTTAGTCTGATTTTCCCGAAATTCAAACTCAACCTTCCTTGCGGTGTAACGGTAATATAATCAAACGTTTTTTTTTAAATCGGATAATAATTGTGACCTCCAGAGGGACCACAACATAATTCAGGAAGTTACGATCCGATATGCGCAAATATCGAAAGGAACCAAGATCTTTGGGTTATAACCATGAATTTCAAGTTTCATCCAAATCGAATTACAATTGTGACCTCCACAGGGTCCACAACCTTGATATACCATTTTTTAACAGTATTCGCGTACAAACGGCGGCCATTTTGTATGGCAATTTTGGTTCGATTTTCCCGAAATTCGAACTCAACTTTCCTTAGGATGTAACGGTGATATAATCAAACGGTTTTTTAAATCGGATAATAAGTGTGACCTCCAGAGGGACCACAAGCTAAAAAGGGTGATTTTTCGGACAATCAGGGGCCATAATTCAGGAAATTACGTTCCGATAGCCGCAAATATCGAAAGGAACCAAGATTTTTGGGTTACAAGCATGCATCCAAGTTTCATCAAAATCGGTTCAAAATTGTGACCTCTATATGGTCCACAAGCTAAAAACGTGATTTTCCGTACAATCAGAGGCTATAATCCATGAAGTTTTGATCCGATACATGCCAATATCGAAAGCAGCCGAGATCTTTTGGGGATAAACCTATATTTCGTCAAAATCGGATAAGAATTGTGACCTGTAGAGAGTCCACAAACAAATTGTGGACGGACGGACGTCGGATGGACAGGGGCGACGACATAATACGTCCACATGAAAATGTGGGCGTATAAAAATCGTAATGCCTGTGAATAGACATATTCCTGAAGCAATGGCGCGAGAAATCCCTCTCTTACCATTACTGGATATAAGTCATATTCTTGAATTTGGGCGGGGCGTGTCTCTTTTTAACGTCCAATCAAATCCCTCCTCTCTTCTCGCATTCGGCATAATTTTCAAAATGGCTGACGAAGAAAACATGTTGGCACTGGATAATCGAGCATAATAAATTCCGCGGGTTACGACGCGATTGTCACTAGATACATTGCGGTAACATATTTTGAGGTCTGGTTAACCCCGATATTGTTTGTTACAATGTAGGTCATTGGTTGGTAATGGCACTACTGACCAATAATAATTTAGCACAACAATGTTCACTCAAGATAGCAGTGTGAAGTGGATTAGTTCTAATCAAACGAAACACCACGCAGGAGTATGGTGAATAGAAAACATTATATAGTGTAGTATCTGGTATGTTACTTTCAGCTGACGGGTATTTTACTACGTCAAAACCAAATTTGTCCGTTTTATCGAATATACCGACATTAAATTTGTCGTTAATTATATTGATGTCCAAGTCAAGGACAGATGCATTTATAGTGCCCGAATTTTTTTTATTTAATATAAGTTCAGGTGGATATATTTCATCTTTATATTTATTGAAATTACCATTATCATTGATTGGTGTTATGTCATCAATGTAACGGAAGGTATAATTTATACTTTTTGCTACCTTGTAATCTGTTTTTCTTTCATGGTCTTGAAAGTCGAATTCGTATTTATATAAATATGCATTTGCCATAAATGGGGCGTAGTCAGTTCCCATTGGTAAACCAATAGTTTGTTATATTATCTGATCCCCAACCTCAAATATGGCATTGTCAATGAGAAAATGTATAATATTTTGAAATTTTTCATTATTGAAAACTACAGTGTTGGCATTGCACCGTTTTATGATCCATCTTGAATCTTGGGAGTAGATGGTCATCAAGTTTCTGCCTTTTCCGAAAGTACCATTAAAGGCTTTATCCACGAACCAATCCAAATTATTTTTAAGGTCTGTATGTTGTAGCATAGTATATAAGGTAGAAAAGTCGAAAGTTTCTACTGATTTTGCATTGCCTTTTTTTAAATTAAATATCACTTGCCCTTAAATTACAGGAAGTATATTTAAGTTAAAGATAGTTGTTAAGTGAGTATCTTAGACTTACAACATCCTTTGAATACGGACCCAGGTTCCCCTTTATATGTAGTTTATGTCAATATCTAAAAGCCATCGGACATGGGTGGCAATTTAATATCTAAGGCGGTGGAACAAACAACTGTGGTCTGCAACCAAAAAGCAAATTTATATATTTTCCCACAAATAAGCAAGTTATATTCTGCTAGGTCGAAAGAACTATCTAAACATTCTGGTAGGACGAAACGATCGAAAGATAAATCCACACCCATGTTCGATTTGGTTTATCCTAAATAATTAGGTCAATTAGGTGGGCTTTATTAAACATGAAAGGTGTGTAAGGTTTGGGGTGCTTGTGGTGTATTGCTAGTTTAGGACACCCCAGAAACCCAATTCTTAAGTTGCACCAGTGGTAGGAGGAGCCACCCATATATGATATTGGGATCGGTAAGTGCAGTACATTGGAGGATGGTGTTGAATTAGATAATACAAATAACAAGACCAGTTCTTAGTTCACCATCTTGTAATACAAGTAGTATTTTTTTTTCCAGGCACATAACTATAGACTACAATAAGAACATAGAACTAAAGGGAAGTAATTCCATTTACCTTAATGGACTCAGACAACTAATATATATTATATAATGTCTCAATATGACATTCCCCTTGTTAAAAAAAGGTTCCCCCGGATTGGAGACAATTTGTAATACAAGTAGTCTTTTTTTCTCCCGGCACATTATCCAGGCACATAACTATAGACTACAATAAGAACATAGAACTAAAGGGAAGTAATTCCATTTACCTTAATGGACTCAGACAACTAATATATATTATATAATGTCTCAATATGACATTCCCCTTGTTAAAAAAAGGTTCCCCCGGATTGGAGACAAATGAAAGGATAATGAAATTGACAAAAAAATAAAATAAATCTAACAAAGTACCAATACAAACTCTCACACATTCATACGAATACACAATAAGTAAGAAAATATACATATCTGGATAATTAAAATTATTGAAAAAACCGAAGTAAGTAATAAGCTATTATGTAAAAGTTCTGTTTAAATCTGATGCAATACAAATATAGCATTTTAACTATATAAATGAGAAGTATTTTTTTTTTTAAACAATATTTATTCACAGAAGCTGGATTGGAGAACAGGCAGAAGCCTATAGACCCCCTCTCCATAAAAGTACAAACATAAATATATATTGAGAAGTAAAGTAAGGTAAACTAAAGTAGAGAGGAACAAGTAAATTATAAGATGGCTATATATACACTATATACACGATATGTACAAACCACAATCAAAATGTCTATATTTCAAACAGTTTCTTAAGGAAATGTTTAAAAGCGTTTGGAGATCTCGAGGAAATTATGTACTGAAGAAAAAATTTCTTCAGAAGTGTTTTTGTTTTCAGTTCCGAATAATAAATTATAAGAATTTTGAAAAAGTTTTGGAAGTTTTGATATAGTCGCAGATCCTGCATCTTAACGTAAGGGACAGATTAAAAGAAAATGTTCGGAATCTTCAAAGGGGTGACCACAATAGCATATAGGGCTGTCAGAAATATGCCTGAGAAAACGATGTCCGTTTAAATCGCTGCAAGAGAGTCGAAGGCGAGAGTGTTGAATTTGATTTTTCCTGTTGCCAGAGTAATATGATGAAGGTATAATTCGATCAAGGCAGCCTAGTTTAGATTTAAAAGAAGATAGAGTAGGTAAGTTTCTAGTAGAAAGGTCGAGTAGATTCCATTCTCGAATTGTAGATGGTATAAAAGAAGAAGAAAATAAAGAAGTTCTGCAGAGGTATGTCGGGATGTTACTTTGGCTTCGTAATCGATAGGAATTGATATTGGGTGGTATCAGTTGAAATAAGTATTCGGGAGTGATATGGTTTATAATTTTATAAAATAAAAATAATTTATGTCGCCTTCTTCTCTCCTGCAGTGTAATAAACCCAGTTTCCTTATATAACACTTGGTGACTTGTACCTTTCACAGCACCGCATATAGTTCTGAGTGCATCTAGTTGTAAAAGTTCTAGTTTATGTGTTAGTTCGGCGGTACTCCCATCCCAAATAACGTCACAGTAGTCGAAATGAGGAAGAATATATGAGGTATACATGGTTTAGAGAGATCTACGACTTAATCTATATTTTAAGGAGCGAAGACAATTCACAAGTTTACTTGTTTTGGCCAAAATCTTATTTATATGAGTATCCCACTTACAGTTTGTTTGGAAAGTCAGCCCCAGGTGATTGTGCTCAGAAACTTCTTTGATTGGAACATTGTCTAGATTTAGTGTAGGAAGAAATAAATTCTTTTTATTTGCTAATGCTAGTGTTTCAGTTTTCATCGGGTTAAAAGATATAAGCCACGTCTTAGCCCAAAAGTTTATTTTCTCTAGGTCATCATTTAAGACTCCCGCACACTCAGTTGGGTCAGTTATTTTTACATATAAACTAGTGTCATCGGCAAATAATCTAATATTTGATTTTATACTATTTACTATATCATTGATGTATATAATGAAAAGTAACGGACCGAGAACGGAGCCCTGTGGAACACCAGCCGGGACCGTTAATGGTTCAGGGGAGGTTCCGTTAACAATAACATTCTGTTGTCTGTTAGACAAATAGTCCCTGAACCATTCCAACAAGTCTCCTCTAATCCCAACGGCCCCAAGCTTATGACAGAGTGCAGCATGCCAAACTCTGTCAAAAGCTTTACTGATGTCACAGAACACCGTTCTCGTATATTGACCCTGGTCGATGGCTTGGCAGAAGAAGTGCGAAAAATCTATTAGTTGGTAAGTAGTTGAGTCTCCTTGCAAAAAACCGCTTTGAAAATTAGTAATAATATTGTGAGCCTTAAAGAAGTTAAATACATGTTTGTAGATGCATTTTTCGAAAATTTTGATTATAATGCTCAATAAGGACACTAGTCTGTAATTTCCACATAATGATGGGTCGCCTTTTTTATGAATTGCCGTTACGTTGGCTGATTTCCAAATATTAGGAACGGTTTTTAGCTCAAGTGACGGATTAAAAATGTTACACAAAGGTTTACTAATTTCGAAAGAAATGGATTTAAGGAATTTTCCACTGATGTTATCTGGGCCTGTAGCTTTTGAAGTATCAATAATTGAAATCATGTCTTCAACCTCTTTAGGTGTTAATTTTAGGTGACAAAGTGAAAAGGGGTTTTGTTCGAGGTCAGGAAGTTGTGCATTTGTGTAGTCAAGCTGTGACTGGTTAATAAAGTATTCGTTAAAACAATTTGCTTTGTCCTTCGGATTAAAATATGGAACCCCATTATTCACAAGAGGCGGAATATCTCCCTTTTCTGATCTTTGACCCTTCACAAACGAGTTGACTATATGCCACCAATCTTTTTTGCCAAAATTTTGATTATCATTTAATTTCTGGTCTAATTTTTCATAGTATTCTTTTTTGCATTTTCTAATCAAGCTTATATAGTCATTCCTTATATTTCTAAATTTTTGCCAGTCGAGGTCCAAGTTTGATTTTACTGCTTTCCGGTGAATTTTGTTTTTCTTTTTGCTCATTTTCCGAATAGTGTTGTTCATCCAAAGTTTGTCTTTTGATCTAATAGTTGCTATTTTGTTTGGGATATGTGTTCTTGCCAAATTTATTAACTCGTTTGTGAAGGCGGCACATGTAACATCAATAGAATTTTTGTCAATAGTGGAGTCCCATAGAATACTTCCAGCGTCACGTCGTAGTTGGTCAAAGTCAGTCTTATCATAATTCCATATAGTACGTGTGAAGCTAATTGATTTCAGACGATGAAAATTTAACCGACAGTACACAGGGCAGTGATCACTACATGAATTGTCTAAGCAACCTGAATCAAAAATATAACCGGAACAATTTGTTAAAATTAGATCAATTAATGTAATGTTACCATTATTACCATATCTGGTTGGATCCTTGATAATTTGTTTAAAATCGAAAAGAACATTTGCCGAATGAATAAAAGTATTGGTTTTTGAAAAAAGATCAATGTTAAAAACACCTAATAGAAAGATATTGTTTATGTCGTCTGCTGCTGCCAATGAAAACGAATTGAAGATAGAATTATCTAATTGAAGAGTGGAATTTGGGGGCCTATAAAAAGTGCCAATTAAAAAATATTTATTATGAATATTAATTTCTACCCAAATGCCCTCTGTATTGTCGGTTTCTAAATCAGACCTGCGTTTTGTTAAAATGTTGTTGCGAGAATAAACTGCTACTCCCCCACCCTGTCCTGTAGTCCTGTCTTTGCGAATTGGTGCATTAAAACGAGGGATAGAAATGGTGTCCGATGATATGCTTTTGTCAAGCCATGTCTCAGTTAACAAGATCAAGTCTAAATTTTCGGAGAATTCAGCGGAAACAAGATCAACTTTATGACGTAAGCTTCTTACATTCAGATGCACGAAAGATATGTTGCCATTTGGTCCGGGATTTTCCTCGACATCTCCACTACGTAACAAGATTGTAATAATAACATATAAAGAAATAAAGGAATAAAATAAAGGAAGTAGAATAAAGAATAATGTCAGGTTTCCTCTAGCAGATTGTGGGTTTAAGATTGATATAACATATTTACATTTATAACAGAAACAGTGTAACGTATATACAAAGTAACACAAGGAAGTGTTTAGGTGTACAACTGTTTTTGCCATGATACCCATGGCTACACCATCGTTTCAGACAGACATTATTCTTGGATTATGATCTGTTATGAAACAGATTTCGAATGCATGTACAAATTTTATTTAAGTGTATGACTCTATAGTCAATGCAAGTAAATCCAGATTTGAACACAAAACATTAGTATTAAAATACTATTCATAACATACTATTATGTAACAGTTGTATTTGATATATCAAATATAGTCGATAACAATATACAACAACTTTATGTGACGCGAAATAAGTCATATTTTACTAGCACAGTTCAAGAATATCTAATGTGCCAAGTGTGTTATCGTAAAACATTATTCGAAACAATATTTCATTTCGTGAGATATATATTGGCAAGTCCAGAGTACCACCATCATATAGCTATATTCAAAACAATCAATTAATATGCATAATTTAAATAGGTAGGACTAGAGTACTATTATCTGAGAACTTCATGTATGTTCAAAATGTTATATTATTATAAGATCTACATCTAGGTAAGTATAAAGTACCGTTATCTTAAGATTTTGTCCGAAACATTGTATATCATTATGAGATATGTATATATGCAAATATAGAGTATCGTTACCTTACAATAACAGTATTTTTACTATGGGTTATGTTTAGGTAATTTTATCTTACAACTACATGTATGTTCGTGGCAATATATTATTGGGGATTATAACTAAGTGAGGCTAGACAAGCGTTATCCTACGTAAATATTCAAAACAAATCCGAGTCTAGGTAAGTATAAAGTACCGCTATCCTACAACTACACATGTTCAAAACATTATTTTATTATGAGATTTGTATCTAAGTACGCATAAAGTGCCGTTATCACGCAACATTATATGTTCATACCGTATAGTATTCCGAAAATCAAGGCAACTATAAAGTACCGACGTACCGTTATCTTACAATTATGTTCAAAATAATTTTTATTCTGAGATCAGACTCTAGATAAATATATTGTACCGTAACCATAAAGCAATATACAAAACACTATTATATGAAGATAAGTATCTAGGTAAATAAAAAGTACCGTTATCTTACAACTAGGGAGGAGACAGTATATTATCATTATAAAGTCTGTAACTGGGAAGGCTTAACTACCGTTATCTTCCACCAATCGTTCAAACTAAATATTATTATGAGTATATTTCTAGTTAAATACAAAGTACTTTTATGTTACCGCAGTGTTTAAAATATATATTATTATGAGACCTGTATCTAGGTTACTATAAAGTACCGTTATCTTAAAACTATATTCAAGACAATACGTCATATTTAAGGTTTGTATCTAGGTATGCACAAAGTACCGTTATCTTACAACTATGTTATTGTGATTGTAAAGAAAGTACTGTTATCTTGCAACTACGTTCAAAAACAGTTTTCTATTAAATTCAATATTTTAGAAAAATGTAGAGTGCCGCTATCTTAAAACTATGTTTAAGACAATATATTATTATGAAGATCTATATCTAGGTAAGTATAAAGTACCGTTGTCATACAGCTACGTTCAAATCAAACATGGTAATGTAGGTCTATAGAAAGGTACCACGTACCGTTACTTTACAACAATATTCAAAACAATATTTTATTATGAGATCTGTATGTAGCTTAATATAAAGTACCATTATCTTACAAATATGTCCAAAATAGTATTTTATTATGAGATCCAACTATAGTCAGAACAATTTATTATTGTGAGGATTATATCTTAGTTACACTTGGTATACTTTATATCTTCAAAGCAAAATATGGAGATTTAACAATTCTGTTACGAGATAATGTTTTGTTAAGAGATCTGTATCCCAATATTTGATTAAAATCTTAAACTAGGTAAGTGTAACGTACCATCATCTTACATTAATATGAGGACCTATATCTAAGTAAGTATTAAGTATCGTTCTTTTATAACTGTGTTCAAGACAATATATTGTTATAAGATCTGAATCTAAATAAGTAGATGTATAACGAACAGTTTTCTTATAACTGTTTTCAAAACAATTTATTCTTTTCTTTTAGGTTTCGAATCTCTAAGTAAATATAAAGTAAAGTACCGTTATCTTACAACTGTGTTCAGAACAATATATTATTATAAAAATTGAAACTAGGTCAGTATAAAGTACCACATCTTACACATATGATTAAAATAATATATTTATAAGGTTTGTACGAGGTAAGTATAAAGTACCGCTATCTTATAACTATGTTTAAGACAATATATTACTATGAGATCTGTATGAAGATAAGTATAAAATATCACAATCTTATAACTATGTTTAAGACAATATGTTAATATGAGATCTCTATCTAGGTAAGTATAAAGTACAGTTATCTTAGACTACATTCAAGACAATATATTGTTATGAGATCTGTTTCTAGGTAAGTATAAAGTACCATTTTATTGCAGCTATGTGCATCTAAGTTAATATAGAGCACCGTTATCTTGCAACTATGTTCAAAGCAATATATTATTATGAGATCTGATTCCTCAGGGTAAATAGGAAGCGTCTTTAGCTACTAGCTCTGTTCAAAGCAATATATTGTTATGAGAAGTGTAACTCAAAATATTTTGAGACTATATATTATTGAATGATCTGTACCCAGTTAAATATAGAGTACCGTTATCCTGCAACAATATTCAAACCAGAATTTTATTAAGATCTGTATCCATGTAAATGTTAAGTACCGGTATCTTAAATAATCTAGGTGAGAATGGAGTACTGCTATCTTACATAAGGGTTTAAGACAGGTATATTATTATACCATCTACATCTAGGTAAGTATAATGAACCGTTATGTTACAGTTATGTTCAAAACAATATATTCTCTCTAAGTAAATATAAAGTACCGTTATCTTACATCTATGTAACAAATATTATTATGAGATTTATGTATAGGTTGGTATACTATAAGCAAGATGGTTATGAAATTTGAATCTAGGCTGATATAAAGTACAGTTATCTTACAAAAAATACATTATGCTATCTGTATCTAGGAATGTATAGGGTGAGGTAAATCCATAATAAGGCACAAATATTAAACTAGGAGTATAATAGTTGGTCGTGTTTACCGTTAGTCATTTATATCTGGGTTTGATGGCTGAGGTAATGCATGGGCTGACTGTTTAGGTGTAGATGTTACCACCCCAAATTCAACTATAGATTGTTGTCGAACTGTACTGCCCAACGTGTCTATATTTGATGAAGTCTGCGCATCATTTATAGTTGCTAGGTCGCCAAATATATATGAACTGTGTCTAGGATCCCTAGGTTGCGATTTGGGAATAGGTCTAGGTGCCCGTTGACCTGATGGGATAGACACCTTTAGATCATCTTCAGATCTTATCAAGAAGTTCTTGTTGTCTTCCAGATTTCTGACATAAATTCGCCCATCAAAAGTCCAACAGTTCTTTATCAAACTAGCCTTAAATAGCGATCGTGTCTGCTTGTAGAGTAACGCCCGCTTTCTAGTTAGTGCTTCATTGACATATATCTTAGTTTTATTACTTATATTGTATCCCTTCAAATTCTTTTCGTTTTTAAATATAGCGGCTCTGTTTCTATAGCTTATAAATCTCACAATTATAACCCTGTCATAACCATCATTGTTTCGACCAACTCTATGTGACCGACCAATGTGAGATAGGTTCAACCTTTCGTCACCCTCTGGAAGAATATGTGTGTTTACTAAGTCTAAAATCAACTTATCTGTATCTTCGTTTGGCGTTTCTTTTATTCCACTAAACTTTAGACATGTTCTTCTGGAATACTGTTGCAATTCATCCACCTCATTCTCTAACTCTATTATTCTATTTGTCATCAATTCAATTGTCTCTGGTTTTACAAGCTGGCTCATGATTTCGTCTCTTCTGTAGATTTCACGTATTAGTGTCCTTAGTGACTCATCATCTTTCACTATTTTATCAAGAGAATCAGAAATACTGCTTGTACTAGCACTATCATCCATTTTAGTACGCTTTCTTTGGTTTTTAGGCATTTTTAAAGACAGTACAAAATGTGTTTAACCAGTCTAGCAATAGCTTGTTTATTTAGTTAGTCCACTTGGTTAACTATGCTCACCTGAGTTCTTTTACAGCTTGTTATTGTTTTTACTAAAAACGTCAATTATTTCACAATAAAAGTCTTGTTTTGGCGAAAATATTACACTATATTAGAAGCTGTATCATTGGTAATTCACATGCGAAAATATACCATAATCCTTTCACTGAAAACTCATAAATATCAGGAAAAACTCTGTCTGATCTGTTTACGAGATCTTACTCGACCGCCATCTTATACGTAGATGAGAAGTATGCAAGTTCAAATAGTAGACAATATAATATAATATGACCTTTTGAACAAATCAGAATTACTTTTAAACATAAAAAGCAAAGAAATATTAATATCATATATTTCAAATGCAAAGTATTTCAAGCTATTATATTCCATGTTATACATGTTGTAGTGAACGAGTGGACGTATCGACACTGTTACTAGATTTAGAGTACTTACTGCTTGAGTTCTGGACATAAAGTGACGCTCCTACACAAACCGGAATCCGATATTGTTTATACCACGTGACATCTAGGGGTCGTCCTCTACATTCCCCCCGATCGTGAAGAGCTGAGCACATGGTAACCACATGGTGAGGCGAACTCCAAGCAGGTAATTTTTTAACACACAAAAAAAAAATGTATATATATACAATTAAATCTGAAGAAAATAAAACTTCCTCACACACAAACATAATTAATAAATTGACCAGGAAGATGTCGTATGTAGTTGAAGAAAATGTGTGGGTTTATATACAATTTTTAAAAAAAAATAATGGTTAATTTTTTTTTTTTTTTTTTTTAGACTTTGGTTGAGAAGGTACCCGTAGAGCTGCAAAATGCATGAACCCTCACAGGCAAATTATATGTCGTATTTATATGGTAACCTGGTTTAAAATTGTCCATTCCAAGACTTTTTTAAAATTCACAGTATTCACATATGCACAATATATATATAATTTAAAATTGTCCATCTAAGACCTTTTTAAAAGAAACACCAAAAAACCCCATAAAAATACAATTTACACGAAGTCATCAAATTTGGATGGTCTTTTCACATTTCTCCCAGAGCGCGTAGTGGGTTTCTGATGAAACAAATTTGGAAGTAAGCCCCCATCCAGAAGGTTCAAATCCAAGCCAAAAGAAGAATTAATTGGATGAATGTCAGCTGGTGCAGGGCACACTGGACCAACAATCACCGATTCTGACTCAGGCTCCCCACTAAAAGGTGTCTGTACAGGAATCGAGGGTGAGAGAAATGGATCAGGGCTTGGGGCTAATTCATCTATAACAGGCAGTTGATCGTCTACTACGCACGGATCACCAGTTCCAACTAGAAGAGTATGTCGGGTCCGTTTCAGCCACAGGGGAAGATCTCTGTCTTTACACAACTTTAGATGATCATGGTGGATAACTTTTTCGCCCTTTCTATTCCTGATCCAATACAAAGGAGGCTGAGAACGGACAACTAGAAAAGGTCCCTTCCATGGAGATTGCAACTTTCTGCTTTGACCTACTTTAGTCGACAGATCAGCCAGATAAACTACATCCCCAATGGCAAACCGATGATAATGAAGACCAACATCATAAGAATGTTTCTGACGAAGTTGATTAGCTCGAAGATGTTGACGAGCTTGCTCATGGACCTCCGCCAAGGCAGAAGCTAAGAATTTTACCCATTCATCGGCATTGCGGTCAGGTGACTTCACAGTGGATGTGCCAAACAAGATATCAATTGGCTGAAAGACTTCGCGTCCAAGCATCATCATATTAGCGGTGAAACCAGTATTCCTGTTGACCATAGAATGCATGGACATAGCCAGTAACGGGAGGTGTAAATCCCAATCCTTATTCTTCTTGTTGATGTAACATCGGATCATCTGTAATATTATCCGATTGAAGCGTTCAACCTGACCATTAGACGAAGGGTGGTAAGGGGTGGTTCTTGTCTTGACTATCTCTAGAAGATCACACAATGCCTGAAATAAAGTGCCATCGAAATTTCGTCCCTGATCTGTATGGACCTCCACGGGGCAACCAAAGGTGGTTACAAAGTGTACCAGGAACTTTTCAGCGATCAATTTGGAAGTCTGGTCGGGTATTGCTGCCATTTCGATCCATTTGGTGAATTGGTCTACCATTACCAGCACGTATCGGTTGCCTTGGTTACTTTCCTGAAAAGGTCCAAGAATGTCCATGTGAACCCTTTCCATAGGAAACCCTGCATGATAGGACTCTAGAGGTGCCTTTGCTTTACGATTTGACTTTTTGTTTTCATTGCAAACAGAACATCCGGTGACGTACCACTTACAATTTGCATTCATACCCGGCCAATAGAAGGATTGTTGAAGCTTTAAGAGAGTCTTTTCTCTGCCTAGATGCCCCCCTGATTTCGAGTCATGACAGAAGCGAAGAACCTCCGACCTCAAGATCTCAGGGACGACAAGGCAATATTCTCTTCCGGGCTCACCTTCCCAACGATAGTACTGGACACCTCTAATTATGACCAATTGTGCTCGACCAATCCAGAGAAGCCGAGTACGGGGGGGAAGATAGTTTAAGCTCTGCATCAGATGGAGGACCAGTGGACAGCCAGGTAAGTATTTGCATGCTTTCTAGATCCGCATGCTGCATGCACCTTATTTCTTCAATTTTGTAATTGTCACACCAGTTAGAAATGTTACTTTGCACAATATCACTGTTGTTTACTGGCATTTTTGATGTTTCTTCCGTTCCTAGCACGTTACCATTTCCACCGGCACCATTTTCCCTCACCAAACCTTTCCTGATGTGGCGAACAGCTAATGGAACGACATCATCGACGTCACTGTTGAACCGTTCCCACTGAGAATGTACTCGCTGGCAGAAATGGCAACCTCCACAAGGAAGATTCTCAAGCTCAAGTCCGGCCTGGTAACAGTTACATCGATCCACTGGGTCTGGAATTCGAGACAGTCCATCAGCGTTTAGATGTTTCTTTCCTGAACGGTGAATAATCTGCATATTATATTGAGCCAGCTCCTCCAACCATCTTGCAAGCTGACCTTCAATATGCTTGAAGCGAGTTAACCAGACAAGACTGTTGTGATCAGTTCGCAAAAGAAACGGTCTCCCGAGTAGATAATGGCGAAACTCTCTACAGAATTTGACAACAGCAAGTAATTCCTTCCTGGTGGTACAATAGCGTCGATGAGCTTTCATCAAGACATGACTAGCGAAACATATTTTCACCTCTTCCCCCTTTTGAATCTGAGACAATTCAGCACCGATTGTTCCATAAGAAGCATCGGTCAAGGATGAACATCCCATCAAGAGTGGGGAAACGGAGGGCAGGTGCACTAGTTACTGCAATCTTCAAATTATCGAAGTGTTCCTGATGCATGTCCGACCATTCGTATGAACCCTTACTATTATACAGCTCGTAGAGTGGAAGAGCAAGAGCTGCGAATTTTGGAACATGATCACGATGATAATTAACGAAGCCAAGAAAGGATATTAACTGATCCTTATTTGATGGAACTGGCCACTTGGTAACAGCTTCGTGTTTACTTTTGGATATAGATACCCCTTTTGAATTGACCAACTTACCCAGAAACTCCACTTCAGTCTTGAATAAGAAACATTTCTTTGGTTTCAACTTTAAGTTGTAGAATCGGAAACGCTGAAACACCTCCAAATTTTCAATGGTTTGTGCAATATCCTTACCCAAGACTATAATATCATCGATATAGACTAGAATATGTTTCCAGGTCAATCCTCTAAGAACCAGCTGCATAGCCCGTTGGAAGGTAGCGGGCGCATTACATAAACCAAATCCCATCCTAACATGCTCGAACAATCCATACTTCGTAATGAAAGCAGTTTTTTTCCGTGAATCAGAGTCTAATTCGATCTGATAGTAACCGGAAGCCATATCCAAAGTACAGAAGAACTTATTACCCTGTAAAGTATCCAAGCAATCCTCGATAATGGGCAGAGGGAAATTATCTTTAACTGTTTTGTCGTTTAGAGCGCGATAGTCAATACAATAGCGACAACTACCATCTTTTTTCTTGACAAGAACCGGTGGTGAACTCCAGTCAGATATGGAGGGAACTATGACTCCTGCTTTAAGAAGTTTGTCTAGATGTTCCTCCTCCACCTGTGCAAATCCAAGTGGGGTCCTTCTCATAGGTAGTTTTACTGGAGGCAAGTTTTGGGTATCTATTCGATGTTTAACTCCAGATAGACAACCCAGATCGAATTCATGTTTCGCGAACACGTCACCATATTCAATCAAGAGATTTCCAAGCCGGCAAACATACTCCTCTGGCATACTGGTGACAGAACGATCGAACAGATCCAGCAGATGAGCAGGAACCCTCCTACGAACCTGTTCATGAGACTCCTCTTGGGTCTTGGTTGTTCGTACCAGTTGAATATCATCGACACTAAAATCATCTGTCATCACCTCATCAACCTCTTCAGCATTAGCAATATGAGAGCCATTCTCTATTTTAACAAACAAATTAGAATCATTGACCACGTCCAGATAGCAGGAAGAACCGGTAATCACTGAAGCAGAGACAAGTAAACCATGACATTTAATTGGTTCGATGACACAAATTCCTGATAATGGATTTACCAAAGCGACTTTGATAGTAGAAATACAGTTTGGTGGTATGGAATAGCTGCCATTAGAATAGACCTTCGAGACCTTAATTTCCCGACTCGAAGTACGCTTCAATGTAGCACTAATGATCTGATCTCCTATGGTAACCGAACAATTCCTCAGATTAACAATGCATTGGTGCTTTTCCAGAAAATCTATCCCTATAATGATTGGATCGGTAATTGAGGCCATGCAGACATCCATTTGCAAAATATGTGTTCCAATGTGGAAATTGACATTTTTAACCATGTGACCTAAAACACAACCAGAACCTATTCCTTTCAGTTTAAAGGCTTTTCCCAAGACAATCCCTTTTGTCTTGCTTAAAACAGATGTATCCACTATGGTGATCATGGCAGCAGTATCCACCACAGCGTCCATCTCTTCTCCAAACAAAGAAATTGGAATTACCAGACTGGTTCCCTTAGTCTCTCTAACTAATATCAAAGGTGTGTCATCTATACTTGGTCGAATGGGACAGCCAGGATCTAAAGACGATCGGTCAACTGAGAATCTGTCCCCATCCTCAGTTGCTGCAAGTTTAAAGAGCTAGATGCCTTACTGTCAGAGTTAGACATTGGACCCTTAGATACACTTGTAGTAACTATTTCCTGGTTTGATTTTCCCTTCTCAGAATGACTGTTCGAAAAAGAGGGGCGGTAACTAGGTGATGAGATCCCTGGAATATTAGACATCCGTGAATCGAAAGTCCTAGGAATGGGTTGCCAATTTTGATTAGGATATTTCCCATAGTCTCGCGAATTTGACTGATACCTGGATGGCGATGGGGACCTAGAATTGTTGCGGGTTTGGAAACGAAGCATTTTCTGAATATCCACTAAGATATCCCTCATGGACCTCATTTCCTCACGCCATTCCTGTTGCTGTTTAAGTGATGTATCAGCCACTGAACGAACTTCAAACTCTTCAGTGTCAACAGATACCTGTCTATGGGAGAAAGACACAGACTTTGAACCAAATATAGCCTTAGTATTGGCCATGGAAGCCTTCATAAATTTAACTGCATGGTAAACATCCTTAGGAGACTTCTCCATGGTAACTCTAGTTGCCTCCTTCTCCTTACAACCACGTAGAAGGGCATCAACAGCCAACTGATTAACAGTGTCTCTGTTTGTATTGCCATATCCATCCAAGGCCAAGAACTGAAGCCGCTGAGCAAATTCGTCCAGAGTCTCACTGTCTGATTGACGAGCGGATTGAAGTTCTCTACGTGAAGTAACTGGAGTATCTCGGGTGCTAAATCTCCTTCGTAGTTCTTTGATCAATCTGCTATATTTATGGATTCCAAGTCTGTTCACATACTCAAGAGCACTCCCCCTTAGACAGTCTGACATTTTTTGGAAGTGCTTACGTTCTGACCAACCACACCTATGTCCTACCCTTTCAAACTGTACGAGAAATGACTCCCAGCTTGTCTTGTCATCCCCCGAAAATAAGACCATCTTGGGCACGTTTGGACTATGACGACGATGATGATGACCCTCATCATAGCTGTCGGAATCCGAGTCTGAATATACACGTGATCTACCATCAAACGAGGCAACAGAGTCTGGAGAACTGGAAGGGCTATAATTACGACGCCCAGATTCTTGCGATCGGGTCTCATGGTGTCCCTGGGCAGTGGGAGGGGGGTTCACTTCTTTATTATGATTAGGATTTGTCGGTTCCTTGGGCAGCTTTCGTCTCCTAGTTCTGTGTTTGTTCCCTGTCTCCGTATGATCCCGAAATTTAGAACCATAAACTCCATCGTCGGGTATAACATTTGTGATGTCCTGTATAACTTTGGACCCGGGATCATCCTTGATAGACTTAGGTGTAGACATAGCAAAACCTGATGAAGGAGCAACTGGATTTTGAACCCCCTCATCAGACTTTACCTTGTCTGCCTGTGCTGATGGGAATTTAGGAAATTCATACTGTTGATCAAGGGAAGGAGGGTGTTGATCAAGGGAAGGAGGGTGTTGATCAAGGGAAGGAGTGTGTTTGGGAATTGCAGATGGAACAGGTTTGTATAACACAAATTCACTTCTTAAAGTAGTAGCCTGTTTATCAATGGCAGTCAGAATCTGTTCGAATTTTATTTCAACAAATTGCTCCAACTTTGTTATACGAGCGTCAATCTTCTCAGCATCTCTTATGTCTAAGACGCCCTTTTCTGGAGGAACAAAAGTTATTATCCCCTCCTCAATCCAATCACTCCATGGCTCAGATGGCAAACCAACAGCTTTAGCAAGCTGATCAATGGTTAATACACCTACTTCTTGTCTTAGCATGACAATCCTCTCTGCCTTAACTCTTCCTATGTGTCGTAAATTTTGCAGTTCATCAACAGTGGCAGATTGCATATTAATTGCCATATTTTAAAGACAACTCAAAACCAACAAAGTGGTAATAATAATTTAATAAATATATATATATTTATATACTTTCGAGGTATTGAAATGTAAGTGTGAATTTAAGTTCAATAGAATGTTAACCAATGTGAACCAACTTTTATCAAGTTAGCTAAAGGCCGATATTGTTTATACCACGTGACATCTAGGGGTCGTCCTCTACAATGTTTTTGTTTAAGCAATAAGATTGATATTCTTAAAAATACAAAGTAAAGCATACAAAATGCATAATTATAAGGAATAATTAGCAATTCTTCCAGGACTTCCAACAACATCAATAATTCTATTCTCAATAAGAGATTGGGCAATTTTACACAAACTGGCATCATGACTTATATCAAACCATTCTGATATTTTAGGTTCATTGACATCATATCTAACTAACAATTGTAAATTTACACCTTTGAATCTACCTTTAACAACATACAAATCTTTAGTTAAGCTTAAATCTTGCATATAATGTAACTGATTACCTAACTGTTTATTTGTCAAAATATTTAAACAAGCAAGATTATGATTACTTTCAATATTCGTATAAGAAGTTGTCACAGGTATAGGAGTAGTATAATTTATAGACATAACATTGGAATCATCAAATTTAGGCAAACTAACACCATTAGCATCAGTAAATTCATAATAAGGGTGACTATTAGATATTACAGAGTCACTCTTACCTAAATAAGTTTTCAAACTTTGAATATTTGATAATTTCTGAGTAGGATGATTAGTTCGAATAAAACAGGGTTTCAATCGATTGATTGAATAAACATCTGGAAGGATTTTACCTTGAATGCTAGCTAATAAGTAATGCGTTCGATCTAAAACTTCATGAATAACCAATGGTCCACACCAATTGGCTACAAATTTCTTACTATTTGATTGTAAACTAGATGACGAAGGTTTTAATACATACACAAACTGACCAACAGCATATATGGGATTTTTACTTAAACATTGAGATATACTGTACCCTGATTCTGACTTAACTGTTGTTGCTTTTGTAAGTCTAATATAATAGATGAAATAGTAGAAAACTTTTTCTGTAAATGATCAAAATAATGAGCATATGATTTGGAAATTGAAGTATCAAAAGTCCAAACAAGACTTGTAATATTACGTGGAGATTTACCAAAAGCAAGCTCATAAGGGCTAAAATTACCTAATTGTGGCGAAGCAAAACTATTGTATGCATAGGTACTGGTGGACACAAAACGTACCCAATCAGTTCCAAATTGATTGAGGTTATATTTTAACAAGTCTGCTATGGATTTAATATGACGTTCAACTAATAAGCTTCCGTGGTTTGCAACACTAATTAGTGTATGACTAATTTGAAGAGCAAGACATAATATTTTAACTAAACTACTGGTTAAAGATGATTGAGCATCTGTTATAAGTAGACTAGGCGGTCCAAATATACATATAATTTTCTGAATGATAGCTTCACAAATTGTTTCAGAATCCAATGTCTTTAGTGGTATACAAATCATGAAACGAATTATTTCGTCACATGCCACTAATAAATGTTTAAAACCGGAAATAGAAGTAGGCATAGTTTTGAAATCAAGACAAATTCTATCAAAAGTATGATATTCTTGAGGAATTCGTGAATGGAATAAGCGTAAAGAATCCGTCTTTGGCTTTATTTGTTGACATTTATGACATGATAATATATAGGTAGCAATTGTTTGGTACATGTTAGGTATGTAAAATAGTTTTCTCATTGTCAAGTATGTCTTTGTAGTTCCTTGATGACTGGACAAAACACCATCATGATATAAGCTAATTAAATTGTGTGCAAGACTTTCTGGAATGGCTAATTGTAATGTAAAGTCTTTATCTTTATTATTATTATGTAGGAGTAATCTAAACAATAAATTGTCACATAATATGTAATCATCACTTCTGTTTTTAACTGTTTTAGCAGCACGTTTGGATGAAGGTAATATATTATGTACAAGATAGTCATATATAGGTTTAAAATACACTGAGGTCTCTTGTTTAAGTCTTAATTTGTTCTGGTCTATAGGCAAATTGTAATCTCTAAGAATTTTTCTCTTTATAACATGAACTAATTTGTCTAAATCCTTTTGTTTGGGAAAGTGTCCATGTACTAAACTATCTGTATTATGCACTAAAGGTTTTTGTGGTATACATAAGTCCAACGGAATTTCCACTGTATTGTCTCTACAGGTATCATTTGTGACTGTGTCAACTAATGTAGGTTCAGTAGTTGGTTTAGGTAGAATATGAATGTGTTTTGTGGGTAACATAGGTGTAGGATTACTTATAGGAGGTGTAGGCGTACTTTTAGTAGGGGTAGGTGTACTTATAGTAGGGGTAGGTGTAATAGAAGTGGGTTTCGCTTTACGAGTACGTATCGGTGGATGTGAAGTAAACGTAGGTACCCTAGCTTGAGTAGTGGTAGTGGAACAAGTAGGTTTAGTAGTAATCGGTTGATTAGTTGACTGTTTAGTTGTAGGATATAGCGTTTTGATGGGAATAGCAGGATCATGGACGGACAGACAGACCATCCACCATTCCAGGTCATGGGTTAACCATAAAGAGACAAGACAGGAACAGCTATACAGTTTATTTACAAAACACGGAACACACAGGAACAAAACAGGCAATTATTTACAGAAAGAAGAATAAGTAGAAGAGCACTGAAATAATAATAAAACTAAATTAGCAAATATATATACAAAAGGATATAGCTTAGAATTAGATATATAGTGCTTCTAATAACTAGATAACTAATAAGAGATATATTGCCTATTACAGGTAATAATAAAAGAATCAGAACTATCATACACGTAATACATATAATAAGGATTAAAGGAAATAGATAAAAACGTACCCTGAGAAAGGTGCTCTTAATATATAAGGAAAAGGAAGAACTACAAGAGCAGGAAAACCATATACAAATTACGAAAATATCGAAACACTGAGTTAGTGAAATCGGTGCATCCAAGATGGAGAAAGAAGAAAAAGTGACTAAAGGTGAAACAGGATGTTAGGACAGTAGCTAAGTAACGGAACAGTACTCACCATCTTTAAATAGCAACTTTAAACTATACACCTAAGCAATTATAACAACTGGCAATGCAAGACTACATGTACCTGGATATACCGGACAATAGAAACTGACTAAAAGATTTAAAGGGATTATAACACCTAATAAAATAATTAAAGAGGCTATAACACCCTACTACAACTTTATTTCAAGAGTAGCTTCATCGGCGACGCCAAATGTAGTGAACGAGTGGACGTATCGACACTGTTACTAGATTTAGAGTACTTACTGCTTGAGTTCTGGACATAAAGTGACGCTCCTACACAAACCGGAACCCGATATTGTTTATACCACGTGACATCTAGGGGTCGTCCTCTACAATGTTTTTGTTTAAGCAATAAGATTGATATTCTTAAAAATACAAAGTAAAGCATACAAAATGCATAATTATAAGGAATAATTAGCAATTCTTCCAGGACTTCCAACAACATCAATAATTCTATTCTCAATAAGAGATTGGGCAATTTTACACAAACTGGCATCATGACTTATATCAAACCATTCTGATATTTTAGGTTCATTGACATCATATCTAACTAACAATTGTAAATTTACACCTTTGAATCTACCTTTAACAACATACAAATCTTTAGTTAAGCTTAAATCTTGCATATAATGTAACTGATTACCTAACTGTTTATTTGTCAAAATATTTAAACAAGCAAGATTATGATTACTTTCAATATTCGTATAAGAAGTTGTCACAGGTATAGGAGTAGTATAATTTATAGACATAACATTGGAATCATCAAATTTAGGCAAACTAACACCATTAGCATCAGTAAATTCATAATAAGGGTGACTATTAGATATTACAGAGTCACTCTTACCTAAATAAGTTTTCAAACTTTGAATATTTGATAATTTCTGAGTAGGATGATTAGTTCGAATAAAACAGGGTTTCAATCGATTGATTGAATAAACATCTGGAAGGATTTTACCTTGAATGCTAGCTAATAAGTAATGCGTTCGATCTAAAACTTCATGAATAACCAATGGTCCACACCAATTGGCTACAAATTTCTTACTATTTGATTGTAAACTAGATGACGAAGGTTTTAATACATACACAAACTGACCAACAGCATATATGGGATTTTTACTTAAACATTGAGATATACTGTACCCTGATTCTGACTTAACTGTTGTTGCTTTTGTAAGTCTAATATAATAGATGAAATAGTAGAAAACTTTTTCTGTAAATGATCAAAATAATGAGCATATGATTTGGAAATTGAAGTATCAAAAGTCCAAACAAGACTTGTAATATTACGTGGAGATTTACCAAAAGCAAGCTCATAAGGGCTAAAATTACCTAATTGTGGCGAAGCAAAACTATTGTATGCATAGGTACTGGTGGACACAAAACGTACCCAATCAGTTCCAAATTGATTGAGGTTATATTTTAACAAGTCTGCTATGGATTTAATATGACGTTCAACTAATAAGCTTCCGTGGTTTGCAACACTAATTAGTGTATGACTAATTTGAAGAGCAAGACATAATATTTTAACTAAACTACTGGTTAAAGATGATTGAGCATCTGTTATAAGTAGACTAGGCGGTCCAAATATACATATAATTTTCTGAATGATAGCTTCACAAATTGTTTCAGAATCCAATGTCTTTAGTGGTATACAAATCATGAAACGAATTATTTCGTCACATGCCACTAATAAATGTTTAAAACCGGAAATAGAAGTAGGCATAGTTTTGAAATCAAGACAAATTCTATCAAAAGTATGATATTCTTGAGGAATTCGTGAATGGAATAAGCGTAAAGAATCCGTCTTTGGCTTTATTTGTTGACATTTATGACATGATAATATATAGGTAGCAATTGTTTGGTACATGTTAGGTATGTAAAATAGTTTTCTCATTGTCAAGTATGTCTTTGTAGTTCCTTGATGACTGGACAAAACACCATCATGATATAAGCTAATTAAATTGTGTGCAAGACTTTCTGGAATGGCTAATTGTAATGTAAAGTCTTTATCTTTATTATTATTATGTAGGAGTAATCTAAACAATAAATTGTCACATAATATGTAATCATCACTTCTGTTTTTAACTGTTTTAGCAGCACGTTTGGATGAAGGTAATATATTATGTACAAGATAGTCATATATAGGTTTAAAATACACTGAGGTCTCTTGTTTAAGTCTTAATTTGTTCTGGTCTATAGGCAAATTGTAATCTCTAAGAATTTTTCTCTTTATAACATGAACTAATTTGTCTAAATCCTTTTGTTTGGGAAAGTGTCCATGTACTAAACTATCTGTATTATGCACTAAAGGTTTTTGTGGTATACATAAGTCCAACGGAATTTCCACTGTATTGTCTCTACAGGTATCATTTGTGACTGTGTCAACTAATGTAGGTTCAGTAGTTGGTTTAGGTAGAATATGAATGTGTTTTGTGGGTAACATAGGTGTAGGATTACTTATAGGAGGTGTAGGCGTACTTTTAGTAGGGGTAGGTGTACTTATAGTAGGGGTAGGTGTAATAGAAGTGGGTTTCGCTTTACGAGTACGTATCGGTGGATGTGAAGTAAACGTAGGTACCCTAGCTTGAGTAGTGGTAGTGGAACAAGTAGGTTTAGTAGTAATCGGTTGATTAGTTGACTGTTTAGTTGTAGGATATAGCGTTTTGATGGGAATAGCAGGATCATGGACGGACAGACAGACCATCCACCATTCCAGGTCATGGGTTAACCATAAAGAGACAAGACAGGAACACAGCTATACAGTTTATTTACAAAACACGGAACACACAGGAACAAAACAGGCAATTATTTACAGAAAGAAGAATAAGTAGAAGAGCACTGAAATAATAATAAAACTAAATTAGCAAATATATATACAAAAGGATATAGCTTAGAATTAGATATATAGTGCTTCTAATAACTAGATAACTAATAAGAGATATATTGCCTATTACAGGTAATAATAAAAGAATCAGAACTATCATACACGTAATACATATAATAAGGATTAAAGGAAATAGATAAAAACGTACCCTGAGAAAGGTGCTCTTAATATATAAGGAAAAGGAAGAACTACAAGAGCAGGAAAACCATATACAAATTACGAAAATATCGAAACACTGAGTTAGTGAAATCGGTGCATCCAAGATGGAGAAAGAAGAAAAAGTGACTAAAGGTGAAACAGGATGTTAGGACAGTAGCTAAGTAACGGAACAGTACTCACCATCTTTAAATAGCAACTTTAAACTATACACCTAAGCAATTATAACAACTGGCAATGCAAGACTACATGTACCTGGATATACCGGACAATAGAAACTGACTAAAAGATTTAAAGGGATTATAACACCTAATAAAATAATTAAAGAGGCTATAACACCCTACTACAACTTTATTTCAAGAGTAGCTTCATCGGCGACGCCAAATGTAGTGAACGAGTGGACGTATCGACACTGTTACTAGATTTAGAGTACTTACTGCTTGAGTTCTGGACATAAAGTGACGCTCCTACACAAACCGGAACCCGATATTGTTTATACCACGTGACATCTAGGGGTCGTCCTCTACAATGTTTTTGTTTAAGCAATAAGATTGATATTCTTAAAAATACAAAGTAAAGCATACAAAATGCATAATTATAAGGAATAATTAGCAATTCTTCCAGGACTTCCAACAACATCAATAATTCTATTCTCAATAAGAGATTGGGCAATTTTACACAAACTGGCATCATGACTTATATCAAACCATTCTGATATTTTAGGTTCATTGACATCATATCTAACTAACAATTGTAAATTTACACCTTTGAATCTACCTTTAACAACATACAAATCTTTAGTTAAGCTTAAATCTTGCATATAATGTAACTGATTACCTAACTGTTTATTTGTCAAAATATTTAAACAAGCAAGATTATGATTACTTTCAATATTCGTATAAGAAGTTGTCACAGGTATAGGAGTAGTATAATTTATAGACATAACATTGGAATCATCAAATTTAGGCAAACTAACACCATTAGCATCAGTAAATTCATAATAAGGGTGACTATTAGATATTACAGAGTCACTCTTACCTAAATAAGTTTTCAAACTTTGAATATTTGATAATTTCTGAGTAGGATGATTAGTTCGAATAAAACAGGGTTTCAATCGATTGATTGAATAAACATCTGGAAGGATTTTACCTTGAATGCTAGCTAATAAGTAATGCGTTCGATCTAAAACTTCATGAATAACCAATGGTCCACACCAATTGGCTACAAATTTCTTACTATTTGATTGTAAACTAGATGACGAAGGTTTTAATACATACACAAACTGACCAACAGCATATATGGGATTTTTACTTAAACATTGAGATATACTGTACCCTGATTCTGACTTAACTGTTGTTGCTTTTGTAAGTCTAATATAATAGATGAAATAGTAGAAAACTTTTTCTGTAAATGATCAAAATAATGAGCATATGATTTGGAAATTGAAGTATCAAAAGTCCAAACAAGACTTGTAATATTACGTGGAGATTTACCAAAAGCAAGCTCATAAGGGCTAAAATTACCTAATTGTGGCGAAGCAAAACTATTGTATGCATAGGTACTGGTGGACACAAAACGTACCCAATCAGTTCCAAATTGATTGAGGTTATATTTTAACAAGTCTGCTATGGATTTAATATGACGTTCAACTAATAAGCTTCCGTGGTTTGCAACACTAATTAGTGTATGACTAATTTGAAGAGCAAGACATAATATTTTAACTAAACTACTGGTTAAAGATGATTGAGCATCTGTTATAAGTAGACTAGGCGGTCCAAATATACATATAATTTTCTGAATGATAGCTTCACAAATTGTTTCAGAATCCAATGTCTTTAGTGGTATACAAATCATGAAACGAATTATTTCGTCACATGCCACTAATAAATGTTTAAAACCGGAAATAGAAGTAGGCATAGTTTTGAAATCAAGACAAATTCTATCAAAAGTATGATATTCTTGAGGAATTCGTGAATGGAATAAGCGTAAAGAATCCGTCTTTGGCTTTATTTGTTGACATTTATGACATGATAATATATAGGTAGCAATTGTTTGGTACATGTTAGGTATGTAAAATAGTTTTCTCATTGTCAAGTATGTCTTTGTAGTTCCTTGATGGCTGGACAAAACACCATCATGATATAAGCTAATTAAATTGTGTGCAAGACTTTCTGGAATGGCTAATTGTAATGTAAAGTCTTTATCTTTATTATTATTATGTAGGAGTAATCTAAACAATAAATTGTCACATAATATGTAATCATCACTTCTGTTTTTAACTGTTTTAGCAGCACGTTTGGATGAAGGTAATATATTATGTACAAGATAGTCATATATAGGTTTAAAATACACTGAGGTCTCTTGTTTAAGTCTTAATTTGTTCTGGTCTATAGGCAAATTGTAATCTCTAAGAATTTTTCTCTTTATAACATGAACTAATTTGTCTAAATCCTTTTGTTTGGGAAAGTGTCCATGTACTAAACTATCTGTATTATGCACTAAAGGTTTTTGTGGTATACATAAGTCCAACGGAATTTCCACTGTATTGTCTCTACAGGTATCATTTGTGACTGTGTCAACTAATGTAGGTTCAGTAGTTGGTTTAGGTAGAATATGAATGTGTTTTGTGGGTAACATAGGTGTAGGATTACTTATAGGAGGTGTAGGCGTACTTTTAGTAGGGGTAGGTGTACTTATAGTAGGGGTAGGTGTAATAGAAGTGGGTTTCGCTTTACGAGTACGTATCGGTGGATGTGAAGTAAACGTAGGTACCCTAGCTTGAGTAGTGGTAGTGGAACAAGTAGGTTTAGTAGTAATCGGTTGATTAGTTGACTGTTTAGTTGTAGGATATAGCGTTTTGATGGGAATATTCTTAGCTTTGGCATAACTACGAGTAACAGGGCGTTCATTAGATTGAAGAACAAATGAACTCGGCACAATTGTATCAATTTCAGAATCGTCTGAAAGTGGGTTACGTGAGAGATAGTCCGCCATACTAATATCTTGACCTTTGATATATGTTACGCGAAACGAATAATATGATAACTTCATTAATAATCTTTGAAGTCTTGAGGTACATGGTTGCTTCTTTGACTGAAATAGTTGAACTATTGCGCTGTGATCTGTAAAAACGTCAAAATGTACTCCTCTTAATAAATACTGGAAATGAGAAACATTTATGTAAACTCCAAATAACTCTAATTCAGTTACAGAATAGTTAAGACATGCCTCAGGAAGGCGTTTTGAGTAATAACCAAGAATACGATTTTGACCTTGTATACACTGTGTAATATACGAGCCTGTAGCTATTCTACTAGTATCACTGTACAACTTTATAGAACCTGTTCCTGAAGGAGTATACAATACAGGTGGTTCAAGCAACATTTCCTTGACTTTGTCAAAAGCTGATTGTTGAGAGGGTGTCCACTGAAATTTAGATTGTTTTCTGGCTATCATATGTAAGGGTTTTAGAATACACTGAATATTAGGTAAGAAATTAGCTATGTATGTGACAGCACCGATGAAATGCTTTACATCTTTACTAGTTTTAGGTATGGACAAATTTCTGATATATTTCCATCGGTCAGAGAAAGGATGTATAGTCAATCAATTCTCTTTATTAATAGAAAGATTATGTCCCATGTACGTTACAGAGCGGCGAAAAAATAGACATTTTCTTGGACAAATTCGAAGACCATATTTCTCTAAAGCAGTAAATAACGAAGTTAAATGACGTAGATGAGATTTGATATCTGAACTAAAACAAATAATGTCATCGTGATGAGCAATTGAGAAATCGTAACTATTGGGAACTGTAGAAAGAACATCATCAACTGTAGACTGAAATACGGCCGGTGATATACTTAAACCTTGCGTTAATCTCTTGAAATAGTAATGCTTACCGCCTGCATATGATGATATACCTGTAAATTGCTGAGCATGGGGAGATAATGGAAGGCTAAAGAAAGCTGACTTTAAATCAATACATGAGAGTACTTGAGGTGAGGCGTTACCAATACGCTTTAATGATTCACTAAGGAGTGGAAAGGGATGATTGTACCGTTTAATTCTAGAATTCAAATGACGGAAGTCCACGACTACCCTTTTCTCGGTAGTACCCTTTTTCGGCAATATTAAAATCGGTGACGTGTACGGCTGGTGACCTATGGCAAGAATACCAAGATTGACTAATTTCTGCAATTCACTATCAATTATCTTTTTCTCGGGTTCTGTTTTGGGATATGGACGTATATAGAATGGATCTGCATTGTTAACTTCAATGTCAACCTGAATATGAGGACAATAACCAACTTTTCCATTTAAACTAAATGTAGATCTATGTTTGAACAATGTGTTATAAAATTGTTGTTGTTGTGTATCATTTAATATACTCTGTGATAAATCTATACATGAAGTAAATGTATGTTTGTCTGTTTCTGAACATGTAAAATTATTTGTTATTGAATCGACTGTTATATTAATACTATCACATGACTGTACATCATGTAAATAAGTGTAAAATAAACTTTGATGTTTTGTAATATGAATGGGTTTATGACTCGTATTACATATTTGAATAATTGACTTATTGCGATTTAATGATGTAATAAATGTTGAAGGACAGGATTTATTTAAGTATGAACCTGTGTACATTAAAATCTGTTGACCACGAAATATTGATGGTATTTTCCCTTGTAGTGTAAGGTACTTAAGTTCTCCTGGTTTAACACACAGATTAGACGTAGGGTGAAATAAAACTTTAGTTTGATAAGTGGATTTACAATGTAAGGTGTTTGTATTAAAATTTAGTGTACTATCTAAATTGGACAATACATCTTGGCCTATTATTATATCAACACCAAAAAAATTCTGAGCTATATATGCATTAAAGGAAAACTGATGACCTTGAATAACAATTTCAACTTGTGTAGATTGATAACATTGAATAAGTAGACCATTTCCTAATTTTAAACTAACTGGTTGTGAAAACTGCACAAAAGATGTACTATTGTTAAGAAACGAAGATGACTCTAAAAGCAATGACGAAAGTAAGCTTTTAGTAGAACCACTGTCAATAAGTATAGATGCTGAATGACCATCAGAAAGTTTACCGTTACAAAAGTTACGTGAATCCAATTTAATTGTTGTCCCATATGTGGTATTATACGCTAAATCAGGGAATCTATTGGGACTGCGATAAATTCCCTCTACCAAAAATCCTGTTGACGTTTTCTGTCTAAATCTTTCTGTCTATCAAAACATTTCTGCCATGTATGGTTTGGTTTCAAACAATATTTGCAAAATATCCATTGACTATTATCATTGCGATTAGGACTGAATGACCTCCTTTCAGGACTTGAATAAGTAATACGTCTATGACTAGGTGACTGGCTAAAATCGCGTCTCGAGTAACTATCATGAGAACCACGCCTAGAGTATCGGTCATGCGAATCACGTCTACTCGGTCTAGAGTATCGATCTTGAGAATCACGTCTACTAGTATACCGTCTGGCACTATCATGCCTATTGTATCGATCATTAGAATCTGGTCTGCGATAACGTCTACTACGGTCACTGGAATCATGTCGATTGTAACTATCAGGAGATGAAGTCTTACTGCGATTAGGAGTGGAGTCACGTGAACGATTATTTTTATTTTTGTAATGTTTGGTGTCATGCATATGGTTTGTGCTATCGACTTGTAGAGCAGCAAAGTCATGTTTTAATTCATGAATTCATTCATTAATTGAAAATGTAGCTTCCTTTGTTGTGTTTGCCTGTGGTTTATTAAAGTCAAAATAGTTTTGAACTTTCTTGGCAATGTCTTCGACGCTTGTATGATCATCGACAGACATGACAACTGATGATTGGCATGCAGTGGGCAACATTGAAATATATTGATGCTTGATTTGCGTTTCTGTTATATTTAACTTTTTAGATAATTTTTGTAGTTTTTCTAACTTTTCTTGTGGTGTGTTGGCTGTGTTGTATTTAAAATTGGTAAATTTGTTGTGCAATACAAAGTCAGTGTCATTTTCCGAAAATTTTGCTAAAAACTGATTTTTGATATCTGTTAGATTTTGAAACGTTTTGCCCTCAATCCACAATCTAGCATCACCTTTGAGTGTGCTCTTAAAAAGCGTTATTAATCGGTTCCGATCAACCTCCGTTTGTGGATTTGTGTTTTCATCATTTAGTTGTAAACAGTCTGTGAAGGACAGATAATGGGCTAATGTTAAATCCCTATCTTTTGTTTCACCACTAAATTTCTCACCAAAATCAATAATCTTATTACCGTTGTTCATTGTTAATTAACATATACGAAAAATAATGTAACTAGTAACATGAATTAAATGTACTATGCAAAAAAATCTGTATCTAATTAAAATTGCGATTAATTAAACTAATTAACTAAACTAATAATATTACTATATTATTATCAAATTATTATGATGACACTGTAACAGTATAAACTTGACACTAACTTCTTTTAAATTTACTATAATAAAGCTATACTAATAAAATTTTGATTTTAACTCTGTCCTAGATCACTAGATCATAGAAGCAAAATTATTGGCACCAAATGTAAATAAATAACACACATTCATTCAATCACACGCATTCACATTGGTACTATACTAACCAGACATAATAATACTGGACTGTAAAAGAAAATATATAATACACTGTTGACTGCAACACTGTTCACAAAGAATGTCAATGAAAAGTTCTGTCACTGACGTCACTGTGTTAAAATTAAAATAGTCTCTTTACTGTTCAAATATAACTGCAAATGTCTTTCCACAAAATTGTCTTTCCACAAAATTAATATTATTTCAAATTTAGTTCTGGACTCGGGTCTTCTTTGGAAACTGGCAATTTAGAATACTCATACTGCTACTGGGCAGCTGGCACTTGTTCTTGATAATTAAAATTTAATTTTAAGAAACTGCAACACCATAAATTATAAATCTGCTGTAGTTCTGATTTTAAACTTACTTGGCTTGTTGGCAAAATGTTCACCAAGTTCCTTCAACTATTAAAATTAAATATCTGCAATCTGGATTCTCTGAAACATGTGGGGGGGGGGGAGTTGGGGGGGGGGGGGGTAACTGTCTCTTTCTGGTCTCAAAATTTGATGATTTGTAATTATATTTTACTAAATATTTCATAGCAGAGTAAGAAAACCTGGCATCTTCCACCATATGATATTGGGATCGATAAGTGCAGTACATTGGAGGATGGTGTTGGATTAGATAATACAAATAACAAGACCAGTTCTTAGTTCACCATCTTGTAATACAAGTAGTCTTTTTTTCTCCAGGCACATTATCCAGGCACATAACTATAGACTACAATAAGAACATAGAACTAAAGGGAAGTAATTCCATTTACCTTAATGGACAACTAATATATATTATATAATGTCTCAATATGACACATAGTACCCCCAAAATTTTACATGTCATATTTTTGCTACTAGCAGTATAAATCATTGCAATGCAGTTTTGTGTTAAATACCTGAAATAGATCACGAGATAACGAGTAAAATTGAAAAATTGCAAATTGGTGACCTGTGACCTCTTCTTAAGTGACCTTTCCATCAAAAATTCCATTCTTAAGTTATATTTTCTGGTTTAGGACACAATCCTCTAGCGTGACATAACAGAATAAGTAATGTTTTCAAAACGTTAACATTAATGGTTTCAAAACGTTAACATGAATGTTTTCAAAACGTTAAAATTAATGTTTTCAAAACGTGAACATTAATGGTTTCAAAACGTGAACATTAATGTTTTCAAAACGTTAACATTAATGTTTTCAAAACGTTAACATTAATGTTCAGTAAACGTATCCTGTAACGTTTGTAAAGATAGGTTGCCAGCCAACGAAACATACGCCCACAGCAGCTAAATCGTCTGGGCGGTCAACAAGGATCGTCGCATATTTTTACTTTTTTTGGTAATGAAACATTTGTAATACACTTAATTCCGATTAAGAGTAACAACTCATTATGTAATGATCTGAATATCATTAGAATTTGTTTGCTTTTTATTAAAGTTTTGCCCCACGCTAACAATTAGTATAGGAAACATTTTAATATCATGGATTTAGCTGTTGAGTTACCAAAATTCATTGAAAATCAAAATACTTGTTCGTTTCAACACCTTAAACTCTCTGTATCAATCTGAAGTCAATCGGATGATTGGCCTCTATAGCATCACGAGATTTTTTGAAGTGATCAAGGGCGATAACTCTGGAAGTAATTATCAGAAATCGCTGAAAATCAATAGGCTTCTTCGTCTCATGACCTTAAACAATGTGTATAAATTTAAAGTCAATCGGATATTAACTTTGGCCTTTAGAGCGTCCACAAGATTTTTTGAAGTGATCAAAGGCCATAACTCTGACACTAATTATCGGAAATCGCTGAAAATCAATAGGCTTCTTCGTCTTATGACCTTAAACACTGTGTATACATTTAAAGCCAATCGGATATTAACTTTGACCTATAGAGCACCCACAAGATTGTTTGAAGTGATCAAGGGCCATAACTCTTGTAGTTATTATAGGAAGTCGCTGAAAAACAATAGGCTTCTTCGTCGCGTGACCTTAAACACTGTGTATAAATTCAAAGTTAATCGGATATTAACTTTGGCCTCTAGAGCGTCCACAAGCAATTGTGGACGCCGGACCGACGGACGGGCGGGGGCGACGACAATATACAACTACATTTCAATGTTGGCGTATAAAAACGTTAACCTTACAACAACAAAACTTTCATGGTAAATGTGCCACAAACATTCACAATGAACGGTAAATAACGAAAAAATAATGATTTGAAAACCTTCGGAAAACTAAATTTTGTTAGCTGGGAATACCCTTACACCGTTTACACGTTTCCTTCTTTTGTTGTTTTTACTTGTAGCGGCGGGATGTGACAGTACATATTAAAGAAGGTGGATTCTTTAAAGCACGCCAAGGCCTCACAATTAAAAAAAAAACTTGAAGCTGTGTGGGTCGAATTCATACTTAACAGTAATAAAGTTCTTGTGGGACCATTCTATCGCCATCTTGCAGCAAAGGCAGGGTATTGGAATCTATTTGAGAGAGTTTTATTTCTGTCTATGACCTTACAGGTTATAACATAACATCATTATACTAGGTGAATAAATCATCTTAAAGGATAAGTAAGTTACATGGAATAATAAATAGTTTGTTTAGTCAATGAGCCAACTCGCATTCAGCGAAATTATTCATTCTATAAGTAAACCTCATTTAAACTGTTTCTTTGTTCTGAGAAATGTTTGCAGATATGAGAAAATAAATGCTGTGGACTTGTTTCCTACTGGAATCCTTTATCCGAGACTGAATCATGACACGACAAGCTAACGGAAAAGGTTACCGGGGTTATCGAACCTGGAGATCATCAATTTGTTCCACACAAAGTCGTAACAGTGAGACAAAACGATCCCGAATGGTTAAATGGAAATACTCATTGACTTCTTCGGTATCGTAACAGGGCCTATAAAAAAACTAAAAGATCAAATCTTCTACACGATTTGCTTGCATTGAATCAAACCCGAAACCAAGTGTTTAGTGTAATACGAAAATCTTAAGGATTGGTGAAGACAAACGAAAATAACTTTGGTGATTCCAATTGCTGACCCATGCTAAAAAAAAAATAAAATAATAAATATTTCTTTCAAGAAAGGAAACTCATCCACGGAAATTCCTCCAGGTTACTTAAATTATTAACCCCTTTCAATCAGGTTTTCAACCTCAAAAATAATCTGTAAGTCTCTTTGTAAAGGGATAGAAGTGAAAGCAATTTTTTCGCTATTAGTAAAGCCTGTGATTAAGTGTGACACCTTTACTTACTACATAAGATCTCATCAATAGATATTAAAGGGGAAACTTAGGTAGTATATGTTAATTTCTAAAGCTGTTACTTCGTGAGTTCCCAAGGCTCTATTTTAGGGCCGCTGTTTTCCCTTGTTACACGATATTGTGGATGATATGAATTCCCAAATACGCAAGTTCGCTGACGATACCTCTCTGTTTCCCCTTGTTTATATACACGATATTGTGGATGATATGACTTCCAAAATACGCATCTTCGCTGACGATACCTTTTCCTCGTAATCGAAAATCTCCTTCTTAATCAGCTAATTCTCAATGGTGATATAAAAAGAATATGTAATTGGTCTATTAAATGCAAAGTATATGTCCGTATCACGATATTGAGGATGATATGACTTCCAAAATACGCATCTTCGCTGACGATACCTCTCTTTTCCTCGTAATCGAAAATCCTCTTCTTAATCAGCAAATTCTCAATGGTGATATAAAAAGAATACGTAATTGGTCTATCAAATGCAAAGTATATGTCCGTATCTAAAACAAATGTACAAATGAAAAGTCTGAAAAATTTAAAAAAAACTCCATCTGCAATACGAACATTCATCGACTTACCAAGCGGCTTACCTAGATTTAAGTATATGTGGTCCCATTAAATTTAATAGAAATGAAGACGACAAATAAAAAAAACCATATTTCGGTGTGGTGTCGATAGCCCAACACCCATCCCTTTTATGTACAATGTATACATTTTTCCTTTTTTATACGCCCACATTGAATGTGGTCGTACATTGTCGTCGCCCCTGTTCGCCCGTCGGTCCGTCGATTGTGGAAATTTATACACAGTGTTTAATGTCATGAGACGAAGAAGCCTCTTGATTTTCATCGATTTCTGATAATTACTGCTCGAGTTATGGACGCTCTAGAGGCTAAAGTTATTATCTGATTGACTTTAAATTTATACACGGTATTTAAGGTCATGAGACGATTTCCGATAATTACTGAAAGAATTATGACCCTTGATCACTTTGAAATATCTTGTGACCAGGCTAAAATTAATACCCAATCGACTTTATATTTATGCACAGTGTTTAAAGTTATGATATAAAGAAGTCTATCGATTTTCAACAATTTCCGAGTTATGGCCCTTGATAACTTTGAAATATCATGAGGATAATATACAGGCTAATATCCGATTGATTTTAAATTTGTACACAGTGTTTAAGGTTGTGAGACAAAGACCCCAAGTGATTTTCAATGATTTCCGATAATTAATACCAGAGTTGTGACCCTTGAACCATTTGAAAAAATCTCGTTGATGCTCTAGAGGCATCAACTTTAGATTGATACACATACGAACATTTATTTTCAATGACGTTTGATAACTGAAAAAAGCTAAATTAATGTTTTGTATACTAAACATTAGCACGGAGCAGAACTAAAAGCCAAACAAATAAATTCATCAAATCTTTAACACCGTTAATTGGGTTCTAATAACAACATGTCTCTCTTCAAACGAAAGCCGACAAGTCGATATCTGCGCCTTCGCGGGAAGGATTAATTTTGGTCACGCTCTGTAACTGCGCCTTCACGGGAATACACCAAAATATGTGACAACTCTTGTTGTCTGTGCGGACGACTTAGCTGCTGTGGGCGTATGTTTCGTTTCCTGGTAACCTAATTTTTTCTATTGTTTGCGTCCTAAAAGGGCCATTCGTACGTACCTGATCTAACAAATAATCTTACTGAACTAAAGCAATCAAAGCATAAATTGATCATGTTGAAATAGGGCATCTAATAAGAAAACAAAAACAACTCGACGTTAACAAAAAAACAAAGAAGCAATATAAATTTTAGCATTCCAACAATGATAATGTCCCTTTAAGAAATCCTAAATTATGATCTAAATGGTACATATGTATTATGGTGTATATGTGTTCATATTATGATTGCCAGTTGCAACTCTGTGAAAGATCCATTTAAGGAAGCTATTGTATATAAGCTGATAAAGCCTTCCTGTTTGTCAATTTAAATCAACATTGATGTTGTGATATTACCAAGAAAAGATGGAATAAAAATTTTACCATTGGTACACGAATCGTGTATCATGATGCGTTTCAGTTCAGCGCCATTTGAAACAATAGCTCGAAGAACGAGGTTAGATATATTCCACAACATATAGGCCTGCAGCCAAAACTATACATTTTTGGAAAGCTTTTAACACCAGGAATACAAGTCAGCGAGTTCCGAGCAAAAAGTCTGCAACTGATCGATTTAGGGCGAGATGAAAATTATGAAAATTGTAAAGTAAATGCTATATTTATATTAATAATTGTGAAGTTGACATAAAACTAAATATTGGCGAAAACACACGATGTCTGCATCCTATGCAAAGAATATGCTGTTAGTTAAATTTTGATTTAAAGTAAAATGCAGAAAACATAATGGACAGTGAAACATAATTTCGGAAATCCATTTATTCTTAAAAGGAGTTATCTCCCTTTATGGAAAATATCAATAATTATTGATAATAGTAACAGGTATAAGTATAGGATATTAACCTACCCAAGGTTGATATGATAGAGAACACGCGGGCGAAGCCCAGGGGTTCTCTATCATATCAATCCTAGGGAGAGCAGGTTTATATCTGACATATACAACGTTCACCCTTAAATTTAATGGACTCTTCTTAAAAATAAAAAAAAAGGCAACAGTGATTGAATAATTGCTCGGTAGTTTCCGCCAAATAGCGAGATGTAATAATTACCGATGTAATAATTCGCGTGTTTTTGTTTACACGTCGCCATTTTGAATTGAAAGCAAGAACAAAACGGGTAATTAAACGAAGTCAGACGAATAATCAATCCTTTTTAGTCATCATATTGACGATGGAATAGATGTGGATGCAAATATGATGAGGATCTATCCAAAGCCTGAAGAAAATTTGGATCAAAAGGCAATCTTTTCCGATATTTCTGACAATGAACCGTGATGGAAATTTAGGTATTTTCAGAGAAGGATTTGACCGACTGGTTTAAGTGGACTGTATCCAAAAATACTTTACAAAGGAACTTTTGAGCGATAAACACTTTCAAGTCTTCCAGTGTGTGGAAAGAAAATTCTGAAACATATCTTAGACATGGAGTATGGATAAGCGATTTAAATATGCCGATAAGTACACCGTCTATTTCGTTGCTGCATGCTACAAACTGTACCATAACTCTTTTTTTTGTCAAAAGAATAAAATTGTATGTCTGTGTTCTTTGTATTATTTTGATCATCTACATTATTATCGGTTGATATCAGCAGAATATATCGACCTTGGATGACGTCATCAGTGGTTGATATGAAATATCAACCTGCCATGACGTCATCGGCGGTTGATACGAACCGAATAATATATCAACCTCTGATGACGTCATGAGAGGTTGTTATGAGATATAACTGCTATGGACATCAAAGAAAAACTACTACCAGTTGTATATCTACAGACAAGGGCCAATATAAGTTCAACCTTATTTTCAGATAGGATTAGAGGTTAAGGGTCTAACAAATATTCAACCTGAAACATAGCATCTACAGATATTTAGTTTTCTCACTAAAATAGATATAGCAGCAACTCAATAATACTGTAATGGGAGTGACAATATTGCAATAAAAAGGAAAATACATCAAATGTCTTACTGTTCTGTACCAACCCGTATAATGAAGATGGGTGTAAGTCATACGTTATTGTGTGTGTAGTGGAGCAGCGGTGAGTCAGTAAATGGCTGACTCACTTACGGAGGTGGATATGCTCAGGTTTTGATCCTAATCTGGCATAGTTTCCCCTTGTCCCGGACTCACTAATTAGGAGGTCCTTGTATTGATCCCTGTGTCACCCCTTGTCAGTGGTGCAGGGAAGGGGGGGGAGGCTGTGATGGGCAGCGCTTAGTTATTCGGATGGAATATAAAACTGACTTCTGGTGCACACGTTAACGTGCACTAAATTCAAAATAAAGAGTAGACCTTAACGTTGCTGTTTGTACCAAATCTCCCCTATAGCATAATGTATGGCGAGCGTATGTACATCTTCATTATAATGGTTCATTTCTTTTCTCTTCATTATTTAGGTTTTTGCCATATATATCTATTTCAGTGAGAAAATTACATATAGATGCTTTGTTTCAATTCAAATATTTGTTAGGAATTGCTTAAAAGCCCCAAATCTAGTCTGAATTAAAAGCTTACATATATATAAGTAGTAATACTGTTTTGAGAGAGCCTATATGCCTACCCACCCGCCCTTCCAGATTCGTTAAACCGTCCATTTTTCGGGCAATGTACATGTATTTCAGTTTTTCGGGCACAATCTTCAGAGAATGGAGAATGCGACCATTTCTCATGGAAATATAAATGTATATTTGTGTAATTAATTCAAAATAAACAACCTTCACGGGTTTGTGGAAAATTCATTTTAGTTAATGATTGATTCATTCAGAAAATTTGGGTGACAAATTTTTCAGGCAAATAGGCTCCGCCCCCTATCCAACTGTGATTAGCTCCCTACACCCACGTAGCCCCTTACCTGTTGTTTAATCCGATTCAGTTTGTTGAATCACATTGTTTAAACTACTGTTTTCCCTCCCTGCCCACTGACAGGGTGAAACCGTACCGGAGTTGTCTTGAACATGGCCAGTACATGTACATATCTAATCTGTGTAAATGTGAAAATGGAACAAAAAGACTGTTAAAGAAACAGAATGCAGTGACGGCTATGGTGATAACGACTAACTTTGATGACATTTAAAGTAAAGTGTAACTGCGTAATTTTTAGTTTCAATAATTGATTTACTTCAATAAATAAATTTTGTCTTTAATTTATATTTGTTAGCAAATTACACAATTATATATACGGTGTTAGTTTAAATGTTTTTAATTCGGCCTAAATATCTTAAATACAAATTTGCCTGTAGTAAAATTAATGCAGGGTCTACGTTTTAGTGGAAAAAATCATGTAGTTTCAATGCAATTTACAAAACTACGGACATAGTCTGGTCTCCATTACTTCATAGACATATTGCTCAAGCAATGTCAAACATATCTCCTTGCTCATCAGACTAGGCGCTACAGCCATAATTTCTGGGTGAACACCCCATTAATGATATAAATGTTGGATTTGTGTGTTCATACATGGTCTTGTGCGTCATGCAACATCAGCAGTAAACACCTGAAATGCTGTTACCAATTGCGGATATTTGACAGAAAGGGAGATAACTCTCTATTACCGTTAATGGCTTTCCAAAATTATTCATGTTCCCTTGTTCATTTTTTTTTTCAGCATTTTGGTTTAAATCAAAATTTAACCAATACCATGAAGAAAGTGGATGTTTTCGCCAATATTTAGTTTTATGTCAATGTCATAATTATTGGTATAAACAGAGCATTTACATGACAATTATAAGAATTTTCATCTGACCCTAAATCGATTAATTGCAGTTTTTTGCTTGGAACTTTCTGGATTTGTGTCCCACAAAATGTATAGTTTGTTTTTTTGGGAGGACCGTGTAGCGGATTTGCGTTTCTAAGCAAGCTAGAAATTTTGACTGCAGGCCTAATACTGATAAACAGTGAATGTTGGCAAGGCCACTACAGTCACTGATAAGGATGACATCAATGCGACTTAATGAGTCACAAATATTAACTTTTTTCCTCCAACAACTAAAACATTTTTTTTTATGTATTAGAAAAATAAATAAAGATGTTTTACGCATTTATAGGCAAAAACTATTTCCTCTTTAGTGTAAATGGGTGTTACAAGACAGCATTCTACCCGAACCAGTGACGTCTTATATAAACATTGCACGCGCCATTGAGGTAATGATTGACGCTGCGCGATGAAACGTGACGTGTTGAAGGCAATCATCTTTTACAGAGAAATCATAAGACTTTTGTAATCCTCTGTGAAACAGATTGATTCCACAGATCACGTCAATCGGTTACGTCATATTCTTATCTTGAGAGCATGTACTATCGGTGTGGACTGGAATAACCAGACGCTAGAGAATGCCATTCTATTGAGACTGACGTATTTCCCAGAACATATCTGATTTAAAATTAGAATAAAAACGGGAACGATTGTAAATCAGTTTATATACATTTATATTACATTATTTTATGTATATGCGTTGCGCCCCATTTTTGTCAATTTCTAGGTCCCAAATATTAGCGACTTAGCTCCTCAAATAAAACACACACACACACCATGACACCATAAAACACAGATAGGGGCTACGACAATATTCGTCAACAGTATGAATGTGGACGTATGAAAACTATTGTTATTGATCAAACCACGTGGTCTTCGTCGTTGAGTACAGCAAGCATGGTCATTTATAAATTGGATCTCTTGCATTGGTTTGAACCAATATGAATTATTGATTGTACTATGTAATCCTATCTACAACGCTTGCACACAGTGCCGATTCGCGTTGATATTACGGACACCCTCTACTAAGTGTATGAGTTTAACCAGAAGACAAAACCCCGAACATATAAACAACTATCAAAACAATTCGGCAGCCTATAATGACACTGGCTTTATTCATTTTGTAAATGAAAAAAAGGAATGATTAAATCGAATTATTTATTATATGGGAAGTAATCCATCATTGAAAACAATCCGTAAATATGAACACGGCTGTAATTTACATTTTACAGTATTAGGCAAATACTATCCGCTATATAAAAAAAAATCCAATCGTGGTGTGTAGAAGAAATGTCAATTCGTATATTCATTTTTTCAAGACGCTTCTGTTATGTAGCATATCTAAAACAAATATCCTTGAAAGAAATAGGTCTCCAACATTACACAAAATAAAACACTTTCAATCGACCAATCAGTAGGTGGATTGCAGCACTTCCTTTAAAACGAACTTTGATAGTTTTCTATATAACGCTGTTATTTTTACATTACGAATACTAACTATTAATGAAAGTCGATCACATTGTCATAAAATAATTAGTTGACCAAATTTGTCCACTCTACAATTTATTGTTAACATTCCATTTGTCCATATATGACCCGTTGTCGTTGCGACCAAAGAAATAAAAAAATATGTGATATCAATAATAAGACCATGTACATAAGAAAAATGTAATTATATGCAACTGTTATCGATACAGAAAGAACTATGCTCTACTTTATACATGTATACATTGAGCATACGCATAGTAGATGATTATATCCTACTAATACAAATGTCTTGTACATGTATGCAGCATAATATACCATGAATTTTGGTATTGTATTGAAAATTAATAGTAAATTGAATCATATAATAAAATGAAATAAAGTAATGGTAGTTCTGCTCTGCAGTTGGTGGCTGTCTGTGCTAAATATGGATCAATGAAAATATTTCCACTTATCGATCTGTCAAACTGTGAAGTGCTACAGTTTACATACTTATAATGGTACGGGTGGGGGTAATTTTAGATAAATATTCAAGACAGGAACAAATAGTACTTTATGTCCATATGAAATGCTTTCCACATAAACGTGAGCGGTCTAAATAGTCATGTTAAAGCCGATGTATGTCGATATTTATATTTCACACTAGAACTTACCTAGAATCGTCTTATCAGCATCTCAGTACATCCTCACTTGCGTGTCAGGCCATGTATATTCATGTAAAATCCGTCACGTCCTCCCCCCCCCCGCCAAATTAATAACAATTTACAGAGATCATTCAGGTTATCTTAAAAGTTCAAATAATCCATATAAACGATGGTGAACACAACAAGACATAACAGAATCGGATTAGATAGGGGAAACAGGTATGCATAAATCACCTCGGCATGAAAGCGAGGCTTGTTACAGCGCGTGCAGCTTTACACCAGCTGGTGTCTAAAATATTGGATGCAGGATTATTCTGATATTATGATCTCGTATGATTATGTGGAACCAAGTGTGCAATAAATGTTCAAGTTCAATTATACGATCCCCTCGGTATCAACGAACTCAAAAATACGTAACATTGTTGAATTGTATGTAAAATCTACCTTGGTTTGTAGCCTATTTTGAAATTATCTATTGCAAAATTGCTGTTGGATACATTACCTGAACTTTTATATCGGCACCATATTTGTGTTCACATTGCCGAATAAAGTCCGCAGGATCTTGGAACCGACGTCTGTTACACAGTTGTCCAAAAAATACAACTTTCTAGGGATTTATTCAGCGGTTTAAATAGCTTGTTAAAATAAAAACGAGAATTATATTTTAAAGCGAGCCGTTATGGGATCTTAAAAATACATCCAGAGCGGTTGAATTATAGATGCATAGTATGCTATCGCAAAATGACCTTTACTTTACTATGTACGCCTATGTACCTGGATTATTCTATCGGTACCATATTTGTATTCACAGTGTCAAATCTTGGAACCGACGTCTGCCACATAGTCTAAAATGTTAAAATTTAAAAGATTAACTAGACCTGCATGCAGGAATGACGGGTTTCATTGATGCCACGTTACCCTTTAACATGTCACTTCCGGTGCCACGTTACCCTTGAACATATGTCACTTCCGGTACCAATGAAACCATTAAACAGGTTTCCCCATAAGCATTGCACACATCAAATAAATTGGACGTAAAATCAACCAAATCCAGCAAATATCAATTCATTTTATACATTTGTTACTTGTAAGTGATCCTGACAAAATTACATTACTTCCGGTGCTAATGAAAATGTTCAATTAGTTTTATGAAATCCGAAATGGCATGGGGGATGGCCTAGTGGAACCAAGTGTGCAATAAATGTTCAAGTTCAATTATACGATCCCCTCGGTATCAACGAACTCAAAAATACGTAACATAGTTGAATTGTATGTAAAGTCTACCTTGGTTTGTAGCCTATTTTGAAATTATCTATTGCAACATTGCTGTTGGATACATTACCTGAACTTTTATATCCGCACCATATCTGTGTTCACATTGCCGAATAAAGTCCGCAGGATCTTGGAACCGACGTCTGTTACACAGTTGTCCAAAAAATACAACTTTCTAGGGATTTATTCAGCGGTTTAAATAGCTTGTTAAAATAAAAACGAGAATTATATTTTAAAGCGAGACGTTATGGGATCTTAAAAATACATCCAGAGCGGTTGAATTATAGATGCATAGTATGCTATCGCAAAATGACCTTTACTTTACTATGGACAGGCTCTTACCTGGACATAGGCGTACGGACCAGGGGTGGGGGCAGGGGGGGGGGGGGGGCAGCTGCCTCCTAACTTTAGGGCAAGCTGACTGTCAGAATAATCTTTTAGAGGCATTTAGTGACTGGAAAGAGCATTAAACTATAACACATGGAAGCTATAATCCGATGTCATAATCCGCGCAGTGTTGCGTTTGATTAGAAGTAATCCTACTAAACACTGCTATTATGAGTGGATATTGTTGTTTTAAATTTTGATTGGTCACTAGTCCGTCTACCAACCAATCACTAGCTGCCTTACAAAAGCTTTACATTTAAAACGAGTGCTAATATTGGACCAAATATGTTAACGTAACGTTACGTCATGACTCAAGATTTTATTATACCTAATTAACCCGTGCATAGCAGAATACTGCAGTAAAACTAATTGCGTGACAAACGAGGCTATCAAGTCGAATGAAATGTAAACAATACTGTTTGAAAACGAACATACTTTCACCGTTTTAATACCTTAAATCACTGTCCGAAGTTTTAGGGAAGACCCAGATTAAACGAAGGACTGTCATGTTGCTGTACTTAAGTGATAGCTTTCATTGAACGAAAAGAATAGACACACTCCCACATAAGTTCAAGAAACAGACGCTATTCCAGCTACATATTCCTGAAGCAATGGCCCGAGAAATCCCTCTCTGGGCATTGCTGGAATAGCGTCTGCTTCTTGAACTTATGCGAGAGGGATTTCTCGGGCCATTGCTTCAGGAATATGAACTGATGTGTTTTTGCCTATATTCTCGAAAGTGCTTAGTTTATTTTATTCGCGAATTGCGTGAATTATTTGTGTAAATACTCTTTACCTATTTGCTGAAAACCTGTGATGTTAAAGGGACGTTGCCAGATTTTACTGTGTTCGATAGATCCATACCTCAGTGGCTGGGGCATTTGCTTACATACCTGATGGTTCCAGTTCTATCACGGTGGTAATCAAAACTACTTCATTGTAACAAAACTCAGTGGTCATGTTGGGTAAGACGCTGGCTCACGGTGTACGATCCCTGCAGTGGCCGATAAAGTTCATCCAAATTTTCCAAGGTGGTTCCCCCTGGTCAGTGATGCTGTACGAAGGGGGGCGAAAAAACAAGGTCCTATGTACATATTGTCATGCACATAAAAGATCCCTTGACAGTTGGAGTTTGATATAAGACTAGGCCCTGTATGGCGTATGCCCATCTTTATTTGCCCAGTTCGAGCCAGAAATTAGGACGTTAAACCCCATTTCATTTGTGACAAAAATCAATTATGTAATATGGTATATAAAGATCCTCAAATATTAGGTTTTAAATAACATCTAGAATGGCCTTTGTACATTTTGAAATTATCTTTTGAACCATACTTTAAATAAATCTGGCAATGTGTCTTGAAGAAGAGATTTGAATTGAACTATGCATGATTTTAAACACCAAGGCGATCAAATCTTGTTTTGTTTGGATTTGTTATTTTAGAATGGATCTGAATTTTTTTAGAATTTCTACGAACAGAATTAATTACTGAAAGTGAAAATACAGACCCTGTACCTTGGTTGTAAGATGTGTGTTTTTATAAAGATTATAAAAACTATAGTATAAATAAACTTATTTGTCAAAACATTGATTGCTAGTACAAGAAACAAATAAAAACATACCATATTAAAAAAAAAATATATACTCTTCGAAACGTCGCATAAATAAATCAGTAATTGTTCTTCCATAAGTATGTGTTATAGTTCAATGCTGACTGTCGGACGGGTAAAGTGAAAAAAAATATTTTTATTTCATCTACTTGGAAAAATAAAGTGCCAGAAATGTAATTCATTAATTTTACGGGCTAGAATAGCCATAAAACGCGTTTGAGGCCGTCAAATATTCCAAAATTTCCTCGGGGTTCCATACAAGGTCAGCTCCGCTTCTTCACCTCTCGAAGAAAACCGGCGTCACTGTCTGTAAACCTGACATTTTTTCGGGCATTTCTAGTTTTGCTTCTAGGTTTGAGGCCCCCATACCCCCGACGGGTGATTGTTGTTTGCATTTCGGGTCAGCCAGGTAGATTATATTGCACCACATTAAAGTTGCTGTATCCAGGGGCTGGAATAGCAGACAAACGCGTTTGCGGCAGATAAATTTTCTCCCTACGGTCCCGTCTTTGTGGACTGTAAACGATTGATTGGAATTCAAGCCAGCCACCTTAAATAGGCTATATTAGTCTATTTTGAGGTTGCTTTGTTCACGGGCTGAAATAGCAGGAAAACGTGATTGCAGCTGTTTATAAACCCGAAATTTTTTCGGGTGTTTCGGGTTTTACCCCACCCCCTGTAACTGTTGTCGAGCCTGTGCGCCTATGTACCTGGATTATTCTATCGGTACCATATTTGTATTCACAGTGTCAGATCTTGGAACCGACGTCTGTCACATAGTCTAAAATGTTAAAATTTAAAAGATTAACTAGACCTGCATGCGGGAATGACGGGTTTCATTGATGCCACGTTACCCTTTAACATGTCACTTCCGGTGCCACGTTATCCTTGAACATATGTCACTTCTGGTACCAATGAAACCATTAAACAGGTTTCCCCATAAGCATTGCACACATCAAATAAATTGGACGTAGAATCAACCAAATCGAGCAAATATCAATTCATTTTATACATTTGTTACTTGTAAGTGATCCTGACAAAATTACATTACTTCCGGTGTTAATGAAAATGTTCAATTAGTTTTATGAAATCCGAAATGGCATGGGGGATGGCCTAGTGGACTAGAGTGCCGCGCTTCGACCTCTAGCTGACCGGTCACCTCTGGCTTGCGGCTGTGGTTTCGTCCATTTCTCTGCAACCGTACATGTTAGAAACCATTTTGTGGTATCTATATGATCGTGTGGGTTCATTCTATTTTCATAATTCTAAAAATTTTACAAGTAATACTCATTTGAATAAAAAATGTATTTTAAGGCTAAAAATTCAGTTATTGCCCAAATGAAGTCCTTTCCGGTAACAGTGAAAGTGTTAAAATGGTTTGGAATAGACGACTGTGCCTATAGGCAACAGACAGTGAAAGAAAATTGAAAATCGAATAATAATTGATTCTTTTACAGCCAAAATAACGTGAAAAGTGACTCATGCAAAATTGCCCATTTCTCGGCAACTGCTTATATTACAAACTAAATTTCACATACATTCTCTTTGTATCGAAGAAATATTTTAATATATGAAGAGACTGGATGGGTTGTAAATAGCTTATTTTTACCCCTTTTTTTACCTTTTAACCGAAATGGCCCGAAAACAAAATCGAAATTTAAAAAACTGAGTCCGAGATTTTGTGCACCTTAACAGGGCGCATCTTTTGAGTAAGATCAGATTAGTAGAAAATAGTATTTGCTTTCAAAAAGTGGTACCGAACTGTCAATATTGTAGTTTTTGCTGAATTTAAGCCACTTCCGGTGCCTACAGGAAACTTTACCGGTAACAAAAAAACAAATGGCATTTTGAACCACGGAACATATGAATAAGGTTTTATACAAATCGAACAATAAATAATTAATGTAGGACTGAAAAACGGAATTAGCCAATGGCGGCCAAGGATAATTACGGAAACAAAAACAATTTTGTTCAAATCAGATGACACTTTAACCTTGGTTAAAATGTCATATAAAAATATTAATAAATAAAATTTAAATTTTCAAAATTTGACGCCTAATAAATAAAATTTAAATTTTCAAAATTTGACGCCTAATATCTTCCAAGATTCGGTGAAAATCAAAAGTAACATAGCTGTGTCCCCTGTTTCTGGCTATGTCAAAATGCATCATATGCTAAAATCCAATGATTTTGTTAATATTACGGCAATATTTCAAAAAACGACATTTTCGGTGATTTCGGACATTTCGCAATGTAGCAGAATGCCGGGAATAGTTTTAATCTCTAAGTCACACCCACTTTCTCAGTAAAACTGAAGACATTGTATCGATCCGACTAGAAGTTGCTGAGATATAAGCAAATTGGAAAAAAAATATAATAATAATAAGAAGAAGAATAAAAAGAACTAGACCTGCATGCAGGAATGACGGGTTTCACTGGTGCCACGTTAACTTTAAAGCCCCAATAACACTCTTGTTGTAACTGAAAAATATGTCCCAATCTTCATTCTGGTCAACAAATCGTACTATTTTAGAATATTCCAATTAAATGATGATATAAATTTCATCTTAACACACCTTATTTAAAAAATTGGAAAAATTCAACCAATTGATTTGAAAAGTCTAACGTAAACCTTTTCAAGTGTGACTTGGATTTTAAAATATTTTCAAACCCTCTGGACAAATAAAACAGGTTGTAATGGATAATTTACACAACAGGTAGGACATTTAAACATCTAGTACTTAGAATAAGAGTATTATTTTTTTTCTGGAGCTACCAAGCCAGCAAGAATGTTATTGTCCCTTTAAACTTATGTCACATTCGCTCCCATGTTGCCCTTGAACCAATGGCATCGATAAACAGATTTTCATATAAACATTGCACACATCAAATAAAAGGGAAACAGAATCAACAAAAATCCAGCAATATCAATTCATTTTATACATTTGTAACATGTAAGTGATCCTGACCATATCACAGTACTTTCAGCGATAATGAAAATATTAAATTAGTTTCTTAAAATCAGAAATAATAATCACATGGTGAAAATTTTATGTAAATCGAAAAAAAAAAATCCACTTTTATAGACCCCAAACCTTGAAAAGTGACTTGTAGGAAATCGTTTATTACTCTGCAACCATACAAGTGAGAAACCATTTTGTGGTATCTGAATGATCGCATGGGTTCATTCTATTGGTTGATGCGAACTAAATATCATAATTTTAATAATATTACAAATCAGACTCATTTGAAAAGAAAATATCTATTTTGAAGGCTAAAAATACAGTTTTTGCCAAAATATAATTACTTCCGGTGATACTGAAAATGTTAAATTAGTTCTATGAAATCACTTTCATAGACCAAAATCCTCGAAAAGTGACTTGTGGAAAATCGCCCATTTCTCTGCAACCGTACAAGTTACAAACCGTTTTCTGATATCTGTATGATCGTATGGGTTCATTCTATTTTATATCATAATTTGAAAAAAAAAGTGTGACCCATTTGAATAAAATATTGTTTTTTAATGCTAAAAATTAAGTTTTGAGCAAATGACGTCATTTCCGGTGGCAGAGTATGAGGTAAAATGGTTTGACCTTGTCCACTATGACATTAGGCATCCAATGGTGAAAGAAAAATGAAAATCACATAATAATTGATTCTTTTACAGCCACAATAACGTTAAAGGTGACTCATGCAAAACTTTTTCTCGGCAACTGCGCTTATTACAAATTAATTTTCACACACATTCTCTTCGTATGGGCTATTGCTACGAGATTATGAATGTTACGAAGATATATTTTTTAATATGAAGACGCTGGATGGGTTGTAAATAGCTTATTTTGACACCTTTGTTCACCCTTTAATCCAAATTGCCCGAAAACGAAATTAAAAAAAACTGAGCCCGATGTTTTGTGCGCCTTTATATGGCACATCTTTTCAGTTATATTAGATTTGAAAAAAATAATTTTTGCTTTCCAAAAGTGGTACCGAACTGTTAAAATTGTAGATTTTGCTAAATTTACCTCACTTACGGTGCCGACGGGAAACTTTGCCGGTAACAAAAAAAATGACATTTTGGACCATGGAGCATATAAACTTTGTTTTATACAAATCGGACAATAAATAATTTATATAGAACCGATAAACTGAATTAGCCAATAGCGACCAAGGAAAATTATCCAGAAAAAAAATGTTCACATTTTTGCCCAAATCCGACGACTCTTTAACCCTTGGTAAAAGGTCATTAAAAAATATTCATTAATAAAAAAGTCTTTTGTCAAAATTTAAATTTTCAAAATTTGGCGCCTTATTTTCCCGAAGATTCAGCGAAATTTAAAAATTTAAAGACTCGTAGCTGTGTGCCATGTCTCTGACTATGTCAAAAACTATCAAACGATAAAATCCAATTGTTGTTAATATTACGGCAATATTTCAAAAAACGACAACTTTGGTGATTTCGGACATTTCGCGTTGTCGCAGAATGCCGGAAATAGCTTTAATCTCTAATTCACACCCACTTTCGCAGTAAAACTCAAGGCACTGCATCGATCCGACAAGTAGTTCCTGAGATATAAGCAAATTGTAAAAAAAAATAATAAGAAGAAGAAGAATTTTAACAAAAACAATAGTGTTTCACACAAGCTACGCAGTGTGAAACCCTAATTAACTTAACTGTAATTTAAACCAAACATTTATGATCACATAAATAACATTGGTTGTCAGTCACATGCTTGCAGAACCGAACATTTATGATTACATTAAGGATATTGGCTGTCAGTCACATGTGTTGCAGAACTATAATTATTTCCCCGCCAACAATGCCTGTGGTATGCATGTCATGGACTATAAAGCGTAATCTCAATTCAAATATCAGACACCCATACAAAAGTTAACTTTCGGAAGCGTGTAAATTATGGCGGTATATTAGTGCCAAAATTCTAACATGCTTTCGTCTAATTTCTTACTTCTATTCATGTAATTTCTAACCTCCATTCATGTAACTTCTAACTTCCATTCATGTAATTTCTAAATTAAGACAATGTATAATTCAACTTCTTTATTTGTTCAGTGTAAATATCAATTCTACTTCATCTTATTTCTTATATTGGGGTGAAAAATGTCTACTTCATTGTGGTATTACATGTTAAGCATGAATGGCAAACAAATTTAGAAATTTGATACTTCTACCTAGCAACCATCATTATGACATCGGTTGGTGTCGCCACCGTGTGCTCAGTTTGGCGATTGAGCACCTGATCGGGACCATTCTATTGATACAAACGACTCGCTCTTCGTCAGATTGAGTGGCTTGCCTGAGTGTTAAAATTGAAAACAACATCGGGAGAGAGAGATGGGGACACGGGGTTTAACATCCACTCGATACCAACCAGGTCATTTCAGTATGAACACCGTTCAATTGTATTTCAATAATTCGCTTGCGCGTATGAGTGTTTAGCAGTGGGAGGAAACCGGAGGACCCGGAGAAAACCCACGAGGTTGGAAAGGCGGCTCTGCTCCATGTCACGTAAAAACGGGAAATAGAAACCACGCCAGTTTATTCAATGACAGACCTTACAGCGTGCACGTGATAACCATTCGGCCATCCTACCCTCTAAACAAAATTGAACGTGATATAAATGTATGGTTTGCAAATATTATTTCGAATACTGTGGCTAAATGGGTAAGACGCAGGCTCGCTATGCTGTGGGTCGGGAGTTCGATCCCTGCATTGGTCGAAAAAAGTTCATCCAGATTTTCTGGCGTGGTTCCCCCTTATTAGTGTCTTGTCGTTCCGATGGGATGAAAACCCGAGGTTCCATGTACATGTTGGCGTGCACGTAAAAGATTCCGTGACCGTTAGACTTCGATATAAGTCCAGGTCGTAGATTCGCTCTCCGGGCAATATTTCCCTAAAGCACACTGTATGGCGTATGTCCGTCTCCATTAGCCCGGTTCGGAAAAGAACAGTAGGGCGTTAAACCCTCTTTCATTTCATTTTCTATTTAAATATAAGGTAAACGGGATTTGCAGAATTTTTTTTTATTTTTTTTTTCGGTTGAGCCAATAATTAATATTTATATGCAGTTGGTCTATATTAACACAGGGTATAAATGTTATGGATAGGCCTACACAGATACTGAGTTTAATACTAAGTGACCTCTCTCTCTCTCTCTCTTCTCTCTCTCTCTCTCTCTCTCTCAGCACGCCTTCCAACCTTCAACCAAACGAAGAATGGGTCGTTTATACCATAATGGTCCCGATCAGGTGCGCAATCACCAAATTGAGCACACAGTGGCGACACCAAATATGGAAGCCTATTGCGGCCATTTCAGAATCTCGTCCCCTCGCCGCGAGAAGTCGAGGGCGAGAACACGAGAAGACGAGAAGTCGAGGGCGAGAACACGAGAAGACGAGAAGTCGAGGGAGCGAGAAGTCGAGGGCGAGGGAGCGAGAGAGCGAGAACGCGAGGAAACAGGGCGAGAATACGAGGATCTCGCCCCGAGAACACGAGATTACTTTCACCTCGACTTCTCGTCTTCTCGTCCCTCGACTTCTCGCTCCCTCGTGTTCTCGCCTTTGAAAAACCTCGTGTTCTCGCTCCCTCGCCCTCGACTTCTTGCTCCCTCGACTTCTCGCTCTCGACTTCTCGCCCTCGACTTCTCGCTCCCTCGTGTTCTCGCCTTTGAAAAACCTCGACTTCTCGCTCCCTCGCTCCCTCGCCTTTGAGTCAATCTCGTCTTCTCGTGTTCTCGCTCCCTCGCTTCGTCACAATCTCGTCTTCTCGTGTTCTCGCTCCCTCGCCTCGGAAGTGCAGTTATTACGCATGTCCACTGACTGCCGTATCGGCATTGGTATTTTGACATGGATTATAATAAACGAAAATGTTTGAAGTTCTAGAAAATGTAATAGTCCTAAACAAGTTTAATCTCTTCTTGCACAGATAGTATTGTATTCTGTAATTCATTTTAAGTCTTCAGTCAAATCTTTCTTTGCTCTCTAAAAATATTCATCGGGTGTTTTCACTTGATGCGTGGTTTTGTCAGTGCTGCAGGATGGAGAGCCTGACAAGGGAAAATGTATAGTTGTTCGAATGGGATTTTTAAAAACCAGGTCCCGTGCCCGGAATCGAAATGAAGTTGGTTCTACGGTGGCTCACTGCGTAGGAGGTTTTCTCTCTAACTTAATCGAAGTTCATTGTGATTTTTCTGTCTATGTCCACCCTTGTCACTGGTGTAAAACAGAGAGCCTAGCAAGGAAATTTTGCCCGGGCAGTGGCGCTAAGGCCTACTCTTATATCGAATTTAAACTTCCAAGTGATCTTTTATGTGCACGCCAATCGGTGTCCTTGACAGGCCCTACGTTTTGCATCACTGACAAGGAGAAATCACGCCCGAAATAAAATCTGGATGAACTTTCTCTTCCAATGCAGGCATCGAATACCAAGTGGTGTAAGTGGTGTAGGACGGGGGGCCTGAGAAGGGACAAAGAATAGTTGTTCGGATGGAATACAAATAACCGAGATACCGTGGCCGGAATACAAATGGAGCTACGATGGCTCAGTGAATAGGATCGACGTTTGCTCTTTTACTTTATCAAAGTTTTTCAGGATTTTTCGGTCGGGTTCCTGCTTGTCAGTGGTAGCCTATAGGACTGAAGACCTGGCAAGGGACAACGTATAGTCGTTTGAACGGTATATATATAAAATACGAGGTTCTTTGTCCGAAATCGTAATGAAGTGGTGGCTACAATGGCTCTCTCGCTTCATCGAAGCGCATCGGGCTAAATTTCTGGAGATGTCCTCCCATGTCAGTTGTGTAGGATGGAGGACGGAGGGCCTGGCAAGGGATAACGTGTAGTCGTGCGGTTTCGATTCACCGTGTGGGGTTTTTCCGGTTTCTCCCACTGTCGCATACATTTCTTTTCCGATGCATTGCACAATACGTCAGCACTAGAATTACGCCTCGAACTATATTTGTCAAGTGTAGCCATACTGGAGTGAAAACAATCAAATTCTAAGACAATATCAGAAACCAAAAATCAACGTCATAGGGTCACGGGTCAATAGCCATAATTAGACCACGTAATACCTTTTACGAGACGGAACACGTTGGTTTGTTTCCATTTGTTAGAGAGAATTTTTCTGAAAATATCACAGGTACATGGGGACAGGAACGCCCTTATTAGACTAAGGCACACCAGACCTATAATATAATAATACTAATAGAGTCTATGTGATTTTTCAAAGTTTTTGAGTTTTTGTTTTTTTCTGAACATATTTCAAATTTTTGATCTTATTTTATCCATATTTGATGCTAAATAATATAATATTTACTATCAAACATGTAATTCATATTTAAAAAAAAATACCTTCTGATGTATAGATCAGGTGTGCCATAGTCTAATAAGGGCGTTCCTGTCCCAATGTACCTGTGGAAAATATGCCGGGATTACTGTATAATACCACATATTAAATGTTGCAGTGACACGATGAAAACAACTTATCCCAGGTCTGTGGAATAAATATGGTCAACAGTAGAGAAATAGCACCAATGATTGAAAGAATCTGTTATTTACTGGAAACAAGTATTTTTTATAAAAAACTATTTCAGTAAAACAATATCCAAGAGAAATACATACTAAATACACATGAAAACGATTTTGGCAAAAATAAACAAACGCAATAATATAAATTTCCTCATACCAGGCGCGGATCCAGAGGGGGGGTCCAAGGGGTGCGGACCCCCCCCCCCTGCTCAGACTTGAAAGATTTTATGCGATTTTATTGGCGATTTTTAGACCTGTAATTTTGGTATTTACCTTCCGGAAATATGTCAGAATGCACCAAATTGAATCTAATTTACCAAATTTTTCTGGGGGAGGGCCCCCAAACCCCCCTTGATTGATTGAGCTCCTTCGGCGCTGGGCGTTATCGAACCTAGACCCCCCCCCCCTGCAAAAAAATCCTGGATCCGCACCTGCATACACAACAATACCATATTCTACTAGTAAGAGAAATGAGGTTTAACGTCCACTCGACACAAATTTGGTCATTTCCGGACTAACATGGTTTAATTTTATTTCAATAATTCGCTTGCGCGTAGGGGTCTTTAGCAGTGGGAGGAAACTGGAGTGCCCGGAGGTTAAAACCCACAAGGTTGAGAAGGCAACCTATCTCCATGCCACATACGCTCACACAGGGATCGAAACCACAGCCGCAAGCCAGAGGTGACCGGCCAGCTAGAGGTTGAAGCGTGGAACTCTAAACCACTAGGCCATCCCAACCCCCCCACTACTAGTAAATGAAATGAGATGGGTTTTAACGTCCTACTCTTCTGCACCTAACCTGGGTTAATGGAAGACAAGCATATGCTATACAGTGTGCTATGAGGAAATTTTGCCCGGGCAGCACCGCTACACTTATATTGAATTCCAACTGCCAAGGAATCTTTTACGTGCACGCCAATGTGTACACTGGACCACGGTTTCCCATACCATCTTAACGACTAGACAGCTGTCCTTGTCAGGCCCCTCAAGGGGAAACCACACCGGTAAATTGAGATGAACTTTCTTGGCCAATGCAGGGATCTAACACACCACTTGTATTGATGAAAAATGTATATAATAATTATAATAATATCATTGTTCTGGAGAACGGTTTCTAATCTGCTGTTCAGATTGTTATATTCACAGAATACACACAGATCAAGTCTTGTGCCCATTTACACTGTACAAGATATATACCAGTAAATAAAAATAGATATAAGAGAAAAACAAATAGTTATCTTAATGATTCCAGTAAAATGAATTAGAAATGAAATGAAGTTTAACGTCCTACTGTTTTGTTCCTATACATGTACTGGGCTAATGAAAACAGGCATACACCATACAGTGTGCTATGAGGGAAATTTGGCCGGGTACAGCACTATTCCCTACTCTTCTTTCGAATTCCAACTGCCAAGGGGTCTTTTTACGTGCACACCAATGTATACAAGGGACCTCGGTTTTTCGTCACATCCAAACAACTAGACGGCTGTCATCGTACCTTTTTACATGCACACCAATGAATACAAGGGACCTCGGTTTTACGTAACATTCGAACAACTAGACAGCTGTCCTTGTACCTTGTTAGACCCTCCTTTTGTACCACTGACAAGGAGAAACCACGTCGGAAATGAAACAGAACAAAAAAAGAAAATGCTGTTTAATGCCTCCTGCTGTGTTCCTAAGCTGGACTAATGAAGATGGGCATATGCTATACAGTGTGCTATCATGGAAATTTTACCAGGGCAGCGGCGCTACGGCCTACTCTCATCACATCAGAACGACTAGACAGCTGTCCTTGTACCTCGTCAGTCACCCCCTCCCCACGGCCTGCACCACTGACAAGATAAACCACCTCGGAAATGAAATAGAATAAAAATAAAACAAAACCATACAATATTAATCATCATAGTGACAAAATATAACACGAAAATTTATTGACATGTACAGTACATTTAATTAAAACATTTTTTAAAATATGTATTTAAAAACTGCTTAAAAAATACATGTACATGAATACAGGTTTAAGCCTACTCATAAAAAATCACATAATTTCATAGATATCATCATCAGTATTAAAATCAATGTCACTGTCGAACAATTTACACAAATCCATACAAGAAAGTTTTCACTTGTAACAAGTACATCTATCTGTAATGCAGCCTGATTTGTATCCACAGTGAAAATTTTATTTGGTGCTTGATCTCTAGTCACCCTAACCCTGTCATTTTAAACAGTAGTGTTTAACAAAAGGGGCAAAAATTTTTGCAGCTACAGTAAGGCAACGCGGGGGGGAATGTGCCAGAATAGGCCCCCGTTTTGATTGGTGGTGCAACGGACAAAGCAACATTTTCATCCAGGGGACACATGCAAAGTCAATCTGGTGTGGAATTAATTCACACATATTTTTTTCATCAATAGAGCCTAACATGTGCTCTTGTACCAACTCATCTATTTTGGTTCTCTTTTTCTCCATAACATCTTGGGTATATTTCTTAAAGTACTGTGCATGGTGTTTCACCTCAATGGTGACACAGTCTTCACCATATTAGTCCTTATTGGTCTGAGTGGTCTTGATTCGAGTAGTCCTTACTCCTTGGTGACTGCGAGTTGTCATGCATTTAGGAATATAAGAATATCTATCTTTATCAATCAACTTGTTAAATGATCCCCATAACAAATTAACCAGACCAATTATTCTTTTTTTGTTGGTAAAATTTTAGCTGCTTGCTTCTAACATCACTTTCTAACTTTCGTCAACAAGTTTGGAATCGTGATAATGTTTCATACACAGTTGTTTTTTTTTTTTTAAGTTGAAATGTGAGAACTCTGTAGTCTGTATTATTAGCTGTATTATTAGTATATCCCAATGATTGAGTCTTTGAGAACTTTGTCTGCACATTCCTGGAGTTCTTTGTCTTACAAATCAGCATTTGTCTCCGGCACAAACCTGCCATTTCCATCTAATTCGATCCAATGGTTAGCCAGTACCTAAAATTGTTCCCAGCTTGTCGCATTGAACGGTTTTAGCTTAGTGTTTTTAACAAAATATTCACAAGTATTCAGTTTTCGCTATCCTTCCGCCATATTTACTATCAAAACAGAACGGTAACCTTTGACTCTTCTCGACCTTCCATTATGTGTGTCTGATTAGCGAGCTATGTCACGTGATTTGTTAAAACCAAATCACCGCGAAATTCAAATACCATTGCACATTAAGTAAGCCTGTATTTATTTTACGGCTTCTGTCAAACGTCAAAGAATGGATAACAGAAAAGTCGCGTGACAATGAAGTAATACTAGAAGAATTAGATGATGTACCTTTTTTTTACCCGAAACTTGCTAGGACGGAAAACAGAAGCAGGCAAGCTAGAAATTTCACACCACGGCATATATATAGGCTATATATGTAGGCCTAAAGTGGAGAATTTGTTGCCTGGACGTATTTTTTCTAGTTTTTTATGCATTGTCTACCGTAAACAAAGAAGTACTTGTACTTTATCTACTTTAATATATATATATTATAAATAAAATCTAAGTGTGTATGGGTGTGTTTATGTATGTTTGTTTTCTCCACCTACACATTATTATGTGTTATTAAATTAACCAGCATCACAACGGGAATGTTTTAGGTCAGTGAATTCGGGCCCAAGGCGAATTACGCTTCGTCGCCGCGATTAACCCCCACATATCTCGTATCAAATTGAAAAGAGCGACCACGTATGTATTTTAGGCCATCGAATCTGTCCTACAGGCAAATTTGGGCCACGAACGAATAAAACCTCGGGCGAATTTAGGTCTCGTGGGAATTTGAGCACTGGGCGAATATGGGCCCCTAGCAAATTTGGGCCATGGGCGAACTTGGACCCCGGGCGAATTTGGGCCCGTGTATAGGCGGGTAAACTACGAGTAGTTTATTTGATAATATTTGATAATATTAGCATCATAGAAAGAAGCGGGTATCGAAACCGAGCCCCCCCCCCACACACACACACACACACCCACGCCAATGTGTAGCCTATACGAGACCTCGCTGTTCCATGTCATCCGAACGACATGCTGTCCCCAGGCCTTCCGACCTACACTGATAAGAGGGTACCTCGCAAGAAAGGCTAGACTACGCATTGAGCCACCGCAGCTCCAACTTATTTCGAATCCGGACACATGACCTCGCTCATTTAACTCAACCCTTCCTTCTCCACTGATATGGAAAAAACCCGCTAGAATATTTCCGATGAACTTTGATGAAATGAAATGAAATATGGTTTAACGTCCTACTGTTCTGCTCCGACTGTACTATAAGGGAAATTGTGCTCGGAAAGCGGCAGATAGGTCTCCTCTTATATCGGATCCAGACTGCCAAGGGATCTTTTACGTGTACGTCAATTTACAGCCTAGGATTTTCATCCCATCCGAACAAATAGACAACTGTCCTTGCCAAACCCTCCGTCCTGCACCAATGCAATGACATGCGGAAACCACGTCAGAAAACCCGATAAACTTTCTAGTCCAATGCAGGGATCGAACACGTGACCTTCAGTTTAGTGACCCAGCGTCTTACCTACTTAGCAGCCGTGGCTCCAAACATTCAAGTCCTACTCACTGAGCCACCGGAGCTCCCACTTCATTTTGATTCCGAACACGGGACATTGTTTTTCTATGCCACCCGAACGACTATACGTGGTCCCCTGTCAATTCTTTCCTCCTACACCACTGAAGTAAGAGAGCAAACGTCCCACTCACTGACCCACCGTGGTTCCCACTTCAATTAGATTCCGGACACGAGGCCTCGTTTATTTTTATTCATTCCGAACGATTGTACTTTGTCTCTTGCTAAGCTCTCCGTTCTACAGGACCTCGGTTATTTTTATGCCATCCGAACTATTATACTTTGTCTCTTGCTAAGTTCGCCGTCCTACACCACTGACAATAGTGAACACCGTCAAAAATCACGAGGAACTTTGAAGAAGTTGCAAAGCAAACGTCCTACCCAGTGAGCCACCGTAGAACCAACTTCCTTGCGATTCCAGACACACGATATCGTTTTTTAAAATCCCATTCGAACAACTATACATTGTCCCTTGTCAGGCTCTCCATCCTGCAGCACTGACAAAACCACGCATCAAGTGAAAACACCCGATGAATATTTTTAGAGAGCAAAGAAAGATTTGACTGAAGACTTAAAATCAATTACAGAATACAATACTATCTGTGCAAGAAGAAATTGAGCTTGTTTAGGACTATTACATTTTCTAGAACTTCAAACATTTTCGTTTATTATAATCCATGTCAAAATACCAATGCCGATACGGCAGTCAGTGGACATGCGTAATAACTGCACTTCCGAGGCGAGGGAGCGAGAACACGAGAAGACGAGATTGTGACGAAGCGAGGGAGCGAGAACACGAGAAGACGAGATTGACTCAAAGGCGACGGAGCGAGGGAGCGAGAAGTCGAGGTTTTTCAAAGGCGAGAACACGAGGGAGCGAGAAGTCGAGGGCGAGAAGTCGAGGGCGAGAAGTCGAGGGAGCGAGAAGTCGAGGGCGAGGGAGCGAGAACACAAGGTTTTTCAAAGGCGAGAACACGAGGGAGCGAGAAGTCGAGGGACGAGAAGACGAGAAGTCGAGGTGAAAGTAATCTCGTGTTCTCGGGGCGAGATCCTCGTATTCTCGCCCTGTTTCCTCGCGTTCTCGCTCTCTCGCTCCCTCGCCCTCGACTTCTCGCTCCCTCGACTTCTCGTCTTCTCGTGTTCTCGCCCTCGACTTCTCGTGTTCTCGCCCTCGACTTCTCGCGGCGAGGGGACGAGATTCTGAAATGGCCGCAATAGGCTTCCATAACCAAACGATGTCATAATGATGGTTGCTAGGTAGAAGTATCAAAATTCTAAATATGTTTGCCGTTCATGCTTAACATGTAATACCACAATGAAGTAGACATTTCTCGCCTCAATAATAGAAATAAGATGAAATAGAATTGATATTTACACTGAACAAATAAAGAAGTTGAATTATACATTGTCTTGAATTAGAAATTACATGAATGGAAGTTAGAAGTTCCATGAATGAAGGTTAGAAGTTACATGAATGGAGGTTAGAAATTAAACGATAGCATGTTAGAATTTTGGCACTGATATACCGCCATAGGTAAATGTTCCAACGAAATACTATTTGTGTAGGTGACCCTTGCCAAGCCTTCCGTCCTGCTAGGCTGACAAGGGTGAGTGTGTGTGTGTGTGGGGGGGGGGGGTATGCCGGAAATCCAGAGAAACTTTCTCGGTCAACACAGACAGGGATCGAACATGGAACCTCCAGGTTTGTTGGGGGGGGGGGATTTATATAATGATACAATTTACTCTAAAATATTGAAATTAAAAGGGATGTATATTTGAAATTATTTACTCGTGCAACCAATAACAATGGGTAGGTGGAACCTAGCACCCACTTGATGTACGAATAAAGATCAAATGTTACTAATCTCTACTATTTATGTGGCGGTATTTTAGATTCAAAATTTTAACGTTTATTCATGTAATTTCAAACTTCTATTCGTATGATGTAAATTTTAATTCAATTTTTTCCTTAATCCTATTATTTAGACGAAAAGTGTCTTCTTCGTTGACGCTTTACACGTTTAGCATGAACATCCAAAACAAATTTTAGTTGTAGCTTTAGTTGTAATGAAAGAAGGTGTCATGTAGACAAAAGATAATTATGTCACATAAATTTGATGGCAGACAATGGGGTCCGCCGTCGACATTCCTCGCTAAGTGACGTCTGTGTATTAGGGGTGGGGGGGATACCGAACAACATGGCTGACGATATGTTCGACTCGGGTCCGTAACCAAACTTAAAATCGAAGCCGGTAGAAGATCTGCCGTAACAAGGGTGAAACATAGATCTGACAGAACGGTAAGTATATATGACAAATAGTTTCTCTCATTGTAACTTAAAATGTAGCTTAAATCTGTTTTAATTAATTTAATTACCAATGTTAGTGTTGATTCTCGCCTCAAGATTTTGACAGGATTCTCGAGGAACCCGCACGATAAATTCTGAAATAATTCTATATTACATAGAACGCGAATTAAGAGATAACTGATCCTAACAATTAGGCCTAATTCTGTATTGTCAGTGGTGTAGGACGGAGAAATTAGCAAGAGACAAAGTATAATAGTTCAGATGGAATAAAAATAACCGAAGTCCTGTAGAACGGAGAGCTTAGCAAGAGACAAAGTATAATCGTTCGGAATGAATAAAAATAACCGAGGCCTTGTGTCGGGAATCTAATTGAAGTAGGGGTCAGTGAGTGGGACATTTGCTCTCTTACTTCAGTGGTGTAGGAGGAAAGAATTGACAGGGGACCACGTATAGTCGTTCGGGTGGCATAGAAAAACAATGTCCCGTGTTCGGAATCAAAATGAAGTGGGAGCCACGGCTGCTAAGTGGGTAAGATGCTGGCTCACTAAACTGAAGGTCACGTGTTCGATCCCTGCATTGGACTAGAAAGTTTATCGGGTTTTCCGACGTGGTTTCCGCATGTCATTGCATTGGTGGTTTGGCAAGGACAGTTGTCTATTTGTTCGGATGAGATGAAAATCCTAGGCTGTAAATTGACGTACACGTAAAAGATCCCTCGGCAGCCTGAATCCGATATAAGAGACCTAGGTGTCGCTTTCCGGGCACAATTTCCCTTATAGCACAGTCGGAGCAGAACAGTAGGACGTTAAACCCTATTTCATTTCATTTCATCAAAGTTCATCGGAAATATTCTAGCGGGGTTTTTCCATATCAGTGGAGAAGGAAGGGTTGGGTTAAAAGAGCGAGGTCATGTGTCCGGATTCGAAATGAACTTGGACCTGCGGTGGCTCAATGCGTAGTCTAGCCTTTCTTGCGAGGTACCCTCTTATCAGTGTAGGACGGAAGGCCTGGGGACAGCATGTCGTTTGGATGGCATGGAAAACCGAGGTCTCGTATAGGCTACACATTGGCGTGGGTGTGTGTGTGTAGGGGGGGGGGGGGTCGGTTTCGATATCCGCTTCTTTCTATGATGCTAATATTATCAAATATTATCAAATAAACTACTCGTAGTTTACCCGCCTATACACGGGCCCAAATTGATCGCTCGGGGTCCAAGTTCGCCCATGGCCCAAATTTGCTAGGGGCCCATATTCGCCCAGTGCCCAAATTCCCACGGGACCTAAATTCGCCCGAGGTCTTATTCGTTCGTGGCCCAAATTTGCCTGTAGGACAGATTCGATGGCCTAAAATACATACGTAGCCGTTCTTTTCAATTTGATACGAGATATGTGGGAGTTAAGCGCGGCGACGAAGCGTAATTCGCCTTGGGCCCGAATTCACTGGACTAAAACATTCCTGTTGTGATGCTGGTTAATTTGATAACACATAATAATGTGTAGGTGGAGTGTGGCGACGGAACGTGATGGGCGAAAAAACATACACAAACATACATACACACACCCATACACACTTAGATTTTATTTATATATATATATATATATATATATATATAGGCCGTGGTGTGAAATTTCTAGCTAGCCTGCTTCTGTTTTCCGCCGTAGCAAGTTTCGGGTAAAAAAAGGTACATCATCTAATTCTTCTAGTATCACTTCATTGCCACGCGACTTTTCCGTTATCCATTCTTTGACGTTTGACAGAAACCGTAAAATAAATACAGGCTTACTTAATGTGCGATGGTATTTGAATTTCGCGGTGATTTGGTTTTAACAAATCACGTGACATAGCTCGCCAATCAGACACACACAATGGAGGGTCGAGTAGAGTCAAAGGTCACCGCTCTGTTTAGATAGTAAATATGGCGGAAGGATAGCGAAAACTGAATACTTGTGAATATTTTGTTAAAAACACTAAGCTAAAACCGTTCAATGCGACAAGCTGGGAACAATTTTAGGTATTGGCTTACCATTGGATCGAATTAGATGGAAATGACAGGTTTGTGCCGGAGACAAATGCTGATTTGTAAGACAAAGAACTCCGGGAATGTGCAGACAAAGTTCTCAATCAATGGGGTATACTAATAATACCGAGTTCTCACATTTCAACGTAAAAAAAAAACAACAACTGTGTATGAAACATTATCACGATTCCAAACTTGTTGACGAAAGTTAGAAAGTGATGTTAGAAGCAAGCAGCTAAAATTTTACCAACAAAAAAAAGAATAATAGGTCTGGTTAATTTGTTAAGGGGATCATTTAACAAGTTGATTGATAAAGATAGATATTCTTATATTCCTAAATGCATGACAACTCGCAGTCACCAAGGAGTAAGGACTACTCGAATCAAGACCACTCAGACCAATAGAGGAATAATATGGTGAAGACTGTGTCACCATTGAGGTGAAACACCATGCACAGTACTTTAAGAAATAACCCAAGATGTTATGGAGAAAAAGAGAACCAAAATAGATGAGTTCTTACAAGAGCTCATGTTAGGCCCTATTTATGAAAAAAATATGTGTGAATTAATTCCCCACCAGATTGACTTTGCATGTGTCCCCTGGATGAAAATGTGGCTTTGGCCCTTGCACCACCAATCAAAATGGGGGCCTATTCTGGCGCATTCCCCCCGGGTTGCCTTGCTGTAGCTGCAAAAATTTTTGCCCCTTTTGTTAAACACTACTGTTTAAAATGACAGGGTTAGGGTGACTAGAGATCAAGCACCAAATAAAATTTTCACTGTGGATACAAATCAGGCTGCATTACAGATAGATGTACTTGTTACAAGTGAAAACTTTCTTGTATGGATTTGTGTAAATTGTTCGACAGTGACATATGATGATATCTATGAAATTATGTGATTTTTTATGAGTAGGCTTAAACCTGTATTCATGTACATGTATTTTTGTAAGCAGTTTTTAAATACATTTAATACATATTTTAAAAAATGTTTTAATTAAATGTACTGTACATGTCAATAAATTTTCATGTTATATTTTGTCACTATGCTAATTAATATTATATGGTTTTGTTTTATTTTTATTCTTTTTCATTTCCGATGTGGTTTTTCTTGTCAGTGGTGCAGGCCGTGGAGGGGGGGGGGACTGACAATTAAATAAGGTACAAGCACAGCTGTTCTAGTCGTTCGGATGTGATTAGAGTAGGCCGTAGCGGCGCTGCCCTGGTAAAATTTCCATGATAGCACACTGTATAGCATATGCCCATCTTCATTAGTCCAGCTTAGGAACAGAGCAGTAGCACGTTAAACCCCATTTTATTTTTTTATTCTGTTTCATTTCCGACGTGGTTTCTCCTTGTCAGTGGTGCAAAAGGAGGGTCTAACAAGGTACAAGGACAGCTGTCTAGTCGTTCGGATGTTACGTAAAACCGAGGTCCCTTGTATTCATTGGTGTGCATGTAAAAAGGTACGATGACAGCCGTCTAGTTGTTTGGACGTGACGAAAAACCGAGGTCCCTTGTATACATTGGTGTGCACGTAAAAAGACCCCTTAGCAGTTGGAATTCGATAGCACACTGTATAGCATATGCCCGTCTTCATTAGTCCAGCTTAGGAACTGAGCCATAGAACATAAAACCCCATTTTTTATTCTGTTTCATTTCCAACGTGGTTTCCCCTTGTCAGTGGTGGAGGGGGGCTGACAAGGTACAAGGACAGCTGTCTAGTCGTTCGAAGGTGACGAAAAACAGAGGTCTCTTGAATACATTGGTTTGCATGTAAAAAGGTACAATTACAGCTGTCTAGTCGTTCGGATGTGATGAAAAACCGAGGTCCCTTGTTTGTATACATTGGTGTGCACGTAAATAGATCCCTTGGCAGTTGGAATTTGATATAAGAGTAGGCAGTAGTCCAGCTTAGGAACAGAGCAGTAGAACATTAAACCCTATTTTAATTTTTTTATTCTTTTTCATTTCCAACGTGGTTTTGCCTTGTCAGTGATGCAGAAGGAGAGTCCAACAAGGTACAAGGACAGCTGTCTAGTCGTTTGGATGTGACGAAAAACTGAGGTCTCTTGTATACATTGGTGTGCATGTAAAAAGGTACAATTACAGCTGTCTAGTCGTCCGGATGTTATGAAAAACCGAGGTCCTTTGTATACATTGGTGTGCACATAAAAAGATCCCTTGGCAGTTGGAATTCGATATAAGAGTAGGGAATAGTGCTGTACCCGGCCAAATTTCCCTCATAGCACACTGTATGGTGTATGCCTGTTTTCATTAGCCCAGTACATGTATAGGAACAAAACAGTAGGACGTTAAACTCCATTTCATTTCTAATTCATTTTACTGGAATCATTTAGATAACTATTTTTATTTACTGGTATATATCTTTTAATTTTGTACAGTGTAAATGGGCACAAGACCTGATCTGTGTATATTCTGTGAATATAACAATCTGAACAGCAGATTAAAAACCGTACTCCAGAACAATGATATTATTATATACATTTTTCATCAATACTAGTGGTGTGTTAGATCCCTGCATTGGCCGAGAAAGTTCATCTCGATTCACTGGTGTGGTTTCCCCTTGTCAATGATGCAGAACTGAGGGGCCTGACAAGGACAGCTGTCTAGTCATTAAGATGGTATGGGAAACCGTGGTCCAGTGTACACATTGGCGTGCACGTAAAAGATCCCTTGGAGGTTGGAATTCAATATAAGAGTAGGCTGTAGCGGTGCTGCCCGGGCAAAATTTCCCTGATAGCAGACTGTATAGCATATACTTGTCTTCCATTAACCCAGGTTAGGTGCAGAAGAGTAGGACGTTAAAACCTATTTCATTTAATTTAGTAGTGGGGGGGTTGGGATGGCCTAGTGGTCTAGAGTGCCACGCTTCGACCTCTAGCTGGCCGGTCACCTCTGGCTTGCGGCTGTGGTTTCGTCCCTGTGTGAGCGTATGTGGCATGGAGATAGGTTGCCTTCTCAACCTCGTGGGTTTTCCTCCAGGCACTCCAGTTTCCTCCCACTGCTAAAGACCCCTACGCACAAACGAATTATTGAAATAAAATTTAACCATATGTTAGTCTGTAAATGACCAAGTTTGTGTCGAGTGGACGTTAAACCTCATTTCTCTTACTAGTAGTGTATGGTATTGTTGTGTATGAGGAAATTTATATTATTGCATTTGTTTATTTTTGCCAAAATCGTTTTCAGGGGTATTTAGTATATTGTTTTACTGAAATAGTATTTTTTAAAAAATACTTGTTTCCAGTAAATAACAGATTATATCTCTACTGTTGACCATATTTATTCCACAGATCTAGGATTAGTCATTTTCATCGTGTCACTGCAACATTTAATATGTGGTATTATACAGTAATCCGGGCATATTTTGAGAAAAATTCTCTCTGACAAATGTAAACTAACCAACATGTTCCGTCTCATAAAAGGTATTCCATAGTCTAATTATGGCTATTGACCCGTGACCCTATGACGTTGATTTATGGTTTCTGAATATAGTTCGAGGCGTAATTCTAGTGCTGACGTATTGTGCAATGCATCGGAAACGAAATGTATGCGACAGTGACGGCTATCTGGTTAACTTATGTAACAAAGCGTCAGATTTTCACCCGGAATTTGCTGGGATGAGATGAAACGATTTTTGGGGTTAAATCGCAGTCTAAGTGGGAGAAACCCCACACGGCGAATCTAAACCAAACGACTATATGTTATCCCTTGCCAGGCCCTCCGTCCTCCATCCTACACAACTGACATGGGAGGACATCTCCAGAAATTTAGCCCGATGCACTTCGATGAAGCTAGAGAGCAAACGTCCTACACACTGAGCCATTGTAGCCACCACTTCATTACGATTTCGGACATAGAACCTCGTATTTTATATATATACCGTTCAAACGACTATACGTTGTCCCTTGCCAGGTCTTCGGTCCTATACCACTGACAAGCAGGAACCCGACCAAAAAATCCTGAAAAACTTTGATAAAGTAAAAGAGCAAACGTCGATCCTGCTCACTGAGCCATCGTAGCTCCATTTGTATTCCACGGGATCTCGGTTATTTGTATTCAATCCGAACAACTATTCATTGTCCCTTCTCAGGCCCCCCGTCCCACACCACTGATACCACTTGGTATTCGATCCCTGCATTGGCCGAGAAAGTTCATCCAGATTTTTTTTGGGGCGTGATTTCTCCTTGTCAGTGATGCAAAACGTAGGGCCTGTCAAGGACAAATATTGGCGTGCACATAAAAGACCACTTGGAAGTTTAAATTCGATATAAGAGTAGGCCTTAGCGCCACTGCCCGGGCAAAATTTCCTTGATAGCACACTGTATTATTGTATCGTATGCCCGTCTTCATTAGCCCAATTTAGGAACAGAACAGTAGGACTTTAGACCCCATTTTATTTCATTTCATTTCATTTAGATTCCCGACACGTCACCTCGGTTATTTTTATTTCATCCGAACGATTATACGTTGTCTCTTGCTAGGCTCTCTGCTCTACACCACTGACAAGGATGGACATAGGCAGAAAAATCACGATGAACTTCGATTAAGTTAGAGAGCAAACCTCCTACGCAGTGAGCCACCGTAAAACCAACTTCATTTCGATTCCGGGCACGGGACCTGGTTTTTTAAAATCCCATTCGAACAACTATACATTTTCCCTTGTCAGGCTCTCCATCCTGCAGCACTGACAAAACCACGCATCAAGTGAAAACTCCCGATGAATATTTTAGAGAGCAAAGAAAGATTTGACTGAAGACTTAAAATCAATTACAGAATACAATACTATCTGTGCAAGAAGAGATTAAACTTGTTTAGGACTATTACATTTTATAGAACTTCAAACATTTTCCTTTATTATAATCCATGTCAAAATACAAATGCCGATACGGTAGTCAGTGGACATGCGTAATAACTGCACTTCCGAGGCGAGGGAGCGAGAACACAAGAAGATGAGATTGTGACGAAGCGAGGGAGCGAGAACACGAGAGGACGAGATTGACTCAAAGGCGAGGGAGCGAGAAGTCGAGGTTTTTCAAAGGCGAGAACACGAGGGAGCGAGAAGTCGAGGGCGCGAGAACACAAGGTTTTTCAAAGGCGAGAACACGAGGGAGCGAGAAGTCGAGGGACGAGAAGTCGAGGTGAAAGTAATCTCATGTTCTCGGGGCGAGATCCTCGCATTCTCGTCCTGTTTCCTTGCGTTCTCGCTCTCTCGCTCCCTCACCCTCGACTTCTCGTCTTCTCGTTGTTATATAGGGGACCTATCATTGTTCTATCAGGATAGTTGATAAATAACTAATGAGTAGGTTACATTTGCCCTCAATAGATTTTTATCAAATTGACTTGAACTAGGCGATCTATAGAATGGCAGGTAAATAGGCCTGGATACATCTTTGAATTAGTAATGTTGGTGTGTAAAGGTCATGTAAACATTTTTTTTCTTTTAATAGGGGATATATGAAGGCTCTTTAAAAAGGAAAAGACATGGTGAGAGAGTGCTTGCATACTCTTTGAAAATCTACAAGGAATTAAATATTCTACAACACAGTTTAAGGCCATTTGGGAGCCCCAGTCGCTAAGGAGCTGGCTTGTTGGTCTGTGAGTTGGCTGAGAAAGTTATTCAGGATTTTCCTTCCGTCGTTTCTATTTGTCAGTGGTCCAGGACAGAGGGCCTGACAAAGACAGCTGTCTAATAATTTGGTTGAGATGAAAAACCTGAGGTCCCATGTACATGTACACGCTGACGTGCACGTAAAAGATCCTTGACAGTTGAAATTCTAATATAAGAGTAGGCTGTAGTGCTGTTGTCATAGTACACTGTACGGCATACGCTGCTTTTATTAGCCCAGTCTGAAAGAGCAGAAGGTCGTTAAACCCCATTTCATCTCTTTTAAGGTCATGTGATACTGATAAGTTGTTACACTTTTAAATTAAAGTTTAACTAGTGACAATTTAGGAGACAATCATAATTTTGGGATCAGAAATAAAAATAGGTTTAAGTGGTCATGGGAAGATTAAAGCACATTGCCTCATACAAATGTAACATACAGCATAACATCCTATATTAATTTATTTTATTTATCTGGCGAATTATTGTCTTATATTAATAGGTAACCTAAAATTGCAAGATAACAAAAATGTATAGCTCAAATGGTGACCCTGTCACATTCACATTGTGAAATTAAAGATGTCATGTACCAATAATTTTCATAAATTTCACAAAACAAAAACCAAGAATGAAGGTAATTATTGTTATTTACAAATGGAAGTTATAAGTAGTGAAACCATTTCTGTTTAAATAAGCTAAGGGTTGTATTCTATTGTGGATGATGCATAAGCAACATTTCATGAAGTTATCCTAAAATAAAGTTTTAAGAGGTAGAATTTTTATACTTAAGCTTAGAAAATATTCATTTGCAGTGAGACAAGTAGGTTGTTGTTGTTCTTGGTGCTTAACGTCCCCTTCCACTGATGGTGACATCACAGACAAGTGGTCTTATTTTTAGTGCGCACGCAGGGGGCTTTCCTGTGGAGGAAACAGGAGTACCCGAAGTAAACTCAGAAAGTTGAGAAGGCGCCACTATCTCCAAGCCAGATACGTTCACACTGGGGATTGAAACCACAACCGCAAGCCAGAGATGACCAGACAGCTGGAGGTCAAAGCGCGACATTCTATACCATCCCCACCCCCATGAGCTTGAAAATTCAACACAACTTTTTGACCAATCAGAATCCATGAAATGTCCATTATCTGTTTGATGCACAATTCCTATACAGCTTAACACATGATATATTGTCCATGAGACATCAGAATAATTCCCAATTATGGACTAAGACTAGTAATTATTTCTTCTTATTTCATGATGGACGAATGTAGTGCGAGTTATAAATAGACAATTTTTCCTTTATTTTTTTTCTCCCCTCTTCCTGCATTTTTTGGTTGACTTTTTGGTCTAGAATTGGAGAAAAGGCATCAAATTTTCAATTTCATAGCAGTTTTGGGTAATACTGAGGATATTACAGCGGAGGGATAGGAGGTGTAAAATGTCTTTCTGCGGAGCAATCATTGTGTCGGAAGTGAGATTTTTACCCCAGCGAACTTCAAATCCCCGTAGCAAAAAATCTAAATGGTCAACCCTCTACAAATTTATGATGAGAAGATTGCCAAATGTGGTCCCCATTGTGCCTAAAAAGATTGGAACCAACGGAATGTTGAGAAAAAAACTACAGCCTGTGATGTTACATGCTTTTCACATTGAAGTCAATGGGCAAATAATTACTAGTCTGAGTCCAACAATAAGCATGGACGATGAATATTTTCTGAGCCACTGATTTCCTTAAGTTTTGAATGGAAAGTATCAGAAATGGTAAGAATACTGTTTTTTTATTGCTCAGCAGTAAGTTTTGTGTCTATTTCATATCAAAATAGCCATTATTGGGGGTATCTGTTGGCCGAGGGTGAATTTGATTTGTAGATGTTAAAATTTCGTTCGCTATGGTGTCAAAACGTGGTTTTAAGTCTCAATATTAAGGCCTATTCAACTGCAGATTTGGCCTGAAGGTCCCGAGATGTAAATAGAGCTGACCCTAACCCTAACCCAAGACCTTACCCTAACCATAACCCTAACCTGCAATCTCGTCAACAAGCATGTGCCCTCATATTCCTGAAGCAATGGCCCGAGAAATCCCTCTCTGACCATTGCTGGAATAGCGTCTGTTTCTTGAACTTATGCGGGAGTGTGTCTATTCTTTCCGTTCAATGAAAGCTATCACTTTAGTACAGCAACATGACAGTCCTTCGTTTAATCTGGGTCTTCCCTAAAACTTTGGACAGTGATTTAAGGTATTCAAAACGGTGAAAGTATGTTCGTTTCGAAACAGTATTGTTTACATTTCATTCGACTTGATAGCCTCGTTTGTCACGCAATTAGTTTTACTGCAGTATTCTGCTATGCACGGGTTAATTAGGCATGATAAAATCGTGAGTCATGACGTATACGTTATGTAAACATAATTGGTGCAGTATTGGCAGCTCGTGATTGGTTGGTAGACGGACTACTGATCAATCAAAATTTAACACAACAATATCCACTGTGTGTAGCAGTGTGTAGTTGGATTACCTCTAATCAGACGCAACACTGCGCGGAGTATGATGTGCCCTAGGCCCAAGCCAAAACCCATTCCTGACCCTAGCCCTAATCCACAATTTTGTCCAAAAATCATGCGCCCACACCCCAATTTACGTGTGACCTTGAACCAAGTCTGCAGTTAGCCTTAATATTTAGACCTAAAATATTTGGCCTACACACAATGATATGTTAACAGGTACACTCCAAAATTTACACCTGTGTGACATTTGACCAAATCTGCAGTTGGCCTTGACATTTAGACCAAACTTCAAAAGATGGTGTCTACCTTTGAGATTGCCTTAGACTTATGTGACACTCAGAGTTTACTTTTTTACTGACTACTGACTGTGAACTGGTTTCTAGTTGTAGGTCCAGTGTCTGGATGTTCGCTAGAAACAAAGAGGTTTATTTCTATTTCCAATTGAGACCATTTTTTTTCCTTTCTTATTATCCCACAGTTTTTTTTATTGCTTATAAACCTATAACGGTAAATCTCTTTGATCTTTGGGGTAAATTCTATGCTCGGAATAACTTGCAACGTTTTACGAATTCGAAATCACCGAATTTTACGAACGAAAAAATTATTATGCATAGTCGTAAGTTTATTTGAGTACCTTGAAAAAAAATCATTTTCATCCTCAATTTCAGATTTTCGAAAATTCGTCGCTGTGATTTCGAACCGGAAGCTGAGACCAACTTGACAACTTCTTTAATAAATGCATTATTTTCATAAGATTTAGTATGTAATTAGATCTTATTAATGCGACTTGAAAAATGCTTTTAGAAATTTTCGAACTTATCTCCCCTTGGGGAAATCAAAGTTTTACGTAAAAAAAATCGATGAAATGTAGGTCAGATCAACTTGAACTTTTTTTCCAGTACTAACTACGACATTACTGATTCGTACACAAAAAATGGTGTTTGTAGCTCAATCCGGAAGTGCCACCATTTTGAAATGTTAAATATCCCTAAGGCTTTTTTGATATTTCACTTACATATACGGAAGTTATATTTTCTGAATCCTAGAAGGAATACCTAAACAATGGTCCTGGCAGGATTCTGATTTAGGTCAACTGATGGTCAGCATCTTGAATTGAATATGGAAAACGTCCAAAAGTTTACAATAACAAGCTTGTAAATAAACACAATATGCCGTAGTTTGGTCAATTCGTTTAGTATTTCTTAAGTTAATACATTTCTGGATAGCCCGGCTCATGGTCGAATTTTTGGCATTTGAATATTTCAAATTTCGTCTTTGAAGTTTTCACTGCCGACAAAGTTGTTTACGAGTGAAAAAGATGCATTAACGTAACGTCACAGAGTAAAAATAACCAGAGTAGCGACTCGCATTACTCCCTATAGAAACAACCGGACGCGCAATGGATGATGGGATTCGTCTGTAATACACACACACTGACAGTACGCTCAACGTTACGATACCTATATCGATGAACTAAATCTCTTTAATTTCGTAGTTTTATAGTATTTTCGGTAAAAAAAATTACCGAGAATTATCACATACAATCATGTTAGGTGTGTGTGTGTTTCGGGAATTTATAAAACATGATTAATATTTTTAAAATATGAATATGAAATGAAGTAATGAAGTGAAAGACGGCAATTGTGGCGGTTTACGAATTGGTTTATAAGGCCGTAAACTATTGTTGATTTTATTTTTTTTTTATTATCTTTAAAACTAATCCACCAAAATACTTGTTGTTTCCATTCCTAGATTTGAAATATACATTCCCATAAACCTTAAAATGGCCCATTTGAAAATGTCAAAGAACCACGCCCTTTTTAATTTTTGGATAAGGCCTATTTTACTCAACATGATTTATTTTTTCTCCCAAAGAAAAATAGGCCTATCCCTGTCTTCTAGAGAGTATTACTTATTTAAGTATGCTTTCATTAAAATATTAAATAATAATTTAAGAATATTAAAATTGAATTTTTTAAATACCCCAGAACATTTTCCAATAAACAGATTTGAGCCGTTGGTTGTTTTCCAAGATAAAATGCCTTTGGCTCCAATGTTGACTCCCTGTCTTCTTTTATGATTTTTGTTCTTTTAATTAATGTTGGCTTTAATTTTTTAAAAATGAAAAAAAATCATTAAATATTTTATTTTCAATAGTATTACATTTTTCAATAAACATATTTGAGTTGATTAGTTTCTCTTTTTACAAAACCAAAAACAACTTGAAATTTAATATTTTGCATATTGCTCTGGGTGCCATGTAATGTTTTGACCGCCTTTATATAGACCCCCTAATACCACGAAATTGTCCACTTTACACCACTGCATAAGAATATATTAAATTATTATCAATCTGAAGTGTGCTCTGACATTAGGTCTGATCTGTGTTCAGAGTGACTTTTATTTTTGTCAACTGGTTATTTAGAAATAGAAAATTTAATTTATACTGTGTACTATAATGGAATTATTTAGAAATAGAAAATTTAATTTATACAGTGTTCTATTATATGGAATTTATAGGTGGTCGGATTAAGGCCTACATTAAAACTATTAAAAGGGAAAATGTGATTTTGAATAGCAAAACAGTATTAGGCTTACTGTTTTATTTAAAGTTTATTGCAAAACAGTATTTCTGTTAGGAAATTTGGAAAGGTGTATTACAGATACCATAAACTTAACACTTTGTTTACCACAAGTAATTGTAGGCCTATATAGAATCGCATATTTCGATACAGAATCTTAGAAAAAATTAGGCTCGTTCATTATATCATATTCATATGCGAGAATCCAATTCTTCAGAAAATATAGTTAGTTCCCTCACACACGATTCTATTTCAATCTCTTTAAATGGTAGCATAGGCCTTTTATATTATGGAATGTAAAAAGAACATGTGCAGCTTGTGCAGACTTAATGGGTAAAGCTTACTATTTAAAATTTGATCCTTTAAAAAACACACCTAGACATGTAATTCTAAAATTACGAAAATAGATAGCAATTAAGCGATGGTAAAGAATGCAGGGAATGGGTTTGGTTACATCGGAGCGCAACTACTTCTTGTCCTGCGTACGCGAAAGTATTAAAAAAAAAGGCCCATAATTAAAATAACAGAATATTGATATTATTAATACTTTTATTAGACCTATGACATGCCATTGAGTCAGATGGCGCGGTTTCGATTCCACGCTTGCACGTGACAAGGGGTAGTGTCGTCTGTCGAACATCGTGGGTTTTCTCCGGGGCCTCTAGTTTCCCCTCACTGCTAAAAAAAAGACTCATACATACCTGTATTACTGTAAGTGAATCATTGAAATAAAAATTAACCAAGTTAATCCCGATATTTCTTAGTTTATCATGAGATCTACTTCTCGGGCAGTACTCGGTAGGCTACTGACAGTAGGCCTATACTCCTATAGACTGGTTCAAGTTGCCTACTTTAAATTGGAATAGGCCCCCGGAAAATGCAATATAATGCCAATTAACCAATCAAATATGAAAACATCTTTCACCAAATATGTACTCTTACAAAATAACATTTTTGATAATATATATATTGCTGTTATTATAACCTATTATGTTATTATGGCTCAGTTTATAGCACTAGGCCCACATAGTAAAACTCTGTCTAGGCCTAGCACTCGACGATGACTCGTATCGTACTCATAGCAGACGACGCGACATAGACTGAGATGTTTTTCTTCGGGAAATCTAAAGAATTTTAATCCCTTAATAGTACCTAAAATTAAAACACCCTGTGTAGGACCTACTCTGGGTACCATATCCACCACTCGCAAGTTTACATTTTCTTTTGTTCTACTGCGAAACGTCTTCTTTAGCCGCCATGTTTAGTGACATTACAGACGAGGCCCAAGATGCAATGCGCGACCTCCTCCGTATGCAAATGAAGAAGTCTCCACTCTGGTTATTTTTACTCTGTGGTAACGTCTTAGCGATGCAAGGTAGATAACTCTGGTAAATGACGTCAACTGTGTATCCCATGTTGGGATTACCGCTAGCACTGCTAACATCGTTGACATTATTAGTCCCGTCCCTGTGATTTGCGGAGACTGTTGTTCTTGTTGGTATGGACAGTGTTTAGTCGTTCTGATCGTACGAAAAACCCTGGCCGCAGTAATTCGAAATAAATGTAGACTATCTATCCGGTCTAAATTTCACAGATCGCACGCTGTATGGCATAAGTCCGTCTTCATTGGCCAATTGTTGTAGAAAAGTTGGTTTAATGTCGTCAAAAACACCTTTTGTATCGCTTCATGCAACTTGAATACGCTACCGTAAAGTTAGTCTGGGCCTTGTTTCTCGAAATCATAACTAAAGATAAAATCCAAATTTTAGTAGATACTTCAGTTAAGATTGGCTAAGCACTAAAATCAATCTTATATTATCCAATCAAATCACTAATGTTTGGATTTTATCTTAGTTAAAATTTCGTGAAACAGGCTCCAGGTCGGTAAAGGAAGAAATCAAAAAGAACGAAAAATTATTGTTTAGCTTATATTTGAAATAGTATTTGGGTCATTCCATGTCAACTGGACCAATGGTGGGAACAAGACCCCCTCCAAAAAAATTGTAAAAAAATATATGTTATAGTATACGGTCTTCAGCTAACAAATCCCAAATTTTTACCTCTCTAGGTTAAAAACTCACTGAGATATGGCCATTTTAAATTAGGGTACTGAAACGGACTATAAATTGAATTTTTTTTCAGGTTTTCAATTGCTTTAAAGTCACATTTCTCATTGGAGTAGAACTCTCCAACTTTCTAATCTGAGACAAATTTGGTGTAGATTAAGAATTTAGCATCACACGTAACGTGCGATTCAAATGTTTTGGACCACCAGGTGTCAAAATGGGTAACAAATAAACAATTCACTTGTTTTCACGATTTCCACAGCCTCTGGCAAAGTCGATTGAATATATACTTTTCAAAATATTTAGCCTCAAAAATCAATGACACGGAAAATATACACAATTTACCCATATTCTCCTTCAATTTTGGTCATGCGGGACAGAGGTTAAATTTTGAAAAAAGGTTGACAATAAAACTTCATTTACCCTATTGTAGTGAACTGGATCTCCGGATAGAGCAGATTACTGTGGTAGAGTGGGCCTGGCTCTATCCGTTGGTTCCGTTGAGGGTTCACTACTGTAGAGGTGTGGGAGTAGCCAACCAAGCAGCTGGCTCAGAAAGACTTAACACCAGATTAATCAGCAACTCTCTTTATTATTCTCCTAAATACAAAAATAACTCATTTCCGACCAACACTCGTCAGCACTATACTTCTCCTAGTCGGGCTCTCTAAACGCTCCTTGATGGGCTCTATTAATCGCTCCTTATCGGGCTCTCTAAACGCTCCTTATCGGGCTCTCTAAACGCTCCTAGAAGGGCTCTCTGTATCGCTCCCTATAAGTCGGGGTCAGACTATAACGCTCCTTGCCAAGCTCTCTAAAACGCTCCTTGTTGGGCTATCTCCATAGCTCCTAACCGGGCTCTATTAATCGCTCCCTATACGTCGGGGTCAGACTCTGTTTTACCACTTCTATGGCTCGACTCGATTCAGACTACGACTCAGAATACCCACTACATTCCGACTACGTCGCAGAATACCGACTGCAACTCAGACTACCTTCCAACTCAGACTACTGCTTTTTGGGCAAGACGAGGTATAATATACCCTAAAATCATGTGACATAACCACGTGGTACAAGCCACACCTACTGTTGCTGTCAATCCTAAGGACCGAATTACGAAAATGAATTAATAGTATACATAAGCATTAAAATATAGGCGACACAAGAACAAAGCTACAGTTCTTCAAAATGTACAATCAAATTAGATAATTACTAAATACTAACTGTGAGAGGGAAACGGCCTTCCTCCCCCGGTGATCAATAAACAATGACTGAAACCTGCGCGATGAGTTCGTCTAAAGTGAGGACGCGGATCGGGCTATGAATATGCGTATCAGATCACCACATAACCCTATGCGTCCCGCATTATACAAAATGAACAAAAGTTACAAAAGAGTTATGAAATAAAACACATACAGTATCAAACACATCTATATATAAAACTATGAAGCAACTGTATTGTCGCTTCCTAAACATAAAGTTTCTCAAAATAATTAAAAGTTCATGAAGTTTCACAGATATCACAAACGTTCATCCACCATTAGGGTTCCATCAGTAACGTACATGAATAACACAAATGACACCATAACCGCAAAGTCTCTAATAACAACAAGGTAAACTCTAGATTTCCGAACATCTAATCAAAGAGCACCATTATTCTATTAACACACATAATTCTGTATACCGCGGCTCGGTCCAGAAATAAAATCTTGCTCATTTTCACTGAGCTTCGGCATTTCCTGATGATAAAGTTTCTCATTTCTAATTAAATCCGGACTTCCCATGACATCAGGAGTCGCCGCTCCGACGGGGGCTGTACAATTACTTGCTGACCGCCAGTTATCGCATACTGAAGCTTCAGAGCTGTTCCTTGGAGTCAACATATCCGACTGTTGATAAACTAGTTCTTTCTTCTGTTTGGTAAATCCAGCATCAAATGATTCTTCAGCATTGGCTCTGGCTCTCGACAAATTCTTCATCGGGCTCTGTGCATTAGGACAAACCGGTTTCGCTCTTTGTCTTGAGATCGTATCGCGAAGCCTTTCTAATGCATTCTTCCTCCTTGGCTCTTCTGTGGATTCTATAGTTGAGCTAACATCAAACTGGGCAGCTCCTCTCTCAGCTCTGTAATAACTCGGAGAAGTCTGGCTATCTGGCTCCATCCGATCTGTCTGTCTGGATCCTGGGGGTCGTCTGTCTGTATCCCACCTGGGGGTCGTCTGTTTGGATCCTGTGGGTCGTCTATCTGTATCCCGGGGGTCTGGTTCCGTCTCGGGGTTTGTCAATCTGTATCCCACCTCTGCCACCAGAAAACTTCTGTAGTGAACTGGATCTCCGGATAGAGCAGATTACTGTGGTAGAGTGGGCCTGGCTCTATCCGTTGGTTCCGTTGAGGGTTCACTACTGTAGAGGTGTGGGAGTAGCCAACCAAGCAGCTGGCTCAGAAAGACTTAACACCAGATTAATCAGCAACTCTCTTTATTATTCTCCTAAATACAAAAATAGCTCATTTCCGACCAACACTCGTCAGCACTATACTTCTCCTAGTCCGGCTCTCTAAACGCTCCTTGATGGGCTCTATTAATCGCTCCTTATCGGGCTCTCTAAACGCTCCTTATCGGGCTCTCTAAACGCTCCTAGAAGGGCTCTCTGTATCGCTCCCTATAAGTCGGGGTCAGACTATAACGCTCCTTGCCAAGCTCTCTAAAACGCTCCTTGTTGGGCTATCTCCATAGCTCCTAACCGGGCTCTATTAATCGCTCCCTATACGTCGGGGTCAGACTCTGTTTTACCACTTCTATGGCTCGACTCGATTCAGACTACGACTCAGAATACCCACTACATTCCGACTACGTCGCAGAATACCGACTGCAACTCAGACTACCTTCCGACTCAGACTACTGCTTTTTGGGCAAGACGAGGTATAATATACCCTAAAATCATGTGACATAACCACGTGGTACAAGCCACACCTACTGTTGCTGTCAATCCTAAGGACCGAATTACGAAAATGAATTAATAGTATACATAAGCATTAAAATATAGGCGACACAAGAACAAAGCTACAGTTCTTCAAAATGTACAATCAAATTAGATAATTACTAAATACTAACTGTGAGAGGGAAACGGCCTTCCTCCCCCGGTGATCAATAAACAATGACTGAAACCTGCGCGATGAGTTCGTCTAAAGTGAGGACGCGGATCGGGCTATGAATATGCGTATCAGATCACCACATAACCCACGCCTCCGCCTAATGCGTCCCGCATTATACAAAATGAACAAAAGTTACAAAAGAGTTATGAAATAAAACACATACAGTATCAAACACATCTATATATAAAACTATGAAGCAACTGTATTGTCGCTTCCTAAACATAAAGTTTCTCAAAATAATTAAAAGTTCATGAAGTTTCACAGATATCACAAACGTTCATCCACCATTAGGGTTCCATCAGTAACGTACATGAATAACACAAATGACACCATAACCGCAAAGTCTCTAATAACAACAAGGTAAACTCTAGATTTCCGAACATCTAATCAAAGAGCACCATTATTCTATTAACACACATAATTCTGTATACCGCGGCTCGGTCCAGAAATAAAATCTTGCTCATTTTCACTGAGCTTCGGCATTTCCTGATGATAAAGTTTCTCATTTCTAATTAAATCCGGACTTCCCATGACATCAGGAGTCGCCGCTCCGACGGGGGCTGTACAATTACTTGCTGACCGCCAGTTATCGCATACTGAAGCTTCAGAGCTGTTCCTTGGAGTCAACATATCCGACTGTTGATAAACTAGTTCTTTCTTCTGTTTGGTAAATCCAGCATCAAATGATTCTTCAGCATTGGCTCTGGCTCTCGACAAATTCTTCATCGGGCTCTGTGCATTAGGACAAACCGGTTTCGCTCTTTGTCTTGAGATCGTATCGCGAAGCCTTTCTAATGCATTCTTCCTCCTTGGCTCTTCTGTGGATTCTATAGTTGAGCTAACATCAAACTGGGCAGCTCCTCTCTCAGCTCTGTAATAACTCGGAGAAGTCTGGCTATCTGGCTCCATCCGATCTGTCTGTCTGGATCCTGGGGGTCGTCTGTCTGTATCCCACCTGGGGGTCGTCTGTTTGGATCCTGTGGGTCGTCTATCTGTATCCCGGGGGTCTGGTTCCGTCTCGGGGTTTGTCAATCTGTATCCCACCTCTGCCACCAGAAAACTTCTGTAGTGAACTGGATCTCCGGATAGAGCAGATTACTGTGGTAGAGTGGGCCTGGCTCTATCCGTTGGTTCCGTTGAGGGTTCACTACTGTAGAGGTGTGGGAGTAGCCAACCAAGCAGCTGGCTCAGAAAGACTTAACACCAGATTAATCAGCAACTCTCTTTATTATTCTCCTAAATACAAAAATAGCTCATTTCCGACCAACACTCGTCAGCACTATACTTCTCCTAGTCCGGCTCTCTAAACGATCCTTGATGGGCTCTATTAATCGCTCCTTATCGGGCTCTCTAAACGCTCCTTATCGGGCTCTCTAAACGCTCCTAGAAGGGCTCGCTGTATCGCTCCCTATAAGTCGGGGTCAGACTATAACGCTCCTTGACGGACTCTCTGTATCGCTCCCTATAAGTCGGGGTCAGACTATAACGCTCCTTGACGGACTCTCTGTATCGCTCCCTATAAGTCGGGGTCAGACTATAACGCTCCTTGCCAAGCTCTCTAAAACGCTCCTTGTTGGGCTATCTCCATAGCTCCTAACCGGGCTCTATTAATCGCTCCCTATACGTCGGGGTCAGACTCTGTTTTACCACTTCTATGGCTCGACTCGATTCAGACTACGACTCAGAATACCGACTACATTCCGACTACGTCGCAGAATACTGACTGCAACTCAGACTACCTTCCGCCTCAGACTACTGCTTTTTGGGCAAGACGAGGTATAATATACCCTAAAATCATGTGACATAACCACGTGGTACAAGCCACACCTACTGTTGCTGTCAATCCTAAGCACGTGCAACCAATAGATAGCGGGCTAATGACAGCGCGTGTAAGGACCGAATTACGAAAATGAATTAATAGTATACAAAAGCATTAAAATATAGGCGACACAAGAACAAAGCTACAGTTCTTCAAAATGTACAATCAAATTAGATAATTACTAATTACTAAATACTAACTGTGAGAGGGAAACGGCCTTCCTCCCCCAGTGATCAATAAACAATGACTGAAACCTGCGCGATGAGTTCGTCTAAAGTGAGGACGCGGATCGGGCTATGAATATGCGTATCAGATCACCACACTATTATAACATACATTAAAGTCCATCTTGTGTATTTTTGGTCTTATATTTTTAATTCGCACTTGAAATCTGGACGGTGTTAGAGTTTTAATGACTATTATCAAAACTGTTGACTTTTCACTTTGATTTTAAAACAACTTCTCAATGGCCTATACCTCTCTAATGTGTCTTACAAACACGGGAGTTATATTTTCTGAATCCTTGAAGGAAGGCCTAAAAAAGGTTCAGAGCAGAATTTTGATTTAAGTCAACTGATGGTCGCCATTTTGAAGTGAATATGAAAAGTAGTAGCAATTTGAAGGGCCAAGATTTTGGAACACAATAACTCTTCAAATTGAACTAGAATGTTCAATCTTGGTGTAGACGTTTACAAGGTCAATGTCATGATTGATTTCAAAGATGAGCATTTTCTGTCTAGGGAAAGCAGAGATAAGCAAGCTGATTTGTTGATTCTTTAGGACACGATAACTTCGATTAAAACTATCCTGAAAATAATCTCCATACCGGAAGTATTAAAAAAATGAAAAAAAAGGTTTAAAAATAGGCGCTCTTCCGAAAAGCTTGATTTCGCCGACAGATATTACTGGACCAAAAGAAGTAAAGTGTCTTTGGATAGCCCCATTAAAGGACTATTATATGGCATCTCAATGGTACGATTTCGATGGTTAGAAAATAAATAACGATACGTCGAAAATCTAGTATTTTCCCTTTTTGGAGCCTTTTTAGACGCCATTTTCTCGGAAACGACTCCTACGATTCTTCTGAATCTTTTTTAACGCAGAGTCCTATCGGTGGTCTGTTACGTGAATCCAACATGAAAAGGTTTGAAATAATATAAGTGGTCCAAAAATGGCCTCAATCTTTGAAAAAAGTTGAAAAATCGTGAAATTATTGAAAATGTTCTTTTATTTATCTTTTTTACAAAAACTACTGAATAGATATTTCTGACACTTATGGGACAGAGAGTTAAGTATGTAAACAACTTGTTAAAACTATACCGACAAAGATCCAAACACCGGAAGTAGTCGAAAAAATATTTGATATTTTGAGAAAATAAAGTGAAGAATTGGTACTCTTGCAAAATTTGCGATTCTCAGGCGGGTGTTTTTATTATTTATCCTGGGAGTCTGAAGAAGTGGTACTCTTGCAAAATTCGCGATTTCTCAGTCGGGTGTTATTATTATTTATCGTGGGAGCCTATTTCTCCATGATGGAAAACAGATATCGATCTCGTACCAAATATTCTATTGGGAAACCAGGTGGTGGCTATTTCTTAAATCAATTTTGAAACTACTCCGTATACCGGAAGTTACCGAACTTTATACCTTTTCGCGAAATTGAAAATTGTCCTATCTTTACCTATTTTCAAACAAATGACATTTTCAGAAACCCTGATTCTTTTCCGACACAGAAAAAATATCCGATCTTTTGAGAAAAAAAAAATCGTAAAAAGTACAAAATGGTGACCTACTTTAGACTTCAAAACAAATATTTTTTTTTAAGTGAGTTATACTTATTATTCGTCTATCGTAATAATGTTTGATTCTAATGGCCATTCAGATTGGATCAATACAATCATATCGATATCAAAAAATTACTCCTAGCATATTCCTTTGTCGAGAAATAACCAATTTTCGCAGGATCACGTTTTAAGTATTTTTACCTATTAAAATGGGTTCGTCCGTCTGTGTCTGTCTGTCTGTCTGTCCGTCAGACTTTTTGGGACATAATAACTCTCTTCCTAATTGAGTTAGAATGTTGAAACTTGGTGTATGTGTTTATTAGGTCAATGCCTTGATGGAGTTCGAAGATGAGCATTTTCCGCTTAGGGTAAGCAGGGATAAGCAATTTGATTGGTTGATGCTTTGGGACACGATAACTTTACTTCTAATTAAGTGAGAGTGATGAAACTTAGTTTAGTATAGGTGTATAGTTTCATTACAATAATACCTTGACTAAGTTCGATAATGAGCATTTTCTGCTCAGGGTAAGCAGAGCAATAAGCAATTTGATTTGCCGAGACTTTGGAACACAATAAATCTCCTTCGAATTGAGTTAAATGTTCAAAATTGGTGTGTATGCTTATTAGGTCAATACCTTGATGGAGTTCGAAGATGGGCATTTTCTTCTTAGTGTAGGCAGAGATAAGCAATTTCATTGGTTGATACTTTGAAACGAGATAACTTAGCTTCATCTTGATTGATGATTTATATGCCAATACAATGACTGCATTCTCGTTCAGTAATGGATTCGACAGTAACAGCGTATAGAAACGATTGACTCGGACACGAGGGCCCTTTCCCTTGGTCAGAGGGGCCCTTTTGTCAAGCGTGGGGGACCTTTTGTCTGAATTTAGGGTCCGTTTAACATTTTCAATTTTCTCGTCGGTTTTAGCATTTTTCTTTATAAAACACTTTAGAATGACACTTCGTGTACAGCTTGATTGCTCGATAAGTTTGAAAAAAAGAAATGTGCGATTAATTAATATGTGTCATCTATTTATTTTGGGATTTCGGCGGGGGACATCAGCCTCACTGTTGGCTTGTTAATTTCAGTTTATGGGTTTTAGGTTTATCATTTTTGTCTGATATGCAATAGAGTCCTATCGGGTCGTTTAAAGTATACATGTAAATGTAAATTCAAAAGCATGGCAATGACATAAAGAAGCCTGAAAGTTTAGGCAAGATCTATGATTTTCCTTTTTGGAGCTAATTCAGACGCTTTTACAGGCGCGGATCCAGAGGGGGGGGGGGTCCAGGGGGTCCGCCCCCCCCCCTCCCCCTGCTCAGACTTGAAAATTTTGTATGCGATTCTATTGGCGATTTAGACCTGTAATTTTGGAATTTACCTTCCGGAAATACGTCAGAATGAACCAAATTGAATCTAATTTACCAAATTACCCCCCGTTAATCGGTTGAGCGCAATTATCAAACCTAGACCCCCCCCCCCCCCCTAAAAAAAAAAAATCTCGAAAACTTCTCATATTTCCTGTCTTAAGCTTCTGTTATTTAGAGTCCTTATGGTGGTCTAGGGTGTGAATCCAAATTCAAAAGCTTCAACATAGTATAAATGGTCCAAAAAGGGTCACAATCTTTTAAAAAAGGCTAAAAATTGTTATATTTTGATAATATTTGATATCTGGAGATTCTCCGTTTTACAACGATGCCAATTATTATGCAAGAGGAATGACCGGTCGTTCCATAGCGAGCGAAGGAACATAACTAATTTCGCCGAGAATTTTAAGAAATAGGACAGATTTAAGAAAACGGTACTCCTACAAAACGTTCAAATAAAGGTGTTCTAAAATCTTTTATTGCTATTTTGATCTTTTGTGTCGATAGATAGTATATTTATAGACTCATTTTTGAGAAAATCTCATCAATATTTTCACTTATTTTGCAATCCAACTCAGGATGGCGTGTTCAATCACAAATATTACGGCACGCTGAAGATCTAGTATTTTCCTTTTTGGGCTTTTATATGATATCAGAATACAAATTCGATGGTTAGGCAATAGATTATGAGATGCCGAAAATGTAGTATTTCCTTCTCTTTTTTTTTTTTTTTTTTTTTTTTTGGACCCCATTCAGACTCGTTTATCTCGAAAACTACTACTATTCTTCTTCATAAACTTCTGTTACCCCGAGTCCTATCGGTCGTTTAGAGCATAAAGGTAAATTTAAAAGCATGGCAATGATATGAAGGACCCTGAAAGCCGATTCAGCACTGCTATGCAGGTCTAGTTATTAGGCTAGTTATTATTATTATTTACCGCGGGAGCCAAGTTCTCCATGATCGAAAGCAGATATGCGATTCTATTGGCGATTTAGACCTGTAATTTTGGAATTTACCTTCCGGAAATACGTCAGAATGAACCAAATTGAATCTAATTTACCAAATTACCCCCCGTTAATCGGTTGAGCGCAATTATCAAACCTAGACCCCCCCCCCCCTAAAAAAAAAAAATCTCGAAAACTTCTCATATTTCCTGTCTTAAGCTTCTGTTATTTAGAGTCCTTATGGTGGTCTAGGGTGTGAATCCAAATTCAAAAGCTTCAACATAGTATAAATGGTCCAAAAAGGGTCACAATCTTTTAAAAAAGGCTAAAAATTGTTATATTTTGATAATATTTGATATCTGGAGATTCTCCGTTTTACAACGATGCCAATTATTATGCAAGAGGAATGACCGGTCGTTCCATAGCGAGCGAAGGAACATAACTAATTTCGCCGAGAATTTTAAGAAATAGGACAGATTTAAGAAAACGGTACTCCTACAAAACGTTCAAATAAAGGTGTTCTAAAATCTTTTATTGCTATTTTGATCTTTTGTGTCGATAGATAGTATATTTATAGACTCATTTTTGAGAAAATCTCATCAATATTTTCACTTATTTTGCAATCCAACTCAGGATGGCGTGTTCAATCACAAATATTACGGCACGCTGAAGATCTAGTATTTTCCTTTTTGGGCTTTTATATGATATCAGAATACAAATTCGATGGTTAGGCAATAGATTATGAGATGCCGAAAATGTAGTATTTCCTTCTCTTTTTTTTTTTTTTTTTTTTTTTTTGGACCCCATTCAGACTCGTTTATCTCGAAAACTACTACTATTCTTCTTCATAAACTTCTGTTACCCCGAGTCCTATCGGTCGTTTAGAGCATAAAGGTAAATTTAAAAGCATGGCAATGATATGAAGGACCCTGAAAGCCGATTCAGCACTGCTATGCAGGTCTAGTTATTAGGCTAGTTATTATTATTATTTACCGCGGGAGCCAAGTTCTCCATGATCGAAAGCAGATATGCGATTCTATTGGCGATTTAGACCTGTAATTTTGGAATTTACCTTCCGGAAATACGTCAGAATGAACCAAATTGAATCTAATTTACCAAATTACCCCCCGTTAATCGGTTGAGCGCAATTATCAAACCTAGACCCCCCCCCCCCTAAAAAAAAAAAAATCTCGAAAACTTCTCATATTTCCTGTCTTAAGCTTCTGTTATTTAGAGTCCTTATGGTGGTCTAGGGTGTGAATCCAAATTCAAAAGCTTCAACATAGTATAAATGGTCCAAAAAGGGTCACAATCTTTTAAAAAAGGCTAAAAATTGTTATATTTTGATAATATTTGATATCTGGAGATTCTCCGTTTTACAACGATGCCAATTATTATGCAAGAGGAATGACCGGTCGTTCCATAGCGAGCGAAGGAACATAACTAATTTCGCCGAGAATTTTAAGAAATAGGACAGATTTAAGAAAACGGTACTCCTACAAAACGTTCAAATAAAGGTGTTCTAAAATCTTTTATTGCTATTTTGATCTTTTGTGTCGATAGATAGTATATTTATAGACTCATTTTTGAGAAAATCTCATCAATATTTTCACTTATTTTGCAATCCAACTCAGGATGGCGTGTTCAATCACAAATATTACGGCACGCTGAAGATCTAGTATTTTCCTTTTTGGGCTTTTATATGATATCAGAATACAAATTCGATGGTTAGGCAATAGATTATGAGATGCCGAAAATGTAGTATTTCCTTCTCTTTTTTTTTTTTTTTTTTTTTTTTGGACCCCATTCAGACTCGTTTATCTCGAAAACTACTACTATTCTTCTTCATAAACTTCTGTTACCCCGAGTCCTATCGGTCGTTTAGAGCATAAAGGTAAATTTAAAAGCATGGCAATGATATGAAGGACCCTGAAAGCCGATTCAGCACTGCTATGCAGGTCTAGTTATTAGGCTAGTTATTATTATTATTTACCGCGGGAGCCAAGTTCTCCATGATCGAAAGCAGATATCGATCTAAAATCAACTTTTCTTTCGGGAAACCATGTGGTTGCTACTTGATAAAGTATTTTCGAAAATTCTGCGCATACCGGAAGTGGAAGATCTTTGTACGTTGTCAAAAAATTGAAAATTGGCCATAGTTTCGTCAATTCTTTACCCATTTTCAAACAAATGACATTTTCGGAAACCCTGAATCTTTTCCGAGCCAATAGCAATCTAAGATTTTGTAATTTCGAAACTTCGTCGCTGACTTCTAGCGTTCGCAAATTGAAAAATGTTGTTTAAGAGACATTTTTTTTCATTTTTCAAAATTTTCAAATTTGACTTACGTTTTTGGATACCTTAAGTCTATCTGATTTCAGTAATATAAGTTTTATTCGGAGTTATCACCCTTTATTTTTCGATTTTTTTCGAATTTTCTACCTATTTTGTGAGCTCGGGTTTCGTTATATGGCCGAATTGGCGAATCTGAAACTTCTGAGGCATGAAGCCAAATGACCATTGCAAGGAATAAAGCAATTTCAACAAAGATCCGTAGACCGGAAGTAGTCGAAATAATGTGCAATATTTTGAAAAAATGCAAAAAATGGATATTTTGGGGAAAAACGCGATTTCTCCGTCCGATATCAATGGATTAAATAAATTAGGGTACCATTGGACTGCCCTAGGATTAAACTATCGTATGATACCCAATTCATACGGACACTATGACCAGGCAGCAAAATATGGCACGCTGAAAATTAAGAATTTTCTGATTTTTAGCATTTTTGGACGCCTGTATCTCGAAAACTTAACCGCAACTTTTTTTTTAATTTTTTCTATCGAGAGTCCTTTCGAAGGTATTTTGCATGAAGCCATCCAATAAGACTTTGAAATATCTGGAGTAGGTGAAATAACGGACTGAAAATCGAAAAAAGTCGAAAAATCGTGAAATTTTGAAAAATGCTCTGCTATTTTTTTATTTTAAGAGATTTTCAAAAAAAGATTGTATATTCAGATAGCTGACCTAATTACAATTCTAACGATGTATAATATGTATGTAGTTATTGAAATTTAATTTTCGATATTTTAAATTTTTTGCAGTTTTGGCACTTGTGACAATAGGATTTCTCAGGGGCATTTTATCTGATCAGATAATGTAATATATCATTGCAGAGCCCTGTGGCTATTTTAGTGCCCAACCTGACTATTAAAACTATTCCGACAAAAATAACCATACCGGAAGTATTCAAAAAATGAAAAAAAAAAGGTTAAAAACATTGTCGCACTTGCGAAAAACTTGATTTCTCCCTGAGGTAATACCGGACCAAAAGAACTAAAGTGTCGTTGGATATCCCTATGAATGGACCATCATATGGTATCTAAATAATACGATTTCGATGGTAAGGAAATAAATTATTGTATGCCAAAAATCTAGTATTTTCCGAGTTTTTAACATTCTGAGACGCCCTTTTCTCGAAAACGACGTTGCAGATTCTTCTTAAACTTTTCTTACTCAAAGTCCTATCGGTTGTCTATATAGTGAATTCAAAATGAAAAGCGTTGAAATAATATAGGTGGTCCAAAAATGGCCTCAAACTTTGAAAAAAATTGAAAAGTCGTTAAATTTTTGTACATGCTCTTTAATTTATCTTTTTTTCCAAAACTACTCAATGGATGTTTCTGACACTTCTGGTACAGAAAGTTAAGTATCCAAAGAACTTCGTAAAGCTATCACGACAATGATCGTAAAACCGGAAGTAGTCGAAAAAATGTCCGATATTTTGAAAAAAAATTTTTTTTTTTACGACAACATTTTTTATTTATGAATATTTTTTGATGGTATTTTACACAGGGTTAAAATAACATCCTATTTGAACAGAATTGAGAAAAAAATTGTCCCGGTAATTTCCGTTAGCCGCCATCGACTAATTTAGTTTTTCGTACCCAGAACAATTATTTATTGTTCGATTTGTATAAAACAAAGTTCATATGCTCCGTGGTCCGAATTGTATTTTTTTTTGTTACGGTGAAATTTTTCTGTCGGCAACGGAAGTGACGTAATATTAACAAAAACTACAATTTTGACAGTTAGGTACCACTTTTTGAAAGCAAATATTATTTTTTTTCAAAACTGATATAACTAAAAGGGTGCATCCTGCAAAGCTGCACAAAATCCTTAGCTCAGATTTTCTAATTTCAATTTCATTTTCGGGCAATTTCGAATAAAATGTAAAATAAAGTGTAAAATTCAGTTATTTACAATTCATTCAGCGTCTTCATATTTTGAAACATTTATTTGTAATTTTCATAAACTCGTAGCAATAATCCAGACGAAGAGAATGTATGCGAAAATAAGTTTGTAATATGAGCAGTTGCCGAGAAATATGCAATTTTGCATGCATCACTTTTCACTTTATTTTGCCTATAAAAGAGTGAATTATTATTCGATTTGCAATATTTTTTTTCCATTTGATGCATAATGCCAATTTGGACTAGGTCAAGCCAATTTTACATTTTCACTGTGACCGGAAATGACGTCATTTGGGCAAAAACTGTATTTTTAACCTAAAAAACAAATATTTTATTCAAATGAGTCTGCCTTATAATATTTTTAAAATTATGATATTTGATTCCCATCAACGAATAGAATGAAGCCATACGGCCATACAGATACCACAAAATGGTTTCTAACTTGTCCGGTTACAGAGAAATAGGCGATATTCTATAAGTCACTTTTCAAGGTTTTTGGTCTATAAAAGTGTCAATTATTATTCGATTTTTATAATTTTTTCACCATTTGACGCCTTATGCCATTTATGACTTCTATGAACCAAGTTAACATTTTCAATATCACTGGAAGTAATGTAATTTTTGCAAAAAACGTATGTTTAGCCTTCAAAACAAACATTTTTTTGAAGGGATTCATATTTATTATTCGTTTAACTTTATAACGTCTGACTCTAATGGGCAGTAAGATTAAATCAATACCATCATATTGATATCAAGAAAAGGCTTCTAGCATGTTCCCTTGTCGAATAATAGCCAATTTTCCCAGGGTCACTTTTAAGTTTTTTACCTTCTTAATTTCCTTCAAAACAAACATTTTTTTGAAGGGATTCATATTTATTATTCGTTTAACTTTATAACGTCTGACTCTAATGGGCAGTAAGATTAAATCAATACCATCATATTGATATCAAGAAAAGGCTTCTAGCATGTTCCCTTGTCGAATAATAGCCAATTTTCCCAGGGTCACTTTTAAGTTTTTATACGCCCACATTTTCATGTGGACGTATTATGTCGTCGCCCCTGTCCGTCCGGACGTCCGTCCGTCCGTCCGTCCGTCCACAATTTGTTTGTGGACTCTCTACAGGTCACAATTCTTATCCGATTTTGACGAAACTTGAAATATAGGTTTATCCCCAAAAGTTCTCGGCTGCTTTCGATATTGGCATGTATCGGATCAAAACTTCATGGATTATGGCCCCTGATTGTACGAAAAATCACGTTTTTAGCTTGTGGACCCTATAGAGGTCACAATTTTGAACCGATTTTGATGAAACTTGACATGCATGTTTGTAACCCAAAGATCTTGGTTCCTTTCGATATTTGCGGCTTACGGAATGTAATTTCCTGAATTATGGCCCCTGATTGTCCGAAAAATCACCCTTTTTAGCTTGTGGTCCCTCTGGAGGTCACAATTATTATTCGATTTAAAAAACCGTTTGATTATATCACCGTTACACCCTAAGGAAGGTTGAGTTCGAATTTCGGGAAAATCGGACGAAAATTGCCATACAAAATGGCCGCCGTTTGTACGCGAATACTGTTAAAAAATGGTATATCAAGGTTGTGGACCCTGTGGAGGTCACAATTTTGATTTGATTTGGATGAAACTTGAAATTCATGGTTATAACCCAAAGATCTTGCTTCCTTTCGATATTTGCGCATATCGGATCGTAACTTCCTGAATTATGGCCCCTGATTATACGCAAAATCGCCTTTTTTTTAGCTTGGAGGTCACAATTATTATTCGATTTAAAAAACCGTTTCATTATATTACCGTCACACCCTAAAGAAGGTTGAGTTCAAATTTCGGGAAAATCGGACGAAAATTGCTATACAAAATGGCCGCCATTTGTACGCGAATACTGTTAAAAAATGGTATATCAAGGTTGTGGACCCTGTGGAGGTCACAATTTTGATTCGATTTTGATGAAATTTGAAATTCATGGTTATAACCCAAAGATCTTGCTTCCTTTCGATATTTGCGCATATCGGATCGTAACTTCCTGAATTATGGCCCCTGTTTATATGCAAAATCGCCTTTTTTTTTAGCTTGGAGGTCACAATTATTATCCGATTTAAAAAAACGTTTGATTATATTACCGTTACACCGTAAGGAAGGTTGAATTCGAATTTCGGGAAAATCAGACCAAAATTGTCATACAAAATGGCTGCCGTTTGTACGCGAATACTGTTAAAAAATGGTATATCAAGGTTGTGGACCCTGTAAAGGTCACAATTTTAATTCGATTTTGATGAAACTTGAAATTCATGGTTATAACCCAAAGATCTTGGTTCTTTTCAATATTTGCGCATATCGGATCGTAACTTCCTGAATTATGGCCCCTGGTTATACGCAAAATCCCCCTTTCTTTAGCTTGTGGTCCCTCTGGAGGTCACAATTATTATCCAATTTAAAAAAATGTTTGATTATATCACCGTTGCACTGTAAGGAAGGTTGAGTTTGAATTTCAGGAAAATCGGACCAAAATTGACAGACAAAATGGCCGCCGTTTGTACGCGAATACTGTTAAAAAAATGATATATCATGGTTGTGGACCCTGTATAGGTCACAATTTTAATTCGATTTTGATGAGGAAGGTTGAGTTCTAATTTCGTGAAAATCGTACCAAAATTGCCGGACGAAATGGTCGCCGTTTGTACGCGAATAGTGTAAAAATATGGTATATCATGGTTGTGGACTCGCTACGGGTCACAATTCTTATCCGATTTTGATGAAAAGTCACATTTCTAGGTTGTGTACCGTCACACCATAACCATTGTCGGTTTCGAGTTTCATTAATATCAGACTGGAACTGACCAACTAAATGGCTGCTCCCAATACAGTATGAAATACAGGACGTAAAGATGTAGGAAAAATCACTTTCGGTATTGCTTGTTCTCTGTCCATCTCTCGAAAATGTGGGCGTATCCTGCCTGGCAGTGCCAGCCTATCTTTTACCTTCTTAATTTCACAAAGCCTATTGTGGGTTATAGGTTAATTATTTATTGCCCGATATGTATAAAACAAAGTTTGTATTTTGTATGTTGAGAATTTTCGACTTATTTTTCACCTATAAAAATTTCTTTCGGCACCGGAAATGACGTAATTTTGCCATAATTTACTATTTTGACCGGTCTTTTCGCCAGCAAATATTACTTTTACATATGATAGGGGGTGTCACTGAAGCAAAAAATCTAAAGTATAGTTTGGTAGCTCAATGGATCGGCTATGGTATAATAAACTTCCTTGTATGATTCCTGAAAGCCGGTTCAGTGCTGCTTGCAGGTATAGTTAGGCTTTCAGACTTTCGTCTGAAAGCCTATTGTGATTACTAACATTATTAAGCTTTCATATTTCATATGAAAGCTTATTGTTTCTGTTAAGATTATTATTATTTTTTTTTTGTGTGTTTCTCCTGCAAATCGGATTTCACAGAATCTAACCAACCATAGGATGTTTCTGAAACTTTGACCTACCCCCCCCCCTAAAATGGGTAGTGGCTGTTGATTAAATATATTTTCGAAACGTTTTGCGAATTCGAAATCACCGAATTTTACGAACGGAAAAATTAACAATGCATAGTCGTAACTTTGCTATTTTTTGACCGATTTTACTAATTCTTTTTTCTTTGAATACCTTGAAAAAAATCATTTTCATCTGCAGTTTCACATTTTCGAAAATTCGTCGCTGTGATTTCGAACCGGAAGTTTAGACCAATTTTACAACTTCTTTAATAGTTGTACGATTTTCATGAAATTTAGTATTTAAGTAGATCTTACCAATGTGACTTCAAAATTATAATGAGAAATTTTCTAAATTATCTCCCCTTGGTGAAATTAAGGATCAAAGTTTTAAAAGAAATCGTCGAAATATAGGTCAGAATGACCTGAAAATTTTTTTCGATACTCGACAAGTAATTACTGATTCCTACACAAAATATGGAGTTTGTCGATCAAACCGGAAATGCCACCATCTTGAAACATGAAAAATCCCTAAGGCTTTTTTGCTATCTTACTTACAGACACGGGAGTTATATTTTCTGAATCCTTGAAGGATGGCCCAAAAATCGCAGGGAGCAGAATTTTGATTTAGGTCAACTGATGGTTGCCATTTTTAAGTGAATATGAAAAGTAGTAGCAATTTGAAGGGCCGAGACTTTGAAACACAATAACTCTCTTTCTAATTGAGCTAGAATGTTCAATCTTGGTGTAGACATTCACCAGGTCAATGTCATGATTGAGTGCAAAGATGAACATTTTCTGCGTAGGGTAAGCAGAGATAAGCATGCTGATTTGTTGATTCTTTAGGGCACAATAACTTCGGTTATAATGAAGGGAGGGTGATGAAACTCTTGTCAATCGAGAGTCTAATAGCTAGCCTGTTGTGTGAAATCATTGTATCATTTTTTTTTTAAATATCAGGGGTAGCAGAAAAAAGAGATCGAAAATCCAAAAAGTCGTATTTTTACGATTTGGAGCATTTTTAAAGGTCCTTTTCTCTAAAGTCAACATAATATTTTGGGGGAACTTCTTCTACAAAGTGTCTTATCGGTAGTCTTTTATATGAAACCATAGATCAACAGTCCAAAATATCAGGAGTAGTAGAATAAAAGGATCGAAAATTGAAAACCGCACCCTTTCATTGTTAAGCAAAACATGCAGTGTGGGTGGCTACAATCTGCACATTTAGTCATCGTATAGAGCTTATTCAACAATATAGAATTCCAACTGCTAAGGGATCTTTTACGTGCACTCCAATGTGTACACGGCGGATGGGGGGAGATGAACTTTCTCGGCCAATGCAGGGATCGAACACCCGACCTCCTGGCTAGCAGGCCAACGCCTTAGCCACATAGTGTGGACACCCATCGTACATTTCATCCGTCAAATCAAAGCATTTCATTTCATTAAACCAATAATTAATTATTCTTAATTTAAAACTTTATTTAATATTAGTCTGGCATTATTAAATCCTAATTTTATTGGTCTTATTTAAAATTAAACTTCAATTTAACTCTGAACAACCCTTAACGCGTCTCTTTAAAACAATTAAATACTCTAAAACAAAACAAAAAATCAATAAGCGGGTCAATTCAGGTAAGTATAACTACGGGTTCTGTCAACGTTCTCTCGTCTACGGCCACACCACGTTGAAAACACCAGTTCTCGTCCGATCACTGAAGTTAAGCAACGTCGGGCCCGTCAGTACTTGGATGGGTGACCGCCTGGGAACACCGGGTGCTGTAGACGCCTTTTTAAAACCGACCCCCCCCCCCAAAAAAAAAAAAAAATCAATAAGCGGGTCAATTCAGGTAAGTATAACTACGGGTTCTGTCCACCCCCTCTCGTCTACGGCCATACCACGTTGAAAACACCAGTTCTCGTCCGATCACTGAAGTTAAGCAACGTCTGGCCCGGTCAGTACTTGGATGGGTGACCGCCTGGGAACACCGGGTGCTGTAGGCGCCTTTTTAAAACCGACAAAAAACAAAAAAAAAAAATCAATAAGCAGGTCAATTCAGGTAAGTATAACTACGGGTTCTGTCCACCTGCTCTCGTCTACGGCCACACCGCGTTGAAAACACCAGTTCTCGTCCGATCACTGAAGTTAAGCAACGTCGGACCCGGTCAGTACTTGGATGGGTGACCGCCTGGGAACACCGGGTGCTGTAGACGCCTTTTTAAAACCGACAAAACCCCCCAAAAAAATCAATAAGCGGGTCAATTCAAGTATGTATAACTACGGGTTGTGATTTAAAAGCATTTATTCAGAATTCTTATATACAACGATGATGAGAATAATATGAATAAATTGGATACAGTAACAAGCAGCTAAATGCTTATATAAAACTGCTTCCAGAATAGTATGTATTGAATATAAATTTTAAATGATCAGCTGGCAGTGTAATAAAATAAAAATTATTATCTAGATTAGGGTTTCATAGTTAACGGTGGAAAGAAGAAAATGTGTTGAGTAAAAAAAAATAAGGAAAATCGAATAAAATAAGAGAAAGAAAAAATTGTAGCGAAGGATAGGGACATTGATGTAGGGGGGGGGAATAGAGATTTGAATTAGAAAGTAGTTTGGGACGCAACGCCAGAAAACCCAAAAAGCAAAACACCCACCAAAAGCTTGTAAGAATACTTTTATTTTAGCAGTTTCAATGTTATTGATTACACATTTCTCGCGTGACCCTGGGTTACCTATGGATTGTGCAAAGGAGGTTATGAGGTGATCAAACTAGTAATAACCATTTTTCGCATATACAAGTTGTAATGGTGATTTGCAGAGCGGAGGCACATTCATTTCCGAGATTTGAAGCGTTTGGTTAGAGCTATATATTGGTGAACTACTGAAAGTACAGACACATTTTTAATTTTAGGACGATTGTCAATCCCAAACAAAAGTGAATTAATATTCTTGAAATGGTCATCCAATGTATCAATAGTGAGTCTGCGTTGGTCTATAAAAAGGCGACACTGAAAGAAATAATGTTCACTAGATTCACATCTGTTTCCGCATAAACAGGATGGATCGTCAGATACATACATGAGGTATTTATGATGATTTAGGTCAGATTTAGAGTTGCGTAATTTAGAAAGAATAATTTGTAACGACCTGTCACCAAAATTGAAGAGATCATTGTATTTAGGTTTGCCATATGTTTTTCTAATTTGAAATTTGAATGAAGAGATTGAATTTGAAGCTTTGACGTTTTCATCAAGACGATTCCATTCTTGTACTGATGATGGGAAAAACGAGTTTTGATAAAGATTAGATTTACAGTTAATACTCATTAGATAATTGGAGTTTCTGAGTTGATATGGTTTACTGGACGCTATAGATTGGGGGACTAAATCGAATAGATACGAGGGTGTTTGAAGATTGATAATTTTGAAAAATAAAACCATTTTATGTTCGTAGCGTCTTTTTAAAAGAGAGGAGAATCCAGATTCATTATAAAGTAAATTTTGAGAAGTACCACGAGGAAGGCCTGTAATAGTTCGAATAGCGTCTAAATGTAGCGATTCTAGTTGGTCACTTTTTTCTTTAGTACAGTTGTTCCAGACACAATCAGCAACTACGGGTTCTGTCCACGGGTTCGTCCGATCACTGAAGTTAAGCAACGTCGGGCCCGGGTAGTACTAGGATGGGTGAACGCCTGGGAACACCGGGTGCTGTAGACGCCTTTTTGCCCTAAACCCATTAATTTACCATTTTATTGTGAGCGGCTTGTTATTCTTCCTATATGACATATGGCACGTGTCTGATTTCAAAGGGGGGTTGGGCGGCTGAATGGTTAGCACGCGCGCCTGTCATTGAGTTAACTTGCGTGTTTTCGAATGCCCGGTTGTATGTGACAAGGAGTAAGGTCGCCTGTCCAACCTGCCATTTTTAATTTTTTTCCGGCAATTTTCATTTCATTTTCTCATCCGTCTCATTACAGTAATACAAGTTTCGGTTATTTCCCTTTAGTTTTCAGATTATTGTTATGCCTGGGTGCAATGTTTCATACTATATTTAGACTTGTAATTTTGCGAGTTTTTGACCAATTTTGATAATTTTTTCTTCTTATCCTTTTATTTAGGATACTTGATACAATCAATGACACGTGACGATGAATATGAAAGCTTTCATATCTGCATGGGACAGTAGCAGATCTAGTTAAGCTTTCATATTACATATGAAAGCTTATTGTTTCTGTTAAGATTATTATTATTTTTTTTTTGTGTTTTATCCACAAATCGGATTTCTCAGAATCTAACCACAGTATCTTTATGAAACTTTTACCTACCCCCCCCCCCCAAAATGGGTGGTAGCTGTTGATTAAATATATTTTCAAAACGTTTTACGAATCCGAAATTACCGAAATTTACGAACGACAAAATGGACATTGCATAGTCGTAACTTTATTGTTTTTTGACCGATTTTACTAATTCTTTTTTCTTTGAATACCTTGAAAAAAATCATTTTCATCTGCAGTTTCACATTTTCGAATTTCGAAAATTCGTCGCTGTGATTTCGAACCGGAAGTTTAGACCAATTTGACAACTTCTTTAATAGTTGTACGATTTTCATGAAATTTAGGATACAAGTAGATCTTACCGATGTGACTTCAAAAATATAATTAGAAATTTTCTAAATTATCTCCCCTTGGTGAAATTGAGGATCAAAGTTTTCAAAAAAATCGTCGAAATATAGGTCAGAATGACCTGAAAATTTTTTTCGATACTCGACAGGTAATTACTGATTCCTACACAAAATATGGAGTTTGTCGATCAAACCGGAAATGCCACCATCTTGAAACATGAAAAATCCCTAAGGCTTTTTGCTATCTTACTTACAGACACGGGAGTTATATTTTCTGAATCCTTGAAGGATGGCCCAAAAATCGTAGGGAGCAGAATTTTGATTTCGGTCATGTGATGGTCACAATTTTGAATTGAAAATGAAAAATAGAAGCAATTTGAAAGGCCCGGACTTCGGAACACAATAACTCTCCTTCTAATTAAGCTAGAATGTTCAAACTTGGTGTAGACGTTCACTAGGTCAATGTTATGATTGAGTTCAAAGATGAGCATTTTTTGCTTAGGGTAAGCCGAGATAAGCATGCTGATTTGTTGATTCTTTAGTGCACGATAACTTCGGTTATAATGAAGGGAGGGCGGTGAAACTTTTGTCAATAGAGAGTCTAATGGGTAGCCTGTTGTGTGAAATGATTGTATCAGGGATAGCCGAAAAAAAGAGATTGAAAATCCAAAAAGTCGTATTTTTACAATTTGGAGCATGTTTAGAGGTCTTTCTCGTAAAGTCTACATACTATTTTTTGGGAACTTCTTCTACAAAGAGTCTTATTGGTAGTCTTTTATATGAAACCATCGATCAACAGTCCAACATATCAGGAGTAGAAGAACAAAAGGATCGAACATTGAAAACGGCACCCTTTCATTGTTGAGCGAAACATGAAGTGTGGGTGACTACAATCTACGCATTTAGTCATCGTATAGAGCTTATTCAACAGTATCGAATTCCAAATGCTTAGGGATATTTTACGTGCACTCCAATGTGTACACGGGACCTTGGTTTTTCGTCCCATCCGAAGGACTAGACAGCTGTACTTGTTAGGCCCTCCGTTCTGCCTTACTGACAAGGGAACCACGCCGGGAAATCGAGATGAACTTTCTCTTTACAGAACTTTCAATTCAGGCAAAACGTTTATTGCATACGATTAAGCTGGTCAGTTGGAGCTTATTTTCAAAAGTTTTGTAATAATCGGTTGGTAATTAAAGTACCGTGCACATTAAACTGTTAAAACAGAAAATTTCGCCCGGTTGAAATGTTTCTTGCTATACGTCAGCAATTTTCCGAATTCAGGGAGGCTGGATGGCTGAATGGTTAGCATGTGCTCGCTATATCGTAACCTTTGTCATTGAGTCAACGGGCGTCGTTTCGATCTCCAGGTTGCACGTGACATGGTGTATGATGTCCAACCTCGTGGGTTTTCTCCGTGTTCTTCGGTTTCCTCCCAACGGCTAAAGACCAGTACGTGCAAGGGGAGTTTTTAAATAAAATTAAAAAACATATGTTAGTCTCGAAATGACCTAGTTTGTGTCGAATGGACGTTAGGCCGCATTTCTCTCTTTCTCTTTTTAAAGTTTTGTAATAATCGGTTGGTAATCAAAGGTACTGTTAAAGTGATAAAACAGAAAATTTGGCCCGGTTGTAATGTTTCTCACTTTAAATTCAGCAATTTGTCGATTTTAAGGGGCAAACGTTTATTGCGAACGATTAAGCTGGTCAGGGGGAGCTTATTTTTAAAAGTTTTGTAATATTCGGTTGATAACTAAAGGTACCGTGCAAATTAAACTGTTAAAATAGAAAATTTGGCCCGGTTGAAATGTTTCTCGCTGTAGGTCAGCAATTTGCCGATTTTAGGGAGGTTGCGTGGCTGAATGGTTAGCACGTGCGCTCTGTATCATAACGTCTGTCATTGAGTCAACTGGCCTTGTTTCGATTTCTTGGTTGTACGTGACAAGGAGTATGGTCGCCTTACCAACCACGTAGGCCGTAACGCCGCTGACCGGGTAAAATTTCCCTCATTGCACACTTTATGGCGTATAACCGTCTTCATTAGCCCATTGTAGGAGCAGAACAGTAGGACGTTAAACCCCATTCAATTTCATTTCATTTTCTCTATGTTGCTTATTTATTATAGTGGATAAATATTTTTCAGGTTCTAGTAATTATTTAATTTCTGCATAGAAATCTCTGGCCATTTTTTTTTATTGCAGAGTGCCATTCTTGTATATTGCAGTCTATGACCCTTTGTTTAAAACATGCTTAAGAAGTCGTCACGATTTCCTACTTATAACCAAACATATTGGAAACCATAATTATATAACATATCTTGGAAGCCCGATTACAGCTATACAAGTTTCAGTTATTTCCCTTGCTATGTTTCTCACTACATTTAAATTTGTAACTTTGTGAGTTTTTGACCGATTTTGATATTATGTCTTTATAATTTTCCAAATCTACATATATAACGTACATATTCAAATAGTTGAGTTCAACCTGATTCAAAAAGTTTTAGTTTTGTTCAAAGTTATCTCATTCATCCCGATTACAGCAACACAAGTATCAGTTATTTCCCTTTAGTTTTCAGATTACTCAATGTTTCATACTATGTTTAGACTTGTAACTTCGCGAGTTTTTGACCAATTTTGATAGTTTGTTATTCTTATCCTTTTATTTGAGATACTTGATATAATCGATGACACGTGACGATCAATATGAAAGCTTTCATATCTGCATGGGACAGTAGCAGATCTAGTTAGGGTTTCACACTGCGAAGCTTGTGTGAAACACTATTGTTTTTGTTAAAATTATTATTCTTATTATTATTATTATTATTCTTCTTTTGTTTTGAGTAGATCTCAGCAACTACGTGTCGCATCGTTACGATTTCTTCGGTTTTACTGGGAAAGTGGGTGTGACTTAGAGGATAAAGCTATTTTGAACGTTCTGCGACAATGCGAAATGTCCGAAATCACCGAAGTTATCGTTTTTACAAATATTGCGGTAATTTTAACAATAATCATGGGATTTTAACTTTCGATACATTTTGGCATAGCTGGAGACAGGGCACATAGCTGCGCTACTTTCGATTTTTGATTTTCGGCAAATCTTCGAAGATATTAGGCGCCAAATTTCGGAAATTTAAAATTTTACAAAAAACTTTTTTATTTATGAATATTTTTTAGTCGTGTTGTGCACAGAATTAAAGAGTCATCTGACTTGCGCAAAAATGTTACAAAATTTTGTCTCAGTAATTTTCCTTGGCCTCCATTGGCTAATTCAGTTTTTCAGTCCTAGATTAATTTTTTATTGTTCGATTTGTATAAAACAAAGTTCATATGCTTCGTTGTCTCAATTGTCATTTTTTTTATTACCAAAAGTGTTATCTGTCGGCACCGGAAGTGGCATAATTTTACCAAAAACTACAATTTTGACAGTTAGGTACATTTTTTGAAAACAAATATTATTTTTTTGAAAAATTATATGACTCAAAGAGTGTGTCCTTTTCTAGCAAATTGGATTAAGAGGTGAAAAAAGGCGTAAAATTGACCTATTTACAACTCATTCAGGCTTTTCAGATTTTAAAATATTTTTACGTAACTTTTATAAACTTGTAGCTATAATCCATACGAAGAGAATGTATGTGAAAATTAGTTTGTAATATAAGCAGTTGCCGAGAAATAGGCAATTTTGCATGAGTCACTTTTCACGTAATTTTGGCTGTAAAAGAATCAATTATTATTCGATTTTCAATTTTCTTTCGCCATTGGATGCCTAATGCCATAGTGGACTATGTCAAACCATTTTACCCCTTGCGCTGCCACCGGAAATGACGTCATTTGCTCAAAACTTAAATTTTAGCCTTCAAAAAACAATATTTTATTCAAATGAGTCGTATTTGTTATTTTTTTTCAAATTGTGATATTTGATTCTATTGATCAAATAGATTGAACACATACGATCATACAGATACCACAAAATGGTTTCTAACTTGTACGGTTGCAGAGAAATGGGCGATTTTCCTTAAGTCACTTTTCAAGGTTTTTGGTCTATAAAAGTGTCAGTTATTATTCGATTTTCATAAAATTTTCACCATATGATATCTTGTGTCATTTATGATTTCATAGAACTAATTTAACATTTTCAGTATCACCGGAAGTAATGTCATTTTGGCAAAAACTGTATTTTTAGCCTTCAAAACAGACATTTTTTTCAAATGAGTCTGATTTGTAATATATTTCAAATTATGATATTTGATTCCAATCAACAGATGGATTGAACCCATACGATCATATAGATACCAAAAGATAGTTTTTATCGTGTACGGTTGCCGAGAAATAGACGATTTTCTACAAGTCACTTTTCAAGGTTTTTGGTCTATAAAAGTGGCAATTCTCATTCGATTTACATACAATTTTCGCCATTATGCTGCCTTATGCCATTTCTGATTTCATAAAACTAATTGAACATTTTCATTATCACCGGAAGTAATGAAATTTTGCCAGGATCACTTACAAGTAACATATATATAAAATGAATTGATATTGCTGGATTTGGTTGATTCTTCGTCCATTTTATTTGATGTTTACAATGCTTATGTGGAAACCTGTTTGATGGTTTCATTGGTATCGGAAGTGACATATGTTTAAGGGTAACGTGGCACCGAAAGTGACGTGGCACCAGTGAAACCCGTCATTCCTGCATGCAGGTCTAGTTATTATTTATTATTATTATTTTATTTTTCTGGGGAGCCTATTTCTCAGCGCCTGTAACAGATACCGATCTGGGACCTAATTCTCTATAGGGAAACCATGTGTTGGCTACTTGATAAACTATTTTTGAAACTTCTGCGCAGACCGGAAGTGGTCGAATTTCGTGCTGTGTCAAAAAATTAAAAAACGGCCGTAGATTCGTCAATTCTGTACCTATTTTCATACAAATGACATTTTCGGAAACCTTGAGTCTTTTCTCGGACGATAGCAGTTGAAAATTTCGATATTTCGAAACTTCATCGCTGACTTCTTGCGATCGAAAAATGAAAATTTTTATTTGAGAGACAATTTTTGTTATTTTTCAAAATTTTCAAATTTGACCTACATTTTTGGATACCTGAAGGCAATCTGGTTCCAGTGATAGAAGTTTCATTCCGAGTTATCGCCCTTTATTTTTCGATTTTTTTCGAATTTTCTTCACATTTTGTGAGCTTAAGTTTCGTTTTACGGTCGGATCAACGTTTCTCAAATTCCTGATACATGAAGCAATATTGTCAAACCACCGTTTAAAGCAATTTCAACAACAATCCGTAAACCGGAAGTAGTCGAAATAATATGCGATATTTTGAAAAAAACGTGAAAAATTAGTGTCTTGGGTAAAAACACGATGTCTCCGTCCGATATCAACGGATTAAACAAATTAAGGTATCATTTGGTCTAGCGGTGATCGGACCACTGAATGATACCCAATTCGTACGGATACGATGAGCTGGAAGCAAAATATGGCACGCTGAAAATCAAGTATTTTCTGATTTGGAGCGTTTTTGGACGCCTTTATCTCGAAAACTGCTACAGCGATTTTTCTTAAACTTTCTCTATTAAGAGACCCTTCGATGGTCCTCAGCATGAAGCAATACATTACAATCTTCCAATAATTGGAATAAGAAAAAAAAGTTACTGAAAATCGAAAAAAGTCAAAAAATCGTGAAATTTTTGAAAATGCTCTACTATTTTTTTATTTTAAGAGATTTTAAAAAAACAGATATATATTTAAAAAGCTGACCTAATTACGATTCTAATGATGTATAATATGTATGCAGTTATTGAAATTTAATTTTCAATATTTTGACATTTTGACATTTTTAACATTTTTGAACATAGGATTTCTCAGAAATGTTTTATTTGATCGTATAGTGGTGTATATCATTAGAGAGCCCCGTTCCCATGCAAACACCAAAACTGGATGTGAAAACTACTCGACAATGATTCGTATACCGGAAGTAGTTCAAAAAACGACAAAAAATGTAAAAAAGATGAAAAAAAATTGGAGCTCTTGCCAAAAGTTCGAATTCTCCGTCACATATTAGCGGACCAAAACAATTAAAGTGTCGTTTGATAGTTCCATTAATAGACGATCGTATAACATCTAAATAACACGAATTTGATTCTTAGGAAATAAATTATGGTACGCCGAAAACTAAGTATTTTCCGTTTTGGAGCATTCTGAGACGCCCTTTTCTCGAAAACGACGCCTACGATTTTTCTTAAACATTTTTTACTCGGTGGCCTAGCGTTTGCATCTAATAATAAAAGCGTTGCAATATTATAGGTGGTCCAAAAATGACATCAATCTTTGAAAAAAGTTGAAAAATCATTAATTTATTGAAAATGCTCTTTTGTTTATCTTTTTTTCAAAAATTACTTAATGAATGTTTCTGGTATTTCTGCTACAGGAAGTTAAGTATCTAATCAACTTGTTAAAGCTATTCCGACAATGATCGAAAAACCGGAAGTAGTCGATATTTTAAATTTTTTTAACATTTTTAAAGAAAACTTTTTTATTTATGAATATTTTTTGATGGTAGTTTACACAGAGTTAAAGTATCACCCTACTTGAGCAGAAGTGAGAAAGAATTTTGTCTCAGTAATTTTCTTTAGTCGCCATTGGCTAATTTAGTTTTTCGTTCCTAGATTAATTATTTATTGTTCGATTTGTATAAAACAAAGTGCATATGCTCCGTGGTCTCAATTGTAATTTTTTTTGTTACCGTGAAATTTTTCTGCACGCAACGGAAGTGGCGTAATATTAACAAAAACTACAATTTTGACAGTTCAGTACCACTTTTTGAAAGCAAATATTATTTTTTTCGATATCTGATATAGCAAAAAGGAAGCGCGCAGTAAAGGGGCACAAATCGTTAGTTCAGATTTTTTTTATTTCAATTTCATTTTCGGGCAATTTCGAATAAATGTAAAAAAAAGTGTAACAATCAGTTATTTACAACCCATTCAACGTCTTCATATTTTGAACTATGTATTCGTAACGTTCATAAACTCGTAGTAATAATCCAGACGAGGAGAATGTATGCACAAAATAGTTCGTAATATGAGCAATTGCCGAGAAATATGCAATTTTGCATGCATCACTTTTCACGTTATTTTGCCTATAAAATAGTAAATTATTATCCGATTTTCAATATTTTTTTTTCATTCGATGCCTAATGCCAATTTGGACTAGGTTAAGCCAATTTTACAGTTTCACTGTTACTGGAAATGACGTCATTTTGGCAAAAACTGTATTTTTAACCTAAAAAAACAAATATTTTATTCAAATGAGTCTTTTTTTATAATACTTTTAAAATTATGATATTTGAATCCCATCAACGAATAGCATTAACCCATACGATCATACAGATACCACAAAAAAGTTTCTAACTTGTACGGTTGCCGAGAAATAGATGATTTTCTACAAGTCACTTTTCAAGCTTTTTGGTCTATAAAAGTGTCTATTATTATTCAATTTTCATACAATTTTCATCATTTGATGCCTTATGCCATTTATGATTGCATTAAACTAATTTAAGATTTTTATTATCACCGGAAGTAATGTCTTTTTTGCAAAAACCGTATTTTTAGACTTCAAAACAAATATTTTTTTAAGTGTATTATATTTTTTATTTGTTTAACGTTATAATGTTTGATTATAATGGTCATTTAGATTGGATCAATACAATCATATTGATGTCAAAAATTTGCTTCTAGCATATTCCCTTGTCGAGAAATAACCAATTTTCTCAGGATCACTTTTTAAGTTTTTTCACCTTTTTAATTTCAGTGTATGGGATCTAGGTTTAGCATTTATTGCCTGATACGCATAAAACAAAGTTTGTATCTTTCTATGTTTCATGTTGCAAATTCGCAACTTATTTGCTGCCGATAATGATTTCTTTTGTCACCGGATGTGACGTAAATTTGCCAGATTTTGCAATTTTGACCGATCTTTTCGCAAGCAAATATTACTTTTACAAGTCTGATAGAGGATGTCACTGAATCAAAAAAAAAAATACAGTATCGTTTGGTAGCTGGATAGATCGGCTATTGTTTGACGTGTTTCCTGTCTGATTCCTGAAAGCCGATTCAGTGCTGTGGAGGAAATGCAGCAGGTTGGACAGGCAACCTTGTCCTTGTCATGTACATTTGGACATCCCCGCCCCTCCTTAAACATGTGTACATAGGACCTCGGTTTCGCATCTACTCTGATCTACTATTCTAGGGCACCATCCCTACACCTTTGACAAGGGAGGAACTATGCTGACGAATCTGAATATTGCAAGGGTGCTCTCTTCGTAACGAAAAATCCATAACATCATAGTGTTATACTGAAGAACAATCTATACATTAGTAGTAATTTGTATATTATAACTTTGGTAGGATTAACTGAAGTTAATCTCATCAATTAATTAGCACCTTGGTGCCAGCTAGCTAGTGAACAGGAGATTAAGATTATTGTTGATTGGGTAATCATCAAAGCAGCCGCTACAGTTGTACGTGTGTTCATTTCACACGTGAATTAAAATAAGATTTTGGGTGTACGATACGTCTTTAGTATTTTCAGATACCGTAACGTTATCAAAATACGAGTCCCTATAGATAGCTGTCAATTTAATAGCCAAGTAAAGCTTACGTTCACTTTCGTGCATTTTGTCTTTGATGTAATTAGGCAATGGTAGGTTCGAGAATCGTCGCATTTCGTCTCATTGGTCGTTCTCATTTTTTCGACCCATGGTGTTAAGAACATTGATATCCAATACGCATTCCTTCTTCTACATGCCGTATGAAGAAGCGACAGTTAACAGAATTCACCTATCGATAAAATTCCCTTCCAAAAGAAAATTATTGGCCATTTTTATTTCCATTGAAGGCCTATAAATTATTTTTTAAAGATGGTATGAGATATTATTCGCAGTAAATAATAAGTTGTCGACGGCTTTATCATTGACCCGTGACAGTTGATTATTATTACTCAACGACACACACACGCTTGCCGATTAATTTACATAATCAGCTACATGGTTTTGATTAACACTCAACGGCAATCTGTATACGATCAGAATTATTTTTTTTCTGTCACTTATCAGAGTGAATCGCATGTAGGTACACAAAAACATTATTGCCTAAACCAAATATTTATCGCCCGCTCAGTCAGCCACGTAATCATAATGCTTTGCACGCGATGTCTGGGCCAATCAGCAAATGAGTTGGTTAGACAGCATGGTCACATGGTTTTTGTTTATATTTTCTATGGGTTTTAAAACTCGGGCGTGTCCGTTCAAAATCAATTCAGCGATAATATTTTGATAATATTTGATATCTGGAGATTCTCCGTTTTACAACAATGCCATTTACTATGCAAGAGGAATGATCGGTCGTTCCATAGCGAGCGAAGAAATATAACTAATTTCGCCGAGAATTTTAAGAAATAGGACAGATTTAAAAATACGGTACTCTTACAAAACGTTCAAATAAAGGTGTTCTAAAATCTTTTATTGCTATTTTGATCTTTTGTGTCGATAGATAGTATATTTATAGACTCATTTTTGAGAATATCTCATCAATATTTTTACCTATTTGCCTCTACTCCAATATTAGATTTTGCGCGATCCGACTCAAGATGGCGTGTTCAATGACAAATATTACGGGACGCTGATGATCTAGTATTTTGCTTTTTGAACTTTTATATGATATCAGAATGATACAAATTCGATGGTTAGGCAATAGATTATGAGATGCCGAAAATATAGTATTTTCCTCTTTTTTTGGAGCCTTTTCAGACTCGTTTATCTCGAAAACTACTTCTATTTCACTTCATAAACTTCTGTTACCCCGAGTCCTATCGGTCGTTTAGAGTATAAAAGTAAATTTAAAAGCATGGCAATGATATAAAGGACCCTGAAAGCCGATTCAGCACTGCTATGCAGGTCTAGTTATTATTATTATTATTATTTACCGCGGGAGCCTAGATCTCCATGATCGAAACAGATATCGATCTGGAATTAGATTTTCTGTTAGGAAACCATGTGGTGGCTACTTGATAAAATATTTTTGAAATTTCTGCGCATACCGGAAGTGACCGAACTTTTTATTTTGTCTAAAAATTGACAATTGGCCATAGTTTCGTCAATTCTTTATCCATTTTTAAACAAATTACCTTTTTGGAATCCCTGAATCTTTTCTTAAACAATGACTATCTCACATTTTTCGATTTCGAACATTCGTCTACGACTTTTAGCTTCGAAAATTGAAAACATGTTGTTTACGAGACAATTTTTGTTATTTTTCAAAATTTTCAAATTTGACCTACATTTTTGGATACCTGAAGTCCATGCAATTCCAGAAATATAAGTTTCATTCAGAGTTATCGCCCTTAATTTTTCGATTTTTTTTCGAATTTTCTTCCCATTTTGTGAGCTCGGATTTCGATTTACGGCAGAATTGACGTTTCTGAAACTTCTGGAACATGAAGCTATTGTCCAATACCAACGAATAAAGCAATTTCGACAAGAATCCTTAAACCGGAAGTGGTCGAAATAATGTGCAATATATTGAAAAAAATGAAAAAAGTGGATATTTTGGGGAAAAACGCGATTTCTCCGCCCGATATCAATGGATTAAAGAAAGGGTACCATTGGACTGTACTAGGATTGTACTATCGTATGATACCAAATTCATACGGATACAATGAACAGGCAGCAAAATATGGCACGCTGAAAATCAAGTATTTTCTGATTTTTAGCATTTTTGGACGCCTGTATCTCGAAAACTACTCCGGCGATTTTTATGAAACTTTCTTTATCGGGAGACCTTGTGGTAGTCTTGTGTACGAAACATTCCATTACGACTTTGAAATATCTGGAATAGGTGAAATAATGGACTGAAAATCGAAAAAAATCGTGAAATTTTGGAAAATGCTCTACTATTTTTTTATTTTAAGAGATTTTCAAAAAAAGGTTGTATATTCAGATAGCTGACCTAATTACGATGCTAACGACGTATATTCCATTGTCGAGAAATAACCAATTTTCTAGGGATCACTTTTTATGTTTTTTACCTTTTTAATTTCAGTTTATGGTTTCTGAGTTTATTATTTATTGCCTGATATGTATAAAACGATTCTCAATTGCGAATTCTCAACTTATTTGTTACCGATAATGATTTCTTTTGGCACCGGAAGTGAAGTAATTTTGCCAGATTTTACAATTTTGACCGGTGTATTTGTAAGCAAATATTACTTTTACAAATCTGATAGAGGGTGTCACTGAATCATAACAACTACAGTATCATTTGGTAGCTCGATGGATCGGCTATTGTATGACGCACTTCCTGTCTGATTCCTGAAAGCCGATTCAGCACTGCAGGTCTGCAGGTCTAGTTATTATTATTATTATTTTTTTTTTCCGCGGGAACCTATTTCTCCATGATCGAAAACAGATATCGATCTGGAACAAACTTTTCTATCGGGTAAAAATGTGGTGGCTAGTGCATAAACTATTTTTCAAACTTCTGCGCATAACGGAAGTGGCCGAACTTTGTAGGTTGTCGGGATATTGAAAATCAGCCATAATTTCGTCAATTCTTTACCCATTTTTAAACAAATGACATTTTCGGAAACCCTGAATCTTTTGCGAGATAATGGCTATCTCACATTTTTCAATTTCGAACATTCGTCTATGACTTCTATCGTTCGAAAATTGAAAAGACGTTGTTTATGAGACAATTTTTGTTATTTTTCAAAATTTGCAAATTTGACCTACATTTTTGGATTCCTGAAGTATATGCGATTCCAGTAATATAAGTTTCATTCCGAGTTATCGCCCTTTATTTTTCGAATTTTCTCCCCATTTTGTGCCCCATATATTTTTTGGAAAGGATAATACGATATTTCTGAAACCCCTGAAACATAAAGCCATATTGCCAGACAGTTGCATAAAGCAATTTCAACAACGATTCGTATACCGGAAGTAGTCGAAATAATGTCAGTTTTTTCGAAAAAAAAACTCAAAAAATGGGGTCTTTGGGAAAAGCGTGATTTCTTCGTCCCATATCAACCGATCAAATGGATTAAGGTATCATTGGTTTACATCGGAATTGGAGTATCGTATGATACCCAATTCATACAGATACGGTGATCCAGAAGTAAAATATGACACGCTGAAAATCAAGCATTTTTTGATTTGGAGCGTTTTTGGACGCCTTTATCTCGAAAACTGCTCCAGCGATTTTTCTTAAACTTTATCTTTTACTTTTCCGGTAGTCTTTAGCATGGATCCATCCATTAAGACCTATATATAATTGGAATAAGACAAAAAAGGGACTGAAAATTGAAAAAAGTAAAAAAATCGTGAAATTTTGGAAAATGCTCCACTATTTTTGTATTTGAAGAGATTTTAACAAAAAAAGATATATATTTAAAAAGCTGACCTAATTACGATTCTAATGATGTATAATATGTATGCAGTTATTGAAATTTAATTTTCAATATTTTGACATTTTGACATTTTTAACACTTTTGAACATAGGATTTCTCAGAAGTATTTTATTTGATCGTATAGTGTAGTATATCATTAGAGAGCCCTGTTCCCATGCAAACTCCAAAACTGGATGTGAAAACTACTCGACAATGATTCGTATACCGGAAGTAGTTCAAAAAACGACGAAAAATGTAAAAAAGATAAAAAAAGAATTGGAGCTCTTGCCAAAAGTTCGAATTCTCCGTCACATATTAGCGGACCAAAACAATTAAAGTGTCGCTGGATAGTTCCATTAATAGACGATCGCATAACATCTCAATAACACGAATTTGATTCTTAGGAAATAAATTATGGTACGCTGAAAACTACGTATTTTCCGTTTTGGAGCATTCTGAGACGCCTTTTTCTCGAAAACGACACCAACGATTTTTCTTAAACATTTTTTACTCAGAGTCCTATCGGTGGCCTAGCGTGTGCATCTAATAATAAAAGCGTTGCAATATTATAGGCGGTCCAAAAATGACATCAATCTTTGAAAAAAGTTGAAAAATCATTAAATTATTGAAAATGCTCTTTTATTTATCTTTTTTTTTCAAAAATTACTTAATGAATGTTTCTGATATTTCTGCTACAGGAAGTTAAGTATCTAATCAACTTGTTAAAGCAATTCCGACAATGATCAAAAAACCGGAAGTAGTCGAAAAAATCTCCGATATTTTGATTTTTTTTTTACATTTTTACAGAAAACTTTTTTATTTATGAATATATTTTGATGGTAGTTCACACAGAGTTAAAGTATCACCCTACTTGAGCAGAAGTGAGAAAGAATTTTGTCTCAGTAATTTTCTTTAGTCGCCATTGGCTAATTTAGTTTTTCGTACCTAGATTAATTATTTATTGTTCGATTTGTATAAAACAAAGTTCATATGCTCCGTGGTCCCAATTGTAATTTTTTTTATTACGGTGAAATTTTTCTGTCGGCAATGGAAGTGACGTAATATTAACAAAAACTACAATTTTGAGAGTTCGGTACCACTTTTTGAAAGCAAATATTATTTTTTCAAAACTGATATAACTAAAAGGATGCACCCTGCAAAGGTGCACAAAATCTTTAGCTCAGATTTTTTAATTTCAATTTCATTTTTGGGCAATTTCGAATAAAATGTAAAATAAAGTGTAAAATTCAGTTATTTACAATTCATTCAGCGTCTTCATATTTTGAACTATTTATTCGTAACTTTCATAAACTCGTAGTAATAATCCAGACGAGCAGAATGTATGCAAAAAATAGGTCGTAATATGTGCAATTGCCGAGAAATATGAAATTTTGCATTCATCACTTTTCACGTTATTTTGCCTATAAAAGAGTAAATTATTATCCGATTTTCAATATTTTTTTTTCATTCGATGGCTAATGCCAATTTGGACTAGGTTAAGCCAATTTTACAGTTTCACTGTTACAGGAAATGACGTCATTTTGGCAAAAACTGTATTTTTAACCTAAATAACAAATATTTTATTCAAATGAGGTTTTTTTATAATATTTTTTAAAATTATGATATTTGAATCCCATCACCGAATAGCATGAACCCATAGGATCATACAGATACCACAAAAAAGTTTCTAACTTGTACGGTTGCCGAGAAATAGACGATTTACTACAAGTCACTTTTCAAGCTTTTTGGTCTATAAAAGTGTCAATTATTATTCAATTTTCATACAATTTTCACCATGTTATGTCTTATGCCATTTATGATTGCAATGATCTGATTTAACATTTCCATTATCACCGGAAGTAATGTCATATTTGCAAAAACCGTATTTTTAGACTTAAAAACAAATATTTTTTTGAAGTGAGTTATATTTATTATTTGTTTAACGTTATAACGTTTGATTCTAATGGCCATTTAGATTGGATCAGTATAAACATACAGATATCAAAAAATTGCTTCTAGCATATTCCATTGTCGAGAAATAACCAATTTTCTAGGGATCACTTTTTATGTTTTTTACCTTTTTAATTTCAGTTTATGGTTTCTGAGTTTATTATTTATTGCCTGATATGTATAAAACGATTCTCAATTGCGAATTCTCAACTTATTTGTTACCGATAATGATTTCTTTTGGCACCGGAAGTGAAGTAATTTTGCCTGATTTTACAATTTTGACCGGTGTATTTGTAAGCAAATATTACTTTTACAAATCTGATAGAGGGTCTCACTGAATCATAACAACTACAGTATCATTTGGTAGCTCGATGGATCGGCTATTGAATGACGCACTTCCTGTCTGATTCCTGAAAGCCGATTCAGCACTGCAGGTCTGCAGGTCTAGTTATTATTATTATTATTTTTTTTTCCGCGGGCACCTATTTCTCCATGATCGAAAACAGATATCGATCTGGAACAAACTTTTCTATCGGGAAAACATGTGGTGGCTAGTGCATAAACTATTTTTCAAACTTCTGCGCATAACGGAAGTGGCCGAACTTTGTAGGTTGTCGGGATATTGAAAATCGGCCATAATTTCGTCAATTCTTTACCCATTTTTAAACAAATGACATTTTCGGAAACCCCGAATCTTTTGCGAGATAATGGCTATCTCACATTTTTCAATTTCGAACATTCGTCTATGACTTCTATCGTTCGAAAATTGAAAAGACGTTGTTTATGAGACAATTTTTGTTATTTTTCAAAATTTGCAAATTTGACCTACATTTTTGGATTCCTGAAGTATATGCGATTCCAGTAATATAAGTTTCATTCCGAGTTATCGCCCTTTATTTTTCGAATTTTTTTCGAATTTTCTGCCCATTTTGTGCCCCATATATTTTTTGGAAAGGATAATACGATATTTCTGAAACCCCTGAAACATAAAGCCATATTGCCAGACAGTTGCATAAAGCAATTTCAACAACGATTCGTAAACCGGAAGTAGTCGAAATAATGTAAGATTGTTCGAAAAAAAAATCAAAAAATGGGGTCTTTGGGAAAAACGTGATTTCTTCGTCCCATATCAACCGATCAAATGGATTAAGGTATCATTGGTTTACATCGGAATTGGAGTATCGTATGATACCCAATTCATACAGATACGGTGATCCAGAAGTAAAATATCACACGCTGAAAATCAAGCATTTTTTGATTTGGAGCGTTTTTGGACGCCTTTATCTCGAAAACTACTCCAGCGATTTTTCTTAAACTTTATCTATCGATGGTCCTTCCGGTAGTCTTTAGCATGGATCCATCCATTAAGACCTATATATAATTGGAATAAGACAAAAAGGGGACTGAAAATTGAAAAAAGTCAAAAAATCGTGAAATTTTGGAAAATGCTCCACTATTTTTGTATTTGAAGAGATTTTAACAAAAAAAGATATATATTTAAAAAGCTGACCTAATTACGATTCTAATGATGTATAATATGTATGCAGTTATTGAAATTTAATTTTCAATATTTTGACATTTTGACATTTTTAACACTTTTGAACATAGGATTTCTCAGAAGTATTTTATTTGATCGTATAGTGTAGTATATCATTAGAGAGCCCTGTTCCCATGCAAACTCCAAAACTGGATGTGAAAACTACTCGACAATGATTCGTATACCGGAAGTAGTTCAAAAAACGACGAAAAATGTAAAAAAGATAAAAAAAGAATTGGAGCTCTTGCCAAAAGTTCGAATTCTCCGTCACATATTAGCGGACCAAAACAATTAAAGTGTCGCTGGATAGTTCCATTAATAGATGATCGTATAACATCTCAATAACACGAATTTGATTCTTAGGAAATAAATTATGGTACGCTGAAAACTACGTATTTTCCGTTTTGGAGCATTCTGAGACGCCTTTTTCTCGAAAACGACACCTACGATTTTTCTTAAACATTTTTTACTCAGAGTCCTATCGGTGGCCTAGCGTGTGCATCTAATAATAAAAGCGTTGCAATATTATAGGTGGTCCAAAAATGACATCAATCTTTGAAAAAAGTTGAAAAATCATTAAATTATTTAAAATGCTCTTTTATTTATCTTTTTTTTCAAAAATTACTTAATGAATGTTTCTGATATTTCTGCTACAGGAAGTTAAGTATCTAATCAACTTGTTAAAGCTATTCCGACAATGATCGAAAAACCGGAAGTAGTCGAAAAAATCTCCGATATTTTGAATTTTTTTTTACATTTTTACAAAAAACTTTTTTATTTATGAATATTTTTTGATGGTAGTTCACACAGAGTTAAAGTATCACCCTACTTGAGCAGAAGTGAGAAAGAATTTTGTCTCAGTAATTTTCTTTAGTCGCCATTGGCTAATTTAGTTTTTCCTACCTAGATTAATTATTTATTGTTCGATTTGTATAAAACAAAGTGCCTATGCTCCGTGGTCTCAATTGTAATTTTTCTTGTTACCGTGAAATTTTTCTGCACGCAACGGAAGTGGCGTAATATTAACAAAAACTACAATTTTCACAGGTCAGTACCACTTTTTGAAAGCAAATATTATTTTTTTCGAAATCTGATATAGCAAAAAGGATGCGCGCTGTAAAGGGACACAATTTCAATTTCACTTTCGGGCAATTTCGAATAAATGTAAAAAAAAGTGTAACAATCAGTTATTTACAACCCATTCAACGTCTCCATATTTTGAACTATTTATTCGTAACTTTCATAAACTCGTAGTAATAATCCAGACGAGGAGAATGTATGCAAAAAATAGGTCGTAATGTGAGCAATTGCCGAGAAATATGCAATTTTGCATGCATCACTTTTCACGTTATTTTGCCTATAAAAGAGTATATTATTATCTGATTTTCAATAATTTTTTTTCATTCGATGGCTAATGCCAATTTGGACTAGGTTAAGCCAATTTTACAGTTTCACTGTTACAGGAAATGACGTCATTTTGGCAAAAACTGTATTTTTAACCTAAATAACAAATATTTTATTCAAATGAGGTTTTTTTATAATATTTTTTAAAATTATGATATTTGAATCCCATCACCGAATAGCATGAACCCATAGGATCATACAGATACCACAAAAAAGTTTCTAACTTGTACGGTTGCCGAGAAATAGACGATTTACTACAAGTCACTTTTCAAGCTTTTTGGTCTATAAAAGTGTCAATTATTATTCAATTTTCATACAATTTTCGCCATGTTATGTCTTATGCCATTTATGATTGCAATGATCTGATTTAACATTTCCATTATCACCGGAAGTAATGTCATATTTGCAAAAACCGTATTTTTAGACTTAAAAACAAATATTTTTTTGAAGTGAGTTATATTTATTATTTGTTTAACGTTATAACGTTTGATTCTAATGGCCATTTAGATTGGATCAGTATAAACATACAGATATCAAAAAATTGCTTCTAGCATATTCCATTGTCGAGAAATAACCAATTTTCTAGGGATCACTTTTTATGTTTTTTACCTTTTTAATTTCAGTTTATGGTTTCTGAGTTTATTATTTATTGCCTGATATGTATAAAACGATTCTCAATTGCGAATTCTCAACTTATTTGTTACCGATAATGATTTCTTTTGGCACCGGAAGTGAAGTACTTTTGCCTGATTTTACAATTTTGACCGGTGTATTTGTAAGCAAATATTACTTTTACAAATCTGATAGAGGGTCTCACTGAATCATAACAACTACAGTATCATTTGGTAGCTCGATGGATCGGCTATTGAATGACGCACTTCCTGTCTGATTCCTGAAAGCCGATTCAGCACTGCAGGTCTGCAGGTCTAGTTATTATTATTATTATTTTTTTTTCCGCGGGAACCTATTTCTCCATGATCGAAAACAGATATCGATCTGGAACAAACTTTTCTATCGGGAAAACATGTGGTGGCTAGTGCATAAACTATTTTTCAAACTTCTGCGCATAACGGAAGTGGCCGAACTTTGTAGGTTGTCGGGATATTGAAAATCGGCCATAATTTCGTCAATTCTTTACCCATTTTTAAACAAATGACATTTTCGGAAACCCCGAATCTTTTGCGAGATAATGGCTATCTCACATTTTTCAATTTCGAACATTCGTCTATGACTTCTATCGTTCGAAAATTGAAAAGACGTTGTTTATGAGACAATTTTTGTTATTTTTCAAAATTTGCAAATTTGACCTACATTTTTGGATTCCTGAAGTATATGCGATTCCAGTAATATAAGTTTCATTCCGAGTTATCGCCCTTTATTTTTCGAATTTTTTTCGAATTTTCTGCCCATTTTGTGCCCCATATATTTTTTGGAAAGGATAATACGATATTTCTGAAACCCCTGAAACATAAAGCCATATTGCCAGACAGTTGCATAAAGCAATTTCAACAACGATTCGTGAACCGGAAGTAGTCGAAATAATGTAAGATTTTTCGAAAAAAAAAATCAAATGGATTAAGGTATCATTGGTTTACATCGGAATTGGAGTATCGTTAGATACCCATTTTTAACACTTTTGAACATAGGATTTCTCAGAAGTATTTTATTTGATCGTATAGTGTAGTATATCATTAGAGAGCCCTGTTCCCATGCAAACTCCAAAACTGGATGTGAAAACTACTCGACAATGATTCGTATACCGGAAGTAGTTCAAAAAAAGACGAAAAATGTAAAAAAGATAAAAAAAGAATTGGAGCTCTTGCCAAAAGTTCGAATTCTCCGTCACATATTAGCGGACCAAAACAATTAAAGTGTCGCTGGATAGTTCCATTAATAGATGATCGTATAACATCTCAATAACACGAATTTGATTCTTAGGAAATAAATTATGGTACGCTGAAAACTACGTATTTTCCGTTTTGGAGCATTCTGAGACGCCTTTTTCTCGAAAACGACACCTACGATTTTTCTTAAACATTTTTTACTCAGAGTCCTATCGGTGGCCTAGCGTGTGCATCTAATAATAAAAGCGTTGCAATATTATAGGTGGTCCAAAAATGACATCAATCTTTGAAAAAAGTTGAAAAATCATTAAATTATTGAAAATGCTCTTTTATTTATCTTTTTTTTCAAAAATTACTTAATGAATGTTTCTGATATTTCTGCTACAGGAAGTTAAGTATCTAATCAACTTGTTAAAGCTATTCCGACAATGATCGAAAAACCGGAAGTAGTCGAAAAAATCTCCGATATTTTGAATTTTTTTTACATTTTTACAAAAAACTTTTTTATTTATGAATATTTTTTGATGGTAGTTCACACAGAGTTAAAGTATCACCCTACTTGAGCAGAAGTGAGAAAGAATTTTGTCTCAGTAATTTTCTTTAGTCGCCATTGGCTAATTTAGTTTTTCCTACCTAGATTAATTATTTATTGTTCGATTTGTATAAAACAAAGTGCCTATGCTCCGTGGTTTCAATTGTAATTTTTCTTGTTACCGTGAAATTTTTCTGCACGCAACGGAAGTGGCGTAATATTAACAAAAACTACAATTTTCACAGGTCAGTACCACTTTTTGAAAGCAAATATTATTTTTTTCGAAATCTGATATAGCAAAAAGGATGCGCGCTGTAAAGGGACACAATTTCAATTTCACTTTCGGGCAATTTCGAGTAAATGTAAAAAAAAGTGTAACAATCAGTTATTTACAACCCATTCAACGTCTCCATATTTTGAACTATTTATTCGTAACTTTCATAAACTCGTAGTAATAATCCAGACGAGGAGAATGTATGCAAAAAAATAGGTCGTAATGTGAGCAATTGCCGAGAAATATGCAATTTTGCATGCATCACTTTTCACGTTATTTTGCCTATAAAAGAGTATATTATTATCTGATTTTCAATAATTTTTTTTCATTCGATGCCTAATGCCAATTTGGACTAGGTTAAGCTAATTTTACAGTTTCACTGTTGCGGGAAATGACGTCATTTTGAAAAAACTATACTTTTAACCTAAAAAACAAATATTTTATTCAAAAGAGTCTTTTTTATAATATTTTAAAAATTATGATATTTTAAATCCCATCAACGAATAGCATGACCCCATACGATCATGCAGATACCACAAAAAAAGTTTCTAACTTGTACGGTTGCCGAGAAATAGACGATTTTCTACAGGTCACTTTCCAAGCTTTTTGGTCTATAAAAGTGTCAATTATTATTCAATTTTCATAGAATTTTCACCATGTGATGCCTTATGCACTTTAGGATTGCAATGATCTGATTTAACATTTCCATTATCACCGGAAGTAATGTCATATTTGCAAAAACCGTATTTTTAGACTTCAAAACAAATATTTTATTCAAATGAGTCTGATTTGTAATGTTTATACAATTATGATATTTGATTCCAATCAACAAATAGATTAAGCCCATACGGTCATATAAATACCAAAAAATGGTTTCTAACTTGTACGGTTGCCGAGAAATGGACGATTTTCTACACGTCACTTTTCAAGGTTTTTAGTCTATAAAAGTGGCAATTATTATTCGATTTACATAAAATTTTCACCATGTGATGCCTTATGCCATTTATGATTGCAATGATCTGATTTAACATTTCCATTATCACCGGAAGTAATGTCATATTCGCAAAAACCGTATTTTTAGACTTCCAAACAAAATTTTACTCCAAAATTAGATTTTGCGCGATCCGACTCAAGATGGCGTGTTCAATGACAAATATTACGGGACGCTGAAGATCTAGTATTTTCCCTTTTGGATTTTTATATGATATCAGAATGATACAAATTCGATGGTTAGGCAATAGATTATGAGATGCCGAAAATGTAGTATTTTCCTCTTTTCTTGGAGCCCTTTCGGGCTCGTTTATCTCGAAAACTACTTCTATTTCACTTCTTAAACTTCTGTTACCCCGAGTCCTATCGGTCGTTTACAGTATAAAGGTAAATTTAAAAGCATGGCAATGATATAAAGGACCCTGAAAGCCGATTCAGCACTGCTATGCAGGTCTAGTTAGGCTTTCAGACTGACTATTGTTTTTACTAAAATTATTATTATTATTAGGCTTTCAGACTTTCGTCTGAAAGACTATTGTTTTTACTAAAATTATTAGGGTTTCACACTGCGAAGCTTTTGTGAAACACTATTGTTTTTGTTAAAATTATTAGGGTTTCACACTGCGTAGCTTGTGTGAAACACTATTGTTTTTGTTAAAATTATTATTCTTCTTATTATTATTCAGATTCCAATTTGAATAGATCTCAGCAACTACGTGTCGCATCGTTATGATTTCTTCGATTTTACTGGGAAAGTGGGTGTGACTTAGAGGATAAAGCTATTTTGAACGTTCTGCGACAATGCGAAATGTCCGAAATCACCAAATTATCGTTTTTATACGTCCACATTCATAATGTGAACGTATTATGCCGTCACCCCTGTCTATGTGTGTGTGTGTGTATGTGTGTGTGTGTGTGTGTGTGTGTGTGTGTCTGTGGTTCGCCTAGAGGGCGCAATTCTTCATGGATTTTTTTCACACTTGGTATACTTATTCCTTATACCCCAAGGAAGATCCCTATTGTTTTTGGGGCATGCCCGACCCCCAGGGGCCGAGCCACGCCCATTTCTAGTATTTGTTTGTTTGTCGCCTACAGGCCACATTTCTTAACTTATAATCTTGAAACTTTGCATACACATTCTTTGTACCCTAAGGAACATCCCTATCGTTTGGGGTGTATGCCCCACCCCCAGGGGCAGAGCCACGCCCATTTTCTTTTCTTGTGTCTCTGTGTCGCCTACAGGGCGCAATTCTTACTGGATTTTCTTCAAACTTGGTATACGTATTCCTTATACCCTAAGGAAGATCTCTATTGTTTTTGGTGCATGCCCGACCCCTAGGGACAGAGCCACGCCCATTTCTAGTATGTATTTGTTTGTAGTCTACAGGCCACATTTCTTAACTTATAATTTTGAAACTTAGCATACACATTCTTTGTACCCTAAGGAACATCCCTATCATTTGGGGTGCATGCCCACCCCCCTGGGGCAGAGCCACACCCATTTTCTTATCGTGTGTCTTTGTGTCGCATACAGGGCACAATTCTTATTGGATTTTCTTTAAAACTTTGTATACTTACTCTTTATACTCTAAGGATGATCCCTATCGTTTGGGGTGCATGCCCACCCCCCCCCCAGTGGCAGAGCCACGCCCATTTTCTTTTTGTGTGTCTCTGTGTCGCCTAGAAGCCGCAATTTTAACTGTATTTTCTTAAAACTTGTATACTTACCCTCAGGATGATCCGTATTGTTTTTTGGTGCATGCCCGACCCCCAATGGCAGAGCCACGCCCATTCCTTGTATTTATTTGTTTGTCGTCTACAAGCCACATTTATTAACGTATCATCTTGAAACTTTGAATGATTATTCTTTGTACCCTAAGGAACATTTCTATCATTTGGGGTGCATGCCCAACCCCCAGGGGCAGAGTCACGCCCATTTTCTTTTTGTGTGTCGCCTACAGGCCATAATTCTTAATCGGTCATCTTGAAACTTAAAATACTTATTCCTTATACCCTAAGGATGACCCCTTTTGTTTTGGGTGCATGCCCGACCCCCATGGGACAGCAACACCCATTTCGTGTATTTGTTTGTCTGTCGTCTACAGGCTGCATTTCTTAATGTATCATCTTGAAACTTTGAATACTTATTCTTTTTACCTTAAGGAAGATCCCTATTGTTTTTGGTGCATGCCCAACCCCAAAGGACAGTGCCACGCCCATTTTTTTTTTGTCTGTCTGTGTGTGACCTACAGCCCACAATTCTTAATCGATCGTCTTGAAAACTTTTTTTATACTTATTCCTTATACCCTAAGGCTGACCACTATTATTTTTGGTGCATTACGGAGCGGCGTGAAGCTAGCTTGTTGTTCGGTATTCGCGAATACCGAACAACGAGCCAGTTTGTTGTTCGGTATTCGCGAATACCGAACAACGAGCTGGTTTGATGTTCGGTATTCACCGTATATGGAATAAGTAATATAATAAAGGTACTTTTGTAGGGAACACGCCACAGGCGGGTTTTAATGAGCTTAAATAGACAATAAAACTTCAGGCTTCTGGGAAATAGATTTTAACAACTCCTCTTTCTATCCGAAGAAAGAGCTGTTACATATTGGCGAATACCGAACAACGAGCTGGTTTGTTGTTCGGTATTCACCGTATATGGAATTATTAATATAATAATGGTACTTTTGTAAGGAACACGCCATAGGCGGGTTTTCGTGAGCTTAAATAGACGATAAAACTTCAAATTTCTGGGAAATAGATTCTAACAACTTCTCTTTCTATCCGAAGAAAGAGCTGTTACACATTGGCGAATAACGAACAACGAGCCAGTTTGTTGTTCGGTATTGGCGAATAACGAACAACGAGCTGGTTTGTTGTTCGGTATTCATCGTATATGGAATTAGTAATATAATAAAAGTACTTTTGTAGGGAACACGCCACAGACGGGGTTTTATGAGCTTAAATGGACAATAAAACTTCAAACTTCTGGGAAATAGATTCTAACAACTTCTCTTTCTATCCGAAGAAAGAGCTGTTACATATTGGCGAATAACGAACAACGAGCCAGTTTGTTGTTCGTTATTGGCGAATAACGAACAACGAGCTGGTTTGTTGTTCGGTATTGGCGAATACCGAACAACGAGCTGGTTTGTTGTTCGGTATTCACCGTATATGGAATAAGTAATATAATAAAGGTACTTTTGTAGGGAACACGCCACAGGCGGGCTTTAATGAGCTTAAATAGACAATAAAACTTCAGGCTTCTGGGAAATAGATTTTAACAACTTCTCTTTCTATCCGAAGAAAGAGCTGTTACATATTGGCGAATACCGAACAACGAGCCAGTTTGTTGTTCGGTATTCGCGAATACCGAACAACGAGCTGATTTGTTGTTCGGTATTCACCGTATATGGAATAAGTAATATAATAAAGGTACTTTTGTAGGGAACACGCCACAGGCGGGTTTTAATGAGCTTAAATAGACAATAAAACTTAAAACTTCTGGGAAATACATTTTAACAACATTTCTTTCTATCCGAAGAAAGATCTGTTACATATTGGCGAATAACGAACAACGAGCCAGTTTGTTGTTCGGTATTCGCGAATAACGAACAACGAGCTGGTTTGTTGTTCGTTATTCGCGAATACCGAACAACGAGCTGGTTTTTTGTTCGGTATTCACCGTATATGGAATTATTAATATAATAAAGGTACTTTTGTAGGGAACACGCCACAGGCGGGTTTTAATGAGCTTAAATAGACAATAAAACTTAAAACTTCTGGGAAATACATTTTAACAACTTCTCTTTCTATCCGAAGAAAGATCTGTTACATATTGGCGAACAACGAGCCAGTTTGTTGTTCGGTATTGGCGAATAACGAACAACGAGCTGGTTTGTTGTTCGGCATTCACCGTATATGGAATAAGTAATATAATAAAGGTACTTTTGTAGGGAACACGCCACAGGCGGGTTTTAATGAGCTTAAATAGACAATAAAACTTCAGGCTTCTGGGAAATAGATTTTAACAACTTCTCTTTCTATGCGAAGATAGAGCTGTTACATATTGGCGAATACCGAACAACGAGCCAGTTCGTTGTTCGGTATTCGCGAATACCGAACAACGAGCTGGTTTGTTGTTCGGTATTCACCGTATATGGAATAAGTAATATGATAAAGGTACTTTTGTAGGGAACACACCACAGGCGGGTTTTAATGAGCTTAAGTAGACAATAAAACTTAAAACTTCTGGGAAATACATTTTAACAACTTCTCTTTCTATTCGAAGAAAGATCTGTTACATATTGGCGAATAACGAACAACGAGCCAGTTTGTTGTTCGGTATTGGCGAATAACGAACAACGAGCTGGTTTGTTGTTCGGTATTGGCGAATACCGAACAACGAGCTGGTTTGTTGTTCGGTATTCACCGTATATGGAATTAGTAATATAATAAAGGTACTTTTGTAGGGAACACGCCACAGGCGGGTTTTTATGAGCTTAAATAGACAATTAAACTTCAAACGTCTGGGAAATAGATTCTAACAACTTCTCTTTCTATCCGAAGAAAGATCTGTTACACATTGGCGAATAACGAACAACAAGCCAGTTTGTTGTTCGGTATTGGCGAATAACGAACAACGAGCTGGTTTGTTGTTCGGTATTCACCGTAAATGGAATTATTAATATAATAAAGGTACTTTTGTAAGGAAAAAGCCACAGGCGGGTTTTTGTGAGCTTAAATAGACGATACAACTTCAAACTTCTGGGAAATAGATTCTAACAACTTCTCTTTCTATCCGAAGAAAGAGCTGTTACACATTGGCGAATAACGAACAACGAGCCAGTTTGTTGTTCGGTATTGGCGAATAACGAACAACGAGCTGGTTTGTTGTTCGGTATTCACCGTATATGGAATTAGTAATATAATAAAGGTACTTTTGTAGGGAACACGCCACAGGCGGGTTTTATGAGCTTAAATAAACACTAAAACTTCAAACTTCTGGGAAATAAATTCTAACAACTTCTCTTTCTATCCGAAGAAAGAGCTGTTACATATTGGTGAATAACGAACAACGAGCCAGTTTGTTGTTCGGTATTGGCGAATAACGAACAACGAGCTGGTTTGTTGTTCGGTATTCGCGAATACCGAACAACGAGCTGGTTTGTTGTTCGGTATTCACCGTATATGGAATAAGTAATATAATAAAGGTACTTTTGTAGGGAACACGCCACAGGCGGGTTTTAATGAGCTTAAATAGACAATAAAACTTCAGGCTTCTGGGAAATAGATTTTAACAACTTCTCTTTCTATCCGAAGAAAGAAGAGCTGTTACATATTGGCGAATACCGAACAACGAGCCAGTTTGTTGTTCGGTATTCGCGAATACCGAACAACGAGCTGGTTTGTTGTTCGGTATTCACCGTATATGGAATTATTAATATAATAAAGGTACTTTTGTAGGAAACACGCCACAGGCGGGTTTTAATGAGCTTAAATAGACAATAAAACTTAAAACTTCTGGGAAATACATTTTAACAACTTCTCTTTCTATCCGAAGAAAGAGCTGTTACATATTGGCGAATAACGAACAACGAGCCAGTTTGTTGTTCGGTATTGGCGAATAACGAACAACGAGCTGGTTTGTTGTTCGGCATTCACCGTATATGGAATAAGTAATATAATAAAGGTACTTTTGTAGGGAACACGCCACAGGCGGGTTTTCATGAACTTAAATAGACGATAAAACTTCAAACTTCTGGGAAATAGATTCTAACAACTTCTCTTTCTATCCGAAGAAAGAGCTGTACAAAAGGTACTTTTGTAGGGAACACGCCACAGGCGGGTTTTAATGAGCTTAAATAGACAATAAAACTTCAGGCTTCTGGGAAATAGATTTTAACAACTTCTCTTTCTATCCGAAGAAAGAAGAGCTGTTACATATTGGCGAATACCGAACAACAAACCAGCTCGTTGTTCGGTATTCGCGAATACCGAACAACAAACTGGCTCGTTGTTCGTTATTCGCCAATATGTAACAGATCTTTCTTCGGATAGAAAGAGAAGTTGTTAAAATGTATTTCCCAGAAGTTTTAAGTTTTATTGTCTATTTAAGCTCATTAAAACCCGCCTGTAGCGTGTTCCCTACAAAAGTACCTTTATTATATTACTTATTCCATATACGGTGAATACCGAACAACAAACCAGCTCGTTGTTCGGTATTCGCGAATACCGAACAACAAACTGGCTCGTTGTTCGGTATTCGCCAATATGTAACAGCTCTTTCTTCGGATAGAAAGAGAAGTTGTTAAAATCTATTTCCCAAAAGCCTGAAGTTTTATTGTCTATTTAAGCTCATTAAAACCCGCCTGTGGCTCGTTGTTCGGTATTCGCCAATATGTAACAGCTCTTTCTTCGGATAGAAAGAGAAGTTGTTAAAATCTATTTCCCAGAAGCCGGAAGTTTTATTGTCTATTTAAGCTCATTAAAACCCGCCTGTGGCGTGTTCCCTACAAAAGTACCTTTATTATATTACTTATTCCATATACGGTGAATACCGAACAACAAACCAGCTCGTTGTTCGGTATTCGCCAATACCGAACAACAAACTGGCTCGTTGTTCGTTATTCGCCAATATGTAACAGCTCTTTCTTTGGATAGAAAGAGAAGTTGTTAGAATCTATTTCCCAGAAGTTTGAAGTTTTATTGTCTATTTAAGCTCATAGAAACCCGCCTGTGGCGTGTTCCCTACAAAAGTACCTTTATTATATTACTAATTCCATATACGGTGAATACCGAACAACAAACCGGCTCGTTGTTCGTTATTCGCCAATACCGAACAACAAACTGGCTCGTTGTTCGTTATTCGCCAATGTGTAACAGCTCTTTCTTCGTATAGAAAGAGAAGTTGTTAGAATCTATTTCCCAGAAGTTTGAAGTTTTATCGTCTATTTAAGCTCACAAAAACCCGCCTGTGGCGTGTTCCTTACAAAAGTACCTTTATTATATTAATAATTCCATATACGGTGAATACCGAACAACAAACCAGGTCGTTGTTCGGTATTCGTGAATACCGAACAACAAACCAGCTCGTTGTTCGTTATTCGCGAATACCGAACAACAAACTGGCTCGTTGTTCGTTATTCGCCAATATGTAACAGCTCTTTCTTTGGATAGAAAGAGAAGTTGTTAGAATCTATTTCCCAGAAGTTTGAAGTTTTATTGTCTATGTAAGCTCATAGAAACCCGCCTGAGGCGTGTTCCCTACAAAAGTACATTTATTATATTACTAATTCCATATACGGTGAATAACGAACAACAAACCAGCTCGTTGTTCGTTATTCGCCAATACCGAACAACAAACTGGCTCGTTGTTCGTTATTCGCCAATGTGTAACAGCTCTTTCTTCGGATAGAAAGAGAAGTTGTTAGAATCTATTTCCCAGAAGTTTGAAGTTTTATCGTCTATTTAAGCTCATAAAAACCCGCCTGTGGCGTGTTCCTTACAAAAGTATCTTTATTATATTAATAATTCCATATACGGTGAATACCGAACAACAAACCAGCTCGTTGTTCGGTATTCGTGAATACCGAACAACAAACCAGCTCGTTGTTCGTTATTCGCGAATACCGAACAACAAACCAGCTCGTTGTTCGTTATTCGCCAATATGTAACAGATCTTTCTTCGGATAGAAAGAGAAGTTGTTAAAATGTATTTCCCAGAAGTTTTAAGTTTTATTGTCTATTTAAGCTCATTAAAACCCGTCTGTAGCGTGTTCCCTACAAAAGTACCTTTATTATATTACTTATTCCATATACGGTGAATACCGAACAACAAACCAGCTCGTTGTTCGGTATTCGCGAATACCGAACAACAAACTGGCTCGTTGTTCGGTATTCGCCAATATGTAACAGCTCTTTCTTCGGATAGAAAGAGAAGTTGTTAAAATCTATTTCCCAGAAGCCTGAAGTTTTATTGTCTATTTAAGCTCATTAAAACCCGCCTTTGGCGTGTTCCCTACAAAAGTACCTTTATTATATTACTTATTCCATATACGGTGAATACCGAACAACAAACCAGCTCGTTGTTCGTTATTCGCGAATACCGAACAACAAACTGGCTCGTTGTTCGTTATTCGCCAATATGTAACAGATCTTTCTTCGGATAGAAAGAGAAGTTGTTAAAATGTATTTCCCAGAAGTTTTAAGTTTTATTGTCTATTTAAGCTCATTAAAACCCGCCTGTAGCGTGTTCCCTACAAAAGTACCTTTATTATATTACTTATTCCATATACGGTGAATACCGAACAACAAACCAGCTCGTTGTTCGGTATTCGCGAATACCGAACAACAAACTGGCTCGTTGTTCGGTATTCGCCAATATGTAACAGCTCTTTCTTCGGATAGAAAGAGAAGTTGTTAAAATCTATTTCCCAAAAGCCTGAAGTTTTATTGTCTATTTAAGCTCATTAAAACCCGCCTGTGGCGTGTTCCCTACAAAAGTTCCTTTATTATATTACTTATTCCATATACGGTGAATACCGAACAACAAACTGGCTCGTTGTTCGTTATTCGCCAATATGTAACAGCTCTTTCTTCGGATAGAAAGAGAAGTTGTTAGAATCTATTTCCCAGAAGTTTGAAGTTTTATTGTCTATTTAAGCTCATAGAAACCCGCCTGTGGCGTGTTCCCTACAAAAGTACCTTTATTATATTACTAATTCCATATACGGTGAATACCGAACAACAAACAAACTGGCTCGTTGTTCGTTATTCGCCAATGTGTAACAGTTCTTTCTTCGGATAGAAAGAGAAGTTGTTAGAATCTATTTCCCAGAAGTTTGAAGTTTTATCGTCTATTTAAGCTCATAAAAACCCGCCTGTGGCGTGTTCCTTACAAAAGTACCTTTATTATATTAATAATTCCATATACGGTGAATACCGAACAACAAACCAGCTCGTTGTTCGGTATTCGTGAATACCGAACAACAAACCAGCTCGTTGTTCGTTATTCGCGAATACCGAACAACAAACCAGCTCGTTGTTCGTTATTCGCGAATACCGAACAACAAACTGGCTCGTTGTTCGTTATTCGCAAATATGTAACAGATCTATCTTCGGATAGAAAGAGAAGTTGTTAAAATGTATTTCCCAGAAGTTTTAAGTTTTATTGTCTATTCGCGAATACCGAACAACAAACTGACGTGTTCCCTACAAAAGTACCTTTATTATATTACTTATTCCATATACGGTGAATACCGAACAACAAACCAGCTCGTTGTTCGGTATTCGCGAATACCGAACAACAAACCAGCTCGTTGTTCGTTATTCGCCAATACCGAACAACAAACTGGCTCGTTGTTCGTTATTCGCCAATATGTAACAGTTCTTTCTTCGGATAGAAAGAGAAGTTGTTAGAATCTATTTCCCAGAAGTTTGAAGTTTTATTGTCTATTTAAGCTCATAAAACCCCGCCTGTGGCATGTTCCCTACAAAAGTACTTTTATTATATTACTAATTCCATATACGATGAATACCGAACAATAAACCAGCTCGTTGTTCGTTATTCGCCAATACCGAACAACAAACTGGCTCGTTGTTCGTTATTCGCCAATGTGTAACAGCTCTTTCTTCGGATAGAAAGAGAAGTTGTTAGAATCTATTTCCCAGAAGTTTGAAGTTTTATCGTCTATTTAAGTTCATGAAAACCCGCCTGTGGCGTGTTCCTTACAAAAGTACCTTTATTATATTAATAATTCCATATACGGTGAATACCGAACAACAAATCAACTCGTTGTTCGGTATTCGTGAATACCGAACAACAAACCAGCTCGTTGCTCGTTATTCGCCAATATGTAACAGATCTTTCTTCGGATAGAAAGAGAAGTTGTTAAAATGTATTTCCCAGAAGTTTTAAGTTTTATTGTCTATTTAAGCTCATTAAAATTCGCCTGTGGCGTGTTCCCTACAAAAGTACCTTTATTATAATACTTATTCCATATACGGTGAATACCGAACAACAAACCAGCTCGTTGTTCGGTATTCGCGAATACCGAACAAGAAACCAGCTCGTTGTTCGTTATTCGCGAATACCGAACAACAAACTGGCTCGTTGTTCGTTATTCGCCAATATGTAACAGATCTTTCTTCGGATAGAAAGAAAAGTTGGTAAATGTATTTCCCAGAAGTTTTAAGTTTTATTGTCTATTTAAGCTCATTAAAACCCGCCTGTGGCGTGTTCCCTACAAAAGTACCTTTATTATATTACTTATTCCATATACGGTGAATACCGAACAACAAACCAGCTCGTTGTTCGGTATTCGCGAATACCGAACAACAAACTGGCTCGTTGTTCGGTATTCGCCAATATGTAACAGCTCTTTCTTCGGATAGAAAGAGAAGTTGTTAAAATCTATTTCCCAGAAGCCGGAAGTTTTATTGTCTATTTAAGCTCATTAAAACCCGCCTGTGGCGTGTTCCCTACAAAAGTACCTTTATTATATTACTTATTCCATATACGGTGAATACCGAACAACAAACCAGCTCGTTGTTCGGTATTCGCCAATACCGAACAACAAACTGGTTCGTTGTTCGTTATTCGCCAATATGTAACAGCTCTTTCTTTGGATAGAAAGAGAAGTTGTTAGAATCTATTTCACAGAAGTTTGAAGTTTTATTGTCTATTTAAGCTCATAGAAACCCGCCTGTGGCGTGTTCCCTACAAAAGTACCTTTATTATATTACTAATTCCATATACGGTGAATACCGAACAACAAACCGGCTCGTTGTTCGTTATTCGCCAATACCGAACAACAAACTGGCTCGTTGTTCGTTATTCGCCAATATGTAACAGCTCTTTCTTCGTATAGAAAGAGAAGTTGTTAGAATCTATTTCCCAGAAGTTTGAAGTTTTATCGTCTATTTAAGCTCACAAAAACCCGCCTGTGGCGTGTTCCTTACAAAAGTACCTTTATTATATTAATAATTCCATATACGGTGAATACCGAACAACAAACCAGGTCGTTGTTCGGTATTCGTGAATACCGAACAACAAACCAGCTCGTTGTTCGTTATTCGCGAATACCGAACAACAAACTGGCTCGTTGTTCGTTATTCGCCAATATGTAACAGCTCTTTCTTTGGATAGAAAGAGAAGTTGTTAGAATCTATTTCCCAGAAGTTTGAAGTTTTATTGTCTATGTAAGCTCATAGAAACCCGCCTGTGGCGTGTTCCCTACAAACGTACCTTTATTATATTACTTATTCCATATACGGTGAATACCGAACAACAAACCAGCTCTTTGTTCGGTATTTGCGAATACCGAACAACAAACTGGCTCGTTGTTCGTTATTCGCCAATATGTAACAGCTCTTTCTTTGGATAGAAAGAGAAGTTGTTAGAATCTATTTCCCAGAAGTTTGAAGTTTTATTGTCTATTTAAGCTCATAGAAACCCGCCTGTGGCGTGTTCCCTACAAAAGTTATTCGCGAATACCGAACAACAAACTGGCTCGTTGTTCGTTAGTCGCCAATATGTAACAGATCTTTCTTCGGATAGAAAGAGAAGTTGTTAAAATGTATTTCCCAGAAGTTTTAAGTTTTATTGTCTATTTAAGCTCATTAAAACCCGCCTGTAGCGTGTTCCCTACAAACGTACCTTTATTATATTACTTATTCCATATACGGTGAATACCGAACAACAAACCAGCTCTTTGTTCGGTATTTGGGAATACCGAACAACAAACTGGCTCGTTGTTCGTTATTCGCCAATATGTAACAGCTCTTTCTTTGGATAGAAAGAGAAGTTGTTAGAATCTATTTCCCAGAAGTTTGAAGTTTTATTGTCTATTTAAGCTCATAGAAACCCGCCTGTGGCGTGTTCCCTACAAAAGTACCTTTATTATATTACTAATTCCATATACGGTGAATACCGAACAACAAACCAGCTCGTTGTTCGTTATTCGCCAATACCGAACAACAAACTGGCTCGTTGTTCGTTATTCGCCAATGTGTAACAGCTCTTTCTTCGGATAGAAAGAGAAGTTGTTAGAATCTATTTCCCAGAAGTTTGAAGTTTTATCGTCTATTTAAGCTCATAAAAACCCGCCTGTGGCGTGTTCCTTACAAAAGTACCTTTATTATATTAATAATTCCATATACGGTGAATACCGAACAACAAACCAGCTCGTTGTTCGTTATTCGCGAATACCGAACAACAAACTGGCTCGTTGTTCGTTATTCGCCAATATGTAACAGATCCTTCTTCGGATAGGAAGAGAAGTTGTTAAAATGTATTTCCCAGAAGTTTTAAGTTTTATTGTCTATTTAAGCTCATTAAAACCCGCCTGTAGCGTGTTCCCTACAAAAGTACCTTTATTATATTACTTATTCCATATACGGTGAATACCGAACAACAAACCAGCTCGTTGTTCGGTATTCGCGAATACCGAACAACAAACTGGCTCGTTGTTCGGTATTCGCCAATATGTAACAGCTCTTTCTTCGGATAGAAAGAGAAGTTGTTAAAATCTATTTCCCAAAAGCCTGAAGTTTTATTGTCTATTTAAGCTCATTAAAACCCGCCTGTGGCGTGTTCCCTACAAAAGTACCTTTATTATATTACTAATTCCATATACGGTGAATACCGAACAACAAACAAACTGGCTCGTTGTTCGTTATTCGCCAATATGTAACAGCTCTTTCTTTGGATAGAAAGAGAAGTTGTTAGAATCTATTTCCCAGAAGTTTGAAGTTTTATTGTCTATTTAAGCTCATAGAAACCCGCCTGTGGCGTGTTCCCTACAAAAGTACCTTTATTATATTACTAATTCCATATACGGTGAATACCGAACAACAAACCAGCTCGTTGTTCGTTATTCGCCAATACCGAACAACAAACTGGCTCGTTGTTCGTTATTCGCCAATGTGTAACAGCTCTTTCTTCGGATAGAAAGAGAAGTTGTTAGAATCTATTTCCCAGAAGTTTGAAGTTTTATCGTCTATTTAAGCTCATAAAAACCCGCCTGTGGCGTGTTCCTTACAAAAGTACCTTTATTATATTAATAATTCCATATACGGTGAATACCGAACAACAAACCAGCTCGTTGTTCGTTATTCGCGAATACCGAACAACAAACTGGCTCGTTGTTCGTTATTCGCCAATATGTAACAGATCCTTCTTCGGATAGGAAGAGAAGTTGTTAAAATGTATTTCCCAGAAGTTTTAAGTTTTATTGTCTATTTAAGCTCATTAAAACCCGCCTGTAGCGTGTTCCCTACAAAAGTACCTTTATTATATTACTTATTCCATATACGGTGAATACCGAACAACAAACCAGCTCGTTGTTCGGTATTCGCGAATACCGAACAACAAACTGGCTCGTTGTTCGGTATTCGCCAATATGTAACAGCTCTTTCTTCGGATAGAAAGAGAAGTTGTTAAAATCTATTTCCCAAAAGCCTGAAGTTTTATTGTCTATTTAAGCTCATTAAAACCCGCCTGTGGCGTGTTCCCTACAAAAGTACCTTTATTATATTACTAATTCCATATACGGTGAATACCGAACAACAAACAAACTGGCTCGTTGTTCGTTATTCGCCAATATGTAACAGCTCTTTCTTCGGATAGAAAGAGAAGTTGTTAGAATCTATTTCCCAGAAGTTTGAAGTTTTATTGTCTATTTAAGCTCATAGAAACCCGCCTGTGGCGTGTTCCCTACAAAAGTACCTTTATTATATTACTAATTCCATATACGGTGAATACCGAACAACAAACAAACTGGCTCGTTGTTCGTTATTCGCCAATGTGTAACAGCTCTTTCTTCGGATAGAAAGAGAAGTTGTTAGAATCTATTTCCCAGAAGTTTGAAGTTTTATCGTCTATTTAAGCTCATAAAAACCCGCCTGTGGCGTGTTCCTTACAAAAGTACCTTTATTATATTAATAATTCCATATACGGTGAATACCGAACAACAAACCAGCTCGTTGTTCGGTATTCGTGAATACCGAACAACAAACCAGCTCGTTGTTCGTTATTCGCGAATACCGAACAACAAACTGGCTCGCTGTTCGTTATTCGCCAATATGTAACAGATCTTTCTTCGGATAGAAAGAGAAGTTGTTAAAATGTATTTCCCAGAAGTTTTAAGTTTTATTGTCTATTTAAGCTCATTAAAACCCGCCTGTAGCGTGTTCCCTACAAACGTACCTTTATTATATTACTTATTCCATATACGGTGAATACCCAACAATTAACCAGCTCTTTGTTCGGTATTTGCGAATACCGAACAACAAACTGGCTCGTTGTTCGGTATTCGCCAATATGTAACAGCTCTTTCTTCGGATAGAAAGAGAAGTTGTTAAAATCTATTTCCCAGAAGCCTGAAGTTTTATTGTCTATTTAAGCTCATTAAAACCCGCCTGTGGCGTGTTCCCTACAAAAGTACCTTTATTATATTACTTATTCCATATACGGTGAATACCGAACAACAAACCAACTCGTTGTTCGGTATTCGCGAATACCGAACAACAAACTGGCTCGTTGTTCGTTATTCGCCAATATGTAACAGCTCTTTCTTTGGGTAGAAAGAGAAGTTGTTAGAATCTATTTCCCAGAAGTTTGAAGTTTTATTGTCTATTTAAGCTCATAGAAACCCGCCTGTGGCGTGTTCCCTACAAAACTACCTTTATTATATTACTAATTCCATATACGGTGAATACCGAACAACAAACCAGCTCTTTGTTCGTTATTCGAGAATACCGAACAACAAACTGGCTCGTTGTTCGTTATTCGCCAATATGTAACAGCTCTTTCTTCGGATAGAAAGAGAAGTTGTTAGAATCTATTTCCCAGAAGTTTGAAGTTTAATTGTCTATTTAAGCTCATAAAAACCCGCCTGTGGCATGTTCCCTACAAAAGTACCTTTATTATATTACTAATTCCATATACGGTGAATACCGAACAACAAACCAGCTCGTTGTTCGGTATTCGCGAATACCGAACAACAAACCAGCTCGTTGTTCGTTATTCGCCAATACCGAACAACAAACTGGCTCGTTGTTCGTTATTCGCCAATATGTAACAGCTCTTTCTTCGGATAGAAAGAGAAGTTGTTAAAATGTATTTCCCAGAAGTTTGAAGTTTTATCGTCTATTTAAGCTCATAAAAACCCGCCTGTGGCTTGTTCCTTACAAAAGTACCTTTATTATATTAATAATTCCATATACGGTGAATACCGAACAACAAACCAGCTCGTTGTTCGGTATTCGCGAATACCGAACAACAAACTGGCTCGTTGTTCGGTATTCGCCAATATGTAACAGCTCTTTCTTCGGATAGAAAGAGAAGTTGTTAAAATCTATTTCCCAGAAGCCTGAAGTTTTATTGTCTATTTAAGCTCATTAAAACCCGCCTGTGGCGTGTTCCCTACAAAAGTACCTTTATTATATTACTTATTCCATATACAGTGAATACCGAACAACAAACCAGCTCGTTGTTCGGTATTCGCCAATACCGAACAACAAATCAGATCGTTGTTCGTTATTCGCGAATACCGAACAACAAACTGGCTCGTTGTTCGTTATTCACCAATATGTAACAGCTCTTTCTTCGGATAGAAAGAGAAGTTGTTAGAATCTATTTCCCAGAAGTCAGAAGAAAGAGAAGTTGTGAGAATCTGTTTCCAAGAATTTTGAAGCTTTATAATCCAGTTAGGCTTATAAAAACCCGCCTGCGGCGTGTTCCCTGCAAAAAATGTTTTTATTACATTACTAATTCCATATACGGTGAATACCGAACAACAAACCAGCTCGTTGTTCGGTATTCGCGAATACCGAACAACAAATCAGCTCGTTGTTCGTTATTCGCGAATACCGAACAACAAACTGGCTCGTTGTTCGTTATTCGCGAATACCGAACAACGAACAACGGGCTAACTTCACGTCGCCGCATTACGGACCCCCTGGGACAGAGCCACGCCCAATGCTTTTGTGTCTTGTGTTCGCCTACAGGATGCAATTCTTAACAGATCCTTTTAAAACTTTACAAACCTATTCCTTATACCCTAAAGATGACCCCTATTGTTTTTGGTGATTTCCTAACCCCCAGGGGCAGAGCCATGCCCATTTTTACTTCGTGTCTATGTGTGTTGTCTAAAGGCCACGATTCTTAATGGATCGTCTTTAAACTTGGGATATGTATTCCATATAGCCTAAGGACGTCAACTGCTTGTCCCGACTCACACAGGCAAGACACGACCAATTTTTGTGTTTGTCGTTTACAGGCCGCAATTCTGAATGAATCAGCTTGGTACTTGGTTTATGTATTCCTTATAGCCTGAGGGCGTCCACTATTGATTTTGATGAATGTCCCAACCCCCAGGGGCAGAGCCACGCCCACTTTTTGCCTTTAGTGTTAGGAAGGCACAATTCTGAATGGATTATCTTGGTATAGTTAATCCTTATACTCTAAGGACGGCAACTATTAATGTTGGTGCACGACCCTCAACGCTAAACAAACCAAACGCCTAGCCTTCTTGTCAAAGTACCATATCAATCAAAGCAGGAATGTGGACGTATATTGTAGCGTTACCGTTATGTTTTAAAATATTGCAGTAATTTTAACAATAATCATTGAATTTTAACTTTCGATACATTTTGGCATAGCCGGAGACAGGGCACATAGCTACGCTACTTTCGATTTTTGATTTTCGGCAAATCTTCGAAGATATTAGGCGCCAAATTTCGAAAATTTAAAATTTTACAAAAAACTTTTTTATTTATGAATATTTTTTAGTCGTATTGTGCACAGAATTAAAGAGTCATCTGACTAGTGCAAAAATGTCGGCACCGGAAGTGGCATAATTTTACCAAAAACTACAATTTTGACAGTTAGGTACCATTTTTCGAAAACAATTATTATTTTTTGGAAAAATTATTTGACTCAAAGAGTGTGACCTTTCAAGGCGCAAAAAATGTCGGAAGCAGTTTTTTTAATTTCGATTTCATTTTCGAGCAAATTCGATTAAATGGCTAAAAATGGTGTAAAATTGACCTATTTACAACCTATTCAGGCTTTTCTGATTTTAAAATATTTCTTCGTAACTTTTATAAACTTGTAGCTATAATCCATACGAAGAAAATGTATGTTAAAATTAGTTTGTAATATAAGCAGTTCCCAAGAAATGGGCAGTTCTGTACAAGTCACTGTTTTCGTTATTTTGCCTGTAAAATAGTCAATTATTATTGGATTTTTATAAAAGTGACATCAGTTGATTCAAAAGGCATGTAGCGTCATATCAAGTTGATTACAATTTAAAATTGACACCGGAAGTGACGTCATTTGGTCAAAAACTGCATTTTAAACTTTTTAAATCAATGTTTTATTCAACCATGAATAACTTAATATGTATTAATAATTGTAACTTTTGGTTTAAATTCACATATAAATACAACTCATATGGTCATATAGATATCATAAAATTGTTTCTAACTTGTTCGGTTGCCGAGAAATAGACGGTTTTCTACAGGCCACTTTTGAAGGTTTCGGGGCCATAAAAGTGTTAATTATTATTCGATTTTCATAAACGTTACACCATATTATACCTAATGCCATTTGTGATTTCATACAAGTAATTTAAGATTTTCATTATCAACGGAAGTAACGTCATTTTGCAAAAACTGAATTTTTAGCCTTCAAAACAGATATTTTATTCAAATGAGTCTGTTTTGAAATCTTTTTCAAATTATGGTATTTGATGCCAATCAGCAAATAGAATGAACCCATACGATCATGCAGATACCAAAAAATGGTTTCTAACTTGTACGGTTGCAGAGAAATAACAGATTTTCTACAAGTCACTTTTCAAGTTTTTTGGTCTTTAAAAGTGGCAATTATTATTCGATTTACATAAAATTGTCACTATATGATATCGTATGCCATTTCTGATTTCATAAAACTAATTGAACATTTTCATTAACACCGGAAGTAATTTAATTTTGTCAAGATCATTTACAAGTAACAAATGTATAAAATGACTTGATATTGCTGGATTGATTGGTTGATTCTACGTCCATTTTATTTGTGTGCAATGTTAATTTGGAAACCTGTTTAGCGGTTTCGTTGGTACCGGAAGTGACATATGTTCAAGTGTAACTTGGCACCGAAAGTGACATGTTTAAGAGTAACTTGGCACCAGTGAAACCCGTCATTCCTGCATGCAGGTCTAGTTATTAGGGTTTCACACTGCGTAGCTTGTGTGAAACACTATTGTTTTTGTTAAAATTATTATTCTTATTATTATTATTATTATTATTATTATTATTCAGATTCCAATTTAAATAGATCTCAGCAACTACGTGTCGCATCGTTACGATTTCTTCGGTTTTACTGGAAAAGTGGGTGTGACTTAGAGGATAAAGCTATTTTGAACGTTCTGCGACAATGCGAAATGTCCGAAATCACCGAAGTCATCGTTTTTGAAAATATTGCAGTAATTTTAACAATAATCATTGGATTTTAACTTTCGATACATTTTGGCATAGCCGGAGACAGGGCACATAGCTAGGCTACTTTCGATTTTTGATTTTCGGCAAATCTTCGAAGATATTAGGCGCCAAATTTCGAAAATTTAAAATTTTACTAAAATTTTTTTTATTTATGAATATTTTTTAGTCGTATTGTGCACAGAATTAAAGAGTCATCTGACTAGTGCAAAAATGTTAAAAAATTTTGTCTCAGTAATTTTCCTTGGCCGCCATTGGCTAATTCAGTTTTTCAGTCCTAGATTAATTTTTTATTGTTCGATTTGTATAAAACAAAGTTCTTATGCTTCGTTGTCTCAATTGTCATTTTTTTTGTTACCAATAATGTTATCTGTCGGCACCGGAAGTGGCATAATTTTACCAAAAACTACAATTTTGACAGTTATTTTCTTATTTCGAAAACAAATATTATTTTTTTGAAAAATTATATGACTCAAAGAGTGTGTCTTTTCAAGGCGCAAAAAATGTAGGAAGCAGTTTTTTTAATTTCGATTTCATTTTCGAGCAAATTCGATTAAGAGGCTAAAAATGGTGTAAAATTGGCCTATTTACAACCTATTCAGGCTTTTCAGATTTTAAAATATTTCTTCGTAACTTTTATAAACTTGTAGCTATAATCCATACGAAGAAAATGTATGTTAAAATTCGTTTGTAATATAAGCAGTTACCAAGAAATGGGCAGTTCTGTACAAGTCACTGTTTTCGTTATTTTGCCTGCAAAATAGTCAATTATGATTGGATTTTTATAAAAATGACATCAGTTGATTCAAAAAGCATGTAGCGTCATATCAAGTTGATTACAATTTAAAATTGACACCGGAAGTGACATCATTTGGTCAAAAAATGCATTTTAAACTTTTTAAATCAATGTTTTATTCAACCAAGAATAACTTAATATGTATTAATAATTTTAACTTTTGGTTTAAATTCACATATAAACAAAACTCATATGGTCATATAGATATCATAAAATGGTTTCTAACTTATTCGGTTGCCGAGAAATAGACGGTTTTCTACAGGTCACTTTTGAAGGTTTCGGGGCCATAAAAGGGTCAATTATTATTCGATTTTCATAAACGTCACACCATGTTATACCTAATGCCATTTGGGATTTCATACAAGTAATTTAAGATTTTCATTATCACCGGAAGTAACGTCATTTTGGCAAAAACTGTATTTTTAGCCTCCAAAACAGATATTTTATTCAAATGAGTCTGTTTTGAAATCTGTTTCAAATTATGGTATTTGATGCCAATCAACAAATAGAATGAACCCATACGATCATACAGATACCACAAAATGGTTTCTAACTTGTACGGTTGCAGAGAAATAGCTGATTTTCTACAAGTCACTTTTCAAGTTTTTTGGTCTTTAAAAGTGGCAATTATTATTCGATTTACATAAAATTTTCACTATATGATATCGTATGCCATTTCTGATTTCATAAGACTAATTGAACATTTGCATTAACACCGGGAGTAATTTAATTTTGTCAAGATCATTTACAAGTAACAAATGTATAAAATGAATTGATATTGCTGGATTTTGTTGATTCTGCGTCCATTTTATTTGTGTGCAATGTTAATTTGGAAACCTGTTTAGTGGTTTCGCTGGTACCGGAAGTGACATATGTTCAAGGGTAACTTGACACCGGAAGTGACATGTTTAAGGGTAACATGGCACCAGTGAAACCCGTCATTCCTGCATGCAGGTCTAGTTCTTATTTGAGATTACTAAAATTATTATTATTATTTACCGCGGGGGCCAAGTTCTCCATGATCGAAAGCAGATATCGATCTGAAATCAACTTTTCTTTCGAAAAACCATGTGGTGGCTACTTGATAAAGTATTTTCAAAAATTCTGCGCATACCGGAAGTGGCAGATCTTTGTACGTTGTCAAAAAATTGAAAATTGGCCATAGTTTCGTCAATTATTTACCCATTTTCAAACAAAAGACATTTTCGGAAACCCTGAATCTTTTCCGAGCCAATAGCAATCTAAGATTTTGTAATTTCGAAACTTCGTCGCTGACTTCTAGCGTTCGAAAATTTTCAAATTTTGTTTAAAAGACAAATTTTTTCATTTTTCAAAATTTTCAAATTTGACTTATATTTTTGGATACCTTAAGTCCATCCGATTCCAGTAATATAAGTTTCATTCAGAGTTATCGCCCTTTATTTTTCGATTTTTTTCGAATTTTCTACCTATTTTGTGAGCTCGGGTTTCGTTATATGGCCGAATTAGCGAATCTGAAACTTCTAAGGCATGAAGCCAAATGACCATTGCAAGGAATAAAGCAATTTCAACAATGATCCGTAGACCGGAAGTAGTCGAAATAATGTGCAATATTTTGAAAAAATGCAAAAAATGGATAGTTTTGGGGAAAACGGGATTTCTCCGTCAGATATCAATGGATTAAACAAATTAGGGTACCACTGGACTGCACTAGGATTGTACTATCGTATGATACCCAATTCATACGGATACTATGATCAGGAAGCAAAATATGGCACGCTGAAAATCAAGTATTTTCTGATTTTTAGCATTTTTGGACGCCTGTATCTCGAAAACTACGCCAGTTATTTTTATGAAACTTTCTCTATCGCAAGACATCGTGGTGGTCTTACGTACGAATCATTCTATTACCACTTTGAAATATCTGGAATAGGTGAAATAAGGGACTGAAAATCGAAAAAAGTCGAAAAATCGTGAAATTTTGGAAAATGCTCCACCATTTTTTTATCTTTATCTGATCAGATAATGTAATACATCATTACAGAGCCCTGTGACTATTTTAGTGCCCAAACCGGCTATTAAAACTATTCCGACAATAATAACCACACCGGAAGTATTCAAAAAATGGAAAAAAAAGGTTAAAAAAATTGTCGCACTTGCGAAAAACTTGATTTCTCCCTTAGGTAATACCGGACCAAAAGAACTAAAGTGTCGTTGGATAGCCCTATTAATGGACCATCATATGGTATCTAAATAATACGATTTCAATGGTAAGGAAATAAATTATTGTATGCCAAAAATCAAGTATTTTCCGCTTTTTTAACATTCCGAGACGCCCTTTTCTCGAAAATGACGCCTACGATTTTTCTTAAACTTTTCTTACACAAAGTCCTATCGGTTGTCTATATAGTGAATCCAAAATGAAAAGCATTGAAATAATATAGGTGGTCCAAAAATGGCCTCAAACGTTGAAAAAAATTGAAAAATCGTTAAATTTTTGGAAACGCTCTTTAATTTATCTTTTTTTCCAAAACTACTCAATGGATATTTCTGACACTTCTGGTACAGAAAGTTAAGTATCCTAAGAACTTCGTAAAGCTATCACGACAATGATCGTAAAACCAGAAGTAGTCGAAAAAATGTCCGATATTTTGAAAAAAAAAATAATTTTTTTACGGAAACCTTTTTCATTTATGAATATTGTTTGATGGTATTTTACACAGGGTTAAAATATCATCCTACTTGAACAGAAATGAGAAAAAAAATTGTCTCGGTAATTTGCGTTAGCCGCCATCGGCTAATTTAGTTTTTCGTACCCAAAACAATTATTTATTGTTCGATTTGTATGAAACAAAGTTCATATGCTCCGTGGTCCCAATTGTAATATTTTTTGTTACGGTGAAATTTTTCTGTCGGCAACGGAAGTGACGTAATATTAACAAAAACTATAATTTGGACAGTTCTGTACCACTTTTTGAAAGCAAATGTTAGTTTTTTCAAAACTCAGATTTTTTAATTCCAATTTCATTTTCGGGCAATTTCGAATAAAATGTAAAATAAAGTGTAAAAATTCAGTTATTTACAAATCATTCAGCGTCTTCATATTTTGAAATATTTATTTGTTATTTTCATAAACTCCTAGCATTAATCCAGACGAAGAGAATGTATGGGAAAATTAGTTTGTAATATGAGCAGTTGCCGAGAAATATGCAATTTTGCATGCATCACTTTTCACGTTATTTTGCCTATAAAGGAGGGAATTATTATTCGATTTGCAATTTTTTTTCCATTTGATGCTTAATGCCAATTTGGACTAGGTCAAGCCAATTTTACAATTTCACTGTGACCGGAAATGACGTCATTTGGGCAAAAACTGTATTTTTAACCTAAAAAACAAATATTTTATTAAAATGAGTCTGCCTTATAATATTTTTAGAATTATGATATTTGATTCCCATCAACGAATAGAATGAAGCCATACGGCCATACAGATACCACAAAATGGTTTCTAACTTGTACGGTTACAGAGAAATAGGCGATCTTCTATATGTTACTTTTCAAGGGTTTTCGTTCATAAAAGTGTCAATTATTATACGATTTTAATAATTTTTTTACCATTTGATGCCTTATGCCATTTATGACTTCTGTGAACTAAATTAACATTTTCAATATCACCGGAAGTAATGTAATTTTTGCAAAAAACGTATTTTTAGTCTTCAAAACAAACATTTTTTTGAAGGGATTTATATTTATCATTCGTTTAACTTTATAACGTCTAACTCTAATCGGCAGTAAGATTGAATCAATACCATCATATTAATATCAAGAAAAGGCTTCTAGCATGTTCCCTTGTTGAATAATAGCAAATTTTCCCAGGGTCACTTTTAAGTTTTTTACCTTAATTATTTATTGCCCGATATGATAAAACAAAGTTTGTATTTTGTATGTCGCGAATTTTCGACTTATTTTTCACCTATAAAAATTTCTTTCGGCACCGGAAGTGACGTAATTTTGCTATAATTTACAATTTTGACCGGTCTTTTCGCCAGCAAATATTACTTTAACATATGGTAGAGGGTGTCACCGAAGCAAAACAACTAAAGTATAGTTTGGTAGCTCAATGGATCGGCTATGGTATAATAAACTTTCTGTATGATTCCTGAAAGCCGGTTCAGTGCTGCTTGCAGGTCTAGTTATTAGGCTTTTAGACTTTCGTCTGAAAGCCTATTGAGATTACTAAATTTATTATTAGGCTTTCAGACTTTCGTCTGAAAGCCTATTGAGATTACTAAAATTATTATTATTATTATTATTATTATTTACCGCGGGAGCCTAGATCACCATGATCGAAAACAGATATCGATCTGGAATTAGATTTTCTGTCGGGAAACCATGTGGTGGCTACTTGATAAAATATTTTTCAAATTTCTGCGCATAACGGAAGTGACCGAACTTTGTATTTTGTCTAAAAATTGAAAATAGACCATAATTTCGTCAATTCTTTATCCATATTCAAACAAATTACCTTTTTGGAATCCCTGAATCTTTTCTTAGACAATGGCTATCTCACATTTTTCGATTTCGAACATTCGTCTATGACTTTTAGCGTTCGAAAATTGAAAACATGTTGCTTACGAGACAATTTTTGTTATTTTTCAAAATTTTCAAATTTGACCTATATTTTTGGATACCTGACGTCCATGCAATTCCAGTAATATAAGTTTCATTCAGAGTTATCGCCCTTTATTTTTCGATTTTTTTCGAATTTTCTTCCCATTTTGTGAGCTCGGGTTTCGTTTTATGGCAGAATTGACGTTTCTGAAACTTCTGGAACATGAAGTTATAGTCCAATACCAACAAATAAAGCAATTTCGACAAGAATCCTTAAACCGGAAGTAGTCGAAATAATGTGCAATATTTTGAAAAAAATGCAAAAAATGGATATTTTTGGGAAAAACACGATTTCTCCGCCCGATATAAATGGATTAAAGACATTAGGGTACCATTGGACTGCACTGGGATTGCACTATCGTATGATACCAAATTCATACGGATACTATGAACAGGCAGCAAAATATGGCACGCTGAAAATCAAGTATTTTCTGATTTTTAGCATTTTTGGACGCCTGTATCTCGAAAACTACTCCAGCGATTTTTATGAAACTTTCTCTATCGAGAGACCTTGTGGTAGTCTGAAGTACGAAACATTCCATTACGACTTTGAAATATCTGGAATAGGTGAAATAACGGACTGAAAATCGAAAAAAGTCGAAAAATCGTGAAATTTTGGAAAATGCTCTACTATTTTTTTATTTTAAGAGATTTTCGAAAAAAGGTTGTATTTTCAGATAGCTGACCTAATTACGATTCTAACGATGTATAATATGTATGTAGTTATTGAAAGTTAATTTTCGATATTTTAATTTTTTTGCATTTTTCTCACTTTTGGACATAGGATTTCTCAGTGGCATTTTATCTGATCAGTAAATGTAATATATCATTACAGAGCCCTATGACTATTTTAGTACCCACACCGGCTATTTAAACTATTCCGACAATAATAACCATACCGGAAGTATTCAAAAAATAAAAAAAAAGGTTAAAAACATTGTCGCACTTGCGAAAAACTTGATTTCTCCCTTAGGTAATAGCGGACTAAAAGAACTAAAGTGTCGTTGGATAGCCTATTAATGGACCATCATACGGTATGTAAATAATACGATTTCGATGGCTAGGAAATAAATTATTGTATGCCAAATATCCAGTATTTTCCGATTTTTTAACATTCTGAGACGCCCTTTTCTCGAAAACGACGCCTACGATTTTTCTCAAACTTTTCTTACTCAAAGTCCTATCGATTGTCTATATAGTGAATCCAAAATGAAAAGCATTGAAATAATATAGGTGGTCCAAAAATAGCATCAAACTTTGAAAAAAATTCAAAAATCGTTAAATTTTTGTAAACGCTCTTTATTTTATCTTTTCTTCCAAAACTACTCAATAGATGTTTCTGACACTTCTGGTACAGAAAGTTAAGTATCCAAAGAACTTCGTAAAGCTATCACGACAACAATCGTAAAACCGGAAGTAGTCGAAAAAATGTCCGATATTTTGAAAAAATTTTTTTTTTTTACGAAAACCTTTTTTATTTATGAATATTTTTTGACGATATTTTACACTGGGTTAAAATATCATCCTACTTGAGCAGAAATGAGAAAAAAAATTGTCTCGGTAATTTGCATTAGCCGCCATCGGCTAATTTAGTTTTTCGTACCCAGAAAAATTATTTATTGTTCAATTTATATAAAACAAAGTTCATAAGCTCCGTGGTCCCAATTGTATTTTTTTTTGTTACGCTGAAATTTTTCTGTCGGCAACGGAAATGACGTAATATTAATAAAAACTACAATTTTGACAGTTCGGTACCACTTTTTGAAAGCATATATTAATTTTTTTCAAAACTGATATAACTAAAATGATGCACCCTGCAAAGGTGCACAATATCCTTAGCTCAGACTTTTTAATTTCAATTTCATTTTCGGGCAATTTCGAATAAAATGTAAAATAAAGTGTAAAATTCAGTTGTTTGCAATTCATTCAGCTCTTCATATTTTGAAATATTTATTTGTAATTTTCATAAACTCGTAGCAATAATCCAGACGAAGAGAATGCATGCGAAAATTAGTTTGTAATGTGAACAGTTGCCGAGAAATATGCAATTTTGCATGCATCACTTTTCACGTTATTTTGCCTATAAAAGAATGAATTATTATTCGATTTGCAATTTGTTTTCCCCATTTGATGCTTAATGCCATTTTGGACTAGGTCAAGCCAATTTTACATTTTCATTGTGACCGGAAATGACGTCATTTGGGCAAAAACTGTACTTTTAACCTAAAAAACAAATATTTTATTCAAACGAGTCTGCCTTATAATAGTTTTAGAATTATGATATTTTATTCCCATCAACGAATAGAATCAAGCCATACGACCATACAGATGCCACAAAATGGTTTCTAACTTGTATGGTTACAGAGAAATAGGCGATCTTCTATAAGTCACTTTTCAAGGTTTTTGGTCTATAAAAGTGTCAATTATTCTTCGATTTTTATAATATTTTTACCATTTGATGCCTTATGCCATTTATGACTTCAATGAACTAAGTTAACATTTTCAATATCACCGGAAATAATGTAATTTTTGCAAAAAACGTATTTTTAGCCTTCAAAACAAAACATTTTTTGAAGGGATTTATATTTATTATTCAATTAACTTTATAACGTCTGACTCTAATGGGCAGTAAGATTGAATCAATACCATCATATCGATATCAAGAAAAGGCTTCTAGCATGTTCCCATGTCGAATAATAGCCAATTTTCCCAGGGTCACTTTTAATTTTTTTACCTTCTTAATTTCAGTTGATGGGTTACAGGTTAGTTATTTATTGCCCGATACGTATAAAACAAAGTTTGTATTTTGTATGTTATGAATTTTCGACTTATTTTTCCCCTATAAAAATTTCTTTCGGCACCGGAAGTGACGTAATTTTGCGATAATTTACAATTTTGGCCCGTCTTTTCGCCAGCACATATTACTTTTATATATGATAGAAGGTTTCACTGTAGCAAAACATCTAAAGTATAGTTCGGTAGCTCAATGGATCGGCTATGGTATAATAAACTTCCTGTATGATTCCTGAAAGCCGGTTCAGTGCTGCTTGCAGGTCTAGTTAGGCTTTCAGACTTTCGTCTGAAAGCCTATTGAGATTACTAAAATTATTAGGCTTTCAGACTTTCGTCTGAAAGCCTATTGAGATTACTAAAATTATTATTATTATTATTATTATTAGGCTTTCAGACTTTCGTCTGAAAGCCTATTGAGATTACTAAAATTATTATTTTTAAGCTTTCATATGTATTACATATGAAAGCTTATTGTTTCTGTTAAAGTTATTATTATTATTATTTTTTTTTTTGTGTGTTTTCTGCAAATCGGATTTCTCAGAATCTATCCATAGGATCTTTCTGAAATTTTGACCTACCCCCCCCCCCAAAAATGGGGTGCGAACCTTGATTAAATGTATTTTCAAAACGTTTTACGAATCCGAAATCACCGAATTTTACGAACGAAAAAACTGACAATGCATAGTCGTATCTTTGTTATTTTTTGACCGATTTTACTAATTCTTTTTTCTTTGAATACCTTGAAAAAAATCGTTTTCATCTGCAGTTTCACATTTTCGTATTTCGAAAATTCGTCGCTGTGATTTCGAACCGGAAGTTTAGACCAATTTGACAACTTCTTTAATAGTTGTACGATTTTCATGAAATTTAGTATACAAGTAGATCTTACCGATGTGACTTCAAAAATATAATTAGAAATTTTCTAAATTATCTCCCCTTGGTGAAATTAAGGATCAAAGTTTTCAAAAAAATCGTCGAAATATAGGTCAGAATGACCTAAAAAAAATTTTCGATACTCGACAAGTAATTACTGATTCCTACACAAAATATGGAGTTTGTCGATCGAACCGGAAGTGCCACCATCTTGAAACATGAAAAATCCCTAAGGCTTTTTTGCTATTTTACTTACAGACACGGGAGTTATATTTTCTGAATCCTTGAAGGATGGCCCAAAAATCATAGGGAGCAGAATTTTGATTTCGGTCACGTGATGGTCACCATTTTGAATTGAAAATGAAAAGTAGTAGCAATTTGAAGGGCCGAGACTTTGAAACACAATAACTCTCCTTCTAATTGAGCTAGAATGTTCAAACTTGGTGTAGACGTTCACTAGGACAATGTCATGATTGAGTCCAAAGATGAGCATTTTCTGCCAAGGGTAAGCAGAGATGGGCATGCTGATTTGTTGATTCTTTAGGGCACGATAACTTCGGTTATAATGAAGAGAGGGCTGTGAAACTTTTGTCAATAGAGAGTCCAATAGCTAGCCTGTTGTGTGAAATCATTGTATCATTTATTTTAAATATCAGGGATAGGCGAAAAAAAGAGATTGAAAATCCAAAAAGTCGTATTTTTACAATTTGGAGCATGTTTAGAGGTCTTTCTCGTAAAGTCAACTTAATATTTTTTGGGAACTTCTTCTACAAAGAGTCTTATTGGTAGTCTTTCATATAAAACCATCGATCAACAATCCAACATATCAGGAGTAGAAGAACAAAAGGATCGAACATTGAAAACGGCACCCTTTCATTGTTAAGCGAAACATGCAGTGTGGGTGACTACAATCTACACATTTAGTCATCGTATAGAGCTTATTCAACAGTATCGAATTCCAACTGCTTAGGGATATTTTTTAGAATCTAACCATAGGATCTTTCTAAAACTTTGACCTACCCCCCCAAAAATGGGGTGCGAACCTTGATTAAATATATTTTCAAAACGTTTTTCGAATCCAAAATCACCGAATTTTACGAACGAATGCTTTTGACCTACAATGCTGTAACTTTGTGACTATTTGACCTATTTAATTAATTCTTTTTTCTTTTCGAAATTTTCAAAAAAATCGACGAAATATAGGTCAAATCATCTTGAATTTTTTTTTTAGGTACTAGCTACGAGACCACTGATTAGTACACAAAAAATGGAGTTTGTAGCTCAATCCGGAAGTGCCACCATCTTGAAATGTAAAAACCTCAAACGCCATTTTGCTATTTTACATACAGACACGGGGGTTATATTTTCTGAATCCTTGAAGGGATGGCTATAAAATGTTGGCAGTAGAATTTTGATTTAAGTCAATGGATAGTCACCATATTGAATTGAATATCAGAAATAGTGAAAAATGGACATTAACGGGCATGTAAATTATCAGAACAGACCGTAGTTTGTTGAATTCGTTTCTTATCTTTGAAATTAATACATTTGGGGATAGCCTAGCTCATTGTCGAATTTTTGGTATTTGCAAATTTCAAAATTTCAAATTTCGCCTTTGATGTTTTCCGTGCCGACAAAGTTGTTTTCGCGTGAATAACTCCGATTAACAGCTTGAAAATAATCAAATGGATCGCAGTTTCGCGATTTTGTCTCAAATCTGGGAAATCAATACATTTCTGGTTAGCCTCCTTTCAAAAATGGGTGGTGGCCTTGGAATCAATATATTTTCAAAACGTTTTGCGAATCCAAAATCACCGAAAACAACTGATGAAAAAATTGACCTTGACAGCTGTGTTACTTCGTGATTTTGTGATCTATTTTACTTTTCTGGTTAGCCTCCTTTCAAAAATGGGTGGTGGCCTTGGAATCAATATATTTTCAAAACGTTTTGCGAATCCAAAATCACCGTAAATAACTGATGAAAAAATTGAGCTTTGATGGAAACTATATAGAAAAATAAAAGGAAACATCAACAATATATAGGTCTTGCACACATAGGCTTAGAACTTTGCAGCCAGTCCTCATATTAATTGAAATTGAATAGGTTTGATTTGATATAATTATTTGTTTTCTATTTTAAAACTATCTAAAAAAAATATTTTTAATCATTTATGTTATTGATTTAGATTAATACTGTTTATATTGTGTACATTTTAACACCTTCATCGATTAATAATGGTTTGCATAGTCATCGTATAGAGCTTATTCAACAGTATCGAATTCCAACTGCTTAGGGATATTTTACGTGCACTCCAATGTGTACACCGGACCTTGGTTTTTCGTCCCATCTATATGTTAGTTTGTGTCGAATGGAGGTTAAGCCGCATTTATCTCTTTCTCTTTTATTTTTAAAGTTTTGTAATAATCGGTTGTACTGTACTGTAAAAGTGATAAAACAGAAAATTTCGCCCGGTAGTAATGTTTCTCACATTAAAGTCACCAATTTGCTCATTTTAGGGGGCAAACGTTTATTGCGAACAATTAAGCTGGTCAGGGGGGGGGGGGCTTATTTTTAAAAGTTTTGTAATATTCGGTTGATAATTAAAGGTACCGTGCAAATTAAACTGTTAAAATAGAAAATTCCGCCCGGTTGAAATGTTTCTCCTTGTAGGTCAGCAATTTGCCAAATTTAGGGAGGTTGCGTGGCTAAATGGTTAGCACCTGCGCACTGTATCGTAACGTCTGTCATTGAGTCAACTGGCGTTGTTTCGATTGAAATGCCCGGTTGAAATGTTTCTTGCTATAAGTCAGCAATTTATCGATTTTAGGGAGCCTGAATGGCTGTATGGTTAGCATGTGCGCGCTGTATCGTAACGTCTGTCATTGAGTCAACCGGCATCGTTTCGATTTCCAGGTTGCACGTGACATGGAGTATGGTGTCCAACCTCGTGGGTTTTCTCCGTGTCCTTCGGTTTCCTCCCACGGCTGATTTCAGATTATTGTTATGACTGGGTGCAATGTTTCATACTATATTTAGATTTGTAACTTCGCGAGTTTTTGACCAATTTTGATAATTTTTTCTTCTTATCCTTTTATTTAGGATACTTGATACAATCAATGACACGTGACCATGAATATGAAAGCTTTCATATCTGCATGGGACAGTAGCAGATCTAGTTAGGCTTTCAGACTTTCGTCTGAAAGCCTATTGTGATTACTAAAATTATTATTATTTATTATTATTATTTTATTTTTCGGGGGAGCCTATTTCTCAGTGTCTGTAACAGATACAGATCTGGGACGTAATTTTCTATCAGGAAACCATATAGTGGCCATCCCTTCCACTGTATTTGAAACTTCTGCGCAGACCGGAAGTGGCCGAATTTTGTGCGGTGCCAAAAAATTAAAAAACGGCCGTAGATTCGTCAATTCTGTACCTATTTTCATACAAATTACATTTTTGGAAACCCTGAGTCTTTTCTCGGACGATAGCAGTTGAAAATTTTGCAATTTAGAAACTTCGCCGCTGACTTCTAGCATTCGAAAAATGAAAATATGTTGTTTAAGACACATTTTTTGTTATTTTTCAAAATTTTCAAATTTGACCTACATTTTTGGATACCTGAAGGCAATACGGTTCCAGTAATATAAGTTTCATTCAGAGTCATCGCCCTTTATTTTTCGATTTTTTTCGAATTTTCTTCACATTTTGTGAGCTTAAGTTTCGTTTTACGGCCGGATCGACGTTTCTGAAATTCCTGGAACATGAAGTAATATGGTCAAACCACCGTTTAAAGCAATTTCAACAACAATCCGTAAACCGGAAGTAGTCGAAATACTATGCGATATTTTGAAAAAAACGTGAAAAATTGGTGTTTTGGGTAAAAACACGATTTTTCCGTCCGATATCAACGGATTAAACAAATTAAGGTATCATTTGGTCGGGCGGTAATTGGACCACTGAATGATACCCAATTCGTACGGACACGATCAGCAGGAAGCAAAATATGGCTCGCTGAAAATCAAGTATTTTCTGATTTGGAGCGTTTTTAGATGCCTGTATCTCGAAAACTGCTCCACAGTTTTTTACGAAACTTTCTCTATCGAGAGACCTTGCAGTAGTCTTGTGTACGAAACATTCCATTACGACTTTGAAATATCTGGAAAAGGTGAAATAACGGACTGAAAATCGAAAAAAGTCGAAAAATCGTGAAATTTTGGAAAATGCTCTGCTATTTTTTTTATTTTAAGAGATTTTCAAAAAAAAATTGTATATTCAGATAGCTGACCTAATTACGATTCTATCGATGTATAATATGTATGTAGTTATTGAAATTTAATTTTCGATATTTTAAATTTTTTGCATTTTTGGCACTTTTGAACCTAGGATTTCTCAGGGGCATTTTATCTGATCAGATAATGTAATATATCATTACAGAGCCCTGTGGCTATTTTAGTGCCTAAACCGGTTATCAAAACTATATCGACAATAATAACCATACCGGAAGTATTCAAAAAATGTAAAAAAAGGTTAAAAACTATGTCGAACTTGCAAAAAACTTGATTTCTCCCTTAGGTAATAGCGGACCAAAAGAACTAAAGTGTCGTTGGATAGCCCTATTAATGGACCATCATATGGTATCTAAATAATACGATATCGATGGTAAGGAAATAAATTATTGTGTGCCAAAAATCTAGTATTTTCCGATTTTTTAACATTCTGAGACGTCCTTTTCTCGAAAACGACGCCGCAGATTTTTCTTAAACTTTTCTTACTCAAAGTCCTATCGGTTGTCTATATAGTGAATCAAAAATGAAAAGCATTGAAATAATATAGGTGGTCCAAAAATGGCATCAAACTTTGAAAAAATTGAAAAATCGTTAAATTTTTGGAAACGCTCTTTAATTTATCTTTTTTTTTTCAAAACTGCTCAATGGATGTTTCTGACATTTCTGGTACAGAAAGTTAAGTATCCAAAGAACTTCGTAAAGCTATCACAACAACGATCGTAAAACCGGAAGTAGTCGAAAAAATGTCCGATATTTTGAAAAAAATTATTTTTTTTACGAAAATCTTTTTTATTTATGAATATTTTTTGATGATATTTTACACGGGGTTAAACTATCATCCTACTTGAGCAGAAATGAGAAAAAAAAATTGTCTCGGTAATTTGTGTTAGCCGCCATCGGCTAATTTAGTTTTTCGTACCCAGAAAAATTATTTATTGTTCGATTTGTATAAAACAAAGTTCATATGCTCCGTGGTCCCAATTGTAATTTTTTTTGTTACGGTGAAATTTTTCTGTCGGCAACGGAAGTGACGTAATATTAACAAAAACTACAATTTTGACAGTTCGGTACCACTTTTTGAAAGCAAATATTATTTTTTTTCAAAACTGATATAACTAAATGGATGCACCCTGCAAAGGTGCACAAAATCCTTAGCTCATATTTTTAAATTTCAATTCCATTTTCGGGCAATTTCGAATAAAATGTAAAATAAAGTGTAAAATTCAGTTATTTACAATTCATTCAGCGTCTTCATATTTTGAAATATTTATTTGTAATTTCCATAAACTCGTAGCACTAATCCAGACGAAGAGAATGTATGCGAAAATTAGTTTGTAATATGAGCAGTTGCCGAGAAATATGCAATTTTGCATGCATCACTTTTCACGTTATTTTGCCTATGCAAGAGTGAATTATTATTCGATTTGCAATATTTTTTTCCCATTTGATGCCTAATGCCAATTTGGACTAGGTCAAGCCAATTTTACATTTTCACTGTGACCGGAAATGACGTCATTTGGACAAAAACTGTATTTTTAACCTAAAAAACTAAAATTTTATTCAAATCAGTCTCCCTTATAATATTTTTAAAATTATGATATTTGATTCTCATCAACGAATAGAATGAAGCCATAAGACCATACAGATACCACAAAATGGTTTCTAACTTGTACGTTTACAGAGAAATAGGCGATCTTCTATAAGTCACTTTTCAAGGTTTTTGGTATATAAAAGTGTCAATTATTATTCGATTTTTATAATTTTTTTACCATTTGATACCTTATGCAATTTATGACTTCTATGAACCAAGTTAACATTTTCAATATCACCGGAAGTAATGTAATTTTTGCAAAAAAACGTATTTTTAGCCTTCAAAACAAACATTTTTTAGAAGTGATTTATATTCATTATTCGTTTAACTTTATAACGCCTGACTCTAATGGGCAGTAAGAGTGAATCAATACCATCATATTGATATCAAGAAAAGGCTTCTAGCATGTTCCCTTGTCGAATAATAACCAATTTTCCCAGGGTCACTTTTAAGTTTTTTACCTTCTTAATTTCAGTTTATGGGTTATAGGTTAATTATTTATTGTCCGAAATGTATAAAACAACGTTTGGATTTTGTATGTTTCGAATTTTCGACTTATTTTTCACCTATAAAAATTTCTTTCGGCACCGGAAGTGACTTAATTTTGACATAATTTACAATTTTGACTGGTCTTTTCGCCAGCAAATATTACTTTTACATATGATAGAGGGTGTCACTAAAGCAAAACAACCTAAAGTATAGTTTGGTAGCTCAATGGATCGGCTATGGTATAATAAACTTCCTGTATGATTCCTGAAAGCCGGTTCAGTGCTGCTTGCAGGTCTAGTTATTATTATTATTATTTACCGCGGGAGCCTAGATCTCCATGATGGCAACAGATATCGATCTGGAATTAGATTTTCTATCGGGAAACCATGTGGTGGCTACTTGATAAAATATTTTTGAAGTTTCTGCGCATACCGGAAGTGACCGAACTTTGTACGTTGTCTGAAAATTGAAAATCGGCCATAGTTTCGTAAATTCTTTATCCATTTTCAAACAAATTACATTTTCGGAATCGCTGAATCTTTTTTGAGACAATGGCTATCTCACATTTTTCAATTTCGAACATTCGTCTATTACTTTTATCGTTCGAAAATTGAAAACATGTTGTTTACGAGACAATTTTTGTTATTTTTCAAAATTTTCCAATTTGACCTACATTTTTGGATACCTGAAGTCCATCCGATTCCAGTAATATAAGTTTCATTCAGAGTTATCGCCCTTTATTTTTCGATTTTTTTCGAATTTTCTTCCCATTTTGTGAGCTCGGGTTTCGTTTTATGGCAGAATTGACGTTTCTGAAACTTCTGGAACATGAAGTTATAGTCCAATACCAACTTATAAAGCAATTTCGACAAGAATCCTTCAACCGGAAGTGGTCGAAATAATGTGCAATATTTTGAAAAAAATGCAAAAAACGGATATTTTGGGGAAAAATGCGATTTCTCCGCCCGATATCAATGGATTAAAGAAATTATGGTACCATTGGACTGCACTAGGATTGTACTATCGTATGATACCCAATTCATACGGATACTATGATCAGGAAGCAAAATATGGCACGCTGAAAATCAAGAATTTTCTGATTTTTAGCATTTTTGGACGACTGTATCTCGAAAACTTAACCTACAATTTTTTTTTAATTTTTTCTATCGAGAGTCCTTTTGGAGGTACTTTGCATGAAGCCAACCAATAAGACTTTGAAATGTCTGGAGTAGAAAAAAAAGGGACTGAAAATCGAAAAAAGTCGAAAAATCGTGAAATTTTGAAAAATGCTCTACTATTTTTTTATTTAAAGAGATTTTTAGAAAAAGGTTGTATATTCGGATAGCTGACCTAATTACGATTCTAACGATGTATAATATGTATGTAATTATTGAAATTTAATTTTCGATATTTTAATTTTTTTGCATTTTTGGCACTTTTGAACATAGGATTTCTCAGGGGCATTTTATCTGATCAGATAATGTAATATATCATTACAGAGCCCTGTGGCTATTTTAGCGCCCAAACCGGCTATTAAAACTATTCCGACAATAATAACCATACCGGAAGTATTCAAAAAATGAAAAAAAAAGTTTAAAAATATTGTCGCACTTGCGAAAAACTTGATTGCTCACTTAGGTAATAGCGGACCAAAAGAACTAAAGTGTCGTTAGATAGCCCTATTAATGGACCATCATATGGTATCTAAATAATACGATTTCGATGGTAAGAAAATAAATTATTGTATGCCAAAAATCTAGTATTTTCCGATTTTTTAACATTCTGAGACGCCCTTTTCTCGAAAACGACGCCTACGATTTTTCTGAAACTTTTCTTACTCATAGTCCTATCGGTTGTCTATATAGTGAATCCAAAATGAAAAGCATTGAAATAATATAGGTGGTCCAAAAATGACATCAAACTTTGAAAAAAATTGAAAAATCGTTAAATTTTTGTAAACGCTCTTTAATTTATCTTTTTTTCCAAAACTACTCAATGGATGTTTCTGACACTTCTGGTACAGAAAGTTAAGTATCCAAAGAACTTCGTAAAGCTATCACAACAACGATCGTAAAACCGGAAGTAGTCGAAAAAATGTCCGATATTTTGAAAAAAAAATATTTTTTTTACGAAAACCTTTTTTATTTATGAATATTTTTTGATGGTATTTTACACAGGGTTAAAATATCATCTTACTTGAGCAGAAATGGGAAAGAAAATTGTCTCGGTTATTTGCGTTAGCCGCCAACGGCTAATTTAGTTTTTCGTACCCAGAAAAATTATTTATTGTTCGATTTGTATAAAACAAAGTTCATATGCTCCGTGGTCCCAATTGTATTTTTTTTTGTTATGGTGAAATTTTTCTGTCGGCAACGTAAGTGGTGTAATATTAACAAAAACTATAATTTTGACAGTTCGGTACTACTTTTTGAAAGCAAATATTATTTTTTTTCAAAACTGATATAACTAAAATTATGCATCCTGCAAAGATGCACAATATCCTTAGCTCAGATTTTTTAATTTCAATTTCATTTTCGGGCAATTTCGAATAAAATGTAAAATAAAGTGTAAAATTCAGTTGTTTACAATTCATTCAGCGTCTTCATATTTTGAAATATTTATTTGTAATTTTAATAAACTCGTAGCAATAATCCAGAAGGAGAGATTGTATGCAAAAATTAGTTTGTAATATGAGCAGTTGCCGAGGAATATGCAATTTTGCATGCATCACTTTTCACGTTATTTTGACTATAAAAGAGTGAATTATTATTCGATTTGCAATATTTTTTTTCCATTTGATGCTTAATGTCAATTTGGACTAGGTCAAGCCAATTTTACAATTTCACTGTGACCGGAAATGACGTCATTTGAGCAAAAACTGTATTTTAAAACTAAAAAACAAATATTTTATTCAAATGAGTCTGCCTTATAATAATTTTAAAATTATGATATTTGATTCCCATCAACGAATAGAATGAAGCCATACGACCATACAGAGACCACAAAATGGTTTCTAACTTGTACGGTTACAGACTAATAGGCGATCTTCGATAAGTCACTTTTCAGGGTTTTTGGTTTATAAAAGTGTCAATTATTATTCGATTTTTATATTTTTTTTTACCATTTGATGCCTTATGCCATTTATGGCTTCTATGAACTAAATTAACACTTTCAATGTCACCGGAAGTAATGTAATTTTTTCAAAAAACGTATTTTTGGCCTTCAAAACAAACATTTTTTTGAAGTGATTTATGTTTATTATTCGTTTAACTTTATAATGTCTGATTCTAATGGGCAGTAAGATTGAATCAATACCATCATATTGATATCAAGAAAAGGCTTCTAGCATGTTCCCTTGTCGAAAAATAGCCAATTGTCCCAGGGTCACTTTTAAGTTTTTTACCTTCTTAATTTCAGTTTATTGGTTATAGGTTAATTATTTATTGCCCGATATGTATAAAACAAAGTTTGTATTTTGTATGTTGCGAATTTTCGACTTACTTTTCACCTATGAAAATTTCTTTCAACACCGGAAGTGACGTAATTTTGCGATAATTTACAATTTTGACCGGTCTTTTCGCCAGCAAATATTACTTTTACGTATGATAGACGGTGTCACTGAAGTAAAACAATTAAAGTTTGGTAGCTCAATGGATCGGCTATGGTATAATAAACTTCCTGTATGATTCCAGAAAGCCGGTTCAGTGCTGCTTGCAGGTCTAGTTAGGGTTTCACACTGCGAAGCTTGTGTGAAACACTATTGTTTTTGTTAAAATTATTATTCTTATTATTAGGGTTTCACACTGCGTAGCTTGTGTGAAACACTATTGTTTTTGTTAAAATTATTATTAGGCTTTCAGACTTTCGTCTGAAAGCCTATTGAGATTACTAAAATTATTATTTTTTTTTTTATTATTATTATTTACCGCCGGAGCCTATTTCTCTATGATGGAAAAGAGATACCGATCTGCAGTTCATCTTTCTATCGGGAAACCATGTGGTGGCTACTCAATAAAGCAATTTTTGAACTTCTGCGCAGACCGGAAGTGGTCGAATTTCGAACGTTGGTAAAAAATAAAAAATCGGCCGTGGTTTCGTCAATTCTCTACCTATATTCAAACAAATCACATTTTTGGAAAGTCTGAGACTTTTCCCAGACAATAGCAATCTCACATTTCGCAATTTCGAAACTTCGTCGCTGACTTCTATCGTTCGAAAATTCAAAACACGTTGCCTACGAGACAATTTTTGTTATTTTTCAAAATTTGCAAATTTGACCTACATTTTTGGATACCTGACGTCAATCCGATTCCAGTAATATAAGTTTCATTCAGAGTTATCGCCCTTTATTTTTCGATTTTTTTCGAATTTTCTTCCCATTTTGTGAGCTGTGGTGTCGTTTTACAGCCAAAATGATGTTTCTGAAACTTACGGAACATGAAGTTATAGTCCAATACCAACTGATAAAGCAATTTCGACAAGAATCCTTTAACCGGAAGTGATCGAAATAATGTGCAATATTTTGAAAAAAATGCAAAAAATGGATATTTTGGGGAAAAACGCGATTTCTCCGCCCGATATCAACGGATTAAAGAAATTAGGGTACCATTGGACTGCACTAGGATTGTACTATCGTATGATACCCAATTCATGCGGATACGATGAGCAGGAAGCAAAATATGGCACGCTGAAAATCAAGTATTTTCTGATTTGGAGCGTTTTTGGACGCCTGTATCTCGAAAACTTAACCGCAACTTTTTTTTTAACTTTCTCTATCGAGAGTCCATTCGATAGTCTTGTGAATTATGCCACCCAATAAGACTTTGAAATGTCTGGAATAGGTGAAATAACGGACTGAAAATCGAAAAAAGTCGAAAAATCGTGAAATTTTGGAAAATGCTCTACTATTTTTTTATTTTGAGAGATTTTCAAAAAAAGATTGTATATTCAGATAGCTGACCTAATTACGATTCTAACGATGTATAATATGTATGTAGTTATTGAAATTTAATTTTCGATATTTTAAATTTTTTGCATTTTTGGCACTTTTCAACATAGGATTTCTCAGGGGCATTTTATCTGATCAGATAATGCAATATATCATTACAGAGCCCTGTGGCTATTTTAGTGCCCAAACCGGCTATTAAAACTATTCCGAAAATAATAACCATACCGGAAGTATTCAAAAAATGAAAAAAAAAGGTTAAAAACATTGTCGCACTTGCGAAAAACTTGATTTCTCCCTTAGGTAATAGCGGACCAAAAGAACTAAAGGGTCGTTGGAAAGCCCTATTAATGGACCATCATATGGTATCTAAATAATACGATTTCGATGGTAGGGAAATAAATTATTGTATGCCAAAAATCTAGTATTTTCCGATTTTTTTAACATTCTGAGACGCCCTTTTCTCGAAAACGACGCCGCAGATTTTTCTTAAACTTTTCTTACTCAAAGTCCTATCGGTTGTCTATAAAGTGAATCCAAAATGAAAAGCATTGAAATAATATAGGTGGTCCAAAAATGGCATCAAACTTTGAAAAAAATTGAAAACTCATTAAATTTTTGTAAACGCTCTTTAATTTATCTTTTTTTCCAAAACTACTCAATGGATGTTTCTGACACTTCTGGTACAGAAAGTTAAGTATCGAAAGAACTTCGTAAAGCTATCGCGACAATGATCGTAAAACCGGAAGTAGTCGAACAAATGTCCGATATTTTGAAAAAAAAAATTTTTTTTACGAATACCTTTTTTTATTTATGAATATATTTTGATGGTAGCAGAAATGAGAAAAAAAATTGTCAGGGTAATTTGCGTTAGCCGCCATCGTCTAATTTAGTTTTTCGTACCCAGAAAAATTATTTATTGTTCGATTTGTATAAAACAAAGTTCATATGCTCCGTGGTCCCAATTGTAATTTTTTTTGTTACGGTAAAATTTTTCTGTCGGCAACGAAAGTGACGTAATATGAACAAAAACTACAATTTTGACAGTTCGGTACCACTTTTTGAAAGCAAATATCTTTTTTTCAAAACTGATATAACTAAAAGGATGCACCCTGCAAAGATGCACAAAATCCTTAGCTCAGATTTTTTAATTTCAATTTCATTTTCGGGCAATTTCGAATAAAATGTAAAATAAAGTGTAAAATTCAGTTATTTACAATTCATTCAGCGTCTTCATATTTTGAAATATTTATTTGTAATTTTCATAAACTCGTAGCAATAATCCAGACGAAGAGAATGTATGCGAAAATTAGTTTGTAATATGAGCAGTTGCCGAGGAATATGCAATTTTGCATGCATCACTTTTCACGTTATTTTGCCTATAAAAGAGTGAATTATCATTCGATTTGCAATATTTTTTTTCCATTTGATGCCTAATGCCAATTTGGACTAGGTCAAGTCAATTTTACATTTTCACTGTGACCGGAAATGACGTCATTTGGGCAAAAACTGTATTTTTAACCCAAAAAACAAATATTTTATTCAAATGAGTCTGCCTTATAATATTTTTAAAATTATGATATTTGATTCCCATCAACGAATAGAATGAAGCCATACGACCATACAGATACCACAAAATGGTTTCTAACTTGTATGGTTACAGAGAAATCGGCGATCTTCTATAAGTCACTTTTCAAGGTTTTTGGTCTATAAAAGTCTCAATTATTATTCGATTTTTATAATTTTTTTACCATTTGATGCCTTATGCCATTTATGGCTTCTATGAGCTAAGTTAACATTTTCAATATCACCGGAAGTAATGTAATTTTTGCAAAAAACGTATTTTTAGCCTTCAAAACAAACATTTTTTTGAAGGGATTTATATTTATTATTCGTTTAACTTGATAACGTCTGACTCTAATGGGCAGTAAGATTGAATCAATACCATCATATTGATATCAAAAAAAGCCTTCTAGCATGTTCCCTTGTCGAATAATAGCCAATTTTCCCAGGGTCACTTTTAAGTTTTTTACCTTCTTAATTTCAGTTTATGGGTTATAAGGTAATTATTTATTGCCCAATATGTATAAAACAAAGTTTGTATTTTGTGTGTTGCGAATTTTCGACTTATTTTTCACCTATAAAAATATCTTTCGGTACCGGAAGTGACGTAATTTTGCCATAATTTACAATTTTGACCGGTCTTTTCGCCAGCAAATATTACTTTCACATATAGAGAGGGTGTCACTGAAGCAAAACAACTAAAGTATAGTTTGGTAGCTCAATGGATCGGCTATGGTATAAGAAACTTCCTGTATGATTCCTGAAAGCCGGTTCAGTGCTGCTTGCAGGTCTAGTTCTTATTATTATTATTATTCAGATTCCAATTTGAATAGATCTCAGCAACTACGTGTCGCATCGTTACGATTTCTTCGGTTTTACTGGGAAAGTGGGTGTGACTTAGAGGATAAAGCTATTTTGAACGTTCTGCGACAATGCGAAATGTCCGAAATCACCAAATGATCGTTTTTGAAAATATTGCAGTAATTTTAACATTAATCATTGGATTTTAACTTTCGATACATTTTGGCATAGCCGGAGACAGGGCACATAGCTACGCTACTTTCGATTTTTGATTTTCTGCAAATCTTCGAAGATATTTGGCGCCAAATTTCGAAAATTTAAAATTTTACAAAAAACTTTTTTATTTATGAATATTTTTTAGTCGTGTTGTGCACAGAATTAAAGAGTCATCTGACTAGCGCAAAAATGTTAACATTTTTTGCCTCGGTAATTTTCCTTGGCCGCCATGGGCTAAATCAGTTTTTCAGTCCTATATTGATTTTTTATTGTTCGATTTGTATAAAACAAAGTTCATATGCTTCGTTGTATCAATTGTCATTTTTTTTATTACCAAAAGTTTTATCTGTCGGCACCGGAAGTGGCATAATTTTACCAAAAACTACAATTTTGACAGTTATTTTCCTTCTTCGAAAACAAATATTATTTTTTGGAAAAATTAGTTGACTCAAAGAGTGTGCCCTTTCAAGGCGCAAAAAATGTAGGAAGCAGTTTTTTTAATTTCGATTTCATTTTCGAGCAAATTCGATTAAGAGGCTAAAAATGGTGTAAAATTGGCCTATTTACAACCTATTCAGGCTTTTCAGATTTTAAAATATTTCTTCGTAACTTTTATAAACTTGTAGCTATAATCCATACGAAGAAAATGTATGTTAAAATTAGTTTGTAATATAAGCAGTTGCCAAGAAATGGGCAGTTGTGCATAAGTCACTATTTTCGTTATTTTGCCTGTAAAATAGTCAATTATTATTGGATTTTTATAAAAGTGACATCATTTGATTCAAAAAGCATGTAGCGTCATATCAAGTTGAATTCAATTTAGAATTTACACCGGAAGTGACGTCATTTGGTCAAAAACTGCATTTTAATCTTTTTAAATCAATGTTTTATTCAAATAAGAATTATTTAATATGTAATAATAATTTTAACTTTTGGTTTAAATTCACATATAAACACAACTCATATGTTCATATAGATATCATAAAATTGTCTCTAACTTGTTCGGTTGCCGAGAAATAGACGGTTTTCTACAGGTCACTTTTGAAGGTTTTGGGGCCATAAAAGTGTCAATTATTATTCGATTTTCATAAACTTTACACCATGTTATACCTAATGCCATTTAGGATTTTATACAAGTAATTTAAGATTTACATTTTCACCGGAAGTAACGTCAATTTGGCAAAAACTGTATTTTTAGCCTCCAAAACAGATATTTTATACAAATGAGTCTGTTTTGAAATCTTTTTCAAATTATGATATTTGATACCAATCAACAAATAGAATGAACCCATACGATCATACAGATACCACAAAATGGTTCCTAACTTGAACGGTTGCAGAGAAATAGCCGATTTTCTACAAGTGACTTTTCAAGTTTTTTGGTCTTGAAAAGTGGCAATTATTATTCAATTTACAAAAAAAATTTCACTATATTATGATATCTATGCCATTTCTGATTTCATAAAATTAATTTAACATTTTCATTAACACCGGAAGAAATGTAATTTTGTCAATATCATTTACAAGTAACAAATGTATAAAATGAATTGATATTGCTGGATTTGGTTGATTCTGCGTCAATTTTATTTGATGTGAGCAATGTTTAGTGGTTTCGTTGGTACTGGAAATGACATGTTCAAGGTAGCTTGGCACCGGAAGTGACATGTTCAAGGGTAACGTGGCACCAGTGAAACCCGTCATTCCTGCATGCAGGTCTAGTTATTATTATTATTCTTCTTTTGTTTTGAGTAGATCTCAGCAACTACGTGTCGCATCGTTACGATTTCTTCGGTTTTACTGGGAAAGTGGGTGTGACTTAGAGGATAAAGCTATTTTGAACGTTCTGCGACAATGCAAAATGTCCGAAATCACCGAAGTTATCGTTTTTACAAATATTGCGGTAATTTTAACAATAATCATGGGATTTTAACTTTCGATACATTTTGGCATAGCTGGAGACAGGGCACATAGCTGCGCTACTTTCGATTTTTGATTTTCGGCAAATCTTCGAAGATATTAGGCGCCAAATTTCGGAAATTTAAAATTTTACAAAAAACTTTTTTATTTATGAATATTTTTTGGTCGTGTTGTGCACAGAATTAAAGAGTCATCTGACTTGCGCAAAAATGTTAAAAAATTTTGTCTCAGTAGTTTTCCTTGGCCTCCATTGGCTAATTCAGTTTTTCAGTCCTAGATTAATTTTTTATTGTTCGATTTGCATAAAACAATGTTCATATGCTTCGTTGTCTCAATTGTCATTTTTTTTATTACCAAAAGTATTATCTGTCGGCACCGGAAGTGGCATAATTTTACCAAAAACTACAATTTTGACAGTTAGGTACATTTTTTAAAAACAAATATTATTTTTTTGAAAAATTATATGACTCAAAGAGTGTGTCCTTTAAAGGCGCAAAAAATGTCGGAAGCAGTTTTTTTAATTTCTTTTTCATTTTCTAGCAAATTGGATTAAGAGGTGAAAAAAGGCGTAAAATTGACCTATTTACAACTCATTCAGGCTTTTCAGATTTTAAAATATTTTTACGTAACTTTTATAAACTTGTAGCTATAATCCATACGAAGAGAATGTATGTGAAAATTAGTTTGTAATATAAGCAGTTGCCGAGAAATAGGCAATTTTGCATGAGTCACTTTTCACGTAATTTTGGCTGTAAAAGAATCAATTATTATTCGATTTTCAATTTTCTTTCGCCATTGGATGCCTAATGCCATAGTGGACTATGTCAAACCATTTTACCCCTTGCGCTGCCACCGGAAATGACGTCATTTGCTCAAAACTTAAATTTTAGCCTTCAAAAAACAATATTTTATTCAAATGAGTCGTATTTGTTATTTTTTCAAATTGTGATATTTGATTCTATTGATCAAATAGATTGAACCCATACGATCATACAGATACCACAAAATGGTTTCTAACTTGTACGGTTGCCGAGAAATGGGCGATTTTCCTTAAGTCACTTTTCAAGGTTTTTGGTCTATAAAAGTGTCAGTTATTATTCGATTTTCATAAAATTTTCACCATATGATATCTTGTGTCATTTATGATTTCATAGAACTAATTTAACATTTTCAGTAACACCGGAAGTAATGTCATTTTGGCAAAAACTGTATTTTTAGCCTTCAAAACAGACATTTTTTTCAAATGTGTCTGATTTGTAATATATTTCAAATTATGATATTTGATTCCAATCAACAAATGGATTGAACCCATACGATCATATAGATACCAAAAGATAGTTTCTATCGTGTACGGTTGCCGAGAAATAGACGATTTTCTACAAGTCATTTTTCAAGGTTTTTGGTCTATAAAAGTGGCAATTCTCATTCGATTTACATACAATTTTCGCCATTATGATGCCTTATGCCATTTCTGATTTCATAAAACTAATTGAACATTTTCATTATCACCGGAAGTAATGAAATTTTGCCAGGATCACTTACAAGTAACATATATATATAAAATGAATTGATATTGCTGGATTTGGTTGATTCTTCGTCCATTTTATTTGATGTTTACAATGCTTATGTGGAAACCTGTTTGATGGTTTCATTGGTATCGGAAGTGACATATGTTTATGGGTAACGTGGCACCGAAAGTGACGTGGCACCAGTGAAACCCGTCATTCCTGCATGCAGGTCTAGTTATTATTATTATCATTATTATTCTTTTGTTTTGAGTAGATCTCAGCAACTACGTGTCGCATCGTTACGATTTCTTCGGTTTTACTGGGAAAGTGGGTGTGACTTAGAGGATAAAGCTATTTTGAACGTTCTGCGACAATGCGAAATGTCCGAAATGACCGAAGTTATCGTTTTTACAAATATTGCGGTAATTTTAACAATAATCATGGGATTTTAACTTTCGATACATTTTGGCATAGCTGGAGACAGGGCACATAGCTGCGCTACTTTCGATTTTTGATTTTCGGCAAATCTTCGAAGATATTAGGCGCCAAATTTCGGAAATTTAAAATTTTACAAAAAACTTTTTTATTTATGAATATTTTTTAGTCGTGTTGTGCACAGAATTGAAGAGTCATCTGACTTGCGCAAAAATGTTAAAAAATTTTGTCTCAGTAATTTTCCTTGGCCTCCATTGGCTAATTCAGTTTTTCAGTCCTAGATTAATTTTTTATTGTTCGATTTGTATAAAACAAAGTTCATATGCTTCGTTGTCTCAATTGTCATTTTTTTTATTACCAAAAGTGTTATCTGTCGGCACCGGAAGTGGCATAATTTTACCAAAAACTACAATTTTGACAGTTAGGTACATTTTTTGAAAACAAATATCATTTTTTTGAAAAATTATATGACTCAAAGAGTGTGTCCTTTAAAAGCGCAAAAAATGTCGGAAGCAGTTTTTTTAATTTCTTTTTCATTTTCTAGCAAATTGGATTAAGAGGTGAAAAAAGGCGTAAAATTGACCTATTTACAACTCATTCAGGCTTTTCAGATTTTAAAATATTTTTACGTAACTTTTATAAACTTGTAGCTATTATCCATACGAAGAGAATGTATGTGAAAATTAGTTTGTAATATAAGCAGTTGCCGAGAAATAGGCAATTTTGCATGAGTCACTTTTCACGTAATTTTGGCTGTAAAAGAATCAATTATTATTTGATTTTCAATTTTCTTTCGCCATTGGATGCCTAATGCCATAGTGGACTATGTCAAACCATTTTACCCCTTGCGCTGCCACCGGAAATGACGTCATTTGCTCAAAACTTAAATTTTAGCCTTCAAAAAACAATATTTTATTCAAATGAGTCGTATTTGCTATTTTTTTCAAATTGTGATATTTGATTCTATTGATCAAATAGATTGAACCCATACGATCATACAGATACCACAAAATGGTTTCTAACTTGTACGGTTGCAGAGAAATGGGCGATTTTCCTTAAGTCACTTTTCAAGGTTTTTGGTCTATAAAAGTGTCAGTTATTATTCGATTTTCATAAAATTTTCACCATATGATATCTTGTGTCATTTATGATTTCATAGAACTAATTTAACATTTTCAGTATCACCGGAAGTAATGTCATTTTGGCAAAAACTGTATTTTTAGCCTTCAAAACAGAAATTTTTTTCAAATGAGTCTGATTTGTAATATATTTCAAATTGTGATATTTGATTCCAATCAACAAATGGATTGAACCCATACGATCATATAGATACCAAAAGATAGTTTTTATCGTGTACGGTTGCCGAGAAATAGCCGATTTTCTACAAGTCACTTTTCAAGGTTTTTGGTCTATAAAAGTGGCAATTCTCATTCGATTTACATACAATTTTCGCCATTATGCTGCCTTATGCCATTTCTGATTTTATAAAACTAATTGAACATTTTCATTATCACCGGAAGTAATGAAATTTTGCCAGGATCACTTACAAGTAACATATATATAAAATGAATTGATATTGCTGGATTTGGTTGATTCTTCGTCCATTTTATTTGATGTTTACAATGCTTATGTGGAAACCTGTTTGATGGTTTCATTGGTATCGGAAGTGACATATGTTTAAGGGTAACGTGGCACCGAAAGTGACGTGGCACCAGTGAAACCCGTCATTCCTGCATGCAGGTCTAGTTCTTATTAGGGTTTCACACTGCGACGCTTGTGTGAAACACTATTGTTTTTGTTAAAATTATTATTCTTATTAGGGTTTCACACTGCGTAGCTTGTGTGAAACACTATTGTTTTTGTTAAAATTATTATTCTTATTATTATTATTATTATTAGGGTTTCACACTGCGTAGCTTGTGTGAAACACTATTGTTTTTGTTAAAATTATTATTCTTATTATTAGGCTTTCAGACTTTCGTCTGAAAGCCTATTGAGATTACTAAAATTATTATTATTAAGCTTTCATATTACATATGAAAGCTTATTGTTTCTGTTAAGATTATTATTGTTATTTTTTTTTTGTGTTTTATCCACAAATCGGATTTCTCAGAATCTAACCACAGTATCTTTATGAAACTTTTACCTACCCCCCCCAAAAATGGGTGGTAGCTGTTGATTAAATATATTTTCAAAACGTTTTACGAATCCGAAATCACCGAAATTTACGAACGACAAAATGGACAATGCATAGTCGTAACTTTATTGTTTTTTGACCGATTTTACTAAATCTTTTTTCTTTGAATACCTTGAAAAAAATCATTTTCATCAGCAGTTTCACATTTTCGAATTTCGAAAATTCGTCGCTGTGATTTCGAACCGGAAGTTTAGACCAATTTGACAACTTCTTTAATAGTTGTGCGATTTTCATTCAATTTAGTATATAAGTAGATCCTACCGATGTGACTTCAAAAATATAATTATAAATTTTCTAAATTATCTCCCCTTGGTGAAATTAAGGATCAAAGTTTTCAAAAAAATCGTCGAAATATAGGTCACAATGACCTAATTTTTTTTTTCGATACTAGACAAGGAATTACTGATTCGTACACAAAATATGGAGTTTGTCGATCGAACCGGAAGTGCCACCATCTTGAAACGTGAAAAATCAATAAGGCTTTTTTGCTATTTTACTTACAGACTCGGGGGTTATATTTTCTGAATCCTTGTAGGAAGGCCTAAAAAATGTCGCGAACAGAATTTTGATTTAGGTCAACCGGGAGTCACCATTTTGAATTGAAAATCAAAAATAGAAGCAATTTGAAGGGCCGAGACTTTTGAGCACAATAACTCTCATTCTAATTAAGCTAGAATGTTCTAACTTGGTGTAGACGTTCACTAGGTCAATGTTATGATGAAGTTCAAAGATGAGCATTTTCTGCTTAGGGTAAGCAGAGATAAGCATATTGATTTGTTGATTCTTTAGGGCACGATAACTTCGGTTATAATGAAGGGAGGGCGGTGAAACTTTTGTCAATAGAGAGTCTAATAGCTAGCCTGTTGTGTGAAATCATTGTATCATTTTTTTTTAAATATCAGGGATAGCCGAAAAAAGGAGATTGAAAATCCAAAAAGTCGTATTTTTACAACTTGGAGTATGTTTAGAGGTCTTTCTCGTAAAGTCAACATAATATTTGTTGGGAACTTCTTCTACAAAGAGTCTTATTGGTAGTCTTTTATATGAAACCATCGATCAACAGTCCAACATATCAGGAGTAGAAGAACAAAAGGATCGAACATTGAAAACGGCACCCTTTCATTGTTAAGCGAAACATGCAGTGTGGGTGACTACAATCTACACATTTAGTCATCGTATAGAGCTTATTCAACAGTATCGAATTCCAACTGCTTAGGGATATTTTACGTGCACTCCAATGTGTACACGGGACCGTGGTTTTCGTCCCATCCGAACTAGACAGCCGTTCTGCCTCACTGACAAGGGGGAACCACGCCGGGAAATCGAGATGAACTTTCTCCGTGCAGAACTTTCAATTCAAGCCAAACTTTTATTGCATACCATTACGCTGGTCAGTTGGAGCTTATTTTCAAAAGTTTTGTAATAATCGGTTGGTAATTAAAGTACCATGCACATTAAACTGTTAAAACAGAAAATTTCGCCCGGTTCAAATGTTTCTTGCTATAAGTCAGCAATTTTCCGAATTCAGGAAGGCTGAATGGCTGAATGGTTAGCATGTGCGCGCTGTATCGTAACGTCTGTCATTGAGTCAACGGGCGTCGTTTCGATCGCCAGGTTGCACGTGACATGGAATATGATGTCCAACCCCGTTTATTGCGAACGATTAAGCTGTTCAGGGGGAGCTTATTTTTAAAAGTTTTGTAATATTCGGTTGATAACTAAAGGTACCGTGCAAATTAAACTGTTAAAATAGAAAATTTGGCCCGGTTGAAATGTTTCTCGCTGTAGGTCAGCTAGAATGTTCAAACTTGATCGAGTTCACAGCAGAAATAACAGTGAAACGATCAACGAACTCATAGCAGAAATAACAGTGCAAAACTTAACGAATTCATAGCAGAAATGAAATGGGGTTTTACGTCCTACTCTGGGCTAATGGAAGACGGCCATACGCCACACAGTGTGCTATGAGGGAATTTTTGCCCGGGCAAGGGATCTTTTACGTGCACTCCAATGTGTACACGGGACCTCGGTTTTTCGTCCCATCCGAACGACTAGGCAGCTGTCCTTATCAGGCCCTCCTTCTGCATCACTGACAAGAGGAAACCACGCCGGAAAATCGAGATGAGCTTTCTCGGCCAATGCAAGGATCGAACACCCGACCTCCATTCTAACGAGCCAGCGCCTTGCCCACTTAGCCACCGTGATTCCCATAAATAGCAATGAAACGATCAACGAATTTATAGCAGTAATAACACTTCAACAATTAACGAATTCGTAGCAGAAATAACGATGAAACAATTAACGAATTCGTAGCAGAAATAACAATGAAACGTTCAACGAAATAATAACCGAAATAAGAGTGGAACAATGAACGAATTAATAGTAGACGAGTTCATAGTAGAAAAAACAGCGAAACAATGAACGAATCATAGCAGAAACCAGAAGGCTATCAATACACTGTGAAATTTGAAACCTAAATGGCCTGGCTAGGAACAATATCTACATGCCCGTAAAAGACTACTTAACAGTTGGAATTCGAAAGAAAAGACCGTAACGACGCTGTCCGATCAAACTTTAGTTAATTCAGTCGGCGCAAAAAGATAGGTCGTTAAAACCATTTCTGTTCAGTTCATTCCATTTCCTTAAATCTATGAAAGTTGTGTGAATTGGGAATCGCGTATTACTCAACAGTTTCAGGGGAGATAAGCCGTCTTTGAGATTGGGAATCAATTTTTGATATCGACTGTGTATGATTGCTACTAGATCGATTGTGATTCAGGTTCTAATCAGTTTGGATTGAAGAATCGGGGTGGTATATATGTGTGTGATGGGGTGGGGGTGGTGTCACAAGACGCTATATCCCATTCGCAACCACACACCTAACAAATGCAGGGTATAGGTTGCGATCAGTTCTTTCAAGATTTTCATATATTTAAGCCACTTTATTACACGCCTCATCTGAAAATGTCTGTGTTAGTGTAGATAAATGTTGACAAAATAACATCTTTCACCATTTTGACTTTCAGTTACAGAACTAGCATAGGGGCGTTTTAAGGTTTATCATGGCGGAGGCTGTACTATTTTGAGGGCCCTCTGTCGCGAGGGGAGGTTCTTGATTGATGATTGTCACCCCAATGCAATGGCTGCATTCTCATTCAGTAGTGGATTCGACAGTAACAGTGTATAGAAAACGATTGAGTTGGACTCGGGGGCCCTTTCCCTTGGCACTAGGGACCCTTTTGTCATTCGTCGGACCCTTTTGTCTGTCTTTAGAGCCCTCCCTAACTAGGGCACATTTTCATTTTTCGCATCGGTTTTAGCATTTTTCTCCCGTTTTATTTTTTCAACTGCTTTGATTTTTTTCGCGGGGAGGCTGGCGCCTCCAGCGCCTCAGCTATAAAACGCTTTTGAACTAACAGTACTATTGACATAATACCGTTTTTTCCAGTAATGGTAACTCACTCGTTTCTTCAAGAATCATTCGGCATTCCAGGTATGCTACATTCTATTCGCTGTCTTCCATAGGAGCGGTAAGATGAGACCTGTTTGTGGGAAAATCCCTAAACAATATTCGAGGGTGGAATAATCGTACATTACTTTAAGGTTTGCGTGAAGTAATTGACATATCGAAATTACAGTTATATGCACTGAATAACCATGACACGGAGAGAGAGAGAGAGAGAGAGAGAGAGAGAGAGAGATGGGGTTTAACGTCCACTCGACGCAAACTAGGTCATTTTGGGACTAACATATGGTTTAATTTTATTTCAATAATCTGCTTGCGCATATTAACAGTGGGAGGAAACCGCAGGTCCCGGGATAAACCCATGAGATTGGACAGGCGAGATTGTAGGTTAGGGTTAGGGTAAGCGCTAAGGTTAGGTCTTGGGTTAGGATTAGGATTAGCGATATCCCTATTTACATCTCGTGACCTTTGACCAAACGTAATGAAGACAGGATGTGACGTATATATGCACATTGAGGTTATCAAGTTATAGACCGGACTAGTAGTAAGCTATAAACGGATAAATAACAAGAGTTTATATGTATATTATTTTATTAAATTTATATATATCTTAACTCCCTGATTTACGTATATACATTATGCATGAACAATAGAAACTATATACTAGTATTTATAAGTATTAAAGCTATGGTAATATTATGCTATCAAAAAGCCGTATTGTCTTAATATTTGTTGTAACCGCAACCTTGATAGTTATTGTAAGAAGGATAACGGTTGTAGTTGTTGTATCCGTTACCGTATCCGTTGTTATTGTAGTTGTTATATCCCTCCCCTTATTCGTTGTTATTGTGGCCATTGTTGTAACCGTTGTTGTAATTGTAGGGGCCGTTGTAACTATTGTATCCTTTATTATTGTATTGGTTGTACTTGTATAGTCCGTTGTTGTATCGTTACCAACGATACCATGACCAATTCCGTGTCCAACAATACCGTGTCCGATACCGTTACCAACGATGTCATGCCCAATGCCGTTACCAATCTTTCCATGTCCAATAAGTCCGTGTCCGATTCCGTTTCCAATGATACCATGTCCGATACCGTTACCAACGATACCATGACCAATTCCGTTTCCAACAATACCGTGTCCGATACCGTTACCAACGATGCCATGCCCAATGCCGTTACCAATCTCTCCATGTCCAATAAGTCCGTGTCCGATTCCGTTTCCAATGATACCATGTCCGATACCGTTACCAACGATACCATGACCAATTCCGTTTCTAACAATACCGTGTCCAATACCGTTACCGATACCGTTACCAACAATACCATGACCAATTCCGTTACCAATAACACCGACTTTGCCAACAGCTACTATTCCGTGTCTGAGTCGGTTTCCTTGGATACCATGTCCAATACCATGGTTGAGTCCGTTGCCAATAGCTCCTACACCAACAAGACCATGTCCAACACCGGCATGTCCTCTTCCATATCCTTTACCAATTCCGTTTGCAAAGACACCAACACCATTTCCGAAACCGTGTCCGATTTTAGCATCGATGTATTGGGAAGCAGCTACTGTCAAACAGACAGCGAAAGCGACGAAAGCCTGAAAAAGAAAAAAAAAACATGTGTTTTACAGAAATAGCCGTAGATTTGATTCCATACTAAAAAAAAAATCGTGAGGGTTTATTTATAACCAAAAACTTGACAATCAAGAAATTTTACTGTGCCGCCATTATTTAGTACATGATCGAGTTTTGGCGTTACCAGGCAAAATCACAAGTAATGTTCAACTCTGGGTAATAATTTACACTTTTTATAATTTACCGTTCTGGCCCTATGAATATAAAACTGCCTTTAATACAATGTCAAGGGCGATAAGCAATAATACAACAGTGACGATGCAATACCATGTTCAACCCTCGGTAATTTCTACCAGTTTTAAATTTAAAGATGGACCTATGGGTATGCATGCCAAGTGCGATAAGCAATCATATAAAAATTTAGTATGTAATGAAACTTATTAGTGCTATACCAAATTAGATATCAGGTTTCTTGTCTAGAAAGTTCAAGTATATTCCATCTGGGTCACGATCCTTGTCACTACATACCGCTAATTAGAAGTATTGAAGATTATTTAGTCAACAAGTTAAATTTACTCTCTGTAGATTGTTACAATGTTTTACTGTATTATTCCAGTCTGTACAGAACAGAGGGCGAAAAAGCAAGTCCCATTTAGGATTTCAGGGACCGGGTATGCTTATCTTAAAACTTCAAAGATTTGAAATCTTATACGGAGTAGGGCAAAAGTCCTACTTTATACACCGACTGGACCATTGAAGACAAACAGGTAGATTTTGCCCGGACATCTGTATCACGATATAAAGAATCTTTTACGTGCACGCCAATGTGCACACTGAACATTGCTTTTCGTCCCATCCTGACAATTAGACACTATTCCCTGTCAGACCGGGCAGACCTACTGTCCTGTACAGCTAACAAGGGCAGTCAAGCCTGTACAATTGACTTTCTGGTCAAACCCCGGGAGAGAGCCCAAGACCTACTGGTTAGTTAATCAGTGTCTCTCATCACTGAGCCACCATGATCCCCATACATTAAAAACGCGGAGTTCGTAGATGAGCATATTATGCTTAGGGTAAGCAGAGATAAGCAATTAGATTGGTTGATGATTTTGGACACTTTCACTTCAGTCAGAGTGATGAAACTTGGTGTATAGTTTCATTACATCAATATCTTGAATACGTTCGACAATGAGCATTGTCTGCCCTGGATAAGCAGAGCGATGAGCAATTTGATTGGTCGAGAATTTGAAACAAAATAACTCTCCTTCTAATTGGGGCAGAATGTTCAATCTTGGTGAAGGCGTTCATTAGGTCAGTGCCATAAAGGAGTGCGAAGATGAGCATTGTCTGCTTACAGTAAGCAGAGATAAGCAATCTGATTGGTTGATTCTTTGGGGCACGATAACTTTGGTTATAATGAAGTGAGAGTGACAAAATTCCAAATATAGATTCATTATGTCATTACCTTGACTAAGTTTGATGTTGAGAATTTCTGCGTAGATTTAGTAGCAATAAGCAATTTGACAGATCACATTGGAACATAACACCTCTGTTTCTAATTAAGGTAGAATTTGAATTGTTTCTCGTTATAACTCGGTGAGTTTTTGGCGGATTTCATTAATTCTTTTTCCTTTTTAAGATTCTTTATATAACTCTTGAGATGCGACAGAAACTGACCGTGAATATGAAAGCTTTAATATCTGCTTAGCAGATCTAGTTATTATTATTAGGCTTTCAGACTTTCGTCTGAAAGCCTATTGAGATTACTAAAATTATTATTATTAGGCTTTCAGACTTTCGTCTGAAAGCCTATTGTGATTACTAAAATTATTATTTATTATTATTATTTTATTTTTCGGGGGAGCCTATTTCTCAGTGTCTGTAACAGATACAGATCTGGGACGTAATTTTCTATCAGGAAACCATATAGTGGCCATCCCTTCCACTGTATTTGAAACTTCTGCGCAGACCGGAAGTGGCCGAATTTTGTGCGGTGCCAAAAAATTAAAAAACGGCCGTAGATTCGTCAATTCTGTACCTATTTTCATACAAATTACATTTTTGGAAACCCTGAGTCTTTTCTCGGACGATAGCAGTTGAAAATTTTGCAATTTAGAAACTTCGCCGCTGACTTCTAGCATTCGAAAAATGAAAATATGTTGTTTAAGACACATTTTTTGTTATTTTTCAAAATTTTCAAATTTGACCTACATTTTTGGATACCTGAAGGCAATACGGTTCCAGTAATATAAGTTTCATTCAGAGTCATCGCCCTTTATTTTTCGATTTTTTTCGAATTTTCTTCACATTTTGTGAGCTTAAGTTTCGTTTTACGGCCGGATCGACGTTTCTGAAATTCCTGGAACATGAAGTGATATGGTCAAACCACCGTTTAAAGCAATTTCAACAACAATCCGTAAACCGGAAGTAATCGAAATACTATGCGATATTTTGAAAAAACGTGAAAAATTGGTGTTTTGGGTAAAAACACGATTTTTCCGTCCGATATCAACGGATTAAACAAATTAAGGTATCATTTGGTCGGGCGGTAATTGGACCACTGAATGATACCCAATTCGTACGGACACGATCAGCAGGAAGCAAAATATGGCTCGCTGAAAATCAAGTATTTTCTGATTTGGAGCGTCTTTAGATGCCTGTATCTCGAAAACTGCTCCACAGTTTTTTATGAAACTTTCTCTATCGAGAGACCTTGCAGTAGTCTTGTGTACGAAACATTCCATTACGACTTTGAAATATCTGGAAAAGGTGAAATAATGGACTGAAAATCGAAAAAAGTCGAAAAATCGTCAAATTTTGGAAAATGCTCTGCTATTTTTTTATTTTAAGAGATTTAAAAAAAAAAAATGTATATTCAGATAGCTGACCTAATTACGATTCTATCGATGTATAATATGTATGTAGTTATTGAAATTTAATTTTCGATATTTTAAATTTTTTGCATTTTTGGCACTTTTGAACCTAGGATTTCTCAGGGGCATTTTATCTGATCAGATAATGTAATATATCATTACAGAGCCCTGTGGCTATTTTAGTGCCTAAACCGGTTATCAAAACTATATCGACAATAATAACCATACCGGAAGTATTCAAAAAATGTAAAAAAAGGTTAAAAATTATGTTGCACTTGCAAAAAACTTGATTTCTCTCTTAGGTTATAGCGGACCAAAAGAACTAAAGTGTCGTTGGATAGCCCTATTAATGGACCAACATATGGTATCTAAATAATACGATATCGATGGTAAGGAAATAAATTATTGTGTGCCAAAAATCTAGTATTTTCCGATTTTTTAACATTCTGAGACGTCTTTTTCTCGAAAACGACGCCGCAGATTTTTCTTAAACTTTTCTTACTCAAAGTCCTATCGGTTGTCTATATAGTGAATCAAAAATGAAAAGCATTGAAATAATATAAGTGGTCCAAAAATGGCATCAAACTTTGAAAAAATTGAAAAATCGTTAAATTTTTGTAAACGCTCTTTAGTTTATCTTTTTTTTTCAAAACTGCTCAATGGATGTTTCTGACATTTCTGGTACAGAAAGTTAAGTATCCAAAGAACTTCGTAAAGCTATCACATCAACGATCGTAAAACCGGAAGTAGTCGAAAAAATGTCCGATATTTTGAAAAATTTTTTTTTTTTTTACGAAAATCTTTTTTATTTATGAATATTTTTTGATGATATTTTACACGGGGTTAATCTATCATCATACTTGAGCAGAAATGAGAAAAAAAAATTGTCTCGGTAATTTGTGTTAGCCGCCATCGGCTAATTTAGTTTTTCGTACCCAGAAAAATTATTTATTGTTCGATTTGTATAAAACAAAGTTCATATGCTCCGTGGTCCCAATTGTAATTTTTTTTGTTACGGTGAAATTTTTCTGTCGGCAACGGAAGTGACGTAATATTAACAAAAACTACAATTTTGACAGTTCGGTACCACTTTTTGAAAGCAAATATTATTTTTTTTCAAAACTGATATAACTAAATGGATGCACCCTGCAAAGGTGCATAAAATCCTTAGCTCATATTTTTAAATTTCAATTCCATTTTCGGGCAATTTCGAATAAAATGTAAAATAAAGTGTACAATTCAGTTATTTACAATTCATTCAGCGTCTTCATATTTTGAAATATTTATTTGTAATTTCCATAAACTCGTAGCACTAATCCAGACAAAGAGAATGTATGCGAAAATTAGTTTGTAATATGAGCAGTTGCCGAGAAATATGCAATTTTGCATGCATCACTTTTCACGTTATTTTGCCTATGCAAGAGTGAATTATTATTCGATTTGCAATATTTTTTTCCCATTTGATGCCTAATGCCAATTTGGACTAGGTCAAGCCAATTTTACATTTTCACTGTGACCGGAAATGACGTCATTTGGGCAAAAACTGTATTTTTAACCTAAAAAACTAAAATTTTATTCAAATCAGTCTCCCTTATAATATTTTTAAAATTATGATATTTGATTCTCATCAACGAATAGAATGAAGCCATAAGACCATACAGATACCACAAAATGGTTTCTAACTTGTACGTTTACAGAGAAATAGGCGATCTTCTATAAGTCACTTTTCAAGGTTTTTGGTATATAAAAGTGTCAATTATTATTCGATTTTTATAATTTTTTTACCATTTGATACCTTATGCAATTTATGACTTCTATGAACCAAGTTAACATTTTCAATATCACCGGAAGTAATGTAATTTTTGCAAAAAAACGTATTTTTAGCCTTCAAAACAAACATTTTTTAGAAGTGATTTATATTCATTATTCGTTTAACTTTATAACGCCTGACTCTAATGGGCAGTAAGAGTGAATCAATACCATCATATTGATATCAAGAAAAGGCTTCTAGCATGTTCCCTTGTCGAATAATAACCAATTTTCCCAGGGTCACTTTTAAGTTTTTTACCTTTCTTAATTTCAGTTTATGGGTTATAGGTTAATTATTTATTGCCCGAAATGTATAAAACAACGTTTGGATTTTGTATGTTGCGAATTTTCGACTTATTTTTCACCTATAAAAATTTCTTTCGGCACCGGAAGTGACTTAATTTTGCCATAATTTACAATTTTGACTGGTCTTTTCGCCAGCAAATATTACTTTTACATATGATAGAGGGTGTCACTAAAGCAAAACAACCTAAAGTATAGTTTGGTAGCTCAATGGATCGGCTCTGGTATAATAAACTTCCTGTATGATTCCTGAAAGCCGGTTCAGTGCTGCTTGCAGGTCTAGTTAGGCTTTCAGACTTTCGTCTGAAAGCCTATTGAGATTACTAAAATTATTATTATTATTATTAAGCTTTCATATTACATATGAAAGCTTATTGTTTCTGTTAAGATTATTATTGTTATTTTTTTTTTGTGTTTTGTCCACAAATCGGATTTCTCAGAATCTAACCATAGGATCGTTCTGAATCTTTTACCTATCCCCCCAAAAATGGGTGGTGGCTGTTGATTAAATATATTTTCAAAACGTTTTACGAATCCGAAATCACCGAATTTTACGAAGGAATGCATTTGACCTACAATGCTGTAACTTTGTGACTATTTGACCTATTTTACTAATTCTTTTTTCTTTGAGTATCTTGAAACATTTACTTCAAATCTGCAATTTCGGATTTTGGCATTTCGAAAATTCGTCGCTGTCATTTCGAACCGGAAGTTATTACCAATTTGACAACTTCTTTAATAGTTGTGCGATTTTCGTGAAATTTAGAATGTTAGTAGATCTTGCCAATGCGACTTCAAAGATGTCCTTGGAAATTTTCTAAATTATGTCCCCTTGGTGAAATTAAGGATCAAAGTTTTCAAGAAAATCGTCGAAATATAGGTCAGAATGACCTAAAAAAAAAATTCGATACTAGACAAGTAATTACTGATTCGTACACAAAATATGGAGTTTGTCGATCGAACCGGAAGTGCCACCATCTTTAAACGTGAAAAATCAAAAAGGCTTTTTTGCTATTTTACTTACAGACTCGGGAGTCATATTTTCGGAATCCTGGAAGGAATGCCTAAAAATCTATCGGATCAGAATTTTGATTTCGGTCACGTGATGGTCACCATTTTGAATTGAAAATGAAAAATAGAAGCAATTTGAAGGGCCGGGACTTTGGAATACAAGAACTCTCCTTCTAATTAAGCTAGAATGTTCAAACTTGGTGTAGGCGTTCACTAGGTCAATGTCATGATTGAGTTCAAAGATGAGCATTTTCTGCCTAGGGTAAGCAGAGATAAGCAAGCTGATTTGTTGATTCTTTAGGGCACGATGACATTGGTTATAATGAATGGAGGGCGATGAAACTCTTGTCAATCGAGAGTCTAATAGCTGGCCTGTTGTGTGAAATCATTGTATCATTTTTTGAAAATGTCCGGGGTAGCCGAAAAAAGGAGATCGAAATCCAAAAAGTCGTATTTTTACGATTTGGGGCATTTTTAGAGGTCGTGTAAAGTAAAATAAAGCATGCATATAAATATATTATTGATATTAAATATATCATATAAAAAACTAAACAATGAATCAGCTGTCATTGACAGATTTTATATAAGCATGGTCAGTGGAAGGTCAGCGTATTGTCTAACTTGAACTCACTGACTCCGTAACATTATTGTGGGTATGGTATAAGCTGAATTTGATGAGATGCACATATCTCGTATGACTATTTGGTACTTACAGTGTTAGACTTTGTAGTAACGTTACGGTCTCCATTCATCAAATCGTCGTTGGGGCTATAATACGATTTTGAATCAAGTTATTTATCACTGAGGGACTCAAAATTAGGTTTGATGTAGCTCTGCTCACTTACAGTGGCGAATTTAACGTGCTCATGGGTTCCAGCTCTCTCCTCTAGAAATTTCACAGCAACCGCGTGGATTGTGGCTAATTTTGTGGCAGAATTTTATTTTTCTGGGGGAGGTACTTCTAAATGGCTCCGACACAAGTGCCTGAAATGCCATGAAATCACGTTTTCGGCCTCCAATTAAAATTTCTTAGGGGGAGAACCCCCTGACCCGACCCCCTTGCGGTCGGTATCAGCCCCCCTCCCCACCACCATGGTTAATCCGGCGTTGATGTTCCCTCTTGTGCAGCTTCAAAAGAATTTACAAGTTCATTGCCTCATTGTCAAAGATCCCACTTTTCTACTCCAGTTCGGGTAATGATGTCGAGCGTATATTGTATAGGGGATATTAAACAAGCAACAGTATGGCTGATGTCTCCTGCCAAAACCCCAAAGTAAAAGATGACACATTAATTAATCGCACTTTCATATTTTTTTCAAAAGTATCGAGCAATCAAACTATACTGTAAATTTCATCACTCTCTGTCAGATAGAAATCAAGGTTATCTTGTCCCAAAGCATCGACCAATGAAATTGCCAAGCTGTAGCTCAAAATGTTCAGTCAAGACCTGATGAACATCTACACCAAGTTTCAACATTCTAGCTCAATTAAAAGCTGGGTTGTTATGTTCCAGTACTTCATTATAACCAAAGTTATCATACCCCAAAGCATCAACCAATTCAAAGTCCCGGCCAATCAAGTTGCTTTGCTTATCCTGACTAAGAGAATGCTCATTGTCGAACTTGGTCAAGGTACTAATGTAATGAAACTATACACCAAGTTTCATCAAATTGCTTATCTCTGCTTACCCATTTTAATAGTCCCCTGCCAATCGAAAAGCCCCCCGGACCCACCCACTCCACTCCCTTTTAATACATTAGGTTATAATTGTGTTAGAAACGTATCACAAGGAGCATTTGAATATTCTCTCTGAGGCATCTGATACCACTTGTCATTGAGGTGTTCACACAGCCAACTCATTTTTGTTTGTTTGTGTTATCTTTATTCAGTATAAATCAACTAATACAAATGAAAAAAAGTACTTGGTTTAATGAGATTATCTTTTGAGAGTTGGTCATACAGGTATCACTAATCATAATTGCTCTTAACTTCAAATATATACACGATTACGTGTATTCTAAATATCAAATAAAACAATGATGATTTCTTTACAATAGCAGTACAACAAATTTATTCGCAATATTTTCCTTTGATCAGTTGATCAAAAACCTGATTATATTTACAATATATTCTAGGTCTTTGCTCTTTATTCCATTAGTTCAAAATATGATAAAAGAGGCTTATCAAAAAGTTTATATCATGTAGTCTTATATAACAAATAGATCAATGACATACAAGATGTTTCAAATCATAATCTATTTGCATTATTTATTTCAATAATTTGACCTGTGATATTCATGTATAAAGCAAAATAGTAAACATTGAATTTCATTCACTTTTATGTATAATATAGTATTAAACCGGTTAATTATTGTATACAACATTTATTTAATTTCATAGCAACATTTTATACTATTGTATTCATTGTAGTTTTTTGTCATTATTAGCCCAGTCCGTGCATAGCATTATGATGTGAAATCCCATTTCATTTCAATTATAATAGTCTTCATCTAGAAACAATATTACTATTTATATTAGTATGTTACTACCAAGATATAACAATAAAATTAGCAAAAGTATGTATAAATTAATAAAATTCTCTTTAGTATCTTTCATGGATAGTCAATTGTTCAATACCATTATTTCTCTTCACCTCATGCAAATAAATTGAAATGGGATTTAATGTTCAACTGTTTTACTTCACAACTTACATAAATCATTTGGTGATAAAGAAACATACATTTCTAGTATTTTTTTAACATAGTGTACTATACTATGCATCATTATATAGAAGACATATGAATGAATAAACAAAAATATGGCAAAATGAACAACATGAGAATGATTGTAGAAGTATAAGAACAAAGCAATTGTTTAATATTAAAAATATTTGATTTTCTTCTATTTTAAAGTTACATCCTTTACATTTGTATTTGTACATTGTATGCAAAACATAATTAGAGAGAAATGGGTTTAACGTCCACTCAACACAAACAAGGTCATTTCGGGACTAACATATGGTTTAATTTTATTTCAATAATTTGCTTGCGCGTAGGGGTCTTTAGCAGTGGGGGGAAACCAGAGTACCCGGAGAAAATCAGGAGTATGGACAGGTGACCCTACTCCTTGCCACGTACAACCAGGGATTCGAGACCACGCCAGTTGACTTAATGGCAGGCCGTATGATACAGCATGCACACACTAACCATTCGGCCATCCAACCCAATACAGCAAGGATGAACAAATATTAGCATGTTTTAATGTTCATTATTAAAATAGAATACAAACAATGTAAGAATAATTATAATATCATGTATCAAACCAAAACAAATAATTCAATTTCAATAACTATTGAGAGCTGGCTGAAAAATTCTAAACCCATCTGTGAAAGAACTGTATAGAATTGTATAAAGTCCATTGTTTCCATTTATTTTTCTATGTAGTCACTTTTGAAGTGTACACTCTCACTCTTTAGTTAATGATGTTGCATGGCCTTGATGTCTGCCAGGAAGAAATTATCTTCAGTTACCCTTAAAAAATTGATCACAGCTGACATGACGTAATCATAGAGGGAAAATGATATCACCCATTTATGAACAGAAGTATTGTCTGAATAGAACACCTTTATAATACTTCTATTGATAGTCTGGCTGTTTTTAAGGTAGTCAATCAGCAGAATAGTTTAGGAATCATAAACGAGTGAACCCATCACCTGTCCAGTCGAAAGAACTGACCTGGCTTGATTGGGGACTTGCGAGTCTGGATGCTTCCATTGTTTTGATTGAATTTTGCATTCTGGTTGAAACTGATGAATCCAGGTCTCCTCTATGTTTAAAAATCTGGCTAAATTTCTTTTAGGAAATATTGAAAACAGCACAGATTGTCACTGGATGTCACTGGATCAAGTACCTCAGTTGCAGATACTTGATGACTGCCATATAGATAGTTCTGTCCATTTTTGGTGATTTCAATGGGTAGGTTCACAAGTTGGTCTGGTACAAATACAATAATAACACTTCAGCTGCAGGTCTTATGTCTATGATTCATTCAATGATTCTACTTGTGGTGGTAAAAGCCAATTAAATCTCTCTTCTTCAGATCTAGAACTTTTCAGCCAGCTGTTGTATTATAGTGTATCCACACAAAGAAAAATTAACACAGAGAAAAATCATTATTACATAATAAATATATAAAATGACAATAAATGATGTGGTATTCATATTTTAATCAGAAGATGGAGAAAAATGGGGTTTAAGTCCACTCGACAGAAACTAGGTATTTTGGCATTAACACATGGTCCAATTTTATTTCAATAATTTGCTTGCGCGTATGGGTCATTAGCAATGGAAGGAAACTGGAGTTCGCAGAGAAAAACCCTGGAAGGATGAACGTGCTACCCTACTCCTTGCCACGTACAACTGGGGATTTGAAACCACACCAGTTCACTAAATGGCAGACCTTATGATACAGCGCGCACATACTAACCATTCACCCCCCCCCCTTATTTCAAACAACAAAATTAAATGTATTGATACAAATATATATCTATGGATACAAATATATCTGTACAAATGTATATAGATAGAACTCAATGACCATTGAATATTGCTCGGCTATTCAATGGTTCAAGAGAGTGTATCCCTGCGCAAGTATTCCCATGAGCGATAGCGAGTGGAATGCGGCAGGGATACACTCGAGTGAACCATTGAATAACCCGAGCGGTATTCAATGGTCATTGAGTTCTGTTTTTATTCTATAACTAAATGCAAATTTCAAAATACACTGTACTATTCAGATTATTAAAAAAATCATCATCAATAACGTTAAAATTCATCACAGGTTCCGCTCTATTTTCTTTCCTTTTTACAAAAATTGTTGTTGCTAGTGGTGATGTCATTACGGTTTGACGTAAGTATGAAAGTGATGTCATTCTGGGCAAAAGTAGTACGTTTTCAAGCCATTGAATACAACCATAGGTTATTCAATGGCTGTATTCAATGATATTTGCTTGTATTTGCATGTAGTTATAGAATAAAAATACTTCCACAATTGAAAACAAAGCTATCCCAATATTACTCGTATTGCCAATAAATTTATTAATTATCAATTTTAATAGATAATTTATAATTTGTGTTTTTGTCAAGTGACCAACAATGTGAAAAGCAAACAAAGAAATTCAAGATGTGTAGATATCTGTACATTTGATAAATATAATTATTGCACCCACATCCAATAACAAATTACTAGGTTCTTGGATATATCAATGTAGAAAAAACTGTTTCACAATACAGAATATTTTAATATTTACACAGATGAAAATCTAAATACAACATGAAGCTAAATGTTTAGATGATATTTGAACTATTGTGTATATTGACTATCCCAAGTTCACTACTAAAAATTAATATGGAAAGTACAATTTTACACTGCATTATTTGCAGTAACTATTATGGTATATCAACACATAATTATAACATACATTTATAAAATTGAAATAAAATTTGAGGTATCCACAAATCAAAAAATGTTAGGGCATTTGGATTGAAATATAATCATTGTACATTTTTATATAGCGTAGAAGTTTGATGTGCAGGTCTGTTTACCAATTATAGTATATATACAAATGTAAATGTATGAAAACTAGCACAAATTGTTAAATAAATTTGTCAATTTGCAAATGTAATGGACAAGTTATAATTTCTTTGTCAAAATTTATCAACAATGTTATCCTACTAGACACAAATTTGTCCTAAATAAAAGCAATTGCACTAATTCAAGATTTGCGGATATCTGTACATTTCATAACATTAATTTTTATCATTTACATCACCCCACCCACTTTCAATAAAGCATTTGGACGCATCACTATTCTTGTTTAAAGTGACCAACAATGTGAAAAGCATACATTGTAATACAAGGTGTTATTATCTGTACATTAGATAAAAATAATTTGTACCCACCCCCCAACATTCTCACCCCACTTCGATAACAAATCATTAGAATATATCAATATAAAAAAACTGTATGTTCAAATATTTACACAGATGAAAATCTTAATACAACATGAAGTTAAATGTAGATAGTATCTTATTACTTTAGCTATTGGTAAATATTTAATGTATTGTGTAATTAGTATCTTAATCATTTAGCACCTGGTAAATGGAAATATCGACATGTGCAGGTTCACTGAAAAAAAATTAAAAAGAAAAAATAAAATTATTTTTACAATATTTTTGTTGGTAATTTTTAAAACATAAACTTGTAAGCCTTCGACTGACTAGTTTACCGGATTATATATTTTCATTGCTACTGCCATTGCTTTAAAGTCTTGATTTTCCATTTCTAAATTAAATTTTTAAATGTGATTCTATTTCAATCTATTCAAAAGCACAATCATTTAATGTTCAAGCGAATTGAACATGAGCTTGTCATGTGAATAAAATCCTAATTATTTATAACATTTGACACGACCTGGCACATTTAGCTCTTTCATAATGCATCTTTAATAAGTATCATCTAACTTTGTCTTAATCAATTTCATTTATTTAACTTATTCCAATGGAAATGGCATTATGATAACTAAAATATGTCTGTAATATTCTTAACTTTAAATTACTTACATTAAAATTCTTCACAAAAATAAGATCTAAAATAGTATTACCATCAGTTGTAATTTCTGTGACACACTGCTTATAAAAATTCTTCTCCATACATTGTTGTATTCCAGCTTTACCTTTTAAAATGTCTTCATTAAAATCACCCATTATCATAACACTACCTCCAAAATCATCAAGTTCATCTAATAATTTCTGTAAATATGTAATAAATAAATCAGTTTTATAACATGGTGGCCTGTATATGACAACTATAGTTAAATTTATGTCTGGTAAACCAAATGCAATATGCTCAATATTAAATACACCTAAATTATATAAATGACACATTCTATTCTTTCTGTAATATAAGCCTACACCACCATGGAGTGTGTTTCTTAATTCTGTAAACGTATGAGAATTATCATAAGATGCCTGTCTTGATTTACTGTGTAAACTAAAATCATTAAGTTCAAAATTTCTACCTCCAACCTCATTTAGCCAGGTTTCAGTTAAACATATATAATCAGACTCAGTAAATCTATAGTCATTTTTTAAATCTTCAAAGTGAGAGTTTAAACCTTGTATATTATGGAGAATTAGCACAGTTTTTGAACGTTCTTCAGTACTAGGTTCAATGTAGAGGGGCATTTCATTCAATGAATTGGTTATAGTCTTATCACAATATATAAGTTTCTCATTAAAATCTTTAACAACAAGTCCATTCAAAGATGTAACTCGAGACAACGCCACATAACTTTGACCTGGTGCAAAAACTTTTTTTAATGAAACAACAGCGTTTGAAAGGGAGAGGCCTTGAGTTTTATGAATAGAACAGCTATATGCCAGTTTCAATGGAAATTGACGTCTTATGTCATTGCGGTAATTTATTTTCTCCTCTTGTCTGCCAATTGGAACACAATTATTTGGTACATTTTCTGGTAAAACTGTGTTTTTTCGAATTTTAGCTCCAACTCTTTTATTATCAAATTCCACATAAATTAGTTTTACATTTTCATCTTTATCAAAGGCAATATGACGAATATAACCAAATACACCATTGCATAATCCATCTGATACATCCAGGTTTTTTGTTAGTAGGACTCTTGCACTTTCAGCAATATTTATTACATTACTTAAACAGGTATCTACATCTTTTGAAGTTATTGTATTTATCTTAATCATTTTACCTGTTCTTTCATCCTTTGAGAAGTCATTTGCATCAATACGAATTAGTCTGTCGCATAGCTTCCTCAGCATTTTAGTGTTATGTTCATCTACCAGAGCATTAGTAGCAAATATATGTAGAACATTTTCATCATAGTCTTCAATCTCGCGACTTTTTAACAGATCAACATCTTTTGGACTGAGAGATTCACCCTTCTGCTTTGTTCTTATTCTATTCAAAGCTTGTGCAAAAGTCAAATCATCTTTTTGTCTCATTATGTCTTTTAATTCGACAATTTTAAAATTATTTTGCCACAAATTGGTAAGGTCATCCGTATTTCTATATAGTGGTTTTGCTTTTACAGGTGGTAATTGATAGAAATCTCCTACAGCTATTATACAAACATTTCCAAAAGGTGTAAAGTCAGCACACTGTTTTATTTGTCGAAGCCTTCCATGGATATAGCATAATAACTTTGGGCTCACCATAGAAATCTCATCTATAATAAGTATTTGTAAATGACCTAAATCAGCTCTTAAACTATTTATCTTGTCTAAACCTAGTCCAACATAGGGTAACTTTATATCAGTTCGGATCTTCAAAGAATTATGAATTGTACTGCATCCTAGATTCATAGCTGATACGCCGGTCGGACAGACCATGAGAACTGTCTGTTCATCTGGATTATCTGTTATTTGAGATAATAATCTATTAGCTTCATAGTATATACTCTTAATAACATAGCTTTTTCCAGTCCCAGCTCCTCCAGACAAAAATAACATAAATTGTTCTGCATTTTTCCTATGTATCTTGTTCAAACAAAATTCTCTTACTTTATAAAATACATCCATTTGTAATTTGTTCAGTGATCTTAACATGGGTATAGCTTCTGTTCTACTTACAATAGTATTATATGATTCCTTTTCGTGATTTTTGTTGTCTTTTCTGATCCCTATCAAGTCTGGTATTTCAATTTCCTCAACGTCATCGTGTATATTCTCATCTGGTATGTCAAGACACTGAAGATTATCCACTTGATTTTCTATATCCAATGATGACCAAGCATCTTTTAAGTTTGCTCCACATTTTTCTATTATGTCAGTCGCAGCATCAATATTTATTTTATCTTTTTCGAATAAGCTGCGATTATTATCAACAATATCTTTAACATCTTCAATTTGTTTACTTATTTTTACTGAACCAGATTTGTAAAATGTTTCATATGTCTCAAATCCTATTGGTTTTAATTGTTCATCTATACGATGTGGTAAAAATAGCTGTAAACTACTAAGATAATATTTTTCTGGCTCTTTTGTTATTGAGAATCTGGCATAGCGAATTACAGCTGGTTTAGATCTTGTTCGTTTAATGATATAACCTAAATCTTTCTGAAGTTTATAAGCTGGATTTTTTTCAGAATTTTCATTAATTCTTTCAGATTTGGACATAACACGATATTCTGAGCAAAATGTAGCCAAACACATATTATTGAATTGTTCTGTCTTAGGTCGTGCTTTATATCTATCTGTCATACTGGTCATAAAAATATCATCATCACTCAAAACTTTTTCTTTTGATTTCTTCTGTAGAAGTTTTAAGGGCAATGTAAGTCTGACATTATTTTCACCAGTTGGAATAAACTGAACCTTTCGAGATGATTCTCGTAATCTTAAATTACATACTCGATAAGCACTTTCTTGTGCAGAAACTTCTCTACAATGTAGATATGTACTTGATATTTTCTTTAAACTTTCTTTTGCTGACAAATTCCCGCCTTTAGCCTCTTCTTGTGCAGCTGACAATACTAACCCCATTTCACGTTCTGATTTCGATATATATGAAACTATATAAACAATACAAGAATAGGCATCAAATACATACTGTATATCCATGTTTGCATCCCAAGCTCTTAACAAATTTGGATTATACGGATTTATCCAAACATCTTTTGGGTTTCGTTTTAATATAACATTATTTTTCTTTGACAACATCTCACAAGCTTTCTGAAATAATTCTTGTGTCATACCAATATCATTATATAATTCATCAATAGAAGTATAATTTTTCTCTACATCTGATAATGCTTTCCATAATGATTCAAGCAGAATTTTTGCTGTGTTCTGGGTCATTTTATCATTGTTACATGTATTGTCCTCATTTTCATCTTCATTTTGTTCTAGTATGTTTGTATCATAATTATCTACTGAACGACATATAAAACTTTGTTTTGATGGTGGTCGAGGAAAATTAAATCTACAAACCGTTTTGTTTTTCTTACAACTCTTTGTATGTTTATAACTATGTCTTTGCACACTATTAACAATCTCATGTAACTCTGGGTCGTGATCTCTATCAGGCAATTCACATGATATATATTTATCTATAAAATCAACCACATCTTCATCATTATCTTCATCAATTTTAGGTGAATTCTCAATCCAAAATAAACAATGTGCATGAGGTGTTCCACGTGCTTGAAATTCTAGTCTATAAAAATAATCAATTACTTTACCAATTGGTTCAGCATCTGACATAATAACATGCTTTAGAAAATAGTGAAACCTATGGTCAAACATTCTAGCAGTAGTTATAGGATTACTTCTAAGTATTTCACATTTCTCAGCCCAATCTAAGTCACAAGCCTTTCTATTATCACCTTGCTGTTTCAAAATACATTCTATTACATCACCGCCACGCATTTCGCTATACGAATAGGTAGAAAAAAAAGTTGGAATCCCGAGTTGTCTTAACATTGCAAATAATCCTTTCTGAGTACTCTGCCAATAAGGAGGTGTACCTCTAATAGGAGTCATAAATTTATAGCCCTCATCATTTCTGAAAATATTTTTTAATGGCTCTTCTGTTGTTAACATATCTGATGTTATTTTATTTAAGTTATTTAAACCAGCTTTTCCTTTTCGCAAGGCAATAGACACATTTGATACAATTTGACTTAATTCAGAAATATACTGGGCGTAAAATATGTAGTCTGTGTTTTGCGCAAATCTATTGTCAGCATTCATCAATCGACAATTTAAATATCGTGACAAAGTTATTCTTTCTTCATGGTTATCATGGTATGTAGCAGTGCCATTAGGAAATAGTGTTGGAAAACATTTCGCTTCATTGGTTTCATCAGTTAATATTCTTACAGGACTGTTATCTTCAGCAGGAGAAATAGAAAATATATTATCAAAATGATTATCTAATGTTTCACTTACAATGTCAAGAGGTTGTAAACATGTAGCTAATTCTGGACCATTTAATTTCTCTTCTTCAACATCAATGTCGGGTAAATCATCTTTTCCATCTATGTTAGACAAGTCGTCGTCTTTTACATCTATGTCAGGTAACTCGTCTGTTTCATCATCTGAATGGTTTGAAGCCAAGCCTCCTAAAACAGAGTTATCTCCCTCTAACACATCATCTATGTCGATCCATTCATCATTAAATTCTATTTCTGAATAATATATATTATTATGTTTAAGATAATGTAAAGCATCTTTCATCTTCTTCTTACTTATGTATTGATATTGATAATAACCTTTTTGGGTTTTACGCCTTTTAAGTTTTATCCTAATCAGCTGGGTGTCATTTTCAATTCTTGGCAATGCATTAGTTGTTTTGTTTATATTAGATGGTACACAAACTGTAGCTCCAGAAACCTTATGTTGTTTGAATTTCGATAAATTAACCATTTTCATGAAAGGAATATGTAGTGATACCAAGTGAGTTTCTAATGAATTCAGTGCTTTTAGCTCATCAACTATTGGACCAGGATCTAAATTATTAGTCATTGATTCTTGTGGCTTCTTTCCTGATTTAATTTTTCTGTCACATGTATAACATATCCATAAAGATTTAGAACTTTCAGGATGAGGACATTCATTTTGGCATGTGTTTGAACAGTCATGTAGATATTTCTTAGATATACATTCACTTGCTATCTGTTTAACTTTAGCAGACTTAAAAGTTTTTTCGTTACAACAAGTTACTTGGTTATTAAATAACAATCTATGACACACACAACAGATATATTCTGGGCCATTCTTTTTTTCCTTTTTGAAATTATTGATAACAATATCTATTTTACTCATTTCTATTCTTCGTTTTTCTTTTCTTTCTTTGTTTTGTTTTTTGATAACATCTCTATGGTTTTTATCCGATTTATACTTAAGTTGACTTCTGGACTTGACATCAGACTGAAATTTTTCATTTGTCTTATATTTGTATTTACTTTGATCTTTTAGGTTTGTCTTATATTTTTCATTTGTTTCATATTTGTATTTACTTTGAGCTTTAACATGTAACTGAAATTCTTTATTTGTTTTATATTTCTTAACACTTAAAGATTTAAGGTGGTCGCGGTACATACTATTAGATTGATATTTCATAATTTCATATTTCTTCAATTTTTGTCTGTAATCATCATTTAACCTATACCTTTCTTTGTTCTTCTTGATTAAATTATCTTTGAATGTTTGACAAAATTTGTATTTATGATTATCATATTCATTCTTTAATCTATAGTTCATATTCCTTCTTGACTTATGAATTTGCTTAAATTTATAATCTGTATTATATTTGTATTTAAATGTGTCAGACAAATGTCTTCTATATGTTCTATTCTCTTTATACATTTCACCTTTGTCTGGTCTATCAGAATTTTCTTTTGTTATAAATGTTGAATATCTATCCCCATCATATTCCTGCTTTTCCATTTTTTTGTCAGCATCAAGTTGTGTCAGATATGTGTATTTCTTTCTAGAAGTCCAATTATTTCCCCTTCGCTTACGTTTTCTACAATTTTGTATTCTATTGACTTTAAATTCTGTTTCATATGATTTTATAGGGATCTCATTTTCATTATAAATATCTTTAACAAAACTTTTACCTTATGACTGTAGGCCTTCATGATTATCGTTACTTCTATTACAAGATACAACATTCAATACTACTTCATAATGAACCTGATTGGCGTGATTAATATAAATCCCTTCTTTACTATTTGATCCATCGTCAAATATCTGTAATTTAGAAAATTTTAGCCACCTGTTATTACTATAGGTATATATATCTACTTGTAATAAATCAGCACAAACATATATTTCAAGTTCTGTAGCCCATGACCCTAAACATCTCATTCTTGATCTTCTTAAATAGTCATCAACAGACAAAAAACCAGCTCTAAGATATGGAGTAAAAATAGCTGCATTGTTTTTTAAATGATTAACAATAGCTAACCTGACAATTCTATGATTCTCTTCTGTACCCGATATAGCATATGATACTGATCTAAAATAACAATTACCATCTCCAGTAATACTTTTAATTTGTGATGGTTGATTGATTGGACATCTATTTACATTACCATAATTACTGTCAAGTCTATTTACAATATTAAGTTGTGTACATATTCTGATTTGCTCATCTAAACCCAATGTATGAAAGAAAAAATTGCTTGTTTCAACATGAGATAAAAATACATCACCACCTATTTCATTTAAGACTTTATCACTGCAAATTTCACAACTATTTTTATTAATTGATAATTCATGTATGGCATCTTTAATGACATTTATACCTGTTACTTCAAACTGTGTATTCACACCGATTTCCATTGATTCAGCTAAATTACAGCAGTGTGTATAAACATCTATAATACCTTTATATTCAATCATCACTGATGTTCCATCAGGAGTTAACAATCCCACTGAATTTCTGGAATGGCTATCAAATATATAATACATTTCATTTCTTTTCATGACTACAAAAGTATTACCACCAAAAGTTATAAAGCATGACTCATATTGTAAAAGACATGTCTGCAAAGCTTCATACAATGTCATACATACTTCATTATATTCAAAAGTACTGTCTCCAGTTCGCATCAGTCCTACTACAGAATCCAGCTGAATATCTATATTAAAGAGTTTTTCAAAAACAATAAGGCTTCTTGGCAATTCAGATATCAAAATATACCTATTATGCATTGATGAAGAAGATTGCAAAAAACTATACAATTCATTACCAGCTATTAAAATCTTATCAATGTCATTTGTATTCCAGATATGAACAGGTTTAATACAAGAATATAAAATTGCAACTAAAGAATTTCCAGTACATTGTGTGCCACTAAATACACCAAATCTTACATCTGCCTGGTGAAAACTACCATAAACATATTTATAATTATTTACCTTGGACTTACGTATTTCCTTCTTACATGAAGTTTCATTACCTGTATCTGATTTTATCATAGCTTGTAAACATTCTTCTGTTGTATTCTCAGCATTAGTATTTGAATTTTCTTTTGCTGTCATATCACTCTCAACTTCATTATTTTTTGCAAATTGCTTCAAATTCAAAATGGCTTTCAACTTTGACTTTTTCTTTTGAGGCATAATTCAGATTTCACAGTGAAAACTGGAGTTATTTCCCTTTAATTATACTTTTATAAAAAGGGATTCTACTGCCTTCTGAATAAAATAAAAAAAAAATTCTTTTCTATTTGTTTCTTTTGATATCTTTTCTATTTGTTTCTTATATTTTCTTGTTATTTGGCTTTATAGATTTCTTTGAAAAATGACTTTCCTAAGACAATAGAACGTCACAATCCTATTGAATAGCCGATTCGTATATAAGACAGTGGTGCCAAGCACTGAATGTTTCTTAGTTAAATAGCAGATTTGAATGTAAGACAGTGGTGCCACGCACTGAATGTTTCTTAGTTAAATAGCAGATTGCTTCAACGTATACCAGTTTGCAAAGCTGATATACAAGCTGAGTAAATTAGCTGTTACAATAAAAGTAGAACAGTTAGCCAATCTGTTATACTGTCTGTCAAGTTACTACCACTAACCAATAAACCAGAGTTTAACCAGGTTGAAGCCTCATATCTGAAAATATACAAAATATATATATATTATGAATATTTGCTGACCATTTAAAGTTTGTGTGCGTATTACAATAGAGTGAAAGTATAATCTCTAAAAGAAATATAATCCAAAACTTATTAAATTCTTGCAATGTTTACAATGACAGGATGAATATTAATTGTATCTAAAGTATAGCAATTTATAAATTATAGCTATATAAAATGTAAACAAGCTGATGGTGAGACTGCTGTCACATCGGGCAGACAGGTAAAGTGAGAAAAAAAAATTATTTCATCTACTTGGCAAAATTAAGTGCCCGAAAACTAATAAAACACTAATTTTACGGGCTGGAATAGCAGTAAAACGCGTTTGCGGCCATCAAATATCTCAAAATTTTCTTGGGGGTGGGGGGTCTACACAAGGTCAGCTCCACTTCTTCGCCTCTGGAAGAAAACCGGCGTCGCTGTCTGTCAACCTGAAATTTTTTCAGGCATTTCTAGTTTTGCTTCCCTAACTTCCCTAATAAAACACTAATATTACTCTTCTTTAATTGAATACCACGAATTTGTACTGAGTTGACTATGGATTAAAACATTTTGTCTGGAGTCAGTCTACTTTGTGCGACATTTTTCATGCATCAATTATTTGTGAATGCAGCTGCAACAGTCTGATTGGATGGTTGGAATTCGGATACTTTTGGAGTTACTTACACGGGCTAGAATAGCAGAAAAGGCATTTGCGGTGGTTTAATTTTCAAAATTTTCTCCAAGAGGGCGAGTCCCCCATAGCTCACGACGATTGATTGGTTGTTTGGCATTCGGCTCAGCAGGTAGGCTGTATTGGACCAAATTGAAGCTGCTTTATCCACAGACTGGAATAGCAGAGAGTCGTGTTTGCGGCTTTTAAATTTTAAAAAATTTTCTTGTCTTCGTGGACTGTAAACGATTCATTGAAATTCGAGCCAGTCACCTTAATTCAGCTATAATAGACCACTTTAAAGTTGCTTTGTTCACGGGTTGAAATAGTAGGAAAGCATGTTTGCATCCGTCAAATATTCCAAAATCTTCTTGAGGATGGAGGGGGGGGGGTGGTGTCTGTAAAGCCGAAAATTTTTCGGGCAATTCAGGTTCTACCCCCCCTAACTATCATCGAGCCCGTACGCCTATGCTCACTCCACATAACCTTAGCACAAAAACTCTATTATTAATAATGAATTTAATCGAGGTTTGATAATACTGGGTACAATTACAACCAGAGACATTAATATAATATCTTTTATCCTTAGAGGTTTAACTTTCACAATAGATCTGTATTTTAATCAGACTGAATACATGTACATATAGGTAGATCAGCTCTGAACACAAATGTCATTATATTTGTCGTACACATTCAGCCAAAGGGCCCCATTTGACTCTTTATGCACAACTGCTCAATGTAGCTGAGAGAGAGAGAGAAATGGGGTTTAACATCCACTCAACACAAACTAGGTCATTTTGTGACCAACATGTTTTTAAAAAATTTGATTTCAATAATTCGCTTGCGCATATGAGTCTTTAGCAGTGGTGGGGAAATCGGAGTACCTGGAGAAAACCCACGAGGTCGGACATGCAACCCTACTCCCCTCCATGTACAACCGGTGATTTGAAACCACGCCAGTTGACTCAATGGCAGGCTGTACGATACAGTGCGCGCACGCTAACCATTCTGCCATCCAACCCCCCTAGTTGAAAAGAAAGAGAGTTTACATCCACTCAACAAAAAAATTCACTTGCACATAGGAGTTTTTAGCAGTGGGAGGAAACTGGAGAAACCCGAGAAAACACACAAGATTTGACAGATGACATTACTCCTGATCACATTCAGGTGTTGATTTGAAACCACACCGTTTGATTCAATGACAGACATTCTGATCCAACCTGCACAGATTAACGATTCAGCAACCCTTCACATGAGACCTACACACACCTTGCCCAAGCCAGTATGTATGACACTTTTTATTTAAGTTCACAGATGAACTAATACAGAGGTTGTGGTAATTTCAAAACAAGACAAAATTGTAGATACATCTTATGTCAGCATGGAAAATTTATACAATGAAAAATCAATAAATTTTCTGTCTTTAAACATTCAGTATTAGTTACCATACACATGTAATTCTATCAATTTAAATATTTCTATTTACCCGGTATTTCTTTTATCAAGACTACTAACAAAATAATTCTAAATAACCAACAAACACCTAGTCTTCAAAATATATTTTATTTTTACTATACATTTCTAGCATAGCACAATGTTTCATTTTCTAAATGAAATAAAATTGAACGACCTACTTTTCTGCATCGACTCATCTAATGAAATGAAAAGAGGTTTAACATCCTACTCTTCTGCACCTAAACCTGGGCTAATGAAAGACGGGCATACACCATACTGTGTGCTGGAGGGAAATTTTTGCCCTAATGAAATGAAATGGGGTTTAACATCCTACTCTTCTGCACCTAACCTGGGCTAATGGAAGACGGGCATAACCCATACTGTGTGCTATGACGGAAATTTTTGCCCTAATGAAATATCAAATGGGGTTTAACGTCCTACTCTTCTGCACCTAACCTGGGCTAATGGAAGACGAGCATACGCCATACAGTGTACTATGAAGGAAATTTTTGCCCGGGCAGCGGTGCTACAACCTACTCTTATTTTACTGTCAAATGACAAGGGCTCTTTTAAGATAGGATGCATAACAAATTATACAGTGTGTACATGATACAATATCTCGATTTTTTCACATCACAAGACAACAACTAATTGCATAAAGCTTGATAAATGCAAGATGACCATTGTCATTTGCAGATGGTCATATGAAATTAAGTTTGATTACAGTGTTGTTAATGTTATATTTATGAATATTACTCTTTGGTGTCCAAAATGGCTCATATAGTAATATCAATGATTCAACAACTGAACGACCATCTCTGGTCAATATATTATATAGTTCAGCTTTAAACATAATCTTCTTACATACATTTGACCTGCAAATTTCAAAATTTCTTTTGAGACTTTATCGAAATGATTTTTTGTTCCCCATTATTATGATGTATGAAAATATTTATATCTTTTAATCAATTATTAGTCTCTCTATCATTTAAAATAGAATAATTTTTTCAAAGGTTATAACATAACCTTCTTTTCCCCTGGACACCTAAATTTCGTTCAATTTTCTGTCGCTGATGTCTTGAATTAAATTTACAATGTGTTTACCAATGGACAGGTATAATGAAATTGAACATGTGTTGCACATATATATTGACACCTATCCCTGAGTCTCACAAAAAAACAATGTCAATGCCTTTGACAAAAAAACAATGCCTTATTTTGGCACTTAAAATTAAGTTAAATGTTCCCTGGATCATACAGACATTCACTACTCACAGAGACCACACGGATCCGTTTAACATAACCATAATGCGAGTAGGATGAATAAAGTTTTAAATAAAGAAAACACGTGTTGTTGTCAAATGGCCTTATCTTTGTCTCACTATAATTTGATTTGCACATCATTCAAGCCATTTTAACACACAATTTTAGATCGTGAATCGGTGGAACGTGCTGTACATAATATATACGGTGCATTATACACTTGGAATCTTCCTTTCCTCGCCATAAAAAGACTATATTTTGATGCAAAAAAAATAATAGACGCCATACTATACTTACATAACATGAGATAACGGAAGTGACTATTCTTTTGGCATATAATGTCTCTCTAGCTAACTCACTGATAGAATAGTCCATACTCTTCCTTTCTCACAATCAAACCCTTTGATTGAGATCAGTCACGTGAGAAATTCCTTTAGATATCTTCAAGACAACGCATTCTAATAAAGCTATTTTAGAAAAAATATATATATAATGCCAAATAACTCAATGTTTTGGATCCCGTGAACAATCAAACAACGAATGCGACTTGATGATCGCGATTTGCTTTTACCGCCGTCGACATTCCTCGCTAGGTGGCGTATGTGTATTAGGGAGGAGTCACTGAGTGATACGGATGTCAGCTGTTTCGTAACCTGGTTGTTTCGTACTTAGTTCATTCGTACCTCACGTGAGCTGTTTCGTACCTTCGGAAATTTCAAGTTTTACATGTACTTAAACTTAACCCGTCTTACATGAGCTGTTTCGTACCTTCGTTAATTTAAACTTTTACAATGCACTTAAGCTGTCAGTAGTAATACTATATATTGGTAGATAATAGTAGAAACCGTTCTGACTGTAAGAAAATCGTAGGGGTAATCCTACGGGGAGTCAACAGGTGTGGCAGTGGGGCCGTAAACAAATGCGCATCTTCTTAATAGAGAACTGGCTGATATCTGGTTCTGTGCCTGACCCTTTGATGCTAACAATCTCTATGTTCAGTAATCAACACCAGATTATAAACAACAAAGGCAGATCGCAGTGTTTGTTTTTGTTTGCCAGCTTATATTTTTAAATTTCTTTCAACATATTTAAAACAGTACAAAGCAAATTGGGTTTCTAATTCTGGTTCAGCAGAAATTTTTATCAAATTCGCGCAACAAGCGGCCATCTTTGTTTAATAAAGTTCGCGTTACAGCCATTTTAATAAAATTCTCGTAGTGGTTGGATATTATTAAGTGGTCGTGTTAAAACTTTATTTCAACATGTAGGAAAAGGTACGAATCATGTTTCAACTTTATTTCAACAACACGTAGAAAAAGATACGATCGTTCAATCATGTTTCAACTTTATTTCAACAACACGTAGGAAAAAGTACGAATCAATCTGAGGTACGAAACGAGGTACGAAAGAACTAAGTACGAACAGACAGGTTACGAAACAGCCTGCACCCACTGATACATGTGGCCACAGATCACTAATTATTGCCCCATTGTCTTTAATGTTAATTCTCGTCTCTTAGACCGGTTGTAACTTTTTCCCAAATATTCGTTCGGTAAAACGCTTTCTGCCACAGATGGAGCAACATGTGGCAGACTCTTGACCAAAAGCATGTATGAAGTTTTTCATAAAAAAATTGAGACAGACAAGCTGGAAGTAGAGACAGCTAACCTTGCAATTTTCGGCCCTAACTTTCAACGTAACCAACCTCACAACTCTTGTATCCTTCCGCCTCGAAATCATGAATATTCACCAAAACCTGGCAGAAAATGTATTTTCAAACCCTTTTCTTCGTTTCTACACCACAAATTCAACAAAAATCGCCATGCAAAAGGGGGGAAAAGGGAAAGGGAGAAAAGGACTAAAAATAACTTTACCCAATGAATATTTGGTGATCTGTGTCCATGTAAAACCGTCCATAGAACAAATAATGATATAGCTCATAGAAATATATATTTACATATATTTATAGCTCATAGAAATATATATTTACATATATTTCTAGGATATAACTGGATAGCCCATGACGCAATCTACAAACTTTGACCTACCCCACCAAAAATGGTGGTGAGTATTGATTAAATATATTTTCAAAACGTTTTAAGCATTCGAAATCACCGAATTTTCCGAACGAATGAATTTGACCTGCATTACTGTAACTGTGTGACTATTTAACCTATTATACTAATTCTTTTTTCTGTGAGTACCTAGACAAAAATCATTTTCAACTGTTGTTTCAGATTTCCGAATTTCGAAAATTCGTCGCTGTGATTTCGAACCGGAATTTGAGACCAACTTGACAACTTCTTTAATAGTTGTACGATTTTCATGAAATTTAGTATGTAAGTAGATCTTACCGATGCAACTTTAAAGATGTCCTTAGAAATTTTTTAAATTACCCCCCCCCCCCCTTGGTGAAATGAAGGATCAAAGTTTAAATAAAAAAAAAATCGAAGAAATATAGGTCAGAATGACCTGATTTTTTATTTGGATACTAGATAAGTAAATACTGATTCGTACACCAAATATTGAGTTTGTGTCTTGAACCTGAAGTGCCATCATCTTGAAACGTGAAAAATCATTAAGGTTTTTGCGATATTTTACTTACAGACATGGGAGTTACATTTTGGCTGAATGGTTAGCATGTGGGCGCTGTATCGTAACGTCTGTCATTGAGTCATCGGGCGTCGTTTCGATCTCCAGGTTGCACGTGACATGGTGTATGATGTCCAACCTTGTGGGTTTTCTCCGTGTTCTTCGGTTTCCTCCCAACGGCTAAAAACCAGTACGCGCAAGGGGAGTTTTTAAATAAAATTAAAAAACATATGTTAGTCCCGAAATGACCTAGTTTGTGTCGAATGGACGTTAGACCGCATTTCTCTCTTTCTCTTTTATTTTTAAAGTTTTGTAATAATCGGTTGGTAATCAAAGGTACTGTAAAAGTGATAAAACAGAAAATTTCGCCCGGTTGTAATGTTTCTCACTTTAAAGTCAGCAATTTGCCGATTTTAAGGGGCAAACGTTTATTGCGAACGTTTAAGCTGGTCAGGGGGAGCTTATTTTTAAAAGTTTTGTAATATTCGGTTGATAACTAAAGGTACCGTGCAAATTAAACTGTTAAAATAGAAAATTTGGCTCGGTTGAAATGTTTCTCGCTGTAGGTCAGCAATTTGCCGATTTTAGGGAGGTTGCGTGGCTGAATGGTTAGCACATGCGCTCTGTATCATAACGTCTGTCATTGAATCAACTGGCGTTGTTTCGATTTCTTGGTTGTACGTGACAAGGAGTATGGTCGCCTGTCCAACCTCGTAGGCCGTAACGCCGCTGCCCGGGTAAAATTTCCCTTATTGCACACTTTATGGCGTATGCCCGTCTTCATTAGCCCATTTTAGGAGCAGAACAGTAGGACGTTAAACCCCATTCAATTTCATTTCATTTTCTCTATGTTGCTTATTTATTATAGTGGATAAATATTTTTCTGGTTCTAGCAATTATTTAATTTCTGCATAGAAATCTTGCTTTGGCCAGTTTTTTAATTGCAGAGTGCCATTCTTGTATATTGCAGTCTATGATCCTTTGTTTAAAACATGCTTAAGAAGTCGTCACGATTTCCTACTTATAACCAAACATATTGGAAACCATAATTATATAACATATCTCTAATTTTGGAAGCCCGATTACAGCTATACAAGTTTCCCTTTAGTTTAAAGATTATTTTTTTTACCCGGGTGCAATGTTTCTCACTACATTTAAATTTGTAACTTTGTGAGTTTTTGACCGATTTTGATAATTAGGTCTTTATAATTTTCCAAATCTACATATTTAACGTACATATTCAAACAGTTGATTTTAACCTGATTCAAAAAGTTTTAGTTTTGTTCAAAGTTATCTCATTTAATTTTTCGATGTTTTCTTACCATTTTCATTTCATTTTTCTGAAAGTTTTGAAGTCGGAAGTCATCCCGATAACAGCAACACAAGTATCAGTTATTCCCCTTTAGTTTTCAGATTATCCAATGTTTCATACTATATTTAGACTTGTAACTTCGCGAGTTTTTGACCAATTTTGATAGTTTGTTATTCGTAACCTTTTATTTGAGATACTTGATATAATCGATGACACAAGACGATGAATATGAAAGCTTTCATATCTGCATGGGACAGTAGCAGATCTAGTTATTATTATTATTATTATTATTATTATTTACCGCGAGGGCCTAGATCTCCATGATCGAAAACAGATATCGATCTGGAATTAGCTTTTCTATCGGGAAACCATGTGGTGGCTACTTGATAAAATATTTTTGAAATTTCTGCGCATACCGGAAGTGACCGAACTTTGTACTTTCTCTAAAAATTGAAAATCGGCCATAGTTTCGTCAATTCTTTATCCATTTTCAAACAAATTACATTTTTGGAATCCCTGAATCTTTTCTGAGACAATGGCTATCTCACATTTTTCAATTTCGAACATTCGTCTATGACTTTTATCGTTCGAAAATTGAAAACATGTTGTTTACGAGACAATTTTTGTTATTTTTCAAAATTTTCAAATTTGACCTACATTTTTGGATACCTGAAGTCCATCCGATTCCAGTAATATAACTTTCATTCAGAGTTATCGCCCTTTATTTTCCGATTTTTTTCGAATTTTCTTCCCATTTTGCGAGCTCGGGTTTCGTTTTATGGTAGAATTGACGTTTATGAAACTTCTGGAACATGAAGTTATAGTCCAATACCAACTGATAAAGCAATTTCGACACGGATCTTCAAACCGGAAGTGGTCGAAATAATGTTCAATATTTTGAAAAAAATGCAAAAAATGGATATTTTGGGGGAAAACGCTATTTCTCTGTCCGATATCAATGGATTAAACGAATGAAGGTACCGTTTGATGGCACGATTGTTGGACTATCATATGATACCCCATTCATACGGATACTATGAACAGACAGCAAAATATGGCACGCTGAAAATCAAGTATTTTCTGATTAGGAGCGTTTTTGGACGCCTGTATCTCGAAAACTTAACCTGCAATTTTTTTTTAACTTTTTCTATCGAGAGTCCTTTTGGAGGTATTTTGCATAAAGCCATCCAATAAGACTTTGAAATGTCTGGAATAGGATAAAAAAGGGACTGAAAATCGAAAAAAGTCGAAAAATCGTGAAATTTTGGAAAAAGCTCTACTATTTTTTTATTTTAAGAGATTTTTAAAAAGACGTTGTATATTCAGATAGCTGACCTAATTACGATTCTAACGATGTATAATATGTATGTAATTATTAAAATTTAATTTTCGATATTTTAAATTTTTTGCATTTTTGGCACTTTTGAACATAGGATTTCTCAGGGGCATTTTATCTGATCAGATAATGTAATATATCATTACAGAGCCCTGTGGCTATTTTAGTGCCCAAACCGGCCATTAAAACTATTTCGACAATAATAACCATACCGGAAGTATTCAAAAAATGAAAAAAAAGAGTAAAAACATTGTCGCACTTGCGAAAAACTTGATTTCTCTCTTAGGTAATAGCGGACCAAAAGAACTAATGTGTCGCTGGATAGCCCTATTAATGGACCATCATATGGTATCTAAATAATACGATTTCGATGGTAAGGAAATAAACTATTGTATGCCAAAAATGTAGTATTTTCCAATTTTTTAACATTCTGAGACGCCTTTTTCTCGAAAACGACGCCTACGATTTTTCTTAAACTTTTCTTACTCAAAGTCCTATCGGTTGTCTATATAGGGAATCCAAAATGAAAAGCATTGAAATAATATAAGGAGTCGAAAAATGGCCTCAAACTTTTAAAAAAATTGAAAAATCGTTAAATTTTTGGAAACGCTCTTTAATTTATCTTTTTTTCCAAAACTACTCAATGGATGTTTCTGACACTTCTGGTACAGAAAGTTAAGTATCCAAAGAACTTCGTAAAGCTATCACGACAATGATCGTAAAACCGGAAGTAGTCGAAAAAATGTCCGATATTTTGAAAAAAAATATTTTTTTTACGAAAACCTTTTTTATTTATGAATATTTTTTGATGATCTTTCACACAGGGTTAAAATATCATCGTACTTGAGCAGAAATAAGAAAAAAAATTGTCTCGGTAATTTGCGTTAGCCGCCATCGGCTAATTCAGTTTTTCGTACCCAGAAAAATTATTTATTGTTCGATTTGTATAAAACAAAGTTCATATGCACCGTGGTCCCAATTGTAATTTTTTTTGTTACGGTGAAGTTTTTCTGTCGGCAACGGAAGTGACGTAATATTAACAAAAACTACAATTTTGACAGTTCGGTACCACATTTTGAAAGCAAATATTATTTTTTTTCAAAACTGATATAACTAAAAGGATGCACCCTGCAAAGGTGCACAAAATCCTTAGCTCATATTTTTTAATTTCAATTTCATTTTCGGGCAATTTCGAATAAAATGTAAAATAAAGTGTAAAATTCAGTTATTTACAATTCATTCAGCGTCTTCATATTTTGAAATATTTATTTGTAATTTTCATAAACTCGTAGCAATAATCCAGACGAAGAGAATGTATGCGAAAATTAGTTTGTAATATGAGCAGTTGCCGAGAAATATGCAATTGTGCATGCATCACTTTTCACGTTATTTTGCCTATAAAAGAGTGAATTATTATTCGATTTGCAATATTTTTTTTCCATTTGATGCCTAATGCCAATTTGGACTAGGTCAAGTCAATTTTACATTTTCACTGTGACCGGAAATGACGTCATTTGGGCAAAAACTGTATTTTTAACCTAAAAAACAAATATTTTATTCAAGTCAAACTCCCTTATAATATTTTTAAAATTATGATATTTGATTCTCATCAACGAATAGAATGAAGCCATAAGACCATACAGATACCACAAAATGGTTTCTAACTTGTACGTTTACAGAGAAATAGGCGATCTTCTATAAGTCACTTTACAAGGTTTTTGGTCTATAAAAGTGTCAATTATTATTCGATTTTTATAATTTTTTTAACATTTGATGCCTTATGTCATTTATGACTTCTATGAACCAAGTTAACATTTTCAATATCACCGGAAGTAATGTAATTTTTGCAAAAAACGTATTTTTAGCCTTCAAAACAAACATTTTTTTGAAGTGATTTATATTCTTTATTCGTTTAACTTTATAACGTCTGACTCTAATGGGCAGTAAGATTGAATCAATACCATCATATTGATATCAAGAAAAGGCTTCTAGCATGTTCCCTTGTCGAATAATAACCAATTTTCCCAGGGTCACTTTTAAGTTTTTTACCTTCTTAATTTCAGTTTATGGGTAATAGGTTAATTATTTATTGCCCGATATGTATAAAACAAAGTTTGTATTTTGTATGTTGCGAATTTTCGACTTATTTTTCACCTATAAAAATTTCTTTCGGCACCGGAAGTGACGTAATTTTGCCATAATTTACAATTTTGACCGGTCTTTTCGCCAGCAAATATTACTTATACATATGGTAGAGGGTGTCACTGAAGCAGAACAACTAAAGTATAGTTCGGTAGCTCAATGGATCGGCTATGGTATAATAAACTTCCTGTATGATTCCTGAAAGCCGGTTCAGTGCTGCTTGCAGGTCTAGTTATTATTATTATTATTATTTACCGCGGGAGCCTAGATCACCATGATCGAAAACAGATATCGATCTGGAATTAGATTTTCTCTCGGGAAACCATGTGGTGGCTACTTGATAAAATATTCGGAAGTGACCGAACTTTGTATTTTGTCTAAAAATTGAAAATAGGCCATAGTTTCGTCAACTGTTTATCCATTTTCAAACAAATTACCTTTTTGGAATCCCTGAATCTTTTCTTAGACAATGGCTATCTCACATTTTTCGATTTCGAACATTCGTCTATGACTTTTAGCGTTCGAAAATTGAAAACATGTTGCTTACGAGACAATTTTTGTTATTTTTCAAAATTTTCAAGTTTGACCTACATTTTTGGATACCTGAAGTCCATCCGATTCCAGTGATATAAGTTTTATTCAGAGTTATCGCCCTTTATTTTTCGATTTTTTTCAAATTTTCTTCCCATTTTGTGAGCTCGGGTTTCGTTTTATGGCAGAATTGACGTTTCTGAAACTTCTGGAACATGAAGTTATAGTCCAATACCAACAAATAAAGCAATTTCGACAATAATCCTTAAACCGGAAGTGGTCGAAATAATGTGCAATATTTTGAAAAAAATGCAAAAAATGGATATTTTTGGAAAAAACGCGATTTCTCCGCCCGATATAAATGGATTAAAGAAATTAGGGTACCATTGGACTGCACTGGGATTGCACTATCGTATGATACCCAATTCATATGGATACTATGATCAGGAAGCAAAATATGGCACGCTGAAAATCAAGTATTTTCTGATTTTTAGCATTTTTGGACGCCTGTATCTCGAAAACTACTCCGGCGATTTTTATGAAACTTTCTTTATCGGGAGACCTTGTGGTAGTCTGAAGTACGAAACATTCCATTACGACTTTGAAATATCTGGAATAGGTGAAATACGGACTGAAAATCGAAAAAAGTCGAAAAACCGTGACATTTTGGAAAATGCTCTACTATTTTTTTATTTTAAGAGATTTTCGAAAAAAGGTTGTATTTTCAGATAGCTGACCTAATTACGATTCTAACGATGTATAATATGTATGTAGTTATTGAAAGTTAATTTTCGATATTTTAAATTTTTTGCATTTTTCTCACTTTTGGACATAGGATTTCTCAGTGGCATTTTATCTGATCAGAAAATGTAATATATCATTACAGAGTCCTATGACTATTTTAGTACCCAAACCGGCTATTTAAACTATTCCGACAATAATAACCATACCGGAAGTATTCAAAAAATAAAAAAAAAAGTTAAAAACATTGTCGCACTTGCGAAAAACTTGATTTCTCCCTTAGGTAATAGCGGACCAAAAGAACTAAAGTGTCGTTGGATAGCCTATTAATGGACCATCATACGGTATGTAAATAATACGATTTCGATGGCAAGGAAATAAATCATTGTATGCCAAATATCCAGTATTTTCCGATTTTTTAACATTCTGAGACACCCTTTTCTCGAAAACGACGCCTACGATTTTTCTCAAACTTTTCTTACTCAAAGTCCTATCGATTGTCTATATAGTGAATCCAAAATGAAAAGCATTGAAATAATATAGGTGGTCCAAAAATAGCATCAAACTTTGAACAAAATTCAAAAATCGTTAAATTTTTGTAAACGCTCTTTATTTTATCTTTTCTTCCAAAACTACTCAATAGATGTTTCTGACACTTCTGGTACAGAAAGTTAAGTATCCAAAGAACTTCGTAAAGCTATCACGACAACAATCGTAAAACCGGAAGTAGTCGAAAAAATGTCCGATATTTTGAAAAAAAATATTTTTTTTACGAAAACCTTTTTTATTTATGAATATTTTTTGACGATATTTTACACTGGGTTAAAATATCATCCTACTTGAGCAAAAATGAGAAAAAAAATTGTCTCGGTAATTTGCATTAGCCGCCATCGGCTAATTTCGTTTTTCGTACCCAGAAAAATTATTTATTGTTCAATTTATATAAAACAAAGTTCATAAGCTCCGTGGTCCCAATTGTAATTTTTTTTTGTTACGGTGAAATTTTTCTGTCGGCAACGGAAATGACGTAATATTAATAAAAACTACAATTTTGACAGTTCGGTACCACTTTTTGAAAGCATATATTAATTTTTTTCAAAACTGATATAACTAAAATGATGCACCCTGCAAAGGTGCACAATATCCTTAGCTCAGACTTTTTAATTTCAGTTTCATTTTCGGGCAATTTCGAATAAAATGTAAAATAAAGTGTAAAATTCAGTTGTTTGCAATTCATTCAGCTCTTCATATTTTGAAATATTTATTTGTAATTTTCATAAACTCGTAGCAATAATCCAGACGAAGAGAATGCATGCGAAAATTAGTTTGTAATGTGAACAGTTGCCGAGAAATATGCAATTTTGCATGCATCACTTTTCACGTTATTTTGCTTATAAAAGAATGAATTATTATTCGATTTGCAATTTTTTTTCCCCATTTGATGCTTAATGCCATTTTGGACTAGGTCAAGCCAATTTTACATTTTCATTGTGACCAGAAATAACGTCATTTGGGCAAAAACTGTATTTTTAACCTAAAAAACAAATATTTTATTCAAATGAGTCTGCCTTATAATATTTTTAGAATTATGATATTTGATTCCCATCAACGAATAGAATCAAGCCATACGACCATACAGATGCCACAAAATTGTTTCTAACGTGTACGGTTACAGAGAAATAGGCGATCTTCTATAAGTCACTTTTCAAGGTTTTTGGTCTATAAAAGTGTCAATTATTATTCGATTTTTATAATATTTTTACCATTTGATGCCTTATGCCATTTATGACTTCGATGAACTAAGTTAACATTTTCAATATCACCGGAAGTAATGTAATTTTTGCAAAAAACGTATTTTTAGCCTTCAAAACAAAACATTTTTTTGAAGGGATTTATATTTATTATTCAATCAACTTTATAACGTCTGACTCTAATGGGCAGTAAGATTGAATCAATACCATCATATCGATATCAAGAAAAGGCTTCTAGCATGTTCCCTTGTCGAATAATAGCCAATTTTCCCAGGGTCACTTTTAATTTTTTTACCTTCTTAATTTCAGTTGATGGGTTACAGGTTAGTTATTTATTGCCCGATACGTATAAAACAAAGTTTGTATTTTGTATGTTACGAATTTTCGACTTATTTTTCCCCTATAAAAATTTCTTTCGGCACCGGAAGTGACGTAATTTTGCGATAATTTGCAATTTTGGCCCGTCTTTTCGCCAGCACATATTACTTTTATATATGATAGAAGGTTTCACTGTAGCAAAACATCTAAAGTATAGTTCGGTAGCTCAATGGATCGGCTATGGTATAATAAACTTCCTGTATGATTCCTGAAAGCCGGTTCAGTGCTGCTTGCAGGTCTAGTTATTATTATTATTATTATTTACCGCGAGGGCCTAGATCTCCATGATCGAAAACAGATATCGATCTGGAATTAGCTTTTCTATCGGGAAACCATGTGGTGGCTACTTGATAAAATATTTTTGAAATTTCTGCGCATACCGGAAGTGACCGAACTTTGTACTTTCTCTAAAAATTGAAAATCGGCCATAGTTTCGTCAATTCTTTATCCATTTTCAAACAAATTACATTTTTGGAATCCCTGAATCTTTTCTGAGACAATGGCTATCTCACATTTTTCAATTTCGAACATTCGTCTATGACTTTTATCGTTCGAAAATTGAAAACATGTTGTTTACGAGACAATTTTTGTTATTTTTCAAAATTTTCAAATTTGACCTACATTTTTGGATACCTGAAGTCCTTCCGATTCCAGTAATATAAGTTTCATTCAGAGTTATCGCCCTTTATTTTCCGATTTTTTTCGAATTTTCTTCCCATTTTGCGAGCTCGGGTTTCGTTTTATGGTAGAATTGACGTTTATGAAACTTCTGGAACATGAAGTTATAGCCCAATACCAACTGATAAAGCAATTTCGACACGGATCTTCAAACCGGAAGTGGTCGAAATAATGTTCAATATTTTGAAAAAAATGCAAAAAATGGATATTTTTGGGGAAAACGCTATTTCTCTGTCCGATATCAATGGATTAAACGAATGAAGGTACCGTTTGATGGCACGATTGTTGGACTATCATATGATACCCCATTCATACGGATACTATGAACAGACAGCAAAATATGGCACGCTGAAAATCAAGTATTTTCTGATTTGGAGCGTTTTTGGACGCCTGTATCTTCGAAAACTTAACCTGCAATATTTTTTAAATTTTTTCTATCGAGAGTCCTTTGGGAGGTATTTGACATGAAGCCATCCAATAGGACTTTGAAATGTCTGGAATAGGATAAAAAAGGGACTGAAAATCGAAAAAAGTCGAAAAATCGTGAAATTTTGGAAAATGCTCTACTATTTTTTTATTTTAAGAGATTTTTAAAAAAGGTTGTATATTCAGATAGCTGACCTAATTACGATTCTAACGATGTATAATATGTATGTAATTATTAAAATTTAATTTTCTATATTTTAATTTTTTTGCATTTTTGGCACTTTTGAACATAGGATTTCTCAGGGGCATTTTATCTGATCAGATAATGTAATATATCATTACAGAGCCCTGTGGCTATTTTAGTGCCCAAACCGGCTATTAGAACTATTCCGACAATAATAACCATACCGGAAGTATTCAAAAAATGAAAAAAAAGAGTAAAAACATTGTCGCACTTGCGAAAAACTTGATTTCTCCCTTAGGTAATAGCGGACCAAAAGAACTAAAGTGTCGCTGGATAGCCCTATTAATGGACCATCATATGGCATCTAAATAATACGATTTCGATGGTAAGGAAATAAATTATTGTATGCCAAAAATCTAGTATTTTCCAATTTTTTAACATTCTGAGACGCCCTTTTCTCGAAAACGACGCCTACGATTTTTCTTAAACGTTTCTTACTCAAAGTCCTGTCAGTTGTCTATATAGGGAATCCAAAATGAAAAGCATTGAAATAATATAAGTGGTCGAAAAATGGCCTCAAACTTTGAAAAAAATTGAAAAATCGTTAAATTTTTTGAAACGCTCTTTAATTTATCTTTTTTTCCAAAACTACTCAATGGATGTTTCTGACACTTCTGGTACGTACAGTTAAGTATCCAAAGGACTTCGTAAAGCTATCACAACAACGATCGTAAAACCGGAAGTAGTCGAAAAAATGTCCGATATTTCGAAAAAAATTAATTTTTTTACGAAAACCTTTTTTATTTATGAATATTTTTTGATGATATTTTACACAGGGTTAAAATATCATCGTACTTGAGCAGAAATGAGAAAAAAAATTGTCTCGGTAATTTGCGTTAGCCACCATCGGCTAATTTAGTTTTTCGTACCCAGAAAAATTATTTATTGTTCGATTTGTATAAAACAAAGTTCATATGCACCATGGTCCCAATTGTAATTTTTTTTGTTACGGTGAAATTTTTCTGTCGGCAACGGAAGTGACGTAATATTAACAAAAACTACAATTTTGACAGTTCGGTACCACTTTTTGAAAGCAAATATTATTTTTTTTCAAAACTGATATGACTAAAAGGATGCACCCTGCAAAGGTGCACAAAAGCCTTAGCTCATATTTTTTAATTTCAACTTCATTTTCGGGCAATTTCGAATAAAATGTAAAATAAAGTGTAAAATTCAGTTATTTACAATTCATTCAGCGTCTTCATATTTTGAAATATTTATTTGTAATTTTCATAAACTCGTAGCAATAATCCAGACGAAGAGAATGTATGCGAAAATTAGTTTGTAATATGAGCAGTTGCCGAGAAATATGCAATTTTGCATGCATCACTTTTCACGTTATTTTGCCTATAAAAGAGTTAATTATTATTCGATTTGCAATATTTTTTTTCCATTTGATGCCTAATGCCAATTTGGACTAGGTCAAGCCAATTTTACATTTTCACTGTGACCGGAAATGACGTCATTTGGGCAAAAACTGTATTTTTAACCTAAAAAATAAATATTTTATTCAAATGAGTCTGCCTTATAATATTTTTAAAATTATGATATTTGATTCCCATCAACGAATAAAATGAAGCCATACGACCATACAGATACCACAAAATGGTTTCTAACTTGTACGGTTACAGAGAAATAGGCGATCTTCTATAAGTCACTTTTCAAGGTTTTTGGTCTGTAAAACTGTCAATTATTATTCGATTTTTACAATTTATTTACCATTTCATGCCTTATGCTATTTATGACTTCTATGAACCAAGTTAAAATTTTCAATATCACCGGAAGTAATGTAATTTTTGCAAAAAACGTATTTTTAGCCTTTAAAACAAACATTTTTTTGAAGGGATTTATATTTATTATTCGTTTAACTTTATAACGTCTGACTCTAATGGGCAGTAAGACTGAATCAATACCATCATATTGATATCAAGAAAAATCTTCTAGCATGTTCCCTTGTCGAATAATAACCAATTTTCCGAGGGTCACTTTTCAGTTTTTTACCTTCTTAATTTCAGTTTATGGGTTATAGGTTAATTATTTATTGTCCGATATTTATAAAAAAAAGTTTGTATTTTGTATGTTGCGAATTTTCGACTTATTTTTCATCTATAAAAATTTCTTTCGGCACCGGAAGTGACATACTTTTGCCATAATTTACAATTTTGACCGGTCTTTTAGCCAGCAAATATTACTTTTAGATGTGATAGAGGGTGTCACTGAAGCAAAACAACTAAAGTATAGTTTGGTAGCTCAATGGATCGGCTATGGTATAATAAACTTCCTGTATGATTCCTGAAAGCCGGTTCAGTGCTGCTTGCAGGTCTAGTTAAGCTTTCATATTACATATGAAAGCTTATTGTTTCTGTTAAGATTATTATTATTTTTTTTTTTTGTGTATTTTCTGCAAATCGGATTTCTCAGAATCTAACCATGGGATCTTTCTGAAACTTTGACCTACCCCCCCAAAAATGGGGTGCGAACGTTGTTTAAATATATTTTCAAAACGTTTTACGAATCCGAAATCACCGAATTTTACGAACGAAAAAACTGACAATGCATAGTCGTAACTTTGTTATTTTTTGACCGATTTTACTAATTCTTTTTTCTTCGAATACCTTGAAAAAAACCATTTTCATCTGCAGTTTCACATTTTCGAATTTCGAAAATTCGTCGCTGTGATTTCGAACCGGAAGTTTAGACCAATTTGACAACTTCTTTAATAGTAGTACGATATTCATGAAATTTAGTATACAAGTAGATCTTACCGATGTGACTTCAAAAATATAATTAGAAATTTTCTAAATTATCTCCCCTTGGTGAAATTAAGGATCAAAATTTTCAAAAAAATCGTCGAAATATAGGTCAGAATGACCTAAAAAAAATTTTCGATACTCGACAAGTAATTACTGATTCCTACACAAAATATGGAGTTTGTCGATCGAACCGGAAGTGCCACCATCTTGAAACGTGAAAAAACAATGAACTTTTGCGATATTGCTCTTACAGACACGGGAGTTATATTTTCTGAATCCTTGAAGGATGGCCCAAAAATCGTAGGGAGCAGAATTTTGATTTCGGTCACGTGATGGTCACCATTTTGAATTGAAAATGAAAAGTAGTAGCAATTTGAAGGGCCGAGACTTTGAAACACAATAACTCTCCTTCTAATTGAGCTAGAATGTTCAAACTTGGTGTAGACGTTCACTAGGTCAATGTCATGATTGAGTTCAAAGATGAGCATTTTCTGCCTAGGGTAAGCAGAGATAGGCATGCTGATTTGTTGATTCTTTAGGGCACGATAACTTCTGTTATAATGAAGGGAGGGCTGTGAAACTTTTGTCAATAGAGAGTCCAATAGCTAGCCTGTTGTGTGAAATCATTGTATCATTTATTTTAAATATCAGGGATAGGCGAAAAAAAGAGATTGAAAATCCAAAAAGTCGTATTTTTACAATTTGGAGCATGTTTAGAGGTCTTTCTCGTAAAGTCAACTTAATATTTTTGGGAACTTCTTCTACAAAGAGTCTTATTGGTAGTCTTTTATATAAAACCATCGATCAACAATCCAACATATCAGGAGTAGAAGAACAAAAGGATCGAACATTGAAAACGGCACCCTTTCATTGTTAAGCAAAACATGCAGTGTGGGTGGCTACAATCTGCACATTTAGTCATCGTATAGAGCTTATTCAACAGTATCGAATTCCAACTGCTAAGGGATCTTTTACGTGCACTCCAATGTGTACACGGCGGGTGGGGGGACACGCCAGAAAAATCGAGATGAACTTTCTCGGACAATGCAGGGATCGAAGACCCGACCTCCTGGCTAGCAGGCCAACGCCTTAGCCACATAGTGTGGACACCCATCGTACATTTCATCCGTCAAATCAAAGCATTTCATTGCATTAGACCAATAATTAATTATTCTTAATTGAAAATTTTATTTTAATATTAGTCTGGCATTATTAAATCCTAATTTTATTGGTCTTATTTAAAATTAAACTTTCATTTAAGTATGAACAACCCTTAACGTGTCTCTTTAAAACATAAAAAAATACTCTAAAACAGTAGCTCAACCTTTTGACCTAAACTCATTAATTTACCATTTTTTGTGAGCCACTTGTTATTTTTCCTATGACATATTACACGTGTCTGATTTTAAAGGGGGGTTGGGTGGCTGAATGGTTAGCACGCGCGCCTGTCATTGAGTTAACTAGCGTGTTTTCGAATGCCCGGTTGTACGTGACAAGGAGTAATGTCGCCTGTCCAACCGGTCATTTTTAATTTTTTTTCCCGCCATTTTCATTTCATTTTCTCATCCGTCTCATTACAGTAATACAAGTTTGAGGTATTTCCCTTTAGTTTTCAGATTATTGTTATGCCTGGGTGCAATGTTTCATACTATATTTAGACTTGTAACTTCGCGAGTTTTTGACCAATTTTGATAATTTTTTCTTCTTATCCTTTTATTTAGGATACTTGATACAATCAATGACACATGACGATGAATATGAAAGCTTTCATATCTGCATGGGACAGTAGCAGATCTAGTTATTATTATTATTATTATTTACCGCGAGGGCCTAGATCTCCATGATCGAAAACAGATATCGATCTGGAATTAGCTTTTCTATCGGGAAACCATGTGGTGGCTACTTGATAAAATATTTTGAAATTTCTGCGCATACCGGAAGTGACCGAACTTTGTACTTTCTCTAAAAATTGAAAATCGGCCATAGTTTCGTCAATTCTTTATCCATTTTCAAACAAATTACATTTTTGGAATCCCTGAATCTTTTCTGAGACAATGGCTATCTCACATTTTTCAATTTCGAACATTCGTCTATGACTTTTATCGTTCGAAAATTGAAAACATGTTGTTTACGAGACAATTTTTGTTATTTTTCAAAATTTTCAAATTTGACCTACATTTTTGGATACCTGAAGTCCATCCGATTCCAGTAATATAAGTTTCATTCAGAGTTATCGCCCTTTATTTTCCGATTTTTTTCGAATTTTCTTCCCATTTTGCGAGCTCGGGTTTCGTTTTATGGTAGAATTGACGTTTATGAAACTTCTGGAACATGAAGTTATAGTCCAATACCAACTGATAAAGCAATTTCGACACGGATCTTCAAACCGGAAGTGGTCGAAATAATGTTCAATATTTTGAAAAAAATGCAAAAAATGGATATTTTGGGGGAAAACGCTATTTCTCTGTCCGATATCAATGGATTAAACGAATGAAGGTACCGTTTGATGGCACGATTGTTGGACTATCATATGATACCCCATTCATACGGATACTATGAACAGACAGCAAAATATGGCACGCTGAAAATCAAGTATTTTCTGATTTGGAGCGTTTTTGGACGCCTGTATCTCGAAAACTTAACCTGCAATATTTTTTAAATTTTTTCTATCGAGAGTCCTTTGGGAGGTATTTGACATGAAGCCATCCAATAGGACTTTGAAATGTCTGGAATAGGATAAAAAAGGGACTGAAAATCGAAAAAAGTCGAAAAATCGTGAAATTTTGGAAAATGCTCTACTATTTTTTTATTTTAAGAGATTTTTAAAAAAAGGTTGTATATTCAGATAGCTGACCTAATTACGATTCTAACGATGTATAATATGTATGTAATTATTAAAATTTAATTTTCTATATTTTAATTTTTTTGCATTTTTGGCACTTTTGAACATAGGATTTCTCAGGGGCATTTTATCTGATCAGATAATGTAATATATCATTACAGAGCCCTGTGGCTATTTTAGTGCCCAAACCGGCTATTAGAACTATTCCGACAATAATAACCATACCGGAAGTATTCAAAAAATGAAAAAAAAGAGTAAAAACATTGTCGCACTTGCGAAAAACTTGATTTCTCCCTTAGGTAATAGCGGACCAAAAGAACTAAAGTGTCGCTGGATAGCCCTATTAATGGACCATCATATGGCATCTAAATAATACGATTTCGATGGTAAGGAAATAAATTATTGTATGCCAAAAATCTAGTATTTTCCAATTTTTTAACATTCTGAGACGCCCTTTTCTCGAAAACGACGCCTACGATTTTTCTTAAACGTTTCTTACTCAAAGTCCTGTCAGTTGTCTATATAGGGAATCCAAAATGAAAAGCATTGAAATAATATAAGTGGTCGAAAAATGGCCTCAAACTTTGAAAAAAATTGAAAAATCGTTAAATTTTTTGAAACGCTCTTTAATTTATCTTTTTTTCCAAAACTACTCAATGGATGTTTCTGACACTTCTGGTACGTACAGTTAAGTATCCAAAGGACTTCGTAAAGCTATCACAACAACGATCGTAAAACCGGAAGTAGTCGAAAAAATGTCCGATATTTCGAAAAAAATTAATTTTTTTACGAAAACCTTTTTTATTTATGAATATTTTTTGATGATATTTTACACAGGGTTAAAATATCATCGTACTTGAGCAGAAATGAGAAAAAAAATTGTCTCGGTAATTTGCGTTAGCCACCATCGGCTAATTTAGTTTTTCGTACCCAGAAAAATTATTTATTGTTCGATTTGTATAAAACAAAGTTCATATGCACCATGGTCCCAATTGTAATTTTTTTTGTTACGGTGAAATTTTTCTGTCGGCAACGGAAGTGACGTAATATTAACAAAAACTACAATTTTGACAGTTCGGTACCACTTTTTGAAAGCAAATATTATTTTTTTTCAAAACTGATATGACTAAAAGGATGCACCCTGCAAAGGTGCACAAAAGCCTTAGCTCATATTTTTTAATTTCAACTTCATTTTCGGGCAATTTCGAATAAAATGTAAAATAAAGTGTAAAATTCAGTTATTTACAATTCATTCAGCGTCTTCATATTTTGAAATATTTATTTGTAATTTTCATAAACTCGTAGCAATAATCCAGACGAAGAGAATGTATGCGAAAATTAGTTTGTAATATGAGCAGTTGCCGAGAAATATGCAATTTTGCATGCATCACTTTTCACGTTATTTTGCCTATAAAAGGGTTAATTATTATTCGATTTGCAATATTTTTTTTCCATTTGATGCCTAATGCCAATTTGGACTAGGTCAAGCCAATTTTACATTTTCACTGTGACCGGAAATGACGTCATTTGGGCAAAAACTGTATTTTTAACCTAAAAAATAAATATTTTATTCAAATGAGTCTGCCTTATAATATTTTTAAAATTATGATATTTGATTCCCATCAACGAATAAAATGAAGCCATACGACCATACAGATACCACAAAATGGTTTCTAACTTGTACGGTTACAGAGAAATAGGCGATCTTCTATAAGTCACTTTTCAAGGTTTTTGGTCTGTAAAACTGTCAATTATTATTCGATTTTTACAATTTATTTACCATTTCATGCCTTATGCTATTTATGACTTCTATGAACCAAGTTAAAATTTTCAATATCACCGGAAGTAATGTAATTTTTGCAAAAAACGTATTTTTAGCCTTTAAAACAAACATTTTTTTGAAGGGATTTATATTTATTATTCGTTTAACTTTATAACGTCTGACTCTAATGGGCAGTAAGACTGAATCAATACCATCATATTGATATCAAGAAAAATCTTCTAGCATGTTCCCTTGTCGAATAATAACCAATTTTCCGAGGGTCACTTTTCAGTTTTTTACCTTCTTAATTTCAGTTTATGGGTTATAGGTTAATTATTTATTGTCCGATATTTATAAAAAAAAGTTTGTATTTTGTATGTTGCGAATTTTCGACTTATTTTTCATCTATAAAAATTTCTTTCGGCACCGGAAGTGACATACTTTTGCCATAATTTACAATTTTGACCGGTCTTTTAGCCAGCAAATATTACTTTTAGATATGATAGAGGGTGTCACTGAAGCAAAACAACTAAAGTATAGTTTGGTAGCTCAATGGATCGGCTATGGTATAATAAACTTCCTGTATGATTCCTGAAAGCCGGTTCAGTGCTGCTTGCAGGTCTAGTTAGGGTTTCACACTGCGTAGCTTGTGTGAAACACTATTGTTTTTGTTAAAATTATTATTCTTATTATTATTATTATTATTATTATTATTCAGATTCCAATTTGAATAGATCTCAGCAACTACGTGTCGCATCGTTACGATTTCTTCGGTTTTACTTGGAAAGTGGGTGTGACTTAGAGGATAAAGCTATTTTGAACGTTCTGCGACAATGCGAAATGTCCGAAATCACCGAAGTTATCGTTTTTGAAAATATTGCAGTAATTTTAACAATAATCATTGGATTTTAACTTTCGATACATTTTGGCATAGCCGGAGACAGGGCACATAGCTACGCTACTTTCGATTTTTGATTTTCGGCAAATCTTCGAAGATATTAGGCGCCAAATTTCGAAAATTTAAAATTTTACAAAAAACTTTTTTATTTATAAATATTTTTTAGTCGTGTTGTGCACAGAATTAAAGAGTCGTCTGACTAGCGCAAAAATGTTAAAAAAATTTGTCGCAGTAATTTTCCTTGGCCGCCATTGGCTAATTCACTTTTTCAGTCCTAGATTAAATTTTTATTGTTCGATTTGTATAAAACAAAGTTCATATGCTTCGTTGTCTCAATTGTCATTTTTTTTATTACCAAAAGTGTTATCTGTCGGCACCGGAAGTGGCATAATTTTACCAAAAACTACAATTTTGACGGTTAGTTTCCTTCTTCTTAAACAAATATTATTTTTTGGAAAAATTATATGACTCAAAGAGTGTGTCCTTTCAAGGCGCAAAAAATGGCGGAAGCAGTTTTTTTAATTTCTATTTCATTTTCTAGCAAATTGGAATAAGAGGTGAAAAAAGGCGTAAAATTGACCTATTTACAACCCATTCAGGCTTTTCAGATTTTAAAATATGTTTACTTAACTTTTATAAACCTGTAACTATAATCCATACGAAGAGAATGTATGTTAAAATTAGTTTCTAAAATAAGCAGTTGCCGAGAAATGGGCAGTTTTGCATAAGTCACTGTTTTCGTAATTTTGCCTGTAAAATAGTCAATTATTAATGGATATTCACAAAAGTGACATCATTTGATTCAAAAAGCAAGTCTGCGTCATATCAAGTTGATTACTATTTAAAATTGACACCGGAAGTGACGTCATTTAGTCAAAAACTCAATTTTTAACTTTTAAAATCGATATTTTTTTCAACCAAGAATTATGTCACATATAATAATAAAATTAATTTTTGGTTTAAATTCACATATTAACAAAACTCATACGGTCAAAAAGATATCATAAAATTGTTTCTAACTTGTTCGGTTGCCGAGATATAGGCGATTTTCTAAAAGTCACTTTTGAAGGTTTTTGGCCCATAAAAGTGTCAATTATTATTCGATTTTCATAAAATTGTCACCCTTTGAAGCCTAATGTCATAGACGATGTTAAAAAACTAATTTAAAGTTTTCATTATCACCGGAAGTAACGTCATTTTGGCAAAAACTGTATTTTAAGCCTTCAAAGCCGATATTTTATTCAAATGAGTCTGATTTGTAATGTTTATACAATTATGATATTTGATTCCAATCAACAAATAGATTAAACCCATACGGTCATATAAATACCAAAAAATGGTTTCTAACTTGTACGGTTGCCGAGAAATAGACGATTTTCTACACGTCACTTTTCAAGGTTTTTGGTCTATAAAAGTGGCAATTATTATTCGATTTACATAAAATTTTCACCATGTGATGCCTTATGCCATTTCTGATTTCATAAAACTAATGGAACATTTACATTATCACCGGAAGTACTGTAATTTTGTCAGGATCAATTACATGTAACAAATGTATAAAATGAAATGATATTGCTGGATTTGTTTGATTCTGTTTCCATTTTATTTGATGTATGCAATTCTTATGTGGAAACCTGTATATTGGTTTCATTGGTACCGGAAGTGACATATGTTCAAGAGTAACGTGGCACCGAAATTGACACAAGTTCAAGTTCAAAGGTAACATGGCACCAGTGAAACCCGTCATTCCTGCATGCAGGTCTAGTTATTAGGCTTTCAGACTTTCGTCTGAAAGCCTATTGAGATTACTAAAATTATTATTATTATTATTATTATTATTATTTACCGCGGGGGCCTAGATCTCCATGATCGAAAACAGATATCGATCTGAAATTAGATTTTCTATTGGGAAACCACGTGGTGGCTACTTGATAAAATATTTTTGAAATTTCTGCGCATACCGGAAGTGACCGAACTTTGCACGTTGTCTAAAAATTGAAAATCGGCCATAGTTTCGTTAATTCTTTATCCATTTTCAAACAAATTACATTTTTGGAATCCCTGAATCTTTTCTGAGACAATGGCTATCTCACATTTTTCAATTTCGAACATTCGTCTATGACTTTTATCGTTCGAAAATTGAAAACATGTTGTTTACGAGACAATTTTTGTCATTTTTCAAAATTTTCAAATTTGGCCTACATTTTTGGATACCTGAAGTCCATCCGATTCCAGTAATATAAGTTTCATTCAGAGTTATCGCCCTTTATTTTTCGATTTTTATCGAATTTTCTTCCCATTTTGCAAGCTCGGGTTTCGTTTTATGGTAGAATTGACGTTTCTGAAACTTCTGGAACATGAAGTTATAGTCCAATACCAACTGATAAAGCAATTTCGACACGGATCTTTAAACCGGAAGTGGTCGAAATAATGTTCAATATTTTGAAAAAAATGCAAAAAATGGATATTTTGGGGAAAAACGCGATTTCTCCGCCCGATATCAACGGATTAAAGAAATTAGGGTACCATTGGACTGCACTAGGATTGTACTATCGTATGATACCCAATTCATACGGTACGATGAGCAGGAAGCAAAATATGGCACGCTGAAAATCAAGTATTTTCTGATTTGGAGCATTTTTGGACGCCTGTATCTCGAAAACTTAACCGCAACTTTTTTTTTAACTTTCTCTATCGAGAGTCCATTCGATAGTCTTGTGAATTATGCCACCCAATAAGACTTTGAAATGTCTTGAATAGGTGAAATAAGGGACTGAAAATCGAAAAAAGTCGAAAAATCGTGAAATTTTGGAAAATGCTCTACTATTTTTTTATTTTGAGAGATTTTCAAAAAAAGATTGTATATTCAGATAGCTGACCTAATTACGATTCTAACGATGTATAATATGTATGTAGTTATTGAAATTTAATTTTCGATATTTTAAATTTTTGGCATTTTTGGCACTTTTCAACATAGGATTTCTCAGGGGCATTTTATCTGATCAGATAATGCAATATATCATTACAGAGCCCTATGGCTATTTTAGTACCCAAACCGGCTATTAAAACCATTCCGAAAATAATAACCATACCGGAAGTATTCAAAAAATGAAAAAAAAAGGTTAAAAACATAATGGCACTTGCGAAAAACTTGATTTCCCCCTTAGGTAATAGTGGACCAAAAGAACTAAAGGGTCGTTGGAAAGCCCTATTAATGGACCATCATATGGTATCTAAATAATACGATTTCGATGGTAGGGAAATAAATTATTGTATGCCAAAAATCTAGTATTTTCCGATTTTTTAACATTCTGAGACGCCCTTTTCTCGAAAACGACGCCGTAGATTTTTCTTAAACTTTTCTTACTCAAAGTCCTATCAGTTGTCTATATAGTGAATCCAAAATGAAAAGCATTGAAATAATATAGGTGGTCCAAAAATGGCATCAAACTTTGAAAAAAATTGAAAAATCATTAAATTTTTGTAAACGCTCTTTAATTTATCTTTTTTTCCAAAACTACTCAATGGATGTTTCTGACACTTCTGGTACAGAAAGTTAAGTATCCAAAGAACTTCGTAAAGCTATCGCGACAATGATCGTAAAACCGGAAGTAGTCGAACAAATGTCCGATATTTTGAAAAAAAATAATTTTTTTACGAATACCTTTTTTATTTATGAATATATTTTGATGGTATTTTACACAGGGTTAAAATATCATCGTACTTGAGCAGAAATGAGAAAAAAAATTGTCAGGGTAATTTGCGTTAGCCGCCATCGGCTAATTTAGTTTTTCGTACCCAGAAAAATTATTTATTGTTCGATTTGTATAAAACAAAGTTCATATGCTCCGTGGTCCCAGTTGTAATTTTTTTTGTTACGGTAAAATTTTTCTGTCGGCAACGAAAGTGACGTAATATTAACAAAAACTACAATTTTGACAGTTCGGTACCACTTTTTGAAAGCAAATATTTTTTTTTTCAAAACTGATATAACTAAAAGGATGCACCCTGCAAAGATGCACAAAATCCTTAGCTCAGATTTTTTAATTTCAATTTCATTTTCGGGCAATTTCGAATAAAATGTAAAATAAAGTGTAAAATTCAGTTATTTACAATTCATTCAGCGTCTTCATATTTTGAAATATTTATTTGTAATTTTCATAAACTCGTAGCAATAATCCAGACGAAGAGAATGTATGCGAAAATTAGTTTGTAATATGAGCAGTTGCCGAGAAATATGCAATTTTGCATGCATCACTTTTCACGTTATTTTGCCTATAAAAGAGTGAATTATCATTCGATTTGCAATATTTTTTTTCCATTTGATGTCTAATGCCAATTTGGACTAGGTCAAGCCAATTTTACATTTTCACTGTGACCGGAAATGACGTCATTTGGGCAAAAACTGTATTTTTAACCTAAAAAACTAATATTTTATTCAAATCAGTCTCCCTTATAATATTTTTAAAATTATGATATTTTATTCCCATCAACGAATAGAATGAAGCCATACGACCATACAGATACCACAAAATGGTTTCTAACTTGTACGGTTACAGAGAAATAGGCGATCTTCTATAAGTCACTTTTCAAGGTTTTTGGTCTATAAAAGTGTCAATTATTATTCGATTTTTATAATTTTTTTACCATTTGATGCCTTATGCCATTTATGACTTCTATGAACCAAGTTAACATTTTCAATATCACCGGAAGTAATGTAATTTTTGCAAAAAACGTATTTTTAGCCTTCAAAACAAACATTTTTTTGAAGTGATTTATATTCATTATTCGTTTAACTTTATAACGTCTGGCTCTAATGGGCAGTAAGATTGAATCAATACCATCATATTGATATCAAGAAAAGGCTTCTAGCATGTTCCCTTGTCGAATAATAACCAATTTTCCCAGGGACACTTTTAAGTTTTTTACCTTCTTAATTTCAGTTTAAGGGTTATAGGTTAATTATTTATTGCCCGATATGTATAAAACAAAGTTTGTATTTTGTGTGTTGCGAATTTTCGACTTATTTTTCACCTATAAAAATTTCTTTCGGTACCGGAAGTGACGTAATTTTGCCACAATTTACAATTTTGACCGGTCTTTTCGCCAGCAAATATTACTTTTACATATGATAGAGGGTGTCACTGAAGCAAAACAACTAAAGTATACTTTGGTAGCTCAATGGATCGGCTATGGTATAATAAACTTCCTGTATGATTCCTGAAAGCCGGTTCAGTGCTGCTTGCAGGTCTAGTTATTATTATTATTATTTACCGCGAGGGCCTAGATCTCCATGATCGAAAACAGATATCGATCTGGAATTAGCTTTTCTATCGGGAAACCATGTGGTGGCTACTTGATAAAATATTTTTGAAATTTCTGCGCATACCGGAAGTGACCGAACTTTGTACTTTCTCTAAAAATTGAAAATCGGCCATAGTTTCGTCAATTCTTTATCCATTTTCAAACAAATTACATTTTTGGAATCCCTGAATCTTTTCTGAGACAATGGCTATCTCACATTTTTCAATTTCGAACATTCGTCTATGACTTTTATCGTTCGAAAATTGAAAACATGTTGTTTACGAGACAATTTTTGTTATTTTTCAAAATTTTCAAATTTGACCTACATTTTTGGATACCTGAAGTCCATCCGATTCCAGTAATATAAGTTTCATTCAGAGTTATCGCCCTTTATTTTCCGATTTTTTTCGAATTTTCTTCCCATTTTGCGAGCTCGGGTTTCGTTTTATGGTAGAATTGACGTTTATGAAACTTCTGGAACATGAAGTTATAGTCCAATACCAACTGATAAAGCAATTTCGACACGGATCTTCAAACCGGAAGTGGTCGAAATAATGTTCAATATTTTGAAAAAAATGCAAAAAATGGATATTTTGGGGGAAAACGCTATTTCTCTGTCCGATATCAATGGATTAAACGAATGAAGGTACCGTTTGATGGCACGATTGTTGGACTATCATATGATACCCCATTCATACGGATACTATGAACAGACAGCAAAATATGGCACGCTGAAAATCAAGTATTTTCTGATTTGGAGCGTTTTTGGACGCCTGTATCTCGAAAACTTAACCTGCAATATTTTTTAAATTTTTTCTATCGAGAGTCCTTTGGGAGGTATTTGACATGAAGCCATCCAATAGGACTTTGAAATGTCTGGAATAGGATAAAAAAGGGACTGAAAATCGAAAAAAGTCGAAAAATCGTGAAATTTTGGAAAATGCTCTACTATTTTTTTATTTTAAGAGATTTTTAAAAAAAGGTTGTATATTCAGATAGCTGACCTAATTACGATTCTAACGATGTATAATATGTATGTAATTATTAAAATTTAATTTTCTATATTTTAATTTTTTTGCATTTTTGGCACTTTTGAACATAGGATTTCTCAGGGGCATTTTATCTGATCAGATAATGTAATATATCATTACAGAGCCCTGTGGCTATTTTAGTGCCCAAACCGGCTATTAGAACTATTCCGACAATAATAACCATACCGGAAGTATTCAAAAAATGAAAAAAAAGAGTAAAAACATTGTCGCACTTGCGAAAAACTTGATTTCTTCCTTAGGTAATAGCGGACCAAAAGAACTAAAGTGTCGCTGGATAGCCCTATTAATGGACCATCATATGGTATCTAAATAATACGATTTCGATGGTAAGGAAATAAATTATTGTATGCCAAAAATCTAGTATTTTCCAATTTTTTAACATTCTGAGACGCCCTTTTCTCGAAAACGACGCCTACGATTTTTCTTAAACGTTTCTTACTCAAAGTCCTGTCAGTTGTCTATATAGGGAATCCAAAATGAAAAGCATTGAAATAATATAAGTGGTCGAAAAATGGCCTCAAACTTTGAAAAAAATTGAAAAATCGTAAAATTTTTTGAAACGCTCTTTAATTTATCTTTTTTTCCAAAACTACTCAATGGATGTTTCTGACACTTCTGGTACGTACAGTTAAGTATCCAAAGGACTTCGTAAAGCTATCACAACAACGATCGTAAAACCGGAAGTAGTCGAAAAAATGTCCGATATTTCGAAAAAAATTAATTTTTTTACGAAAACCTTTTTTATTTATGAATATTTTTTGATGATATTTTACACAGGGTTAAAATATCATCGTACTTGAGCAGAAATGAGAAAAAAAATTGTCTCGGTAATTTGCGTTAGCCACCATCGGCTAATTTAGTTTTTCGTACCCAGAAAAATTATTTATTGTTCGATTTGTATAAAACAAAGTTCATATGCACCATGGTCCCAATTGTAATTTTTTTTGTTACGGTGAAATTTTTCTGTCGGCAACGGAAGTGACGTAATATTAACAAAAACTACAATTTTGACAGTTCGGTACCACTTTTTGAAAGCAAATATTATTTTTTTTCAAAACTGATATGACTAAAAGGATGCACCCTGCAAAGGTGCACAAAAGCCTTAGCTCATATTTTTTAATTTCAACTTCATTTTCGGGCAATTTCGAATAAAATGTAAAATAAAGTGTAAAATTCAGTTATTTACAATTCATTCAGCGTCTTCATATTTTGAAATATTTATTTGTAATTTTCATAAACTCGTAGCAATAATCCAGACGAAGAGAATGTATGCGAAAATTAGTTTGTAATATGAGCAGTTGCCGAGAAATATGCAATTTTGCATGCATCACTTTTCACGTTATTTTGCCTATAAAAGAGTTAATTATTATTCGATTTGCAATATTTTTTTTCCATTTGATGCCTAATGCCAATTTGGACTAGGTCAAGCCAATTTTACATTTTCACTGTGACCGGAAATGACGTCATTTGGGCAAAAACTGTATTTTTAACCTAAAAAATAAATATTTTATTCAAATGAGTCTGCCTTATAATATTTTTAAAATTATGATATTTGATTCCCATCAACGAATAAAATGAAGCCATACGACCATACAGATACCACAAAATGGTTTCTAACTTGTACGGTTACAGACAAATAGGCGATCTTCTATAAGTCACTTTTCAAGGTTTTTGGTCTGTAAAACTGTCAATTATTATTCGATTTTTACAATTTATTTACCATTTCATGCCTTATGCTATTTATGACTTCTATGAACCAAGTTAAAATTTTCAATATCACCGGAAGTAATGTAATTTTTGCAAAAAACGTATTTTTAGCCTTTAAAACAAACATTTTTTTGAAGGGATTTATATTTATTATTCGTTTAACTTTATAACGTCTGACTCTAATGGGCAGTAAGACTGAATCAATACCATCATATTGATATCAAGAAAAATCTTCTAGCATGTTCCCTTGTCGAATAATAACCAATTTTCCGAGGGTCACTTTTCAGTTTTTTACCTTCTTAATTTCAGTTTATGGGTTATAGGTTAATTATTTATTGTCCGATATTTATAAAAAAAAGTTTGTATTTTGTATGTTGCGAATTTTCGACTTATTTTTCATCTATAAAAATTTCTTGCGGCACCGGAAGTGACATACTTTTGCCATAATTTACAATTTTGACCGGTCTTTTAGCCAGCAAATATTACTTTTAGATATGATAGAGGGTGTCACTGAAGCAAAACAACTAAAGTATAGTTTGGTAGCTCAATGGATCGGCTATGGTATAATAAACTTCTTGTATGATTCCTGAAAGCCGGTTCAGTGCTGCTTGCAGGTCTAGTTATTATTATTATTATTCAGATTCCAATTTGAATAGATCTCAGCAACTACGTGTCGCATCGTTACGATCTCTTCGGTTTTGCTGGGAAAGTGGGTGTGACTTAGAGGATAAAGCTATTTTGAACGTTCTGCGACAATGCGAAATGTCCGAAATCACCGAAGTTATCGTTTTTGAAAATATTGCAGTAATTTTAACAATATTCATTGGATTTTAACTTTCGATACATTTTGGCATAGCCTGAGACAGGGCACATAGCTACGCTACTTTCGATTTTTGATTTTCGGCAAATCTTCGAAGATATTAGGCGCCAAATTTCGAAAATTTAAAATTTTACAAAATTTTTTTTTATTTATGAATATTTTTTAGTCGTATTGTGCACAGAATTAAAGAGTCATCTGACTAGTGCAAAAATGTTAAAAAAATTTGTCTCAGTAATTTTCCTTGGCCGCCATTGGCTAATTCAGTTTTTCAGTCCTAGATTAATTTTTTATTGTCCGATTTGTATAAAACAAAATTCATATGCTTCGTTGTATCAATTGTCATTTTTTTTATTACCAAAAGTGTTATCTGTCGGCACCGGAAGTGGCATAATTTTACCAAAATCTACAATTTTGACAGTTATTTTCCTACTTCGAAAACAAATATTATTTTTTGGAAAAATTATTTGACTCAAAGAGTGTGGCCTTTCAAGGCGCAAAAAATGTAGGAAGCAGTTTTTTTAATTTCGATTTCACTTTCGAGCAAATTCGATTAAGAGGCTAAAAATGGTGTAAAATTTACCTATTTACAACCTATTCAGGCTTTTCAGATTTTAAAATATTTCTTCGTAACTTTTATAAACTTGTAGCTATAATCCATACGAAGAAAATGTATGTTAAAATTCGTTTGTAATATAAGCAGTTACCAAGAAATGGGCAGTTCTGTACAAGTCACTGTTTTCGTTATTTTGCCTGTAAAATAGTCAATTATTATTGGATTTTTATAAAAGTGACATCATTTGATTCAAAAAGCATGTAGCGTCATATCAAGTTGATTACAATTTAAAATTGACACCGGAAGTGACATCATTTGGTCAAAAACTGCATTTTAAACTTTTTAAATCAATGTTTTATTCAACCAAGAATAACTTAATATGTATTAATAATTTTAACTTTTGGTTTAAATTCACATATAAACAAAACTCATATGGTCATATAGATATCATAAAATTGTTTCTAACTTGTTCGGTTGCCGAGAAATAGACGGTTTTCTACAGGTCACTTTTGAAGGTTTCGGGGCCATAAAAGTGTCAATTATTATTCGATTTTCATAAACGTTACACCGTGTTATACCTACTGCCATTTGGGATTTCATTCAAGTAATTTAAGATTTTCATTATCACCGGAAGTAACGTCATTTTGGCAAAAACTGTATTTTTAGCCTTCAAAACAGATATTTTATTCAAATGAGTCTGTTTTGAAATCTTTTTCAAATTATGGTATTTGATGCTAATCAACAAATAGAATGAACCCATACGATCTCACAGATACCACAAAATGGTTTGTAACTTGTACGGTTGCAGAGAAATAGCAGATTTTCTACAAGTCACTTTTCAAGTTTTTTGGTCTTAAAATTTTACATAAAATTTTCACTATATGATATCGTATGCCATTTCTGATTTCATAAGACTAATTGAACATTTTCATTAACACAGGATGTAATTTAATTTTGTCAAGATCATTTACAAGTAACAAATGTATAAAATGAATTGATATTGTTGGATTTTGTTGATTCTGCGTCCATTTTATTTGTGTGCAATGTTAATTTGGAAACCTGTTTAGTGGTTTCGCTGGTACCGGAAGTGACATATGTTCAAGGGTAACTTGGCACCGGAAGTGACATGTTTAAGGGTAACATGGCACCAGTGAAACCCGTCATTCCTGCATGCAGGTCTAGTTATTAGGGTTTCACACTGCGTAGCTTGTGTGAAACACTATTGTTTTTGTTAGGCTTTCAGACTTTCGTCTGAAAGACTATTATTTTTACAAAAATTATTATTATTATTATTATTTTTTTCCGCGGGAGCCTATTTCTCCATGATCGAAAACAGATATCGATCTGGAACCAACATTTCTATCGGGAAAACATGTGGTGGCTACTTGATAAACTATTTTTCAAACCTCTGCGCATACCGGAAGTGGCCGAACTTTGTACGTCGTCTAAAAATTGAAAATAGGCCATAGTTTCATCAATTCTTTACCCATTTTAAAACAAATGACATTTTCGGGAACCCTGTATCTTTTCGGAGATAATGGCTTTCTCACATTTTTCAATTTCGAACATTCGTCTATGACTTCTATCGTTCGAAAATTGAAAAGACGTTGTTTATGAGACAATTTTTGTTATTTTTCAAAATTTGCAAATTTGAGCTACATTTTTGGATTCCTGAAGTCTATGTGATTCCCGTAATATAAGTTTCATTCAGAGTTATCGCCCTTTATTTTTCGTATTTTTTCGAATTTTCTGCCCATTTTGTAACCCTTATATTTTTTGGAAAGGATAAATCGATATTTCTGAAACCTCTGGAACATAAAGCCATATAGTCCGACAGTTGGATAAAGCAATTTCAACACCGATCCGTAAACCGGAAGTAGTCGAAATAATTTCTGATGTTTGGAAAAAAATGCAAAAAATGGGTGCTTTGGGGAAAAACGTGATTATTTTGTGCGATATCAACAGATGAAAGGGATTAGGGTATCATTGGGTTGCACGGGAATTTGGGTATCGTATGATACCCAATTCATACAGATACGATGACCCGGAAGTAAAATATAGCACGCTGAAAATCAAGTATTTTCTGATTTGGAGCGTTTTTGGACGCCTGTATCTCGAAAACTTAACCGCAACTTTTTTTAAAATTTTTTCTATCGAGAGTCCTTTCGGAGGTATTATGCATGAAGCCATCCAATATGACTTTGAAATATCTGGAATGGGTGAAATAACGGACTGAAAATCGAAAAAAGTCGAAAAATCCTGAAATTTTGGAAAATGCTCGACTTTTTTTTATTTTAAGAGATTTCCAAAGAAAAGATTGTATATTCAGATAGCTGACCTAATTACAATTCTAACGATGTATAATATGTATGTAGTTATTGAAATTTAATTTTCGATATTTTAAATTTTTTGCATTTTTGGCACTTTTGAACATAGGATTTCTCTGAGGCATTTTATCTGATCAGATAATGTAATATATCATTACAGAGCCCTGTGGCTATTTTAGTGCCCAAACCGGCTATTAAAACTATTCCGACAATAATAATTATACCGGGGAAGTATTCAAAAAATGAAAAAAAAAGGGATAAAAACATTGTCGCACTTGCAAAAAGCTTGATTTCTCCCTTAGGTAATAGCGGACCAAAAGAACTAAAGTGTCGTTGAATAGTCCTATTAATGGACCATCATATGGTATCTAAATAATACGATTTCGATGGTAAGGAAATAAATTATTGTATGCCAAAAATCTAGTATTTTCGGATTTTTTTAACATTCTGAGACGCCCTTTTCTCGAAATCGAGGCCGCAGATTTTTCTGAAACTTTTCTTACTCAAAGTCCTATCGGTTGTCTATATAGTGAATCCAAAATGAAAAGCATTGAAATAATATAGGTGGTCCAAAAATGGCATCAAACTTTGAAAAAAATTGAAAAATCGTTAAATTTTTGTAAACGCTCTTTAATTTATCTTTTTTTCCAAAACTACTCAATGGATGTTTCTGACACTTCTGGTACAGAAAGATAAGTATCCAAAGAACTTCGTAAAGCTATCACGACAATGATCGTAAAACCGGAAGTAGTCGTAATTTTGAAATAATTTACAATTTTGACCGGTCTTTTCGCCAGCAAATATTACTTTTACAAATGAGGGAGGGTGTCACTGAAGAAAAACAACTAAAGTATAGTTTTGTATCTCAATGGATCGGTTATAGTATAACAAACATCCTGTCTGATTCCTGAAAGCCGGTTCAGTGCTGCTTGCAGGTCTAGTTAAAATTATTAGGGTTTCACACTGCGAAGCTTGTGTGAAACACTATTGTTTTTGTTAAAATTATTATTAGGGTTTCACACTGCGTAGCTTGTGTGAAACACTATTGTTTTTGTTAAAATTATTATTCTTATTATTATTATTATTATTATTATTATTCAGATTCCAATTTGAATAGATCTCAGCAACTACGTGTCGCATCGTTACGATTTCTTCGGTTTTACTGGGAAAGTGGGTGTGACTTAGAGGATAAAGCTATTTTGAACGTTCTGCGCCAATGCGAAATGTCCGAAATCACCGAAGTTATCGTTTTTGAAAATATTGCAGTAATTTTAACAATAATCATTGGATTTTAACTTTCGATACATTTTGGCATAGCCTGAGACAGGGCACATAGCTACGCTACTTTCGATTTTTGATTTTCGGCAAATCTTCGAAGATATTAGGCGCCAAATTTCGAAAATTTAAAATTTTACTAAAATTTTTTTTATTTATGAATATTTTTTAGTCGTATTGTGCACAGAATTAAAGAGTCATATGACTAGTGCAAAAATGTTAAAAATTTTTGTCTCAGTAATTTTCCTTGGCCGCCATTGGCTAATTCAGTTTTTCAGTCCTAGATTATTTTTTTATTGTTCGATTTGTATAAAACAAAGTTCATATGCTTCGTTGTCTCAATTGTCATTTTTTTTGTTACCAATAATGTTATCTGTCGGCACCGGAAGTGGCATAATTTTACCAAAAACTACAATTTTGACAGTTATTTTCTTATTTCGAAAACAAATATTATTTTTTTGAAAAATTATATGACTCAAAGAGTGTGTCTTTTCAAGGCGCAAAAAATGTAGGAAGCAGTTTTTTTAATTTCGATTTCATTTTCGAGCAAATTCGATTAAGAGGCTAAAAATGGTGTAAAATTGGCCTATTTACAACCTATTCAGGCTTTTCAGATTTTAAAATATTTCTTCGTAACTTTTATAAACTTGTAGCTATAATCCATACGAAGAAAATGTATGTTAAAATTCGTTTGTAATATAAGCAGTTACCAAGAAATGGGCAGTTCTGTACAAGTCACTGTTTTCGTTAATTTGCCTGTAAAATAGTCAATTATGATTGGATTTTTATAAAAGTGACATCATTTGATTCAAAAAGCATATAGCGTCATATCAAGTTGATTACAATTTAAAATTGACACCGGAAGTGACATCATTTGGTCAAAAAATGCATTTTAAACTTTTTAAATCAATGTTTTATTCAACCAAGAATAACTTAATATGTATTAATAATTTTAACTTTTGGTTTAAATTCACATATAAACACAACTCATATGGTCATATAGATATCATAAAATGGTTTCTAACTTATTCGGTTGCCGAGAAATAGACGGTTTTCTACAGGTCACTTTTGAAGGTTTCGGGGCCATAAAAGGGTCAATTATTATTCGATTTTCATAAACGTCACACCATGTTATACCTAATGCCATTTGGGATTTCATACAAGTAATTTAAGATTTTCATTATCACCGGAAGTAACGTCATTTTGGCAAAAACTGTATTTTTAGCCTCCAAAACAGATATTTTATTCAAATGAGTCTGTTTTGAAATCTTTTTCAAATTATGGTATTTGATGCCAATCAACAAATAGAATGAACCCATACGATCATACAGATACCACAAAATGGTTTGTAACTTGTACGGTTGCAGAGAAATAGCTGATTTTCTACAAGTCACTTTTCAAGTTTTTTGGTCTTTAAAAGTGGCAATTATTATTCGATTTACATAAAATTTTCACTATATGATATCGTATGCCATTTCTGATTTCATAAGACTAATTGAACATTTGCATTAACACCGGGAGTAATTTAATTTTGTCAAGATCATTTACAAGTAACAAATGTATAAAATGAATTGATATTGCTGGATTTTGTTGATTCTGCGTCCATTTTATTTGTGTGCAATGTTAATTTGGAAACCTGTTTAGTGGTTACGCTGGTACCGGAAGTGACATATGTTCAAGGGTAACTTGACACCGGAAGTGACATGTTTAAGGGTAACATGGCACCGGTGAAACCCGTCATTCCTGCATGCAGGTCTAGTTCTTATTATTATTATTCTTCTTTTGTTTTGAGTAGATCTCAGCAACTGCTTGTCGCATCGTTACGATTTCTTCGGTTTTACTGGGAAAGTGGGTGTGACTTAGAGGATAAAGCTATTTTGAACGTTCTGCGACGATGCGAAATGTCCGAAATCACCAAATTATCGTTTTTTTAAAATATTGCAGTAATTTTAACAATAATCATTGATTTTTAACTTTCGATACATTTTGGCATTGCCGGAGACACGGCACATAGCTACACTACTTTCGATTTTTGATTTTCGGTAAATCTTCAAAGATATTAGGCGCCAAATTTTGAAAATTTAAAATTTTACAAAAAACTTTTTTATTTATGAATATTTTTTAGTCGTATTATGCACAGAATTAAAGGGTCATCTGACTAGTGCAAAAATGTTAAAGAATTTTGTCTCAGTAATTTACCTTGGCGGCCATTGGCTAATTCAGTTTTTAAGTCCTAGATTAATTTTTTATTGTTCGATTTGTATAAAACAAAGTTCATATGCTTCGTTGTATCAATTGTCATTTTTTTTATTACGAAAAGTTTTGTCTGTCGGCACCGGAAGTGGCATAATTTTACCAAAAACTACAATTTTGACAGTTATTTTCCTTCTTCGAAAACAAATATTATTTTTTGGAAAAATTATTTGACTCAAAGAGTGCGCCCTTTCAAGGCGCAAAAAATGTAGGAAGCAGTTTTTTTAATTTCGATTTCATTTTCGAGCAAATTCGATTAAGAGGCTAAAAATGGTGTAAAATTGGCCTATTTACAGCCTATTCAGGCTTTTCAGATTTTAAAATATTTCTTCGTAACTTTTATAAACTTGTAGCTATAATCCATACGAAGAAAATGTATGTTAAAATTCGTTTGTACTATAAGCAGTTACCAAGAAATGGGCAGTTCTGTACAAGTCACTGTTTTCGTTATTTTGCCTGTAAAATAGTCAATTATGATTGGATTTTTATAAAAGTGACATCATTTGATTCAAAAAGCACGTAGCGTCATATCAAGTTGATTACAATTTAAAATTGACACCGGAAGTGACATCATTTGGTCAAAAAATGCATTTTAAACTTTTTAAATCAATGTTTTATTCAACCAAGAATAACTTAATATGTATTAATAATTTTAACTTTTGGTTTAAATTCACATATAAACAAAACTCATATGGTCATATAGATATCATAAAATGGTTTCTAACTTGTTCGGTTGCCGAGAAATAGACGGTTTTCTACAGGTCACTTTAGAAGGTTTCAGGGCCATAAAAGGGTCAATTATTATTCGATTTTCATAAACGTCACACCATGTTATACCTAATGCCATTTGGGATTTAATACAAGTAATTTAAGATTTTCATTATCACCGGAAGTAACGTCATTTTGGCAAAAACTGTATTTTTAGCCTCTAAAACAGATATTTTATTCAAATGAGTCTGTTTTGAAATCTTTTTCAAAGTATGGTATTTGATGCCAATCAACAAATAGAATGAACCCATACGATCATACAGATACCACAAAATGGTTTCTAACTTGTACGGTTGCAGAGAAATAGCCGATTTCCTACAAGTCACTTTTCAAGTTTTTTGGTCTTTAAAAGTGGCAATTATTATTCGATTTACATAAAATTTTCACTATATGATATCGTATGCCATTTCTGATTTCATAAGACTAATTGAACATTTGCATGAACACCGGGAGTAATTTAATTTTGTCAAGATCATTTACAAGTAACAAATGTATAAAATGAATTGATATTGCTGGATTTTGTTGATTCTGCGTCCATTTTATTTGTGTGCAATTAGTGGTTTCGCTGGTAAAGGAAGTGACATATGTTCAACGGGTAACTTGGCACCGGAAGTGACATGTTTAAGGGTAACGTGGCACCAGTGAAACCCGTCATTCCTGCATGCAGGTCTAGTTAGGGTTTCACACTGCGTAGCTTGTGTGAAACACTATTGTTTTTGTTAAAATTATTATTCTTATTATTATTATTATTATTATTATTATTATTCAGATTCCAATTTGAATAGATCTCAGCAACTACGTGTCGCATCGTTACGATTTCTTCGGTTTTACTGGGAAAGTGGGTGTGACTTAGAGGATAAAGCTATTTTGAACGTTCTGCGACAATGCGAAATATCCGAAATCACCGAAGTTATCGTTTTTGAAAATATTGCAGTAATTTTAACAATAATCATTGGATTTTAACTTTCGATACATTTTGGCATAGCCTGAGACAGGGCACATGGCTACGCTACTTTCGATTTTTGATTTTCGGCAAATCTTCGAAGATATTAGGCGCCAAATTTCGAAAATTTAAAATTTTACAAAAAACTTTTTTATTTATGAATATTTTTTAGTCGTATTGTGCACAGAATTAAAGAGTCATCTGACTAGTGCAAAAATGTTAAAAAAATTTGTCTCAGTAATTTTCCTTGGCCGCCATTGGCTAATTCAGTTTTTCAGTCCTAGATTAATTTTTTATTGTTCGATTTGTATAAAACAAAGTTCATATGCTTCGTTGTCTCAATTGTCATTTTTTTTGTTACCAATAATGTTATCTGTCGGCACCGGAAGTGGCATAATTTTACCAAAAACTACAATTTTTACAGTTATTTTCTTATTTCGAAAACAAATATTATTTTTTTGAAAAATTATATAACTCAAAGAGTGTGTCTTTTCATGGCGCAAAAAATGTAGGAAGCAGTTTTTTTAATTTCGATTTCATTTTCGAGCAAATTCGATTAAAAGGCTAAAAATGGTGTAAAATTGGCCTATTTACAACCTATTCAGGCTTTTCAGATTTTAAGATATTTCTTCGTAACTTTTATAAACTTGTAGCTATAATCCATACGAAGAAAATGTATGTTAAAATTCGTTTGTTATATAAGCAGTTACCAAGAAATGGGCAGTTCTGTACAAGTCACTGTTTTCGTTATTTTGCCTGTAAAATAGTCAATTATGATTGGATTTTTATAAAAGTGACATCATTTGATTCAAAAAGCACGTAGCGTCATATCAAGTTGATTACAATTTAAAATTGACACCGGAAGTGACATCATTTGGTCAAAAAATGCATTTTAAACTTTTTAAATCAGTTTTTTTTTCAACCAAGAATAATTTAATACGTATTAATAATTTTAACTTTTGGTTTAAATTCACATATAAACAAAACTCATATGGTCATATAGATATCATAAAATGGTTTCTAACTTATTCGGTTGCCGAGAAATAGACGGTTTTCTACAGGTCACTTTTGAAGGTTTCGGGGCCATAAAAGGGGCAATTATTATTCGATTTTCATAAACGTCACTCCATGTTATACCTAATGCCATTTGGGATTTCATACAAGTAATTTAAGATTTTCATTATCACCGGAAGTAACGTCATTTTGGCAAAAACTGTATTTTTAACCTAAAAAACAGGTATTTTATTCAAATGAGTCTGTTTTGAAATCTTTTTCAAATTATGGTATTTGATGCCAATCAACAAATAGAATAAACCCATACGATCATACAGATACCACAAAATGGTTTCTAACTTGCACGGTTGCAGAGAAATAGCCGATTTTCTACAAGTCACTTTTCAAGTTTTTTGGTCTTTAAAAGTGGCAATTATTATTCGATTTACATAAAATTTTCACTATATGATATCGTATGCCATTTCTGATTTCATAAGACTAATTGAACATTTGCATTAACACCGGGAGTAATTTAATTTTGTCAAGATCATTTACAAGTAACAAATGTATAAAATGAATAGATATTGCTGGATTTTGTTGATTCTGCGTCCATTTTATTTGTGTGCAATGTTAATTTGGAAACCTGTTTAGTGGTTTCGCTGGTACCGGAAGTGACATATGTTCAAGGGTAACTTGGCACCGGAAGTGACATGTTTAAGGGTAACATGGCACCGGTGAAACCCGTCATTCCTGCATGCAGGTCTAGTTATTCTTATTATTATTATTATTATTCTTTTGTTTTGAGTAGATCTCAGCAACTGCTTGTCGCATCGTTACGATTTCTTCGGTTTTACTGGGAAAGTGGGTGTGACTTAGAGGATAAAGCTATTTTGAACGTTCTGCGACAATGCGAAATGTCCGAAATCACCGAAGTTATCGTTTTTGAAAATATTGCAGTAATTTTAACAATAATCATTGGATTTTAACTTTCGATACATTTTGGCATAGCCTGAGACAGGGCACATAGCTACGCTACTTTCGATTTTTGATTTTCGGCAAATCTTCGAAGATATTAGGCGCCAAATTTCGGAAATTTAAAATTTTACAAAAAACTTTTTTATTTATGAATATTTTTTAGTCGTGTTGTGCACAGAATTAAAGAGTCATCTGACTTGCGCAAAAATGTTAAAAAAATTTGTCTCAGTAATTTTTCTTGGCCTCCATTGGCTAATTCAGTTTTTCAGTCCTAGATTAATTTTTTATTGTTCGATTTGTATAAAACAAAGTTCATATGCTTCGTTGTCTCAATTGTCATTTTTTTTATTACCACAAGTGTTATCTGTCGGCACCGGAAGTGGCATAATTTTACCAAAAACTACAATTTTGACAGTTAGGTACATTTTTTTGAAAACAAATATTATTTTTTTCAAAAATTATATGACTCAAAGAGTGTGTCCTTTAAAGGCGCAAAAAATGTCGGAAGCAGTTTTTTTAATTTCTTTTTCATTTTCTAGCAAATTGGATTAAGAGGTGAAAAAAGGCGTAAAATTGACCTATTTACAACTCATTCAGGCTTTTCAGATTTTAAAATATTTTTACGTAACTTTTATAAACTTGTAGCTATAATCCATACGAAGAGAATGTATGTGAAAATTAGTTTGTAATATAAGCAGTTGCCGAGAAATAGGCAATTTTGCATGAGTCACTTTTCACGTAATTTTGGCTGTAAAAGAATCAATTATTAATCGATTTTCAATTTTCTTTCGCCATTGGATGCCTAATGCCATAGTGGACTATGTCAAACCATTTTACCCCTTGCGCTGCCACCGGAAATGACGTCATTTGCTCAAAACTTAAATTTTAGCCTTCAAAAAACAATATTTTATTCAAATGAGTCGTATTTGTTATTTTTTTCAAATTGTGATATTTGATTCTATTGATCAAATAGATTGAACCCATACGATCATACAGATACCACAAAATGGTTTCTAACTTGTACGGTTGCAGAGAAATGGGCGATTTTCCTTAAGTCACTTTTCAAGGTTTTTGGTCTATAAAAGTGTCAGTTATTATTCGATTTTCATAAAATTTTCACCATATGATATCTTGTGTCATTTATGATTTCATAGAACTAATTTAACATTTTCAGTATCACCGGAAGTAATGTCATTTTGGCAAAAACTGTATTTTAGCCTTCAAAACAGACATTTTTTTCAAATGAGTCTGATTTGTAATATATTGCAAATTATGATATTTGATTCCAATCAACAAATGGATTGAACCCATACGATCATATAGATACCAAAAGATAGTTTTTATCGTGTACGGTTGCCGAGAAATAGACGATTTTCTACAAGTCACTTTTCAAGGTTTTTGGTCTATAAAAGTGGCAATTCTCATTCGATTTACGTACAATTTTCGCCATTATGCTGCCTTATGCCATTTCTGATTTCATAAAACTAATTGAACATTTTCATTATCACCGGAAGTAATGAAATTTTGCCAGGATCACTTACAAGTAACATATATATAAAATGAATTGATATTGCTGGATTTGGTTGATTCTTCGTCCATTTTATTTGATGTTTACAATGCTTATGTGGAAACCTGTTTGATGGTTTCATTGGTATCGGAAGTGACATATGTTTAAGGGTAACGTGGCACCGAAAGTGACGTGGCACCAGTGAAACCCGTCATTCCTGCATGCAGGTCTAGTTATTCTTATTATTATTATTATTCAGATTCCAATTTGAATAGATCTCAGCAACTACGTGTCGCATCGTTACGATCTCTTCGGTTTTACTGGGAAAGTGGGTGTGACTTAGAGGATAAAGCTATTTTGAACATTCTGCGACAATGCGAAATGTCCGAAATCACCGAAGTTATCGTTTTTGAAAATATTGCAGTAATTTTAACAATAATCATTGGATTTTAACTTTCGATACATTTTGGCATAGCCTGAGACAGGGCACATAGCTACGCTACTTTCGATTTTTGATTTTCGGCAAATCTTCGAAGATATTAGGCGCCAAATTTCGAAAATTTAAAATTTTACAAAAAAAATTTTTATTTATGAATATTTTTTAGTCGTATTGTGCACAGAATTAAAGAGTCATCTGACTAGTGCAAAAATGTTAAAAAAATTTGTCTCAGTAATTTTCCTTGGCCGCCATTGGCTAATTCAGTTTTTCAGTCCGAGATTAATTTTTTATTGTCCGATTTGTATAAAACAAAATTCATATGCTTCGTTGTATCAATTGTCATTTTTTTTATTACCAAAAGTGTTATCTGTCGGCACCGGAAGTGGCATAATTTTACCAAAAACTACAATTTTGACAGTTATTTTCCTACTTCGAAAACAAATATTATTTTTTGGAAAAATTATTTGACTCAAAGAGTGTGCCCTTTCAAGGCGCAAAAAATGTAGGGAGCAGTTTTTTTAATTTCGATTTCACTTTCGAGCAAATTCGATTAAGAGGCTAAAAATGGTGTAAAATTTACCTATTTACAACCTATTCAGGCTTTTTAGATTTTAAAATATTTCTTCGTAACTTTTATAAACTTGTAGCTATAATCCATACGAAGAAAATGTATGTTAAAATTCGTTTGTAATATAAGCAGTTACCAAGAAATGGGCAGTTCTGTACAAGTCACTGTTTTCGTTATTTTGCCTGTAAAATAGTCAATTATTATTGGATTTTTATAAAAGTGACATCATTTGATTCAAAAAGCATGTAGCGTCATATCAAGTTGATTACAATTTAAAATTGACACCGGAAGTGACATCATTTGGTCAAAAACTGCATTTTAAACTTTTTAAATCAATGTTTTATTCAACCAAGAATAACTTAATATGTATTAATAATTTTAACTTTTGGTTTAAATTCACATATAAACAAAACTCATATGGTCATATAGATATCATAAAATTGTTTCTAACTTGTTCGGTTGCCGAGAAATAGACGGTTTTCTACAGGTCACTTTTGAAGGTTTCGGGGCCATAAAAGTGTCAATTATTATTCGATTTTCATAAACGTTACACCGTGTTATACCTACTGCCATTTGGGATTTCATTCAAGTAATTTAAGATTTTCATTATCACCGGAAGTAACGTCATTTTGGCAAAAACTGTATTTTTAGCCTTCAAAACAGATATTTTATTCAAGTGAGTCTGTTTTGAAATCTTTTTCAAATTATGGTATCTGATGCTAATCAACAAATAGAATGAACCCATACGATCACACAGATACCACAAAATGGTTTGTAACTTGTACGGTTGCAGAGAAATAGCAGATTTTCTACAAGTCACTTTTCAAGTTTTTTGGTCTTAAAATTTTACATAAAATTTTCACTATATGATATCGTATGCCATTTCTGATTTCATAAGACTAATTGAACATTTTCATTAACACAGGAAGTAATTTAATTTTGTCAAGATCATTTACAAGTAACAAATGTATAAAATGAATTGATATTGTTGGATTTTGTTGATTCTGCGTCCATTTTATTTGTCTGCAATGTTAATTTGGAAACCTGTTTAGTGGTTTCGCTGGTACCGGAAGTGACATATGTTCAAGGGTAACTTGGCACCGGAAGTGACATGTTTAAGGGTAACATGGCACCAGTGAAACCCGTCATTCCTGCATGCAGGTCTAGTTATTATTATTATTATTCAGATTCCAATTTGAATAGATCTCAGCAACTACGTGTCGCATCGTTACGATCTCTTCGGTTTTACTGGGAAAGTGGATGTGACTTAGAGGATAAAGCTATTTTGAACGTTCTGCGACAATGCCAAATGTCCGAAATCACCGAAGTTATCGTTTTTGAAAATATTGCAGTAATTTTAACAATAATCATTGGATTTTAACTTTCGATACATTTTGGCATAGCCTGAGACAGGGCACATAGCTACGCTACTTTTGATTTTTGATTTTCGGCAAATCTTCGAAGATATTAGGCGCCAAATTTCGAAAATTTAAAATTTTACAAAAAAAATTTTTATTTATGAATATTTTTTAGTCGTATTGTGCACAGAATTAAAGAGTCATCTGACTAGTGCAAAAATGTTAAAAAAATTTGTCTCAGTAATTTTCCTTGGCCGCCATTGGCTAATTCAGTTTTTCAGTCCTAGATTAATTTTTTATTGTCCGATTTGTATAAAACAAAATTCATATGCTTCGTTGTATCAATTGTCATCTTTTTTATTACCAAAAGTGTTATCTGTCGGCACCGGAAGTGGCATAATTTTACCAAAAACTACAATTTTGACAGTTATTTTCCTACTTCGAAAACAAATATTATTTTTTGGAAAAATTATTTGACTCAAAGAGTGTGCCCTTTCAAGGCGCAAAAAATGTAGGAAGCAGTTTTTTTAATTTCGATTTCACTTTCGAGCAAATTCGATTAAGAGGCTAAAAATGGTGTAAAATTTACCTATTTACAACCTATTCAGGCTTTTCAGATTTTAAAATACTTCTTCGTAACTTTTATAAACTTGTAGCTATAATCCATACGAAGAAAATGTATGTTAAAATTCGTTTGTAATATAAGCAGTTACCAAGAAATGGGCAGTTCTGTACAAGTCACTGTTTTCGTTATTTTGCCTGTAAAATAGTCAATTATTATTGGATTTTTATAAAAGTGACATCATTTGATTCAAAAAAGCATGTAGCGTCTTATCAAGTTGATTACAATTCAAAATTGACACCGGAAGTGACATCATTTGGTCAAAAACTGCATTTTAAACTTTTTAAATCAATGTTTTATTCAACCAAGAATAACTTAATATGTATTAATAATTTTAACTTTTGGTTTAAATTCACATATAAACAAAACTCATATGGTCATATAGATATCATAAAATTGTTTCTAACTTGTTCGGTTGCCGAGAAATAGACGGTTTTCTACAGGTCACTTTTGAAGGTTTCGGGGCCATAAAAGTGTCAATTATTATTCGATTTTCATAAACGTTACACCGTGTTATACCTACTGCCATTTGGGATTTCATTCAAGTAATTTAAGATTTTCATTATCACCGGAAGTAACGTCATTTTGGCAAAAACTGTATTTTTAGCCTTCAAAACAGATATTTTATTCAAATGAGTCTGTTTTGAAATCTTTTTCAAATTATGGTATTTGATGCTAATCAACAAATAGAATGAACCCATACGATCACACAGATACCACAAAATGGTTTGTAACTTGTACGGTTGCAGAGAAATAGCAGATTTTCTACAAGTCACTTTTCAAGTTTTTTGGTCTTAAAATTTTACATAAAATTTTCACTATATGATATCATATGCCATTTCTGATTTCATAAGACTAATTGAACATTTTCATTAACACAGGAAGTAATTTAATTTTGTAAAGATCATTTACAAGTAACAAATGTATAAAATGAATTGATATTGTTGGATTTTGTTGATTCTGCGTCCATTTTATTTGTGTGCAATGTTAATTTGGAAACCTGTTTAGTGGTTTCGCTGGTACCGGAAGTGACATATGTTCAAGGGTAACTTGGCACCGGAAGTGACATGTTTAAGGGTAACATGGCACCATTCAAACCCGTCATTCCTGCATGCAGGTCTAGTTATTAGGGTTTCACACTGCGAAGCTTGTGTGAAACACTATTGTTTTTGTTAAAATTATTATTAGGGTTTCACACTGCGAAGCTTGTGTGAAACACTATTGTTTTTGTTGAAATTATTAGGGTTTCACACTGCGAAGCTTGTGTGAAACACTATTGTTTTTGTTAAAATTATTATTAGGGTTTCACACTGCGAAGCTTGTGTGAAACACTATTGTTTTTGTTAAAATTATTAGGGTTTCACACTGCGTAGCTTGTGTGAAACACTATTGTTTTTGTTAAAATTATTATTAGGGTTTCACACTGCGTAGCTTGTGTGAAACACTATTGTTTTTGTTAAAATTATTATTCTTATTATTATTATTATTATTATTCAGATTCCAATTTGAATAGATCTCAGCAACTACGTGTCGCATCGTTACGATCTCTTCGGTTTTACTGGGAAAGTGGGTGTGACTTAGAGGATAAAGCTATTTTGAACGTTCTGCGACAATGCGAAATGTCCGAAATCACCGAAGTTATCGTTTTTGAAAATATTGCAGTAATTTTAACAATAATCATTGGATTTTAACTTTCGATACATTTTGGCATAGCCTGAGACAGGGCACATAGCTACGCTACTTTCGATTTTTGATTTTCGGCAAATCTTCGAAGATATTAGGCGCCAAATTTCGAAAATTTAAAATTTTACAAAAATTTTTTTTATTTATGAATATTTTTTAGTCGTATTGTGCACAGAATTAAAGAGTCATCTGACTAGTGCAAAAATGTTAAAAAAATTTGTCTCAGTAATTTTCCTTGGCCGCCATTGGCTAATTCAGTTTTTCAGTCCTAGATTAATTTTTTATTGTCCGATTTGTATAAAACAAAATTCATATGCTTCGTTGTATCAATTGTCATTTTTTTTATTACCAAAAGTGTTATCTGCCGGCACCGGAAGTGGCATAATTTTACCAAAAACTACAATTTTGACAGTTATTTTCCTACTTCGAAAACAAATATTATTTTTTGGAAAAATTATTTGACTCAAAGAGTGTGCCCTTTCAAGGCCCAAAAAATGTAGGAAGCAGTTTTTTTAATTTCGATTTCACTTTCGAGCAAATTCGATTAAGAGGCTAAAAATGGTGTAAAATTTACCTATTTACAACCTATTCAGGCTTTTCAGATTTTAAAATATTTCTTCGTAACTTTTATAAACTTGTAGCTATAATCCATACGAAGAAAATGTATGTTAAAATTCGTTTGTAATATAAGCAGTTACCAAGAAATGGGCAGTTCTGTACAAGTCACTGTTTTCGTTATTTTGCCTGTAAAATAGTCAATTATTATTGGATTTTTATAAAAGTGACATCATTTGATTCAAAAAGCATGTAGCGTCATATCAAGTTGATTACAATTTAAAATTGACACCGGAAGTGACATCATTTGGTCAAAAACTGCATTTTAAACTTTTTAAATCAATGTTTTATTCAACCAAGAATAACTTAATATGTATTAATAATTTTAACTTTTGGTTTACATTCACATATAAACTAAACTCATATGGTCATATAGATATCATAAAATTGTTTCTAACTTGTTCGGTTGCCGAGAAATAGACGGTTTTCTACAGGTCACTTTTGAAGGTTTCGGGGCCATAAAAGTGTCAATTATTATTAGATTTTCATAAACGTTACACCGTGTTATACCTACTGCCATTTGGGATTTCATTCAAGTAATTTAAGATTTTCATTATCACCGGAAGTAACGTCATTTTGGCAAAAACTGTATTTTTAGCCTTCAAAACAGATATTTTATTCAAGTGAGTCTGTTTTGAAATCTTTTTCAAATTATGGTATTTGATGCTAATCAACAAATAGAATGAACCCATATGATCACACAGATACCACAAAATGGTTTGTAACTTGTACGGTTGCAGAGAAATAGCAGATTTTCTACAAGTCACTTTTCAAGTTTTTTGGTCTTAAAATTTTACATAAAATATGATATCGTATGCCATTTCTGATTTCATAAGACTAATTGAACATTTTCATTAACACAGGAAGTAATTTAATTTTGTCAAGATCATTTACAAGTAACAAATGTATAAAATGAATTGATATTGTTTGATTTTGTTGATTCTGCGTCCATTTTATTTGTGTGCAATGTTAATTTGGAAACCTGTTTAGTGGTTTCGCTGGTACCGGAAGTGACATATGTTCAAGGGTAACTTGGCACCGGAAGTGACATGTTTAAGGGTAACATGGCACCTGTGAAACCCGTCATTCCTGCATGCAGGTCTAGTTCTTCTTATTATTATTATTATTATTATTATTATTATTCAGATTCCAATTTGAATAGATCTCAGCAACTACGTGTCGCATCGTTACGATCTCTTCGGTTTTACTGGGAAAGTGGGTGTGACTTAGAGGATAAAGCTATTTTGAACGTTCTGCGACAATGCGAAATGTCCGAAATCACCGAAGTTATCGTTTTTGAAAATATTGCAGTAATTTTAACAATAATCATTGGATTTTAACTTTCGATACATTTTGGCATAGCCTGAGACAGGGCACATAGCTACGCTACTTTCGATTTTTGATTTTCGGCAAATCTTCGAAGATATTAGGCGCCAAATTTCGAAAATTTAAAATTTTACAAATTTTTTTTTTATTTATGAATATTTTTTAGTCGTATTGTGCACAGAATTAAAGAGTCATCTGACTATTGCAAAAATGTTAAAAAAAATTGTCTCAGTAATTTTCCTTGGCCGCCATTGGCTAATTCAGTTTTTCAGTCCTAGATTAATTTTTTATTGTCCGATTTGTATAAAACAAAATTCATATGCTTCGTTGTATCAATTGTCATTATTTTTATTACCAAAAGTGTTATCTGTCGGCACCGGAAGTGGCATAATTTTACCAAAAACTACAATTTTGACAGTTATTTTCCTACTTCGAAAACAAATATTATTTTTTGGAAAAATTATTTGACTCAAAGAGTGTGCCCTTTCAAGGCGCAAAAAATGTAGGAAGCAGTTTTTTTAATTTCGATTTCACTTTCGAGCAAATTCGATTAAGAGGCTAAAAATGGTGTAAAATTTACCTATTTACAACCTATTCAGGCTTTTCAGATTTTAAAATATTTCTTCGTAACTTTTATAAACTTGTAGCTATAATCCATACGAAGAAAATGTATGTTAAAATTCGTTTGTAATATAAGCAGTTACCAAGAAATGGGCAGTTCTGTACAAGTCACTGTTTTCGTTATTTTGCCTGTAAAATAGTCAATTATTATTGGATTTTTATAAAAGTGACATCACTTGATTCAAAAAGCATGTAGCGTCATACCAAATTGATCATTTGGTCAAAAACTGCATTTTAAACTTTTTAAATCAATGTTTTATTCAACCAAGAATAACTTAATATGTATTAATAATTTTAACTTTTGGTTTAAATTCACATATAAACAAAACTCATATGGTCATATAGATATCATAAAATTGTTTCTAACTTGTTCGGTTGCCGAGAAATAGACGGTTTTCTACAGGTCACTTTTGAAGGTTTCGGGGCCATAAAAGTGTCAATTATTATTCGATTTTCATAAACGTTACACCGTGTTATACCTACTGCCATTTGGGATTTCATTCAAGTAATTTAAGATTTTCATTATCACCGGAAGTAACGTCATTTTGGCAAAAACTGTATTTTTAGCCTTCAAAACAGATATTTTATTCAAATGAGTCTGTTTTGAAATCTTTTTCAAATTATGGTATTTGATGCTAATCAACAAATAGAATGAACCCATACGATCACACAGATACCACAAATGGTTTGTAACTTGTACGGTAGCCGAGAAATAGCAGATTTTCTACAAGTCACTTTTCAAGTTTTTTGGTCTTAAAATTTTACATAAAATTTTCACTATATGATATCGTATGCCATTTCTGATTTCATAAGACTAATTGAACATTTTCATTAACACAGGAAGTAATCTAATTTTGTCAAGATCATTTACAAGTAACAAATGTATAAAATGAATTGATATTGTTGGATTTTGTTGATTCTGCGTCCATTTTATTTGTGTGCAATGTTAATTTGGAAACCTGTTTAGTGGTTTCGCTGGTACCGGAAGTGACATATGTTCAAGGGTAACTTGGCACCGGAAGTGACATGTTTAAGGGTAACATGGCACCAGTGAAACCCGTCATTCCTGCATGCAGGTCTAGTTATTAGGGTTTCACACTGCGTAGCTTGTGTGAAACACTATTGTTTTTGTTAAAATTATTATTCTTATTATTATTATTCAGATTCCAATTTGAATAGATCTCAGCAACTACGTGTCGCATCGTTATGATTTCTTCGGTTTTACTGGGAAAGTGGGTGTGACTTAGAGGATAAAGCTATTTTGAACGTTCTGCGACAATGCGAAATGTCCGAAATCACCAAATTATCGTTTTTTAAAATATTGCAGTAATTTTAACAATAATCATTGAATTTTAACTTTCGATACATTTTGGCATAGCCGGAGACAGGGCACATAGCTACGCTACTTTCGATTTTTGATTTTCGGCAAATCTTCGAAGATATTAGGCGCCAAATTTCGAAAATTTAAAATTTTACAAAAAACTTTTTTATTTATGAATATTTTTTAGTCGTATTGTGCACAGAATTAAAGAGTCATCTGACTAGTGCAAAAATGTTAAAAAATTTTGTCTCAGTAATTTTCCTTGGCCGCCATTGGCTAATTCAGTTTTTCAGTCCTAGATTAATTTTTTATTGTTCGATTTGTATTAAACAAAGTTCATATGCTTCGTTGTCTCAATTGTCATTTTTTTTATTACCGGAAGTGTTATCTGTCGGCACCGGAAGTGGCATAATTTTACCAAAAACTACAATTTTGACAGTTAGGTACCATTTTTCGAAAACAAATATTATTTTTTGGAAAAATTATTTGACTCAAAGAGTGTGCCCTTTCAAGGCGCAAAAAATGTCGGAAGCAGTTTTTTTAATTTCGATTTCATTTTCGAGCAAATTCGATTAAATGGCTAAAAATGGTGTAAAATTGACCTATTTACAACCTATTCAGGCTTTTCAGATTTTAAAATATTTCGTCGTAACTTTTATAAACTTGTAGCTATAATCCATACGAAGAAAATGTATGTTAAAATTAGTTTGTAATATAAGCAGTTCCCAAGAAATGGGCAGTTCTGTACAAGTCACTGTTTTCGTTATTTTGCCTGTAAAATAGTCAATTATTATTGGATTTTCATAAAAGTGACATCAGTTGATTCAAAAAGCATGTAGCGTCATATCAAGTTGATTACAATTTAAAATTGACACCGGAAGTGACGTCATTTGGTCAAAAACTGCATTTTAAACTTTTTAAATCAATGTTTTATTCAACCATGAATAACTTAATATGTATTAATAATTTTAACTTTTGGTTTAAATTCACATATAAATACAACTCATATGGTCATATAGATATCATAAAATTGTTTCTAACTTGTTCGGTTGCCGAGAACTAGAAGGTTTTCTATAGGTCACTTTTGAAGGTTTCGGGGCCATAAAAGTGTCAATTATTATTCGATTTTCATAAACGTTACACCATGTTATACCTAATGCCATTTGTGATTTCATACAAGTAATTTAAGATTTTCATTATCACCGGACGTAACGTCATTTTGGCAAAAACTGAATTTTTAGCCTTCAAAACAGATGTTTTATTCAAATGAGTCTGTTTTGAAATCTTTTTCAAATTATGGTATTTGATGCCAATCAACAAATAGAATGAACCCATACGATCATACAGATACCAAAAAATGGTTTCTAACTTGTACGGTTGCAGAGAAATAGCCGATTTTCTACAAGTCACTTTTCAAGTTTTTTGGTCTTTAAAAGTGGCAATTATTATTTGATTTACATAAAATTGTCACTATATGATATCGTATGCCATTTCTGATTTCATAAGACTAATTGAACATTTTCATTAACACCGGAAGTAATTTAATTTTGTCAAGATCATTTACAAGTAACAAATGTATAAAATGACTTGATATTGCTAGATTGATTGGTTGATTCTACGTCCATTTTATTTGTGTGCAATGTTAATTTGGAAACCTGTTTAGTGGTTTCGTTGGTACCGGAAGTGACATATGTTCAAGTGTAACTTGGCACCGAAAGTGACATGTTTAAGAGTAACTTGGCACCAGTGAAACCCGTCATTCCTGCATGCAGGTCTAGTTATTATTATTATTATTCTTTTGTTTTGAGTAGATCTCAGCAACTGCTTGTTGCATCGTTACCATTTTTTCGGTTTTACTGGGAAAGTGGGTGTGACTTAGAGGATAAAGCTATTTTGAACGTTCTGCGACAATGCGAAGTGTCCGAAATCACCGAAGTTATCGTTTTTGAAAATATTGCAGTAATTTTAACAATAATCATTGGATTTTAACTTTCGATACATTTTGGCATAGCCTGAGACAGGGCACATAGCTACGCTACTTTCGATTTTTGATTTTCGGCAAATCTTCGAAGATATTAGGCGCCAAATTACGAAAATTTAAAATTTTACAAAAAACTTTTTTATTTATGAATATTTTTTAGTCATATTGTGCACAGAATTAAAGAGTCATCTGCCTAGTGCAAAAATGTTAAAAAAATTTGTCTCAGTAATTTTCCTTGGCCGCTATTGGCTAATTCAGTTTTTCAGTCCTAGATTAATTTTTTATTGTTCGATTTGTATAAAACAAAGTTCATATGCTTCGTTGTCTCAATTGTCATTTTTGTTATTACCGGAAGTGTTATCTGTCGGCACCGAAAGTGGCATAATTTTACCAAAAACTACAATTTTGACAGTTAGGTACCATTTTTCGAAAACAAATATTATTTTTTGGAAAAATTATTTGACTCAAAGAGTGTGCCCTTTCAAGGCGCAAAAAATGTCGGAAGCAGTTTTTTTAATTTCGATTTCATTTTCGAGCAAATTCGATTAAGAGGCTAAAATGGTGTAAAATTGACCTTTTTACAACCTATTCAGGCTTTTCAAATTTTAAAATATTTCTTTGTAACTTTTATAAACTTGTAGCTATCATTCATATGAAGAGAATATGCGTGAAAATTAGTTTGTAATATAAGCAGTTGCCGAGAAATAGGCAATTTTGCATGAGTCACTTTTCACGTAATTTTGGCTGTAAAAGAATCAATTATTATTCGATTTTCAATTTTCTTTCGCCATTGGATGCCTAATGCCATAGTGGACTATGTCAAACCATTTTACCCCTTGCGCTGCCACCGGAAATGACGTCATTTGCTCAAAACTTAAATTTTAGCCTTTAAAAACAATATTTTATTCAAATGAGTCGTACTTGTTATTTTTTTTCAAATTATGATATTTGATTCTATTGATCAAATAGATTGAACCCATACGATCATACAGATACCACAAAATGGTTTCTAACTTGTACGGTTGCAGAGAAATGGACAATTTTCCTTAAGTCACTTTTCAAGGTTTTTGGTCTATAAAAGTGTCAGTTATTATTCGATTTTCATAAAATTTTTACTATATGATATCTTATGTCATTGATGATTTCATAGAACTAATTTAACATTTTCAGTATCACCAGAAGTAATGTCATTTTGGCAAAAACTGTATTTTTAGCCTTCAAAACAGATATTTTTTTTCAAATGAGTCTGATTTGTAATATATTTCAAATTATGATATTTGATCCCAATCAACAAATCGATTGAACCCATACGATCATATAGATACCAAAAAATAGTTTTTATCATGTACGGTTGCCGAGAAATAGACGATTTTCTACAAGTCACTTTTCAAGGTTTTTGGTCTATAAAAGTGGCAATTCTTATTCGATCTACATACTATTTTCGCCATATGATGTCTTATGCCATTTCTGATTTCATAAAATTAATTGAACATTTTCATTATCACCGGAAGTAATGAAATTTTTCCAGGATCACTTACAAGTAACATATATATATATATATAAAATGAATTAATATTGCTGGATTTGGTTGATTCTTCGTCAATTTTATTTGATGTTTACAATGCTTATGTGGAAACCTGGTCGATGGTTTCATTGGTATCGGAAGTGACATATGTTCAAGGGTAACGTGGCACCGAAAGTGACGTGGCACCAGTGAAACCCGTCATTCCTGCATGCAGGTCTAGTTATTATTATTATTATTCTTTTGTTTTGAGTAGATCTCAGCAACTACGTGTCGCATCGTTACGATTTCTTCGGTTTTACTGGGAAAGTGGGTGTGACTTAGAGGATAAAGCTATTTTGAACGTTCTGCGACAATGCGAAATGTCCGAAATCACCGAAGTTATCGTTTTTACAAATATTGCGGTAATTTTAACAATAATCATGGGATTTTAACTTTCGATACATTTTGGCATAGCTGGAGACAGGGCACATAGCTGCGCTACTTTCGATTTTTGATTTTCGGCAAATCTTCGAAGATATTAGGCGCCAAATTTCGGAAATTTAAAATTTTACAAAAAACTTTTTTATTTATGAATATTTTTTAGTCGTGTTGTGCACAGAATTAAAGAGTCATCTGACTTGCGCAAAAATGTTAAAAAATTTTGTCTCAGTAATTTTCCTTGGCCTCCATTGGCTAATTCAGTTTTTCAGTCCTAGATTAATTTTTTATGCTTCGTTGTCTCAATTGTCATTTTTTTTATTACCAAAAGTGTTATCTGTCGGCACCGGAAGTGGCATAATTTTACCAAAAACTACAATTTTGACAGTTAGGTACATTTTTTGAAAACAAATATTATTTTTTTGAAAAATTATATGACTCAAAGAGTGTGTCCTTTAAAGGCGCAAAAAATGTCGGAAGCAGTTTTTTTAATTTCTTTTTCATTTTCTAGCAAATTGGATTAAGAGGTGAAAAAAGGCGTAAAATTGACCTATTTACAACTCATTCAGGCTTTTCAGATTTTAAAATATTTTTACGTAACTTTTATAAACTTGTAGCTATAATCCATACGAAGAGAATGTATCTGAAAATTAGTTTGTAATATAAGCAGTTGCCGAGAAATAGGCAATTTTGCATGAGTCACTTTTCACGTAATTTTGGCTGTAAAAGAATCAATTATTATTCGATTTTCAATTTTCTTTCGCCATTGGATGCCTAATGCCATAGTGGACTATGTCAAACCATTTTACCCCTTGCGCTGCCACCGGAAATGACGTCATTTGCTCAAAACTTAAATTTTAGCCTTCAAAAAACAATATTTTATTCAAATGAGTCGTATTTGTTATTTTTTTCAAATTGTGATATTTGATTCTATTGATCAAATAGATTGAACCCATACGATCATATAGATACCACAAAATGGTTTCTAACTTGTACGGTTGCAGAGAAATGGGCGATTTTCCTTAAGTCACTTTTCAAGGTTTTTGGTCTATAAAAGTGTCAGTTATTATTCGATTTTCATAAAATTTTCACCATATGATATCTTGTGTCATTTATGATTTCATAGATCTAATTTAACATTTTCAGTATCACCGGAAGTAATGTCATTTTGGCAAAAACTGTATTTTTAGCCTTCAAAACAGACATTTTTTTCAAATGAGTCTGATTTGTAATATATTTCAAATTATGATATTTGATTCCAATCAACAAATGGATTGAACCCATACGATCATATAGATACCAAAAGATATTTTTTATCGTGTACGGTTGCCGAGAAATAGACGATTTTCTACAAGTCACTTTTCAAGGTTTTTGGTCTATAAAAGTGGCAATTCTCATTCGATTTACATACAATTTTCGCCATTATGCTGCCTTATGCCATTTCTGATTTCATAAAACTAATTGAACATTTTCATTATCACCGGAAGTAATGAAATTTTGCCAGGATCACTTACAAGTAACATATATATAAAATGAATTGATATTGCTGGATTTGGTTGATTCTTCGTCCATTTTATTTGATGTTTACAATGCTTATGTGGAAACCTGTTTGATGGTTTCATTGGTATCGGAAGTGACATATGTTTAAGGGTAACGTGGCACCGAAAGTGACGTGGCACCAGTGAAACCCGTCATTCCTGCATGCAGGTCTAGTTATTCTTCTTTTGTTTTGAGTAGATCTCAGCAACTGCTTGTCACATCGTTACGATTTCTTCGGTTTTACTGGGAAAGTGGGTGTGACTTAGAGGATAAAGCTATTTTGAACGTTCTGCGACAATGCGAAATGTCCGAAATCACCGAAGATATCGTTTTTGAAAATATTGCAGTAATTTTAACAATAATCATTGGATTTTAACTTTCGATACATTTTGGCATAGCCTGAGACAGGGCACATAGCTACGCTACTTTCGATTTTTGATTTTCGGCAAATCTTCGAAGATATTAGGCGCCAAATTTCGAAAATTTAAAATTTTACAAAAAACTTTTTTATTTATGAATATTTTTTAGTCGTATTGTGCACAGAATTAAAGAGTCATCTGCCTAGTGCAAAAATGTTAAAAAATTTTGTCTCAGTAATTTTTCTTGGCCGCTATTGGCTAATTCAGTTTTTCAGTCCTAGATTAATTTTTTATTGTTCGATTTGTATAAAACAAAGTTCATATGCTTCGTTGTCTCAATTGTCATTTTTTTTATTACCGGAAGTGTTATCTGTCGGCACCGAAAGTGGCATAATTTTACCAAAAACTACAATTTTGACAGTTAGGTACCATTTTTCGAAAACAAATATTATTTTTTGGAAAAATTATTTGACTCAAAGAGTGTGCCCTTTCAAGGCGCAAAAAATGGCGGAAGCAGTTTTTTTAATTTCGATTTCATTTTCGAGCAAATTCGATTAAATGGCTAAAAATGGTGTAAAATTGACCCATATACAACCTATTCAGGCTTTTCAGATTTTAAAATATTTCTTCGTAACTTTTATAAACTTGTAGCTATAATCCATACGAAGAAAATGTATGTTAAAATTAGTTTGTAATATAAGCAGTTACCAAGAAATGGACAGTTCTGTACAAGTCACTGTTTTCGTTATTTTGCCTGTAAAATAGTCAATTATGATTGGATTTTTATAAAAGTGACATCATTTGATTCAAAAAGCATGTAGCGTCATATCAAGTTGATTACAATTTAAAATTGACACCGGAAGTGACGTCATTTTGTCAAAAACTGCATTTTAAACTTTTTAAATCAATGTTTTATTCAACCAAGAATTACTTAATATGTATTAATAATTTTAACTTTTGGTTTAAATTCACATATAAACACAACTCATATAGTCATATACATATCATAAAATTGTTTCTAACTTGTTCGGTTGCCGAGAAATAGACGGTTTTCTACAGGCCACTTTTGAAGGTTTTTGGGCCATAAAAGTGTCAATTATTATTCGATTTTCATAAACGTTACACCATGTTATACCTAATGCCATTTAGGATTTCATACAAGTAATTTAAGATTTTCATTATCACCGGAAGTAACATCATTTTGGCAAAAACTGTATTTTTAGCCTTCAAAACAGATATTTTATTCAAATGAGTCTGTTTTGAAATGTTTTTCAAATTATGGTATTTGATGCCAATCAACAAATAAAATGAACCCATACGATCATACAGATACCACAAAATGGTTTCTAACTTGTACGGTTGCAGAGAAATAGTCGATTTTCTACAAGTCACTTTTCAAGTTTTTTGGTCTTTAAAAGTGGCAATTATTATTCGATTTACATAAAATTTTCACTATATGATATCGTATGCCATTTCTGATTTCATAAAACTAATTGAACATTTTCATTAACACCGGAAGAAATGTAATTTTGTCAAGATCATTTACAAGTAACAAATGTATAAAATGAATTGATATTGCTGGATTTGGTTGATTCTGCATCCATTTTATTTGTGTGCAATGTTAATTTGGAAACCTGTTTAATGGTTTCGTTGGTACCGGAAGTGACATATGTTCAAGGGTAACTTGGCACCGGAAGTGACATGTTTAAGGGTAACCTGGCACCAGTGAAACCCGTCATTCCTGCATGCAGGTCTAGTTATTATTATTATTATTATTATTCTTTTGTTTTGAGTAGATCTCAGCAACTACGTGTCGCATCGTTACGATTTCTTCGGTTTTACTGGGAAAGTGGGTGTGACTTAGAGGATAAAGCTATTTTGAACGTTCTGCGACAATGCGAAATGTCCGAAATCACCGAAGTTATCGTTTTTACAAATATTGCGGTAATTTTAACAATAATCATGGGATTTTAACTTTCGATACATTTTGGCATAGCTGGAGACAGGGCACATAGCTGCGCTACTTTCGATTTTTGATTTTCGGCAAATCTTCGAAGATATTAGGCGCCAAATTTCGGAAATTTAAAAGTGGCAATTCTCATTCGATTTACATACAATTTTCGCCATTATGCTGCCTTATGCCATTTCTGATTTCATAAAACTAATTGAACATTTTCATTATCACCGGAAGTAATGAAATTTTGCCAGGATCACTTACAAGTAACATATATATAAAATGAATTGATATTGCTGGATTTGGTTGATTCTTCGTCCATTTTATTTGATGTTTACAATGCTTATGTGGAAACATGTTTGATGGTTTCATTGGTATCGGAAGTGACATATGTTTAAGGGTAACGTGGCACCGAAAGTGACGTGGCACCAGTGAAACCCGTCATTCCTGCATGCAGGTCTAGTTATTCTTATTAGGCTTTCAGACTTTCGTCTGAAAGCCTATTGTGATTACTAAAATTATTATTAGGCTTTCAGACTTTCGTCTGAAAGCCTATTGTGATTACTAAAATTATTATTATTAGGCTTTCAGACTTTCGTCTGAAAGCCTATTGTGATTACTAAAATTATTATTATTTATTATTATTATTTTATTTTTCGGGGGAGCCTATTTCTCAGTGTCTGTAACAGATACAGATCTGGGACGTAATTTTCTATCAGGAAACCATATAGTGGCCATCCCTTCCACTGTATTTGAAACTTCTGCGCAGACCGGAAGTGGCCGAATTTTGTGCGGTGCCAAAAAATTAAAAAACGGCCGTAGATTCGTCAATTCTGTACCTATTTTCATACAAATTACATTTTTGGAAACCCTGAGTCTTTTCTCGGACGATAGCAGTTGAAAATTTTGCAATTTAGAAACTTCGCCGCTGACTTCTAGCATTCGAAAAATGAAAATATGTTGTTTAAGACACATTTTTTGTTATTTTTCAAAATTTTCAAATTTGACCTACATTTTTGGATACCTGAAGGCAATACGGTTCCAGTAATATAAGTTTCATTCAGAGTCATCGCCCTTTATTTTTCGATTTTTTTCGAATTTTCTTCACATTTTGTGAGCTTAGGTTTCGTTTTACGGCCGGATCGACGTTTCTGAAATTCCTGGAACATGAAGTAATATGGTCAAACCACCGTTTAAAGCAATTTCAACAACAATCCGTAAACCGGAAGTAGTCGAAATACTATGCGATATTTTGAAAAAAACGTGAAAAATTGGTGTTTTGGGTAAAAACACGATTTTTCCGTACGATATCAACGGATTAAACAAATTAAGGTATCATTTGGTCGGGCGGTAATTGGACCACTGAATGATACCCAATTCGTACGGACACGATCAGCAGGAAGCAAAATATGGCTCGCTGAAAATCAAGTATTTTCTGATTTGGAGCGTTTTTAGATGCCTGTATCTCGAAAACTGCTCCACAGTTTTTTATGAAACTTTCTCTATCGAGAGACCTTGCAGTAGTCTTGTGTACGAAACATTCCATTACGACTTTGAAATATCTGGAAAAGGTGAAATAACGGACTGAAAATCGAAAAAAGTCGAAAAATCGTGAAATTTTGGAAAATGCTCTGCTATTTTTTTATTTTAAGAGATTTTCAAAAAAAAAATGTATATTCAGATAGCTGGCCTAATTACGATTCTATCGATGTATAATATGTATGTAGTTATTGAAATTTAATTTTCGATATTTTAAATTTTTTGCATTTTTGGCACTTTTGAACCTAGGATTTCTCAGGGGCATTTTATCTGATCAGATAATGTAATATATCATTACAGAGCCCTGTGGCTATTTTAGTGCCTAAACCGGTTATCAAAACTATATCGACAATAATAACCATACCGGAAGTATTCAAAAAATGTAAAAAAAGGTTAAAAACTATGTCGCACTTGCAAAAAACTTGATTTCTCCCTTAGGTAATAGCGGACCAAAAGAACTAAAGTGTCGTTGGATAGCCCTATTAATGGACCATCATATGGTATCTAAATAATACGATATCGATGGTAAGGAAATAAATTATTCTGTGCCAAAAATCTAGTATTTTCCGATTTTTTAACATTCTGAGACGTCCTTTTCTCGAAAACGACGCCGCAGATTTTTCTTAAACTTTTCTTACTCAAAGTCCTATCGGTTGTCTATATAGTGAATCAAAAATGAAAAGCATTGAAATAATATAGGTGGTCCAAAAATGGCATCAAACTTTGAAAAAATTGAAAAATCGTTAAATTTTTGTAAACGCTCTTTAGTTTATCTTTTTTTTTCAAAACTGCTCAATGGATGTTTCTGACATTTCTGGTACAGAAAGTTAAGTATCCAAAGAACTTCGTAAAGCTATCACAACAACGATCGTAAAACCGGAAGTAGTCGAAAAAATGTCCGATATTTTGAAAAAAATTATTTTTTTCACGAAAATCTTTTTTATTTATGAATATTTTTTGATGATATTTTACACGGGGTTAAACTATCATCCTACTTGAGCAGAAATGAGAAAAAAAAATTGTCTCGGTAATTTGTGTTAGCCGCCCTCGGCTAATTTAGTTTTTCGTACCCAGAAAAATTATTTATTGTTCGATTTGTATAAAACAAAGTTCATATGCTCCGTGGTCCCAATTGTAATTTTTTTTGTTACGGTGAAATTTTTCTGTCGGCAACGGAAGTGACGTAATATTAACAAAAACTACAATTTTGACAGTTCTGTACCACTTTTTGAAAGCAAATATTATTTTTTTTCAAAACTGATATAACTAAATGGATGCACCCTGCAAAGGTGCACAAAATCCTTAGCTCATATTTTTAAATTTCAATTCCATTTTCGGGCAATTTCGAATAAAATGTAAAATAAAGTGTAAAATTCAGTTATTTACAATTCATTCAGCGTCTTCATATTTTGAAATATTTATTTGTAATTTCCATAAACTCGTAGCACTAATCCAGACAAAGAGAATGTATGCGAAAATTAGTTTGTAATATGAGCAGTTGCCGAGAAATATGCAATTTTGCATGCATCACTTTTCACGTTATTTTGCCTATGCAAGAGTGAATTATTATTCGATTTGCAATATTTTTTTCCCATTTGATGCCTAATGCCAATTGGACTAGGTCAAGCCAATTTACATTTTCACTGTGACCGGAAATGACGTCATTTGGGCAAAAACTGTATTTTTAACCTAAAAAACTAAAATTTTATTCAAATCAGTCTCCCTTATAATATTTTTAAAATTATGATATTTGATTCTCATCAACGAATAGAATGAAGCCATAAGACCATACAGATACCACAAAATGGTTTCTAACTTGTACGTTTACAGAGAAATAGGCGATCTTCTATAAGTCACTTTTCAAGGTTTTTGGTATATAAAAGTGTCAATTATTATTCGATTTTTATAATTTTTTTACCATTTGATACCTTATGGAATTTATGACTTCTATGAACCAAGTTAACATTTTCAATATCACCGGAAGTAATGTAATTTTTGCCAAAAAACGTATTTTTAGCCTTCAAAACAAACATTTTTTAGAAGTGATTTATATTCATTATTCGTTTAACTTTATAACGCCTGACTCTAATGGGCAGTAAGAGTGAATCAATACCATCATATTGATATCAAGAAAAGGCTTCTAGCATGTTCCCTTGTCGAATAATAACCAATTTTCCCAGGGTCACTTTTAAGTTTTTTACCTTCTTAATTTCAGTTTATGGGTTATAGGTTAATTATTTATTGCCCGAAATGTATAAAACAACGTTTGGATTTTGTATGTTGCGAATTTTCGACTTATTTTTCACCTATAAAAATTTCTTTCGGCACCGGAAGTGACTTAATTTTGCCATAATTTACAATTTTGACTGGTCTTTTCGCCAGCAAATATTACTTTTACATATGATAGAGGGTGTCACTAAAGCAAAACAACCTAAAGTATAGTTTGGTAGCTCAATGGATCGGCTATGGTATAATAAACTTCCTGTATGATTCCTGAAAGCCGGTTCAGTGCTGCTTGCAGGTCTAGTTTATTATTATTATTTTATTTTTCGGGGGAGCCTATTTCTCAGTGTCTGTAACAGATACAGATCTGGGACGTAATTTTCTATCAGGAAACCATATAGTGGCCATCCCTTCCACTGTATTTGAAACTTCTGCGCAGATCGGAAGTGGCCGAATTTGGTGCGGTGCCAAAAAATTAAAAAACGGCCGTAGATTCGTCAATTCTGTACCTATTTTCATACAAATTACATTTTTGGAAACCCTGAGTCTTTTCTCGGACGATAGCAGTTGAAAATTTTGCAATTTATCAACTTCGCCGCTGACTTCTAGCATTCGAAAAATGAAAATATGTTGTTTAAGACACATTTTTTGTTATTTTTCAAAATTTTCAAATTTGACCTACATTTTTGGATACCTGAAGGCAATACGGTTCCAGTAATATAAGTTTCATTCAGAGTCATCGCCCTTTATTTTTCGATTTTTTTCGAATTTTCTTCACATTTTGTGAGCTTAAGTTTCGTTTTACGGCCGGATCGACGTTTCTGAAATTCCTGGAACATGAAGTAATATGGTCAAACCACCGTTTAAAGCAATTTCAACAACAATCCGTAAACCGGAAGTAGTCGAAATACTATGCGATATTTTGAAAAAAACGTGAAAAATTGGTGTTTTGGGTAAAAACACGATTTTTCCGTCCGATATCAACGGATTAAACAAATTAAGGTATCATTTGGTCGGGCGGTAATTGGACCACTGAATGATACCCAATTCGTACGGACACGATCAGCAGGAAGCAAAATATGGCTCGCTGAAAATCAAGTATTTTCTGATTTGGAGCGTTTTTAGATGCCTGTATCTCGAAAACTGCTCCACAGTTTTTTATGAAACTTTCTCTATCGAGAGACCTTGCAGTAGTCTTGTGTACGAAACATTCCATTACGACTTTGAAATATCTGGAAAAGGTGAAATAACGGACTGAAAATCGAAAAAAGTCGAAAAATCGTGAAATTTTGGAAAATGCTCTGCTATTTTTTTATTTTCAAAGATTTCCAAAAAACGATTGTATATTCAGATAGCTGACCTAATTACGATTCTAACGATGTATAATATGTATGTAGTTATTGAAATTTAATTTTCGATATTTTAAATTTTTTGCATTTTTGGCACTTTTGAACCTAGGATTTCTCAGGGGCATTTTATCTGATCAGATAATGTAATATATCATTACAGAGCACTGTGGCTATTTTAGTGCCCAAACCGGTTATTAAAACTATACCGACAATAATAACCATACCGGAAGTATTCAAAAAATGAAAAAAAAGGTTAAAAACATTGTCGCACTTGCGAAAAACTTGATTTCTCCCTTAGGTAATAGCGGACCAAAAGAACTAAAGTGTCGTTGGATAGCCCTATTAATGGACCATCATATGGTATCTAAATATTACGATATCGATGGTAAGGAAATAAATTATTGTATGCCAAAAATCTAGTATTTTCCGATTTTTTAACATTCTGAGACGTCCTTTTCTCGAAAACGACGCCGCAGATTTTTCTTAAACTTTTCTTACTCAAAGTCCTATCGGTTGTCTATATAGTGAATCAAAAATGAAAAGCATTGAAATAATATAGGTGGTCCAAAAATGGCATCAAACTTTGAAAAAATTGAAAAATCGTTAAATTTTTGTAAACGCTCTTTAATTTATCTTTTTTTTTCAAAACTGCTCAATGGATGTTTCTGACATTTCTGGTACAGAAAGTTAAGTATCCAAAGAACTTCGTAAAGCTATCACAACAACGATCGTAAAACCGGAAGTAGTCGAAAAAATGTCCGATATTTTGAAAAAAAATATTTTTTTTACGAAAATCTTTTTTATTTATGAATATTTTTTGATGATATTTTACACGGGGTTAAACTATCATCCTACTTGAGCAGAAATGAGAAAAAAAAATTGTCTCGGTAATTTGTGTTAGCCGCCATCGGCTAATTTAGTTTTTCGTACCCAGAAAAATTATTTATTGTTCGATTTGTATAAAACAAAGTTCATATGCTCCGTGGTCCCAATTGTAATTTTTTTTGTTACGGTGAAATTTTTCTGTCGGCAACGGAAGTGACGTAATATTAACAAAAACTACAATTTTGACAGTTCTGTACCACTTTTTGAAAGCAAATATTATTTTTTTTCAAAACTGATATAACTAAATGGATGCACCCTGCAAAGGTGCACAAAATCCTTAGCTCATATTTTTAAATTTCAATTCCATTTTCGGGCAATTTCGAATAAAATGTAAAATAAAGTGTAAAATTCAGTTATTTACAATTCATTCAGCGTCTTCATATTTTGAAATATTTATTTGTAATTTCCATAAACTCGTAGCACTAATCCAGACGAAGAGAATGTATGCGAAAATTAGTTTGTAATATGAGCAGTTGCCGAGAAATATGCAATTTTGCATGCATCACTTTTCACGTTATTTTGCCTATGCAAGAGTGAATTATTATTCGATTTGCAATATTTTTTTCCCATTTGATGCCTAATGCCAATTTGGACTAGGTCAAGCCAATTTTACATTTTCACTGTGACCGGAAATGACGTCATTTGGGCAAAAACTGTATTTTTAACCTAAAAAACTAAAATTTTATTCAAATCAGTCTCCCTTATAATATTTTTAAAATTATGATATTTGATTCTCATCAACGAATAGAATGAAGCCATAAGACCATACAGATACCACAAAATGGTTTCTAACTTATACGTTTACAGAGAAATAGGCGATCTTCCATAAGTCACTTTTCAAGGTTTTTGGTATATAAAAGTGTCAATTATTATTCGATTTTTATAATTTTTTCACCATTTGATACCTTATGCAATTTATGACTTCTATGAACCAAGTTAACATTTTCAATATCACCGGAAGTAATGTAATTTTTGCAAAAAAACGTATTTTTAGCCTTCAAAACAAACATTTTTTAGAAGTGATTTATATTCATTATTCGTTTAACTTTATAACGCCTGACTCTAATGGGCAGTAAGAGTGAATCAATACCATCATATTGATATCAAGAAAAGGCTTCTAGCATGTTCCCTTGTCGAATAATAACCAATTTTCCCAGGGTCACTTTTAAGTTTTTTACCTTCTTAATTTCAGTTTATGGGTTATAGGTTAATTATTTATTGCCCGAAATGTATAAAACAACGTTTGGATTTTGTATGTTGCGAATTTTCGACTTATTTTTCACCTATAAAAATTTCTTTCGGCACCGGAAGTGACTTAATTTTGCCATAATTTACAATTTTGACTGGTCTTTTCGCCAGCAAATATTACTTTTACATATGATAGAGGGTGTCACTAAAGCAAAACAACCTAAAGTATAGTTTGGTAGCTCAATGGATCGGCTATGGTATAATAAACTTCCTGTATGATTCCTGAAAGCCGGTTCAGTGCTGCTTGCAGGTCTAGTTTATTATTATTATTTTATTTTTCGGGGGAGCCTATTTCTCAGTGTCTGTAACAGATACAGGTCTGGGACATAATTTTCTATCAGGAAACCATATGGTGGCTATCCCTTCCACTGTATTTGAAACTTCTGCGCAGACCGGAAGTGGCCGAATTTCGTGCGGTGCCAAATATTTAAAAAACGGCCGTAGATTCGTCAATTCTGTATCTATTTTCATACAAATTACATTTTTGGAAACCCTGAGTCTTTTCTCGGACGATAGCAGTTGAAAATTTTGCAATTTCGAAACTTCGCCGCTGACTTCTAGCGTTCGAAAAATGAAAATATGTTGTTTAAGACACATTTTTTGTTATTTTTCAAAATTTTAAAATTTGACCTACATTTTTGGATACCTGAAGGCAATCCGGTTCCAGTAATATAAGTTTCATTCAGAGTTATCGCCCTTTATTTTTCGATTTTTTTCGAATTTTCTTCACATTTTGTGAGCTTAAGTTTCGTTTTACGGCCAGATCGACGCTTCTGAAATTCCTGGAACATGAAGTAATATGGTCAAACCACCGTTTAAAGCAATTTCAACAACAATCCGTAAACCGGAAGTAGTCGAAATAATATGCGATATTTTGAAAAAAAAGTGAAAAATGGGTGTTTTGGGTAAAAACACGATTTCTCCGTCCGATATCAACGGATTAAACGAATTAAGGTATCATTTGGTCGGGCGCTGATTGGACCACTGAATGATACCCAATTCGTAAGGATACGATTAGCAGGAAGCAAAATATGGCACGCTGAAAATCAAGTATTTTCTGATTTTTAGCATTTTTGGACGCCTGTATCTCGAAAACTTAACCGCAACTTTTTTTTTAATTTTTTCTATCGAGAGTCCTTTCGGAGGTTTTTTGCATGAAGCCATCCAATAAGACTTTGAAATATCTGGAATAGGTGAAATAACGGACTGAAAATCGAAAAAAGTCGAAAAATCGTGAAATTTTGGAAAATGCTCTACTTTTTTTTTATTTTAAGAGATTTTCAAAAAAAGATTGTATATTCGGATAGCTGACCTAATTACGATTCTAACGATATATAATATGTATGTAGTTTTTGAAATTTAATTTTCGATATTTTAATTTTTTTGCATTTTTGGCACTTTTGAACATAGGATTTCTCAGGGGCATTTTATCTGATCAGATAATGTAATATATCATTACAGAGCACTGTGGCTATTTTAGTGCCCAAACCGGTTATTAAAACTATACCGACAATAATAACCATACCGGAAGTATTCAAAAAATGAAAAAAAAGGTTAAAAACATTGTCGCACTTGCGAAAAACTTGATTTCTCCCTTAGGTAATAGCGGACCAAAAGAACTAAAGTGTCGTTGGATAGCCCTATTAATGGACCATCATATGGTATCTAAATATTACGATATCGATGGTAAGGAAATAAATTATTGTATGCCAAAAATCTAGTATTTTCCGATTTTTTAACATTCTGAGACGTCCTTTTCTCGAAAACGACGCCGCAGATTTTTCTTAAACTTTTCTTACTCAAAGTCCTATCGGTTGTCTATATAGTGAATCAAAAATGAAAAGCATTGAAATAATATAGGTGGTCCAAAAATGGCATCAAACTTTGAAAAAATTGAAAAATCGTTAAATTTTTGTAAACGCTCTTTAATTTATCTTTTTTTTTCAAAACTGCTCAATGGATGTTTCTGACATTTCTGGTACAGAAAGTTAAGTATCCAAAGAACTTCGTAAAGCTATCACAACAACGATCGTAAAACCGGAAGTAGTCGAAAAAATGTCCGATATTTTGAAAAAAAATATTTTTTTTACGAAAATCTTTTTTATTTATGAATATTTTTTGATGATATTTTACACGGGGTTAAACTATCATCCTACTTGAGCAGAAATGAGAAAAAAAAATTGTCTCGGTAATTTGTGTTAGCCGCCATCGGCTAATTTAGTTTTTCGTACCCAGAAAAATTATTTATTGTTCGATTTGTATAAAACAAAGTTCATATGCTCCGTGGTCCCAATTGTAATTTTTTTTGTTACGGTGAAATTTTTCTGTCGGCAACGGAAGTGACGTAATATTAACAAAAACTACAATTTTGACAGTTCTGTACCACTTTTTGAAAGCAAATATTATTTTTTTTCAAAACTGATATAACTAAATGGATGCACCCTGCAAAGGTGCACAAAATCCTTAGCTCATATTTTTAAATTTCAATTCCATTTTCGGGCAATTTCGAATAAAATGTAAAATAAAGTGTAAAATTCAGTTATTTACAATTCATTCAGCGTCTTCATATTTTGAAATATTTATTTGTAATTTCCATAAACTCGTAGCACTAATCCAGACGAAGAGAATGTATGCGAAAATTAGTTTGTAATATGAGCAGTTGCCGAGAAATATGCAATTTTGCATGCATCACTTTTCACGTTATTTTGCCTATGCAAGAGTGAATTATTATTCGATTTGCAATATTTTTTTCCCATTTGATGCCTAATGCCAATTTGGACTAGGTCAAGCCAATTTTACATTTTCACTGTGACCGGAAATGACGTCATTTGGGCAAAAACTGTATTTTTAACCTAAAAAACTAAAATTTTATTCAAATCAGTCTCCCTTATAATATTTTTAAAATTATGATATTTGATTCTCATCAACGAATAGAATGAAGCCATAAGACCATACAGATACCACAAAATGGTTTCTAACTTATACGTTTACAGAGAAATAGGCGATCTTCCATAAGTCACTTTTCAAGGTTTTTGGTATATAAAAGTGTCAATTATTATTCGATTTTTATAATTTTTTCACCATTTGATACCTTATGCAATTTATGACTTCTATGAACCAAGTTAACATTTTCAATATCACCGGAAGTAATGTAATTTTTGCAAAAAAACGTATTTTTAGCCTTCAAAACAAACATTTTTTAGAAGTGATTTATATTCATTATTCGTTTAACTTTATAACGCCTGACTCTAATGGGCAGTAAGAGTGAATCAATACCATCATATTGATATCAAGAAAAGGCTTCTAGCATGTTCCCTTGTCGAATAATAACCAATTTTCCCAGGGTCACTTTTAAGTTTTTTACCTTCTTAATTTCAGTTTATGGGTTATAGGTTAATTATTTATTGCCCGAAATGTATAAAACAACGTTTGGATTTTGTATGTTGCGAATTTTCGACTTATTTTTCACCTATAAAAATTTCTTTCGGCACCGGAAGTGACTTAATTTTGCCATAATTTACAATTTTGACTGGTCTTTTCGCCAGCAAATATTACTTTTACATATGATAGAGGGTGTCACTAAAGCAAAACAACCTAAAGTATAGTTTGGTAGCTCAATGGATCGGCTATGGTATAATAAACTTCCTGTATGATTCCTGAAAGCCGGTTCAGTGCTGCTTGCAGGTCTAGTTTATTATTATTATTTTATTTTTCGGGGGAGCCTATTTCTCAGTGTCTGTAACAGATACAGGTCTGGGACATAATTTTCTATCAGGAAACCATATGGTGGCTATCCCTTCCACTGTATTTGAAACTTCTGCGCAGACCGGAAGTGGCCGAATTTCGTGCGGTGCCAAATATTTAAAAAACGGCCGTAGATTCGTCAATTCTGTATCTATTTTCATACAAATTACATTTTTGGAAACCCTGAGTCTTTTCTCGGACGATAGCAGTTGAAAATTTTGCAATTTCGAAACTTCGCCGCTGACTTCTAGCGTTCGAAAAATGAAAATATGTTGTTTAAGACACATTTTTTGTTATTTTTCAAAATTTTAAAATTTGACCTACATTTTTGGATACCTGAAGGCAATCCGGTTCCAGTAATATAAGTTTCATTCAGAGTTATCGCCCTTTATTTTTCGATTTTTTTCGAATTTTCTTCACATTTTGTGAGCTTAAGTTTCGTTTTACGGCCAGATCGACGCTTCTGAAATTCCTGGAACATGAAGTAATATGGTCAAACCACCGTTTAAAGCAATTTCAACAACAATCCGTAAACCGGAAGTAGTCGAAATAATATGCGATATTTTGAAAAAAAAGTGAAAAATGGGTGTTTTGGGTAAAAACACGATTTCTCCGTCCGATATCAACGGATTAAACGAATTAAGGTATCATTTGGTCGGGCGCTGATTGGACCACTGAATGATACCCAATTCGTAAGGATACGATTAGCAGGAAGCAAAATATGGCACGCTGAAAATCAAGTATTTTCTGATTTTTAGCATTTTTGGACGCCTGTATCTCGAAAACTTAACCGCAACTTTTTTTTTAATTTTTTCTATCGAGAGTCCTTTCGGAGGTTTTTTGCATGAAGCCATCCAATAAGACTTTGAAATATCTGGAATAGGTGAAATAACGGACTGAAAATCGAAAAAAGTCGAAAAATCGTGAAATTTTGGAAAATGCTCTACTTTTTTTTTATTTTAAGAGATTTTCAAAAAAAGATTGTATATTCGGATAGCTGACCTAATTACGATTCTAACGATATATAATATGTATGTAGTTTTTGAAATTTAATTTTCGATATTTTAATTTTTTTGCATTTTTGGCACTTTTGAACATAGGATTTCTCAGGGGCATTTTATCTGATCAGATAATGTAATATGTCATTACAGAGCCCTGTGGCTATTTTAGTGCCCAAACCGCCTATTAAAACTATTCCGACAATAATAGCCATACCGGAAGTATTCAAAAAATGAAAAAATAATGTTAAAAACATTGTCGCACTTGCGAAAAACTTGATTTCTCCCTTAGGTAATAGCGGACCAAAAGAACTAAAGTGTCGCTGGATAGCCCTATTAATGGACCATCATATGGTGTCTAAATAATACGATTTCGATGATTAGTAAATAAATTATTGTATGCCAAAAATCTAGTATTTTCCGATTTTTTAACATTCTGAGACGCCCTTTTCTCGAAAATAACGCCGCAGATTTTTCTTAAACTTTTCTTACTCAAAGTCCTATCGGTTGTCTATATAGTGAATCCAAAATGAAAAGCATTGAAATAATATAAGAGGTCCAAAAATGGCCTCAAACTTTGAAAAAAATTGAAAAATCGTTAAATTTTTGGAAACGCTCTTTAATTTATCTTTTTTTCCAAAACTACTCAATGGATGTTTCTGACACTTCTGGTACAGAAAGTTAAGTATCCAAAGAACTTCGTAAAGCTGTCACGACAATGATCGTAAAACCGGAAGTAGTCGAAAAAATGTCCGATATTTTGAAAATTGTTTTTTTTTTTTTTTGCGAAAACCTTTTTTATTTATGAATATTTTTTGATGGTATTTTACACAGGGTTAAAATATCATCCTACTTGAGCAGAAATGATAAAAAAAATGTCTCGGTAATTTGCGTTAGCCGCCATCGGCTCATTTAGTTTTTCGTAACCAGAAAAACTATTTATTGTTCGATTTGTATAAAACAAAGTTCATATGCTCCGTGGTCCCAATTGCATTTTTTTTTGTTACGGTGAAATTTTTCTGTCGGCAACGGAAGTGACGTAATATTAACAAAAACTACAATTTTGACAGTTCGGTACCACTTTTTGAAAGCAAATATTTTTTTTTTTTAAACTGATATAACTAAAAGGATACACCCTGCAAAGGTGTATAAAATTTTTAGCTCAGATTTTTTAAATTTCAATTTCATTTTCGGGCAATTTCGAATAAAATGTAAAATAAAGTGTAAAATTCAATTATTTACAATTCATTCAGCGTCTTCATATTTTGAAATATTTATTTGTGGTTTTCATAAACTCGTAGCAATAATCTAGACGAAGAGAATGTATGCGAAAATTAGTTTGAAATATGAGCAGTTGCCGAGAAATATGCAATTTTGCATGCATCACTATATACGTTATTTTGCCTATAAAAGAGTGAATTATTATTCGATTTGCAATATTTTTTTTCCATTTGATGCCTAATGTCAATGTGGACTAGTTCAAGCCAATTTTACATTTTCACTGTGACCGGAAATGACGTCATTTCTGCAAAAACTGTATTTTTAACCTAAAAAACAAATATTTTATTCAAATGAGTCTGCCTTATAATATTTTTAAAATTATGATATTTGATTACCATCAACGAATAGAATGAAACCATACGACCACCACAAAATGGTTTCTAACTTGTACGGTTACAGAGAAATAGGCGATCTTCTATAAGTCACATTTCAAGGTTTTTGGTCTATAAAAGTGTCGGGGGGTTGGGATGGCCTAGTGGTCTAGAGTGCCGCGCTTCGCCCTCTAGCTGGCCGGTCACCTCTGGCTTGCGGCTGTGGTTTCGAGCCCTGGTGCGAGCGTATGTGGCATGGAGATGGGGGCGCCTTCTCAACCTCGTGGGTTTCCTCCGGGCACTCCGGTTTCCTCCCACTGCTAAAGACCCCTACGCGCAAGCGAATTATTGAAATAAAACTGAAACCATATGCTAGTCCCAAAATGACCTAGTTTGTGTCGAGTGGACGTTAAACCCCATTTCTCTCTCTCTCTCTCTCTCTATAAAAGTGTCAATATTATTATTCGATTTTTATCATTTTTTTACCATTTGATGCCTATCAACTAAGTTAACATTTTCAATATCATCGGAAGTAATGTAATTTTTGCAAAAAACGTATTTTTAGCCTTCAAAACAAACATTTTTTTGAAGGGATTTATATTTATTATTTGTTTAACTTTATAACGTCTGACTCTAATGGGCAGTAAGATTGAATCAATACCATCATATTGATATCAAGAAAAGGCTTCTAAAAGGGTCACTTTTAATTATTTTACCTTCTTAATTTCAGTTTATGGGTTATAGGTTAATTTTCCATTGCCCGATATGTATTAAACAAATTTTGTATGTTGCAAATTTTCGACTTATTTTTCACCTATAAAAATTTCTTTCGGCACCGGAAGTGACGTAATTTTGCCATAATTTACAATTTTGACCGCTCTTTTCGCCAGCAAATATTACTTTTACATATGGTAGAGGGTGTCACTGAAGCAAAACAACTAAAGTTTAGTTCGGTAGCTCAATGGGTTGGCTATGGTATAATAAACTTCCTGTATGATTCCTGAAAGCCGGTTCAGTGCTGCTTGCAGGTCTAGTTATTATTATTATTATTATTCTTTTGTTTTGAGTAGATCTCAGCAACTACGTGTCGCATCGTTACAATTTCTTCGGTTTTACTGGGAAAGTGGGTGTGACTTAGAGGATAAAGCTATTTTGAACGTTCTGCGACAATGCGAAATGTCCGAAATCACCGAAGTTATCGTTTTTACAAATATTGCGGTAATTTTAACAAGAATCATGGGATTTTAACTTTCGATACATTTTGGCATAGCTGGAGAAAGGGCACATAGCTGCGCTACTTTCGATTTTTGATTTTCGGCAAATCTTCGAAGATATTAGGCGCCAAATTTCGAAAATTTAAAATTTTACAAAAAACTTTTTTATTTATGAATATTTTTTAGTCGTGTTGTGCACAGAATTAAAGAGTCATCTGACTTGCGCAAAAATGTTAAAAAATTTTGTCTCAGTAATTTTCCTTGGCCTCCATTGGCTAATTCAGTTTTTCAGTCCTAGATTAATTTTTTATTGTTCGATTTGTATAAAACAAAGTTCATATGCTTCGTTGTCTCAATTGTCATTTTTTTTATTACCAAAAGTGTTATCTGTCGACACCGGAAGTGGCATAATTTTACCAAAAATTACAATTTTGACAGTTAGGTACATTTTTTGAAAACAAATATTATTTTTTTGAAAAATTATATGACTCAAAGAGTGTGTCCTTTAAAGGCGCAAAAAATGTCGGAAGCAGTTTTTTTAATTTCTTTTTCATTTTCTAGCAAATTGGATTAAGAGGTGAAAAAAGGCGTAAAATTGACCTATTTACAACTCATTCAGGCTTTTCAGATTTTAAAATATTTTTACTTAACTTTTATAAACTTGTAGCTATAATCCATACGAAGAGAATGTATGTGAAAATTAGTTTGTAATATAAGCAGTTGCTGAGAAATAGGCAATTTTGCATGAGTCACTTTTCACGTAATTTTGGCTGTAAAAGAATCAATTATTATTCGATTTTCAATTTTCTTTCGCCATTGGATGCCTAATGCCATAGTGGACTATGTCAAACCATTTTACCCCTTGCGCTGCCACCGGAAATGACGTCATTTGCTCAAAACTTAAATTTTAGCCTTCAAAAAACAATATTTTATTCAAATGAGTCGTATTTGTTATTTTTTTCAAATTGTGATATTTGATTCTATTGATCAAATAGATTGAACCCATACGATCATACAGATACCACAAAATGGTTTCTAACTTGTTCGGTTGCAGAGAAATGGGCGATTTTCCTTAAGTCACTTTTCAAGGTTTTTGGTCTATAAAAGTGTCAGTTATTATTCGATTTTCATAAAATTTTCACCATATGATATCTTGTGTCATTTATGATTTCCTAGAACTAATTTAACATTTTCAGTATCACCGGAAGTAATGTCATTTTGGCAAAAACTGTATTTTTAGCCTTCAAAACAGACATTTTTTTCAAATGAGTCTGATTTGTAATATATTTCAAATTATGATATTTGATTCCAATCAACATATTTGATTATGATATTTGATTCCAATGAACCCATACGATCATATAGATACCAAAAGATAGTTTTTATCGTGTACGGTTGCCGAGAAATAGACGATTTTCTACAAGTCACTTTTCAAGGTTTTTGGTCTATGAAAGTGGCAATTCTCATTCGATTTACATACAATTTTCGCCATTATGCTGCCTTATGCCATTTCTGATTTCATAAAACTAATTGAACATTTTCATTATCACCGGAAGTAATGAAATTTTGCCAGGATCACTTACAAGTAACATATATATAAAATGAATTGATATTGCTGGATTTGGTTGATTCTTCGTCCATTTTATTTGATGTTTACAATGCTTATGTGGAAACCTGTTTGATGGTTTCATTGGTATCGGAAGTGACATATGTTTAAGGGTAACGTGGCACCGAAAGTGACGTGGCACCAGTGAAACCCGTCATTCCTGCATGCAGGTCTAGTTCTTATTATTATTATTATTATTCTTCTTTTGTTTTGAGTAGATCTCAGCAACTGCTTGTCGTATCGTTACGATGTCTTCGGTTTTACTGGGAAAGTGGGTGTGACTTAGAGGATAAAGCTATTTTGAACGTTCTGCGACAATGCGAAATGTCCGAAATCACCGAAGTTATCGTTTTTGAAAATATTGCAGTAATTTTAACAATAATCATTGGATTTTAACTTTCGATACATTTTGGCATAGCCTGAGACAGGGCACATAGCTACGCTTCTTTCGATTTTTGATTTTCGGCAAATCTTCGGAGATATTAGGCGCCAAATTTCGTAAATTTAAAATTTTACAAAAAACATTTTTATTTATGAATATTTTTTAGTCGTATTGTGCACAGAATTAAAGAGTCATCTGTCTTGTGCAAAAATGTTAAAAATTTTGTCTCAGTAATTTTCCTTGGCCGCCATTGGCTAATTCAGTTTTTCAGTCCTAGATTAATTTTTTATTGTTCAATTTGTATAAAACAAAGTTCATATGCTTCGTTGTCTCAATTGTCATTTTTTTTATTACCGGAAGTGATATCTGTCGGCACCGGAAGTGGCATAATTTTACCAAAAACTACAATTTTGACAGTTAGGTACATTTTTTGAAAACAAATATTATTTTTTGGAAAAATTATTTGACTCAAAGAGTGTGCCCTTTCAAGGCGCAAAAAATGTCGGAAGCAGTTTTTTTAATTTCGATTACATTTTCGAGCAAATTCGATTAAATGGCTAAAAATGGTGTAAAATTGACCTATTTACAACCTATTCAGGCTTTTCAGATTTTAAAATATTTCTTCGTAACTTTTATAAACTTGTAGCTATAATCCATACGAAGAAAATGTATGTTAAAATTAGTTTGTAATATAAGCAGTTCCCAAGAAATGGGCAGTTCTGTACAAGTCACTGTTTTCGTTATTTTGCCTGTAAAATAGTCAATTATTATTGGATTTTTATAAAAGTGACATCATTTGATTCAAAAAGCATGTAGCGTCATATCAAGTTGATTACAATTTAAAATTGACACCGGAAGTGACGTCATTTGGTCAAAAACTGCATTTTAAACTTTTTAAATCAATGTTTTATTCAACCATGAATAACTTAATATGTATTAATAATTTTAACTTTTACTTTAAATTCACATATAAATACAACTCATATGGTCATATAGATATCATAAAATTGTTTCTAACTTGTTCGGTTGCCGAGAAATAGACGGTTTTCTACAGGTCACTTTTGAAGGTTTCGGGGCCATAAAAGTGTCAATTATTATTCGATTTTCATAAACGTTACACCATGTTATACCTAATGCCATTTGTGATTTCATACAAGTAATTTAAGATTTTCATTATCACCGGAAGTAACGTCATTTTGGCAAAAACTGAATTTTTAGCCTTCAAAACAGATATTTTATTCAAATGAGTCTGTTTTGAAATCTTTTTCAAATTATGGTATTTGATGCCAATCAACAAATAGAATGAACCCATACGATCATACAGATACCACAAAATGGTTTCTAACTTGTACGGTTGCAGAGAAATAGCAGATTTTCTACAAGTCACTTTTCAAGTTTTTTGGTCTTTAAAAGTGGCAATTATTATTCGATTTACATAAAATTTTCACTATATGATATCGTATGCCATTTCTGATTTCATAAAACTAATTGAACATTTTCATTAACACCGGAAGAAATGTAATTTTTTCAAGATCATTTACAAGTATGTATAAAATGAATTGGTATTGCTGGATTTGGTTGATTCTGCATCCATTTTATTTGTGTGCAATGTTAATTTGGAAACCTGTTTAATGGTTTCGTTGGTACCGGAAGTGACATATGTTCAAGGGTAACTTGGCACCGGAAGTGACATGTTTAAGGGTAACGTGGCACCAGTGAAACCCGTCATTCCTGCATGCAGGTCTAGTTAGGGTTTCACACTGCGTAGCTTGTGTGAAACACTATTGTTTTTGTTAAAATTATTATTCTTATTATTATTATTCAGATTCCAATTTGAATAGATCTCAGCAACTACGTGTCGCATCGTTATGATTTCTTCGGTTTTACTGGGAAAGTGGGTGTGACTTAGAGGATAAAGCTATTTTGAACGTTCTGCGACAATGCGAAATGTCCGAAATCACCAAATTATCGTTTTTTAAAATATTGCAGTAATTTTAACAATAATCATTGAATTTTAACTTTCGATACATTTTGGCATAGCCGGAGACAGGGCACATAGCTACGCTACTTTCGATTTTTGATTTTCGGCAAATCTTCGAAGATATTAGGCGCCAAATTTCGAAAATTTAAAATTTTACAAAAAACTTTTTTATTTATGAATATTTTTTAGTCGTATTGTGCACAGAATTAAAGAGTCATCTGACTAGTGCAAAAATGTTAAAAAATTTTGTCTCAGTAATTTTCCTTGGCCGCCATTGGCTAATTCAGTTTTTCAGTCCTAGATTAATTTTTTATTGTTCGATTTGTATTAAACAAAGTTCATATGCTTCGTTGTCTCAATTGTCATTTTTTTTATTACCGGAAGTGTTATCTGTCGGCACCGGAAGTGGCATAATTTTACCAAAAACTACAATTTTGACAGTTAGGTACCATTTTTCGAAAACAAATATTATTTTTTGGAAAAATTATTTGACTCAAAGAGTGTGCCCTTTCAAGGCGCAAAAAATGTCGGAAGCAGTTTTTTTAATTTCGATTTCATTTTCGAGCAAATTCGATTAAATGGCTAAAAATGGTGTAAAATTGACCTATTTACAACCTATTCAGGCTTTTCAGATTTTAAAATATTTCGTCGTAACTTTTATAAACTTGTAGCTATAATCCATACGAAGAAAATGTATGTTAAAATTAGTTTGTAATATAAGCAGTTCCCAAGAAATGGGCAGTTCTGTACAAGTCACTGTTTTCGTTATTTTGCCTGTAAAATAGTCAATTATTATTGGATTTTCATAAAAGTGACATCAGTTGATTCAAAAAGCATGTAGCGTCATATCAAGTTGATTACAATTTAAAATTGACACCGGAAGTGACGTCATTTGGTCAAAAACTGCATTTTAAACTTTTTAAATCAATGTTTTATTCAACCATGAATAACTTAATATGTATTAATAATTTTAACTTTTGGTTTAAATTCACATATAAATACAACTCATATGGTCATATAGATATCATAAAATTGTTTCTAACTTGTTCGGTTGCCGAGAAATAGACGGTTTTCTACAGGTCACTTTTGAAGGTTTCGGGGCCATAAAAGTGTCAATTATTATTCGATTTTCATAAACGTTACACCATGTTATACCTAATGCCATTTGTGATTTCATACAAGTAATTTAAGATTTTCATTATCACCGGACGTAACGTCATTTTGGCAAAAACTGAATTTTTAGCCTTCAAAACAGATGTTTTATTCAAATGAGTCTGTTTTGAAATCTTTTTCAAATTATGGTATTTGATGCCAATCAACAAATAGAATGAACCCATACGATCATACAGATACCAAAAAATGGTTTCTAACTTGTACGGTTGCAGAGAAATAGCCGATTTTCTACAAGTCACTTTTCAAGTTTTTTGGTCTTTAAAAGTGGCAATTATTATTTGATTTACATAAAATTGTCACTATATGATATCGTATGCCATTTCTGATTTCATAAGACTAATTGAACATTTTCATTAACACCGGAAGTAATTTAATTTTGTCAAGATCATTTACAAGTAACAAATGTATAAAATGACTTGATATTGCTAGATTGATTGGTTGATTCTACGTCCATTTTATTTGTGTGCAATGTTAATTTGGAAACCTGTTTAGTGGTTTCGTTGGTACCGGAAGTGACATATGTTCAAGTGTAACTTGGCACCGAAAGTGACATGTTTAAGAGTAACTTGGCACCAGTGAAACCCGTCATTCCTGCATGCAGGTCTAGTTATTATTATTATTCTTTTGTTTTGAGTAGATCTCAGCAACTACGTGTCGCATCGTTACGATTTCTTCGGTTTTACTGGGAAAGTGGGTGTGACTTAGAGGATAAAGCTATTTTGAACGTTCTGCGACAATGCGAAATGTCCGAAATCACCGAAGTTATCGTTTCTACAAATATTGCGGTAATTTTAACAATAATCATGAGATTTTAACTTTCGATACATTTTGGCATAGCTGGAGACAGGGCACATAGCTGCGCTACTTTCGATTTTTGATTTTCGGCAAATCTTCGAAGATATTAGGCGCCAAATTTCGGAAATTTAAAATTTTACAAAAAACTTTTTTATTTATGAATATTTTTTAGTCGTGTTGTGCACAGAATTAAAGAGTCATCTGACTTGCGCAAAAATGTTAAAAAATTTTGTCTCAGTAATTTTCCTTGGCCTCCATTGGCTAATTCAGTTTTTCAGTCCTAGATTAATTTTTTATTGTTCGATTTGTATAAAACAAAGTTCATATGCTTCGTTGTCTCAATTGTCATTTTTTTTATTACCAAAAGTGTTATCTGTCGGCACCGGAAGTGGCATAATTTTACCAAAAACTACAATTTTGACAGTTAGGTACATTTTTTGAAAACAAATATTATTTTTTTGAAAAATTATATGACTCAAAGAGTGTGTCCTTTAAAGGCGCAAAAAATGTCGGAAGCAGTTTTTTTAATTTCTTTTTCATTTTCTAGCAAATTGGATTAAGAGGTGAAAAAAGGCGTAAAATTGACCTATTTACAACTCATTCAGGCTTTTCAGATTTTTTAATATTTTTACGTAACTTGTATAAACTTGTAGCTATAATCCATACGAAGAGAATGTATGTGAATATTAGTTTGTAATATAAGCAGTTGCCGAGAAATAGGCAATTTTGCATGAGTCACTTTTCACGTAATTTTGGCTGTAAAAGAATCAATTATTATTCGATTTTCAATTTTCTTTCGCCATTGGATGCCTAATGCCATAGTGGACTATGTCAAACCATTTTACCCCTTGCGCTGCCACCGAAAATGACGTCATTTGCTCAAAACTTAAATTTTAGCCTTCAAAAAACAATATTTTATTCAAATGAGTCGTATTTGTTATTTTTTTCAAATTGTGATATTTGATTCTATTGATCAAATAGATTGAACCCATACGATCATACAGATACCACAAAATGGTTTCTAACTTGTACGGTTGCAGAGAAATTGGCGATTTTCCTTAAGTCACTTTTCAAGGTTTTTGGTCTATAAAAGTGTCAGTTATTATTCGATTTTCATAAAATTTTCACCATATGATATCTTGTGTCATTTATGACTTCATAGAACTAATTTAACATTTTCAGTATCACCGGAAGTAATGTCATTTTGGCAAAAACTGTATTTTTAGCCTTCAAAACAGACATTTTTTTTCAAATGAGTTTGATTTGTAATATATTTCAAATTATGATATTTGATTCCAATCAACAAATGGATTGAACCCATACGATCATATAGATACCAAAAGATAGTTTTTATCGTGTACGGTTGCCGAGAAATAGACCATTTTCTACAAGTCACTTTTCAAGGTTTTTGGTCTATAAAAGTGGCAATTCTCATTCGATTTACATACAATTTTCGCCATTATGATGCCTTATGCCATTTCTGATTTCATAAAACTAATTGAACATTTTCATTATCACCGGAAGTAATGAAATTTTGCCAGCATCACTTACAAGTAACATATATATAAAATGAATTGATATTGCTGGATTTGGTTGATTCTTCGTCCATTTTATTTGATGTTTACAATGCTTATGTGGAAACCTGTTTGATGGTTTCATTGGTATCGGAAGTGACATATGTTTAAAGGTAACGAGGCACCGAAAGTGACGTGGCACCAGTGAAACCCGTCATTCCTGCATAACTTTTCTAGTTATTATTTATTATTATTATTTACCGCGAGGGCCTAGATCTCCATGATCGAAAACAGATATCGATCTGGAATCAGATTTTCTATTGGGAAACCATGTGGTGGCTACTTGATAAAATATTTTTGAAATTTCTGCGCATACCGGAAGTGACCGAAATTTGTACGTTATCTAAAAATTGAAAATCGGCCATAGTTTCGTCAATTCTTTATCCATTTTCAAACAAATTACATTTTTGGAATCCCTGAATCTTTTCTGAGACAATCTATTCTGAGACATTTTTCAATTTCGAACATTCGTCTATGACTTTTATCGTTTGAAAATTGAAAACATGTTGTTTACGAGACAATTTTTGTTATTTTTCAAAATTTTCAAATTTGACCTACATTTTTGGATACCTGAAGTCCATCCAATTCCAGTAATAATAGTTTCATTCAGAGTTATCGCCCTTTATTTTTCGATTTTTTTCGAATTTTCTTCCCATTTTGTGAGCTCCGGTTTCGGTTTATGGCAGAATTGACGTTTCTGAAACTTCTGGAACATGAAGTTATAGTCAAATACCAACTTATAAAGCAATTTCGACAAGAATCCTTAAACCGAAAGTGGTCGAAATAATGGGCAATATTTTGAAAAAAATGCAAAAAATGGATATTTTGGGGAAAAACGCGATTTCTCCGCCCGATATCAATGGATTAAAGAAATTAGGGTACCATTAGTCTGCACTAGGATTGTACTATCGTATGATACCCAATTCATACGGATACTATGATCAGGAAGCAAAATATGGCACGCTGAAAATCAGGAATTTTCTGATTTTTAGCATTTTTGGACGCCTGTATCTCGAAAACTTAACCTACAATTTTTTTTTAATTTTTTCTATCGAGAGTCCTTTTGGAGGTATTTTGCATGAAGCCAACCAATAAGACTTTGAAATGTCTGGAATAGAATAAAAAAGGGACTGAAAATCGAAAAAAGTCGAAAAATCGTGAAATTTTGAAAAATGCTCTACTATTTTTTTTATTTTAAGAGATTTTTAAAAAAAGGTTGTATATTCAGATAGCTGACCTAATTACGATTCTAACGATGTATAATATGTATGTAATTATTGAAATTTAATTTTCGATATTTTAATTTTTTTGCATTTTTGGCACTTTTGAACATAGGATTTCTCAGGGGCATTTTATCTGATCAGATAATGTAATATATCATTACAGAGCCCTGTGGCTATTTTAGCGCCCAAACCGACTATTAAAACTATTCCGACAATAATAGCCATACCGGGAGTATTCAAAAAATGAAAAAAAAGGTTAAAAATATTGTCGCACTTGCGAAAAACTTGATTGCTCACTTAGGTAATAGCGGACCAAAAGAACTAAAGTGTCGTTGGAGAGCCCTATTAATGGACCATCATATGGTATCTAAATAATACGATTTCGATGGTAAGGAAATAAATTATTGTATGCCAAAAATCTAGTATTTTCCGATTTTTTAACATTCTGAGACGCCCTTTTCTCGAAAATGACGCCCACGATTTTTCTGAAAATTTTCTTACTCATAGTCCTATCGGTTGTCTATATAGTGAATCCAAAATGAAAAGCATTGAAATAATGTAGGTGGTCCAAAAATGACATCAAACTTTGAAAAAAATTGAAAAATCGTAAAATTTTTGTAAACGCTCTTTAATTTATCTTTTTTTCCAAAACTACTCAATGGATGTTTCTGACACTTCTGGTACAGAAAGTTAAGTATCCAAAGAACTTCGTAAAGCTATCACGACAACGATCGTAAAACCGGAAGTAGTCGAAAAAATGTCCGATATTTTGATAAAAAATATTTTTTTTACGAAAACCTTTTTTATTTATGAATATTTTTTGATGGTATTTTACACAGGGTTAAAATATCATCCTACTTGACCAGAAATGGGAAAAAAAATTGTCTCGGTTATTTTCGTTAGCCGCCAACGGCTAATTTAGTTTTTCGTACCCAGAAAAATTATTTATTGTTCGATTTGTATAAAACAAAGTTCATAAGCTCCGTGGTCCCAATTATAACTAGACCTGCAAGCAGCACTGAACCGGCTTTCAGGAATCATACAGAAAGTTTATTATACCATAGCCGATCCATTGAGCTACCAAACTATACTTTAGTTGTTTTGCTTCAGTGACACCCTATACCATATGTTAAAGTAATATTTGCTGGCGAAAAGACCGGTCAAAATTGTAAATTATGGCAAAATTACGTCACTTCCGGTGCCGAAAGAAATTTTTATAGGTGAAAAATAAGTCGAAAATTCGCGACATACAAAATACAAACTTTGTTTTATCATATCGGGCAATAAATAATTAAGGTAAAAAACTTAAAAGTGACCCTGGGAAAATTGGCTATTATTCAACAAGGGAACATGCTAGAAGCCTTTTCTTGATATCAATATGATGGTATTGATTCAATCTTACTGCCCATTAGAGTTAAACGTTATAAAGTTAAACGAATGATAAATATAAATCCCTTCAAAAAAATGTTTGTTTTGAAGGCTAAAAATGGGTTTTTTTGCAAAAATTACATTACTTCCGGTTATATTGAAAATGTTAATTTAGTTCACAGAAGTCATAAATGTCATAAGGCATCAAATGGTAAAAAATTATTAAAATCGTATAATTATTGACACTTTTATGGACGAAAACCCTTGAAAAGTAACTTATAGAAGATCGCCTATTTCTCTGTAACCGTACAAGTTAGAAACCATTTTGTGGTATCTGTATGGCCGTATGGCTTCATTCTATTCGTTGATGGGAATCAAATATCATAATTCTAAAAATATTATAAGGCAGACTCATTTTAATAAAATATTTGTTTTTTAGGTTAAAAATACAGTTTTTGCCCAAATGACGTCATTTCCGGTCACAGTGAAATTGTAAAATTGGCTTGACCTAGTCCAAATTGGCATTAAGCATCAAATGGAAAAAAAAATTGCAAATCGAATAATAATTCCCTCCTTTATAGGCAAAATAACGTGAAAAGTGATGCATGCAAAATTGCATATTTCTCGGCAACTGCTCATATTACAAACTAATTTTCCCATACATTCTCTTTGTCTGGATTAATGCTACGAGTTTATGAAAATAACAAATAAATATTTCAAAATATGAAGACGCTGAATGATTTGTAAATAACTGAATTTTACACTTTATTTTACATTTTATTCGAAATTGCCCGAAAATGAAATTGGAATTAAAAAATCTGAGCTAAAGATTTTGTGCACCTTTGCAGGGTGCATCCTTTTAGTTATATCAGTTTTGAAAAAAAATAACATTTGCTTTCAAAAAGTGGTACAGAACTGTCCAAATTGTAGTTTTTGTTAATATTACGCCACTTCCGTTGCCGACAGAAAAATTTCACCGTAACAAAAAATATTACAATTGGGAACACGGAGCATATGAACTTTGTTTCATACAAATCGAACAATAAATAATTGTTCTGGGTACGAAAAACTAAATTAGCCGATGGCGGCTAACGCAAATTACCGAGACAATTTTTTTTCTCATTTCTGTTCAAGTAGGATGATATTTTAACCCTGTGTTAAATACCATCAAACAATATTCATAAATGAAAAAGGTTTTCGTAAAAAAAAAAATTTTTTTCAAAATATCGGACATTTTTTCGACTACTTCCGGTTTTATGATCATTGTCGTGATAGCTTTACGAAGTTCTTTGGATACATAACTTTACGTACCAGAAGTGTCAGAAACATCCATTGAGTAGTCTTGGAAAAAAAGATAAATTAAAGAGCGTTTCCAAAAATTTAACGATTTTTCAATTTTTTTCAAAGTTTGAGGCCATTTTTGGACCACCTACATTATTTCAATGCTTTTCATTTTGGATTCACTATATAGACAACCGATAGGACTTTGAGTAAGGAAAGTTTAAGAAAAATCGTAGGCGTTGTTTTCGAGAAAAGGGCGTCTCGGAATGTTAAAAAATCGGAAAATACTAGATTTTTGGCATACAATAATTTATTTCCTTACCATCGAAATCGTATTATTTAGATACCATATGATGGTCCATTAATAGGGCTATCCAACGACACTTTAGTTCTTTTGGTCCGCTATTACCTAAGGGAGAAATCAAGTTTTTCGCAAGTGCGACAATTTTTTTTAACCTTTTTTTTCATTTTTTGAATACTTCCGGTGTGGTTATTATTGTCGGAATAGTTTTAATAGCCGGTTTGGGCACTAAAATAGCCACAGGGCTCTGTAATGATGTATTACATTATATGATCAGATAAAGTGCCCCTGGGAAATCTGGTGTTCAAAAGTGCCAAAAATGCAAAAAAATTAAAATATCGAAAATTAAATTTCAATAACCACATACATATTATACATCGTTAGAATCGTAATTAGGTCAGCTATCTGAATATACAACCTTTTTTTGAAAATCTCTTAAAATAAAAAAATGGTGGAGCATTTTCCAAAATTTCACGATTTTTCGACTTTTTTCGATTTTCAGTCCCTTTTTTATCCTATTCCAGACATTTCAAAGTCTTATTGGATGGCTTCATGCAAAATACCTCCAAAAGGACTCTCAATAGAAAAAATTAAAAAAAAATTGTAGGTTAAGTTTTCGAGATACAGGCGTCCAAAAATGCTAAAAATCAGAAAATACTTGATTTTCAGCGTGCCATATTTTACTGCCTGATCATAGTATCTGTATGAATTGGGTATCATACGATAGTACAATCCTAGTGCAGTCCAATGGTACCCTAATTTGTTTAATCCATTGATATCGGACGGAGAAATCGCGTTTTCCCCAAAACTATCCATTTTTTTGCATTTTTTCAAAATATTGCACATTATTTCGACTACTTCCGGTCTACGGATCATTGTTGAAATTGCTTTATTCTTTGCAATGGTCATTTGGCTTCATGCCTTAGAAGTTTCAGATTCGCCAATTCGGCCATATAACGAAACCCGAGCTCACAAAATAGGTAGAAAATTCGAAAAAAATCGAAAAATAAAGGGCGATAACTCTGAATGAAACTTATATTACTGGAATCGGATGGACTTAAGGTATCCAAAAATATAAGTCAAATTTGAAAATTTTGAAAAATGAAAAAAATTGTCTCTTAAACAAAATTTTTCAATTTTCGAACGCTAGAAGTCAGCGACGAAGTTTCGAAATTACAAAATCTTAGATTGCTATTGGCTCGAAAAAGATTCAGGGTTTCCGAAAATGTCATTTGTTTGAAAATGGGTAAATAATTGACGAAACTATGGCCAATTTTCCATTTTTTGACAACCTACAAAGATCTGCCACTTCCGGTATGCGCAGAATTTTCGAAAATACTTTATCAAGTAGCCACCACATGGTTTCCCGAAAGAAAAGTTGATTTCAGATCGATATCTGCTTTCGATCATGGAGAACTTGGCCCCCGCGGTAAATAATAATAATAATAACTAGACCTGCAAGCAGCACTGAACCGGCTTTCAGGATTCAGACAGGAAGGTTCTTATACTATAACCGATCCATTGAGCTACCAATGTATACTTTAGTTGTTTTGCTTCAGTGACACCCTCTATCATATGTAAAAGTAATATTTGCTGCCGAAAAGACCGGTCAAAATTGTAAATTATGGCAAAATTACGTCACTTCCGGTGCCGAAAGAAATTTTTATAGGTGAAAAATACGTCGAAAATTCGCAACATACAAAATACAAACTTTGTTTTATACATATCGGGCAATAAATAATTAACCTATAGCCCATAAACTGAAATTAAGATGGTAAAAAACTTAAAAGTGACCATGTGAAAATTGGCTATTATTCGAAAAGGAAACATGCTAAAAGCCTTTTCTTGATATCAATATGATGGTATTGATTCAATCTTACTGCCCATTAGAGTCAGACGTTATAAAGTTAAACGAATAATAAATATAAATCACTTCAAAAAAATATTTGTTTTGAAGGCTAAAAATACGTTTTTTGCAAAAATTACATTAGTTCCGGTGATATTGAAAATGTTAACTTAGTTCATAGAAGTCATAAATGGCATAAGGCATCAAATGGTAAAAAAATTATAAAAATCGAATAATAATTGACACTTTTATTGACCAAAAACCTTGAAAAGTGACTTATAGGAGATCCCCTATTTTTCTGTAACCGTACAAGTTAGAAACCATTTTGTGGTATCTGTATGGTCGTATGGCTTCATTCTATTCGTTGATGGGAATCAAATATCACAATTTTAAAAATATTATAAGGCAGACTCATTTGAATAAAATATTTATTTTTTAGGTTAAAAATACAGTTTTTGCCCAAATGACGTCATTTCCGGTCGCAGTGAAAATGCAAAATTGGCTTGATCTAGTCCAAATTGGCATTAGGCATCAAATGGAAAAAAAATATTGCAAATCGAATAATAATTCACTCTTTTATAGGCAAAATAACGTGAAAAGTGATGCATGCAAAATTGCGTATTTCTCGCCAACTGCTCATATTACAAACTAATTTTCGCATACATTCTCTTCGTCTGGATTATTGCTACGAGTTTATGAAAATTACAAATAAATATTTCAAAATATGAAGACGCTGAATGAATTGTAAATAACTGAATTTTACACTTTATTTTACATTTTATTCGAAATTGCCCGAAAATGAAATTGAAATTAAAAAATATGAGCTAAGGACTTTGTGCACCTTTGAAGGGTGCATCCTTTTAGTTATATCAGTTTTGAAAAAAAAAATATTTGCTTTCAAAAGATGGTACCGAACTGTCAAAATTATATAATGAGAAAACTAAATTCATTGAACTTATAAACATTATTTACTATATCCATTTTACGGCAGTTTAACGTCAATCTGATGAAAATTAATTCAGATATCGTCACTCAAAGTCGTAAATATAGACCTACCGTAAAAACGACTTGGCCAATTATTGAAAACACTCTTAATCCCCTCAGACGCCAGTGACCGAATGCATATTCGGGATGTTTATTCCTTAATTACCTATATACACCCGGCGTGTGTATTCGTTAACGCCTGACTGATTCCTTAATCCCCCTAATTAAATAACAATTGACTACGGAATAATTTGTTTTGTAATTTAGAATTTGTTTTATAAAGACCGTTGTTGTAGCCATATTCCCCGTGTTTTTTTTTTTATTAGAATAAGCCGACCGTAAGCCAACAATAATTGGCTTCTGATTGAAACAAGATTGGTGTGAAATTGTTATAGCCGGCGCTACGGACATCTTTTAAGCCGATAGAAATAATCAATTGTCGGCTTTTAAGAAACGAAATGGTTTCAAATAATAAACATTAGGGGTCTGACTGTCGATAGTGTGTATCGATAGTAAAAAGAAACTATCGATAAAAATTGCGAGTCAAGCAAACTATCGATAGCTTCGATAGTTTGTAATAGCGAAAGTAACATGGCTCAAATTCACTCGTATTTGTCGAATAATTACTCTGTATTTATAACAAAAAGCTCCGTTATCACTAAAATAGCGTTACACGATCTCAATGTCACATGGAAATCTTCGTCTACCATATTAGGCATGGCTTACTAAGAAATGTGTAAAATAGTTGATTTTGGCGCGAAAAAGCTGAAAATGGTCACGTACGCCAATAACAGACATGCTGAAAGCATGTCGCATATGACAGGAAAGTTGGCTATGCCTTTTTTTTTACAAATTACTAAACTACCAATGTAATATTAATAATATACAATTTTATATAATATAAAGAAAAAAAAACAATTTACTTTATTATTTAATTCACAATCAGAATGCGACGTTACCGTGTACCCGAGATACCAGCTTAGGAGGCTCTTCTATTCGCCCCCCTCCCCTTTTGCCGCTCCTTTAGAAGACACATGTTGTTTTTATCTGCACCGTCTTGTGTCGCTTCATTCTGTCGGTTTATTTGTCGATATGACTACCGATAACCGTGTTAAAATATTACGTACTGATTTACAGGCTGGAGATGTTGATCAACTAGTGAATTGTAATCTATTCTAGTCACAAATATATAATCTATTACAACTTAAGACGAGAAAGGTCGGCTTTTGAAAATACTTTGACTTATAGTAGCTTACGTGTAAAATTACGAGTTAATGATTACGCCAGTCAAATGTTAATTGGACCGACAAATACACACGTGTTAACTGGCGGTGTGTATACAGTGAGATATCGTACAGATAGTGATATATTGTATAGATAATGTGTATAGATTATGTGTAGTGCCTGTGACGTCACCAGCCAATCAATCGGATAAAGGTTGTAATTGAAAATTTGAAAACCGTTTTTGGCTGTCTGATGTTTAAACGTTAATATCTCAATTAATTTTAATCAGATTGGAGTGAACTTGACGTAAAATGAATGAAGTAACCCTTAGCTATCAATATATGCAATTAAAAATTACTATTTTATGTGGTCTTTAATTTAGTTCATAGAATTCACAAATGGCATAAAGCATCAAATGGTAAAAAAATTATAAAAATCGAATAATAATTGAAACTTTTATAGACCAAAAACCTTGAAAAGTGACTTATCGAAGATCGCCTATTTCTCTGTAACCGTACAAGTTAGAAACCATTTTGTGGTATCTGCAGGGTCGTATGGCTTCATTCTATTCGTTGATGGGAATTGAATATCGTAATTTTAAAAATATTATAAGGCAGACTCATTTAAATAAAATATTTCTTTTTTAGGTTAAAAATGCAGTTTTTGCCTAAATGACGTCATTTCCGGTCACAGTGAAAATGTAAAATTGGCTTGACCTACTCTAAATTGGCATTAGGCATCAAATGGAAAAGCGAATATTGCAAATCGAATAATAAATCACGTTTTTATAGGCAAAATAACGTGAAAAGTGATGCATGCAAAATTGCATATTTATCGGCAACTGCTCATATTAAAAACTAATTTTAGCATACATTCTCTTCGTCTGGATTATTGAAAATTACAAATAAATATTTCAAAATATGAAGACGCTGAATGAATTGTAAACAACTGAATTTTACACTTTATTTTACATTTTATTCGAAATTGCCCGAAAATGAAATTGAAATTAAAAAATCTGAGCTAAGGATTTTGTGCACCTTTGCAGGGTCCATCCTTTTAGTTATATCAGTTTTGAAAAAAATTAATATTTGCTTTCAAAAAGTGGTACCGAACTGTCAAAATTGTAGTTTTTGTTAATATTACGTCACTTACGTTGCCGACAGAAAAATTTCACCGTAACAAAAAAAAAAATTACAATTAGGACCACGGAGCAGGTGAACTTTGTTTTATACCAATCGAACAATAAATAATTTTTCTGGGTACGAAAAACTAAATTAGCCGATGGCGGCTAACGCAAATTACCGAGACAATTTTTTTTCTCATTTCTGCTCAAGTAGGATGATATTTTAACCCTGTGTAAAATATCATCAAAAAATATTCATAAATAAAAAAGCTTTTCGTAAAAAATATTTTTTTTTTCAAAATATCGGACTACTTCCGGTTTTACGATCGTTGTCGTGATAGCTTTACGAAGTTCTTTGGATACTTAACTTTCTATACCAGAAGTGTCAGAAACATCCATTGAGTAGTTTTGGAAAAAAAGATAAATTAAAGAGCGTTTACAAAAATTTAACGATTTTTCAACTTTTTTTCAAAGTTTGATGCCATTTTTGGACCACCTATATTATTTCAATGCTTTTCATTTTGGATTCACTATATAGACAACCGATAGGACTTTGAGTAAGAAAAGTTTCAGAAAAATCTGCGGCGGCGTTTTCGAGAAAAGGGCGTCTCAGAATGTTAAAAAATCGGAAAATACTTGATTTTTGCCATACAATCATTTATTTCCTTACCATCGAAATCGTATTATTTAGATACCATATGATGGTCCATTAATAGGACTATCCAACGACACTTTAGTTCTTTTGGTCCGCTATTACCTAAGAGAGCAATCAAGTTTTTCGTAAGTGAGACAATGTTTTTAACCTTTTTTTTTTTCATTTTTTGAATACTTCCGGTACGGTTATTATTGTCGGAATAGTTTTAATAGCCGGTTTGGGCACTAAAATAGCCAAAAGGCTCTGTAATCATATATTACATTATCTGATCAGATAAAATGCCCCTGAGAAATCCTGTGTTCAAAAGTGCCAAAAATGAAAAAAAAATTAAAATATCGAAAATTAAATTTCAATAATTACATACATATTATACATCGTTAGAATCGTAATTAGGTCAGCTATCTGAATATACAACCTTTTTAAAAAAATCTCTTCAAATAAAAAAATAGTAGAGCATTTTCCAAAATTTCACGATTTTTCGACTTTTTTCGATTTTCAGTCCGTTATTTCACCTATTCCAGATATTTCAAAGGCTTATTGGATGATTTCATGCAAATTAACTCCGAAAGGACTCTCTATAGAAAAAATTTAAAAAAAAGTTGCGGTTAAGTTTTCGAGATATAGGCGTCCAAAAACGCTCCAAATCAGAAAATACTTGATTTTCAGCGTGCCATATTTTGCTGCCTGATCATAATATCCGTATGAATTGGGTATCATAGGATAGTACAATCCTAGTGCAGTCCAATGGTACCATAATTTCTTTCATCCATTGATATCGGGCGGAGGAATCGCGTTTTTCCCCAAAATATCCATTTTTTGCATTTTTTTCAAAATATTGCACATTATTTCGACCACTTCCGGTTAAAGGATTCTTGTCGAAATTGCTTTATCAGTTGGTATTGGACTATAACTTCATGTTCCGTAAGTTTCAGAAACATCATTTTGGCTGTAAAACGACACCACAGCTCACAAAATGGGAAGAAAATTCGAAAAAAATCGAAAAATAAAGGGCGATAACTCTGAATGAAACTTATATTACTGGAATCGGATTGACGTCAGGTATCCAAAAATGTAGGTCAAATTTGCAAATTTTGAAAAATAACAAAAATTGTCTCGTAGGCGACATGTTTTGAATTTTCGAACGATAGAAGTCAGCGACGAAGTTTCGAAATTGCGAAATGTGAGATTGCTATTGTCTTGGAAAAGTCTCAGGCTTTCCAAAAATGTGATTTGTTTGAATATAGGTAGAGAATTGACGACACCACGGCCGATTTTTTATTTTTTACCAACGTTCAAAATTCGACCACTTCCGGTCTGCGCAGAAGTTCAAAAATTGCTTTATTGAGTAGCCACCACATGGTTTCCCGATAGAAAGATGAACCGCAGATCGGTATCTCTTTTCGATCATAGAGAAATAGGCTCCGGCGGTAAATAATAATAATAAAAAAAAAAATAATAATTTTAGTAATCTCAATAGGCTTTCAGACGAAAGTCTGAAAGCCTAATAATTTTAGTAATCTCAATAGGCTTTCAGACGAAAGTCTGAAAGCCTAATAATAACTAGACCTGCAAGCAGCACTGAACCGGCTTTCAGGAATCATACAGGAAGTTTATTATACCATAGCCGATCCATTGAGCTACCAAAGTATACTTTAGTTGTTTTGCTTCAGTGACACCCTCTATCATATGTAAAAGTAATATTTGCTGGCGAAAAGACCGGTCAAAATTGTAAATTATGGCAAAATTACGTCACTTCCGGTACCGAAAGAAATTTTTATAGGTGAAAAATAAGTCGAAAATTCGCAACACACAAAATACAAACTTTGTTTTATACATATCGGGCAATAAATAATTACCCTATAACCCATAAACTGAAATTAAGAAGGTAAAAAACTTAAAATACAAACTTTGTTTTATACATATCGGGCAATAAATAATCAACCTATAACCCATAAACTGAAATTAAGAAGGTATAAAACTTAAAAGTGACCCTGGGAAATTTGGTTATTATTCGACAAGGGAACATGCTAAAAGCCTTTTCTTGATATCAATATGATGGTATTGATTCAATCTTACTGCCCATTAGAGCCAGACGTTATAAAGTTAAACGAATTATGAATATAAATCACTTCAAAAAAATGTTTGTTTTGAAGGCTAAAAATACGTTTTTTGCAAAAATTACATTACTTCCGGTGATATTGAAAATGTTAACTTGGTTCATAGAAGTCATAAATGGCATAAGGCATCAAATGGTAAAAAAATTATAAAAATCGAATAATAATTGACACTTTTATAGACCAAAAACCTTGAAAAGTGACTTATAGAAGATCGCCTATTTCTCTGTAACCGTACAAGTTAGAAACCATTTTGTGGTATCTGTATGGTCGTATGGCTTCATTCTATTCGTTGATGGGAATAAAATATCATAATTTTAAAAATATTATAAGGGAGACTGATTTGAATAAAATATTAGTTTTTTAGGTTAAAAATACAGTTTTTGCCCAAATGACGTCATTTCCGGTCACAGTAAAAATGTAAAATTGGCTTGAGCTAGTCCAAATTGGCATAAGACATCAAATGGAAAAAAAATATTGCAAATCGAATAATAATTCACTCTTGTATAGGCAAAAGAACGTGAAAAGTGATGCACGCAAAATTGCATATTTCTCGACAACTGCTCATATTACAAACTAATTTTCGCATACATTCTCTTCGTCTGGATTATTGCTACGAGTTTATGAAAAATACAAATAAATATTTAAAAATATGAAGACGCTGAATGAATTGTAAATAGCTGAATTTTACACTTTATTTTACATTTTATTCGAAATTGCCCGAAAATGAAATTGAAATTTAAAAATATGAGCTAAGGATTTTGTGCACCTTCGCAGGGTGCATCCTTTTAGTTATATCAGTATTGAAAAAAAATAATATTTTCTTTCAAAAAGTGGTACCGAACTGTCAAAATTGTAGTTTTTGTTAATATTACGTCACTTCCGTTGGCGACAGAAAAATTTCACCGTAACATAAAAAATAACAATTGGGACAACGGAGCATATGAACTTTGTTTTATACAAATCGAACAATAAATAATTTTTCTGGGTACGAAAAAATAAATTCGCCGATGGCGGCTAACGCAAATTACCCAGACAATTTTTTTTCTCATTTCTGCTCAAGTACGATGATATTTTAACCCAGTGTAAAATATCACCAAAAAATATTCATAAATAAAAAAGATTTTCGTAAAAAAAATATTTTTTTTCAAAATATCGGACATTTTTTCGACTACTTCCAGTTTTACGATCGTTGTTGTGATAGCTTTACGAAGTTCTTTGGATACTTAACTTTCTGTACCAGAAGTGTCAGAAACATCCATTGAGCAGTTTTGGAAAAAAAGATAAATAAAAGAGCGTTTACAAAAATTTAACGATTTTTCAATTTTTTTCAAAGTTTGATGCCATTTTTGGACCACCTATATTATTTCAATGCTTTTCATTTTGGATTCACTATATAGACAACCGATGGGACTTTGAGTTAGAAAAGTTTAAGAAAAATCTGCGGCGTCGTTTTCGAGAAAAGGGCGTCTCAGAATGTTAAAAAATCGGAAAATACTAGATTTTTGGCATACAATAATTTATTTCCTTACCATCGATATCGTATTATTTAGATACCATATGATGGTCCATTAATAGGGCTATCCAACGACACTTTAGTTCTTTTGGTCCGCTATTACCTAAGGGAGAAATCAAGTTTTTCGCAAGTGCGACAATGTTTTTAACTTTTTTTTTTCAATTTTTGAATACTTCCGGTATGGTTATTATTGTCGGTATAGTTTTAATAACCGGTTTGGGCACTAAAATAGCCACAGTGCTCTGTAATGATATATTACATTATCTGATCAGATAAAATGCCCCTGAGAAATCCTAGGTTCAAAAGTGCCAAAAATGCAAAAAATTTAAAATATCGAAAATTAAATTTCAATAACTACATACATATTATACATCGTTAGAATCGTAATTAGGTCAGCTATCTGAATATACAATCGTTTTTTGGAAATCTTTGAAAATAAAAAAATAGCAGAGCATTTTCCAAAATTTCACGATTTTTCGACTTTTTTCGATTTTCAGTCCGTTATTTCACCTATTCCAGATATTTCAAAGTCTTATTGGATGGCTTCATGCAAAATACCTCCGAAAGGACTCTCGATAGAAAAAATTACAAAAAAAGTTGCGGTTAAGTTTTCGAGATACAGGCGTCCAAAAACGCTCCAAATCAGAAAATACTTGATTTTCAGCGTGCCATATTTTGCTGCCTGCTCATCGTATCCGTACGAGTTGGGTATCATACGATAGCACAATCCTAGTGCTGTCCAATGGTACCCTAATTTCTTTAATCCATTGATATCGGGCGGAGAATTCGCGTTTTTCCCCAAAATATCCATTTTTTGCATTTTTTTCAAAATATTGCACATTATTTCGACCACTTCCGGTTTAAGGATTCTTGTCGAAATTGCTTTATACGTTGGTATTGGACTATAACTTCATGTTCTAGAAGTTTCAGAAACGTCAATTCTACCATAAAACGAAACCCGAGCTGACAAAATGGGAAGAAAATTCGAAAAAAATCAAAAAATAAAGGGCGATAACTCTGAATGAAACTTATATTACTGGAATCGGATGGACTTCAGGTATCCAAAAATGTAGGTCAAATTTGAAAATTTTGAAAAATGACAAAAATGGTCTCGTAAACAACATGTTTTCAATTTTCGAACGATAAAAGTCATAGACGAATGTTCGAAATTGAAAAATGTGAGATAGCCGTTGTCTCAGAAAAGATTCAGGGATTCCAAAAATGTAATTTGTTTGAAAATGGATAACGAATTGACGAAACTATGGCCGATTTTCAATTTTTAGACAACGTGCAAAGTTCGGTCACTTCCGGTATGCGCAGAAATTTCAAAAATATTTTATCAAGTAGCCACCACATGGTTTCCCAATAGAAAATCTAATTCCAGATCGATATCTGTTTTCGATCATGGAGATCTAGGCCCCCGCGGTAAATAATAATAATAATAATAATAATAATAATAATAATAATAATTTTAGTAATCTCAATAGGCTTTCAGACGAAAGTCTGAAAGCCTAATTAAGCTTTCATATGTATTACATATGAAAGCTTATTGTTTCTGTTAAATTTATTATTAAGCTTTCATATGTATTACATATGAAAGCTTATTGTTTCTGTTAAAGTTATTATTAAGCTTTCATATTACATATGAAAGCTTATTGTTTCTGTTAAGATTATTAAGCTTTCATATTTCATATGAAAGCTTATTGTTTCTGTTAAGATTATTAAGCTTTCATATTACATATGAAAGCTTATTGTTTCTGTTAAAGTTATTATTATTATTTTTTTTTTTGTGTGTTTTCTGCAAATCGGATTTCTCAGAATCTATCCATAGGATCTTTCTGAAATTTTGACCTACCCCCCCAAAAATGGGGTGCGAACCTTCATTACATATATTTTCGAAACGTTTTACGAATCCGAAATCACCGAATTTTACGAACGAAAAAAATGACAATGCATAGTCGTAACTTTGTTATTTTTTGACCGATTTTACCAATTCTTTTTTCTTTGAATACCTTTAAAAAAATCAATTTCATCTGCAGTTTCACATTTTCGAATTTCGAAAATTCGTCGCTGTGATTTCGAACCGGAAGCTTAGACCAATTTGACAACTTCTTTAATAGTTGTACGATTTTCATGAAATTTAGTATCTAAGTAGATCTTACCGATGTGACTTCAAAAATATAATTAGAAATTTTCTAAATTATCTCCCCTTGACGAAATTAAGGATCAAAATTTTCCAAAAAATCATCGAAATATAGGTCAGAATGACCTGATTTTTTTTTTGGATACTAGATAAGTAATTACTGATTTGTACACAAAATATGGAGTTTGTGGATCGAACCGGAAGTGCCGCCATATTTAAAAGTGAAAAATCAATAAGGCTTTTTTGCTATTTTACTTACAGACTCGGGAGTTATATTTTCTGAATCCTTGTAGGAAGGCCTAAAAAATGTCGCGAATAGAATTTTGATTTCGGTCACGTGATGGTCACCATTTTGAATTGAAAATGAAAAATAGAAGCAATTTGAAGGGTCGGGACTTTGGAACACAATTACTCTCCTTCTAATTAAGCTAGAATGTTCAAACTTGGTGTAGACGTTCACTAGGTCAATGTTATGGTTGATTTTAAAGATGAACATTTTCTGCTTAGGGTAAGCAGAGATAAGCATGCTAATTTGTTGATTCTTTAGGGCACGATAACTTCGGTTATAATGAAGGGAGGGCGGTGAAACTTTTGTCAATAGAGAGTCTAATAGCTAGCCTGTTGTGTGAAATCATTGTATTATTTTTTCTAAATATCAGGGATAGCCGAAAAAAAGAGATTGAAAATCCAAAAAGTCGTATTTTTACAATTTGGAGCATGTTTAGGGGTCTTTCTCGTAAAGTCAACATAATATTTTTTGGGAACTTCTTCTACAAAGAGTCTTATTGGTAGTCTTTTATAAGAAACCATCGATCAACAGTCCAACATATCAGGAGTAGAAGAACAAAAGGATCGAACATTGAAAACGGCACCCTTTCATTGTTAAGCGAAACATGCAGTGTGGGTGACTACAATCTACGCATTTAGTCATCGTATAGAGCTTATTCAACAGTATCGAATTCCAACTGCTTAGGGATATTTTACGTGCACTCCAATGTGTACACGGGACCTTGGTTTTTCGTCCCATCCGAATGACTAGACAGCTGTGCTTGTCAGGCCCTCCGTTCTGCCTCACTGACAAGGGGAACCACGCCGGGAAATCGAGATGCATTTTCTCCGTGCAGAACTTTCAATTCAGGCGAAAACGTTTATTGCATACGATTAAGCTGGTCAGTTGGAGCTTATTTTCAAAAGTTTTGTAATAATCGGTTGGTAATTAAAGTACCGTGCACATTAAACTGTTAAAACAGAAAATTTCGCCCGGTTGAAATGTTTCTTGCTATAAGTCAGCAATTTTCTGAATTCAGGGAGGCTGAATGGCTGAATGGTTAGCATGTGCGCACTGTATCGTAACGTCTGTCATTGAGTCAACGGGCGTCGTTTCGATCTCCAGGTTGCACGTGACATGAAGTATGATGTCCAACCTCGTGGGTTTTCTCCGTGTCCTTCGGTTTCCTCCCAACGGCTAAAGACCTGTACGCGCAAGGGGAGTTTTTAAATAAAATTAAAAACATATGTTAGTCCCGAAATGACCTAGTTTGTGTCGAATGGACATTAGGCCGCATTTCTCTCTTTCTCTTTTTTTTTAAAGTTTTGTAATAATCGGTTGGTAATCAAAGGTACTGTAAAAGTGATAAAACAGAAAATTTCGCCCGGTTGTAATGTTTCTCACTTTAAAGTCAGCAATTTGCCGATTTTAAGGGGCAAACGTTTATTGCGAACGCTTAAGCTGGTCAGGGGGAGCTTATTTTTAAAAGTTTTGTAATATTCGGTTGATAACTAAAGGTACCGTGCAAATTAAACTGTTACAATAGAAAATTTGGCCCGGTTGAAATGTTTCTCGCTGTTGGTCAGCAATTTGCCGATTTTAGGGAGGTTGCGTGGCTGAATGGTTAGCACGTGCGCTCTGTATCATAACGTCTGTCATTGAGTCAACTGGCGTTGTTTCGATTTCTTGGTTGTACGTGACAAGGAGTATGGTCGCCTGTCCAACCTCGTAGGCAGTAACCGCCGCTGCCCGGGTAAAATTTCCCTCATTGCACACTTTATGGCATATGCCCGTCTTCATTAGCCCATTTTAGGAGCAGAACAGTCGGACGTTAAACCCCATTCAATTTCATTTCATTTTCTCTATGTTGCTTATTTATTATAGTGGATAAATATTTTTCTCGTTCTAGCAATTATTTAATTTCTGCATAGAAATCTTGCTTTGGTCAGTTTTTTTATTGCAGAGTGCCATTCTTGTTTAAACAAACATGATCCTTTGTTTAAAACATGCTTGAGAAGTCGTCACGATTTCCTACTTATAACCAAACATATTGGAAATATTAGTCTGGCATTATTAAATCCTAATTTTATTGGTCTTATTTAAAATTAAACTTTCATTTAACTATGAACAACCCTTAACGTGTCTCTTTAAAACTATTAAGTACTCTAAAACAGTAGCTCAACCTTTTGACCTAAACTCATTAATTTACCATTTTGTTGTGAGCGACTTCTTATTCTTCCTATATGACATATTGCACGTGTCTGATTTCAAAGGGGGTTGGGTGGCTGAATGGTTAGCACGCGCACCTGTCAGTGAGTTAACTAGCGTGTTTTCGAATGCCCGGTTGTACGTGACAAGGAGTAAGGTCGCCTGTCCAACCTGCCATTTTTATTTTTTTTTCCCGCCATTTTCATTTCATTTTCTCATCCGTCTCATTACAGTAATACAAGTTTCAGTTATTTCCCTTTAGTTTTCAGATTATTGTTATGCCTGGGTGCAATGTTTCATACTATATTTAGACTTGTAACTTCGCGAGTTTTTGACCAATTTTAATAATTTTTTCTTCTTATCCTTTTATTTAGGATACTTGATACAATCAATGACACGTGACGATGAATATGAAAGCTTTCATATCTGCATGGGACAGTAGCAGATCTAGTTATTATTTTTTTTTTGTGTTTTTCCTGCAAATCGGATTTCACAGAATCTATCCATAGGATGTTTCTGAAACTTTGACCTACCCCCCCCCCCCAAAATGGGCTGTTGATTAAATATATTTTCAAAACGTTTTGCGAATTCGAAATCACCGAATTTTACGAACGAAAAAACTGACAATGCATAGTCGTAACTTTTGACCGATTTTACTAATCCTTTTTACTTTGAATACCTTTTAAAAAATCATTTTCATCTGCAGTTTCACATTTTCGAATTTCGAAAATTCGTCGCTGTGATTTCGAACCGGAAGTTTAGACCAATTTGACAACTTCTTTAATAGTTGTACGATTTTTATGAAATTTAGAATATAAGTAGATCTTACCAATGTGACTTCAAAAATATAATGAGAAATTTTCTAAATTATCTCCCCTTGGTGAAATTAAGGATCAAAGTTTTCAAAAAAATCGTCGAAATATAGGTCAGAATGATCTGAAAATTTTTTCCGATACTCGACAAGTAATTACTGATTCCTACACAAAATATGGAGTTTGTCGATTTAACCGGAAATGCCACCATCTTGAAACATGAGAATTCCCCAAGGCTTTTTTGCTATCTTACTTACAGACACGGGAGTTATATTTTCTGAATCCTTGAAGGATGGCCCAAAAATCGCAGGGAGCAGAATTTTGATTTAGGTCAACTGATGGTTGCCATTTTGAAGTGAATATGAAATGTAGTAGCAATTTGAAGGGCCGAGACTTTGAAACACAATAACTCTCCTTCTAATTGAGCTAGAATGTTCAAACTTGGTGTAGACGTTCACGAGGTCAATGTCATGATTGAGTGCAAAGATGAGCATTTTCTGCCTAGGGTAAGCAGAGATAAGCATGCTGATTTGTTGATTCTTTAGGGCACAATAACTTCGGTTATAATGAAGGGAGGGTGATGAAACTCTTGTCAATCGAGAGCCTAATAGCTAGCCTGTTGTGTGAAATCATTGTATCATTTTTTTTAAATATCAGCGGTAGCAGAAAAAAGAGATCTAAAATCCAAAAAGTCGTATTTTTACGATTTGGAGCATTTTAAAAGGTCCTTTTCTCTAAAGTCAACATAATATTTTGGGAAACTTCTTCTACAAAGAGTCTTATTGGTAGTCTTTTATATGAAACCATCGATCAACAGTCCAAAATATCAGGAGTAGTAGAATAAAAGGATCGAAAATTGAAAACCGCACCCTTTCATTGTTAAGCAAAACATGCAGTGTCGGTGGCTACAATCTGCACATTTAGTCATCGTATAGAGCTTATTCAACAATATCGAATTCCAACTGCTAAGGAATCTTTTACGTGCACTCCAATGTGTACACGGCGGATGGGGGGACGCGCCAGAATATCGAGATGAACTTTCTCGGCCAGTGCAGGGATCCAACACCCGACCTCCTGGCTAGCAGGCCAACGCCTTAGCCACATAGTGTGGACACCCATTGTACATTTCATCCGTCAAATCAAATCATTTCATTGCATTAGACCAATAATTAATTATTCTTAATTTAAAACTTTATTTTAAAATTAGTCTGGCATTATTAAATCTCTTTAAAACAATTAAATACAAAAAACAAAAAAAAATCTATAAGCAGGTCAATTCAGGTAAGTATAACTACGGGTTCTGTCCACCTTCTCTCGTCTACGACCATACCACGTTGAAAACATCAGTTCTCGTCCGATCACTGAAGTTAAGCAACGTCGGGCCCGGTTAGTACTTGGATGGGTGACCGCCTGGGAACACCGGGTGCTGTAGACGCCTCTTTGCCCTGATTCTTCGTGAAAAAATCAATTTTCCGCCAATCAGGCCACAGCGCGCACTCTTTTGCACCACTCCAGCTCTCCGATCGGTCCGTCTCCTCAGGGAAAAAGACACAAAAAGAATTTGAGTAAGCACAAGTATGGGTTCTGTCCACACGGTAACATGCATAGTGTGTAGAAATGTCGTCAGAGCTTTTAGTATTGGGCTTCTGCGTTAGAAAATCCTCTGAGCAGGTAGTAAAGCTTAATTATGGTTACTATTAATGAAAACTAGTGAGAAATATACGTGTTGTCAGTTGTCGCTTAAACCCGTCAGTACTTGTACCGTACGTCAGTATTTCTGTTAATGGTCAGTAATAATCATACGGTGAGTATGTGAGTTAATTGGTTAGTATTCCTTACTTCTGTCAGTATGTAAAAAATACGTGAGTAATTAAATAAACGTGAGTTTATCTAAACATATCACTATTGAGGCACGTACGGTAGAAATTGACGAAAGCGTGACTAATTAAGAAAACGTCACTATTTGAGCTACCGCTCACTATCTGAGTATAACCGCCAGTTACCTTTGATGTGCGTTAGTAATTGGAAACGGCGCCAGTAGAGCGTGAAATCGTTAACTATATACATTTCTGGTGAGTATTGTTACTATATGTAATTTAACTTCCCGTTAAATTGTCGCCACCTTCTGAATAAAATATTAATTATTTATTATTATTCTCTAATCAGAAAATGTTTTATTTTTTTTTTTGTAACAATAATGGATGGTAGTGAACATGGGTATTTTCCGGTTATTGCCGTAGTTTGCAGAATACTGTTTTTAAACCATAACGGGTGTATTTTTCGGCGATTTCCATAACCGCCGTAGTTTGCAGAATACGGGGCAATATGTAGTTTGCAGAATACGAGGCAATGTGTAGTTTGCAGAATACGGGGCAATGTGTATAGTGTTATCTCATTTACAATTTATATTTATTCTCGTTCATGCAGATTAGCACTTGTTTTGGGACGTGCGGCGCTTTAATATCTGTATGGTTTACATTGGAATCACAACTAATGGTTAAAAAACATCACCAACACAAATCTGTTTTCACTAATTTTATTGAAACAGATAACATGATAGCATATAACAGAAATAATGAATTTCAAACATACGCATACAAGCTGAAATTCTTAGCACTGAAGAATCGTGTGCATACCGGACTGGTGTGAGGCATCGCACATCTTGGGTTGTCGCTTATCGTGAAATAGTTCCAAATCTTACTACTTCACTTTAGTTTTATCTAGATCACTGCTGGTATTGTCTGGATACTTAATCATTATGAATAGAAGTATTGGAAAAGGCGGGTAAATATACCGCATGGTTTACGTGTGAGTAGCATGAAAGATGAAAGGGAGGATATCCCTTTGATGTCACAAGATTGACATTCCAGCTTCTAGACGCCAGTGAAAATTTAGAAATAATTTAGTGATTTCTTTTGTTATGCAAGGCTACTTTAAGAATTTAGACATAATATGTATCAACAAATAATAATTTATGATATAGATCATACTTTATTTATTAATAATATTACAAACAAATAAGTTCCCATTAGATGGTTTATAGTTCTCGAAATGACGAAAGAATGTCACGTGATTGCTCTTCGCTTTGATGTTTCATTCATTGCCGCGTGAACCTTTCAGTTCAGACACCTCTTATAGACATACAGATGCCAATCATTTTAGGAATTACATCGGAATCAACACTAGTTACTATAGTACTTATAGTAACTATCGACTATCAACACGTGACATATTATAATCTCGATTTTATTTAATGATACAGCAAACAATGAACGTCCGCTTGACAAGATAGATGGAGTGTATTTGTGATTGCGTAGGAAGCGTGACACAATTTCATTTCTTCAAAAACGCGGCGTTTGTGCTTGATAACCGAGGTAAAATAGCACCATGCGTTCCTGACTAACAGTGACGTTCATCTACAAGGATTATTATGTTATTCGAGACATTTCAATGTGTAATAGTTTTATATCCACCACTATCGGTAATTATATGTATCAGTCGATATTATATGTTGCTGTCAATATCTGATATCGGTAAAACTGATAGGTGTCATATCGGACCATCACTATAAATATATTTAGGACCTAGAAATTAACCCAAATAGGTCGCAACGCATATAATAATGTAAACTGATTGTATATGAGCTAATTTACATTCAATTGTTTCCATTTTGACTCTAATGTCAAATCAGTTACGTTCAGTGAAATACGGCATGGACCTGAACCCAACCATGTCATATATTTGTTAATGTTTGTTTAATATTTCGCTCGGTGTAAGAATTTAGAACCAAAGAGAAGAGTCCATACATATTATAGGTCCAACGCGACGAGAATATACATTCACTTGATACACTCACTCCGTTCATTTGACACCTCCCTCTTTGTTAGGATAAACTGGTGATTTGGCGACGAACAGTATCTGATCAGCTCAATTTATCTCGACAACCAGTGTCTGGAATGCTGCATTGCTGCATTTCCAACAGTTTATTTCACAAAATATTTTGGTGAATATATTCATTCACATTGAGTCACTCACCCCGCCCGTTTGACACTTGCCTCTGGTCGGATAAACTAGTGATTTTCGAGAAAAAGCAAGTTAAAGTTATTGTTAGATTTTAACACTATATCACGTAACAACCATGTCATATATTTGTTAATGTTTGTTTAATATTTTGCTCGGTGTTAGAATTCAGAATCAAAGAGAATAGTAATATAGGTCTTGTATATTAAATCTTTTATGGGATTAAATTCTGTTAATCTCACCACTTAATTAGCACCTTTGTGTTATAGTGCTCAAGAGATTAAGAATGTTGATTGGCTAGGTTTATCACCTCAATAGAGCGTGAAATCATTAACTATATAAATTTCTGTTCTGTTTATTGATAAACTGTATCATTAAAAGACAATTTGTTACCGGTGTGACTATTGTACAAAATCTCAAACGACAATTTCGGATATGTAAGTGACAAATTTTAAGAAATAAAAATGCTCTATAAATTTGTTTGAAATCTTTAACAAAAGTTTTGCTATTGTGTTTTCAATTTCTTGAAATTTCCCGTGTTTAGAATTGTCTCAGTTTTGAATATGTAATATTGTGTAGTTATAAATGTGTTTTTTTAGGGGATGATGTTCAATGTTCCTTTAGAAGTATTTCTATCAGCCTTTTGTTTTAATCAAGAATTAATCGCACAGGATATCCACATGAAAAATATCCCAAGATCGAACGTCGGACATGGTTTTACTATTTCACCGTTACATGCAATGTATCAATTATATTTATCGTGTGCTAAATAAAGCAATTTCTAAATTATTAATAGAATCTTCTGTGCTCATAATTTCGAATTACTTGAATGAAATTTATTATTTTTCTGTAAAGTACGATCATATTGTATTTTAACATAGTGTATCGTACCTTATTATATGCTATTATTATTTTCATCGTTATTTATATTGTTTCATTGCTATATATATTGTTTAATAGCTATTATTTTCCAAAAGTAAATAGATAATCACACGATTCTTCGGTGTTCAGAATTTCAGCGTGTATATATGTGTATGAAGTTCAATATTATCTGCTATCATAATCTGTTTCAATAAAATTACCGAAAACAGATTTGTGTTGATGATCTTCTTAAACCATTAGTTCTGATTCCAAATTTACTAATCCTTACCGCGCCACCTACCCCAAAATATGTGCCAACCCGCATGTAACGAGAATACATATAAATCGTAATATACATGTATATTGCGCCGTATTCTGCATGGGAACCCCGTTGTAAGAACGTGAACGGGTACAGATAATGTGACGAATCAAACCTCGCCACTGAGCATTTAAATTCATAGTTATATATGAAGTGGACTCTGTCTCATCCGAACTCTGATAACTGCATTTAGAGATCGATCTATCTAACTATCTTTGGCGTTTTTCTGCAAACTACGGCGGTAAGCAAAATTGCCGACAAATAGTCCCTTTACTCATTGCCACCAATTATGGTTTAAAATATCTCCTCCGATACGAGAATATTAATAAATAATTTTAATTACGAGAATATTAATAAATAATTTTAATTTTAATTATTTATTAATATTCTCGAATCGGAGGAGATATTCAGGTTAGTAATAAAAATATTATGATCACTTACAGTAACAATACTCGCCAGTATTTTATATAGTTACTGATTTCACGCTCTACTGGCGTCAGGTCCAATTACCGACGCACATCAAAGGTAACTGGGGGTTATACTCGGATAGTGAGCGGTAGCTCAAATAGTGACGTTTTCTTAATTAGTCACGCTTTCGTCAATTTCTCTCGCACGTGCCTCAATAGTATTATGTTTGGATAAACTCACGTTTGTTTAATTACTCACGTTATTTTTACATACTGACAGAAGTAAGGAATACTCACCGTATGATTATTACTGACCATTAACAGAAATACTGACGTACGGTACAAGTACTGACGGGTTTAAGTGACAACTGACAACACGTATATTTCTCACTAGTTTTCATTAATAGTAACCATAATTAAGCTTTACTACTTGCTCAGAGGATTTTCTAACGCAAAAGCCCAATACTAAAAGGTCTGACGTCATTTCTACACAATATGCACCTTGCAGTGCCGCCTTCTCTCTTCTACGGCCAAACCACTTTGAAAACACCAGTTCTCGTCCGATCACTGAAGTTAAGCAACGTTGGGCCCGGTCAGTACTTCGATGGGTGAGCGCCTGGGAACACCGGGTGCTGTGGACGCCTTTTTAAAACCGACAAAAACCTCCCAAAAAATCAATAAGCGGGTCAATTCAGGAAAGTATAACTACGGGTTCTGTCCACCTTCTCTCGTCTAAGGCCACACCACGTTGAAAACATCAGTTCTCGTCCGATCACTGAAGTTAAGCAACGTCGGGCCCAGTTAGTATTTGGATGGGTGAACACCGGGTGCTGTAGACGTCTTTTTGCCCTAAACTCGTTAATTTACCATTTTGTTGTGAGCGTCTTGTTATTCTTCCTATATGACATATTGCACGTTTCTGATTTCAAACGTGGGTTGGGCGGCTGAATGGTTAGCACGCGCGCCTGTACGTGACAAGGAGTAAGGTCGCCTGTCCAAACTGCCATTTTTAATTTTTTTCCGGCAATTTTCATTTCATTTTCTCATCCGTCTCATTACAGCAATACAAATTTCGGTTATTTCCCTTTAGTTTTCAGATTATTGTTATGCTTGGGTGCAATGTTTCATACTATATTTAGACTTGTAATTTTGGGAGTTTTTGACCAATTTTGATAATTTTTTCCTCTTATCCTTTTATTTAGGATACTTGATACAATCAATGACACGTGACGATGAATATGAAAGCTTTCATATCTGCATGGGACAGTAGCAGATCTAGTTATTATTTTTTTTTTTTGTGTATTTTCTGCAAATCGTATTTCTCAGAATCTAACCATGGGATCTTTCTAAAACTTTGACCTACCCCCCCCCCAAAAAAATGGGGTGCGAACGTTGTTTAAATATATTTTCAAAACGTTTTACGAATCCGAAATCACCGAATTTTACGAACGAAAAAACTGACAATGCATAGTCGTAACTTTGTTATTTTTTGACCGATTTTACTAATTCTTTTTTCTTTGAATACCTTGAAAAAAATCATTTTCATCTGCAGTTTCACATTTTCGAATTTCGAAAATTCGTCGCTGTGATTTCGAACCGGAAGTTTAGACCAATTTGACAACTTCTTTAATAGTTGTACGATTTTCATGAAATTTAGTATACAAGTAGATCTTACCGATGTCACTTCAAAAATATAATTAGAAATTTTCTAAATTATCTCCCCTTGGTGAAATTATGGATCAAAGTTTTCAAAAAAATCGTCGAAATATAGGTCAGAATGACCTAATTTTTTTTTTCGATACTAGACAAGGAATTACTGATTCGTACACAAAATATGGAGTTTGTCGATCGAACCGGAAGTGCCGCCATATTTAAAAGTGAAAAATCAATAAGGCTTTTTTGCTATTTTACTTACAGACTCGGGAGTTATATTTTCGGAATCCTTGAAGGAATGCCTAAAAATCTATCGGATCAGAATTTTGATTTCGGTCATGTGATGGTCACAATTTTGAATTGAAAATGAAAAATAGAAGCAATTTGAAAGGCCCGGACTTCGGAACACAATAACTCTCCTTCTAATTAAGCTAGATTGTCCAAACTTGGTGTAGACGTTCACTAGGTCAATGTTATGATTGAGTTCAAAGATGAGCATTTTCTGCTTAGGGTAAGCAGAGATAAGCATGCTGATTTGTTATTCTTTAGGGCACGATAACTTCGGTTATAATGAAGGGAGGGCGGTGAAACTTTTGTCAATAGAGAGTCTAATGGGTAGCCTGTTGTGTGAAATGATTGTATCATTTTTTTTAAATATCAGGGATAGCCGAAAAAAAGAGATTGAAAATCCAAAAAGTCGTATTTTTACAATTTGGAGCATGTTTAGAGGTCTTTCTCGTAAAGTCAACATACTATTTTTTGGGAACTTCTTCTACAAAGAGTCTTATTGGTAGTCTTTTATATGAAACCATCGATCAACAGTCCAACATATCAGGAGTAGAAGAACAAAAGCGAAACATGCAGTGTGGGTGACTACAATCTACGCATTTAGTCATCGTATAGAGTTTATTCAACAGTATCGAATTCCAACTGCTTAGGGATATTTTACGTGCACTCCAATGTGTACACGGGACCTTGTTTTTTCGTCCCATCCGAAAGACTAGACAGCTGTGCTTGTCAGGCCCTCCGTTCTGCCTCACTGACAAGGGGAACCACGCCGGGAAATCGAGATGAACTTTTTCCGTGGCGAACTTTCAATTCAGGCAAAACGTTTATTGCATACGATTAAGCTGGTCAGTTGGAGCTTATTTTCAAAAGTTTTGTAATAATCGGTTGGTAATTAAAGTACCGTGCACATTAAACTGTTAAAACAGAAAATTTCGCCCGGTTGAAATGTTTCTTGCTATAAGTCAGCAATTTTCCGAATTCAGGGAGGCTGGATGGCTGAATGGTTAGCATGTGCTCGCTGTATCGTAACGTTTGTCATTGAGTCAACGGGCGTCGTTTTGATCTCCAGGTTGCACGTGACATGGTGTATGATGTCCAACCTCGTGGGTTTTCTCTGTGTTCTTCGGTTTCCTCCCAACGGCTAAAGACCAGTACGTGCAAGGAGAGTTTTTAAATAAAATTAAAAAACATATGTTAGTCCCGAAATGACCTAGTTTGTGTCGAATGGACGTTAGGCCGCATTTCTCTCTTTCTCTTTTTAAAGTTTTGTAATAATCGGTTGGTAATCAAAGGTACTGTTAAAGTGATAAAACAGAAAATTTGGCCCGGTTGTAATGTTTCTCACTTTAAAGTCAGCAATTTGTCGATTTTAAGGGGCAAACATTTATTGCGAACGATTAAGCTGGTCAGGGGGAGCTTATTTTTAAAAGTTTTGTAATATTCGGTTGATAACTAAAGGTACCGTGCAAATTAAACTGTTAAAATAGAAAATTTGGCCCGGTTGAAATGTTTCTCGCTGTATGTCAGCAATTTGCCGATTTTAGGGAGGTTGCGTGGCTGAATGGTTAGCACGTGCGCTCTGTATCATAACGTCTGTCATTGAGTCAACTGGCCTTGTTTCGATTTCTTGGTTGTACGTGACAAGGAGTATGGTCGCCTTACCAACCTCGTAGGCCGTAACGCCGCTGCCCGGGTAAAATTTCCCTCATTGCACACTTTATGGCGTATGCCCATCTTCATTAGCCCATTGTAGGAGCAGAACAGTAGGACGTTAAACCCCTTTCAATTTCATTTCATTTTCTCTATGTTGCTTATTTATTATAGTGGATAAATATTTTTCTGGTTCTAGCAATTATTTAATTTGTGCATAGAAATCTCTGGCCAGTTTTTTTTTGCAGAGTGCCATTCTTGTATATTGCAGTCTATGACCCTTTGTTTAAAACTGGCTTAAGAAGTCGTCACGATTTCCTACTTATAACCAAACATATTGGAAACCATAATTATATAACATATCTTGGAAGCCCGATTACAGCTATACAAGTTTCAGTTATTTCCCTTTAGTTTAAAGATTATTTTTCTGCCCGGGTGCAATGTTTCTCACTACATTTAAATTTGTAAATTTGTGAGTTTTTGACCGATTTTGATATTATGTCTTTATAATTTTCCAAATCTACATATTTAACGTACATATTCAAACAGTTGAGTTCAACCTGATTCAAAAAGTTTTAGTTTTGTTCAAAGTTATCTCATTTAATTTTTCGATGTTTTCTTACCATTTTCATTTCTTTTTTCTGAAAGTTTTGAAATCGGAAGTCATCCAGATTACAGCAACACAAGTATCAGTTACTTCCCTTTAGTTTTCAGATTACTCAATGTTTCATACTATATTTAGACTTGTAACTGCGCGAGGTTTTGAACAATTTTGATAGTTTGTTATTCTTATCCTTTTATTTGACATACTTGATATAATCGATGACACGTGGCGATGAATATGAAAGCTTTCATATCTGCATGGGACAGTAGCAGATCTAGTTATTATTATTTTTTTTTTGTGTGTGTTTTCTGCAAATCGGATTTCTCAGAATCTATCCATAGGATCTTTCTGAAATTTTGACCTACCCCCCCCCCCAAAATGGGATGCGAACCTTGATTAAATGTATTTTCAAAACGTTTGACGAATCCGAAACCACCGAATTTTACGAACGAATGCATTTGACCTACAATGCTGTAACTTTGTGACTATTTGATCTATTTTACTAATTCTTTTTTGTTTGAGTATCCTAAGACATTTACTTCAAATCTGCAATTTCGGATATTCGAATTTCGAAAATTCGTCGCTGTGATTTCGAACCGGAAGTTTACACCAACTCGACAACTTCTTTAGTATTTGTACGATTTTCATGAAATTTAATATGTAAGTAGGCCTTAATGATGCGACTTGAAAAATGACTTTAGAAATTTTCTAACTTATCTCCCCTTGGTGAAATTAAGGATCAAAGTTTTCAAAAAAATCGTCGAAATATAGGTCAGAATGACCTAGTTTTTTTTCGATACTAGACAAGGAATTACTGATTCGTACACAAAATATGGAGTTTGTCGATCGAACCGGAAGTGCCACCATCTTTAAACGTGAAAAATCAATAAGGCTTTTTTGCTATTTTACTTACAGACTTGGGAGTTATATTTTCTGAATCCTTGATGGAAGGCCTAAAAAATGTCGCGAATAGAATTCTGATTTAGGTCAACCGGGAGTCACCATTTTGAATTGAAAATGAAAAATAGAAGCAATTTGAAGGGCCGAGACTTTGGAGCACAATAAATCTCATTCTAATTAAGCTAGAATGTTCAAACTTGTTGTAGACGTTCAATAGGTCAATGTTATGATTGAGTTCAAAGATGAGCATTTTTTGCTTAGGGTAAGCAGAGATAAGCATGCTGATTTGTTGACTCTTTAGGGCACGATAACTTCGGTTATAATGAAGGGAGGGCGGTGAAACTTTTGTCAATAGAGAGTCTAATAGCTAGCCTGTTGTGTGAAATCATTGTATCACTTTTTTTAAATATCAGGGATAGCCGAAAAAAAGAGATTGAAAATCCAAAAAGTCGTATTTTTACAATTTTGGAGCATGTTTAGAGGTCTTTCTCGTAAAGTCAACATACTATTGGGAACTTCTTCTACAAAGAGTCTTATTGGTAGTCTTTTATATGAAACCATCGATCAACAGTCCAACATATCAGGAGTAGAAGAACAAAAGGATCGAACATTGAAAACGGCACCCTTTCATTGTTAAGCGAAACATGCAGTGTGGGTGACTACAATCTACGCATTTAGTCATCGTATAGAGTTTATTCAACAGTATCGAATTCCAACTGCTTAGGGATATTTTACGTGCACTCCAATGTGTACACGGGACCTTGGTTTTTCGTCCCATCCGAAGGACTAGACAGCTGTGCTTGTCAGGCCCTCCGTTCTGCCTCACTGACAAGGGGAACCACGCCGGGAAATCGAGATGAACTTTTTCCGTGGCGAACTTTCAATTCAGGCAAAACGTTTATTGCATACGATTAAGCTGGTCAGTTGGAGCTTATTTTCAAAAGTTTTGTAATAATCGGTTGGTAATTAAAGTACCGTGCACATTAAACTGTTATAACAGAAAATTTCGCCCGGTTGAAATGTTTCTTGCTATAAGTCAGCAATTTTCCGAATTCAGGGAGGCTGGATGGCTGAATGGTTAGCATGTGCTCGCTGTATCGTAACGTTTGTCATTGAGTCAACGGGCGTCGTTTCGATCTCCAGGTTGCACGTGACATGGTGTATGATGTCCAACCTCGTGGGTTTTCTCTGTGTTCTTCGGTTTCCTCCCAACGGCTAAAGACCAGTACGTGCAAGGGGAGTTTTTAAATAAAATTAAAAACATATGTTAGTCCCGAAATGACCTAGTTTGTGTCGAATGGACGTTAGGCCGCATTTCTCTCTTTCTCTTTTTAAAGTTTTGTAATAATCGGTTGGTAATCAAAGGTACTGTTAAAGTGATAAAACAGAAAATTTGGCCCGGTTGTAATGTTTCTCACTTTAAAGTCAGCAATTTGTCGATTTTAAGGGGAAAACGTTTATTGCGAACGATTAAGCTGGTCAGGGGGAGCTTATTTTTAAAAGTTTTGTAATAATCGGTTGATAACTAAAGGTACCGTGCAAATTAAACTGTTAAAATAGAAAATTTGACCCGGTTGAAATGTTTATCGCTGCAGGTCAGCAATTTGCCGATTTTAGGGAGGTTGCGTGGCTGAATGGTTAGCACGTGCGCTCTGTATCATAACGTCTGTCATTGAGTCAAGTGGCCTTGTTTCGATTTCTTGGTTGTACGTGACAAGGAGTATGGTCGCTTTACCAACCTCATAGGCCGTAACGCCGCTGCCCTGGTAAAATTTCCCTCATTGCACACTTTATGGCGTATGCCCGTCTTCATTAGCCCATTGTAGGAGCAGAACAGTAGGACTTTAAACCCCATTCAATTTCATTTTATTTTCTCTATGTTGCTTATTTATTATAGTGGATAAATATTTTTCTGGTTCTAGCAATTGTTTAATTTCTGCATAGAAATCTCTGGCCAGTTTTTTTATTGCAGAGTGCCATTCTTGTATATTGCAGTCTATGACCCTTTGTTTAAAACATGCTTAAAAAGTCGTCACGATTTCCTACTTATAACCAAACATATTGGAAACCATAATTATATAACATATCTTGGAAGCCCGATTACAGCTATACAAGTTTCAGTTATTTCCCTTTAGTTTAAAGATTATTTTTTTACCCGGGTGCAATGTTTCTCACTACATTTAAATTTGTAACTTTGTGAGTTTTTGACCGATTTTGATATTATGTCTTTATAATTTTCCAAATCTACACATTTAACGTACATATTCAAACAGTTGAGTTCAACCTGATTCAAAAAGTTTTAGTTTTGTTCAAAGTTATCTCATTTAATTTTTCGATGTTTTCTTACCATTTTCATTTCATTTTTTCTGAAAGTTTTGAAATCGGAAGTCATCCCGATTACAGCAACACAAGTATCAGTTATTTCCCTTTAGTTTTCAGATTACTCAATGTTTTATACTATATTTAGACTTGTAACTTCGCGAGTTTTTGACCAATTTTGATAGTTTGTTATTCTTATCCTTTTATTTGAGATACTTGATATAATCGATGACACGAGACGATGAATATGAAAGCTTCCATATCTGCATGGGACAGTAGCAGATCTAGTTTTTTTTGTTACGGTGAAATTTTTCTGCCGGCAACGGAAGTGACGTAATATTAACAAAAACTACAATTTGGACAGTTCTGTACCACTTTTTGAAAGCAAATGTTATTTTTTTCAAAACTGATATAACTAAAAGGATGCACCCTGCAAAGGTGCACAAAATCTTTAGCTCAGATTTTTTAATTCCAATTTCATTTTCGGGCAATTTCGAATAAAATGTAAAATAAAGTGTAAAATTCAGTTGTTTGCAATTCATTCAGCGTCTTCATATTTTGAAATATTTATTTGTTATTTTCATAAACTCGTAGAATTAAGCCAGACGAAGAGAATGTATGAGAAAATTAGTTTGTAATATGAGCAGTTGCCGAGAAATATGCAATTTTGCATGCATCACTTTTCATGTTATTTTGCCTATAAAGGAGGGAATTATTATTCGATTTGCAATATTTTTTTTTCCATTTGATGCTTAATGCCATTTTGGACTAGGTCAAGTCAATTTTACATTTTCACTGTGACCGGAAATGACGTCATTTGGGCAAAAACTGTATTTTTAACCTAAAAAACAAATATTTTATTAAAATGAGTCTGTCTTATAATATTTTTAGAATTATGATATTTGATTCCCATCAACGAATAGAATGAAGCCATACGACCATACAGATACCACAAAATGGTTTCTAACTTGTACGGTTACAGAGAAATAGGCGATCTTCTATAAGTCACTTTTCAAGGGTTTTCGTCTATAAAAGTGTCAATAATTATACGATTTTAATAATGTTTTTACCATTTGATGCCTTATGCCATTTATGACTTCTATGAACTAAATTAACATTTTCAATATCACCGGAAGTAATGTAATTTTTGCAAAAAACGTATTTTTAGCCTTTAAAACAAACATTTTTTTGAAGGGATTTATATTTATCATTCGTTTAACTTTATAACGTCTAACTCTAATGGGCAGTAAGATTGAATCAATACCATCATATTGATATCAAGAAAAGGCTTGTAGCATGTTCCCTTGTCGAATAATAGCCAATTTTCCCAGGGTCACTTTTAAGTTTTTTACCTTCTTAATTTCAGTTTATGGATTATAGGTTAATTATTTATTGCCTGATATGATAAAACAAAGTTTGTATTTTGTATGTTGCGAATTTTCGACTTATTTTTCACTTATAAAAATTTCTTTCGGCACCGGAAGTGACGTAATTTTGCCATAATTTACAATTTTGATCGGTCTTTTCGCCAGTAAATATTACTTTAACATATGGTAGAGGGTGTCATTGAAGCAAAACAACTAAAGTATAGTTTGGTAGCTCAATGGATCGGCTATGGTATAATAAACTTTCTGTATGATTCCTGAAAGCCGGTTCAGTGCTGCTTGCAGGTCTAGTTATTATTAGGGTTTCACACTATTGTTTTTGTTAAAATTATTATTCTTATTATTATTATTCTTCTTTTTTTTTGAGTAGATCTCAGCAACTGCTTGTCGCATCGTTACGATTTCTTCGGTTTTACTGGGAAAGTGGGTGTGACTTAGAGGATAAAGCTATTTTGAACGTTCTGCGACAATGCGAAATGTTCGAAATCACCAAATTATCGTTTTTTAAAATATTGCAGTAATTTTAACAATAATCATTGAATTTTAACTTTCGATACATTTTGGCATAGCCGGAGACAGGGCACATAGCTACACTACTTTCGATTTTTGATTTTCGGTAAATCTTCAAAGATATTAGGCGCCAAATTTTGAAAATTTAAAATTTTACAAAAATTCTTTTTATTTATGAATATTTTTTAGTCGTATTATGCACAGAATTAAAGGGTCATCTGACTAGTGCAAAAATGTTAAAGAATTTTGTCTCAGTAATTTACCTTGGCCGCCATTGGCTAATTCAGTTTTTAAGTCCTAGATTAATTTTTTATTGTTCGATTTGTATAAAACAAAGTTCATATGCTTCGTTGTATCAATTGTCATTTTTTTTATTACCAAAAGTTTTATCTGTCGGCACCGGAAGTGGCATAATTTTACCAAAAACTACAATTTTGACAGTTATTTTCCTTCTTCGAAAACAAATATTATTTTTTGGAAAAATTATTTGACTCAAAGAGTGTGCCCTTTCAAGGCGCAAAAAATGTAGGAAGCAGTTTTTTTAATTTCGATTTCATTTTCGAGCAAATTCGATTAAGAGGCTAAAAATGGTGTAAAATTGGCCTATTTACAACCTATTCAGGCTTTTCAGATTTTAAAATATTTCTTCGTAACTTTTATAAACTTGTAGCTATAATCCATACGAAGAAAATGTATGTTAAAATTCGTTTGTACTATAAGCAGTTACCAAGAAATGGGCAGTTCTGTACAAGTCACTGTTTTCGTTATTTTGCCTGTAAAATAGTCAATTATGATTGGATTTTTATAAAAGTGACATCATTTGATTCAAAAAGCACGTAGCGTCATATCAAGTTGATTACAAAACACCGGAAGTGACATCATTTGGTCAAAAAATGCATTTTAAACTTTTTAAATCAATGTTTTATTCAACCAAGAATAACTTAATATGTATTAATAATTTTAACTTTTGGTTTAAATTCACATATAAACACAACTCATATGGTCATATACATATCATAAAATTGTTTCTAACTTGTTCGGTTGCCGAGAAATAGACGGTTTTCTACAGGTCACTTTTGAAGGATTTGGCGCCATAAAAGTGTCAATTATTATTCGATTTTCATAAACGTTACACCATGTTATACCTAATGCCATTTGGGATTTCATACAAGTAATTTAAGATTTTCATTATCACCGGAAGTAACGTCATTTTGGCAAAAACTGAATTTTTAGCCTTCAAAACAGATATTTTATTCAAATGAGTCTGTTTTGAAATCTTTTTCAAATTATGGTATTTGATGCCAATCAACAAATAGAATGAACCCATACGATCATACAGATACCACAAAATGGTTTCTAACTTGTACGGTTGCAGAGAAATAGCAGATTTTCTACAAGTCACTTTTCAAGTTTTTTGGTCGTTAAAAGTGGCAATTATTATTCGATTTACATAAAATTGTCACTATATGATATCGTATGCCATTTCTGATTTCATAAGACTAATTGAACATTTTCATTAACACCGGAAGTAATTTAATTTTGTCAAGATCATTTACAAGTAACAAATGTATAAAATGACTTGATATTGCTGGATTGATTGGTTGATTCTACGTCCATTTTATTTGTGTGCAATGTTAATTTGGAAACCTGTTTAGTGGTTTTGTTGGTACCGGAAGTGACATATCTTCAAATGTAACTTGGCACCGAAAGTGACATGTTTAAGAGTAACTTGGCACCAGTGAAACCCGTCATTCCTGCATGCAGGTCTAGTTAGGCTTTCAGACTTTCGTCTGAAAGCCTATTGAGATTACTAAAATTATTATTATTATTATTATTATTATTATTATTTACCGCGGGGGCCTAGATCTCCATGATCGAAAACAGATATCGATCTGGAATTAGATTTTCTATTGGGAAACCATGTGGTGGCTACTTGATAAAATATTTTTGAAATTTCTGCGCATACCGGAAGTGACCGAACTTTGCACGTTGTCTAAAAATTGAAAATCGGCCATAGTTTCGTCAATTCGTTATCCATTTTCAAACAAATTACATTTTTGGAATCCCTGAATCTTTTCTGAGACAATGGCTATCTCACATTTTTCAATTTCGAACATTCGTCTATGACTTTTATCGTTCGAAAATTGAAAACATGTTGTTTACGAGACCATTTTTGTCATTTTTCAAAATTTTTAAATTTGACCTACATTTTTGGATACCTGAAGTCCATCCGATTCCAGTAATATAAGTTTCATTCAGAGTTATCGCCCTTTATTTTTCGATTTTTTTCGAATTTTCTTCCCATTTTGTCAGCTCGGGTTTCGTTTTATGGTAGAATTGACGTTTCTGAAACTTCTAGAACATGAAGTTATAGTCCAATACCAACGTATAAAGCAATTTCGACAAGAATCCTTAAACCGGAAGTGGTCGAAATAATGTGCAATATTTTGAAAAAAATGCAAAAAATGGATATTTTGGGGAAAAACGCGAATTCTCCGCCCGATATCAATGGATTAAAGAAATTAGGGTACCATTGGACTGCACTAGGATTGTGCTATCGTATGATACCCAACTCGTACGGATACGATGAGCAGGCAGCAAAATATGGCACGCTGAAAATCAAGTATTTTCTGATTTGGAGCGTTTTTGGACGCCTGTATCTCGAAAACTTAACCGCAACTTTTTTTGTAATTTTTTCTATCGAGAGTCCTTTCGGAGGTATTTTGCATGAAGCCATCCAATAAGACTTTGAAATATCTGGAATAGGTGAAATAACGGACTGAAAATCGAAAAAAGTCGAAAAATCGTGAAATTTTGGAAAATGCTCTGCTATTTTTTTATTTTCAAAGATTTCCAAAAAACGATTGTATATTCAGATAGCTGACCTAATTACGATTCTAACGATGTATAATATGTATGTAGTTATTGAAATTTAATTTTCGATATTTTAAATTTTTTGCATTTTTGGCACTTTTTAACCTAGGATTTCTCAGGGGCATTTTATCTGATCAGATAATGTAATATATCATTACAGAGCACTGTGGCTATTTTAGTGCCCGAACCGGTTATTAAAACTATACCGACAATAATAACCATACCGGAAGTATTCAAAAAATGAAAAAAAAGGTTAAAAACATTGTCGCACTTGCGAAAAACTTGATTTCTCCCTTAGGTAATAGCGGACCAAAAGAACTAAAGTGTCGTTGGATAGCCCTATTAATGGACCATCATATGGTATCTAAATAATACGATATCGATGGTAAGGAAATAAATTATTGTATGCCAAAAATCTAGTATTTTCCGATTTTTTAACATTCTGAGACGCCCTTTTCTCGAAAACGACGCCGCAGATTTTTCTTAAACTTTTCTAACTCAAAGTCCCATCGGTTGTCTATATAGTGAATCCAAAATGAAAAGCATTGAAATAATATAGGTGGTCCAAAAATGGCATCAAACTTTGAAAAAAATTGAAAAATCGTTAAATTTTTGTAAACGCTCTTTTATTTATCTTTTTTTCCAAAACTGCTCAATGGATGTTTCTGACACTTCTGGTACAGAAAGTTAAGTATCCAAAGAACTTCGTAAAGCTATCACAACAACGATCGTAAAACTGGAAGTAGTCGAAAAAATGTCCGATATTTTGAAAAAAATTATCTTTTTTACGAGAATCTTTTTTATTTATGAATATTTTTTGGTGATATTTTACACTGGGTTAAAATATCATCGTACTTGAGCAGAAATGAGAAAAAAAATTGTCTGGGTAATTTGCGTTAGCCGCCATCGGCGAATGTAGTTTTTCGTACCCAGAAAAATTATTTATTGTTCGATTTGTATAAAACAAAGTTCATATGCTCCGTGGTCCCAATGGTTATTTTTTATGTTACGGTGAAATGTTTCTGTCGGCAACGGAAGTGACGTAATATTAACAAAAACTACAATTTTGACAGTTCGGTACCACTTTTTGAAAGCAAATATTATTTTTTTTCAAAACTGATATAACTAAAAGGATGCACCCTGCGAAGGTGCACAAAATCCTTAGCTCATATTTTTAAATTTCAATTTCATTTTCGGGCAATTTCGAATAAAATGTAAAATAAAGTGTAAAATTCAGCTATTTACAATTCATTCAGCGTCTTCATATTTTTAAATATTTATTTGTAATTTTCATAAACTCGTAGCAATAATCCAGACGAAGAGAATGTATGCGAAAATTAGTTTGTAATATGAGCAGTTGTCGAGAAATATGCAATTTTGCATGCATCACTTTTCACGTTATTTTGCCTATACAAGAGTGAATTATTATTCGATTTGCAATATTTTTTTTCCATTTGATGTCTAATGCCAATTTGGACTAGGTCAAGCCAATTTTACATTTTCACTGTGACCGGAAATGACGTCATTTGGGCAAAAACTGTATTTTTAACCTAAAAAACTAATATTTTATTCAAATCAGTCTCCCTTATAATATTTTTAAAATTATGATATTTTATTCCCATCAACGAATAGAATGAAGCCATACGACCATACAGATACCACAAAATGTTTTCTAACTTGTACGGTTACAGAGAAATAGGCGATCTTCTATAAGTCACTTTTCAAGGTTTTTGGTCTATAAAAGTGTCAATTATTATTCGATTTTTATAATTTTTTTACCATTTGATGCCTTATGCCATTTATGACTTCTATGAACCAAGTTAACATTTTCAATATCACCGGAAGTAATGTAATTTTTGCAAAAAACGTATTTTTAGCCTTCAAAACAAACATTTTTTTGAAGTGATTTATATTCATTATTCGTTTAACTTTATAACGTCTGGCTCTAATGGGCAGTAAGATTGAATCAATACCATCATATTGATGTCAAGAAAAGGCTTCTAGCATGTTCCCTTGTCGAATAATAACCAATTTTCCCAGGGTCACTTTTAAGTTTTTTACCTTCTTAATTTCAGTTTATGGGTTATAGGTTAATTATTTATTGCCCGATATGTATAAAACAAAGTTTGTATTTTGTGTGTTGCGAATTTTCGACTTATTTTTCACCTATAAAAATTCCTTTCGGTACCGGAAGTGACGTAATTTTGCCATAATTTACAATTTTGACCGTTCTTTTCGCCAGCAAATATTACTTTTACATATGATAGAGGGTGTCACTGAAGCAAAACAACTAAAGTATACTTTGGTAGCTCAATGGATCGGCTATGGTATAATAAACTTCCTGTATGATTCCTGAAAGCCGGTTCAGTGCTGCTTGCAGGTCTAGTTATTATTATTATTTACCGCGGGAGCCTAGATCTCCATGATGGAAACAGATATCGATCTGGAATTAGATTTTCTATCGGGAAACCATGTGGTGGCTACTTGATAAAATATTTTTGAAGTTTCTGCGCATACCGGAAGTGACCGAACTTTGTACGTTGTCTGAAAATTGAAAATCGGCCATAGTTTCGTCAATTCTTTATCCATTTTCAAACAAATTACATTTTCGGCATCCCTGAATCTTTTCTGAGACAATGGCTATCTCACATTTTTCAATTTTGAACATTCGTCTATGACTTTTATCGTTCGAAAATTGAAAACATGTTGTTTACGAGACAATTTTTGTCATTTTTCAAAATTTTCAAATTTGACCTACATTTTTGGATACCTGAAGTCCATCCGATTCCAGTAATATAAGTTTCATTCAGAGTTATCGCCCTTTATTTTTCGATTTTTATCGAATTTTCTTCCCATTTTGCGAGCTCGGGTTTCGTTTTATGGTCGAATTGACGTTTCTGAAACTTCTGGAACATGAAGTTATAGTCCAATACCAACTGATAAAGCAATTTCGACAAGAATCATTCAACCGGAAGTGGTCGAAATAATGTGCAATATTTTGAAAAAAATGCAAAAAACGGATATTTTGGGGAAAAATGCGATTTCTCCGCCCGATATCAATGGATTAAAGAAATTATGGTACCATTGGACTGCACTAGGATTGTACTATCGTATGATACCCAATTCATACGGATACTATGATCAGGAAGCAAAATATGGCACGCTGAAAATCAAGAATTTTCTGATTTTTAGCATTTTTGGACGACTGTATCTCGAAAACTTAACCTACAATTTTTTTTTAATTTTTTCTATCGAGAGTCCTTTTGGAGGTACTTTGCATGAAGCCAACCAATAAGACTTTCAAATGTCTGGAATAGAATAAAAAAGGGACTGAAAATCGAAAAAAGTCGAAAAATCGTGAAATTTTGAAAAATGCTCTACTTTTTTTTTATTTAAAGAGATTTTTAAAAAAAAGTTGTATATTCTGATAGCTGACCTAATTACGATTCTAATGATGTATAATATGTATGTAATTATTGAAATTTAATTTTCGATATTTTAAATTTTTTGCATTTTTGGCACTTTTGAACATAGGATTTCTCAGGGGCATTTTATCTGATCAGATAATGTAATATATCATTACAGAGCGCTGTGGCTATTTTAGCGCCCAAACCGGCTATTAAAACTATTCCGACAATAATAACCATACCGGAAGTATTCAAAAAATGAAAAAAAAGTTTAAAAATATTGGCGCACTTGCGAAAAACTTGATTGCTCACTTAGGTAATAGCGGACCAAAAGAACTAAAGTGTCGTTAGATAGCCCTATTAATGGACCATCATATGGTATCTAAATAATACGATTTCGATGGTAAGGAAATAAATTATTGTATGCCAAAAATCTAGTATTTTCCGATTTTTTAACATTCTGAGACGCCCTTTTCTCGAAAACGACGCCTACGATTTTTCTGAAACTTTTCTTACTCATAGTCGTATCGGTTGTCTATATAGTGAATCCAAAATGAAAAGCATTGAAATAATATAGGTGGTCCAAAAATGACATCAAACTTTGAAAAAAATTGAAAAATCGTTAAATTTTTGTAAACGCTCTTTAATTTATCTTTTTTTCCAAAACTACTCATTGAATGTTTCTGACACTTCTGGTACAGAAAGTTAAGTATCCAAAGAACTTCGTAAAGCTATCACAACAAGGATCGTAAAACCGGAAGTAGTCGAAAAAATGTCCGATATTTTGAAAAAAAATATTTTTTTTACGAAAACCTTTTTTATTTATGAATATTTTTTGATGGTATTTTACACAGGGTTAAAATATCATCCTACTTGAGCAGAAATGGGAAAGAAAATTGTCTCGGTTATTTGCGTTAGCCGCCAACGGCTAATTTAGTTTTTCGTACCCAGAAAAATTATTTATTGTTCGATTTGTATAAAACAAAGTTCATATGCTCCGTGGTCCCAATTTCGAATAAAATGTAAAAAAAAAGGTAAAATTAAGTTATTACAACCCATTCAACGTCTTTATATTTTGAACTATTTATTCGTAACTTTCATAAACTCGTAGCCATAATCCAGACGAAGAGAATGTATGCCAAAAATAGTTTGTAATATGAGCAGTTGCCGAGAAATATGCAATTTTGCATGCATCACTTTTCAAGTTATTTTGCCTATAAAAGAGTAAATTATTATCCGATTTTCAATATTTTTCTTTTATTCGATGCTTAATGCCAATTTGGACTAGGTTAAGCCAATTTTATAGTTTCACTGTTACCGGAAATGACGTCATTTTGGCAAAAACTGTATTTTTAACCTAAAAAACAAATATTTTATTCAAATGAGTCTCTTTTATAATATTTTTAAAATTATGATATTTAAATCCCATCAACGAATAGCATGAACCCATACGATCATACAGATACCACAAAAAAGTTTCTAACTTGTACGGTTGCCGAGAAATAGACGATTTTCTACAAGTCACTTTTCAAGCTTTTTGGTCTATAAAAGTGTCAATTATTATTGAATTTTCATACAATTTTCACCATGTGATGCCTTATGCCATTTATGATTGCAATGATCTAATTAACATTTTCATTATCACTGGAAGTAATGTCATATTTGCAAAAACCGTATTTTTAGACTTCAAAACAAATATTTTTTTGAAGTGAGTTATATTTATTATTTGTTTAACGTTATAACGTTTGATTCTAATGGCCATTTAGATTGGATCAATATAATCATACTGATATCAACAAATTGCTTCTAGCATATTCCCTTGTCGAGGAATAACCAATTTCCTAAGGATCACTTTTTAAGTTTTTTACCTTTTTAATTTCAGTTTATGGGTTCTAAATTTATTATGTTATTGGCTGATATGTATAAAACAATTCTCAATTGCGAATTCTCAACTTATTTGTTATCGATAATGATTTCTTTTGGCACCGGAAGTTAAGTTTTTTTGCCAGATTTTACAATTTTGACCGGTGTATTTATTTGCAAGCAAATATTACTTTTACAAATCTGATAGAGGGTGTCACTGAATCATAACAACTACAGTATCGTTTGGTAGCGCGATGGATCGGCTTTTGTATGTCGCACTTCCTGTCTGATTCCTGAAAGCCGATTCAGCACTGCAGGTCTGCAGGTCTAGTTTATTATTATTATTTTATTTTTCGGGGAGGCCTATTTCTCAGCGCCTGTAAAAGATACCGATCTGGGACCTAATTCTCTATAGGGAAACCATGTGTTGGCTACTTGATAAACTATTTTTAAAACTTCTGCGCAGACCGGAAGTGGTCGAATTTCGTGCTGTGTCAAAAAATTAAAAAACGGCCGTAGATTCGTCAATTCTGTACCTATTTTCATACAAATGACATTTTCGGAAACCTTGAGTCTTTTCTCGGACGATAGCAATTTTATTTTTCGGGGGAGCCTATTTCTCAGCGCCTATAAAAGATACCGATCTGGGACCTAATTCTCTATAGGGAAACCATGTGTTGGCTACTTGATAAACTATTTTTAAAACTTCTGCGCAGACCGGAAGTGGTCGAATTTCGTGCTGTGTCAAAAAATTAAAAAACGGCCGTAGATTCGTCAATTCTGTACCTATTTTCATACAAATGACATTTTCGGAAACCTTGAGTCTTTTCTCGGACGATAGCAGTTGAAAATTTCGATATTTCGAAACTTCATCGCTGACTTCTTGCGATCGAAAAGTGAAAATTTTTATTTGAGAGACAATTTTTGTTATTTTTCAAAATTTTCAAATTTGACCTACATTTTTGGATCCTGAAGGCAGTCTGGTTCCAGTAATATAAGTTTCATTCCGAGTTATCGCCCTTTATTTTTCGATTTTTTTCGAATTTTCTTCACATTTTGTGAGCTTAAGTTTCGTTTTACGGCCGGATCAACGTTTCTCAAATTCCTGATACATGAAGCAATATTGTCAAACCAACGTTTAAAGCAATTTCAACAACAATCCGTAAACCGGAAGTAGTCGAAATAATATGCGATATTTTGGAAAAAAACGTGAAAAATTGGTGTCTTGGGTAAAAACACGATTTCTCCGTCCGATATCAACGGATTAAACAAATTAAGGTATCATTTGGTCTAGCGGTGATTGGACCACTGAATGATACCCAATTCGTACGGATACGATGAGCTGGAAGCAAAATATGGCACGCTGAAAATCAAGTATTTTCTGATTTGGAGCGTTTTTGGACGCCTGTATCTCGAAAACTGCTCCAGCGATTTATCTTAAACCTTCTCTATCGAGAGTCCCTTCGGTGGTCTTTAGCATGAAGCAATCCATTACAATCTTCCAATAATTGGAATAAGACAAAAAAGGGACTGAAAATCGAAAAAAGTCAAAAAATCGTGAAATTTTGAAAAATGCTCTACTATTTTTTTTATTTTAAGAGATTCAGTGCTGTGGAGGAAATGCAGCAGGTTGGACTGGCAACCTAGTCCTTGTCATGTACATTTGGACATCCCCTCCCCTCCTTAAACATGTGGAGGAAATGCAGCAGGTTGGACTGGCAACCTAGTCCTTGTCATGTACATTTGGACATCCCCTCCCCTCCTTAAACATGTGTAAATAGGACCTCGGTTTCGCATCTACTCTGATCTACTATTCTAGGGCACCATCCCCACACCTTTGACAAGGGAGGAATTATGCTGACAAATCTGAATATTGCAAGGGTGCTCTTTTCGTAACGAAACGTATGCAGCTCCAGTTATTATTATTTTTTACCGCGGGAGCCTATTTCTCCATGATCGAAAACAGATATCGATCTGGAACAAACTTTTCTATCGGGAAAACATGTAGTGGCTAGTGCATAAACTATTTTTCAAACTTCTGCGCATACCGGAAGTGGTTGAACTTTGTAGGATGTCATGATATTGAAAATCGGCCATAATTTCGTCAATTCTTTACCCATTTTTAATCAAATGACATTTTCGGAAACCCTGAATCTTTTGCGAGATAATGGCTATCTCACATTTTTCAATTTCGAACATTCGTCTATGACTTCTATCGTTCGAAAATTGAAAAGACGTTGTTTATGAGACAATTTTTGTTATTTTTCAAAATTTGCAAATTTGACCTACATTTTTGGATTCCTGAAGTCTATGCGATTCCAGTAATATAAGTTTCATTCAGAGTTATCGCCCTTTATTTTTCGAATTTTTTCGAATTTTCTGCCCAATTGGTAACCCTTATATTTTTTGGAAAGGATAAAACGATGTTTCTGAAACACCTGAAACATAAAGCCATATTGCCAAACAGCTGCATAAAGCAATTTCAACAACGATTCGTAAACCGGAAGTAGTCGAAATAATGTCTGATTTTTTTGAAAAAAACTCAAAAAATGGGGGCTTTGGGAAAAACGTGATTTCTTCGTCCCATATCAACCGATCAAATGAATTAAGGTATCGTTGGTTTACATCAGAATTGGAGTATCGTATGATTCCCAATTCATACAGATACGATGATCCAGAAGTAAAATATGACACGCTGAAAATCAAGCATTTTTTGATTTGGAACGTTTTGGACGCCTTTATCTCGAAAACTGCTCCAACGATTTTTCTTAAACTTTATCTATCGATGGTCCTTCCGATAGTCTTTAGCATGGATCCATCCATTAAGACCTTCGTATAATTGGAATAAGACAAAAAAGGCACTGAAAATTGAAAAAAGTAAAAAAAATAGTGAAATTTTGGAAAATGCTCTACTATTTTTTTATTTTAAGAGATTTTCAAAAAAAAAATTATATTTTTAAAAAGCTGACCTAATTACGATTCTAATGATATATAATATGTATGCAGTTATTGAAATTTAATTTTCAATATTTTGACATTTTGACATTTTTAACAATTTTGAACATAGGATTTCTCAGAAGTATTTTATTTGATCGTATAGTGTCGTATATCATTAGAGAGCCTTTGTCCCATGCAAACTCCAAAACTGGATGTGAAAACTACTCGACAATGATTCGTATACCGGAAGTAGTTCAAAAAACGAAGAAAAATGTAAAAAAGATGAAAAAAAATGGAGCTCTTGCCAAAAGTTCGAATTCTCCGTCACATATTAGCGGACCAAAACAATTAAAGTGTCGTTGGATAGTTCCATTAATAGACGATCGTATAACATCTAAATAACACGAATTTGATTCTTAGGAAATAAATTATGGTACGCCGAAAACTAAGTTTTTTCCGTTTTGGAGCATTCCGAGACGCCATTTTCTCGAAAACGACGCCTACGATTTTTCTTAAACATTTTTTACTCAGAGTCCTATCGGTGGCCTAGCGTGTGCATTTAATAATAAAAGCGTTCCAATATTATAGGTGGTCCAAAAATGACCTCAATCTTTGAACAAAGTTGAAAAATCATTAAATTATTGAAAATGCTCTTCTATTTATCTTTTTTTCGAAAATTACTCAATTAATGTTTCTGACATTTCTGGTACAGGAAGTTAAGTATCTAATCAACTTGTTAAAGCTATTCCGACAATGATCGAAAAACCGGAAGTAGTCGAAAAAATCTCCGATATTTTGAATATTTTTTTTACATTTTTACAGAAAACTTTTTTATTTATGAATATTTTTTGATGGTAGTTCACACAGAGTTAAAGTATCACCCTACTTGAGCAGAAGTGAGAAAGAATTTTGTCTCAGTAATTTTCTTTAGTCGCCATTGGCTAATTTAGTTTTTCGTACCTAGATTAATTATTTATTGTTCAATATGATTGTGCCAACTTTTACTAATAATATTTGGAAAGCTTATCCAATTACCTTTCAGAATATATATAGCTGGATGCTCAGAATTTTGTACGATGGTCCGAATTTCGACTCGGAATATTACCGTTCTTTCACTTTAAATATTGAAAAATTGGCTATGTTCAGGTTGAGAGCGCACCCCTTTATTATGATTGTGCCAACTTTTACTAATAATATTTGGAAAGCTTATTCAATTGCCTTTCAGAATATTTATAGCTGGTTGCTCAGAATTTTGTACGATGGTCCAAATTTTGACTCGGAATATTACCATTCTTTCAGTTTAAAATATTGAAAAATTGGCTATTTTCAGGTTGAGAGCGCGTCCCTTTAATATGATTGTGCCAACTTTTACTAATAATATTTGGAAAGCTTACCAATTACCTTTCAGAATATATATAGCTGGATGCTCAGAATTTTGTACGATGGTCCGAATTTCGACTCGGAATATTACCGTTCTTTCACTTTAAATATTGAAAAATTGGCTATGTTCAGGTTGAGAGCGCGCCCCTTTAATATGATTGTGCCAACATTTACTAATAATATTTGGAAAGCTTATCCAATTACCTTTCAGAATATATATAGCTGGATGCTCAGAATTTTGTACGATGGTTCGAATTTGGACTTCGAAAAAAATACCGGTCTATCTCTTTACATATAGAATATTGAAAAATCGGCTAAGTTCAGGTTGAGAGCGCGCCCCTTTAATATGATTGTGCCAACTTTTACTAATAATATTTGGAAAGCTTATCCAATTACCTTTCAGAATATATATAGCTGGATGCTCAGAATTTTGTACGATGGTCCGAATTTTGTCTCGGAATATTACCGTTCTTTCACTTTAAATGTTGAAAAATTGGCTATGTTCAGGTTGAGAGCGCGCCCCTTTAATATGATTGTGCCAACTTTTACTAATAATATTTGGAAAGCTTATCCAATTACCTTTCAGAATATATATAGCTGGTTGCTCCGAATTTTGTAAGATGCTCCGAATTTTGACTCGGAATATTACCATTCATTCAGTTTAAAATATTGAAAAATTGGCTATTTTCAGGTTGAGAGCGCGCCCCTTTAATATGATTAATAATATTTGGAAAGCTAATCCAATTACCTTTCAGAATATATATAGCTGGATGCTCAGAATTTTGTACGATGGTCCGAATTTCGACTCGGAATAGTACCGTTCTTTCACTTTAAATGTGGAAAACTTGGCTATGTTCAGGTTGAAAGCGCACCCCTTTAATATGATTGTGCCACCTTTTACTAATAATATTTGGAAAGCTTTTTCAATTACCTTTCAGAATATATATAGCTGGTTGCTCAGAATTTTGTACGATGGTCCGAATTTGGACTTCGAAAAAAATACTGGTCTATCTTTACATATAGAATATTGAAAAATCGGCTATGTTCAGGTTGAGAGCGCGCCCCTTTAATATGATTGTGCCAACTTTTACTAATAATATTGGGAAAGCTTATTCAATTACCTTTTAGAATATATATAGCTGGTTGCTCAGAATTTTGTACGATGGTCCGAATTTGGACTAGGAATACTACCATTCTTTTACTTTAAAATATTGAAAAATTGGCTATTTTCAGGTTGAGAGCGCGCCCCTTTAATACGATTGTGCTAACTTTTACTAATAATATTTGGAAAGCTTATCCAATTACCTTTCAGAATATATATAACTGGATGCTCAGAATTTTCTACGATGGTCCGAATTTCGACTCGGAATATTGCCATTCTTTCACTTTAAAATATTAAAAAATTGGCTATGTTCAGGTTGAGAGCACGCCCCTTTAATATGATTGTGTCACCTTTTACTAATAATATTTGGAAAGCTTTTTCAATTACCTTTCAGAATATATATAGGTGGTTGCTCAGAATTTTGTACGATGGTCCGAATTTGGACTTCGAAAAAAATACTGGTCTATCTTTACATATAGATATTGAAAAATCGGCTATGTTCAGGTTGAGAGCGCGCCCCTTTAATATGATTGTGCCAACTTTTACTAATAATATTTGGAAAGCTAATCCAATTACCTTTCAGAATATATATTGCTGGATGCTCAGAATTTTGTACGATGGTTCGAATTTGGACTTCGAAAAAAATACCGGTCTATCTTTACATATAGAATATTGAAAAATCGGCTATGTTCAGGTTGACAGTGCCCCTTTAATATGATTGTGCCAACTTTTACTAATAATATTTGGAAAGCTTATTCAATTGCCTTTCAGAATATTTATAGCTGGTTGCTCAGAATTTTGTAATATGGTCCAAATTTTGACTCGGAATATTACCATTCTTTCAGTTTAAAATATTGAAAAATTGGCCATTTTCAGGTTGAGAGCGCGCCCCTTTAATATGATTGTGCCAACTTTTACTAATAATATTTGGAAAGCTTATCCAATTATCTTTCAGAATATATATAGCTGGATGCTCAGAATTTTGTACGATGGTCCGAATTTGAACTTCGAAAAAAATACCGGTCTATCTTTACATATAGAATATTGAAATATTGGCTATGTTCAGGTTGAGAGCGCGCCCCTTTAATATGATTGTGCCAACTTTTATTAATAATATTTGGAAAGCTTATCCAATTACCTTTCAGAATATATATAGCTGGATGCTCAGAATTTTGTACGATGGTTCGAATTTGGACTTCGAGAAAAATACCGGTCTATCTTTACATATAGAATATTGAAAAATCGGCAATGTTCAGGTTGAAAGCGCGCCCCTTTAATATGAATGTGCCAACTTTTACTAATAATATTTGGAAAGCTTATTCAATTGCCTTTCAGAATATTTATAGCTGGTTGCTCAGAATTTTGTACGATGGTCCGAATTTTGACTCGGAATATTACCATTCTTTCAGTTTAAAATATTAAAAAATTGGCTATTTTCAGGTTGAGAGCGCGCCCCTTTAATATGATTGTACCAACTTTTACTAATAATATTTGGAAAGCTTATCCAATTACCTTTCAGAATATATATAGCTGGATGCTCAGAATTTTGTACGATGGTCCGAATTTCGACTCGGAATATTACCGTTCTTTCACTTTAAATGTTGAAAAATTTGGCTTTGTTCAGGTTGAGAGCGCGCCCCTTTAATATGATTGTGCCAACATTTACTAATAATATTTGGAAAGCTTATTCTGTTACCTTTCCGAATTTATATAGCTGGATGCTCAGAATTTTGTACGATGGTCCGAATGTTGACTCGGAATATTGCCGTTCTTTCACTTTAAATATTAAAAAATTGGCGACGTTTAGGATGAGAGCGCACCCCTTTAATATGATTGTCCCAACTTTTACTAATGACATTTAGAAAGCTTATACAATTACCTGTTAGAACATATTTAGTTGGATCATCATAATTTTGTACGATGGTCCGAATTTTGACACGGAATATTAACAGTTTTTCCCTTTAAATAAATTGGTCATTTTTAGGAAGAGAGTGCCCCCCTTTAATATGACTGTGCCAACTTTTACTAATAATATCTGGAAAGCCTATTTAATTACCTTTCGGAATATATTTAGTTGAATGTCTAGAATTTTGTACGATAATGCGAAATTACACCTCTATTCTGAGCTAAAGGAATGGATAAAAAAAATAATATATTATTCTACTTTCATTTGATAGACGTAACGTTGGATTTTATTGGTTGGTAAAAATAGATGAGTTTAGGCGACTGTTGTCTTAATTCTGAATAGGTTGCCAACGAACAGGTTGCCAGCTGGATCGGTCGAATAGCTCGCTAGCCGAATAGGTCGCCAGTTTGTGTTCGGTGTATATGTTCGACGATGCAAAAGTCGCAGATACGAAGGTCGACAATGCAAAGTGTATAATGCAATGTGTAAAATGTAAAGTAGCTAATTCAAAGTTGTTTCATTCTTCAGAATATAAGTGCTTAACAAATGCACTTTGTATTTTAAAAAGTATACTTTGCATTTTTACGCTATGACATTAGTATTATGAAACATTGAAAAATGTATTTTGAAACGTTGTCTATATTCAGACTTTTGGCAACGTTATACTTCCATATAAATAACATTGTCGTCTTTTTAGACGCTGAAATGTCGTACCATAGCCTTTTTTTTATTATGAATCTATGCGTATCTTAGAACAAATAGGTGTACATGTATATTTGATGTGAATTTAACAATAATAAAGACTGGAATTTAATCATTATTATCAATGGGTTTTCCCCGGAATTTTCATACTTTTCCTGTCTGTCTGTCTGCACACTGGTTGATCTACGCGCTAGATTTAAGTAGATATGGGACCTTGCAAATCTGTAAATGGTGTAAAGGGATGTAAATGATAAATTAGTGAAACCAAAAATTCCTGTCTATAGTTATAGTTAAAGATTTTTTTTAATAAGACATTCATTTTTTTAATAGTTCAGCATTCAGCTAGTGACTTCACGCACTGCGAGAAATTCTAGGTAAGGCATTCTAGGTAATGACTAGTACTGATGGTGATCTTGGACTGCCATCATGCTGAACAGAACTAAGCTCCGCTCAGTGAAGCATACGTACTCGGCGCAAGAATCTGCCAAAACTCTAAAACTACTCTGACGCAACGTGTGAATACGATACGGATACGTGATAGGGAAAATGCCACTTGTCTTGCCAAAAGACTAATTAACTTATTAATTAATAAGTGCTCACTGCAATACGTCACTCACCACATAACATGAGAGACTTTTGGCAAGACAAGTGGCATTTTCCCTATCACGTATCCGTATCGTATTCACACGTTGCGTCAGAGTAGTTTTAGAGTTTTGGCAGATTCTTGCGCCGGGTACGTATCAGTGCAGTCGGTCGCAAAATAGGAGCAGTCAGTATCAAAATTAAGTTATTTTTGCTCCTATTTTGCGACCGACTGCACTGATATTGCGACCGACTACATATATTTTTTTCCTGGGGGTGTACCACCCCCACACCACCTACATTTACGCCCCACCCTCCCTACCTCGTAACATTTTTCGGCTGGCTTCGGGCCTGGTAATCTTTGCGATCGGATAATAGTTGGGCCTGTATCTACAAGTGGGCGTGGGGGGATAACAATCATTAAAGTTCCAATTTCACTTTTTCTAAGAAAGTCAAAATATAATTATTTCTATGTTTTTTGCTCAAAAGGTTGTCAACTCACTATTATACGATCCTTGACAAAATTTTGGGGGGTTAGAAAGGGTGACACTGGTTGATTGAGGAAATAGTTACTCAATTACCTCCCTTGTTTTCCTATTCTTCTCCATGGACGGCCATCTTCAAACGTTTGAATTTGAAGTTGAAAATGATATTTTTGCCAATTTCTCAACTGGCAATAGTGAATTATAGGATTATTCTTTAACAAGGTAGGACTGTTTATAGGTTCAGTCTATTTTGGGGCTTTATTTTAATAAATTTTAAACATACTATATAACTTAAAAAAGCTATTGGAACTTTAAAGTATACACAGTTCCTTCCTATCACCGAACACAAATTGGCCGCCTATTCGGCTAGCCAGCTATTCGACCGATCCAGCTGGCCACCTGTTCGTTGGCAACCTATTCAGAATTAAGACAACAGTCGCCCAAACTCATCTATTTTTACCAACCAATAAAATCCAACGTTACGTCTATCAAATGAAAGTAGAATAATATACTATTTTTTATCCATTCCTTTAGCTCAGAATAGAGGTGTAATTTCGCATTATCGTACAAAATTCTAGACATTCAACTAAATATATTCCGAAAGGTAATTAAATAGGCTTTCCAGATATTATTAGTAAAAGTTGGCACAATCATATTAAAGGGGTGCGCTCTCATCCTAAACGTCGACAATTTTTCAATATTTTAAACTCAAAGAACGGTAATATTCCGAGTCAAAATTCGCACCATCGTACAAAATTCTTAGCAACCAGCTATATATATTCTGAAAGGTAATTGATTACGCTTTCCAAATATTATTAGTAAAAGTTGGCACAATCATATTAAAGGGGCGCGCTCTCAACCTGAATATAGCCAATTTTTCAATATTCTATATGTAAAGATAGACCGGTATTTTATTCGAAGTCCGAATTCGGACCATCGTACAAAATTCTGAGCAACCAGCTATATATATTCTGAAAGGTAATTGAATAAGCTTTCCAAATATTATTAGTAAAAGTTGGCACAATCATATTAAAGGGGCGCGCTCTCAACCTGAACATAGCCAATGTTTCAACTTTTAAAGTGAAAGAACGGTAATATTCCGAGTCGAAATGCGGACCATCGTACAAAATTCTGAGCATCCATCTATATATATTCTGAAAGGTAATTGGATAAGCTTTCCAAATATTATTAGTCAAAGTTGGCACAATCATATTAAAGGGGCGCCCTCTCAACCTACAAATAGCCAATTTTTTTATATTTTAAAGTGAAAGAACGGCAATATTCCGAGTCGAATTCGGACTATCGTACAAAATTCTAAGCATCCAGCTATATATATTCTGAAAGGTAATTGCATAAGCTTTCCAAATATTATTAGTAAAAGTTGGCACAATCATATTAAAGGGGCGCGCTCTCAACCTATAAATAGCCATTTTTTCAATATTTTAAACTGAAAGAATGGTAATATTCTGAGTCAAAATTCGGACCATCGTACAAAATTCTGAGCAACCAGCTATATATATTCTGAAAGGTAATTGAATAAGCTTTCCAAATATTATTAGTAAAAGTTGGCACAATCATATTAAAGGGGCGCGCTCCCAACCTACAAATAGCCATTTTTTCAATATTTTAAACTGAAAGAATGGTAATATTCTGAGTCAAAATTCTGACCATCGTACAAAATTCTGAGCATCCAGCTATAGATATTCTGAAAGGTAATTGCATAAGCCTTCTAAATATTATTAGTAAAAGTTGGCACAATCATATTAAAGGGGCGCGCTCTCAACCTAAAAATAGCCAATTTTTCAATATTTTAAACTGAAAGAATGGTAATATTCCCAGTCGAAATTCGGACCATCGTACAAAATACTGAGCAACCAGCTATATATATTCTGAAAGGTACTTGAATAAGCTTTCCAAATATTATTAGTAAAAGTTGGCACAATCATATTAAAGAGACGCGCTCTCAACCTGAACATAGCCAATTTTTCAATATTATATATGTAAAGATAGACCGGTATTTTATTCGAAGTCCAAATTCGGACCATCGTACAAAATTCTCAGCATCCAGCTATATATATTCTGAAAGGTAATTGGATAAGCTTTCCAAATATTATTACTAAAAGTTGGCACAATCATATTAAAGGGGCGCGCTCTCAACGTGAACATAGCCAATGTTTCAACATTTAAAGTGAAAGAACGGTAATATTCCGAGTCGAAATTCGGACCATCGTACAAAATTCGGAGCATCCAGCTATATATATTCCGAAAGGCAATTGCATAAGCGTTCCAAATATTATTAGTAAAAGTTGGCACAATCATATTAAAGGGGCGCGCTCTCAACCTGAACATAGGCAATTTTTCAATATTCTGAATGTAAAGACAGACCGGTATTTTTTTCGAAGTCCAAATTCCAACTATCGTACAAAATTCTAAGCATCCAGCTATATATATTCTGAAAGGTATTTGCATCAACTTTCCAAATATTATTAGTAAGAGTTGGCACAATCATATTAAAGGGGCGCGCTCTCAACCTACAAATCGCCATTTTTTCAATATTTTAAACTGAAAGAATGGTAATATTCCGAGTCGAAATTCGGACCATCGTACAAAATACTGAGCAACCAGCTATATATATTCTGAAAGGTAATTGAATAAGCTTTCCAAATATTATTAGTAAAAGTTGGCACAATCATATTAAAGAGACGCGCTCTCAACCTGAACATAGCCAATTTTTCAATATTATATATGTAAAGATAGACCGGTATTTTATTCGAAGTCCAAATTCGGACCATCGTACAAAATTCTCAGCATCCAGCTATATATATTCTGAAAGGTAATTGGATAAGCTTTCCAAATATTATTACTAAAAGTTGGCACAATCATATTAAAGGGGCGCGCTCTCAACGTGAACATAGCCAATGTTTCAACATTTAAAGTGAAAGAACGGTAATATTCCGAGTCGAAATTCGGACCATCGTACAAAATTCGGAGCATCCAGCTATATATATTCTGAAAGGCAATTGCATAAGCGTTCCAAATATTATTAGTAAAAGTTGGCACAATCATATTAAAGGGGCGCGCTCTCAACCTGAACATAGGCAATTTTTCAATATTCTGAATGTAAAGACAGACCGGTATTTTTTTCGAAGTCCAAATTCCAACTATCGTACAAAATTCTAAGCATCCAGCTATATATATTCTGAAAGGTATTTGCATCAACTTTCCAAATATTATTAGTAAGAGTTGGCACAATCATATTAAAGGGGCGCGCTCTCAACCTACAAATCGCCATTTTTTCAATATTTTAAACTGAAAGAATGGTAATATTCCGAGTCGAAATTCGGACCATCGTACAAAATACTGAGCAACCAGCTATATATATTCTGAAAGGCAATTGCATAAGCTTTCCAAATATTATTAGTAAAAGTTGGCACAATCATATTAAAGGGGCGCCCTCTCAACCTACAAATAGCCAATTTTTTAATATTTTAAAAAGAAAGAACGGCAATATTCCGAGTCGAATTCGGACTATCGTACAAAATTCTAAGCATCCAGCTATATATATTCTGAAAGGTAATTGCATAAGCTTTCCAAATATTATTAGTAAAAGTTGGCACAATCATATTAAAGGGGCGCGCTCTCAACCTACAAATCGCCATTTTTTCAATATTTTAAACTGAAAGAATGGTAATATTCCGAGTCGAAATTCGGACCATCGTACAAAATTCTGAGCAACCAGCTATATATATTCTGAAAGGTAATTAAATAAGCTTTCCAAATATTATTAGTAAAAGTTGGCACAATCATATTAAAGGGGCGCGCTCTCAACCTGAACATAGCCAATGTTTCAACATTTAAAGTGAAAGAACGGTAATATTCCGAGTCGAAATGCGGACCATCGTACAAAATTCTGAGCATCCATCTATATATATTCTGAAAGGTAATTGGATAAGCTTTCCAAATATTATTAGTAAAAGTTGGCACAATCATATTAAAGGGGCGCCCTCTCAACCTACAAATAGCCATTTTTTTAATATTTTAAAGTGAAAGAACGGCAATATTCCGAGTCGAATTCGGACTATCGTACAAAATTCTAAGCATCCAGCTATATATATTCTGAAAGGTAATTGCATAAGCTTTCCAAATATTATTAGTAAAAGTTGGCACAATCATATTAAAGGGGCGCCCTCTCAACCTGAACATAGCCAATTTTTTAATATTTTAAAGTGAAAGAACGGCAATATTCCGAGTCCAAATTCGGACTATCGTACAAAATTCTCAGCATCCAGCTATATATATTCTGAATGGTAATTGGATAAGCTTTCCAAATATTATTAGTAAAAGTTGGCACATTCATATTAAAGGGGCGCCCTCTCAACCTGAACATAGCCAATTTTTCAATATTCTGAATGTAAAAACAGACCAGTATTTTTTTCGAAGTCCAAATTCGAACTATCGTACAAAATTCTAAGCATCCAGCTATATATATTCTGAAAGGTAATTGCATAAGCTTTCCAAATATTATTAGTAAAAGTTGGCACAATCATATTAAAGGGGCGCGCTCTCAACCTGAACATAGCCAATGTTTCAACATTTAAAATGAAAGAACGGTAATATTCCGAGTCGAAATTCGGACCACCGTACAAAATTCTGAGCATCCATCTATATATATTCTGAAAGGTAATTGGATAAGCTTTCCAAATATTATTAGTAAAAGTTGGCACAATCATATTAAAGGGGCGCCCTCTCAACCTACAAATAGCCAATTTTTTAATATTTTAAAGTGAAAGAACGGCAATATTCCGAGTCGAATTCGGACTATCATACAAAATTCTAAGCATCCAGCTATATATATTCAGAAAGGTATTTGCATAAACTTTCCAAATATTATTAGTAAAAGTTGGCACAATCATATTAAAGGGGCGCGCTCTCAACCTACAAATCGCCATTTTTTCAATATTTTAAACTGAAAGAATGGTAATATTCCGAGTCGAAATTCGGACCATCGTACAAAATTCTGAGCAACCAGCTATATATATTCTGAAAGGTAATTGAATAAGCTTTCCAAATATTATTAGTAAAAGTTGGCACAATCATATTAAAGGGGCGCGCTCTCAACCTGAACATAGCCAATGTTTCAACATTTAAAGTGAAAGAACGGTAATATTCCGAGTCGAAATGCGGACCATCGTACAAAATTCTGAGCATCCATCTATATATATTCTGAAAGGTAATTGGATAAGCTTTCCAAATATTATTAGTAAAAGTTGGCACAATCATATTAAAGGGGCGCCCTCTCAACCTACAAATAGCCAATTTTTTAATATTTTAAAGTGAAAGAACGGCAATATTCCGAGTCGAATTCGGACTATCGTACAAAATTCTAAGCATCCAGCTATATATATTCTGAAAGGTAATTGCATAAGCTTTCCAAATATTATTAGTAAAAGTTGGCACAATCATATTAAAGGGGCGCGCTATCAACCTGAACATAGCCAATTTTTTAATATTTTAAAGTGAAAGAACGGCAATATTCCGAGTCCAAATTCGGACTATCGTACAAAATTCTCAGCATCCAGCTATATATATTCTGAAAGGTAATTGGATAAGCTTTCCAAATATTATTAGTAAAAGTTGGCACAATCATATTAAAGGGGCGCCCTCTCAACCTGAACATAGCCAATTTTTCAATATTCTGAATGTAAAGACAGACCAGTATTTTTTCGAAGTCCAAATTCGAACTATCTTACAAAATTCTAAGCATCCAGCTATATATATTCCGAAAGGTAATTGCATAAGCTTTCCAAATATTATTAGTAAAAGTTGGCACAATCATATTAAAGGGGCGCGCTCTCAACCTACAAATCGCCATTTTTTCAATATTTTAAACTGAAAGAATGGTAATATTCCGAGTCGAAATTCGGACCATCGTACAAAATTCTGAGCAACCAGCTATATATATTCTGAAAGGTAATTGCATAAGCTTTCCAAATATTATTAGTAAAAGTTGGCACAATCATATTAAAGGGGCGCGCTCTCAACGTGAACATAGCCAATGTTTCAACATTTAAAGTGAAAAAACGGTAATATTCCGAGTCGAAATGCGGACCATCGTACAAAATTCTGAGCATCCATCTATATATATTCTGAAAGGTAATTGGATAAGCTTTCCAAATATTATTAGTAAAAGTTGGCACAATCATATCAAAGGGGCGCCCTCTCAACCTACAAATAGCCAATTTTTTAATATTTTAAAGTGAAAGAACGGCAATATTCCGAGTCGAATTCGGACTATCGTACAAAATTCTAAGCATCCAGCTATATATATTCTGAAAGGTAATTGCATAAGCTTTCCAAATATTATTAGTAAAAGTTGGCACAATCATATTAAAGGGGCGCGCTCTCAACCTGAACATAGCCAATGTTTCAACATTTAAAATGAAAGAACGGTAATATTCCGAGTCGAAATTCGGACCATCGTACAAAATTCTGAGCATCCATCTATATATATTCTGAAAGGTAATTGGATAAGCTTTCTAAATATTATTAGTAAAAGTTGGCACAATCATATTAAAGGGGCGCCCTCTCAACCTACAAATAGCCAATTTTTTAATATTTTAAAGTGAAAGAACGGCAATATTCCGAGTCGAATTCGGACTATCGTACAAAATTCTAAGCATCCAGCTATATATATTCTGAAAGGTATTTGCATAAACTTTCCAAATATTATTAGTAAAAGTTGGCACAATCATATTAAAGGGGCGCGCTCTCAACCTACAAATCGCCATTTTTTCAATATTTTAAACTGAAAGAATGGCTATGTTCAGGTTGAGAGCGCGCCCCTTTAATATGATTGTGCCAACTTTTACTAATAATATTTGGAAAGCTTATTCAATTACCTTTCAGAATATATATAGCTGGTTGCTCAGAATTTTGTACGATGGTCCGAATTTCGACTTCGAAAAAAATACTGGTCTGTCTTTACATTCAGAATATTGAAAAATTGGCTATGTTCAGGTTGAGAGGGCGCCCCTTTAATATGATTGTGCCAACTTTTACTAATAATATTTGGAAAGCTTATCCAATTACTATTCAGAATATATATAGCTGGATGCTGAGAATTTTGTACGATAGTCCGAATTTGGACTCGGAATATTGCCGTTCTTTCACTTTAAAATATTAAAAAATTGGCTATGTTCAGGTTGAGAGGGCGCCCCTTTAATATGATTGTGCCAACTTTTACTAATAATATTTGGAAAGCTTATGCAATTACCTTTCAGAATATATATAGCTGGATGCTTAGAATTTTGTACGATAGTCCGAATTCGACTCGGAATATTGCCGTTCTTTCACTTTAAAATATTAAAAAATTGGCTATTTGTAGGTTGAGAGGGCGCCCCTTTAATATGATTGTGCCAACTTTTACTAATAATATTTGGAAAGCTTATCCAATTACCTTTCAGAATATATATAGCTGGATGCTGAGAATTTTGTACGATAGTCCGAATTTGGACTCGGAATATTGCCGTTCTTTCACTTTAAAATATTAAAAAATTGGCTATGTTCAGGTTGATAGCGCGCCCCTTTAATATGATTGTGCCTGATTGTATTTTTTTCGAAGTCGAAATTCGGACCATCGTACAAAATTCTGAGCAACCAGCTATATATATTCTGAAAGGTAATTGAATAAGCTTTCCAAATATTATTAGTAAAAGTTGGCACAATCATATTAAAGGGGCGCGCTCTCAACCTGAACATAGCCATTCTTTCAGTTTAAAATATTGAAAAAATGGCGATTTGTAGGTTGAGAGCGCGCCCCTTTAATATGATTGTGCCAACTTTTACTAATAATATTTGGAAAGTTTATGCAAATACCTTTCAGAATATATATAGCTGGATGCTTAGAATTTTGTACGATAGTCCGAATTCGACTCGGAATATTGCCGTTCTTTCACTTTAAAATATTAAAAAATTGGCTATTTGTAGGTTGAGAGGGCGCCCCTTTAATATGATTGTGCCAACTTTTACTAATAATATTTAGAAAGCTTATCCAATTACCTTCCAGAATATATATAGATGGATGCTCAGAATTTTGTACGATGGTCCGAATTTCGACTCGGAATATTACCGTTCTTTCATTTTAAATGTTGAAACATTGGCTATGTTCAGGTTGATAGCGCGCCCCTTTAATATGATTGTGCCAACTTTTACTAATAATATTTGGAAAGCTTATGCAATTACCTTTCAGAATATATATAGCTGGATGCTTAGAATTTTGTACGATAGTCCGAATTCGACTCGGAATATTGCCGTTCTTTCACTTTAAAATATTAAAAAATTGGCTATTTGTAGGTTGAGAGGGCGCCCCTTTAATATGATTGTGCCAACTTTTACTAATAATATTTGGAAAGCTTATCCAATTACCTTTCAGAATATATATAGATGGATGCTTAGAATTTTGTACGATAGTCCGAATTCGACTCGGAATATTGCCGTTCTTTCTTTTTAAAATATTAAAAAATTGGCTATTTGTAGGTTGAGAGGGCGCCCCTTTAATATGATTGTGCCAACTTTTACTAATAATATTTGGAAAGCTTATCCAATTACCATTCAGAATATATGGATGCTCAGAATTTTGTACCATGGTCCGAATTTCGACTCGGAATATTACCGTTCTTTCATTTTAAATGTTGAAACATTGGCTATGTTCAGGTTGAGAGCGCGCCCCTTTAATATGATTGTGCCAACTTTTACTAATAATATTTGGAAAGCTTATGCAATTACCTTTCAGAATATATATAGCTGGATGCTTAGAATTTTGTACGATAGTTCGAATTTTGACTTCGAAAAAAATACTGGTCTGTCTTTACATTCAGAATATTGAAAAATTGTCTATGTTCAGGTTGAGAGGGCGCCCCTTTAATATGATTGCGCCAACTTTTACTAATAATATTTGGAAAGCTTATCCAATTACCATTCAGAATATATATAGCTAGATGCTGAGAATTTTGTACGATAGTCCGAATTTGGACTCGGAATATTGCCGTTCTTTCACTTTAAAATATTAAAAAATTGGCTATGTTCAGGTTGAGAGGGCGCCCCTTTAATATGATTGTGCCAACTTTTACTAATAATATTTGGAAAGCTTATCCAATTACCATTCAGAATATATATAGCTGGATGCTGAGAATTTTGTACGATAGTCCGAATTTGGACTCGGAATATTGCCGTTCTTTCACTTTAAAATATTAAAAAATTGGCTATGTTCAGGTTGAGAGGGCGCCCCTTTAATATGATTGTGCCAACTTTTACTAATAATATTTGGAAAGCTTATGCAATTACCTTTCAGAATATATATAGCTGGATGCTTAGAATTTTGTACGATAGTCCGAATTCGACTCGGAATATTGCCGTTCTTTCACTTTAAAATATTAAAAAAATGGCTATTTGTAGGTTGAGAGGGCGCCCCTTTAATATGATTGTGCCAACTTTTACTAATAATATTTGGAAAGCTTATCCAATTACCTTTCAGAATATATATAGATGGATGCTCAGAATTTTGTACGATGGTCCGCATTTCGACTCGGAATATTACCGTTCTTTCACTTTAAATGTTGAAACATTGGCTATGTTCAGGTTGAGAGCGCGCCCCTTTAATATGATTGTGCCAACTTTTACTAATAATATTTGGAAAGCTTATTCAATTACCTTTCAGAATATATATAGCTGGTTGCTCAGAATTTTGTACGATGGTCCGAATTTCGACTCGGAATATTACCATTCTTTCAGTTTAAAATATTGAAAAAATGGCGATTTGTAGGTTGAGAGCGCGCCCCTTTAATATGATTGTGCCAACTTTTACTAATAATATTTGGAAAGTTTGTGCAAATACCTTTCTGAATATATAGATCTGGATGCTTAGAATTTTGTACGATAGTCCGAATTCGACTCGGAATATTGCCGTTCTTTCACTTTAAAATATTAAAAAATTGGCTATTTGTAGGTTGAGAGGGCGCCCCTTTAATATGATTGTGCCAACTTTTACTAATAATATTTGGAAAGCTTATCCAATTACCTTTCAGAATATATATAGATGGATGCTCAGAATTTTGTACGATGGTCCGAATTTCGACTCGGAATATTACCGTTCTTTCATTTTAAATGTTGAAACATTGGCTATGTTCAGGTTGAGAGCGCGCCCCTTTAATATGATTGTGCCAACTTTTACTAATAATATTTGGAAAGCTTATGCAATTACCTTTCAGAATATATATAGCTGGATGCTTAGAATTTTGTACGATAGTTCGAATTTGGACTTCGAAAAAAATACTGGTCTGTCTTTACATTCAGAATATTGAAAAATTGGCTATGTTCAGGTTGAGAGGGCGCCCCTTTAATATGATTGTGCCAACTTTTACTAATAATATTTGGAAAGCTTATCCAATTACCTTTCAGAATATATATAGCTGGTTGCTCAGAATTTTGTACGATGGTCCGAATTTCGACTCGGAATATTACCATTCTTTCAGTTTAAAATATTGAAAAAATGGCGATTTGTAGGTTGAGAGCACGCCCCTTTAATATGATTGTGCCAACTTTTACTAATAATATTTGGAAAGTTTATGCAAATACCTTTCAGAATATATATAGCTGGATGCTTAGAATTTTGTACGATAGTCCGAATTCGACTCGGAATATTGCCGTTCTTTCACTTTAAAATATTAAAAAAATGGCTATTTGTAGGTTGAGAGGGCGCCCCTTTAATATGATTGTGCCAACTTTTACTAATAATATTTGGAAAGCTTATCCAATTACCTTTCAGAATATATATAGATGGATGCTCAGAATTTTGTACGATGGTCCGAATTTCGACTCGGAATATTACCGTTCTTTCATTTTAAATGTTGAAACATTGGCTATGTTCAGGTTGAGAGCGCGCCCCTTTAATATGATTGTGCCAACTTTTACTAATAATATTTGGAAAGCTTATCCAATTACCATTCAGAATATATATAGCTGGATGCTGAGAATTTTGTACGATAGTCCGAATTTGGACTCGGAATATTGCCGTTCTTTCACTTTAAAATATTAAAAAATTGGCTATGTTCAGGTTGAGAGGGCGCCCCTTTAATATGATTGTGCCAACTTTTACTAATAATATTTGGAAAGCTTATGCAATTACCTTTCAGAATATATATAGCTGGATGCTTAGAATTTTGTACGATAGTCCGAATTCGACTCGGAATATTGCCGTTCTTTCACTTTAAAATATTAAAAAAATGGCTATTTGTAGGTCGAGAGGGCGCCCCTTTAATATGATTGTGCCAACTTTTACTAATAATATTTGGAAAGCTTATCCAATTACCTTTCAGAATATATATAGATGGATGCTCAGAATTTTGTACGATGGTCCGCATTTCGACTCGGAATATTACCGTTCTTTCACTTTAAATGTTGAAACATTGGCTATGTTCAGGTTGAGAGCGCGCCCCTTTAATATGATTGTGCCAACTTTTACTAATAATATTTGGAAAGCTTATTCAATTACCTTTCAGAATATATATAGCTGGTTGCTCAGAATTTTGTACGATGGTTCGAATTTCGACTCGGAATATTACCATTCTTTCAGTTTAAAATATTGAAAAAATGGCGATTTGTAGGTTGAGAGCGCGCCCCTTTAATATGATTGTGCCAACTTTTACTAATAATATTTGGAAAGTTTGTGCAAATACCTTTCTGAATATATATATCTGGATGCTTAGAATTTTGTACGATAGTCCGAATTCGACTCGGAATATTGCTGTTCTTTCACTTTAAAATATTAAAAAATTGGCTATTTGTAGGTTGAGAGGGCGCCCCTTTAATATGATTGTGCCAACTTTTACTAATAATATTTGGAAAGCTTATCCAATTACCTTTCAGAATATATATAGATGGATGCTCAGAATTTTGTACGATGGTCCGAATTTCGACTCGGAATATTACCGTTCTTTCATTTTAAATGTTGAAACATTGGCTATGTTCAGGTTGAGAGCGCGCCCCTTTAATATGATTGTGCCAACTTTTACTAATAATATTTGGAAAGCTTATGCAATTACCTTTCAGAATATATATAGCTGGATGCTTAGAATTTTGTACGATAGTTCGAATTTGGACTTCGAAAAAAATACTGGTCTGTCTTTACATTCAGAATATTGAAAAATTGGCTATGTTCAGGTTGAGAGGGCGCCCCTTTAATATGATTGTGCCAACTTTTACTAATAATATTTGGAAAGCTTATCCAATTACCTTTCAGAATATATATAGCTGGTTGCTCAGAATTTTGTACGATGGTCCGAATTTCGACTCGGAATATTACCATTCTTTCAGTTTAAAATATTGAAAAAATGGCGATTTGTAGGTT